>JAQMRL010000002.1:68452082-69714582 GCA_035578175.1 Catonia carolina
TGTAGAAAATTTAAAAACCAACAACTTTTATTCCAAACATTTCTTCGAATAATGCTTAGTTTAGTGATTTTTCTGTTTTTTCATGAAAATTTAAAAAAAAAATTGATTTTTGAAGATTTCGGCCGTATTATGCATTTTACGACAAAAGTGAATGTAATAAAATTTACAGGAAATTAAAAGATCTACAACTTTTATCTGAAGCATTTTTCTCTACAGAGCCTTGTTTAGCAAACTAGGATTTGAAGAGTGATTTTCCATATTATGAAGCCAAACTAAGTTTGGTTTTCATTTTGTACCATTCATCATGATTAAAATTAGTTTATGTTTTTTTGAGGTTAGTTTTTTTGTTTCTTTTTAATGTTTTATTACTAATGTTAGGTTATTATTTGTACTGGTAAGAAAAAATTGTGTGAGTGTTTCACCCCAGATTTTTACACAATCGAATGATAACCAATGAAACATTTCAGATTTATAAATACGGACTCTAAATTTATTAAAAATTAAATTAGTGGGCTTCCAGGTCAGCCAGTCAGCCATCCAGTTGGGAAGTTTGTATAAATTGTTACCTAACACCAGTTGAGGGAGTGACTTCATATGATGACCACTTGACAGCTGTAAATGGAAACAATCACAAATGAGGGGAATCCCTTTAAATTCAAGGCAAAGGAAGAAAATGCAACAAAAATCAGCAATTAAAACCAACTTTGTACAAAAAAAATGAACATAAAATTTTATTTTGAGTTACTGTATAGCTTACAACCATGAGTTTACTACAACAGGATTGGTTGAAATCAAATTATAATAGTCACATTTAACAGCTGCATTACAGCTAACTCAGTGAACTGTGCTACCTTTGTTATGACTCACTATCACAACGTCATTTCAAGCAAATCAAATAAGTTATTAAAAATTTACACTAATACTTCATTGGAAATTATAACTGATTACAACTGAATAAAATGTTATTCAATAGAAAGGAATCTCAGTACTTACAAACTGTTGCCAAGAATTAATAATACATAATGAAGAGTTAGAAATTTTTAATGAAGTCAGGTGGCCAAGGAAAACATTAAGTAATGATGTATTACTGGGCATAGAATTAAAAAGAGAATTCATTGCAAGCCTGAACAAAAAGAAAGTAAAATTTAACAGGTGCATTATGCCAAGGAACCAGAATATACAATTCAACAAATATGTAGACACAAAGAGAATGGTTAGGCTACTAAAAAAAATCATAGTTGCAGCAACAAGCCAAAGCCCTAATAGTATGAATATAAACTGTAAATAATGCTGCACTAATAAAACATAAATTAAGTCGCTGAATAAATGACATTAACAGTAAAGTACCACCATGCACTACCAGAAAAGTACAAATCTAATTGTTAGATTATTACAATTACAACTAGAACAAACAAATTATTTGTTAAAAATAACTTACAAAATATTAAGTTGCATTTGCCGTCTAATCAGGGCATTTTTCTTGTTGACTAGAGTGAACCATTTAGCCATCAGTGCTTCCTCTCTTTCTCGCTCATTACCTGTGATAAAAAAAACAATAATTAACTTGAGTGTGTTATAATGCATTTTAAAATTAACTTAATGGATAAACAAAAATTTTGGGTTTAAACTTTTGTGTTTCTTCCTTAAATTTATCGGTTGGGTAATTTTCCAGCTGAATTACAGAGGAGTAAGCGTTGTTTTCTGCTAGGTTCTGGTTCAGGTCATGCTGGAATCTCGGGAAATGAGGCTGCTGATCTGGCCACTAAGGAGGCAGCACGCCAACCAGCCTTCACGCAGTATCTGCTGTGTCAGATTTCGTGAGTTTGGTGAAGTGTGTCATCACTGATTCCTGGCAGGTGGAATGGACTGACTCTCATGGCCACAAGCTACAGGAGATAAAACATGAAGTTAAGCCTTGGCTAAAGTCGCTAAAGAAGAACAGAAGGGAAGAAGTTGTCATCACGCTACTTAAAATTCCACAAAATAACTGCTGAAGCTGATATATTTTGATGAAACTTTTTTGGATAATATCAGCATAATACTGCTAAGTTGTGTTAATTCTACCTAATTATATAATACATATAAAAAACCACCAAATACATGATAGATGGCCTTTACACAAAGCAGTGTGTCCTTTCAAATATCATGTATCCATCTTCAGTAGCAATAAAAAATGTTAATGCATGCACACTTTTGTCAGATTGTCATGACAATACCAAAAATTATATTGAGTAGGAATATATAACTATGTTACCAGGTTTACCAACTTATAGAGTTCATCGTTTTCAAATTTTTCCAATTGAAATTTTTTTTATAATTATTACAAACTTCCAAAATTTCTACCTAATTGCGTAATTTTTTTTTATAAAATTTGATTTTCTGAAACCTAGACATATATCGGACTACCCCTTGAAAGTTGGCAACCAGTAATTATTTAGTTTAGAGCTTCTATATTATATCTTTATAATGTATCTTGTCAAAGCCTATAAATGTTTTTGATATGTTTGAAACCTACATGTTTTTCATATCATGACCCTTAACAGAATTAAATATTAACAGACCTTAACAGAATTTAAAGATATTACAAACATTCTTACCATGTTCCATTACTTTACGAAGTTCTTTTTCTAGAACCGCAGCCTGTTTATCAATTTGTTTCTGTTCTCTTTCTAAAGCTTCCAATTCATTTTGAATATAATTAACATCTTTTGTTTCCTGTAAAAATCAAGCAGTAAGCTTAATGACAAAATGTTTTAAAAACTACCAAAACACAATAACATTATGGCTAGAACATTAATTTACAAAAACTTAAAAATTAAGCTCTCTTAGATTGATTAAGTAAAATATCGGTGATAATAAACTCATACAACTAGCCAACTACTGAAAATAAAGAAATTAATACAATAAACTAAAAAGTACAATACATTCCTCACAACATATGCTAATTAATAAACGGAAATTGGAAACCTGAATCGGCACAAGACTAAATACACTGAAATCTTGTTTATCTGAAGTTAAAGGGACCAAATCCATTCTGTATAAACCAAATTTTCAGTTTTTCACCATAATTATTTATGTTAAGACTCATTATGTATTAAATTTGTATTAGAAAAGCCAAGGAAGATACCAAAGTAAGAAATTCTTTTTTAAAAGAAAAGAAATTGTATTCCAAAATTACAAAAATAAAAGAGTTTAGAACAATTTATACACCTTTCAAAAAAGCCACTAATTAAATAATAATCATATCATGTCAAGGTTTTTTAGATGAAGCATAAAACACGTGAAAGCATAAAGAAAAAAATTTGTAAATATTCTGCAGTCAAAGAAAATAATGTAATTATGTAAAATAAAATCCATTATAGCTGCCTTCATAGCATAGTGGTTAGCGCATTCCCTGCTATGCGGAGGTCCCGGGTTCGTTTCCCGGCCAGGGTCTGGAAATTTTCACGTGTCAAATCCCACTGTTAATGTTACATAATCCACCGTAGTTGCTAATGACCAAGCAGTTGATGCGACTTTAAATAAAATTAAAAAAAGAATCCATTACGGCACAGTTCATGACACTTGAAAAGTAAAATCGTGCCTACTTCAAACCCCCAACTTATTCTCATGTATTCTTTATATTGAATTTTAATTCCTAAACAGGTTGACTGCTACAAAGAATAAATCTATCACTCACACACTTGGCCTAAACCATTACACCAGGATTGACTAAACTATCTAATTTTGCTACAAATTTAAAATGTTTTTCTTCTTTCAATTACAAATATAAGTATGATAAGAACACATAAGAAGTTGCGGCTAAAAATATCTGAAGAATAAATTTTCTCCTCATAGTATTAGAAATTATGTAGGCTACTGTTTGCAGTTAAACTGATTTATCACCCAGAATTTATACATTATACCTAAAAAGTTGTTTAATCACATTTTAAGTATGTATTTTATTTACCTAACAATATTACACTTAAATAAATGTGTACATTTATACGCATATATGAAAAAAGACTTGTCTGTTACCTTCAGTAACTTATTCACAAACAATTTTGACACAAGCGTTGACGTTAAAAAAGACAACCACATTACTAGATCAAAGGGTTACAACTATTAACTATGTAAACAAAATAGCTGGAATACTTTCAATAACAGGGATATTGCCAACCCAAAAACACTAAATATGGTACCTTTTGCCAGTGAAATTTATCATGTCAAACTAAAAACATAAAATTTTTAATAACTTTCTTAAATAATGCTACAAAAATGCTAAGGAAATATTCTATATCTGCACATATTTTTACATCGAATAATTAGATAAACATCAACGACAAAGAGACAATACGAAGGCTGCAAAAGTTTCTTCTATTGGATTGTCAGGAGGAATATATTCCTCCCTCACAGAAGTTCTGGCAAATACTAGTCAGGGACAAATTGATCCTTTGTAGTGTTCTTGGAATTAGCATGAATTTTACCATAGCAATCGACCTGTTTAATTGAGTCTTGTTCATAATAACAAAAATTTTGGCCACCTTTGTAGTGCAGTGGTTTGCACATTTAAAGTTGACGCAACTTTAAAAAAATTCTGCTTAAAAAAAACTTTTGATAAAAAAAATTCTGGTAGAAATTCTGATAAACAAGAAAACAAATAATTTGCATTGAATTATTGTGGAGTGAAAGTAGCAAATATTATTGAATCAAAAACCATCAGGCATTTAAAAAAAAAATGAGTAAAAAAAATTATCACCACTTTATTGTTGGGCAAGTGTTCGGGTGAAATACGATCCATAAGAGAGGTAAAAGAATGTAAAGGTGAACTGGCAGTGGTCTTTCTAGGACTTTCATCTTCTGTACTCCAAGGTACGTTTCCATTCTTTTCATGCTGCAATAAAAAAAGTTAAAATTAATAAGAAGCTAATGTTTATTCAATTTCATTTATAATAATTATAAATCATTATCCATCTCTGATTATATTTCTTAAACACTACTTTCTACTCTATTAAAAGAAGATACTCATGATATAACATGATATTTCCTTATGTAAACATCTCGGGTTACTACATTACTTGTGTTTCTATCCTCTTCAACTGTATTTTAATCATCATAATACAGATATCAATCAACAGATATTTATCTTTTGTACTTCTGGTATTACAGAATGTTGTAAAGCAACGTTACATTAAAGGGTTATATTTGTATAAAATAAAAAAATCTAGTGTGAAACACTCAAATGACTTTCTCTTGCCATTGTAGATAATTAACAATATAACATAGGTTTTATTTTGAGTAAACAATGTGAAATGAAAAACATAACCTACAATTTCTAAAATTAAGGATATCTGAAAAATTGAAAACTTTAATCATCCGCCATTTTGGACTGGGACATCATAAAGAGATTTATTTTAGGTCATTTTTCTCGTCTTCATGAGAGCTTTTAAATGATGTGTCACATGATGGGGGTTATCATTAAAATATTTTGAGTTGCTACCTCCCACAAGTCCCAAAAGTTCATGTCACCATCTAAAACAGCTGTTAAGTTATGAATAGGTTTCAGACTTTTGCCACACTCTGTATAATGTGATCCTATTCTTAATTTTATTGTTTGCTACATTCTGTTTGCAAGGAAAGTTGGTTCACTTTTGCATCCCTTGTGAATGAGAAACGTGGGTATTCCAACAAGTTTGTTAGTTTTCCATTTCCTTGTGCAACTCCCCAATCATTTTCTACATTTTTTCTACATTGTTCTACAAATTTTGTTAATTTTATTTTTTTTATTTTTTATGTTTTTATTCCTAATATGTGTACGTTGCAATCTGTTCAATTCAGAACAATAAGCAACCCCATGACCCAATGAGATGAGGATGATATGTATGACGTGTAAATGAGGTGTAGTCTTGTACAGACTCAGGCCGACCATTTCTGAGAGAATATGGTTAATTGAACCCCAACCATCAAAGTACACTGGTAACCACTGTCTAGCATTCAACCCCGTATAAAAGTAACTACCTTTACTAGGATTTTGTTAAATGTGATTTATTTTTACTTCTAAATTTTTCCAATATTTAATTAAAAATATGGACAAAAGACAAAATTTTAACAGTTTACATGTAGTTATAGGCACAATAACATTAAGTTCCTATTTTATTCTTTCTAGTGTTTTTTCGGTGGATTGTTTATTGTACCTAGCGACAAAAAATAGAAACTTAATTGACAGTTGGCTTAAAGGCTCAGAATACTTACATTACAACCCATATACCGTAATCAAGATGAAATATTTTAATTTCATTACAGAGAATCAAACACGAAGATATTTTAGTGTATCTCATTATACAGTAACTGCTTATAATAAAAATACACAATTCAAAGAATCTGAATTTGTATTACAGAATAATGTTCTTTACATTCCAAGGTAATGTGAATTAATTAGAAAAAAATTGTTATTTCACAAAGAAAGAACATAAAATAATTACATAAAGACAAAATATAAATCATGAACAACCTTTCAGTAAAATGTGTACATTTAAAAAATTAAACATACTTTAAAATGATAAGAAATCTTACTAATTTTAAAAACTACATAAAAAATTCTTTGGTATTTTATCAAGTTTTAAAAAAAAATTTACACTAAAAATAATGCATACTACACTAAAATTTGAAAAAAGAAAAATATTATGAAAAATTTTGAAATCTAATATTATAAAAGAAAATATAATGTATTAAAGTATTACGGAAAAAAGGAATAGAAAAATAAATGGAATTAAAATAATGCGACATTACAAAATACTCAAGCAAATGTGTAATATGTGAGTATGAAGTGTTAAAAGATAAATGTGAAAACTGAGTAAAAAATAATTTAAGTGTACCTTATTAAAAAATTATCTGAATAAAATAATAAATTACTAAGACATAACTAATGTTTTTTTATGGTGATTTTTCATTTATTATTGTATTTAAATTTAGTTTTAATGTTTTCAGAGTTGAAGTTTTAAAATGTATGCTAATAAAATAAATATACCTTAACGATTTTTGTTAACTTTTTCTTACGACACAACTACATCACTATATGGATCCAGAATACCTTATTCAGATTACATCAGCAACTAATAAGTTTTGTTTTAATCAAACCAGTTATCAATTTCAAACTTTGTAAGACAGTTCTTCATAATTACAATTTCTTATGATAACAAAAATAGATTATCTTTAATAAGATTATATTATCAGTTTAAAGATAACATATCATGCGTGTTATAAAGCATACTTTAGGCGTGGGTGTCTGTGTGCGTTGAGGTGAACCGTGGATAAATGTGTTATTCTGCTCATCGACTACTGCATTCTGACCTTGACTTTCAACTGGTGTTTTCTCAGCATGAACTGAAATCAAGAAAATATATTCAAACAAAAATGTTCTTTTAATTACATATCATAAATTCATCTTATAAATGGAAACCGTACAGTAACAAAATTTAACATGCAATAATAATATAGTAACTACTGTTTATATCTCTTCCAGTTTATTTGTTAGCGATAGTGAGATAGTGAGTCACGAGAATGCCTTTTGCGTATGGATGGCCTGTGAGGAAGGGACGAGAAATCTGACAGTGCTGCCAACCTTAACAGTAAGACATTAGCTTTTACAACCGTGCAATTGCACCGTTAGTTAACCACATCTTGCCTTTTAATTAGTATACTTCATTGTGACTGACACTTTTTCCACTTAAACTCTATTTCCTTTAAAATTTTTCTTAAAGTACAAAGTTTCCTAATAAAATTTACCCTTTCTTTTAAAACCGCAATAACATTTCACATGTCAGAATCACTTTCTTATTAATATAACAGTTTCCTTTTTTTTCCAGGTGTCAAAAAAAACTGTTGATGAAGAATTATCTTCTTCACTGTCTTTAACTTCCTTCTTTATATTTCGAATTGTGGAAAGAGAAACCTCACAGTAGATAGCTGTTGCTCATGGCTTTTGTTAAAAAACACGGAAAGGTATTTTCATTTAGCTTTAACAACTTCAAAGCATTTTATTATATTGTATAATAGATTTCGTTCAGCACTGTGAATAGTTCGACTGTGTTTTTGAGAAACCGACATTTCCGTTTATGGTAACAAACAGTTAACCTACAAAATGTTCCATGATATACTGTATGTTCTCTAAGCATAGTTTATGTTGCGGTGGTGGTGGTGAACTGATACCAAAGCAGCCACACATGCACACTGGTGCTTTTCCCCCTTTACCCCTTTATTTGGATAACAAATTACACCTGGTGAAAAATATCATCATCACTACTATTCCACCCATGAAACAAAGCCATGATGTAATTACTGAAGCATGAATTATGATGAATTCTAATGGTTTGTGGCCTGAGTAACTTTTAAAAAAATGAATCCAAAAACTGTACCTTCAGTAGTTTACAAGAAAACCAAGTTAAAGCATTTAAAAATGAGACTGATAAAACACTTTTGCAGGTTTAGCATAAAATAAATTTGTTATTTAAGTCATCACTATTTTCATTTAAGTTGTATAAAGTTTAATTCTGAGAAAATTGATGTAGATAAAAATCAGTAAAAAATAAATAACAATTGAACTGACGTAATTAATAATTAAAAATAGCTAAATTGTGAAAAAATGTTACTTTTTACCCAACAAATATTTCTTCTATTACTGCTCATCAGAGTTAATAATTTATTAAAAGTTATGTAACAACTCATAATATCAAAACCGAAACTCTTCATAAAACTCACTAAATGTATCCACAAAACCTACAAAATTTCTGTAACAACAAACATTACCCCTATAAAATCATATAGCCTACTAATAATTTCACATGAAAGATACCATGATGCTGCATTAATTTCCTAACGTCTATATTTCATTACTTTGTCCTTGCTCATACGACTAGAAAAAATAAAAAAATGGCTGTATCTACGCATATTCAAAAAAAACTTAAATAAACTAGTAGTTTTTTACAAAAAAATGAAAAGATGACAAATAAAAATTTATTCATTTTACAGTTGATGAATCCCACACCAAAACAAAATAAGAAATTTCAGTCAGTATTTTTAATAATTAAGGATACAGCTGAGGCAAAAAGATGTGTTCACGCACACATTAAGATTATCAACGTATATTCAATAATTTATTGTTACTGACAGACTTTACACAGACTGAAAATTTCTATTAAAAAATACAAAATTAAAAAAGGAAATAATTTTTCAAATTAGTTTGTTGTTGTTTAGGTCATCAGCCGAAAGACTGGTTGCATTACTAACTAAGTAAAACAAGGAGTGAGGTGGTTTACCATTGCCTCCCTCATTGAGTGGAAAAATACGCGTATCAACATGCTGGGCCCTCTGAAAAGCATCTACTTTCCACCCAGCAAATGACACCTTCAAATTCATTCACCACAGGGTCTGGCTGTAGTATAATGATGAAATTTATTAATCTCAGAGGAGATAACTCTGACTAGTGTCTTTTATACCTCCACGTCTTTTGTTCTTAAATGCTTCAGTCATATAATTGGCTGAACATGTTATAAGAAACTTATTAAGAAACAGAAATATTTTTTGTAGCCCTGAAACTAGCAGATTGAGTGCAAATAATTTAACACTCCAACTGCCTGTTATGGGCAGCATATTAGTTTATAAATTTAAAACTCCACAGACAAACAATAGCTGAAAATATAAATTTAAATTTGAGTTAGTATATTAGAAGTGGATGCTTACTTGGAGACGTTTGTGTGGTAGCGGTAACAACTCCCATTCTAGCTTCATCAATTAGCCGTCGAGCTCTTTCTCTTAACTGTTGTTGACGATCTTTTTCACCCTGATTACAAAGCGTGTAAACCAAATATAATTAGATATTATAAAATAACATGTGCATTATCATTTTTTTTAAACATAATTCTTCAGTTCAGATTTGAAGGGAATATTATACTTCCACAGGACCAACACAGGGTTACGTTTATTTTAAGTCGCATCAACATCTTGGTCATTAATGACTAAGAACTTAGGGGTTTGGAATGGGTGGGTTTGAGCTTGTAATAATTTTCAAGATCCTGGCTGGGAATCAAACCCTGGACCTCTGCTTTGGAGCATAGCTTGCTCACCACTGAGTCATGGAGATGACCACTATGTTTTTGAAGTCATAAAAGAAATTCAATGATAATTTTAAAATATATTGAACATTTATACTACTGGGGGATTGATAATAAAGTTTCCACCTGCTATTCAACTGTAATTCGTTCGCACTGAACTAATATTTTTAAAGACATTATAATGTACAACTGGATAATTATTGTGCATAACTGCATAAAAAAAGTAAATTCACTTATAAATATATGAATTTATCATGAGACCATTAGCAGATTAGTACGAATAGGATGAAATCCGCTATAATTAGCCACTGTAATCCGGCCCATCCTTGAAATTTCCTTGTGGGATTATCAATGTTATACAGTACAGAAGTATAATGATAACATTAAAAGAATCTTATCACATAAGGCCATTGATTGGGTAGTAACTTTAAAATAAATCTTGCAATCTGTAGAGGTAATTTCTTTAACTTCATTTTTTCACAATTTCTTCTCTTCTCTGAAATATTTCCTTACAATATGTTCTGCCA
The DNA here is from genome assembly GCA_035578175.1 of Catonia carolina. NCBI lineage: Eukaryota > Metazoa > Arthropoda > Insecta > Hemiptera > Achilidae > Catonia > Catonia carolina. The sequence continues at coordinate 68,462,698 of JAQMRL010000002.1, forward strand.
CTTAATTCACTTGGACTAAATATATTTGAACAAACTGATAGCTTACAAAATTTATTTTCTCACCTTACACGTTTTAGTTACAAAAAACTGTTTAAGGTGGAAGTAAAAAGTAACCCATCAGAAACTAATAATATTTATTTTAACAGAGTTTCTTTCTTATTCTTACTAACACACAAAAATGAAAAACTACTTTAAGCAAAATTATATATTTTGATCACTTTTAGACTACTGGAATTCATTTTAATTTTTAAGATCACATTTAATTACCAGAATGGTTTATACCACCTTCTCAACTAATTTGAAAAGTTTTAGTAATATTCAGCTGTAATAAAGTCTTGCTCTTTATTAACAGAGCTTAACTGAACAATACCCACTGTACTCAGAAAAATATTCAGTTTATTAAATTAAAACTACAACATTTGAACGATACTCACAAAAGCTTATCATACAGCATATTCTTTCAATAATTATTAAATAAGCAAGTAATAAATCTGCACATAAATCACAGCAGTGAAAGTATTTATATTTTTGGATTTTTAAACATAAAAATTTTCAAGTATTTATACACTGTTTCAAATAAAGAACAAAAAGAAGATAATATATAAAAAAAGTCTCAATTATTAATTTACTGTGTACAATAAACTGAAACCACAAAATATATTCACAAAATGTAGAAATACTGTTAAATTATCAAGACTCCTCTCCATTATAAAAACATTACAATGTAAAGAAAAGAAAAATTTTAAAAGATATTTGTACAAAAATATAAAGTAAACTTGCCTTTAAGTATAGGCCTCTCAGTTGTCTGCGGTTGACACAATCATATTTGTCCAGTCAAATCAAGATTTTTAAAGATTTAAATGGTTCGAAGAGTAGTTACAACCCTCCCACTAGACTTATACATCTACTTAAGTTGAAAAAAGAGATCAGAAACAACTTTAAGGTTTACTATGCAAATATATAACAAAAAGTGAACTCCTATTAACAGAAAAGAGATGGAAAGTGCTATCCAGAAGAAATTTTTAATCATGAAAACACATCAGAAATTATTTTCGGTTTAAGAGTATAACTGAGCAACTTTTTTGAGTTCTCACAGAATAGTTTGGTTCTTAGCATACTATTTAAATGTGTCACTAACAGAATGGAAGTAAAATAGGTTTTTCAAAAAAATTTAATTACACTTTGCTCACGGCAAAGAAATATTACTTTTTCTCTGAATTACTGTAATTTTCACCTACATTAAATAATTATGTGCTACTCATTTTTATACCAATTTTAATTAAAAATTTTCTTAATCAGAAAACTGCACGTAACAGACAGGTGGAGTGTTAAATTATTTCCACTCGTCTACTAGTTCCAGGGCTACAAAAAATAGTTCTGTTTTTTATCACATGGTCAGCAAATTAAATTACTGAAATATTTTAAGAACAGATGAGGTAGAGGTGTAAAATACACTAATCAGAGTAATCTCCTCTGAAAGTAATGAATTTCATTATACAGGTAGACCTTGGGGTGAATGAAATAAAGGTAGAAAATAGATGCATTTTAAAGGTCACAGCATGCTGATAAAAATTCTTTTAAACTCAGTGAGGAAGGCAACAGTAAAACACTTCACGCCTCAATTTACATAGTAAAGCCTCTAAAGATTCAAACCAGCCTTTCGGCTCACGACCTAAACAAAAATAAAAAAAATAGAGAGGAGTCTTACGAAAAAATTACATAAAAAAATTCACGGAATACAGACCTGAGTGGGGGACTGAGGATGCGATGACTGATTTGTCTTAACTCTTTCACGACGAACTTGTTCCAGCAGCTGCCTCGCTCGCTCTCGCAGTTCATCATGGCGGTTCAGCAAGCGCTATTACACACACACACACCATGCATTTCTATTTCTACTTCAAACATTCTATTCAAATCAACTAATATAAATGAAAACGCTATCACTACTATCCTCTTCACTGACACAATGCAATATAAACAATATTTCAGGAAGAATCAGTAAAATGAAAGTATGAGAAATGGTGTAAAAACTATCATACATATCTGTTAATGTAAACTTGCCTATTGATTCACTTATTTCAAATTCGATTTATGATATATTACTAATAAATCACTCAATATTTTTACTTTCTCTTGCCTACATGAATATATAGGAAGGAAAGTATAGTTTTCATGTAGATTTTTCGAAATTGAGATTTCACCAGATCTACACGTTTTCAGACCCTCTGAACCCAAAAAACATGTTTTTAGTGATTGGTCTGTGAGTGTGTGTGTGTGAGTGTGAACAAAATATCTCAAGATCGGAACATCGTATGAACTTGAAATTTACTTTAGATACAACTACCGGACCCGACACGAACATTTTCATTAAAATCGGTCAACTGGAAGTAATACTTTTTTTTTTGTTTAACGTCCAACTGTTCTGCAATTACTGCTAATGCAGACAGTGAAAGATGAAATGATTTCTTGTAACGTATGAAAATATGCCGTGCCTGAATGGGATTCAAACCCAAGACCGCATGATGAGAGGCGAGCACATTACCAACAATGCCAATGCGGCCGGTGCAGTACTGGAAGATGCAGTTTAATTGCCTCATTTACTAAATATTTTATGCTCTACAAGATAGGGTAGGCGCCATGTCTGCTGAAATTCTTGGGGAGGCTGTGCTCTCAAAGAAAAAAATGGATTTTTTAAGATTGTGGCTTTAACATGCATTTTAGCGCAAAAATGTGTACAATAAAAGTTGTAGAAAATTTTAAAACCTACAACTTTTATTTCAAATATTTTTTTGTGTAACGCTTATTTTAGCGGTAATTAGTGATTTTATGTTTTTTTTTTCACAAAAATGTGTAAAAGAAATCGATTTTTTAAAGATTTCAGCCTTAGATTTCATTTAACGACAAAAGTGTACATAATAAAATTTATAGGAAATTAAAAGATCTACAACTTTTAATTAGAGCATTTTTCTCTACAGAGCCTAGTTTAGCGTAAATGAGTGATTTTCCGTATTTTTAAGCCTAACAGGTTGATTTTCATTTTGCATCATTCAGTCATGATTAAAATAAGGTTATGTTTTTTGAGGTTAGTTTTTTAATGTTTCATTCTTGTTTAATGTTATTTTTAATGTTTTATTATTAATATTAGGTTATATTTTCCATTATTTGCATTAGCAACAGAAAGTTGTGTGAGTGTTTCACACCAGATTTTAATATTTAAGGGTTTTTTACAGAGTTTGATCTCAGCTCCTACAGGACTGATCCCGGTCAACGTTTTTTAAAAAGCAGATTTGCCATCACCCATTATTATTTTTTCCAAATTCCCAATTTATTTTGAACATTGTGTCAACAACTAGATCATTAGAGATAATTCCATGAAACAATGAATTCCATGATACATCAATTTACCGTATCCAAATCTGGTTGATCAAATATTTAACTAAGTTATATTAAATTACAACAGAAATAAACCTAAAAATGGAGTTACATTAACAGATATGTATCCACGATGGTTTTATTTAAATAATGTTTTATGATGAATTAAATTAAAAAAATTTGTTCTACAGTTTTGCTTGTAAATATAACCCCATATTCAAAATTATACTTACAATAAAATTTTTAACTACCACTTAAATTCACGTATGTAATAAGTTGTACATGTACATTTTGTACACAGACACTGTAGCCAGTTTATTTATCAATTAAATAAATCTTTTTTAAATTTGTTACACAGTAAGAAACTTATCATTAGTATAAAAAATCATTAGCAATTAAAAATACTTCAAAAAGATTACCTCAAAAATAATATGACTAGTGGCAATACTTTGTGACCTGTTACATCTGAACTATCATCATAAAAAATTATTAATACTAATCATATGATCTTAAAAGAACTGATAGAACCATTACATCATGTATTACCTACTACAAAATTAACGTAGGTCTCTCCTATTTTATAACAACATATCAATTTTTTAAACTAACTAGATCCTGTAAATTTTAAGCTCTTTTGTAACACTTTGTTAATCGAATAACTAGAACATTTACATTTGGATTGAACTAGTTTATTTTTATAGTTTTTGTTTAACTGTCAATATGGAAAAAAACACTCAGAATTTTTATTTCCCTAATGAAGTTTCAATACAGATCCACTAAATATTTCATAACTATTTTAGTTCAAAAACATAAGCAGATTATAAATGAACAAGTTTATACTGTGATAAGAATGAAATAAACATTAAAACGAAAAATATTTGTAATCCAAAAATTTGGCACACATTGAAAACATAATAAAATATAAAAAATTTTATGTAAACAATCACATTAATTTACAATAATAAATGTAGCTATGATATTCACAAGCTATGGTGGTAGGGGTTTTCACAGAAGTTTTATACAGCAAAAAAACAGAAACATGAATTTCAAACATGAACTTAACTTGTATGATTTAAACGTATATTATAATACATCACGCTAACTGAAAATTAACAACAGATATGAATTTTAACATGAAATATTTTGACATAAATGTGATGCTTATTTGAGACGATATATGTGCCGATGTGTTCTGAAACATCTTCACATGCTTAATGCATAATAAAAATATTCTTAATGAAGTATTAATTCATGCATTAAAAATAACAAATATTATTAACCCTCTTAGGACCAGCTGTAATGACTGCTGTAAAATAACTAATTTTTTTTTTTTTGTATAAGCTTATCAATAAAACTTTTTCTACACCAGACAGACGTTTCACATAATTTGCAACATCTTAAAATCAAATAAAACAGTATCTCTTATTATTTTGATTTGATCAAAATTATACAGATACTGTTTTTTTTTCTAAAAATACATATTTATTCAAACTGACCATTCTGAATGAGTGTAGAATGTAGGGCAATAACAACAATGAAACCTCACAAAAATACAGAATATTATAGAACAAAATAAAATAGTTAACCCTTCTGCGCCACTCCGCATTTGGTGCTACAGTCAAACTGTGAATGTCAAAACATGCTCCCGAATAAATCCATTTAGCTAAGTTCATTACTGATAAAAAATTATGAAAAAATTACAGTTGCTTCTTATAATACGTACAGTTTTTGTGAATATAAAAACATGAAAATCGGTGACGCATTACGGTCACTAGAGCCGCGAAATATTTGTGCGCACTAAAATTGGTAGGTTACTATTTCATATTTATGGCTGTAATATGCTAAAATTTCAGTTTAGCATGAAATTGTACATAACATGTTTTGGAGAAGAGAGTTTCATGAATAAAACCATGTTTTTAATTTGTATGTTGGTTAACATTTGGCTGAGTAATTGCAGTTTGAAATTTGTAATCATTTAAAAAAAATAAAAAATCTGAAAAATTGGTAAAGGCCAGTAAAGGAATTAGTTAGGTTGGCAACTACCCCGCTGCCGCATTGCTCTGTTATTGAATAAAGGCATGACCTTGCTTCAGGAACTAATTTACTATACACATACACCAGCAACAGGACGTAGTGTGAAAGGAGGGGGAGAAAAGGTTCCATGAGTCACAGCAGACAGAAAAAATTTATGCTTTCATAAGCATCTGCATCTCTCAGCCCCGCAAATGCATTAACATTCTATCTCTCTTCAGTCAATAAAACATATTGCTACAATAGGCCTACAGAAGTACCAACCCTAAAGATGAAATATTCCCAAAGTTACTCTCTCTGAAAGATTGGTGAAGCAAAAACTTATGTTCGGAACTGAACCCACCTTGTAGCAAGCAAGCACTATCAATAATAATAATAACAACATGGTTTTTTTTATCAAATGAGACTACGTTTCAGCACGCAAATTTTGAGATATCGTACGCCCTGATAGCTTTATAGATACGAGCATTACGATGCAACTACCCGGACCTCGAATACTCGGTTCCCAGCACAGAAGGGTTAAAATAAGACTGACACAATGGAAGAAACAGATAAATAATCTAGATGAAGAGCAAATATGGTCAACTGAAATAATTCAGGTAGAGTACCAATAACAAGTTGAGCATTGAAAGAAGCCAAATTCAGCACGTTTTAATCAGTGACATCATAAGATATTTAAAGTGTCATAGTTTTATATTCCTTCTTTCAGAATAAAAATGTTAATTTTGTACTAATCAGTCAAACCACCTAAAGAATCAGAAGCTCATGGCCAACTTTAAATTGTCTGTAAATCATAAAATTTTTAACACAAGATGTAAAAATGCTTATAACTGTATCCTAAGTCAACCTTAAAACCTGTTAAATATTTATACAATTTAATTTTGGGACAATAAAAAAATTGCCTTAAACCAATCTGAATTTCTTCCACATCGGAAAGTTTAATTCTTACAAATAATAAAACTGGATAACACTCATAAATGCAGTTTGAACCTAAGAACAAAAATTTAGGAAAAATTATAACTTTTCTTAACCACATATTAAACAAAGGTAACCAAGGAAAATTTTTTTTTAATTAAAAAATTTGATTATCAAACAGAAAATATCTAAATTACATCGAGGAAGAAACACCTTAATTAAAAAATTATATCTCACAGACGAAGTTTACAAAACAGAATGTACAACAAATAACAGTTTTATAGTACAACATAATGAAAGGACAGTGGTCCTAAAAGGAATTCTTTATTGAAAAATATATAGCATATTTACAAATAAACAGAAAATCTTGCATTTACTTGCATAATGTTCACAAACTTCAGTTTGTATAAAATTTTAAAATTCCTGAACTTACGGAAATTCTTTATAATTTAAAATATTCTTCTCCAGTAATAAACATCCTACTTTTCAGAAACTTAATAATTACCTTGTAATGTAGATAATAAAATTAATTCAACTTACTGATTTCATTTCAATTAAAAACAGTGAAAGTGCTGAAAATATTTACATTAAGAGATTCTACCAGTTTTATCTAACATTCCAATGCAAATGATCTGGGGTAAAGATCTTAACTCACGTTGGTCCATTTAACTATAAGAAAAAGAATCGATCCATTTAGAAATTTATAAAAATAAAATTTGACAGAAGAGGTACATGAAACAAGATATTACTCTTTGGACAACTGTAGCGACAAGTCCAAAATATTTTTTATAATTAGTCAGGTTTGTTTAAAGTGACAGAATTTTACTTTTTAGTACAATCTTATTCAAAATAACATATTTCCATTATTTTAATGTTTTGAAGAATTAGTATCAATATAAGCATGATCATTATGCAAATAAAATCAGCACTTAAGATGTAAAAATTATATATATTGAAAAAATTGTTGTGTTCATTATTAGAAATAACAAAAGTCAAACACAAGCAAAATTAAAGTATAAATTGTTTTATCAAAAATAAAATAAAACATCTAACTTGTATGTTACATGTAAATCGAATGAAAGAATGTAAAGATGTGCTTGTATTGAAAAACTGGAAAAACTATAAAACTGAACGCTTTAAAATAAAAAAAAAATTTTCACATGCAAATTACCTGTTGTTGTCGTGATAATTGTTCATTGTTTTGATTTGCTACTTGCACAGCAGATTGGTTCAATGATCTTGTTTCAGAGCCTTCTCTGCTATTACTTTTAGAACTGGATAAATTCAGCGACCCCTAAAATAAAAATATAAAAACCATTTATTGATTTTTACTTTCTCTTGCCTATATGAATATATAGGAAGGAAAGTATTGTTTTCATGTCGATTTTTCGAAATCGAGTTTTCACCGGATCTATACGTTTTCAGACCCCCTGAACCCAAAAAACATGTTTTTAGCGATTGGTCTGTGTGTGTGTGTGTGTGTGTGTGTGTGTGTGTGTGTGTGTGTGTGTGTGTGTGTGTGAACAGAATATCTCAAGAACGGAACATCGTACGAACTTGAAACTTGAAACTTAAGTTACATACCACTACCGGACGCGACACGAACATTTTCATCAAAATCGGTCAACCGGAAGTAGTAGTTTATTCGTATAATTTTTCAGTTTTTTGCGATTTTCTCAAAAACTGGTCCTACGATTTTTTTTAAAATCGCCTATTTTACTCAATTTTTTATTCTCTACAAGATAGGGTAGGCGCCATGTTTGCTGAAATTCTCGGTGAGGCTGTTTTCACGTAAAAACGTTGTTTTTTTAAGATTACGGCTTTAATATAAATTTTAGCGCAAAAACTTATATAATAAAAGTTGTAGAGAATTTAAAAACCTACAACTTCTGTTTCAAACATTTTTTTGTATAACGCTTAGTTTAGCGGTAATTTGCGATTTTCTGTTTTTTTCTCACGAAAACGTGAGAAAAATCGATTTTTTTAACATTTCGGTCTTAGTATGCATTTTACGACAAAAGTATATATAATAAAAGTTATAGAAAATTAAAAGATCTACAACTTTTGTTTAGAGCATTTTTCTCTACAGAGCCTAGTTTAGCGTGAAAGCGTGATTTTCCGTATTTTTAAGCCAAACTGAGTTCGATTGTCATTTTGCGTCATTCACTCGTGATTAAAATAAGGTTATGTTTTTGAGGTTAGTTTTTGTTTATTTCTAATATTTTATTAATAATGTTAGGTATATTATTAATCATTTGCATTGGCAAGAGAAAGTTGTGTGAGTGTTTCACACCAGATTTTTACAATTAGTAGGTACAAAAAAGCACTACCTCTCTACGAGAGGAGAAAACAGACCAACATACAGAATGATTCTCAGAAATTGTTCAAAACATTAATTATAATGCTCTTTACCATAGATGAACTCTGCTTTTCCATGCATTTAAACTAATCAGAACGTTTGCCAGTGTTGTCAGATTGTGCGAATGTTATCAGCTTGACAAACATTACACGCGCATGCGTATAAGAGTCGCAGTAGTTCACTCGTGTCTTGCATCTCGTACTGAACACATCGATTATTGAGCGTGTTAACATGCATATTTTATAATATGCTATATCGCTATATTGTGTCAGCAATGGTTTTTTCCAAGGAAGAACACATGTTTATTGTAGAGACTTACATAGCGAGTAAATCTTACAAATGCAATGCCAATGCAATAAGGATGCAAACATAACTTTTTTTGTAGCTCTGAAAACAGTAGTTAATGTTAGCCCAGCTTGCGATGATAATCTTCTACGCGATTTTTTAGGTGATCGAGTTAAATGATTTTTCAAATCTTCGAGAACTTCCGCGGTTAACTTTGTTGGCTGGCAAGGTGGTTTCTCATAGAGAACACTCCCAGTTCTACAGAATTTATTTATCAATCACACAATCAAAAAACACAAAAAAGGTGCCTTTAAATAAAAAATAAACGTAATCATACAAGAAAACAAAAAACCTGTCAAACAGAGTTTAAGAGACCAAAAATTAACCTTATGATTTTTACAGGTGACATTAAATACTGTTTTTGAATTCTTTAAATAAATAATTATTTTAGTACAGACATAAGTTATCCTAAAAATAAGTTGTCACCTAGAATTGTGCTCTGGTTTTTCATTTAATGCATATACTCTCCACTGCTACTCTAAATAATAAATTACCAAAAGACAAATATTTTTTCATTACTTGAGCATAAATCTATTTTTTATAATTATATCCAAGATTAGAACCAACATAAGGATAAGGGTGCCTGGATCTTGTCTACAACAAATAGACTATAAGGTACGATTACATTAAAATGAAATCTGTCATACTTACACTATCTTGAGATGAAACAGATCGCAAGAGATGAATACTGTTCCTTTTCTGTCCATCAGAATTTTCAAGACTGAAAAAAAATTATATCTTTAGAATACAAATGATATAACATTTATTTCTAAATTACTTAAACCAATGGTTACCTTTAAAACTTAAAATTAAACAATCAAACAAAAATCTAATTTATATAAAAAACAAATTTCTAATCTTTTAACCATTCTAGAATATAAAAAAAACATGTACTAATTTGTAGAATCCAGTAAAATATTGCTTTTTACAGTTGAAAGTTGCACTTTATGTCAATATCACACAATTGTCAGACACTTGGTAATATTCTTAGTTCTCATTAATTAAATACTTAAAAAATGCAAAGACAAAAGATCTCATATTTACAACAAAAATATGAAAGCAGATTGATGTTATTATATTGTAAGAAATTGTTATGTATTGTGTGAGGAGATAGCAATGAATCAAATGTTTTGAATGGGAGTTCTCGGAAATTAAAACTAATAGAAACGTTTGATTTTATTATAATTCTTTCTATCATGTTCTGACAAAGTGAAGAAAGTGTTAGAAGAGTCTTGATTGTTTGAAAAACTATCAGATCGCAGATATAGAAACATTTTCCGCCTTTGTAATGAATTAGTTAGTACTTGGACTGTGAATGGAATTAATATTGTCGGGCGATTTCGAAATAAGGACCGGTTTTGAATTACGTTAACAGTGTGTACATGTACGGGTGATAGCAAGTGGCTGTGGACAGGTAAATCACTGTTTTGATTGTTAAGTGACAGTATATTATTTATAAACAAAATCAGGTTAAGTTTTAATTAAGTTTTGTAATTAATTTCATTAAAGTAATCTAATTGCAATTTGTTAGTATTATAAGCTTAATAATTAATTGTAATTATAAATCGTGTCAATAAATAAAATTGTTATAAGTTTAAAGAAAGTCTGTTTATTATTTATTATACCCAGATCCCAAACGAACTTAGGCTTAGGTGTTATAATATTATTGTCTTCACAACAAGGTACATATTTTTGAGATATTAAAAAAAATATTACCTGACAATAAAATCAGTTCGACTGATTTAACCATTTTGACTTAAGTGAAAAAGAAAATTATTTTTATTAATATAATAATAGAATTAACATAATTCTATGACTTAAGAAGGTTTAAGAACAAATATGAGAGGGTAAGCATATACATCAGACATTACAAATTGATCTCACAAACTAATCAAATAATCATCAGGAATAAAATTCAGTCTTAAGTTTGTAAACAGAACACATATAAAATAAATTTAATAAAAATAAACAAATTTATACCGAATATCTTCTTCATCATCATCAGAACCAAATGGATCAGTCAGCTCTCTTCTAGTCATTAATATGGGTCGCTGCTGGTTGCTGTCTATGGGTGATTTACTCTGCAAGTAAACCGTACACAACACGTCAATAGATAACAGACATAAAGTTATAAAGACAAAATTATCACATTACGCGCATTATAAAAATAGAAAAAATAGTTCATACCATATACAGTAGAGTTGAAACTGAATGTCAAAAATTCAAACTGTTGAAAATCTGAACCCTAAAATATTAACAATGCTTGTTCAGAAAATGATTTGCAACAGATTTTGATAATTTATTAGTTATGTGTGTTAATTTTGATATATTTTTATTTTCTCTTGTCTATATGAATATATAGGAAGGAAAGTATTGTTTTCATGTCGATTTTTCAAAATCGAGTTTTCACCGGATCTATACGTTTTCAGACCCCCTGAACCCAAAAAACATGTTTTTAGCGATTGGTCTGTGTGTGTGTGTGTGTGTGTGAACAGAATATCTCAAGAACGCAACATCGTACAAACTTCAAACTTGAAACTTAAGTTACATACCACTACCGGACCCGACACAAACATTTTCATCAAAATCGGTCAACCAGAAGTTGTAGTTTATTCGTATAATTTTTCACTTTTTTGCGATTTTCTCAAAAACTGGTCCTACGATTTTTGTATTGTTGTTTAAATTTTTAACTATATTTCCTGCACTTGTACTTAATGAATAAAAATTTAAGTTTTATGAAGTATTTAATATATTTAATCTTTTAAATGTAGATGTAAAGTTTTCCTTATTAAATCTATCAATTTGAGAGTTACTTTCATATCACTTTTGCACTTTGTTCGAAAATCCAAATACACTGGTAAACCATTATTTGAATTATTGATAATTACTTTATTATTAGGATAATGATTAATTATACATTTACAAATTAATAGTAACGTTGCTATCATCCAGTAATTATTGTCTAGATTTACCAAGTAAAGCTGGATATGCACTGTACACTCAGTTCAAAATAAATTACACACCGAAAGAAAAAATATAAAAAGTAACAACTAAATTGGTTATTAATAATAAGTACTGTATGTTATATTTATACCTCCATACAAAAAACGGTAACTAAAATTGCAACAGCAAAATAAAAAAATCTAGTTGAAACACTCACATGACTTTCTTTTGCCAATGTAAATAATGAAAAATACAATCTATGTTCGTTCAATCATATGTGAGCAATGCAAAATGAAAAACAACCTAATTTTAATTAAGAGTGAATGACGTAAAATGAAAATCAACCTCTGTAGAACTTAAAAATACCGAAAACCACCGAAATTGACTCTAACCTAGGCTCTGTAGGAAAAAATGCTTGAAATAAGAAGTTGTAGATCATCATATTTTTTGTAGTTTTTATTACGTACATTTTTGTCGTAAAATGCATACTAAGGCTGCAATCTTAAAAAATGAATTTTTTTACAGATTTTGATGAGCAAAGTACAGAAAACACTAATAGACGCTAAATTAAGCATTGTAGAAAAAAATGCTTGATAAAACTTGTTATAGGTTTCTAATTTTCTACAACTTTGATTACATACATTTTCCCATAAAATAAATATGAAGGCCACGATCAAAAAACCATTAAAAACCATTTTAAACCACCACTAAAAAAAAACATTTTTACCACCCCACAATTTCAGCAGACATTGCATTTACCCTTTCTTGAAGAGCATTAAAAATGTAGTAAATGAGGTGATTTTTTTTTAAATCGTAGAAGTTGTACTTGAGCAAACCACAAAAAAGTGAAAAATAACACAAATAAAAAACTGCTTTCGGTTGACAGATTTTGATGAAAATGTGCAGGTCCTCTAGTGGTTCCTAACTTAAGTTCTAAGTTTAAACTTTGTACAACATTCTGTTCTTGAGATATTTCGTTCACACGACTAATCACTAAAAACTTGTTTTTTGGGTTCTGGGGCCTGAAACTTGTATTTTTGAGAAAAACTTGATTTCGAATAATTGACATGAAAATAATACTTTCCTTCTCTATGTATTCATATAGGGCAAGAGGAAGTAACAGTAACAAAGAGAATTTTACGTAGTTATTTAGCTAGACTAACTACATTTGTAAGGCAAGAGATGAGGAGCAGCTACATCAACAGAAGATCTCACCAGGACAATAAATGTTCAAGTTTAAATAAATTAAGTATTTAATTGAGGTCGCTTCTGCGGCATAGTGACTAGTGTGCTAGCTTACAAAGTGGAAGGTCCCGGGTTAGACTCACAGCAAGGGTCTGGAAATTTTAACACATTAAAAACTACCATTACAGTACCAAAACCCACAGTAGTTGCTAATGACCAAGCTGTTGATGCAACTTTAAAAAACTACAAAAAATATCTAATTGAGGTTATTTATTTCTACTTAACGCAACAAAATAAATTAACAAAAGGTACTTTTACATATTTTCAAGAATTTCATCATGGATGTATTGCAGAAACAGTTAAAAATATTATAATATAAAAAATTTAAATATTTATCAACAAAAATATATCATTAAATATACACTCAAAAAGTTTTATAAACCCCTACAAGTTATGTAAAAGAATAAAAGATAATTTGAAACTTTATTTACCTTTTCTCTGTTGAATTTATCTTTGGTGGGAGATAGAACCTTTCCTAAAATTGACTTAGATCCGGCAAGAATAACATCTTTAACAGAGGTAGGAGAGCGTTCTTTATTTTGTTCAGGGGGATCATTTGAGTCAAATACAAGTGGTAACCTCAGTCTTAATTTTCTAACACTTTCGCTTTCCCCTTCAAAAGAGTCAACACTCCTAAACAAAAAACCAAACAAATAATATATAATAATTTTTTTCAACTAAAAATAGGTAAAAACATTTTTAAAACCAAACTACAAAAATTACAAGATAATTTTCATTACATTTATGAAACCATTAAATTTATACAGAATTAATTATTTATCTATTTACTAGTTTACTCACTTCCAAACAAAGGTCATATTTACTGACTTGGAAACAACAGTTCTATACATTAAAATTAATACTCAAAATTTATAATGTAATACAAATTTATTTACGAATTTACAAGAGTAGATATAGAAATTTTCCATATTACATATAGTTATGCAATATTCATTACATCAAAATTATGATCAACTGTTCCAATTCATGTCCATTTTCTTTAGAAACAATAATTTAGAATGATTCACAGCAATTCAAAAGTAATTAAGAAACAATTCCTAATTGAGATGAATTAGAAACAGATAAAACATAGAACAATGGAAAATTTTACATTTACTCATGAATAATGATTATCTTATGATATACAAATTTCTTAAGTTCTTAAACAACTGCTGAAATGGTACAACAGAAAAAATTAAAAACTGAACATCCATTTTGACAAAAATAAATAATTACAATCAAGATTAGCTCAAGTTGCAAATTCTGTGCACTTATAGGAGGCAGACATTAGAAACTAATGCAACAGGTTTAAATCTGATCCCAGCAGGAACATAAATTATAATTTTAACTATTCTAAAAATTAATTATAACAAGTTAAATACAAAATTTCTTTGTCATGATGTTAATTCATTAGGTAGGTGCCACTAATGATAAATAATTATTATTTCACTAATCAATGAGGCAAAGTAATAATGGTACAGAATTATACTTGCCTTCTACTGTTCGTGTTTGATTTATTATCAGAATCAGAGCGCTTTGATCGGAGGTTCATAATTTCTTGACCAAATAACTGCACGGTAACATCAGAATCTGAATCAGTATTAAAGCGGCCAATCATGTATGATGACTCATCTGCATTTTTACCAATCTGCTGTACCTCCAATTCCTGACCTAAAATACAGATAAAATATGATTTCCAAAACAAACTTAAAACTAATATGCAATTAAAAAATGAATGAATTTTTGAATATACAAATTACATATTTTTTCTTCTGTAAAGTATGGAGTGCATAAGAAACATTCAGTCACTTCATAGATATCCTATTATGTACAGAACAAACACATCCAACAAAGTGACTGTCTGCAGATAATGAAATATTGAAACAAAAAACAACAAACATCAAAAGGAACATAAAACAACAATTTATACAAAAGCAATCAGAATAAGTCAAACAGACGAGGATGAATTAATTTATTGGGACTGAATAACAGTCTTGGATGGATTGTAATGGTCTTTACTTATTATAAGTTAAGTAAATTCTATACAATAATTAACAAACATTTAAGAATGTATCCCCAAATGTGTACAAATCCATAAAACCAACCATCCACTACATTCATAAAATTAAACATTCTATGAAAATGATATATAGGTTTCATGTACAAAACACAAAATGAAAGAATTTCTCACAAAAAATTATTACAAATTTGATTTATTTATGTAATATTTGACAATTTATTACTTTAAAAAAACTCAAGGTTAGTAATAGTGGTAATACAAGAAATTTGTCCATTTTTTTTTTAGTTTTAATTGTTTTTAGCAACTACAATGGGTTATAGAATGTAGGGATTTAACATATAATAATTTTTAGACCCTAGCTGGGAACTGACCCTGAGATAATTTTCTCTGTAGACAAATGCACTAACCATGATGACATGAAGGTGTTGATAATATTTTGTCTTTTTCAAAAATAACAGATCAAAATTACATAAAATACATACAAGCAAAACATTTTTATATGATGCACAGGATGTTTATATGATGCAAGAAGATATTTCAGCTTTCAATAATTACCTGTGAAGTGAGCACGCAGCTGGTACAAATACGTCATAACAGCTAATTTATCAGGAACAGCCAACAGATCCATATCCGCAGGATCTATAACTCTAGATATACCTAACGCTTCACCAGCATCAAACGCTGTTTTACAGTTGCCTCTTACATCATGTGGAGTTAATGAATCAAATTCACTGTAACAGAACAAATAAGCCATTAATAGTCTTTAAATTACAACCTTGGTTCTCTATTTTTTACTGCAAGGCTTATGCAATTAAACAAGCTTTAAAGTACATACATTCTTTCACTCATACAGAACTTATCGTTATGACAATAATGACTCGAGTATTGAAAATAGTGTATAATAATAAATAAACTGTTATAATTCACTTACAGAAACTTAACACGTTTTTTTTCATGTACTAATTTCAAAGCAGTAATGATGCTTAGAATCAATAAGGAGAATGCATATTATACATTTATGACTTATTTTTACTACAACCGTTCGACTATGAAAGCAACATATATGGGTAAAACTACATAACTGTACTTGAGAATATTTACTCAGGAGATGGTTTCAAAGCAGTCAATAAAAATAAAAGGGGAGAAATACATATGTTGACTTAAGTATATTTACCCAAACATTAACTGAATAATAACTAGAATTTTGCATTTGAGTAAACATAGTTATGTAAACATGTGCAGTTTTACATAACCTAAAAAGTTAATTTTCAAACATGGGTAAAAATAAACAAGTGAACATAAAAACTACTAAGTGAACATACTAACGGGCACGCTGCTAAACTCCAAGTTATATTGTAGGAACCTATATCTTCCTTAATATAGATTGCAGAGTTATGTCGTTTTACCCAAAGATACAGAAAAAAAATCCTATACATACAACCCAAAACCTAAAAATACAAAAAGATTGACTTATGCACTTTTACCCGGTTACCACTGATATATCCCCACTCCCAACCAGCTTTATCTCAATTGTTGCCCTCGGCTACAACACACATAATATATATTTTACACACATGTCCCGATACCCAGAAATGAGGTGAACAGTCAAACATAACAAAACAATAATTACACATTTTATTACATTTTCTAAAGATTAATTAAAATTTTATCTTAAAGTATACATTTTCTTGATACCCATTTGAAATGAATATATAATGTCAGCCACACTTAAATCAAACCACATTAATGAATAAAATTAACAGACTTACATGAGATCAGGTCGGAAGTGATGAACAACGGCACAAAATGCAAGACCATTTCGCCATGAGGTTGTAAGGTTGGTCACTTTTACTCCTGGATAATCCTTGGTAACTTCTTTACACCACTCCAGCAAATCTTGACCTGGTGTACTCTCATGACCTCGAGGTGGACTCTTCACATCAGGCTGGAATTGCATTTCACGTTTCATAAACAAACCCTTCTTTTATCTCTGCAATCTTACTTACACTACTTTTATCAATTATAATCTAACATTACTTATTTGTGTAAGAACTCTCTCGAAGTGACACTATAAAAATTGATTAACTGATAAACCACAGAAGATTAACATGTTAACATGACGTTCGGAAAAACATGATTTTTTTATTGCTGTTGCATAGGTCATCATCTGAAAGGCTGGTTTGAACCTTTAGAGGTTTACTACGTAAAAACGAGGAGTGAGGTGGTTTACAATTGCCTTCCTCACTGAGTGGAAACTTATGCTTATCAGTATGCCTGCCCCTCTGAAAAGTATCTACTTTCCACCCTGCAAATGACACCTTCACTTCATTTACTGCAGGGTCTCGGCTGCAAAATGAAATTCATTTCTCTTAGAGGAGACAACTCTGACTAGTGTCTTTTACATCGCTCCCTCTTCTGTTCTTAAATAGTTCAGTCACATATAAAAAGATCCATATTGGCAGGATCTATAACTCTAGATATAGACACATAATTAGGCTGACTATGTGATAAGAAACAGAACTATTTTTGGAGCCTTGGAACCCGGCAGATTGAGTGTAATTAATTTAATACTCCACCTGCCCGTTAAAAAGCAAAATTTTTGTTAATAATGTATTAATTATTTTAATTTTATTTCCAGAACAGCTATGTTGCTTAAAGAATTTAGAATGCAATCCATTTTTACATTTTGTATAAATTAAAATTACAAATGTACAAAATGGAATAAATGCAATGGAATCAGACACAGATGCAGAACAGCTGCAGGTTAGAACACAGGTATGGCTACCATGAGGTATGTCAATTAACCTATTCAGTTTACTATCTTTGTTTCTGCTAGGTCAAAGAAGATAAAATTTCATACAGACATAGAGAAAGAATAGCTGGTCTTAGCATGGTAAGTAACAATGCAATCTGTCAAGAAATGTTTGAACTATGATCATTGAAAATGATAGCCCAATTCAAACGCCCCTGACATTTTTCGCAGTAGTACTTGGGCCAATGAGATCAGCCCGTGGCACTAAAAGGGTTACATATCGGCTCTGACTATAATAAGGATCTACAGAGTCTCATTTTTAATAAATATTAAGAGATTATAGCCTCATGAACTATCCACTTGGAAACCTTGTTAGAATATTTATATTATCATCACCTTTAACTACAGTACTGTTCAGATATGATGACAGTAAGAATTGCTGAATCAATATTTCAGGCACATGTAATTTATTATGTAACTAACACACATTGTATACTATGTATTCAACTCTGACTAAAGAAGTGTAAGAAATCTACTTTTTTTTAACTTTATTTATGAAATTCACAACTGTTACACGATAACAACCAGTGAATATGATGGGAGGGTAAAAATATGAATGAAAGGACATGAGAGACGTGCATGGAGAGCACCATCCACTGACAGGTCTCCGACATGTTAGTAGTTACTTTTTACTAAGTCATCGATTAATTAATTAGTTAATTCATTAATAACATTAACCGGTTTTAAAACAGGAGGTCCCTGCTTCGCTTCCTCCTTAATCGTCTTTGAATGTTGTTTGGTAGATGACAGGAGGTACGTTTACGTATCAGTTCATGTGGATGAGCGAAAAGTCTGTCGCAAAAGTTTCGATAAAGTTGAATGAAAACATCAGTTACTAGAGGGATGTTGGGGTCGTTATGTAAGGTAGCATTAAAAACGTAAGAGGATGCGTTGACTGAAATCCGTAAGGTCTTTGATTGAAACCTCTGAATCCGAGCTATCACTGAGGGTTTAGATCTACTTTAAAAGAAAAAAATAAATTTGTGGAATCAAAGGCAATTTTAACTAATGGTTTATTCTAGACATTTCAGCAAATATACTGGTGTAATTCTATACATAATATTGAAAAGATAGTACAAAATTATACCACAACACTCGTTATGTAATGATCAAAACACAGCCAAGTATGTGAATTACAAATTAAAGTTTTATCATTTTATGAAATGTTAATAAATTTTCACTGCTTATAAAAATGTAATAATTAGACAAAGGCAATAATAATATAAATACTACAGTACCTTTTATCAATCAGTTTAATATGCTACATTATCAATCTCAAACAACGGCTAGAAAAAAAAGCGTTAAATACTTATAGCAACATGAAAAAATTTTATCAAAGAAACCTATCAACGAACACCAATTACAATATTTATTAATTAGGATTAACATTTCTGCAAAATAAAATTCAAAATGTAATAGATTTTATTATAAAATTTGAAGATTCACAAAATCGCATCAGTATACAATGTGACTCACATCAGTATACAAGTAATAAAGTATAATACAGTCGTAAGTTAACTTGTTGAGTTTGTTTTTTTGAGTTTGTTAACTTTGTTGAGTTTGTAAGTCCAATTTATCATAGAAAATTTAATTGTTCAACTTTTATTATCACACGGAAGAAAAATATATGGTCCATGGTATATTCCAAGAAAAATACACAATATAAAAATCAATACCTCTTTTAGATTTAGCGGTTGTAACGTAAGTCTAACATTTCTTGATTGATTGTCACCGACAGACCTGAAACAGAATTTAATTTGTAAATAATGCTTAGTATTGCTTACTTTGTCAATAAGTAAATTAATCGCAGCTTTTTAAAGCTAAAAGTTTCCTTTAGTGGTAAAAGGATGTGCCATCAAACAGTTTTGCACACAAGTAATAAATATATCTGTGTACAACAGTTCTTCATAACACAAACCAGGACAGGACTACAGTCTGCACAGCGATAACTCCTTACTCATTAATACACATAAACAATTAATTTACATCAATTATTCTCTTCTTTATCACCTCAACCTGGAGGGTTAGAGGGCATACAATTTTGCTCTCTCCATAGCCACCATCTTGAGCATGGAGGCAAGATTCAAGGTTGTATTACTATGCCAGCATGGCACTGCAGTGAAAAATCTACTGTGACATAGATCGGGATAATTCATAATTCTTTCTTATATATTTAGCGATTTATCAGCTAAATATAAGATTTATATGATTTTGTTAGTTATTTAGTTACCCACAAATTTTAGATCTGAAAATTTTATTTGTAATATTAGGCTAATTTATAATGTCCAAACAAACTCTTCCAAAGAAATTCCAATACTTCTTTAAAAATTACCAACAAAAGCTAACTAAAGATGACCTTCAAAGTACTGCTTATAAGCTCAATCTGAATGCCTGTAAAACATTAGAAAACACCCCAATGTGTCGTAGTTTAAATAGAAGTTATATAAAACAAGACAGTACAACGATGCCTTAATGTTTAATCTGGTATACCAAGATGCTTGCTTTGACCATTTAGGGCGTCAAAACGGTAACCAATGTTTTACATTAACATTTCTGTAAAAATTCTAAGCAAACAAGAAAAAAATTACCAAAATTCTGATAATTTAATTATCAGAGTCAATGTTTGGACACACAAGCAAAAATTTCATACAAATATTTTTATTTGTCCTACAAAAGATCATTTTTCTTTTGTGATCAATACCTGTTTTAACTAAACACTATGCAACTGAATTTCTTAAAAACCTGATGAAAATAAAAGAGAGATATGTTAATTTTTGTCTGCAAAAACGAAATGCTACAAATGGGGTAGTGATAAAACACTTCCACTGGATAAATAACAAGATTTCAAGTTGCTTGTACAAAATTAAATTTTCAAGCAAAGAATAAAATTATAAATTTGAGTTTCTAACTTAGGTCATTAAAAAAGTATACCGTTAAATATGAAACAAATTTCTTATACTAACTTATTTGAATTTGGCATGAACAAATCACTTTGGCGTTCAGAAATTTTGTTGCTATCTTCTCTATTTTGCTCAGCGAGTCCTGGAAAACACTTTGTTTCAGCTAAAGGAGTAATATCTTCCTTCAAACTTGCAACTGAAAATAACAAAACAAAAATAAAGTTAGATAGAATCAATTGATGAGGGGAAAAATCACTCATTCACTTTGTTATCCACAAGCATCATTGTAACTACATGCAATGTACAAAAATTTAACTTGATAAGTTTTCCAGTCTAATAACAAGATGGAAAAAATTGGATTGGCCAAGATGAAGTTGTTAAATTAACCTTATATCATATAGTTGATTTAACCTTTGTTTTTTACAAAAAGTTTAACAAGCTAGAATGTTTGTTTAAAATCAACTCTGCAAACCAAGTACTCAAGCCGTTACATTTTTTATCAAAGATCAAAATTTCTAGAACTTACCGCTGAGAGGTGTACTGGCTTTATCTGAACCGCTTAAACTACTTGTCATCATATCAATTTGATTGGTTAAATCTAAAACTTCATGGCGACTGTTTTTCAATGAGCAATCTGAAAAAAATTATATTTGTTAATTTTTCCACTCTTGTCAATACAAAATAAAAAATAAATTCTTCACTATTATTTAAAGTAAATCCATTACAACTTGTATGTATACTGAATTTTCACAGAGACAGATCAATTTGGCTTCATTGATTCTAAATAATTACATTACATTTAAAATTTTCAATTTTTTTGTATAGACATGGTGTCAATTTCTGCCACTAATAAGAATAATGTAGTGTAAATTTTTATAAATCAAAATATGATAGCACCTCAGTTGGTCATTCAGAAGCATGATTGCTAAAATGAAGTCCCCCAAATTAAATTCCTGGCCAGGGTCTGTCAAATTTTATTCCATACTTTACAAGTATAAAGTTCTATAATTCACTGTCGTAACTAATGTGACCAATTGACTTAGACAAAACCAAATTATTACAAAATTCAATTTAGCAGTAACGTTACCAGTTCACAAAAAACTCAAACTGATTTTAAATTAATCTGTGAAGTTATTTGCTGTCAGTTGATCAAATGCCCAAATAGGTGTTGCCAACTGGACAAAGCATTATCACGACACCGGAAGAATCGAGCATCGTAATCTTTAAGAAATAGCGGATTACCAAGTTTGAGGTTGGATGAGGCCAGGACAGTTAATCTGTATTGTTTATGATGATGATTTTACATAATGTTAGGGCCATTACCACAGAGTAAGCTGTTTCGATATCCTTAAAAATCTTTTGTTGAAAAATGATAACTATATTTTCAAATTTTTTAAGTTACATCAACTCCACAATCATTAATGATTACAATAGAATATAAAGTGAGAATACAGTGTAGAATTGTTGTAAACAACAATGGATAATGTTGTTTGTGGTGGGAATTACAATTTTGTAATGGGAATTACAGTGTAATTACAATGGATTACAGCAGGTAATACAGAGTTAATTATTTTTCCTAACCCTTCTACAGAATTTGTTGCCCATAACAGACAGGAGGAACGTTAAATTATTTACACTCGATCTGCTAGTTCAAGGGCTACAAAAAATAGTTCTGTTTCTTATGACGTGGTCAGCCAATTATATGACTGAAGCATTTAAGAACAGAAGAGATAGAGGTGTAAAAGACACTAATCAGAGTTATCTCCTCTGAGAGTAATGAATTTTATCATCATACAACCAGATCCGGTGGTGAATGAAGTAAAGGTGTCATTTGCACAATGGAAAGTAGATGCTTTTTAGAACTGATAAGCATAATTTTCCACTCAGTGAGGTAGGCTATGACAAACCACCTTACTCCTCGTTTTACTTAGAAAAGCCTCTAAAAGTTCAACCAGCTTTTTGGCTGATGACCTAAACAACAGCACTAGAAAATTGAACAAGGGACCATCAAGTTAACAGTCTATTGGTTACAGTCACTAATTTTAACGATATTAAATCTTTTAATCCAAAAAATTTACCATCAATATCTTCTTCTTCATCAAAATCATCCAATGGAGCAATATCACTATTATTGTTGGTACTAATAAGACTAGCCATAGATTGCATATCTTCATCACTGCAACAACAAACGATCCACAATTCAATAATTGTCAAATAAAAATCACATTTAAAATTTGATTATCTCCTTATTGTAGTTAACCTAACCTCTTGCCATAAAGATCAGACAAAAGTAAGGAAAGATTGCATCCTCCCCTTTAGCAAAAACTGAACTAGAGCTGCTACCGGGAAAATAGCGAGCATGCCATGTCAGGTTTTAACATTTCTGACCCTGTTGATACTTGCCTGATCCTGAGCGAGATGGGTATGGTTGAAAAATTTTATAAAGCTCCAGTTCGGTTTTTAGCCCTTATCCAGCGAATAGCCAATATATTTTTGTTAGATGACAAGTATGTAAGTACTCATCAGTTTGTGTAATAGTGAAGGTCAATGTACGCACACACCACTAAATGTTATAGTTAAATAGTAACTGAATGTAAAGGAAGAAAACTATTTAGACACACAATTACGTTAGTTGGAAATTTTCTATTGATTTGTGAATGTTGAGGTACCACTCAATTCCAGTTTTTTGAAGAAAACTGTGTAAAGGCTGCATCTGATTTCAAAATAGAGTTATACCCGCGTCTGAAAGCTTAAATGGTAAAGTTAGGTATACTGTTCAATCTTGCTTTTATAGCAAAACCAGTTGAATTGAACATGACCTGTAAAAGGGAATAAACCCTCCGAAATTCGTAGAATAGCCTATTTTCAGACATTCTTCACACTGAAACTCAAGTGTCCTAATTTTTATCTTTTATCATTTTTACTACATGCACGTGTCATAAAATTCTATGCTTTCATATAATAACATATGTCATATGTAGGACCTGTAGGCATGGGTCAATGACATCAGCTCAAAGTGAGAAGTTTCTTTCGCCTTCATTTTACCACAGAATCCATATTCACTTGACTTAAATACGCTTGAATAGCCGCATAGTGTGGTAAGCAAGGGCATTTGATACATCAAATTTTTTGCTAGACATTTTCAATAGTACCAAACTAAAAAAATAAAAATAAAAAATATTTGCCGCCAAATTTTGACAAAAACGCGCGCTTTGCAAAAATTAAAACAAATTTTTCATAAATTTGCTATAACTAATGTAAAAAATAACAGAGTTTCATGTTTGTTTTTTTAAAACATCTCTCAAAGTTTTCTTAACACTTCATAAAAATTTCAAATTTTTTGGACCAGAGATAGATAAATAAAAGCCAAGTCTATCGACGCGATCTCAGAATTAGTGTTTGAAGAGTTAATATTCTCAAACCTATCAGTCGCACAAGGGTAAATTGCGACACCTCGTATACAAAAATTTAGAGTAGACTAAAAAATTTTTAAATTTGAAAAAAACTATTCAGCAACAGTTGTTTTCTACAGTTTTAAAAACAATACATAAAAAAATAGCGTTAAAACTATAAATCTTTTACCTTTTTATAAATTCATCTATCATAAAAACATAGTTTAGAATAAACAAAAAAACAACTTACGTCGCTTTTCCTTCTCTAAGTAGCACACATGATAGAGTACACTCAAGAGTACAAGCTGTAATTTTTTTTGTTATAGGTTTCAGATCAAGGTTCAGCTGACATCTTGTTGAGTCTACACTTGCATACTTGCGCATGTTTACATTAGTTGTGGCTAGTTGCCGACGTTTACCAGTACTGCTCACCTGAAACAATAAATTAACTAAAATCAAATCGTCTGCTTTAGCAGTAAACATAGAACAGTTGGACGTAAAACAAAAAAAAATCATAATAGTACCCAAATAATAGAAACAAAAAAATGTTGAAACATTTTGGTAACTAATATATTCTTATTCTTTTATTGATATGGTCCAGCCCAGTTGAAGATACACATTAGTAAATGTGACAAAATGGCACTCATTCCTTCATTAAAATCATAAATCCATCATTCTTATTTCTTATTACATTCTTATAATATCATTTACAGATCCCATTCTACAAAACTTGTAATGTACTATTACATCACAATACTTCATGTACAGCAAAATCAACAAAAAATTCAAAGTAATCCAAAGAGAGTTATAAATTAAAACCAATTGGGTTCTAATGCTTTTCCTCTAGAAAAATTATGCTAACAGAAATTCCCTTAAAAAATTAATAACCACTTTATGAAATACATTTATCATTGGATCAATGATCTCAATTAACAATATAATCAGGTCAAAATTATAAATTAAAATAACTTTACTGATTTAAGGATCCATAAAATAACAGAAAAAGAAATAACTTATACATACATCTTCAATAAGAAAAGTCCATTCCTTATCTTCTAATTCATGAGACCGAGGATCTTTGAAGAGTGTCACCGAGACTTGTTTGTTTTCTGGAATAGCCCAAACAGCTATGCCCTTTAAAGGGTCTCTCATCATAGGCTCCCATGGCAAAGCCTCTGATATAACTCTTCGACTCCTTCTTGTCCAAACTACACTCAATTTTGTTGGTTTCCTGAAACATTAAAAAAATTTACTTTGATTTTATTCATAATGAACTGTAATATGCCGGAAGTGGAAAAATTTGTAGGACCATTATAAAAAAATAAAAACACGTATAAAACGCTGACATGACTTTCTCTTGCAAATTTTAATCAAAGTGGATGATGCTAAATGAAAATCAACCACTGTTGGATTCAATTTGTCAAGCAAAATAACAAAAAAACAACTAATTAACACTAAACTAAGCTCTGTAAAAAATTGCTTGGAATAAAATTTTCTTAATTTTCTATAACTTCAATTATTTACCTTTGCTCTGAAATGCTTATTAAGGCCACAATCTTTACCATGAGAGCACAGCCCCCTACCAAAAATTTCAGCAAATATGCCATTTACTGCATCTTTTATTGCATAAAAAACATACTAAATGAACTGATTCCAAACAAATCGTAGGAACTGTTTTGAAGAAATTGCAAAAAGTGCAAAATCATACGAATAAATTACTACTTCTGGTTGACCGATTTTGATGAAAATGTTTGTGTCAAGGCCCCTTATGGTACTTAACTTACGTTCCTGGTTTCAACTTTGTACAAAATTTTACATTTTTGAGATTTAAAATGTTAAAATGTAAACGCGCCCCCCCCCCCCACACACACACACTGACAAATCAGTTAAAAATGTTTCTTGGGCTCCGGAACCTGAAAATAATATTTACAGTGAAAACGTGATTTCAAAAAATTGCTATAACATAACTTTCCTTACACATCTCATGTAAGCCAAGAGAAAGTAAAAAAATAACTACGTTTTATTCTCATTACAATTTACTGAAGGGGTTATTTATAAAAACCTCAAATTTTACTACAGGAGAATTTTGAGGCATAAACAAAATCAGGTGCTAAAGGAAACATCACGACAAGCAAAATCAGATGCTAATATATGCAAAAGAATAATTATCTAAGTACTGAACCAACTTATTGTATCATAAGTTATTTGACTGAGCAGAATTTATAACCTTAATTGATCAATCCAATAACCATCTAAATTATTTAAACCATCATAATAATTTTTAATAGAAACGTCCATGATAATAATAAAAAGAATAACCAAGGTAGAATCAGAAGTATCTTAATTAAGCTACCTATGTACAAGTACATACAAATTCTTTATCAGCTTTTGTGCATTTAACCGCTCATTGAATGTATACAGTTCACAATAAAAATAAAACCTTATCAACACAAAATGTATTTTTCTTAAATACATTTAAAATTTTTGTAAATTTAAACACAAACAGTTTTGAGAAGTTATATAAAATGTTTACAAAATATAAAACTTATTAATTTATTTTACGGCTTCTTTAGATCCAATATAATGGTTAGAGATTCTCTCATGTTGAAAGCACCTGCTTTCAATTATTTAGGTAAAAACCCAAAACTATAAAAAAATTGTTGACACAAGATAAATTTTAATTAAAATTTAGGACTGTACACCATACCCTGATGAGAAAGATTAGTAATAAGAGGTGTTAAAATTTTATGAAATATTAGCTCACAAAAGTGAAATTAGATGACTGGTATATGGAAGGGAGACTAAATGCAGTGAAAATTAAATTTTTTCAAGCTGTCAAACATTGTTCTAGATCAGAGAGGCTTCAGAATGATTTGAGCCGAACAGTCCAAACATTAAATGATAGAATCACTGAGCATAAAAGGACATGGAAAGGATCATGTTCAACAGATACTCCCAAGAAAAATTTACATTGAAGCACAGAGGTACAAACAATATGGAAGAATTGTAAATATGCCTTGGAAAATACAATAATAATCAGTTTTTTAAACAATCTGGGCAGGAACAGGCTTGTCGTTTGCATATTCATAACAATTTTTTTTCTAATATGTATTCACAATTTCCTATACCAACAGAAAAAAATGTTCACAGGCTTAAAAACAGTTTTAAGAACAAAAAATATTTTTAATTTTTAATCTACAATGTTCATTATATAGAACCATGATTGTCAAACTTTGTGATAAACATTAAAAAAATATATAAGTAAATGCAACATTTTAACAAAATATTATCACTATTGAGTAACAGTTTATCTGTTACTCAGGAAATGATAGAGAAATGAAGGATTTTTCTTTCACTACTTCCTTAACAAAATGAGTAACAGTAGGCCTACAGATAATGAGATTAATAAATTTTACGACGCATACGCTGATAGCGAGACATCCCAACATATCATATTCATGACAAACCACATAAACTTTATAAAAAATAAAGTAAATCAATGGCTTGCCATTTAGTGAAGTGGTCAGCACAACTGGTTCCTATGCCAGGAATCCCAGGTTTGATTCCTGGTTAGGTCTGTTACTTTTTCATCTTTATATCACCTTGCATCATTACCTTCATGCAAGCTTTGTAGTCAAAAGCAGACAATTAAAAAAAAAATCAACCATCTGTAGTTCACAATTTTAGGAATTTCAATGAAGTATCAACAAAGTTTCATTTTAGTTTTATATCAAATTAAACCACACAACTCACACTGAGTATACGATAAGTCACTACACACCACCATTACACCTCTTAAATAAGTGTTAAAATAACCCTTGCAGAAGATGGTACATTAGTTTTGATCCTACATAGTATGATCGTTTTTTTCATAGAGAAAACCTAAGAAATTTTGCTAAATCAGAATGGTATCTTCCTGAAAGATAGCCATGAGGTTCAAACCATCACTTTTTACTGATTTTGTCCAGCCAATTGTTTGACTTGTTTAAAGTATTTTCTACAAGAGTTCTCCTGACCTATCCCAAACATTTATCTCACTATTTATTTCAGAATCAGAAAGATCTCAAATTTACTTCTACGATACGACCCCTAGAATATAATGGAACAAGCTGTGTATGCATAAAAGAAACCATAATATACATTAAGTCCTAGTATCAATGAGTTTAATAAAGTAATTTTCTTTATAATAACGATTCCTTTTGATAATTTAAGTTAAAGGTCCTTAAGATGCTCATTTCAGCTTAGCTAACAGTCTATACTAACTCCCAAGATTTTGCTGATGTTTCACTTTATAAACTGAATCAAAACAAATAGTTCATTAAACAATTACATGAAAATGACAGATGAAAATTTACGTATTCAAATTATGTAGAAATTGATCAAAAATGAAAGAGCCCGTTGTTGACGCAGATTTAATCACTATAAAATTATAAATTCTTGTTAAACTAAACATCATCATACAAAAAGAATTTTGGGACATGAAAATAATAAAATTTACAGTTTCCTTTTAAGTTTAAATTACCTTAAAAAGAACCTAGACTATGATTTACATCAGTGTCTCATAAGTTTTTATGAGATACCACACACATTACCAAGCTGGGAGGCAATAAGACACACAGTAAAAAATTAACATTTCATTAAAATTTTTAAGCTGTTTTGGTTTTTTAATATTTAACTTTAAATTTATAATTGGAAAAAATACTCTTAATTTTGGAGTACGTGGGTAAATTTAAAGAAAAACATTAATGGAAAGAGAATCCATATCCAAGGACGAATAATTTTTGTTCATCTACAACTAACGATTATAATCTGATTCTGTTCCCTTCAATTTTTTTTTTCAAATACAAAGAGTTTAACGTACATGATTTGCAAGAAGTGTCCATATTATTACGCATTGATGTGCGTAATAAAATACATAACTAAACGGACATGACAAATAAATATACATCTTTTCCTGTAACGTACAATAAAAAAATATGAATTATGATAAAATAATGACAAGCTAATAGCTGATAGGAAAAATAGTACACAGATTCCACTGTATATTTAATACCACAGACTACATAAACATAAGCGTCAAACATATAAAACATTATCTATATCAAAACCACAAAGATTTGCAAATAACTTATCCTTAGAAGACGCACATAATTTGTCTTTTGCATGATGCTGTTTGTATTTAGTTTGTTGTTTTAGAGCTAGTTCCTACTTGAAGGCTGATCAAAGTATTTTTATAACTAATATTATAATTCAAAAATAAACCATCCTGCAGTTTGTGATCAATTCTTGAGATAAATACTTTAAACTTCTTTATTAACCTTTTGTAGCTGCCTTGGTTTCCTTTTATTTATAATTTCATTCGAAAAATTATGTGTTTTGGTGGATCCACCATCATATCAAAGTATACAAAGTAACAAAAATTGAAAATAATTTATTGAAATTTTAATATAGGTAATTTCTTCAAACATCTGTATAAACCTGTTTATTAATTGTTCAAATCTATCCCTTTTCATAGGCCTACATATTGCAGATGGCAACAACATATCTTCTGCAATAATTGCGAAAAGGGATAGGTCCGAACAATTAATCAGTTTTATACAGATGACTAAAGAAACTACTTCTTTTAAATTTCAGTAAATTAGTTCCAATTTTTGTAATTTTATATGCTCTGATGATCATGAATTCACCAAAACACATATCGTGAATCCACTAAGTTTTTGAATGAAATCATAGATATAAGAAAATCACGGCAGCTACGAAAAGGTTAACAAATTTAAAACATTTATACATTAAATATTTGTTTATGAGAATTACCATAGTTTAAATTTGAATGTATTTTCATTAAATTCAGCAAATCATTACTATTCATATTATTTAAAAAGGACCGAACTATAAGTTTTGTTACAGGAAATATGGTCAAACATATACTGCCAGTTCATTAGTGGATGTAAGGTTAATGTAACTGAATCACCAGCAAAGCATAGTTAAGTCAGTGTTCAAATGTTTTATATGTTTGCACCCTAACCCTTTCACTTTTTTACTTTCTCTTGCCATAGATGACTACGTAGGAAAGTTAAGTATTATTTTCATGTTGATTTTTCATTGGATATACACGTCAGAACCCCTGAACCCAAAAAAAACATGTTTTTAGCGATTGTTCTGTGGGTCTGTATGAAAAAAATATCTCAAGAACGGAATATCAAACAAACTTGGTTAAGTTAGTACCAGAATAGGTCCCAAAATAAACATTTTCATCAAAATCAGTCAACCAGAAGTAGTAGTGTATTCATGCAATTTTTCACTTCTTGTGATTTTCTCAAAAACAACTACTCAAGAGTTTTTTAAAAATAGCCTCATTTACTAAATTTCTTATGCTCTTCAAGATAAGGTAAGTGTCATGTCTGGTGAAATTTTTGGGGGGGGCAGTGCTCTCATACCAAAAGATATGTTTTTTATTTTTTTAAGATTGCGGCCCTAATAACGTGTTCTAGGGCAAAAATGTACATAATGAAAGTTGTAGATCATTTAAAAACCTACAACTTTTAATACAACATTTTTTTACAACAATTTGTGTAGCATCAATTACTGATTTTCTGAATGTTTTTCCCATCAAATTCAGTAAAAAAATGGATTTTTTAAAAATTACGGCCTTAGTATTCATTTCACAACAAAACTGTATATAAATAAAGTTACAGAAAATAAAAAAATTTACAACTTTAATTTCAAGCATTTTCTACTACAGAGCTTAGTTTAGCATCAATCAGGGATTTTCCGTATTTTTAAGCAAAACAAGAGTATGATATTCATTTTTCATCACTCATGATTAAAATTAGGTATAATTTTCATTTTATATTGTTTACTAATGATTAAAATATATTGTACATTATTTACAATGACAAGAGAAAGTCGTTTGAGAGTTTCACATCAGACTTTTTTTTAATTAAGTAAAAAATTTTCAGTTCAATAAAACTTAGCAATTTGTTTGTGGTAGCTGAAATAAAAGCAGGGGTGTATTTGGAGTATTAATCACCCTTTCTTTTACGAAAATAGTCTAGTAGAAATGAAAAAATAAAACGTACTATGGGGGAA
This sequence comes from Catonia carolina, assembly GCA_035578175.1. Lineage (NCBI taxonomy): Eukaryota > Metazoa > Arthropoda > Insecta > Hemiptera > Achilidae > Catonia > Catonia carolina. The sequence goes on from JAQMRL010000002.1 coordinate 68,494,121, forward strand.
TAGAGTAATAAAAAATCCCATTAACAGATATGAGTAAAAAGATCAATAGGGCTAATTGGTTAGGTCATGAACTAAGAGGGTAAGGGTAATAAAGGAACACTAAAAGGATATAATTGAAGGCTACGTGAAGATAACTATTAAGACAAACCATGGTGGCGAAGGATAAAACCCATTTATTTAGACAGATGTTTAAAAAGACAAATGCAGTTTATTATTACAAATGCTCCGTGTACTCTGTGTTTTATGAGAATGTTATCTACTTTACATAATTTCAAAACCAAATAAAGAGCAAACGAACTTCAACAGTACAGTTTCAGAAGAAAATGTGTTCAAAACTAACAAGTGAAGACTGCAAAAATTATTTTCATCAACTAAAAAAATAAGAACAATTTTTGAAATTTGCTTAGAGGAAAAATTGTTTAGTATGGAGTTTATAATAAATTAAATAAAAATTTACTACTTTTATGGCATAGTGGTCAGCATGCTAGGCCACACAGTAGAAGAAAGATCTCGGGTTTGATTCCCATCTAGGGTTTGGAAATTTTTGCACATTCAAACCCACCATTTTACAACCCACAGTATTTTCTCATAACCAAGCCATTGGTAAAACTTTAAATAAACTAAAACTATTTAAAAAAACTTAGATTTTTGTCAAAACCTCAGCTTTTGATGTAAACTTTAAAGGTTCTTGATTTGTGTCAAGCAATTGGTGGATGTCATTTCAATAGGAAAATACATTGATTAAAATGGCATTAGAATTAAAAGTTAAACAATACTTCTTAAATTTTATCAAAATTTATTTTTCAATATACTTCAATACAATAAACAAGACTTTAAAAAATTTTGACAAGTAGGTTTGTTAAAAACTGTAAAAACCAACAGCCATAAATAACAACTTCAGTAAACATTTTCAATTTTTTTAAATACTGTCTGATTGGGAAATTTTTTCAGATTATTGAGAAATAATTTAAAAAAATTAAATTTTGTTAATCAATGTTAAAATTGCAAACTACTAACAGATAATAACTAATACTGCCTCCATACCAGGTTCAAATCCCAGTTAGAACAGACATTTTTTCATTTGTCGCCCTTAACCATTTGCATTAGCATTAATATAGGAACCATTTGAATGCAAAACAAAACACAACAAAAATGCCACCATACCTTCAAAAATTAAAATGTAATGAAAAATACTCCTAGAACCCTGAACAAAAAAAATACAAGTCAGGTAGAAGATACATGGATATATAGAACAACATTGATTAGAAGTTATTTGTAGATCATATGTCCAAGATTTAGTTAGAGAAACTTAAGTTACAACAATGAGGAACAGCTAAACTAATACGTAAGGGTAGAGTCAATATTAAGGTGTGGACTAAGACGTTGCTGTGGTTACACTATCTAGATGAGAGGCATCATTTCTGTAACTACTACATCAAACTATCATACGACCTCGCCTGTTATCATCAAACACCGTAGTTCAGTTCCTAATTGGAAAACTTAGAAGAAGCTTTCAGAAAATAGAATGTTATTATCAAATCTTAGTAACAATCAAGAAAGCTTTCATTTAAAATAAATCTTTTATAGTGCATCTTACAGCTTGAAATCGATTCTATTTTATAAATATTATGAATTTTAATAACTTTATCAGTTGCCTTGATCCCTGTGATATATTTACGTGTGTTTTGGTGAATCCACCAACATCAGAGTATATAAAATATCATAAGAAACTTAAAAAATATTTTTTTAACAATAATGCTGCATCTTCTGTATAAAAAAAAATGGTGTGAAACACTCACACAACTTTCTCTTGCCAATGTAGATAATGAACAATATAATGTATGTTTAATCATGACTAAACAATGTAAACTGAAAAACATAACCTTATTTTAATCATGAGTGAATTATGCTAAATTAAAATCAACCTCTGTTCGACTTAAAAATACATGAAATCATTAATTAACACTAAACTAGGCTCTGTATAAGAAAATGCTTGAAAAAGTTGTGGATATTTTAATTTTCTATAACTTAGTTACACACACATTTGTGGAAAATTCATAATAATCCTAAAAAATCCCATTTTTTAACAATTTTCATGAAAAAAGCAGAAAATCACTAATTGTAGCTAAACTAAGCATTGCACAATAAATGGTTTCAAATAAAAGTTGTAGATCTTTAAATGTTCTATAACTTTAATTATATATATTATAGATACATTTTTGCCTTAAGGCTGCTATCTTAAAAATATATTTTTTTCTATGAAAGCACTGCCTTCCCAAAAATTTCAGCAGACTTGGCGTTTACCCTACCATGTAGAGAATAATAATTGAAATAAATGAGGTGTTTTAAAAAAATTTTTATAGAAGCCATTCTTGAGAAAATTGCTAAAAGTGAAAAATTACACGAATAAACTACTACCTCTGGTTGACCAATTTTGATGAAAATGTTTGTGTGGGGTCCTCAAGTGGTATCTAACTTAAGTTCCAAGTTTAACTTCATACAATATTTCGTTCTTGAGATATTTTGTTTTCACGCACACACACATGCACACGCACACATGAGCCCACACACACACACACAGACAGACCAATCCCTAAAAATATGGTTTTTTTTGGTTCAGGGGGTTTGAAAACGTGTACATCCAGTGAAAACTTGATTTCAAAAAATTTATGAATGAAAACAACACTTTCCCACCTATATATTCACATAAGGCAAGAGAAAGTAAAATTTTTTAAAAGTTTTATATGATATTTTATACACTCTGATGACAGTGGATCCACCGGAAGACGTGTAAATAGATCATAAGAATCAAGGCAACTGAAAAGGATAGTGAAATTCATGATATTTATAAAATAGCATCACAAAGGTACATTGAATTCTTATTTAATCTAATGAACATGAACATTCAACAAGAAAATTAAATATTGTTACATATATTAAAAAAATATCCATCATAAGACAGATAATACAAAAATATATAGAAAAAAAGTGTAGGTAGATAAAAAAACTCTCTTATTGGAAAAATGTAGCACACAATACAAAAAAATATTAGTCAAATCTTATGTAAATAATTTATTAAAAATCAACATACGTTACATCAGATGTAGTTTAAAGGTTAAAAGCAGTTATTTACCTTCAAGATAAGAAAACTAAACAAAATATATTCAAACAACAAAAGTGAAACAGATCTTTCAAAATAATACAAAATACGACTATGTTAAGACTGCATATGAAATAACCTTACAAATATCAGGAAAGTTTGACTTTATCATGAACTCACAATAAAAATTAACTTTTATTATAAATTAGTGTAAAATAATATTGTTGAATAATCAACAAAAAAACGTTTTTAAATGTCAATGAGAATAAAAAACTAAAAGAACAAAAATAACTTCACATAACATTAAAGCAGATTCAAAGAAAGGGTCTTTTATAAAGAAAGTTCATTGACTGTTAACAGATTGAGCATTGGGACATTATACAAACTGAATTATAAAGCGTTATAGCCAATATTTAAATAAACAAGGCTGAAAAGAAACCAATTATCACTCAGTGATAAATTGATACCTAATCAAACAATCATTTAAAGATAAAAAAGAAAATGTATTATTCTATTATAAAAGAAGCAAGAGTGATTAAAGTAACACCAAAAATAATATATGTTGTAAGAAGACCTTTCCAATGAATGGAATAAAAAACCTGATGTACAAAAATGTTTAAATACACAAATATTAATAAAAAAAAAAACAATTATTTCCCCACAAAAATTTTGATGACCATCTCCGTGGCCTAGTGGTTGGCATGTTACGGTACATGACAGGATTCAGATTCAATCCCCAGGCTAAAATCTGAAAAATAATTACTGGTTCAAACCCACCGTTCTTTAACCCAAAATAGTTACCAATAACGAAGATATTGATGCAACATAAATAAACTAAAAAAATTAATTATGTATTTCTAAATTTGATAAAGCAAATAATAGATAGTCTTACCATTTTGAAGTTGTGTCTAATGTAACCTGATGATATGATACGGTAAACTGAAATTTCGCAGCACGTTTGTTCACTCTTTGCAAACGTTTCCAAACAGAAGTCATTATTTGGAGGTTGCACGAGCACCTTGTTCAGTTTGATCTAAAAATAAGAAAAAGAAAATTATTTTAATTTTTCATTAAATAAAAAATTATTTCCAGGCTAATGCAGCAGTTTATGCTTAAATACGAGGTGTAATCAAAAAATACAGTGAATGAATTTTTATACCAATTGCTGCTGCATCCATTTGAAGTAATAAATCTAATAGGCTGATTCTTTGAGATAGTCAGTGTTAAGTTTAAACAAGTCCAGAGGTGGAAGAGCGAGGTCGTGTTTACAGAGTCTTTTGTTAAAAAGAAGTGCCAAAAAAGCTCATGAAGTGATAAAATAATATTGTATGGCAATAATGTGGTAACTCTAAAGACTGTTTGCTATGAATGATTTATAAGTGGATATTAGTCAATAGAAGACAAGCAATGGTCGGAATGTTCTTTGATCACAAAAACAGATGAAAATGTGCAAAAAAAGATACAGCTAGTTCATTCAACAGGTGATTGAGAGCTGACCAAAGAACTGAACATCTCATACGGGTCCGTACAAAGCATTTTATGTTAAAATTTGCAACTGAGATCAGTGAGTGCAGAATCTGTTTCCAGACTTTTGTTTGTTCCCTATGCCACACCTCACTTCTCATCCGTGAATTTTTGGTCAAAAATTTTCTATCTGTACACATCCGCCTTACTCTCCAAATTTAGCAATATGTGACTCCCAAAATTAAAAACCGTGCTGAAAGGAAAACACCATTCCAAACTTTAAAAGGGCCACGACAAAGCAACTGAAGGCCATTACAGAAGAAGCCTTTCCAATCATGGAATCAATGTTGGGATACGTGCATCACCAGCCAAGGAGAGTAGGTAACGCGCTGTAAGTTGACGACTGCGCCTATCATGCGGTATACTATCTATCCTACTTACATCGGCCAACTCGAAAGCATAAGATGTCATGGTTAGAGCTATCGCTATGATGTATTTAGAAAAGCACATGTAGTAGCACTTCCAACCCTTGCATAGTCCAGTCTCACTCTCGCTGACGATCGTCAACTTATATTGCGTTAAATATACTTTGAAGGAGATTACTTCAAATTTAATGTAAGCTTACTACTTTGTTCATAATGAAATTATTCAATGTATTTTTTGAACACACCTTGTGCATACATACAATATTGTATCATTCTTTTTTAAATGTAATAAATGTTGAAAGAGTGAACTGTAGGAGGAGAAAAAGGTTAGAATTTTTAAAGCAAAATACAGAAGATGTAAGTAGAGTATTACAGGTATGTAGATATGAAACAACTTGCACAATATAGAACACCTTGGAGAACTGCATCAAACCAGTCGCGACTGATGACAAAAAAAAGTAATAATATTAGGTTGACACAATTTTTAGTTCATTTAATAAAATTGTGCCCTCGCTGATAACCGGTCAGCTTTAATCTTGCTGTGGTAATTAAGGTCACTTTTCATACTTTCAAGAAACATTTGTTTGCAAACAGTTTGGTCTTCATTCATTGTACCAGGAAGTAGATTGACTACATAAATACAGGCATTTTATGGGTCAGGTTTTGTCTTAAAAACTAACATTTAAATAAAACAACAATAATATTTTACAACAAATAATTAAACATTTAATTACACTTAAAAATGACTAACAACTTTGTTAATGACAAAGTGTAAGTAGACCTATCATATTGGTCTTCGTCTTTCAAAGAGAAGGTCAAAAATATGAATCTCATCTTTCATAAACAGAACAGACTACGTAACTACCAGACATTACCTTGACTTAAATCACCAACTTATTAACACTACTATAAAAAATAAATTAAGAATTTTACATGGTTACAACTACTCCATCCTTGAACTTGCTAAAAATAAATACATTTAATAAATTTTCCATTAATAAATTTATTATTCATTTAGTGTAAACAATAATATACTATTATAGAATTCACGCAATATGAGTTCAGTGATATTACGCAGTGAAGAAATGTTAGCAATCAATATGACATAATATTTGTTATAACAAGTTAATGAAATTTTTGGTAATTAGTATTGTTTTTACTAAACAGCTCAGTATACTGAAGGCAAAGGTTTCAAATCTATAACTAAAAATTAGACTGAACATTTTAACTTAGCCCTACACAAAATATATAAAAAAATATTTTATTAATCTATGAATTTTTTGGTTTTACGACCAACTGTTTCATACACTATTGCTATTGACAAAGGGTGATTGATGAAAATATGTCAAACCTGACTGAAAATTGAACACAAAACCTCTGGCATAAAAGCCAATTAAGCTAACCATTACACCATAAACAGCACCATGGTGTACATATTTAATCTATATATACATAAACGTGACAGTCCTCACTGATTCACTTGCTAGTCACTAACTTTCCATCATTTAAAGAGCTGAGAATAATATATGAGTTCAAAATATTGTTTTTTAGGGACTGAACAACAAAACTAAAACATTTTCATTTCAATCACTTGCACCCAAGGAGTCAAAAGGATTTTTATGTTAAAAAGGGATGACAACCGTCAAACAACACACATATTTCTATATTGTCCTGAAGGGGTAAAATTCTAAATATTGGCATGCACAACCTACAACCACATAAAAAGTCTTGAAAATCTTGAAAAGTCTAAGAAAAATAAGGCATTCAAATTTTGACCCTGGCCGCCTCAGTAGTGTAGTGGTAGTGTTCTGGCCTACCACACGAAGGTCCCAGGTTCGATTCCCAGCCAAGGTCTGGAATTTTTCACAAGGTAAATATCCATTGTTCATATCCCACCGTAGTTGCTAATGACCAAGCTGTTGATGCGACTAAATAAAGTAAAAATAAAAAAACATTTTGCCCATTTATTTGAATGGAGTAGAAAGGGTGTTTTACTCAAAGGAATTTTTTTGGGCTTTACATCTGATTGTTTTCCAATTTCAGCTCATGCACATGGAGAATGATGATTATATGAAAATGAGTGATGAAAGCATGCCAGACCTGACCGGGCATCGAACCCGGGATCCTGACAGAAGCCAGTTGCGCTAACCACTACGCCAACGAGCTGTCCAAAGGAATAATAATAATACTTCTACATCTCATAAAAATCTGTATTACTGAAAATTGGCATTAATATTCTTAAAGTGATACCTAGAAAAATTAAAGAAAAGAGTGAAACCACGCAAATCAATAAACCAGTTTTTTAACACACCCACTAAAAGGTTAACCATAACCAAGCCCATGCAAAGTGCAAAATTGTTAATTTTAATAAATTAACAGTATCATAACTCCTTCGAATAAACCATGATATTTCTTTTTTAAAATAACAACTGATATCAAAATTATTTAGAACAAGTAATTGGCAAAGTGACCTATGTATTTTAATAAGTTTGTAATTAAATACGTACAATGTATTATGAATATTAAAAAAGTGCAATGAACTTGAGTTCACAAAAAATATAAATTAACATACAAATGGTACTGACAAAATAGGAAGAAAATATAAAAATTATTGGCAGAAAATACAACTATTAAATAGTATCTCTTCATTCTTCACAAACAAACAAATACGGTACTAATGAAAAATGTTCATTAATTTTCTTTGGCAATATTTTTCCATAACTACACAGGCACCATTTTTGTTAACCATGTTTAATTATTTAAGTTCATAGTTCATGATAAAATGAACAAGTTTAAAAGTATTGCATGACTTGATTTAGATAAAGTAATGTATGTACATATTAAAGTTCAAAAATCTTCATTCTTTATTTTATGAAATACAGAAAGATTCAAGAATTTAGAACTGTAAACTATAATAAATAATTTTTTTTTATTTTATCTATAATACAACAAAAAAATTAATTAAATGGTGGATATATGCTACAATATTTAATAAATAGATTATATTGATAAATTGATTACAAATGCAATTAGTTAACACAAATGCAAATAATTGATAAAATGCTTACAAATGGCTGGTAAACTTAAATACATAATTCAATAAAGATGACAAAAACCTTAAATTTTATAAAATGTAATAAATGCAGTTTCAAAATACGTTAATAATTTTCGAGGAACATAAAATAACATTAAAGGCTTGTAACAAAAAATAGGTAATCCCATTTAGGCATTTAAGTTTTTACCTTACTTAGGTAATAAATACAACAATGTCATAATATGTGGCAATCTTTTAGTTCATTTACTACATAAAAAAAAATTTTAACATCAACCTTGTCAGTGTATCAAATGACAAAAAATTATAACTGTAGTAAAAATACGAGTAGGAAAAATTAATGGGAGCAGTCCAGTACATACAATTGTACGAGAAAATTATGTAATGAATTTCAAAATTAAGATAACTTTAAAAAGTACAGAAACTTTTGGAATGATCATAACAATGAATTGGAAAATAATAGGAATACTTTGATAGGCTTTCAGGTCCACTGTATAGTCCAGCCTCTCTCAGTTTGCTCCTAATGTAAACAAATAAGACATCACTGAGCATGCACATTATATCAAAATGTGTACACGCTGATTAAAAATTAACAACAAAATACTTTCAAAAGTATTTAAATACAAAATACTTTTAAAAGTATTTTTCTAAATGAAATTGTTAGGCCTACATCATATCATGACTGATGTTTTTAGTACTTTAAGTACTTATAATTTAAAACATAGTTAACTAAATAGGAATACGACATCCGTAAAGTCGCAGACTCTAGCGTGCACCCTGTCTGGCTTTTGGTGGCTTTTGTTTGTTGACAGTAGGAGCAAACTAAGAACGGCTGAACTGTAGACAGGTTTGAAAACTAGAAGATGAATTGCATTAACAACACGACAGGATTTTAAATTTTAATGTATTATTTATTAATAAAGTTAAAGAATGAGGGAAATCTGACATTCACCAAGCAATTAAAAAATTACAAATAAATAAAAATACAACCTACATTTAATTATGAGTGAATGGCGCAAAATGAAAATCAACCTCTGTTCGACTTAAAAATATGCAAAAACACTGACACGATACTAAGCTCTGTAAAAAAAGCCTGAAATGAAAGTTGTAGAATTTTTTATTTCCAACAACTTTGATTTTTTTTTTTTTTTTTTTTTTTTTTTTTTTTTTTATTGAGTGAGTGATGATGCCTACATAAGCCTTGGGCTTGTGCGTAGGTAATGATATGTGGTGATTTACAGATGAAAAAAATGCCAGGCCAGACCGGGAATCGAACCCGGGACCCCGGCATAGTAGCCAGTTGCGCTAATCACTACACCACGAGCCGGCCATATATTCCATAGATTCCATACACTTTTGTCGTAAAATGCATACTAAAGCTGCAATCTTAAAAATTTATTTCTTTACCGGTTTTAATGACCAAAATAAAGAAAACCACTAATTAACGCTAAACTAAGTGCTGTAGAAAAAAATATTTGAAATAAGTTGTAAGTTTTTTTATTTTCTACAACTTTAATTACATAAATTTTTGCCCTAAAATGCATAAATCAAGGTCGGAATCTTAAAAAAAAAAAACATTTACCACAGAGCATAGCCTCCCCAAAAGTATTTCAGCAGTCATTATGCTTACTCTATCTTGTAGACAATACAAAAGTAGTAAATGAGGTGATTTTTAAAAAAATTAAAGAAGCAGTTTTTGATAAAATCGCACAAATAAACTTCTACTTCCAGTTGACCAATTTTGATGAAAATATTTGTGTCGTATCTCCTTGTGGTACCTAATTTCAGTTCCAAGTTTCAACTTTGTATGATATTCAGTTCCCAAGAATTTTGTTCACACACAGACCATTCACTAAAAACTTGTTTTTTGGGTTCAGGGTACCTTGTAAATGTGTATATCTGGTGAAAACTTGATTTAAAAAAATTGATATGAAAATAATACTTTTCTTACAGATACATTCATATTGGGTAAGAAAAGTAAAAAATCATCGGCCTAATACAATTAATAAATTTGTTTAATTTATTAATAAAATGGAGAATAGATATATTTTTATATTTCCCAAAGAAACAATACATATAATCGAGCAGAAGAAAACCGTGAATAAATCTTTAAGAGCATGGGCGTCCTTCCTCATTTTCCTGGGTCATGTCAAAGATCAAAGTTACATTGAACTTTAATACACGAACAAAAATCTTTCAAGTCACTTGTTAAAACAGTATCTAACAGTAAACTAGTATTATTACAGCGCAGTACTATTCTGTCTACAGTGTTAATGAAACCTAATAATGCAGTTTAATACATAGATATTTCACTACACCACACAAAAATTTTATTACAACTGAAGAAAATCAATTGAAAATTTTCATCTCCTAGTCATAATACTCTTTTTAGTTTTTACTGCAGTATTACAGGATTATTAAAAAAATAATATGGGTTTAAAGGCATGAATCGCATAAAAACAAAAATATTTACACATGTATTGTTTTAATTATTAAATTCTTCATCTCTATAATATAATCAATCTAAAATCAATAGTTTGATTACTTCTTCTTCTGCCTTTCAAGGATTAAGCATCTGCCTGTTCCGAACCTCTCAAATCTGTCCATCTCTTTCTTGGGTGTCCTCTTTTTCTCTTTCCCTCTTGATTCATAGCTTATTGTCTAATTAGGTATCCTATCCTCCCTCATTCTGTTCACATGCCCTAACCACTGCATTCTGTTCTGACATACCTTGTCGTTTAGAATGCTGAGTTTTTTTCTTATCTCGGTATTTCATGTAATGATCTTTTGGTAAACCTCATGATGCCTCAGATGATGGACTGAGATTTACAGGTAGTTTGATTACTTAACCAATAAATATTAATATGTGCACTTTTTATCACTTGAAAAATGTTTATTTGATATTAATCGCTTCTTACACAATATCACAATATACAGGCCAACTCATTCCAAATGAGATGTGAGTTGTGTATGCGCAGTAGTAAAGGAAGTAATGGGGGGGGGGGGTTCAGAGCCAGTGCGTTCCCAGTCACCAAACAGTGAACATACATACAGTCGGTCAAAAAAGTAGTGTTTCGGTTTTGTAGTCCAGTCGGTTTCTTCAGAATAGTACCTTACATACTATACGACCTGATTTTCTTTTATGCGTTATCGAAAACCAGTTTATTTAAAACAGTGTAATTGTGTATACTATATAAAATAGTGTTTCAGTGTTAGTTTATTTTTTTTATCCAAGACAGCGAGAAAAACTCATGTTCACTGTTAGTTTATTTAAAACAGTGTAATTGTGTGTTTATTTAAAATAGTGTTTTAGTGTATTTAAAATAACAGCATAATATTTAATTAACAGCGCTATGAGCGTAAAAAGTAGAGTGAAGCAAAAAACTATTCATTCACTCTCAAGAACATGAAGTAATCGGCTCATTATTAGAATTCATGCGTCAGGAGGCAATTCATGGGAGCCCAGAAATTCCATTAGTCAAAGTTCAAGAGCGTGTGGCTACGACAATTTTTTTTTTTAATAAAATTTTAGAAAGTAAAGGTCATGTTGTATTACGACTTCCTCCGTACCATCCCGATTTGAACCCTATAGAGTTGGTTTGGGCTTCACTTAAAGATTACGTAAGTAAAAATAATGTCAAACTTTAATTTTAATGATGTCAGAAAACCATGTGATGACTTTTTTTACTACCTACATTTTCTGCCGATAACTGGAAATCTCGATGCGAACACGTCTTAGGTTAGAAACCGAACTAATGCAAAACGAATATACTTTAGATGACGTGATTGATAGTGTGGTAATAAATCATAATACTGACAATGACGATTCAGCCGAGAGTTTCAGGAAGTGAGATTTCCGGCGTGGAAGACTTGTGATTTGTCGTAGTAGGGCCTACATTAAGATTGAATTTTCATAAAAGACAACATCTGCATATAAGCAGTAAGTTTTAATTTCATTTCGGTAATAGTACAAAAGAAAATTACGTCTAATTGTAACTAGAAGTATAACAACAATGTGTGTATCTGTGTATGTGATAAACAGCACACAGATCTCACTCAGTTGTTCTGCGCAACTCGCAATTCATTTGGATCTTGCCGGCCTGTAACAATATTGTTTTTTAATTTTTTGTTTACTGAAAAGACATTCCAAGAAAATATTTATAGTGATAATGTTAAACTGACTATTGTGTTCTTTAACTTGACAAACTTAGAGGATACAACACTAAATAAATTAAGAAAAATAAAATAAATCCTTATTTTAATCACTTTTTCCAAAAAAAGGACTGGCCCATGGTGTAGTGGTCAGCACAACTGGCTTCTATGCTGAGGTCCCAGGTTTGATTCTCAGTCAGGACTGGCATTTTTCTATCTGTACATCACTTCATATCATAACCTACGCACAAGCCAACGCCTATGGTCATCATCACTCAAAAAATTCAAAAATTCTTCTAATATTATTTCACTTTTCAGAAATCACAATTTTTGACCTACTCAAGCAATTTCCATGATTTAAAAAAAAATTGCCTAATTTTTTTTCTTTGGGGTCCCTTAGGCCGAAAACACACTGGATCAGTTAAAACAGCCTGGGTATGTTCGGAACTGCCTGGAGCTGTTCGAAGCAAACCTAACTAACCGCTTCAGTATAGTCAAGCGGGGAGCAAACACACTGGCAAGGCAAACGTTTTGTTTGCTTCAGTCTGTTCCAGTCACACCCAGTCATTGCCTGGTGTTGTTTGTTAAATTGCAGTTTGCTGCAAACATTTTCAAGCAAAGGTACGTACATCAACGTTTTTATTTTCTTTCAATTTTATTAAGAACAACAATTAATAATTTTATTACTTTATTTTATCTTTTATTTATTTTAATATTTTTATTTAAAAAGAATACAGAATAGAGAATTATATAGTCCAATATCAATCAGATGATTTGTATACACATGTATGTACGAAAATATAAGCTACATAAGCTAGGGCGTACGTATCATCACTCAAAAAACTTGAATTTACTGCCAACAACACAATAATACAATGATTCTTCATGGACATATAATTCTCAAAATTTAGCAAATATTAAAACACTAAAAAAGTTTGTAGTACACTGAGGTTATACAGTTTATTAAAGTATTTTATTTTTTCAAAAACAAAATTGTTTAAGTTGCAGAAGTCTGATCGTTAAAGCACCTGTACATTATATTAGGAATTTATAATACTAAGGATTATATAGTATAATATTTGTTTATATTTTTATTTAATAATTTTATTTGAAATTGTATTACATATTTTATTGAATTTTTAGATGGAATGCGAAGCAGAGAAGCTACCTATTGGCTTTAGTTGAACAACGTCCACCGATCTACAATTTTAAAATGAAAGAACACTGCTACCGAGTACAGAGTAGTTTATAAAATAAAATTGATAAATTGATAAATATGATTGATAAATTGTGGGATACAATTTCGCGCGAGATAGGCGCTGCATAATAATGTTACAATTTTATGCATAAAATAAAAGCAAATTATAAAATCAACATGTAACATTATTTTTATTGGTTTCACATACCTTAATGTCACAAGCAGCTACTCATCTAGTTTAATACAATTCCGAAAATTAGAATCTACTTTTGTAATCCTATGCTGAATGACACTTACTGAAATCAAAACTTGTAGGACTCATGCTAGTAAAATTACAATACTTCTTAGGGTACTGTTTTAATTCACTTAAAAGTGAACTAGTATCATTATTATTGTAATTTCTACATTGATTATAAGGGTGCACCCAATACTTCGGCCTTGATAATTTTGATTGTAGCAATAAGCACTGCCATGAAACAGGTACACAATTTTCCACTTCTTCATCTGAAGACATCTTAATATAGTAGACGCACGTCTATTTACTATCATGGTTCACAACTGACCGACTGTGTTTGGCTGCAGTGTGGATTGGAGCTGTTCAAGTCACGTTCAGTCGCAAACAAACATTTTATTTCGGTTTGCTTCAACCCAATTGACTGTTGCAGTGTGTTTTCGGCCTTACATGCAAAAGTTACTACTGTATTTCAATAGTTTTTAAAATTATATTATTTCTTTGTTGATTAAACATTTTTCTGTTGTTTCTCTATTGAGAAATTTTCTTTTTTAAATCGGAATACATAAATTAAATACTGTAACCAAACATAATGCTCCATAATCAGATTTTTTAATTAATTTGACAATTGCATGTCACATGATAGTGCACCCAAATTATGATTTCTAAAATAAAGGCTGTTCTTTGACCCCTACCTTGATTTTAAGGGTTAAGGGAAATTTTTTTAAATAACTGATATTCAGGATGTAATAAAGTAATAATGATATTTCAAGCGCAAAATTTTTTCAGAAATTACTTAATTTTTTTTTAAAGTAGGCTCCCCTCTTAAAACCTATTGCTACCATTCTTATCAACATTACATTAGTAAGTTAACCAATAAAAAAATTTTGTTGGAAAGTAATAATAATAATTTAAAGATTTCAATAAAAAAACTTCAAAAAATATGCCTACAGTACAACAAAAAATTAAAAAATCTAACAGCAAAACTCCTCCACTTTCATTATAAAAAATGAAACTTAACAGACAGTCTTTCATAATACTTAAAAACAGTAATACAGTTTCTTAAAACACAGTTACTTAGGAGATTCTTAGAATTTAATATACGAATATGGTGATCATCAGTTAAAATGCACAATGTAAACATTCATTAATTCCAGTTAAAATAACAAGTTAGTAGTAAGAAATTTCTAAAAATTAATTGATAAATTCTGAGAAAATGTAAAAAATACCTTACATTAATAACACGTTGAAATATGACTAATAATATGTTTTAATTATCTAATGAACAGCAAAAAAAAACACAAAATACGTTAAAATTTTTTTAACACACCACATATAAATAACCATAAATTATCTAACAACTTACACTGACAAGCCTTAAACTTTAAATTATCTATTACATTGCGTACTACATTATGTGTATATCAGAATGAATAAGAAAGATATGTTAGAAAGAGAAGGAAGAATACTCAGCAGTCAAGTCATATTTCTTTTAACTACTGTAAACAGATCCCTGAATAAACATGATCTTTTATAATGGTATGCAACTCATCACAAATAGCACAGATACCACTACATAAACACATCTTAATTCGGTGAGAATTTATTGAATCGACTATAGATTTACAGATACAAAATCAGTGCTTTAAATATTGATGTTAACGTGATTCAAACCAAAAGTTTTATTTATTTATTTTTTTTAATCCCTAATGTGTGTAAGTTGCAATCTGTTCAATTCAGAACAATAAGCAACCCCATGACCCAATGAGATGAGGATGATGAGTATGACGTGTAAATGAGGCGTAGTCTTGTGCAGACTCAGGTCGATCATTCCTGAGAGAGTATGGTTAATAATTGAACCCCAACCATCAAAGTACACCGGTAGCCACTGTCTAGCATTCAAATTCGTATAAAAGTAACTACCTTTACTAGGATTTGAACCAGGAATCTTCGTCTCCGAAAATCAGCCGTTAAACAACTGATTTTGGCAACGACTTTACCTCTAGACCAACCCGGTGGGTTTACACCAAAAGTATTTTTAAAAAATCTGGTGTGTAACACTCATATGACTTTCTCTTGTCAATGTAAATAATAAATCATATAACCTACGTTTAATTACATATTATTAAACAATTTAAAATGAAAAAAAACCTAAGTTTAAAAATCCCTTTCAAACATCTCATGAATGTCGCATAACTCTCTTCATCAATGTCTCGTGTATCTCTTCTATTAAGAGTACCTAAACACACTTAAATCCAGGAATGCCAAACTTAGAAAATAATTTTAGGATAAAAAAATCCTAAAACAATATGTCATATCTATAATTGACTTTCTTGTAAAAATATTCATATATTAGAAATACTAACACCAAATTCAGATGAAACAAAAATTTCAGAAAAAATACAATCTATTTAAAGTTTAAATTCCAATATAAAAATTGTAGAAATAAGGGTTTCAAATTTAAAAAGTTAGCTATTTTAATTTGTTTATTACTACCGTAATTACTGTACATCTTGGGAATAAAAATAGTTAAATGAAATTATTGTATTTTCATAAACGATAATTATCTGCAAAATTGATGACACATCATTTGTTAAAATCCTATCACAAGTAATTCTGTAATAAAAATAATTAAAACAATATTTTACTTGTAGGAAATAAACGCAGTCAGATAATTTATAATTCCCGTGTTCACTTTATCACTAAGTTAAAGAAAATCCATTAATTCAAAGAAAATGAACAAATCATTACTATCATGGCCTTGAATTAACTTTGAATTAATGATTTTTTTAACTAAGTAAGGAAGTGAAAGCAGTCATAAATTTATCAATTTGTTACAACCCGTTGTTCATAACTGGTTAAATAAATAAATCTTTACTCAGTATTTCATGTTAAAAACTACAGTTAATTGAAAAAATAAAAATTTTTTATGAATAGAAAAATTAAAATGACATTTTGATATATGTTATTTTTCCAAAGGAAAATTTGTCAGAAATATACATGGCCAACTATTTTATTTTAAATAGCATAAGGGCCTTCGGACCAGCCCAGTCAGTCAGCTGGTAGAAAGTCGCTATTATTTGTTAAGTAACACCGGTTGGGCAAGCGACTTTGTATGGTGACCAGTTGACAGCCATCCATGAACAAACTCTACTGGGGGTCCCTGTTCAAACTCATGTCAAATCTACGTCAAAAAATACAGTAAAAAGCAGCGAATTAATTGGGTAGTTGTCAACAATGTACAGTTCCCAATAATAAATAAAAGCTTAAAAAAAAAAATAGTATAAAAATCTCTTGTTTGGATAAGAGCTTTTTAATAGATAAATATGTGCATGCAAAAAGATATGTGCATTAAAAAATGTATGAAAGACATTTAGTTCAAATGAATATATTCAAATGTTTTCAATCAGTTCCTTAAGTCTGTGACTATCTACTGGAACATCCTGAATAACAACGTTAACATATCCTGAGAAGAAAAAAAACCACATAACCGCAGCAAAACTTTAATCATTGTACTACAGAGTGGTTTTTTAGTCCTATTACCCAACTGTTTATGTCTGGTAATTTTTTTCTAAGAAAGAAAATTTTTTTTGTGGCACAAAGTTGGTAGCCCTACTTAACCAGTATAGAATTGACAGTGTTTGCAACAAAAAATTTAGTGGTTGACCAACTCTCTTGACAGATGACGTTTTAGAGAACATAAAAACACTACCTGTCTCTCGAAATCGGTTTGTTAGCCTAGAAATGTATGTTTTTTCTGGTGGAGGAACACCAACAAATTTAATTTGAAATTATTCTTTTACACTCACATACGATTTTGTAGCAAAATATTGTTTAAGAATGAAAACCCGTTGTTCTAGGGTAAAAGACATTCTGTTCGTAACACGACCAGAAACGGCACAAAATTGTATACAGCTCAAGGAGAATCAACTCATACTGCTGTACCTATACCGGTTGAGTAGGGCTACCAACTTCGTATCACAAAACAAAGTTTTCCTTTCTTAGAAAACAATTACCAGACATTAGCAATTGGGTAACAGGACTAAAAAAAATCACATTATAACAAGTTCTTGTTATTAATTAATGAATCAGCATTATTTGCAAAATAGTTAAACATAAAACAACAATATACACAAATAACACATAGCCTGTGTTTTTAATGATTCATCAATTTAGACTTACGCTTGTAAGGTTTTTTCATGTTGACGCATAAAATGCAACTTTTGCTGAATTTGTAAGTAAAAAATTTTTTGCAGACTAACATCAAAGTTATTGAATCATTATACGATTTGCTGGCACAAAAAAAAATAAACTACAACAAGACTTCCACTTCATAGGTTTTAGAATTAACATTTAGCAACGCAGTAAACAAACAGAACTTATTTTATTAAGGAGTTGCAGATCTTATGTTGTAGCAGTTGCCCTACCTAATTTAAATTAAAGCTACCTAATTTAAATTGTTATAGTTTTAATAGCGCATAATTGTATGTCCACTGAATAAATTTTTTTTTTGGATTTTACAACTGACGTCTACAAAAATTCTTCAAGTTGCCAAACTTTGCCAAACATTGCCAAACTTTAAACCTGGTAACATTACAGGCAAATACAAACATTGCAAACTGACCAATGTTGATGGTTGTTGTTTGTTGTTTACACCATCAGCCAAAAGGCTGGTTTGAACCTTTACTATGAGCGACTAGAGGCTTTACTAAGTAAAATAAGGAGTGAGATGGTTTACCATTGCCTTCCTCACCTGGATGTTTAAAAACTACAATGCCTTTTTTCTATAAGAATTTTAGCCTGGCTGTACCGTTAGCCATCTAGTGTTGTTGGTTTTTTTTTAAATTTTCGTTATATGCATCAGTCTATCTTTCACTTAAAAAACACCCTTATCTACAATTAATTTAACATAAAGGTGGTATGATTGTGACGGCTTTTGAGTTTTATCATTCTCAAATTAAAAATACATATTTGTATAAAATTTTATCTTTATTACAGCTTACTTCACCATCCAATCTGGGGTGTTTTTAATTTTTGCCAAATCTGTGAGTTCAAAGTTTTTACTACCTTACATTAATCTAATTCAAATGTTTTCCGAGTTCAATCAATGAAATAAAGAAAAGGTTCAATTATTAGTCATTTAGGTAATTATTTTTACTTAAGTTCACTGAAACCTAGTTAATAAATAAAAGAAATATGGGTTACTACCTGCATACATAAAACTTGTCATAGCAAATAATGGGAGAAAATCTACATTACATCATCTCTCTTCTTAATTGCATGATCAGCTACAAATTTCAAGGTAACATTTTATCATCCATTTATTATTTACATTATCCTTAAGGAATAATTCATTCAGGAATTTGTTTGTAAATACAAGGACTTATTAATACGTTCTTGGCAGAAGGTTCCACAATTTTTGACTGGTCATGAAGAAGATGTAGGTATGTTTATTTTATTGATAAATTAAGATTTCTTCATTTAAGAAGTGGCCAGGTGTGTTAAAGCTAAAAGTATGGGTAACTAATGAAAATATTTTTATAGTAATACCTAAACCTATTATTTCGTTTAACTAATGCATTTTTTAGGTTATCATTACAGCTGTCATTACTACAGATTTGCTTTGTCTTGTAAACACCACAAAAATTACTATAGTATGCAGTAATAGTATAAGCAGAAAACAACTCAAAGTTAAAAAGTTCTGTAAAAACTATAACATGCAGTAAATTTTCATGTGGTCGTATTAAACTAACAGTAGTTTCTCTTTAGTTACAAATTATTTTCTGGTATTAAATAATTACAGATTTTATTACAAACAAATAATATAAGAATGAAACTTTTACATTCATGACTGTAATATAACCTTATTTTAGCCCATCCTAGACATTTTTATAGAAAAAATGAAGAATATTCAGTAGAACTTTGTGCTAAACAAGTTAATAGAATCTTATAAAATACAATAGTTAATTACTCTACTTAGAAATATTTATGAAAAAACAGGAAATTATAAGAAACAAACATTTTACATTTCTAAAACAAAAGGAAAAATAATACAATATCGCAAATAAACAAAACAATTGACAATCCAAAACTAAAGAAAAGTGGGCTAAAACTATGATAAATATAATTAAGTTTACCTTTTATCGAGATTTATGAAACATACTTTTCACTGATTAATGCAATTTCCTGTACGTAAAATTAAGTAAATTAAGAATTTGTTTGTAAATACAAGGACTTATTAATACGTTCTTGGCAGAAGGTCAACTAGCAAACAGAAAACAGTGGGCTTTTGTCCTATGACATTATAAAGATAAACAACAGAGTAAAAATAGCAATGAGTAACGACAAACACAAATAAGAAGTCACAAAACTTACAGGTTTTAAAAATGTGAAATCATTGCGTCCGATTCAGGAACATTTCAATACACAGGATTTGACATTTCAACTCACAACACACAAATTAACACTAAATATATCTACTACCAATCTCTAATCACAATATTCAGACACAAGGAACAGTTTGTCTTTCTTCAGAGTGAAAATTACCTCATTGCTGAAGTACGTAACATCAGAGTTCAGAAGGAAACTTCAAGAAAGTAAATTTAATTAATTTCATTAACTTATCCACATAAGTTAAAGACTAAAATCTTTCAAGATAGGCAATTAAACTTTAATAATTTGCAGACGACACTATTTTATAAACAATATTCATCCAAATGCCAAACAATCGTCTGCAGCTGGCTGATACTACTGCTCCTTAGTGTTCTTCGTACGAACTAAGTTTCCCGCTTAATTTAAAACATGCTGAACACGAGATTTTCATTCTTAAAAGAATCCACTTACAGAAAAATTAGACTTCGGGCCCAGTCAGCAGGTAAAAAGTAGCTATTAACTGTTATAACACCCATTAGGTAAGCACTTTTTTATTGTTAACATACTTAACTGGGGAATTTACAAATAAAAAATATGGTGTGAAACACTCACACAACTTTCTCTTGCCAAAGCAAATATTTAACAATATAACCTAACATTAGTAATAAAACATTAGAAATAAACAAAAAACTAACCCCAAAAAACATAACCTAATATTAATAATGAGTGAAAGATGAAAAATGAAAATCAATGTCAGTTTGGCTAAAAATACGGAAAATCACTCTTTCACGCTAAACTAGGCTCTGTAGAAAAAATGCTCTAAATAAAAGTCGTAGCTCTTTTAATTTCCTATAAATTTTATTGTATACATTTTTGTTGTAAAATGGCCGAAATCTTAAAAAAAAATCGATTTTCACACGTTTTCGTGAGAAAAAAAAACAAAATCGCTAATTACCGCTAAACTAAGCATTATACAACAAAAGTTTGCGTTAAAATGCATATTAAAGCCGTAATCTTAAACTATTTTTTTACAAAAAAAACAGCCTCATCAAGAAATTCAGTAAACATGGCACCTACCCTATCTTGTAGACTCTACAAGATAGGGTAGGTGCCATGTTTACTGAATTTCTTGATGAGGCTGTTTTTTTATGCTCTACAATGTAGAGCATAAAAAATTTAGTAAATCAGGCGATTTAAAAAACAATAGTAGGACCAGTTTTTGAGAAAATTGCAAAAAGTGAATAAATACACGAATAAACTACTACTTCCGGTTGTCCGATTTTGACGAAAATGTTCATGTCGGGTCACGTAGTAGTAACTTAAAGTTTCAAGTTCCAAGTTCGTACGATGTTCCGTTCTTGAGATATTCTGTTCACACACACAGACCAATCGCTAAAAACCATGTTTTTTGGGTTGAGGGGGTCTGAAAACGTGTAGATCCAGTGAAAACTCGACATGAAAACAATACATTCCTTCCTATATTATCATATAGGCAAAAGAAAATAAAAAATACAAAAAGCAGTGGTAAAATTGAATGTTGTCAACACTACAGTTCCCAATTAATATTTACTGAAAAATATTTTAAAACAAATCAAATTTTTTAATAGATCTCAATACAGATCCGAGTAAAAGCCAGTTTCATAACTAGGTGACCAGTAGAAGGAATCTTCCTTTTACCATTTTTAATAGCAAACAAAACTTATGCAGAATAGTATTTTTACAAATTGCTGGAATTCTCTTCAGGAAATGTTGCTCAGTCAATCTGAAAAAGGGTAGCTTTTTTCGGTGAATAATCATTCAGAATGTGTTTGTTGTTCATGTGTTATTGAATAAGTCTGATTAGATAATTTGTATTTTGATCAACTTTCTTTTAAATAACATATAAATTAAAAATTGTTCTTTTTAACGTTATAGATTCTTATATTGTTGAATATGTCTGATTAGATAATCTACATTTTAATTACTTTTCTTCTAAGTAACTTACAAATTAAAAATTGTTCCTTTAAATGTTATAGAAAGATGGACACTATATTGAGTCCAAGCAGTGATCGATATTCAAAGGGATCTAAGTAATCAGAGATTGACCAAAAATATCTCATACGTAGAACTTTTTTTTAAATCGTTGACTCCTGTAGAATTTTGTTAGGTAGATGATCTGATACACAGATTTGGGCTCCCTTTGACTGAACCTGAATCTAACCAGTACAAAAGGCAATGTGATGCATACATGAAGGGGTACAGAGGTAACACTGTTTTTAAGTTAGAACATCATAAAGCTTTGCACATGATCAGTGCTGAAGACCATCTCTGAAAACATAGATCCAAGACAAAGCTGTACTGTATATCATATGTTATTTTGTGTTATGGCACGTTGTTTTTCAATATTATTAAAAATCTGATTGCAGTAGACTTATCACTGCAAAACAGATCAAAGGATTAACTGATTTAAATAAGGTCATAAGATAAAACCTGCTTGAAATTCTCTTCCACTTAGCCATAATAAAACAGGAATATAAGTGTCTCAGTGAGTTTTTACAACTGAACTAAACTAACACATGACGTTGCTTTCTTAATGTTTTAAATTCATATCTTTTAAATCACAATTTTTCACTCACTATTATTTAATTTTATCATGTCTACACTGACAGATTAGGTAAGTCGTCCTGAAAACTGACACGGTGCCCACACACTCAGCTTAGGTCTATGTGCTCCTACACTGTTTAATTCTCACTAGAGGATAAAGGTGGACTCCAATAAAAGGGCAGCTAATCACTCAGATTTTTAAGACATGCTCTCTCAATGTGTGTACGCACAATGAAGTGTGTGTACATTTACAAGAAGTTTTTTTAAAATACATTAACAGTAACGATTGTTATGTATCACGCTTTATCACATGCGCAATTATGAAAATGTTGGTGTGAGGAGCGAGTGAAACAAAACAATTTGATTCACCCACACATGTACAGGTGGATAGTTCACTTCTGAAATTATGGTTTTCCTGTTGTATAGTTAAGTAATATATAACGATGTGTCAATTAGTAAAGTGCACTAATGTAAACAATGTTTGTGGGTAAAAGACAAATAAATTATGGGATGATTTTATCTTTAACTCCATTTAAAATGTAATCGAAAGTATCAATCCTCATTCTGTAATAATAGTAAAAATTATGTTCATCGGACCGCAATTCCTTGTATAAATTATGAAATTCTCCATAAACGATTTTCATAAATAAAATTATACAATTCCTTCAAGAAACTTTAGTTTCACTCCAGGACAAAAGTAAACACGCGTGACTGTTGCAAGCTGTAACTCTCCTTGTACAGACGCACTTGCTACTCTCTCCTAAACACTCCATTTGTAACCACAGCCATATAGGAGTATAGGACATGTCAAGATAAAACTGATAAACAAAAAGTTAATCACGATGATAAATTCATCACTTACCACCAAAAATTTGTTTCTGCTACTGCTTACTTCAGTAGGCTTGTCATGAACCCCTTTGTATCAAATAGCACACAAAAGTAAAAAGTTAAACACAATGATAAGTTCATCACTTACCAATAATTTGTTTCCGCTACTGCTTAGCTCAGTAGGCTTGTCATGAACCCCTTTGTATCAAATAGTACACTATATTTCCTTAATTAGAAGTTAAATACTTTTCAACCAAAAACTATTTAGAAAGGAATTCGTACACACTGTAAAATGTTTCATCAATCAAGTATTGTTTTAGTTTTTTTTAAAATGACAAATTGTCACAAATTTTTAAACCTTGTGGCAATTTATTGATGTATTTTCTACCTGCATAAGTTGGTTTTTGTTCAAACAATTTAGTGTTGTGATTAGCAACATAATAATCGATTCTGTTTCTTGTGAAGTGGTAGTGAACATCTAAATTCTGTAAAAAGGTATTTTGGTTTACGTACATTATCACTTCAAAAATGTACAAAGAAGGAACTATGAGCAATTGCAGTTCTTTAAATAGTGATCTGCATGAGGTAAGGTGATTGACTCCCATCATACACCTGACAGCTTTTTTCTGTATTTTAAAAACTCTTTCCATATTACACTGTGATGAATTACCATATACTAATATGGCATACCTGATACGAGATAAAATTAAACCATGATAAGCTGTTATAAGCAATTTTTTATCATTCAATCTGGCAGTTTGTTTTAATGCAAATACCCCAGATGATAAATTACCACAAATTTGATCGGTATAATAATCCCACGATGAAGTCCTATCTAGCGACACTCCTAGAAACTTCACTGTTTGCACATGATCTAGGATATTATTTTGTAAAAAGACCTCCACTTCTCTGTTTTCCCTTACATTGTGTTTGTTTTTGAACTGTAAGCACTGGCACTTTTTCCTATTAACTATTAACATTAATTCATTCAGAAATTGGACTACAGATTCTATGCTAATATGTGTATTCACTTCAAGACTATCTACCAGTAAACTTTTGTTTATGATTGAAGTATCATCAGAAAATAATAAAGCTCTACTGTTGGGTAAGATTTTTGGTAATTATTTATACACAACAAAAAACAAAATGGAACCTAAAATTGAACCCTGTGGAACACCAGCTTTGACATCAAGCTTTTCAGACAAAATTTTTGTAAGTTCCCTCTAACTACTCTAGTTATTTCTACGCACTGTACTCTACCTACCAGATAAGACCGAAACCATTTAAGTTCTACGTCCCTAATACCTAATGACTATAACATTTTCAACAATACTTCATGATCAACACAGTCGAAAGCTTTACTGAGATCTAAAAACACAGTTAACATGGTCTTTGGACCATCACTAAAAAAAGCGGAGTTATTCACAGTGTTGTATTATTTATTACATTAAAAAGTATAAGTGAGAAAGGAAAAATAATCACAGACCAAAGGTTAAAGACAATAAAACACAAGAATTAAGCAAATTTTATTTAATGATAAAGAAGCAACTAGTAAAAATTACGAACACTATTAATAATACAAATACATAAAAAATTATAAATTTAGAAACCTATAATTAAAATAAATTATTACTATAATTTAGTGAATTTTAAGTTAAAAAGTTTTAACTTTAGTTATAACTAAAATGATACTGACTGGTTAGTTCGTAAAACGTACTTAAAAAAACATTCATCAATATTCTATCTAACATCTAAAATCATCCGTATAAAAACATACACAACTGTAAGCCCACCAACACAATATTGATTGTAATTTTAAATACCTACAAATTCCCAGAAATACATACACAGATGTAAACGTACAAAATAAAAACACAATAACACACAAATAAACAACACAGTTGATTCGTTAACAAGTTTTGTCTTGATACATTTCTTCCGTTTGATATTAAGTACGAATAATATATATATATATTTTTAAGTTGTAGGTAAAAGTTAATTATAAGTAATATGTAAGTAATATAAGTGCAGTATTGTATTTAACGTTAGTTTAATTTTGTATTTAAAAATAAAAATTTGTCTTCTTTTATTTTATTATTATTATATTTAACTATAATTTGAAACATTTTAAATTGTTTTTCAATAATCACATGAAATTATCATTATTTTAGTAAGTAATGTGGAAAATATTCTCATTTTTGTGTGTAATTTAGTCTGTTCTGAACTATTTTAGTCACCTATAAGAAAACTGTTTGAAAGTAGTTTTATATGTTAATTGTCACATTCAACAACAGAATATTTAAAAAGCAATTGCACCTGGAAAAGTAGAATTTCACAATACTAAAAAAAAATAAAATTTATGTAATCTTGTTTTCTATAGAAATAGTTTTATTTGGAGTTACACAAAATATTTAGAACAGGAATGTTTGTCTCCCGTACAAGCTTTAAGAAAGAAAAAATATTGCGTTAATATTTTTGAACAAGATTTAAAATAACGCTAAATACGTACAAATTATAAAACTAATAATTTACACAGTAAAATATGTGACCTAAAAAAAATTTGTAAATGTTTAAATTTGTAAATGTTTATTTGTAATGTTTAAGTTTAGCAATTTGTAAAAATTTGTAATGTTTCTCTTTGCTTAAAATTTTTATAGCATCCGAGTTAGACATTATTTATAAACTAGATTTTTTTAAGCTGGATGAACGTCTTAAGTTTTCAGAACAAGTTTATATCAATTCTGTAAATATGTCTTATGTATATTAACATGATTATGAGTATTATGTCTAAAAAATTTAAAAAAAAATGGAAACATTTAGATTACTTCCAAGTTAGTATGTTGATCAATGTGGATAGATCCTTTTGCATTGTGCTAGACCTACAACTAAAATTATTTCCAGTTTGTATAAATATTAACATTTAATTAATATTATATTTTTGATCAAATATGAGATCCGTTATTAAAATGAGATTGCACATTTTGAAACTATTCCATTTGAATCTAATTTTAACAGACAATAGAAAATTGTATAAGAATAATTAAATGTTAAAAGTTCTCGCCTTTATTTAACAGTTTATCAACAAAACTAATGTAATAGTCATCAATGAATTAGTACTTTTTTAAAAGATTTTGTTGATTTGACACAACTACCTGGGAGTTAACTAACAGAATAAAGCGCTTATTATTTAACTCTTACACGATTTATTTAACCCAATTAAATGATTGCCATGCACACTTGAGATTTTTAACAATAATTGTTAAATACCTCAATATTTATTGTTAGGATGTAGAACTGCAACATAGGAAAATGTCTAGTACAATTTTCCAGCAATATCATGCTCATATTTTATGTGATATGATTTGGATAAGCCCAATATGGGTACAATGATGATAAAGTTTAGCAAGTTTTTACTGATGCAAAATGTAAAAGCATGAAGCAATAAAAGGAGTAACAAATTAACTTATGTTGAATCATTTCTTACTTAACCCACTACATTAACTTTGATTAGATAAACTGAAGAAGCTTCATGCAGAAATTTTGAGGTGATTGGTTGAACTAGGACAATTAAAATTTAAAAAAAACTTAAATTTTACGGTACAGCAGCATGATACCAAAATGTTGACTGCATATTTACTTTTAAACATTTTTTCGGTTTTCTATTATATAACTTCGTGTATTTTTTGGTTTTCTATTACATAACATGGTGTAAACGGTTTGTTACACAGTCACTAGGCATTTGTTTTTAGAAAATAGTTTTTTAAAAGTTAAAAATTACACCGGCCCGTGGTGTAGTGGTCAGCGCAACTGGCTACTGTACCGGGGTCCCGGGTTCGATTCCCGGTCAGGTCTGGCATTTTTTCATCTGTAAATCACCACGTATCATTACCTACGCACAAGCCCAAGTCTTATGTAGGCATCATCACTCAATAAAAAAAAAAAAGATTCTAACATTGCTCATTTCTGTAGCCACTTTTAGTCGTGGACAGGTCAGAAGTTAGAGAAACAGTTTATATCTGTGTGAATAAACTTTTATTTCTTACAGCTCACACAAATTAGTAGAGTGGTTGGTGCAACTGGTTTCTATACCAGGGGTCCCAGGTCCATTCCCAGTCAGGTTTGAAAATTTTTCATCACTAAGTCATCTCATATGATTACCTACGCACAAACCAAGGTTTATGCAGGCATTAGCTTCCCAAAAAATGAAAATATAAAGGTAGAAACAATATTTTTATGAATAGCATGTTTCAATTCACAACCCCCATGCAAGATCTCTGAAGCTCTTATCACTAGAATAATTAAAAAACTACGCAATTATCAGCTTTTCATTTAATAAAAATGAACTCAATAAAAAAATCACATTAGATATCATCAAACAAAGTGAAAGTACAATTGACTTAGGCATTAAATATAAAATTTTTCATTAATTAAATAAAGGCAGCAAACTTAATACTCCTGTACTTGAATTTATAGAAAACTTACACAAGAACAATCATTATTGATCACCGCAAAATGATTTATATTATTAAGCAATAATTGCAGTGTAAGTGGAGTGGTTTTAAAACCGTAGTTATTCAGTCAATTTAACTAAGCACTCATGTAACTGGTTTAATAAAAAATAAATTTTCAATAAACACCATTAATAAAACAAAAGTACTATTTTATCTAGAAGACAGGTAAAGTGAATAGATACATAGCTGAATAGCAAAAGAAATGTTCAAAAAATGTTTCGCACGTGAAATGTTTTAAAAATGTATTATTGCACACTTTGAATTTAAAAAGCGACTACAACTGTTTTAACTATAAATTAATCTCACAAGTAAGAGTTAATAGTATCGTAATGTGCCTATGAATAATATTGTACGTATAATAACTGAAGTGTTTTCAGTAAGAGTATTTTAACAAACTGATGTATTTTACAAACTACTAAAATGATTCGACTGATAAAATGTACATGTTATTAATACTGTTTGTATCGACAAATTCAGTTTTAAAAGTAATTTTGTAGTAGAATCTAGTTCTGAGTAACTGAGTTTAAATTATGTTCATTACTGTATTCGTTGTAAATTATAAATGCATTGTGATATCGTTTTGAGATTTCTAATGTCAGATGTTTATACTTGAATGACTAAAATTTGTTTTAAATTATTAAATGGTCTCGATTATTCTCAATCACAGATTATATCATGTGACAATAGTTTCTTACAGATAATAATTCATGTCAAAACGGTCAGTCCTTAAAATCATGTAAAAATCTTCTTATTTATTCTTTCTCTGTCTGACGCGTCCGTCAGTTCAAGTAGTAAAAAAGTGTTGCCTGTACATCGCTTATATATTTTTGTAGGTATTGTTGTTGTTTACACGTATCGAATACTGTCAGTTACTGCAAACACAGACATAAATGTACAAATTATATACACAGACCAAACAAAAAATTTCATTGTTTTTGTTATTAAAATTGTATGATATGGTTTTAAAAAAATGTACGTTAAACAACTCACTACACTAAAAGAGTTGTTTAAATACAAAACTTAAATTGTTATATTTAAGACAAAGTTAAGTTATGTTTCATTTTTAAAAGCTGTCACATTGTCCAATATTATTGTCACAAAAGTAACTGTTAAGTACAAAAACGATAAGAAAACTTTCCAAAAGTTAAATCCTGTTTACATTCAAAACAAAAAACTTCCACGCAATCCATGACCAAAACTAATTAATTGTAAAACCTATCTCTCCTAATAAAAATAATTAAGAAAATACAAGAGTAGCAAATAAACCAAAACAGTCAATAACTGCAACACCTTAAAACATTAAAAAAAAACCATTAAAATAGGAGCACTATTAATATTCTGAAGTTATATAACTGGATGAAACATCCCCCACCACAAAAAAAATGTATGGATTTTTTTTTAAATTCAGCATAATGAAGTTTTCCTGTGTCACAACTTTCAGAATACTTGGGCCCAAAGAAATTTTTTTTAATCCCAAATGTGTGTACGTTGCAATCTGCTCAATTCAGAACAATAAGCAACCCCATGACCCAATCAGATGAGAATGATGTGTAAATGAGGTGTAATCTTGTGCAGACCCAGGTCAACCATTCCTGAGAGAGTATGGTTAATTGAACCCCAACCATCAAAATACAACAGTAACCACTGTCTTGTTCACTGTCTGTGTAACCACTGTCTGGTTCAAACAGTAACACTGTTTGAACTAGGAACAATCTTCTCCAAAAATCAGCTGTTAAACAGCTAACTTGCGGCGACAATTTTACCTCTACACAAATCTGGTGGGTCCCAAAGAAATATTACATAAATAATAATTTAAAATATTAATAAATAAAAATTTAAATATTATAAAATAATAATTTTGAAAAATAATGGTAATTACGAACATTAAAGAAAACAATAAATTATGAAACAAAAATGATTTTATACTGTAACCTATCAAAAAGTAAAATCTTCTCGAAAGATATTTAAATAAATAAAACCTTCTATTTATTTTTTCTACTTCAATAAATCTTTAAATTTTAAAAATAGATGGCAGAATACAAAATTTTAAATAATTAAACTAATGAAAAGTACTATACACATTAGTTTTTTTGCTACTGATAATTTAAAGAAAATACAACACAGCATAAAAATTCATAGGATGACTGAAGAAGCAGGTAGTCAAAGCAGCCTTCATGGAGACAATCACAATGACATGAGAAAAAACTGAAATAATATATACTTACCACGTACCCTTTATTACAGTACTGAACTTCTACTATGATACTTCAAAAATATTTTATGTTAAGAAAATTTATTTTATTATATTAAATTTTTAGAGTTAATTAATAACAATTAATTTAAACAAAATACAATGGAAAGTAAAGTTATGACATCCGTGGAAAAAGTACAGAACATTATTTATACCAACAGAACTCTAGATATCAATTTGTAACTAGACGAGGAGAAATGTTACCTTAATAAGTGATGAAAAATCTGAATAATTTAACGCATTACTAAAGAATGATAACCAATTTGTTCATGTAACCATAATGGACAAACGGTGGTTATGGGGTAATGGGATATATCAAGAATTTTTAATTTGACTGATCTGCAGTGTGGGTACCTTAGATAGTACTATAATTTGGATTTATAGAACAAAATAGCTACAAAACCACTACTTAAAGTTTTGTCAGCAATAGTAATATTAATGCACCCAATTTTCGTACTTAATCCTTTAACAGAATATCAAAAAACTGGAAAAACAGCATGACATTTATCTGTTAACAGAATTTCAAACTTCCTCGTTAAATATTTTAAACATGGAATCCCAAACATAGTCAAGAAATTCAAAGCTAAGTTGTACTTATACGAAGGGGTACCCAAAAGTACCCGGAATAGCTCTGCTGTGGGCGGAGCTTGTGCAGTACAAATTCCCGCCACTAGGCTGCTTGTAGCGCTACTCATTGCCAGTTCAATACCATTTTGTTCGTTGATCTAGCTTGTTCTGTTCTCATGCAGTGATTGTTCTCGCTAGTGCTGTTTTGTGCTCGTGTCGTTTTTCATGATGGCAAGTTTTAATGAACAACGTGCGGCTGTGAAATTTTGCTTCTTGCTCGGTAAAAACGCCGCGGAAACAGTTGTAATGTTGAACACAGCTTACAAAGACGACGCTATTGGAAAAACCCAAGTGTACGAGTGGTTTTTGCGCTTTAAAAATGGCGACATGTCGATTGAGAACAAACCTCGTTCTGGACGACCGTCGACTTCCCGAACAGACGAAAATGTTGTGAAAGTGAAAGAAATTGTACGAACAGACCGACGACAGACCATTGACCAAATATCACAGGTTAGTGGGTTATCTTGGAGCTCAGTCCAATGCATTTTAACAGAAGACTTGACAATGAAAAGAGTCGCTGCCAAGTTTGTGCCTCGGGTTCTGACAGACACTCAAAAGGAACGTCGAATTGAAACGTGTAGTGATTTGAAACAACAGCTTGAAACTGATCCAGATTTCATGTCAAAGATCATTACGGGTGACGAGTCTTGGTGCTATGGGTACGACCCAGAAACCAAACAACAATCCAGTCAATGGAAAACTTCATTATCACCCTGACCAAAAAAAAGTCGTCAAGTCAGATCGAACATCAAAACAATGCTGATTTGTTTTTTTGATGTGAGGGGAATTGTCCATTCAGACTTCGTTCCACCAGGCCAGACGGTAAATCAAGCTTTTTATCTTGAAGTGTTAAGAAGACTACGAAACAGCATTCGTCGCAAAAGACTTAATTTGTAGCAGACAGGGGACTGGTTTTTCCACCACGACAACGCGCCTGCACACACGGCAATCTCGGTTACCCAGATTTTGGCGAAAAACGGCATGGTTTTGCTACCACACGCACCGTACTCACCCGATCTGGCTCCATGTGATTTTTTCTTGTTCCCACGCATGAAAAGGGGCATGAAAGGTCTCCGATTTAACAACGTTGATGATGTCAAGAAAAAAACGACGGATGAGCTGGCAGCCATCACTGAAGAGGAGTACAAAAAATGTTTTGAACAGTGGAAGCACCGGTGGGACAAATGTATTAGTTGTAATGGAGAGTATTTTGAAGGGGATAAGGTTCTTTTGTAAAAAAATTAAAAATAAATAGTTTTAAAAAATAATTCCGGTTTCTTTTGGGTACCCCCTCGTATTATGAGTACTCTCCAACATTCAAAAGCCAAATAGTTTATAACTCGGTTGTTAAAATTTACGGGTCAACCACTTATGACAAAAGCAAAGTTGTTCATTGATGGATAAGAACCAATGAGAACGAATGGTAACGTTTTAAGTTACAACAATGGTTAGTTTACACAAAAATCTACCCAAGTTTATGATCTACTTTTAGATTCGGCTCTCAACAGGTATCGATCCTAACTCAAAAAAAAACTAAAATAATAGGACTTAGATTTGATGAGACTTTGGCCAATCTCTGAATCCTTCAATGCTGTTATCAGTCTTAAGTTAAGATACTGATTAACGGAAACCTATATATTTTTTCTTTCCAATGTAATGGAATTACTGTAGGCAGGATACAACCTTTTACAGGGTTCCAGCTCTTATTTGATTACCTGTCTCATCTGGCTAATTCTTTTTCTTTCCTTTCAGAGAATGCCTTTTCTCTGACCTTCCTTTACAGAAATAGTAGAAAATGTTAAAGGCTGCTATTCTTGTTAAAGAAGCTACACCTACTATTCTTTCAACATACCAGAGCCATACAAAGCTAAAGAAAGAGAAAAGCTGTACAAGATAAAATTTTGTTTTAAACAATCCTCACACAAGCACAAAGTGCTCACCCACAATATTTCAATTTACATAGCAATACATACTTTTTCATAAAAAAAGTTAGGAAACAACAAAACTAAGACAATAAGCTTATGGTACCAAAAGAAACTCATATTGCCAAACAGAGAAAGCTAACGGTATGAAAATGAGAGTGAAACAATGGCAAAACCATTTTAAGCAATTTAAAAATTATAAAAACGCAACATTTTTCCAAAAGATGCTATAAAATTTTTATTCCAGTGAACAAACAGAAGAAGCAGTGGATGAACTAAATATTAAAATACTGTGTTTGTGATTTTAACTAAATAACATCAAAAACAAAATAACTTTGTATATTTGTTAGTAAATTATTGCAATTAAAGTGCAAAGCATTTTATGTAGCAAAAACTATAATATTAAAGAACCAACGTTAATTTTTTATTTGAGGGGAATGGAGCCTATTTCTCCTCTCATTCTTTCCCACCATAAAGTAAATAATTTATGTGTAACAGTAATTTAAGCGTAACAAAAACCACAAGTTCCATGGAAAGCACCCTTCAAACCCAAAATCTATTGTAAGGCAGAGAGAGACTGGTGCAGTAGAAAGAGGTTAGCAACCACTACCTACTAATAGTGGGGATAAATGAACGACTGGCAATGCGTTGGTTCTTTAATCTTGAACTCTATAATAAATTACCCTTCATTCACTCATAAAAAAAACATCCTATAAAAATAATAAGAAAATAATTTTGACTAATACATTCTGAAAAATATAATAAGATAATGTTGACTAATACATCCTGAAAAAGAGGAATAATTAAAGAACGACAAAATAATGTTTATTACAACAGTTCCTAAATGGTTCTTCTTTAGTTTGATAAACTTCTCATCAACAGCTGCCGATCAATCATTTACAAAAATGAATTCCTCTTGCTTAAAAACGAAAATGTATGAACCTTACACAAAGCTCTTAACAGATTTTTCTGTTAAAAATTAAATTTCACAGAAGTAAAAGTTTTGAAATCCTACTATTTCCCCTATGAAATTAATCGTTCTGAAATCAGGGCTTTTCCAAATTACCCAAGTCTTGAAAAAAAAAAATTATTTACATATTAGTTCTGAAACTCCAACATTATTGATTAACGCATGTATCTTTTAAAGCTCTATGTCAAAGATATAGAAATCTTATTCTCGGAAACTTTAAATATTGTTACTTTTTCACAGTAAAATACTAATTTTACCACTGTCGTACATACTATCAGGGTTCCATCAAAATCAGCTAAGTGCCAGTAAATCTTGATTTTTATTTTCACCGATCAACATTACTGGGACATTTCTATATTTTTCCCCATTTTGACTAAGATAATGAACATCACAGTACCTTTATAGATATTTTTAGTGTTATCTGGCACAACTACAACCAATCATGAGGATCTGAACTGCAAATCCTAAATTCCAACAGTACAACCACAGTTTTGCCTTTACTATGCGACTGGTCAGATCCTTTCATGTAAACCATGAAAGCACACTATCTTTTCGTATTAATATTAATGGCTCAGGTTAATGTATTGTTATTACAACACTTGTTATCACTACTATTTTTGTTTAATAACACTATTCAATGCATACATTTATCACTTTATTTAACTTGGTCTCATGTTATAGGAGATTAACATTTTTAATGAATGTTGTGCATCAACATCAATATTCGTAACATCAAAGGTAAGATTTTGCAGAAAATATTTTGCCATTCCCATTATTTATTCAATTATTCACACCACACGACAATTCAACAGCACCTATCCAAGAAAATGTTTTCTTAAATAAGTCTTTTCCTAGTTCCATTACTACTTCAGAGCAGTCAAGTTAAAATAAATTAACTTATCATCTAAATACTGTACAATTTAACTCTATTTCTCTATTACTACAACTGAGAGAAATCAATTTTATATAATTATCATCGTCCTCATTACTTCTCATTACTTCATTCCAAGTTTCCTCGATTTGGGCCTAACACAACTCCTCTCCACTTCTCTCTTTCACTGAACAATCTCTTTTCCCTAATTAATCTATAGCTGAACCCATCCACTTAACTCTTGATCTGCCCATTGGTTTTTCCTTCCACCTCCAAGAACAAAGATCATACTTTTGGCAGTCTACCCTCCTCCATCCTATTGACATGTCTAAAACATTGTAGCTTTGTCTGTTTAACTCCTTGTCAGGCTGTCCATCCCAAAACATTCCCTAATTACATCATTCTTCTCACTCTCTTTTCAAACATACCTATCTTGAACTTCATTTCTTTTTCCAGCCTTTCATCAGTTCATGTTTACGCTACAGTATTGGGGCAAAAACAAGCATTATACATGATTATAATACATAGGAACTACTTGATTGCAAACAAGGCTTCTTACACTTTTGGAAGAAAACATTTTCTATCTGCACCCTTTTTCTTACCTTCTTCTTCTTATTTTCCATTTGATGAGAAAATAGTCTACAAATACATAAATTCCTTCAATTCCTCCAGCACCCAATCGTTTATTCAACTATTAGATCTTTTAATCAAAACTGAATAATTTCATAATACTTAAGCTTTATCACAATCGCTTCAATGTCATAAACTTTGACCAATTTTCAACCGAGATAACTTCATGCAAACATAAAACTCATACTGTCTCAGGATTGAAATAAATTATTCAAGAAAACTTACTTACCTGAATAAACGAATAAACTTATTTAGTTGTCCACATCTGTGCGCAATCTCTTCCTGCCACCACCACCTCCACCAGCACCATCCTTTTTCGGTTCTGCCAACATCACCTTAATCCTCATTCGTAAAATCTCATGGCCATGAAGTGTCTAGTGAGAATCAAATTTTAATATATTAAAATTGTTTTTTAACTATTTATAACTTTCTTTTCTGTAAATATGATAATACTATCAGATAGATATCCAAAAACTTTATCGAGCAACGTATTATACATGCTATCTAATTCAATGTTACCAATAAAAAATTGGGAATCCAGAATAATCCCCACAAAAAGCTGTAATGTGGATAAATTCTGTTTTCTAGGTAATAATAATAATAATAAAAGAAGCTTGATAACATTCTAGAGCGCAGCCCTCCTAGGATACAGTCACAAGTCATAAAAATACGAATAACCAATACAGCTTCGTTTACAAATGATAAAAGCACACAGAAATGTGTGCTACGCAATCTACTATCAATTGACTAAATGCTTACACCTCCACTGGACATGACTCATGATTTAGATATAAAGATCAATCTTTTATTCATTAATTTAGTTTATTTTTATATGTCTCACCGACTGCTTTGGTTATTAATGACTAATATGGGGTACAAAGTGGAATCGAAGGGTTTTAACATATTTAAGAATTACGGATCCTAGCCAGCAATTGAATGCAGGACCTTCCGCTTTGCAATGAGCAGCACAGCCTAGTGCTCTAATCACAATAGAGGCAGCCTTAATACTTTTTGTTTGGCTAACCTTTAAATTTAAAATAGGCATATGTTTTATCAAAATTAACTAATATTTAAGAACATCAAAAAGTCTTATCTTGTACAAATTATCAAAATAGTTTTAACACTTTCAGGACGGCACCCGTATACGAAACGGGCGCGCCATTTTGATCAGCTGGACGGCACCCTTATACGATACGGGCGCCTATTTCACTTCTTGGTTTTATAACCATTAGCTCGTATCGTATACAATTGCCGTCTATGCTATCACTAATTTAGTTCATTCTGAATCTAATAGAGTACACTCATAATCCTAATGTTGTCAGATTATCGAATATATCGACTTTTACAGCATTAATGTAATTGAGTGTGAGCAAGCGATCTGCCGTTACTTCTGCGCGTTGTTGTTAGTTATTAGTTCATTATAATACTTAGTTTATTTTTAAATTTTACTTATGAAATAAAAAAGTAAATTGGTTATTAGAAATAAATAATTAGTTTGTAAGAATTTAACTCGTATAATTAATTTTATCATTCTTATATTTTATTATTATACGGTGAAAAACTTTTTAAATTCAAGAAAACAACCTCTCTTCAGTCAAACATCTTTTTCATTAAAATTTAAGT
Source organism: Catonia carolina (assembly GCA_035578175.1). Taxonomy (NCBI): domain Eukaryota; kingdom Metazoa; phylum Arthropoda; class Insecta; order Hemiptera; family Achilidae; genus Catonia; species Catonia carolina. The sequence continues at coordinate 68,530,932 of JAQMRL010000002.1, forward strand.
AATCCTTATCTTAATAAATGAAAAGTAAATCTACTAATTATGATCTTTAATTTAATCTGTACTTTTTGAATTTATGACCAATAGTTGATTTGTTACAATTTTTTTAAAATCCCCGAAAAATGGCAGTCCACGGACAGAACTACAAAAAAAAGTCAGTCTTCAAAGTGTTAAAAACAGTAAAATCCATATTTAGATTAAGTCTAGAATAAATGTACGAAACAATTCCTTTGGATAATAAAAATAATTTTTTTTCCAATACAGAGAAGATTTCATCGCAATTACGAAAAGCTAGCCTTTAATTGTTTGAAATACCTAAATTACATTAACATACTAAAAATTCTTTAAAGAAATGTGACTTATTCAATCGGTAATAACTCATTAACACGCTTTAAAAAAATCCGACAGACAAAAATCTTTATAAAGTAAAAAAAAATAATATGTAGTGGCCCTTTAGGTTTAATATAAGTAGGAATATTTTGATCTAAGCATCATAATGTCGGGGTACCACTTAGTAATACAACTAAGTTCTATTCTGTTACTTAGCTGTCCCCCGATGCGACAACGCTTGGATCAAAAAATTTTTGTTGGGTTTTTTAAATTTTAAATTAAATTTTTGTTTTGTGCTTTCTAAAACTTTATTGCCGGCCGCATCGGCATAGTTGGTAACATGCTTGCTTTTTATCATGCGGTCTTTGGTTCAAATCCCATTCAGGCATGGCATATTTTCATACGTTACAAAAAATCATTTCATCCTTCACAGTCTGCATTAGCAGTAATTGCATAACAGTCGGACGTTAAACCAAAAAAACCTTTATTTGCATTACTTGTTTTGCGGTTATAATATTTTTATAGGCCTACGCTTTTTTTTCTTGAATAACAGCTATAAGAACACTCTCTATCAAAACTCACCTTTCAAACAAAACAAAAAACTAAATAAAAATTGGTTCATTCTTTTGGGAGCTATGGTGCCAATGACTGCCACAAACAGATCAAATTTTGAGATTATAGTATTTTTATAGGCCAATGCTATTTTTTATTGGATCGTAGCTAAGAACACTCTCGATCAAGTCATTTTCAAACAAAAAAAAAAAATCAAATCAGTTCATCTGTTCAAAAGCTACGGTGCCACAGACAAACACGCAGATACACACGTTGTACTTATAACACCCCTCTTTTTTGTCGGGTTTTAATAAACAATAAAATAACAAATCAAATACTTACCTCAACGGCCTTGTCAGCTGAATCCTTAGAGCCATAAGTAACATAACCACAGTTTTTCCCATTGAGCAGATAAACTTCAATTAAATTACCAAATCTTCCAAATACGTCCCATAGGGCATGAACTGGAGGAGGAGCTGGTTGACAAACTATAAATAGCCTGAAAAGAATAATAAGTTTTAAATAAGTTTAGAAATATAGAAATATTTTTGTTTAAGAAATTCTGCATTTAAAATACTTGATTAACTAAACTGACTTGCTTAACTTCAATGTTTTAATCAAGATCAATAAAGTTTTGAATAAATTATTAAAATCTTTAATTCTGTAATTCATCAGCAACAATTCAAGAGGTTGTTTCCAAAACCTACTAAGTCACATTTTTAAAGATATTGACTTTTTACCTACATATTATTCAGAAGGCACAGACCCATTGATTGGTACAATAGTTTTTTCCCTAAACCCACTAATAGCTACAAAATAACATTTTTGAATAACGGATTTTTTCCAGAAGCTACCTAGTCCATTACTGTTGTTTTGCATGAGCGCAAGGTGAGCCCGCTATAAATTCTCGTGACAAATATCAAGAGGTTATTGTTGTCATACGAGTTAAGTGCGTTTTAGTGTATTTGAAGTGTTGTTAATAAAAGTAAATAACTTGATATAGACCAATACAACTTCTTTTTAGGCTCGTGTAATATTTTCAGTTCAAAAGACATTTTTTTCATAGGATAAGTTTTTCAAAAAGTAGATATAGGCTACTTGTTAATTTTATTATATCCAGGATTTAGTTGTGTATAATTAATAATAGTAATAATACTTTGTATGCATAAGTTAGGGATACTAAGCGTTTTATTTAAAAGTTATTTCAAAATTAATCCTTATAATTGTGAGATAACTTTCAGTACAATTTGTTTCATTGCACGTACTCTGTTAGGTATGTTTTGCGATGGATTTGTAGATATTTTTTTGAAAAAAGGCCAAATTGACAAATATCTATTTATGTACAAATCGTAAAAATACATAGTAATCATTAACAAATTTAACTAGCTGAGCCTAATTTTTTTTAAATTTTCCTGAAAAATTACATTTTTGGACTTAGTGGTGTTTGGAAAGGAGCTCTTCAATTAGATACCAATAAGAAGACAATACTTAAAATAATATATTTAAAAATTAACTTTTAAAGATTACCTTTCAGCGCATTTAGTGTCCGGAGGAGAGAGTGGTTGAGGAGAAGGTAATTTAGCTGAACAGTAAGATGGATCAGTAGGATCACCATCTGGCTTCAAAAATGTACCTGTAAAAAAATAGTATTGATATGAAAAAGCAAGAACAACGCCTATAAACTGGAAAAGCTACAAGACTAAATTCCACAACTATACTGCGTGAACACTTTACAAAACTATCAGAATTCAGTAATATCTGTTGTTTGGCCAAGACATTACAAACTTAACAATTTATACAATATTACATTTCATGGATCATTAACTTAATGGGAAATATTAATTAAACATAAAGAAATCTCCTCTTTATGTAATTAATGTTTAAAAATATCCTTAATTCTTTGCAGTCCTTTGTTGTAATTTACTCAACATTATGAAATTCACATAATGCTGTAAACTGCTCAGCTCAGTTTAAATGTCAGTAAATCCCTAACTGAATATCCTTTGACTAATTAGTAGTACTCTATTTACTTCATATTCTATCTTTTTCAGTATTTAATCGCTAGATGGAATCTGGTAGTTTAATCTGAATTAGCTATTAGTAGAATAACATACATAAGACAAAATTCCTAGAAGTCTTGAAGTTTCATCAGTTGTAAAAAAAGAAACACATTGATACGAAAGGCAGTTAGAAGTACACAAGTTAGAAAATCAAGAAAATATCATTAATGATGATTTTTTTGAGTGATAATTCTGAAAGTCTGTTTAATGATGACAGTGATGGGAATCAAAAAATTTACCCTGGTGAATGTTTACAAAGTAGCACTGTGTTGTAAAATATTGCTAATAATTTTCATTTTTTTGGATTGTGCATGATTTTAAAACTTACTAAAAAAATATTCCAAGTCTCACAATGTAATAGAATAAATGTTGGGGATTTTAGAATAATTTAAATATTAAGCAAGAGAGAAATACATTTACTTCGCTATAAAAATTGAACCTGACAGAGGTATTAACAAAAAAACAATTACTCTTTAACTAGATGATAATTTACAACTAAAGAACTGCAAAGGGTTAATAAATAATATACTTTCTGTATTTATACATTCACCAAAAATTAAATTTCCTTAGAAAAAAAGTAAAATTTTACATTGCAAAATAAAAAATCTGGTGTGAAACACTCACACAACTTTCTCTTGCCAATGCAAATAATTAATAATAAACCTAACATTATTAATAAAATATTAGAAATAAACAAAAACTAACCTCAAAAACATAACCTTATTTTAATCATGAGTGAATGACGCAAAATGACAATCGAACTCAGTTTGGCTTAAAAATACGGAAAATCACGCTTTCACGCTAAACTAGGCTCTGTAGAGAAAAATGCTCTAAACAAAAGTTGTAGATCTTTTAATTTTCTATAAATTTAATTATATACACTTTTGTCGTAAAATGCATACTAAGACCGAAATGTTAAAAAAATCGAATTTTCTCACGTTTTCGTGAGAAAAAAAAACAGAAAATCGCAAATTACCGCTAAACTAAGCGTTATACAAAAAAATGTTCGCAATAAAAATTGTAGAATTTTACATTCTCTACAACTTGTATTATATAACGTTTTGCGCTAAAATGCATATTAAAGCCGCAATCTTAAAAAGAAAATGTTTTTACGTAAAAACAGCCTTACCCAGAATTTCAGCAAACATGGCGCCTACCCTATATTGTAGAGCATCAAAAATGTAGTAAACCAGGCGATTTTAAAAAAAATCGTAGGACTAGTTTTTGAGAAAATCGCAAAAAAGTGAAACATTATACGAATAAACTACTACTTCCGGTTGACCGATTTTGATGAAAATGTTCGTGTCGGGTCCGGTAGTGATATGTAACTTAAGTTTCAAGTTTCAAGTTCGTACGATGTTCCGTTCTTGAGATATTCTGTTCACATACATACATACACACACACACACACACACACACACACACAGACCAATCGCTAAAAACATGTTTTTTGGGTTCAGGGGGTCTGAAAACGTATAGATCCGGTGAAAACTCGATTTCGAGAAATCGACATGAAAACAATACTTTCCTTCCTATATATTCATATGGGCAAGAGAAAGTAAAAATCATCACTATTTTTTCACCTGCAACCAGTTCTTTACAACAGATTTCAAATCAAAGAACTCTTTATATGTAAATACATATTACAATATTAAAACAGTCAATTTACAGCAAAGCTTGTTTACAAAACACATAATTTCTACCACAAAAACTGGTATTAGGACTTTCTCAACAAAATTTCTCAAAGCTAACTCCATGAAACACTGATCCATGCTACACTGCAAAGCGGAAGGTCCCAGGTTTGGTTTTCAGCTAAGGTCTGGAAAATTATTACATGTTCAAACCTACCATTCCTTAACGCTAAATAGTTGCTAATGACCTTCAAAGACAAGATTTAAGACTTCAGACAAGAGTCCCACCCCACCAACTGGCTTATTTCGTCTTAAAAAATACCGAAGCTGAGAGATTTTAATAAAATTAATAAATTCTATTAGTCCTTTATTTTTATACAATAAAAACATTAACTTAATTCAAAGTTGTCTAAAGCTAACATCTAATTGTAACTCATACGACCATAAAAATTGTTTATCCAGTAAGGACACTCCTACCTGAGCTAGGTAATAATCCAGCCTTCTGGATAACTTGAGTTGCTTCAGCAAGAGCCTTTGTTAAAGCAACAATTCCAGTTGCTGGATTGGAAGGTACATCCATTACTTCATGTCTCGGTGGACGATAATCATTAGATGACCTGAAAATTAAAAATGATTATGTGTGCAATAACAATAGTTTATATCATTCACGTTAATGAACCCATTTAGATATCCCAGTACAAATGTAACACTAGTGAATACACAAAACCAGTTGAATTAATTTAATTAATGAATTAAACTACTGATAGTTTTTTAACTGCTTACAATATAACTGGTGTAATTATTGTACCACTTGTAGTAGAAAAAATTTATGCTACAAAAATAACTTTCTGATTAAAACAAAACAAAATCCTTAATTAATTTAAGGCTGACAAAAAACATGCTGAAATAATCTCACATAAATCAATAAGTGTAACTGAATATTATGAAAAAGGTGCCCAAACAATCTAATCAACTACAAGAAGTTCAGGCTGTATAAAAATAAAAACACCATACCATTTTCCTTTGTTCTGTATGACACAAAATCAGTGGATTAATGATTATGGACCCAGATGAAAATAAATAACAAAACTACATTAACAGTTGGAAATATATTTCTCATAAATTATAAAAGTAAAAATGTAATTATTATGACTAGTAAAAACAAAAATAAAATTAAATAGAATTAGATTACAAATCCATTCAATTCATACACTACATAAATTTTATTAAAAAAATTATCAACACTCTCTTGAAATAAAGCTTTTAAACAGTTTTCTGAAATACAATGTACGAATACAGAAACACATACTTAATAAGGTTGTTTTTTATAAAAAAGTAATTAAAAACAAATTTAATACTTTAGAAATGTACTGTACTTTCTTAATTTGAACAAAAGCTAGCACAAAGGCAGAAAATATAATATTAAATAACTCAAATAGTTTCATTGTTACAACTAGCTGTTGCAGAGTGATTGAACATTAAACTGTGGCTTAAATTGTTATTAGTACGTTAGATATACATTCAACAGAACAATGATCGAATAATCACAATTTGCTATTTTTATTCTATAGTTACTTTCGCGAGACGTCTGGTGGTTCAGAAAAACGTGAGGAGGTAAAGCAAGCAGAGAATAAGGCTAAATGGTAAGGTGTTCGAGGAAGTTGAAGAATTCATATTTTGAGAATTGTTCATCGCATGCAAATATAGAAAAGGAACCAAGTAAAGGATGCAGAAAGCAAACAGTCTTTTCCAAAGTGTAAGAACATTAACCTGGGATCAAGAAGTTCCAATGTATTGGAAGAAAATTATATATAATGCATATTTTGTGCCAATACTGACTGACCTATGCAGCAGAAATATGGACAGGTCGATGGAACGCAGAGAGTAGAATACAGGCAGTAGAAATGAAGTTCAAGAGGAGTAGGCCTATGCTAAGAAATATTAAGAAAAGATAGTGACAAATTCTACAATTAGGAACAAATTGGACATGGAAAACCTGATAAGGAGAGTTGGAGACACAGCTACGAAAGTTTGGTCATGTCAGTGTGGGAGACAGGTAGACTACCTAAAAGGATGTTGTACTTTGAGATGGAAGAAAAAAAATCAAGAGTGAAGTGGATATGTTAAGTGATGAATTGGGAAAAAGAAGGAATACCAAGAGAGCAATGGAGAAGAGATGGTTCAGAGATTGAGAGAAGTTTTGCTGGACCCAACCCAAGGAAACATGAAAGAGAATTAATACACGAGTGTCCCGATACGTTGCTGTGGCATGTGAAAGATCGCTCCTCATCTCACCATAACAGAACTCAAGGTTATATTACATTTTTGTTCCCCTTATTCAGCCATATACTTTTCTGTGGTTTAGAGTTGTTAGCAATTTCGTGAAACTTTTTCAGAAGTTTTTAAAAGTACCTTTTTAGTGATTTTAATTAGAGGTGATAAGAGTATTCAGTATCAGTTACTGAAGCCAAGCAAAAAATGCCTTCCTGCCTGTACAGTATTCTGTTGTAAACCCAGACAAGCAGAGAAGATAGGACTACATTTTACGCGAGTTATTTAGTAGCATGGATCAGAAAACATTGAACAGCATGATGAGCACACTCTTGTAGCTTTTATTTTTATGTAGAATGATAATGAGTTACTTGAGACAAATTTCTACTTACAAGAAATGATCTTGTTTGTATCCTGAATAAGAAGATGGATTATAATCTAAATCAGGTTTGATACTGATTCGATGACCGATCGGGTATTCAAATCCATGCAGCTTTTCCCTGGCATACGCAGCTGCTTGAGGAGTGCTGTACTGTACTATTATCTTCCTGGCGTTATACTACAACAAAGATAAATTACTCATCAAAATTGTAAGTATTTCATCGCATTTTACATAAAATTAAATCAAGTTTGTGACATTTTCAAGTTAACACAGTAATATTTCATCTATATCTTCAAAAACCTGATTATTCTACTGAGGTTTAAAAATCATATGCAATTGGGATAAAAATCATAACACACAATAGAGAATAAGTAAATAGACAAAATAAATTTTACAAATGACTCAAATTTACTCAGTGGTAGCAAAGCATATCTGAAATTGAGTCTACAATGTACAGATCAAAACCAAAACTGCTCTTGCAGAATGAATGCAAACTCATCAATTTGTAGTGAAGGGTGTACTCAGTCTACTTTTAATTTAAAATAAACAGTACAATAAAAAACAAAAAGAATACAAAATGTTTTATACATTGAAGTTCTGTTTTTATTTCATCATGGCTCAGTTTTAACTGTTAAATAAATAGTTCAATACATTTCTATCAGTTAAATGTAAATACACACAATGTTCACATTAAAGCCACAATTTTTACAGTAGATGCTTGAATGCATCACTATTGTTGCACTAAACAGTAATTTCAAATAGCAAAGGAATCAACTGTACAATAATGTATATTTTATGAGCTACATGAATGAACATACAGATTCGATAGAAATAGTAGATACATACAAATAGCTCTGGTTGATACAATACTAACAGCAATACTCAAGAACACCAGGTACTGAAAGAAGGAACAATTAAGCTAGGAATTTAAATATTAACATTAACAATCTCTTACTACTATAAAAATAAGAAATTCAAATCAGTCTAAACAATTTACAAGTGCCACTCGAATTAATTGCCCAACAATGTGAAGATGTAACAGTCAAGAGGGTTTAATTTAAACATTTAAGTGAAGATAAACTAAATTTAAAGGCGAGTTAACATAATTTACGTACAGAACGGCCATCATTGATGAACCTGCAAACTTCCATTCCTGGTATTATATCAAAAAGTTGAGCAACCATATCCTGCGTTAATGAGGGCACTACCAGAACACACAGTCTTGTATATCCATCAGGGTTTGGAAAATTACTGATTACATCACCTGTTCAAAAGAAAAGTACAATCATTATAACAACAGCTACTTTCCCATTACTCAACATTATACTAAAAGAAGTTCATTGATAGCAGTCTGATGAAATGAAATGTTAATATCCTAATAAATACAGGTCATTTTCAAGTAAGAACCGTTTTGTAATGGAGTAAGATAAACTTTATTTATGAATTTAAATTGTATGATAAACTTTATTTATGAATGTAAATTGTATCGAACACTAAAATATGAACAATTTTTTACTTTTCTACATAGTCACCATTATTATCTAAACATTTGTTACGTAAAGTTAGTAAGTAAACAATATGAATATTGAATCTTGTATCCAGGCAGCTGAAATGAGATTTATGCGGGGAGTCAAAGGTTGTACCCAATTAGAAAGAGTACTTAACAAAGCTAACCCATGTAGAGTTAAATGTTCAGTCACTGTTGGAAACGTTAAGAATATATAAGAGAAAATGGTCCAACCATTTACTTTACTTCCTCTTCCATTTACTTTCACAGACATCCTCTGTGAGCATGGAAATATAAACCTAGAAGGAAGCGAGGCTTGGGAAGACCTAAAAAAAGAGATGGATTCTGAAACAGACCACTGAGCCTAATCCTTGACAGATGATAATGATGATCATGACATTTGTTAAATCTTGACACCAGCTTTTGGATCCCCTCATCAAAGAACTCTGCTGCCTGACTGTTAAACCAATTGGTAACCATGTCATCACTTTCCACCAAGAAATTCTCTAAGTTTTGGAATAAGATGAAAGTCTGAGAGTGCTGTACGGTGGATGGCCCAGAAGAAGAAGTACAATGGAAAAGAAATAAAATCTAGAAAAGTGTAGTATTTCTAGGAACTTACTGCATTATAACATTTACGTACATATAATAGATGCATATTTATACTTCATTTGTTTCATAATTCACAGGTACCTAGGTACAATGAATTAAGTCAACTTGTCGCACAGTAGTAACATAATTACCTATACAAATAACGATCAACCATTACAAAAATCAAAAATTCTTCAAATCCATATATTGAATGTTATATCATATATTTTTCAAGTGCTTTCTTAAATTTTGTATGTTTTTTCAGTTTTAATCTACAGTTTACTCAACATCTATGATACTGATACTTGTTATGTGTCAAATATCACTATGAGTGATAGAGAAGAGATGGTCTATCACATAACAAAAGATTTTCTCCGAATAGAACTAATATTACACATTAAGATAAGTACCTGGTCCAGGATAGTAAGAACTTCTGCTATCAGTATACCCAGATCCTCCCTGTGAAGAGACATTAACTCCCGAATATGAATGTTGAATACTCTCTTTTGGTCGTGCAAATACTGCTTTAAAGCTTTTATCACATTCTTCAAACGCCTTTGCTGCATGAGACATTCTACAACAATTTTTAACAACATTTTAAACACAAATGAGTTAATTTTCACCTATTTAACCATTTACACTTGTAACAAAAGTAATTTTCTTATACACTTAACATAATTAGTTCTTCACCCAAACTAACACGTTACACAGATCAGACACTAAATTCAATTGAAGATTAATTTTACACTCAGAATACAAAATTGTTCAAATGTGCGCTTAAAAAATCTCTTGCATAGTATAATAGAAATAATACGAGGTGTGGCAATAAAGTTCTGGGAATTGTCAACACTGCGTAGTTTGTAAACATACGACCGGAAATAAGGAACCTTCCTTTTGTTGCATTCAAAGTTCGAAGTTAAAAGCACATTTGGTTTGTCTTATGCAAGTTTTTTGAAAGTAACTTTCTTAGTGGTGTTGTGAAAATGAGTGACTCGCATTTCAAGCGAGGATTTGATGTTTCGCATTCAAAGCAACGGCAGAAATTGGATGAGTCTGATAGTCACTGGAGATGAGACCTGGATACTTAAGTATGACCATGTGACCCGTAAACTAAGTCAGCAGTGGATGGAAAAGGATGGGAAGTGGCCAACAAAAGTGAGGATGTCCACGTTGCGACTGAAGGCAATGTTGATCACTTTTTTTTATACCCGCGGGGCATCATTCATCGTAAATAAGTTCCTGCCAGCCAGACAGTGACTGGACAGTTCTGTTGACCCAGTAACGGCTACGAGCACGCATTTTATGTGTGCAGCCCGAACTTGCAGAGGATGGCCAGATCATCTACCATGACAACGCGCTGGCCCATTTGTCATTCATTGTGCAAGAGTTTTTAGCGGAAAAAGGCATTCCAATGTTGCTGCACCCACTCTATAGCCCCAATATCGCCCCCTGTAATTTCTTCTTATTTCCCAAGATGAAGTCGCACCTCAAGGGAACATCATGGTGGCGTACAGGAGGTCAAGGAAACTGCAGTGCTGAATGGAGTAACTTCAGAGGATTACCAAGGGTGCTTCCAATTGTGGGAGTAATTTTGGAATCGTTGTGTAGTTAGAGAGAGACAATTGTGAAGGTCTATAATAAAATTTTGCTCGTAAATTAATTTGCTTGTGTTTTACTGACTAATTACCAGAACTTAATTGCCACACTTCAAATATACAGAAAAGTTAATTTCTTATTAACAAACTACAGTAGACGATATTCCGCACAGTCAAGGTTTGCCATTTGTGTCATTATTTGTAAATAAGAAAAAAAACTAAATAAAATACATTAGGTTTTCACAAACCTTAATTTTTTTTCCAAGAATAAAGTTTGAGCACCATATAATAAGACATTGAGAAAAACATTATTAAAAAAGCTTCCATTTCAGAAAAGTAATCAAAACTTTATTAAAACTTTAAATATTATCTAATGTGTAATCTAACTTTAAAAAATCCTAAACATCCTACATTAAATTGTAAATTGGCAAGATTTACTCAATTTTCTGCCATAATATTATTTACTAACTGACAATCTTTTTACATAATAGAATAGAATTTAAAAAGTCATTAACCTGTGTACCAATTATATCAACATAAAACTGCTTTAAAAGTAATACAAAACCATATTTACTAATAATTCAATATATCACAAACCTGTTATATTTGACATAAGCAATTCCCTTGCTTTCTTTAGTTTCTCTATCTTTGACAACATTAACATAATCTAATTCTCCAAACTGTTTAAAATAATCACGCACATCATCATCAGTCATTGTCTTTGGAACAACAATAAAAAGTCGCAACAAGCGATCTTCATTATCCTCCCGTTTAGAACCTTGATCCTTACTAGAAAATGAAAAAAAACATTAGTAACATTATTTATGAGCAACTTCAGCAAATAAAAATATTAGAACCTGTTCAGCCGTTCTTAGTTTGCTCCTACTATCAACAAACAAAAGCCACCTACTACAGGGTGCACGCTAGATTCTACGACTTTACAGATCTCGTATTCATATTAAGTTAACTATTTTTTAAATTATAAGTACTTAAAGTACTAAAAACATCAGTGATGATATGATGTAGGCCTAACAATTTCATTTAGAAAAATACTTTTAAAAGTATTTAGTATTTAAATACTTTTGTTTTTAAATACTTTTGAAAAAAATAATTTAAAGTATTTTGTTACTTTTTAATCAGAGTGTACACATTTTGATATAATGCGCATGCTCAGTGACGTCATTATTTGTTTACATTAGGAGCAAACTAAGAGAGGCTGGACCATTGTTTAAATACAAACGCTACACACATTACAAGTAAATTTTTTTATAGTAGGCCTACTGAAATAAATATTTTATAAAACAAGAGGACAAATAGAAAACTACAGACATGAAAAACATCAAACATCAAAATTTAATATTTTTATAACATGGGGAAAACCACTAAAACAAAACAACAGACTAAAGAAGTGGACAAAGTTACAATATTGAAAAATTGAGGAGAATGGATTCCAAAGACCTTAACGGAAACAAAATGATAAGAGATAAATACAGCATATAAATCAACACGGATAGGATACAAAGAAGTCAAAAATACAGGAAATACAAAAATAGGACTACTATAAAACAGTAGTGTTAGTAGAAGCATTACATGTACCAGAAATCTGAACTACAGTAAACTCCCGAAATAGCGGCATTCAATAATACGGCACTTTCAATCTAGCGGCACTCATGACCAAGCGTTGGGTTGGTAACACTGGATTCTGAAATATGCGTATGCAACGATAAAATAACTCAGCCTTTTTACAAAATCTACCCTGCTGGTGGTGGCGTGGTAATAACACACGTGCAGAAAACTAACCTTTTTTTCCTCATACGCCTCGTTCAGTCTGGTGTGTAACAAGTCGGTAGTAAGTTGTGTTGTACATATTCGTTGCGTTCGTAATTATTAGTTTTAATTGTTTCGTTTTTAGTGTTCGTAATTATTATTTTTAATTGTTTCGTTTTTAGTGTTTACTTCATATTCTCGTGAACTAAGTTTTAATTATGTCATCATTAAAGAAGAAAGAAGTCGGGAAGAAACAAAAAACTACGTTAAGTATTGAAAAAAAGCTAGAAATTCTTAATAAAATTGAAAATGGTGTTAATAGAAATACTTTAATGCATGAATACAATATCGGGTCTTCAACTCTGTACGATATCAAGCATTCTAAAAGTAAGCTTCTAGAATTTAAGTCGTTGTCAGAAACGAAAAAGGCTCTTAGCGATAGAAAAAATATGAGAAACCAAAATTAGACGAACTAGATAAGGTAGTTTATAAATGGTTTTTGTTAGAACGATCAAAAGGTGTTTCAGTATCAGGACCAATTCTTATTGCCAAAGCTCATGAATTTAAAGAGAAAATGAAGATTTCAGATGACTGTTCATTTTCTAATGGGTGGCTGACTTGTTTTAAGGTTCGACATGGGATAAGGAAGTTAAATATTTCTGGAGAGAAACAGTCTGCCGATACTGTATCTGCCACTGAATTTGTTTACCAGTTTGAGCAGTTAATTGAAGAAAACAACATATCACTTGAAGATGTATACAATGCAGATGAAACCGGCCTGTTGTGGAAATGTTTACCAAATTCTACGTTAGCAGGGGTTAATGAAACTGAAGCAGGCGGTTTTAAGAAGGACAAAAACAGGTTAACGATTCTCACGTATGCTAACGCGACAGGATCTCATCGAATTAAGCCCCTGGTAATAGGAAAATCTGCCAAACCACAAGCATTTAGAGGGCTTACTCATCTACCTGTAGTGTATAAATCAAACAAAAGTGCATGGATGACGAGAGATATTTTTGTAGACTGCATAAAAACAGTTTTCATTCTTTCTGTGAAAGAACGTCTGCACACATCAGGTAAAAGCCTAGATTCAAAAATTATACTTTTATTAGATAATTGCACAGCTCATGCACTTGAACAAGAAATTATTAGTGAAAATCATAGCATAATTTTTTATTACTTTCCACCGGGTATAACTTCCCTGATTCAGCCAATGGATCAGGGGGTAATTCAAAATTTCAAATGCCATTACCGTAAAGACTTTATGAAAAAGTTAGTCAATGGTGACTCATCTGTAGCTGAGTTTCAAAAGAAATTTACGATTAAAGACGCCATTTATTCTGTAGCAATGTCATGGAAATCTGTGAAGACTTCTACTTTGCAAGCATGTTGGGGAAATCTGTTATCCAATTTAATGGCAGAACCGGCTGGGGACGATACAATCGTAAAGGAGAAGGATTCCGGCATTGTACAAGAAATATTGGAAACTGCATCCATAGTAGATGAGGAAGTCATTAAAACATTAAATTATTGTGACATTGAACACTGGGTAGAAATTGATAAAAATATTGAAATCACCCAATCCTTTACAGATAAAAAAATTATCGAATGTGTAACCAAATCACAAGCTAGTCCTAAGCACGATCCAGAAGAAACAGATGAAGATGAAGATGTTAAAGATAGCCCGAAAATTTTGTGGACCGAGGCTGAAAAATCCATGTTCACTGTAATAAAGTTTTTAGAGAGTAATTCAAGTTTTTCAGAAGATGATGTAATACACGCGCAAATTTTACTTAATAATATAATAACGAAGAAACAAAAAACTAAATTAAAACAAAAAGACATTCGCAGTTTTTTTCAAAATTCTTAATAAAATAATTTTGTGTTGTGTATAGTATTGTTATTTTGATTTATGTACATGTAATAAAGTATATTGTAATTGTATTTAAAACGGCTTTTATTGTGTATCATTAACATATTTTATTAAAAAACACAAGAAATAAATACTGTAATGTATTAAATAGTGTGCTCTCAAATTAACGGCATATTCGAAATAACAGCATCATCGATGTCCCCGTAGTGCCGTTATTTCGGGAGTTTACTGTATAATATAAGCTGTATGACCTGTTAGAAAAAAAAATACAGTGTGATTATCCAGACCAATTGGGGATTTGATCGTCTGGTAAATTGATTTGTCCAGATAACTGATTTTCCTAACTTATTTTACGTTATAGAAGCTAGAACTGAAAACTGTGCTATAATATGTACACGACACTATTGTACTTGTAACTTAATTTTTATTAAACACACAAATTTAAAAACACATAAATATTATGTACTCATACAATTTACTATATCGTACTTTACAAAATAAATGAACATGTAGAACTACTCTAAGTTAAAAACACTAAAAATCATAATTATGTACAGTATAAATGTGTTACGCAAAATTCATTTTTAAAAAAATCTGAAATATTCCTTTGTTTAAGGGAAGCAACTCTCTTGCTAGCAGCCAAATCTCAAAGTAGTTTTAAAATTAAAACTGAAGCTGCATCACATTCTGGTTGCTGTTCCAGCCATTTCATTCCATTTTCTGCGTTATTAAATAAAGCATTTAAACATTATCACATATGACGTTTTAATACAATAACGGTATTTTAAATTTGTATCTCTACGAAATTCAGAAATAAATTAGTACATCCATAAATATACATAGTACATACGTACAGTATTTTACAAATGTTTCCTGAAGGGCATCCGGATAACCGGTCGTCCGGTTGATAGACGTTTGGATAATCGACTTCTTACTGTAATAGCAAAGGGTCAAATAATTTTTAAACTATACATAATTATGGAGAATATGGGCACAGAATCACCCAACTATAAAATAAATAAAAAATATATTAGATGAAAAATAAGAATGAGATTCAACGATAACTAGCAAGGACAAACTATACTTGTCCAACAATTGGAATACCATTGCTTACATAGCCGGGGTACTGTTACATATTGTGTAATATTGACTCATGCTATGAAAATAAAAGTTTATCTTATTGTAAGCTATATTATACTAAAGATATTGAAACAAATTATGTTCACGATTAAAAATGTTTACGTTATTATCTGAAATATATACAATGTGACAGAATTGTTATTAAATTGGTAATAATTGAATATAACTATTTACAGTGTAATGTAAAACATTTTGTTTGTAATACAATAAAATGTTCTGAACAGATAAAATTAAATTAAACATAATTTTCTTTTATTCATTCAAAATCTATATTTCATTTCATCACCATAGGCCCATCAACAGAGCCATCCATTTATGAACATTATAAATACTATGTACCTAAACACTCTTTTTCACATCCACGTTGACTTCCAACTATTTAGTGTTGCGATACTATTTGTCATATGAAGTAATGTCGTTGCACACATAATAATTTAATGAGTATTTTTTTTAGTATTTATTGGTTCAGTGCTGCATTCTTTAATAATAGGTGTTTAATTGTTATAATTAATAAAATGGAACAAGTAAGACAAAGGAAAGTATTAAAAGGCGTGAGTGTCAAAGAATTTTAAACGTTTATAACTATTTTAAAAGTAAATCTCCAGGAAAATCAGAAAATAATGTTATTAAAGAAGTCATTTATGCTACTGGTGCAAGCCGCTCGACAATTTCAGAATAAAAAGTGAAGCCAGCCAAGGACCTCTTCTTACACCAAAGAAGTCGCAACAAAATATAGTGCTTAACAGCAATAAAAGAATTAAAAACGATGATTTTGTGCGAACCGCTATACATAGGAAAGTGAATGAATGAATTTTTCTTTGAAAACATTCCACCCACATTAAATAGTGTTATGAAATCAGCAAACGAAGATAACAGACTGCCCAATTATAAACGGTCAACTTTTCACACATTATTACAAGAAATTGGCTTTCAATACAAAAAATGTGGCAACAACGGAATTTTAGTGGAAAGGAATGACAGTAGTGGGAGACACGATTATTTAAGAAAAATCAAAAAGTTTAGAAATCAGAAAAAGGTCATTATATAGTACTTGAATGAAACGTGGGTCAATGTAGGTCACACCATTATAAAGGAATGGAGGGATAAAACCATTAAAACATCCAGAAATGCCTTTTTTATGCGGGTTAACAACCGGATTGAATAATCCTACAACGAGAGGCCCTAGGTTTGTGTTATTACATGCAGGAAGTGAAAATGGATTTATGAAAAACACAAAATTATTGTTTCTTGCAAAAAAGGATACTGCAGACTACCATGCCGAAATGAACAGCAATTTATTTGAAACTTTGTTTAAAGATCAGTTGTTACCTAACTTAGATCCTGGATCTATAGTGGTTATAGATAACACGTCGTACCATTGGAGGAAGAGAGAAAAAGTACCAACCATGAATAATAAAAAAAATGAAATTATAAAGAATGGCTCACTTCGAAAAAAATACAATTTGAAAAAGATTCTTTAAAACATGAACTACTGGAACACATTAATAAAGTCAAACGTTTGTAAGCAGGTAATGAAATTGACTTACTTGCAGAAGAGAATGACATAATAGTT
Organism: Catonia carolina; assembly: GCA_035578175.1. Classification (NCBI taxonomy): domain Eukaryota; kingdom Metazoa; phylum Arthropoda; class Insecta; order Hemiptera; family Achilidae; genus Catonia; species Catonia carolina. The sequence continues at coordinate 68,548,201 of JAQMRL010000002.1, forward strand.
TGCGGGCTGCCACCGTACCACCATTGTAAGCTGAACCCGATTGAGTTAGTTTGGAGTCAGGTCAAACACCATGTAACAGCTCACAACACAAAACTTATGTAAAGTTAATGGAGGGACAGATAAATGACACCGTAAACACAGTGACGAGAGATCAGTGGAATAATTATTACTGCAGTCATGTTATTGAAGAAGAAAAACGAATGTGGGAAGCAGATCATCAGCAGAATGATATTCAGCCTCTCATGATACAGCTAACCAACAGCAGTTCTTCACAAAATAGGTCTACTACAGTTTCAGAAATGACGAAAATGAGGAGAGACCACAAACAGAACAAGAAACCGAAGTAATGGAAGGAATTCACGAGTTATGAGAAACAGATTAAAGGGGGCGTGGTTAAACAACTTGTAACAATGCATACTGCCCCAGGTAATAAAATTTTTAATTAATGTAAATGCAGGTAAATTTGATTACCAGTTAAATGTGTAACTGTCATTGCTGTCTTAAAAGAAAAAATTAAAATAATGTGATATTCAGTTTTCAGTAACTATTTGCATTTATTTTTAAATATTCCATTTCTTTTTAATTTTAGGTAGCCAATGTAGGCAATACTGCGTCTTTTAATCAAATATTGAGGTTGAACATTATTCTTTAAATAATAGTCACTTATCATTTTAACTTTAGTTTAAATTACAACTAAAATTTATTAAGTTAACTTACTAAGTTATTAATTAAATACTACGTATGTTTGTAGGACAGTAGTAGTGGAGAACGTGCTGCTCTATACAACAACTGTTAAATTGGAATCACGTATCTTTACCAGTCTCAAGTGATTGTTGGAGTATAGGAAAGATTTTAAAAGCAAATTTAAAAAGCTGAAAGAATACCAAAACTAACCATGAGGGTAAAAAGAAAACAAAAAAAACCTAACGACACTAAACATAGATATAACAAAACAAGGTAGAAATAAATTCAGGAAAACAATTCAATCAGAAAAACTTACAGGTTTTCCAGGGGGAAAATTAACATAAACCACATACCTAAGTAGTGCAATGAAAAAAACCACAGTATTTTCAGAGTAAATAAAAATTGGAAGAAAAATTAAGCTCCAAAATAAGAACTCAAGTAAGAAAATTATAAGAGAATCACTTATGACAATGATACTGAAGTTGAATGAAAAAAATAAAATGTTTCAAGTGACTATTATTAAATTAAGCCCTTTTTATATGGTCAGTTCAGTTCTCATATCAGTTCAGTTGACAAAAAAACGCTTCTACTCTTTTCAGTTGATTTCAGTAATGGGCAACAGTATACTTATTGAAATTGGGCTGTCATTAGCATTAACAAACCAAAGTAGAGCTGATGGACAGTTACTTCATACCTAATTAACAACTTATAATATACACATCTTCGAATGTATTATGGTAACAGAATACATAGTAAAGTCCTTCTCATTCCACAGACACAGAAACTGCGAATATTTATTGAAATCAGTCACAAATTCGTTATTTGACAACATCAGGTACGGACAAGGTTACGACAGAAATGAGAAATGAACTGAAGCTTCTGTACACACGGCTGTTTGAACTGAGAACTAAAAACAAGCAACTGAAAAGTGGCTTGATGGGAAAACCATCGAGCCAGCTTTCAGTTTAAACCTTCAGTTTTAATGTTTAAACATCAGTTTTTTTTTATTCCTAATTTGTGTACGTTGCAATCTGTTCAATTTAGAACAATAAGCAACCCCATGACCCAATGAGATGAGGATGATGTGTATGACGTGTAAATGAGGTGTAGTCTTGTACAGACCCAGGCCGACCATTCCTGAGAGTATGGTTAATTAAACCCCAACCATCAAAGTACACCGGTAACCACTGTCTAGTATTCAGATCCGTATAAAAGTAACTACCTTTACTAGGATTTGAACCAGGAACCTTAGTCTCCGAAAATCCGCTGTTAAACAGCTGATTTTGGCGACGACTTTACCTCTAGACCAACCCGGTGGGTCACATCAGTTTTAACTGACATTTCATCTAAAACAGAAACTGATATAAGAACGTAACTGACCGTGTAAAAAAGGGCCTTAAATTGTTAAAAAAATTAAAATACATCCTCGACCGACGAATAAGCCAGTGAAGCTTGTGAATGAACATTGTCTAACATTGATTCTCTTTATTTCTTTCTTCACTAGCAGCTACAAACTAATGTTATACTATAGTAATGACAATTTCTCTATTTTATTTTTTAGTTTCTCATGGATGGCATAGAAACCAGAATTAACTGTTACTACTTAATGCCGAGGAAAGCAAGTTGAAGTTAAAATTAAATTGAAACCAACTATTTCTAATATTTTTAAATCAATTATAACTCAAAACACTGAATATAGTAAAGCTAATTCCTTACCTAGAAGCAATCATTACTTTCAATGGTCTTGTATTATCTGAAATTGTTTTACCATTCATAGACTCCATTGCTAACGCAGCTTCCGACGTCTTAGCATACTTAACATATGCAACTCCTGAAACAATATAATATTACCTATTTTACACAAAAATACATTATTACCAATTAATGCAGCATAGTTCTTTTAAACTAACCCTTAGTTTCATTTATCAGCCTTCACTATTTGCATACGCCTTAATGTGCTTAAGTCAGACATAAATAAAACAATTTTGTTGGGTGTAATTAAAATTGTTGGGTGACAGGACACACACATGAAATTTTATAGAGCAATGGCTGAACTACTTGTAACATATTAGACTGAAACATGGGTATCATTAGAGGAATGAATCTCGTATCCAGGTTGCTGAAATGAGATTTTTGTGGGGAGTCAAGATTGTACCCGGTTAAGATAGACTACGTTACGAAGCTATATGCGTCAAGTTAAATATTCAGTCACGGTGGGAAACATAAAGAATACATAAAAGAAACTAGACCAACCATTTACATGCCAGCACACAGACTTTCTTTGCGAGCATGGAAATATAAACCTAGAAGGAAGCGAGGCTTAGAAAGACCTAAAAAGAGATGGATGCCGGAACAGGCCACTGAGCCTAATCCTTGACAGATGATTATGACAAAACAAATATATATTTCATTCCTCATACATTTAGAACTAATGTAAATAAACACTCTGCTCTGCTATTGGCTATATGTACAAAAGGTTACAGAAAATGCTTAGTGCGAGCCATCCCAATTGCGCCTAGCTCGAATTGCAAAACAAAACATTGTCGGATGAAAAAACCACTGAAATTCTGACAAGAAGCTTCAAAGTATTACTGTATTAGAAGCACACATAAACACAGTATGTTGACTGTTAATATGACTCCTACTGACACCAATAGAGTGCCAGTAGGAGTAACGTACTCGCCTCTAATCATGCGATCTTGGGTTCGAATCCCATTCAGACACGGCATCTTTTCATATGTTACAACAAATCATTTCATCCTTCACCGTCTGCATTAGTAGTAATTGCAGAATAGTCAGACGTTAAACAAAAAATCCAACTGGCACAAGTCTAGCTAATCTCATTTTTCTAACTGTGTGCTCATATGATTCGTTTATACGAGTTCCAAAGTTAAGTAGAATGAACTATAGATACCTCACTATGAAGTTTATAAAATGATATACTGTCTAATCTTTCTCCTATAAGGATTTTCCATAACACAAAAACCAATATATTTTAAACTTCAATTAAATAGGTACCTACTATATTTAAAAGTACACTGAATCATATAAATCCAATAAAGCAACTTTTAACAGATTCACACATGAAGGCGAGTAGGCTTACTGCCCGTTCCCAAGCTTTGTGGTGCAGCTGAGAGGTATGCATTATGTCACTACCACTGTGAGAGATTGCATTAGTAGTAGTAACGTTTTACTTGTATTATGTTTCTAGTAGTCAAGGGTATTATCCAAACTACATATATTGTGTGTCGCCATCTACAGCGAATAGTCAAAACAACACCCACCTATGTCACGCACTAGGCAGCCTACTACCCAGCGAAGAGCAATGAGATGATTAGTACAATGTTATCACGTAACAGCGGTCTGGTACTTTGTCTTTCCCTTCATCCCATAGCTGCACAAAGCTTAGATTCATACAGTAGTTACCACTTAATAAACATCCTACCAGGCTGTTACCTTAATTCTGATCACTTATGTTATATGGCCATGAACAGGTAAAAAACAATAGGGTTAGTAATACTGATTTTCTATTCTATTCCCATTTAATGTACTATTTATCGCTTCCCAAAAATATTCAAAGAGGCATACCTAATGGCAGATATTAATAAATAGCCTACAGGTACTGCGTCTCTGGGTATAGTATACGTTGTGTTAGCTGAATCAATACCAAAGCAATAGCGCATCCACAGTGATACTTTCTCCTCTTAACCCCTTGTTAAAACCAATGAGAAACTTGTGACAAGTAACATTACCTAAATTCTGATCCCTCATGTTATAGGTATGGCCATGAACAGGAAAAAAACAATAGGAGTTTTTAATACTGACCTTCTATTCTATTTCAATTTTCTGTAGCTTACTATTCATCTCTTCTCAAAAATATACAAATATGGTATACCTAATAGCAAATATTATCAAGTAGCCTACTTCAAATGCATTAGGTACACTGATGAAATCATTAACACCTAAATCATATTATTAAGTAGACCATGTAATACCCCCAAACAATTAAAAGGACACAAGTTTTTGGAAAACATAAAAAATAATTCAGTGACAAACATCTACAAAGCTGTTAACTTCTCTATTTCCAGAAAAAAAGAAAAATGACATGTAGAAAAAAGTTACTACAAAAAGACAATCAAAGTAAATCTAATTAAGAGCAGAATAAGTCTTGTTTCTTTGGTAAATAACAGGCAGAATATTTCCTAACCTAAAAATGTACACAATGAAGATGAATTCCAAGACTGTTCAGGAAAATCCAGGTTCTACAGTTACCATAAAAATACAAACCTAACCCCTTGTAAAGTGAAACAGCATACAATCTTCACACAGGTCTTCACATTTACTACAATGTTTGATAAGATTTTAAATTTTAGAGTCTAATCAACATTCCTTACTTTTTAAATATTCTTCTGCAAATAGGGCCTGCTAAAGACTTGTCATTCAATACAATAGGCATACTTAAGTTTTATCTATAAGCTCTAACATGTTTACATTAATAAATGGACAGAAAAATATGATTATTACGGTTGCACAGGTATCATCATCATGGCAACAAAGTTTAGATATCAGGAGATTCAAATTGTAGCATTGGGTAAAAATTTACAAAGCCTATTACAGCTACAAAACTATTTCTTGTATTATTATTTACATAAAACACACCCAGTTATTTTAATGGAATATATAACGATATCAAGAGAATAAATACCTTTCGGCTCACCAGACTGCCTATCTCTGACGATCCAAACTTCCTCAACAGTTCCAAATTTTTCAAATGCATTTCTGAAATCATCTTCAGTTAGCGATTTGGTACAAATAATAAACAATCTCGAGTGAGGAGGATCATCTGCTTTGCTTTTAAATTCATAAGAATCTACAGAGATCCCAGTTCTCATTCTGTGAGCCGTTGTTACAGTTCTAGAACAAAAAAATCTTAAATCAGCCAGCCACTGCAAACTTTTCAGTTATGTAAACGTAGCCTAATACCGGTTGAACGACAATTGAACTATGCTAAATTTTACGCACAGCCGCACCAAACCAAGTAACAATATGGTGGAAGAAAGAACGAAAGAAGGGCGGCAACCAAAATTATCATTGTCCATAATTGTTACAAAATTATTTTTCTAAGTTGTATAAAAATTACAACGAAACTATACATAATATTGAGGAAAATACTATACAGAACAATTTCTTTCGATTCTAAAATGATAATATTATATAAGGTATTGTATACTCAAAGATTATATCCTTTGGTATTCTATATAGAGGCACATGCGCGGCCAAAAATGGTAAAATTATGCAAGTGAGACAGATCGCGTAATATTTAGCGATCTCTGTTTAACACATACGATTTTGACATTTATGTGTGGCGGGATAACGAGAGCGAATGAGAGAGAAAAATTGTTAGAAAGAAACAAATAGCGTAATAAGAAGCGCAATTCGTAAACACGGTAACTATAGGCAATGTTGTCTCCATATTGTATACCAAAAGATTGTTTCTGTTACCTGTAAATTTTGAGACAGAGAATTTTGTCACGAACTCATTCAAATCCATACATTAGATTGTTGAATGTTTAAAAAAGAAATCATGCAATGAGTCCTTTACAAATTCACGCTTATTAGGAATCTGAATTGAACAGATTGCAACGTACACACATTACGGATTAAAAAAAAAAAATTAAGAATCTATGACAGATTGCTGTGGTGTTAATTAGAACAACCTCAACAAATGACATCTGTACCCAAATAGTAATAGTTATGAGTTGAAAACACAGGAAGCGCATGTAATCAAAGACCACAAACTCAGTCACGGAACTCCCAGGTCTTTATTTCAACTTACATAGAATTTCAGAGTAGTTCCACACAGATTAACTCGTTACTATGCAATTGGAAGATAAATGGCTGAAAATGGTTAACACAGATATTCAACAGCAGCTAAGTACCTCTATCATTTCTTCTCTGTTCTTATACAATTTAATTCCGACAGACGCTCCTGAGAACTCTTATGTAGCAAAATCATACTCTAAAAGTCTAAAATTGTGAACGCAATACTTATCAGTTAGAGGTTAGTGAGTATCAATAAATAAAGTATACTTGTTTTCTTTATTTAAGATTTTAAGTAATGAATGAACAACCTGCCATAAATCTGTTTTAACGTAATATTTTTATTTGTGTATATATTTCTTTTAGTGTTTGCGCATTTATATTTATTATATACATGACCAATACAGATAAAAACCATTGTTATTATGTAGTAAGTTACATTAACCGACCGGGTTGGTCAGTGTGGTAAAGTCGTTACTGCGAGTTAGCTGATTACGGAGACGAAGTGGTTGAAATTAGTAAAGGTAGTTACTTTTATAAAAATTTTAATTCAATATAGTGGTTATCGATGCACTTTGATGATTGTGAGTCAGTCAACCATACTTTTCAGTAATGGTCTGCCTTAGTCTGTACAAGACTACAAGTCATAGGTACATAATCATCCTCATCTCATTAGTTCATGGGGTAGCTTACTGTTCTAAATTGAACAGATTGCAATGTATACACATTAGGGTTATAAAAGTTATTCATTTTTTATTTTAATACATAACAGGGCCGTTATAAATTCCGGCACCTTTATTTCTTTTTCAATCGCTTTCTCTACATCCTAAACCAAGAAAAAGGTGCATGCCTCCACGTGGTGCGGCTGGATAGCTCGGTTAACTTTGTGGTTACGTTACTGAGTGAACTGAAACTGAATTGCCTTCACAATCATCAAATTCATGCTTCATATCACTTCTAAGTCTCAAAGGTATAGTCGTATACTTGGGAGCAATATCACAGGTTCATTACCTTAACAATCAAATATGGAAAGTCTTCTAAGTAATATTCCACCGTTGCTTCAAAAACACAAGAGAACCAAAAAGACTGCACTCGGATTCGGTGGGTGGTCACTTAAAAGCCTCAGATAAGTCGGAGTATCTGAACAGATAAGACAACAAACTAGCAAAACTGAAACTAAAGCAATTTTCTTACTTCGGAGTCCATAACGTAAATTCACTGCTAAAACTTGGGAAACTTAAAACTCTAACTGATATTCTGGATAAAAATAATATTTTAATCTTAGGACTAAAAGAAATTAGAAACACAAGAGACGCATACGAAGCACGAGATTACAGGATTTACACTGGAATACCGCGGGACCAAGAGTTATGGCTAACCGTGGTGGAAGTAATGAGGTGTCTCCGTTCAAAGTTCTAAATTTGTTGGCTCTGCGCATGACGTCGTTACCGGAGCACGGCAGCATCAGTTGATTTGGATAACGCGGCTAGTGATTGAATATTGTATTTTGATTAACGTATTTAGTCAGAATTATTTTTCTTAATTACTGCTGTAGGCCTATTTTGTTCAGAAAATATCTATTTACTAATATTTATTTCTTCAAAGTTTAAAATTAGTTTTATGTTCCTTTGCCCATTTCTTTCTAGGTTTTCGTTTTTGATGTTAAATACTTTTGACGTTACATTTGTTATTGTTACTTAAAAAATACGATAATTTTAGTTATTTTTAATTACCATAATGTCTGATTGTGCTGTTTTAGGGTATTTTAATTATTCTCGAAAGACAAAAGTTTCAATTATAAAATATTTTAGGTTCCCAAAAATGAAGATTTCTGCAAGCATTGGACTTATGCTTGCCGACGTATTGACTAATTTCATGTGAACACAAGTACAATATGTTCGGTTCACTTTGGTTCTTCCAATTTTTTTATACCTCTTAAACACAGATAACTAAATTACACTACAAAAAATTGTCGTTCACAAATTAGATGCTGGCATCTAATTGACAATGATAAATAACTAACTCCACAATAACAAACCTAAATGACAAAGTACTTGGCTTTTGAAACAGTAATTTCTAACCCCCAGAGTGAATGAAAAGAACGCGTAAAATAAACGATGTCAGAAGAAATTAGTGAAAATATTTTAAACTCCAGTACTTCACCTACAAATGAAAATATGAGTTTTTTAAAAAATGACATTATACCTGAACGGCCTACTTCAATTTCTGACAATGACTGTTCATCAGTGAAGTCAACATGTAATTCCTATGAAGGAGAAATTTCTGAATTACGAAATAGAGTAAAGTAGTTGAAAAACGAAACTCACAATTGAAGATTCAGTTGAAGCAGTTTAAAACTAAATAAGAGAAATCACAAGAAAATTCAATAGGAACTAATAATGATATTTCAAAAGCTAGGCTACCACAACCGTACGCGAAGATTAATGAAAAAACGATCTAAATTTACCACCGTTAAAATTTAATTATTATAATAAACTCCTGCTGTAGAAACCGGCATATTTACAATCTTCAAGATCATCTATACATCTTTTCAATGTACAAGTCCAAGTCCAATATAAATTTAGTTAACCTTAAAATATTTATTGCCTAAGTTAACGTAATACATTAAAAATATTTTTCTTTTCAGTAAAACGCTTTTTAACAAGTGAAACAACATTTTAAGGGCTTTAACTGCAACATTCGAGGTTAATAAAGACATTTTAAAAATTGCTCTATTTAAAGTAGCAATAAGCCGCTTGAAACAACTAACGCTTGCTCCCAGAGAGACGTCACGACTCCCGGAAGGAAATGCGCAATGACACACCTTTATACTTACGCTATGTGGCTAACACTCCGTAATTTGGTACTGGTTTTACAATTAGTCTGAAAATTATAGAATCTATAATTAATTAAAATCAGACAGAAAACATCCAAAAATAAGAAGAATTATTGGGGAAAACGTACCAATCCTAAAACCAAATCAAGAAGAATTTAAAAATTGGATTCAAGAGGTCCAACGAGGCTGTAAAAGTAAAAAAATACATAACAGTTTTTTCAGTGCGATCTTTGTTCTAGCAATGAATGAACAACTCCCTAAATATAGGCAATCAGGGTCGTTAAATAAGAGACTTTTCCCTTTTCAACGGCCCTGTTAGCCAATACGGACTAATACATCTAAGCGTGCATAACCTTACCAAGCTTACGCAATCGGTTTTACCATCTAATCAAGAGTTTAACTTACGTAGTTTATTTAATATGTTTTACTGAACATTTTGGTATTTAGTCCTTTAAACATAATTATAAACTTAAGCAAAGATGATTAACAGTTAACCTAATTTCGATTAAGTAAGTTTGTGGTTGCTATGGCACCGCTGTAACCGCCAAACATAACATCTTTTTTTTTGGTTTAACGTCCGACTCTTCGGCAAATAACTGCTAATGCAGACGGTGAAGGATGGAATTATTTTTGTAACGTATGAAATTATGCCATGCCTGAATGGAATTCGAACCCAAGACCGCATGATGAGAGGCGAGCACCATGCGGTCTTGGGTTCGAATCCCATTCAGACATGGCATATTTGCGAAACATTACAGCACGCTGAAACCGTCGCCTACAATATAACAAAAAAAAAAACACGATTTAAATCGATTCGATGATCGAGATACATAGCGATAATGTGTCATTTGAATACTCGCTCCTATAAACTTCGTGACTATGTTGTTGATTCTGTTATGTTCAGTTTAATAATAAATGCAGTCACATATTTACTGGAGTGTACGACAAATCATCGAGCACTTCAAGGTCAAAGGAGTTAGCCAGATTCCATTAGATATGAGCTGCTTTTATGATTATCTCACTCACCCCAGGCGCATATGCAGATTAAAATGGCCGACAGTACAGTCCAATGTAATATAGGGAACATCATAACTTTTTGAGGCCAAATCCGTACATTAAAGGGTGGAATTCCGGTAGGGGGGTATGTTATAGAATATCCTTTTCAATCCTCTTCTGATCAGCGCCTACAATTTCAATTTGAGGAAAGGAAAAGTGGTTTTCATTCTAACAAGTTTAAGAACCGATTAATATAAAAAGTTTTTAAAAAGCCTAATTTATCAAGTAACAATCATAATAATGACCAACAATGACCAATACAACTATAAATCAGTTGAAATTACTTTTAAATACTTGTTGCTAAAATTTCTGTTCTTTTCCATTTACATTTTTAAATTCTATTAACCTTTAAAACACGGGATGCTGTTTCAGTGGCTTTTAACAACAGATGTGTTCAGAGAGTTTTAAAAGAGACGCTCCGTACTAATTGTCAACTTAACCACAGGAAATAGTATAGTTTTCTTGCAGGGAATTTTCTAATGTGTGTAACAGTGCAATCAGAAATAAAATATCATGAAAGGGAAATTTTTTATTTCAGTTTAAAATGTTGGTAGCACGTAAGAAAATCCAGTTTTTGTCGTAGAAGAGATGAATGGTTGTAACACCCACACAAATTAAAATACACGTGTTTCTTGTGTGTGTGTGTGAAGTATGAATGTTTATACGTTGGTAGTTTGCCCTTGAAAAGGCAGAAGGTCTCATTTAACAGGTTTACGAACGATTTTATACAAAAATGAATGATTTTTGTTAGTATTGCATTGGCTTAGTAAAAGCTCTGCCATTTGCGTTCCAGACCTCTTACAATGTTTATCAAAACATGTATTTATACAGTAAGCAATGTTCTATTCAGCTTTGCCCATAAGAACAGCCCTAAGTAAATAAGATAAAAGAGTTTATTCACAAGATCGTTATGATACATTTGAAGGACATTTTTGTAAAAACATGTACTATTTAAAAAATTTGTAACTCTTTACAAATTTTTCGGAAAATGAATTGAAAATTACCCATTTTTAAAGAAAATTCTTCTTTACAAAATATATTCTATAAAATATTTTGATAAACTGAATTTTAAGCCCTTCAGAGTAAAAAATGTACACCAAGTACTTTATATTACCGTGCGAAATTTTTCGCTAGCCACAGCGAAGACAATAGTAAAGTTATTTTCAAAATGTTATATTCAAAAAATTGGTACGCATTTCATAAATTAACTGTATTTTTTTCAGAATTTTATATCTATTAGTAAATAAGATAAAAGAATTTATTTGCAAGACTCTTATGATTAGTTTGATGTTTTGCAAAATTACTAAAACAGTCCGTACGTTAAAGGTTAATCAAAGTATATATTATTTCCTTTTAACCACCAATAATACAGTAAACACCAATTACAGCACCTTCGTGCATAAAATGTACATCTTCAGTAATTCTTTGTTATTAAAATTTAAAACACCCTACTTCCACCATAGTAGATAAGGATCTATGGAATCCTTATGCACTAAAGCCCTATAATTGTTAAGAATTTACTGTTTACTGTATTACTGGTGGTTTAAAGAAAATAATATATATTTTGATTATCTATATAATACACCTGTTAAAAGTACCTGTATAGGATGTTTGATAAAATAAAACATCTTTATTACATGTTGTAACTTTACTTATCTGTATGCGAAACAATGTTATAAGGCGAAGGGCGATGTGAAGCTCTTAGCGATACTCGGACTTGAAGCCCAGAATGATTTACCGTCAGTGAAGTGTAAATGGCAATACTAGCGCTCAAAGGAGCCAGCAAGAAACTATACAAACCTAGCGGTTAACCATTTGTTATATCTCTAAAAGTGTTTTTAATCCTAATGTGTGCATGTTGCAATCTATTCAATTTTGAATATGGAACCCCATGAGATGAGGATGGTATGTATGATGAGTAAATGAGATGTAATCTTGTAGACTCAGGCCGACCATTCTTGAGAAGTATTGTTAATTGAACCCCAACCATCCTGTACACTGGTAACCACTGTCTAGTATTAAAATTCATATGAAAGTAAATTACAAACCTTTACTAGGATTTAAACCTTGGAATCTTTGTCACCATTCATCACCTGTCAAATACAGATGACTTACGGTGATGATTTTACCATTAGTCCAGTAGGTTATCTCTGAAGTTGAAAAATATTATTGTTTTACCTGCATAATATTAATAAAACCCACTGGGTAGCTCTACCGGTAAAGTCAGCTGTTTAACAACAGATTTTCAGAAACGAATGTTCCATGCTTTAAGTTATGAATTTGAATACAACACAGTGGTTAGCAGTATACTTTAATGGTTGAAGCTTAATTCAGGATACTCTCCGAGGAATATTTATTTTTTCTACTATTATCTTTTTCTGTATATTTACGTTAGGAAATTTTGTTTCTTTTCTTTTGTGTAGATACCATCTCATACCCACGCACAGGCTAGACCTAGGCGGGTATTAGGAAATAAGATAGGATTAGATTCATTGTACTTGTTTTTAGCAATAATAAATAAATATTCAGCCTAAGTCTGTACCAGACTACATGTCATACAGGCATGTAGTCAGGATTTTCTTTTGGATGGGGGCCGAGTCCAGAAAATCACAAATTGGCTTTTACTCTCTTTTTGGAGGGAGGGGCCTGAAACCTCTCAAGAATCCTTGCCTAAGTGCCTTTACGTCTTACATATTATCATCCTCATCTCTTTGTGTCTTGGGGTTGCTTATAAATCATTATGACAATATTCAATATTCTTAAATTGAAGATTACAACAAACAATAAAAATAATTTACTTGCGTTTCATAAAATGACAAAATCTCTCGAAAAATAATTGTTTTCATGACATTTAAGAAATACAAGTGATGGTTTAGTCCCACAACTGGTTAATCTTGTTAAAACAAAATTAGTAAGTTTTAAATTGGTGAAAATCTCTCAGAACTATTGTTTATGATGAAATTTAAGAAATAACCAGTGGTTTAGCCATATAACTTATGGAATTCTTTAGAACAATGCTAAAATAAAAATTTTGGCACATTTCGCCTTCAGTTTAAAGTTCTAAAGGTTGACGTATGTTCTTGGTTAGAAATCAGTTTTTGATGTAAATACTTCATTTTGGTGCGCCTAGACTGTTTTTTGAACAAGAAATATCTTTGGTTTGCCGTCACATCACACTCAGCGATCAACAATTACCATTAATTAATTTACAAAAATCTTTTTTATTTAATTTAAACAGTCACTTATATCAGTCAGTCCCGCGACTGCTGATTTTTAGCTAGGGTAAATTGTATTTCTTTTATTGTTCAGCCATAGAAAAAGGTTCATTCTATGCCAGTATACCTTCAGCTTTTGAAGAAATGTTACCAGTTTTTTTTGGCGGAGTTTTAAAAACTGATATATTTGCTTCTATGTTTCGAATTTTACAGGCTATTTTATTTATTAATAAAATGTTATTTCATTATATTACTTTTCTTACAATTACGCAACATTTACTATACTTAGTAAATATTAAGTGTGGCAAAAATGCAACTAAATAAATAAATATGTGTATACGATTGTAAAACATAAATGTTTTAAATTTAAGTAGGCCTATTTTTTCATACATACAGACCTAAAGTTAACTTTTTTTAAAGAAACTAGTAGGTAGAAAGTTATTTTTTAAATGTTTGCCTTATTTAAAAATTGGTTAGAGAAATATTTTATTAGTACTTATAACTTTAGGAGCCTACGAGGTGTGCACAGTCACACAAAGAGGCAGGGTAATTTACTTATAAGAGTATACTAGTAGGCTTATTCAATTCTTTTCTTAGGAGACATTATTTTTGTAATTACATTTTTACCTGTCCAAGGAAAGACTTACTGCCGTGGGAACAGAAAGGGTAATAAAATATTGTTGAAAACAAGAAAAAATCGTACAGCCGTCACAGGTACCGATATCTGTCTGCCGTCTGTACCGTAATATTACTTACTTTCAACTTCTCAAAAACCTTTAACCACACCGCAGTTATTCAGCTAAGAGTGCCATAATGAACTATTATTATCCTTTTATTCCTATAAGTTTTTAATTTTCTCTCATAGGTTTACGTGATAAAACCAAAGTACATTCAGACTTTTACATTTGTTTTGTATTTATACTTTTATGTGTATTTTTAAAACAAAAAACAAATACATTTATCTATAGTAAAATACATAAACATACACGTATAAATATAAAATAAAAGTATTGAATGAAAATACACACGAGAAATTGTAATTGTAGAGAGAATATGAAATGCCGCAGACTTGTGCTCTTTCTGTGTGCGGGGAACATATAAATGCGGCAGGCGATGGTTCAGCCACAGCGATTAACATCGCTTCACACGTGTTCAGACCCCCTGAATCTAAAAAACATATTTTTAGTGATTGGTCTGTGTGAACAGAATATCTTAAGAACAGGAGATTGTACGAACTTGAAACTTAGTTAGATACTACTACAGGACCAGACACGAACATTTTCATCAAAATCTGTCAACCAGAAGTGGTAAATTGTGTTATTTTTTTCCAATTTTCTCAAAAACAGCTAAGACTTTTTTAAAAACCCCTCATTTACTACATTTTTTTATGCTCTACATCAGAGGTTCCCAAACTGTGTGCCGCGAGGCCGGCCAAGTGAGCCGCGGAACTCAAGGAAAATAAATTAAATTAAATTTAAACGGTCCAACAAAATAATGCCTAGCCGATGACTATAAGTAAGTATGTATAAGTATGATATAAGTACGTTTATATTAAGTTTAATCAATGGCATAAAGTAATAGGTGTGCCGCGGCTATTGGACGTTTTTTTTGTAGTGTGCTGCGATAAAAAAAAGTTTGGGAACACTGCTCTACATGATAAGGTAGGCGCAATGTCTGCTGAAAATTCTTGAGGAGGCCGTTTTCCTGTAAAGAAAATGGTTTTTTGAAGATGTGACTATGCATTTTAGCACAATAATGTATATAATAAAAGTTGTAGACAATATATAAAGTCCTACAACTTTTATTTCAAACATTTTTTGTAAAATGCTTAGTTTAGCAGCAATTAGTGATTTTCTATTGCTTGCAGGTAGCCTGTTGAAGTACTTATGTTGCCATTTTTGCTACCAGTAAGTTTTGTGACTACTATATTATAGATAGTGGTTACAGTCATAGCGTAAAGACTAGATGGGTATGCTCATCCTACTGCTAAATTAGGTCCGCTTTGCGCATCTGTAACACATGAAAGGAGTAACGCAGTCACTAATTGTCAGCTGTAGTAGTCAGGCAATGACTGAAGGCATTTTGTTTTACTAATTAAGTAGAAAAGTTATACACATGAAAATGTTGCAGGATACAACAAAATTGTTGAAATTTTGTTTCAATATTTAAAAAATTAAATTAGAAAAGACTATGTAGACAACTTTTTTAATTCTGCAAACCATTTTTAATAATTTTGTGGTTGTCATAGGAGTCTGTATTCAGATGCATTCTATGCTAATTCATGTTCATTTAATACCAGATATTTAACCCTTGCTAACCTGGAAGCCAGAAATCAGACATGTGTCATCACCTTTCTTTAAACTCAATTTTCTCCTTTTTCATTTGATGAATCTTGCATATTTGTATGTTGAAAATTAACGATGTGATGTTACAAGAAAGAAGAGATTATTTTGAAGAGCCAGTACTAAAATTTGAGTGTTTTCATCCATAACTTTTTAATAGAAAAAGGTATTTCTTTGAAAATGACATCATCTGTTAGCTTTAAATGTTGCGGTCTAAATCAATAAATTAGAAGTGCCGGCGACAAATTTTACTACTAAAACCTAACAAAAGAAGGTTAACACTACCCATCTTGCCTACACCTGGGTTAAACCTTACTTAATTAGCGTCAAAAGAAACTGTAACATATTTTGATTTATGCTTTCATGTTTAGAAAAGGATAATACACAAAACAACGTGCAGAAAAGAGACAGAAACTTTTATAGAAGAGGAGAAAATAAAAATTGAAAAGAGATGACATTATTTTTAGGCGATTTTTTTCATCTAGCACGTTACTTTGTTGAACAAAAAGTGTGATATCTTTGGAACGCGTCTATTAATTTGCAATATCTAAACATTATTTTTACAATGCATTGCTTTATTTACGTATATACCTAAACATATTTTTGTATTTTTTTAATTTTCTATTTTTATTCTGGTCGTAAATGAAAACAGAAAAATTTGGTTCAAACGTGTTTCTAATAATGAATTCTTTATATATAAATGGTAATTCTTTGAAATGAAACTGAATGAAATAAAAGTTTTTATTAGGCGTAAAATGACAGTCCGCGTGATCGTTAAAATCACAGTTCTCGTTGGGTTAAGTAAGGCCTACAGTCCTTCTTGTTTTTTTGGAAAAGTTTAACAGATTCCTGCCAATAATAAAAAATGAATATCCTACTAAGTTGCCTACATAATTTTTACTGCCTGAAAGGTTTTTTACACTTCTCCAAATGTTGTCCTTTTTTTAAAGTAACAAACCCAACGACCCTCATCTACAGAAACCCTTGTTTTTAATACATGTGGACATTTTCTTCTTGAAAAAATTAACTTTTTGTATGAAATTTGAAACAAGAAAATAATTCATTAACTAAAGCAACAGGAACATTAAAAAAAAACATGATAAACATTGGACTAATGCAGTGCTTTTCACAATATCTTGCACATCTCAATACTGTAAAGATAACTGCTACTGTACATCAATGGCTTGGGAATGGTTAATATCAACCCGTAAATTATAAATTAAAGTTGTTTTTTATGAACCATCAAAATTGCCCCATTTCAGTTATTAATAAAGTATAATACAACCTGTGATAGAACAATATTATAATCATTTACAAAATTGTTATCTGCCTTATGTATTTAAATATAAATGAGACTATGATTTTTCATTTACAACAGAATGGCAGCATTGTAAGAAAAAACTGGGCAGGCAGCACTACAAATGAGTCCCTCTCACAAAATTTTCCATGGAACCTCCTCCCTTTCTGATAGCGCAGTAAATTCTGGCGGGCAAAATTTCCTTACTCCCAATCATCAATACTTCAGTAATACCTAAATCACTCATATGTTAATATTTAATAAATTCAGAAAGGAGTCTAAAGGCTGAAGATATGTTAACTACATATGAATAGTGTTTTGGGTGTGGTAAATGGCTGGATACTATAGAAAAGCCAGCATAATATTTACAAGAATTCTGTAATGTCTTGTGACTGCTGCCAAATGCTGGTATTTATGGACAACGCTGCAATCCAAAAAGCTCCAACATCTAGAAACAGAGGAAAATTTTCATAGCTATCCAATGAGTTCACCAGTTTATGTAGAGCACATGCACATATTTCAATGTGAAATGTCTTGCACCAATGAAAAAAAATCATGACGAATAGATATCCATAATATGAGGTAATAAATAAGGTGAATGAGTAAACAAATAAACACAAACAACATATCTTAACTAGAATAATTTATTTCTCATGGTAGAAAAAGGAGACCGCAATGCTTGCATGGACTACATGTTTGTATACAAAAGAAAAATGAATACAACGATATAATTCTCCCATTTTAAAATGTACACGAAACAAAATAATCCGCTGATGTAAACTGATTTATCATGACGATCTGGATCACAATATTGGCACAAATTAAGCCAGGCCTCGCCTTGCAATGCTGTTGGTAAATATGTGCTCCGAGGCAAACCTGTCCCTTGGGTGGGATAATAACTCAGTTTCCACTCAGTGCTCGCTGAAGGACAGTCAAAAACGTTTTGACAGGATCTCCTAGAATATTACATTAAACTGTGAATGAACCGATTTTGAATTGCTGATGACGACAACGACGATGTGATGAGTATGCGAAAATAAGGTTAGGTATTCCAATTTTGAATTTTGATTTTTCTCAAAGATTCCAAATATTTTGTCCCAAAAATTTACAGTACATATTTTTATAATAATCTACTTTTCCCCTTTAATACAAAACAAAATAGAAAAAAAACTTTTAAGACTAGGAGAGGAATCACAAATTTTAGGTTAAATTTTTTGTTCACAAAGGATATACATTTAAGGATTAAATATTTCAACCAGCATCCACATTGTAAGAAACTTATAAGTTAAATTTATGAACACAAATATTGTCACTGGCTGAGGATATTTTATCCTTGTGACATTTTATCACATTGTTGTTACACATATACATATGTATATCACTAATAATAATCATAATAATAATTACTAATTAATAATTATCACCATTTTTCCTTTAATAATAATAATCAATAAATAAATTAATATGTCCTTAGAATTAAATCACTTGATTGAGGGATCATTTCAATATAATATTACATATAAACATCACAAACAACAATCTTGCATACATAATAATGCCATATTTGAAAAATATATTTATCATTATTTAAATAGATTCTTCTTAAAATATATTATAATTATAACCATTACATTTTCATTAATTATCATTATAATATCTTAGAGAACACCAGTTACCGGAGAAAAAGGCTGAGTTAGCACCAGATGAATTATTACAACCGCGATACTATGTTGTAATTCTGGTTTTACATCTTGATAATTTTAAATTTTGAATTAGTTATGCATCGACGAAAATACCCCCAAATAAAAAACCACAATTATACATAGTACAAAACGAACCGCCACGCATTCTAACCGATTATACCACGCAAAGCCGAACATTCTTTGTTTTTGAATCCATCTATTTAATAAAAAACATTCCATAAGGCACAGATGATATAAGACCAAAAGACGTTCAATACCGAATTCGATGTGAATACCGACCCGGTGAACGGTTCGTTTTTAAAAAATAAGTATTTATAAAACTTGTTACACTAATATTCTCCCCGATGTTCTCGACAACAACTAAAACAATATCGTGCATCACATCGCCTTACATTTTAATATAACTGTTATGTACAGAAATGAACTCAACTGCACCCAATATCTTATTATGCAAGCTTCATGTATACAAACGACAATAAAAAATAAAAATTTATCATTAATACCAAACGAAAACACTTCCTTTTTTTACTTTATTCATAAGCCAAATAATAACTTGATAAAATACAAACAAAAAATGAAAATTTGACAGAATTTAAATTGCATCAGCCGAATTGGATACAGTTTAAGTTAAACAAATAACATGCAACAACTATTATCACCTATCAACTGTTTAAAAAGCAATCTGTGGTCTGCATGAAATAAAAAAAAACTGTTGTTAAAAATTAAAGAATTAAAAAATTAAATACAAAGACTGACAGATAACCAACAGAATACCAAATTATTATTATTATATTATTATTAATAAAATATTATTAACCTTATTTAAAACCAAATAAATCGCGGAATAAAATTCATTAATCCTAAAAAAAATATTTCGTCTCAAATAAAGTACATAACATAATAAAAAAAATTAAACATACAAGTCACCACTATAAACTTTGTGTACAGAATAATATTGTAAAAAACACCTTGGCTGCCATCCCGTTTGAAATGGCAAGCCTTACAGCTCTATTACTTATTAAAACAATTATTATATATAATTATAAAATAATAAAAAAACTGAATGAAAATATCAGTAATTGTTGTAAAATGACTAATAATTAATAATAATATAAACCATCATTTCACACTTATTTTTAAATATAGACCATGCATATTTTTTTATAATGCTAAATATTTTTAATCTTTTATTTATTTATTAAATATAATCTTGAAGTAAGAATGCCCTTTTTTCACTATCATTACTAATAAAACAGATTAAAAATGGTATATATCTCTATTTACTTTTAAATTGTATCCTTTGCTAAAAAAAAAAGAAAAACAAATAAAAATAATGGAAAGCTAGAAAACCTAAAATATGCTGTATGCCCATATTGTTGTTACCTTTTGAAAACAGTTAAAATCTTAAAAAGATTTCCCTGAGCTTTTTGCCGTAATTTATCATTGATTGATTAAAATTTTTATCCAATTTAATTTATCTAATGATATAAATATATTATTAATTACTATAAGTTAATATTCTCTTTAACAATTAAATTCATCAATAACTATCAGTCACTGAATCCCTGAGATTAATTGTACGATTTTCTACTTAGGCATCATAATTTAGTGAAGTGATACCTAAAGAATGAGGGAAAAGCGACGATGATGAGAAGGAAAAATTTTGATTGAAAGCAAAAAGAATTTTTTGATGATTAGGAATTTGGATCTATTTTCAAACTAGATATTCCTATATCGATGAAAAATTTTACCGAACCTTTTCAAAAAGATAATAAACGAAAAAGAAAATTTAAAGAAATAGGCCGAAATGTTCTAAATATTGCATTATAAGAAATAAACCCAAGGAAATCATTGTGTATTAGAATTTTAACTGCCGATTAACAATATAGTTTACACTTAATAATCTAACAATGCCCTTCATTACCAGCTCTCCAGCACAGCACAAAACAACTGCTTAACCCATAATAATATTATTATACCATTTATATAATATATTTATATATAATATTTTATATAATATAAATGTAAACTCAAAAACTCGATGGCTGTTAATCCCAACGAATATAAATATATATATAAAAAAAAGAAAGGCGAAACTTTTCAAAAGTTAGGCCTTTTAAACAAATAACTGTACATTCAACTAACAGTTCCCCCACAAAAAATTAATGAAGAACAAAAAAAACTCAAAAATAACAGCTTCCCTATTACAGTAATTAATGTATATATCGTATCTTTACCGACATGTATCAATTAATAGTGAGAATTAAAAAAAACCGATCAACAAATCTGTAAAAAAATTATGAGGTAGCGCAAAGGTCTCATGAGCTATACCTTGTTTTATCGATCAAATAGTAATTATATCCTTAACTTTACAATCAGAAAGTTGTTCCCATAAAGTACAAAACATATTTGCACGATCTGTACAGTTAATAAACAAAAAAAGTATTAAAAAACCTACATAAGATATCAGGTATAACAGATAATACCCAACTATATATATATAAAACTGGTTCATTACAGCCGTGTGCATACGGCCGTAACGATAAACAAAACATCAGTAATAATAATCATAATAGCAGCAGTAACAAATACTATTATAAATCCTCTATTATTTGTCCTGCAATAGGTATAGATATAAAACAAAAACATAATAAAAGTATTGTTTACATGATCATTACTATTGTATAAAGAAAAAATAAAACAATAACTAAAGTCGCTTCTCTTATATCATTATAAATTACAAGGCGATAGATAAAATATTTCTGACAGACCTGGTAAGAACAAACAACATAAATATAATAGTACTCTTTCAACAAATTAACCATAAATTAAGTAACCAGGTCGCAGAATGATTGTGTCGGTTGTCAACTGCGAAAAAGACGAGCTGAAATAACCCCCCGACTCCAGACAGTAATAATACGGTACTTATTAACGATATATATTGTGAGGTATATTCAGTTCCCATAAAGCAAAACCTGAGTGTGATATTATCATCTTAATTACTGTTGTAACAACTATTATATAATATGAAATAGTAATAAAAAACTAGTTATAAAATCTATATTATAGCAATAACAATGTAATAACAAAGAAATTGAAAACTATCTATTTAACGGTGTGCGCAGTTGTGTCGCTATCTGGATTCGGGACGGGGGATTACTACAACGCATCTCACGACAACAACAAATAATAGAACGTATTCGCAGGTGAAAAACGACTGAAATTTTAAACAGGAGTCTCGCCCAACATTCAAAAGATCGAAATAAAATTACAACTCCCTGAGAAGCGATTTCAGTTATATAAAGAGAATAACGTAACAAAAATTTTTCGACCGGTATTCTTCACACGGTCAAACACGGGCAGGATTCTCAATAATAAATTCTTGAGCATTTCCAAAAACTCAGCAGTCTCTCAAAATATTAAACAAAACAAAAACACAAAAAATGTAACAGCCTGTGAAAAATATTTGCTTCAAGGCCTTAAATCCACAACTGTGGTCAGCAGGAATACAGTAATATTCACACTGAATAATTAACTTCATTGATATCCTTGTACAGTACATAATTTATATATACTTGATGAAGATTTTAAAAAATGTTTCGCAATTGATGTAGTATTCATAATCATATCCATATAATAATGCCCTGCCAGGTATAACCTACTTTTTCCAATCAAATGTAATAATATAAGAAGAAACGCACACTTTATAGTCCATGGTTTAGCATTCAGGGTAGAAAAGATTGAAGGGGTAAAGGGGAGTGGGTGGGGGGAGTCCGGGTGCATCTCATGTTTAGAATATTAGAAATTGAGGGTTAATTATTATTTTCTTTTTTATCAGTTTCGATTATATTGTCCGAGGTTATAAATATGTCTCTAATAAATCATCAAATTTAATTTTAATTTATGATCATATAGATTGTCTTTGCATTTTTCCTACTGAGGATGTGAACAATATATTCTGGTTAAATTCTCATTAAAATTCCAAAGAAAAAAAACCGTTGCGATTAGATTTTAAGGTGAAGAAATCCACCGTTCTATTAATCAAGTTTAAATAATTTCTTTTTATAACGATCATATCAAAAAGCATTTTTTGGGGGAAAATGGGGAAGTATGATTTTTTTGTAAAACAATTTGCCGAGGCTCAGCGCGGCTTAAAAGCGTGCGTTAGAACGGTGTTAAAGTAGCAGATGAAAATTTCTGCTTGAAATACTGGATTTAAAATCCACCGAAATCTATTGTTTTCAAAATGTTTTAAGGTGCTATTTTAACGACTCTCCAGTTTCCACATAGCGTAAAATGCTATGCGCCATAAAACGTTTTTATATTTATTTTTTATAATTTATATTAAAAACTCTAACAAAAACTTTCATTCGACAACAATGTATCAAAAATAAACATATTTGTCTCCACCGTATAGATTTCTCTCTCTCGCAGTCACACTCACTCTTTTCTCATGCACACAAACGCATTCACTCACACTAGCATTCATCCATTCATAAATATTCCCCTCAATTTTAAAAATCTTTGTTAATTTTAATAAAATTTAATAAACCCTAGATTATACAAAACGGGCAGTGGAAAGCCCTGCCGAGACAGTCCCGATATAATCTACAAACAAGTGGGATCTGCCTCGGTAGGCTTGCTTTGTTACCCGGAATTTGTACTTTTCACATGACTTGGTTGCACAGATGGTACGCCCCGTATCCCTGTCATCTTTGGTATTGGTGCGCGCGCGTTGCATTGAGAGGTAATGCGTTGATGGTGGAGAGCATTTTACTGCTGGGGCTCGGGCCGGTGCGACGAACTCCGAGGGGCTCTTCCAGGTCCTGGCCCCACGACAGATTGTAGCACCATCGCTCTGATTCTCCTCTGGGCAGACTGAAACAGAAAAATATTAATTAATTTTTACTGAATTAACAGCATGAATATTTTGCACACCAAAACATTCTATACTTCATTTATCCTACGATGATAGAAATGCAATTGGCATTTTTTTTGTAACTGCATCCAGGAGACTCCAGAAGGGAGTATAGGATATCAAGGTAAAACTAATAAGTATAAATTTTAACAGCAAGTTAAATTCATTACTTATCAATTAATTCATTACAATACTTACTTTCTTAATGCAATAAAAGCTTTAGAATGGGTGTACCAGTTCACAGGCAGCTGTTTTTAAAACTACCTACTTACTGAACATAATTTATGGGTAGAAAGATGTCACGAAAACTGATACACTTTATGGGTAAAATCACATCACTAAAATAATCAGCACATAAATTGGTATGGTAATACAATCTGCAATGTGACAAAGCCCCAATTGTTGTTTACAAGAATGACTTACTCTTAAAACTCAATGAACACAGATTAGCAACAATACCATGAGGTAAAATTTTAACAAAAAGTTCCAAATGTTTACAAGCACTTCCTTCTACTAAAATCTATTTAATAAATAAATAGTTAATGAAAGATAAAAAAAATATTGTACAGCATAAAAAAATAGCATTACATTTATATCACACTACATAGTCTTTAACAGAATTATTAAACAAAATATCTAAAAATAGATGGCATAAAAATTGTATCAAGATAGATTTCTGCTAAATACAGATTTCACCAGTTTTAATGAAATTATTAAATACAGTTGGATACTTTAATTCAATTATATAATTTGGTTAAGAAAATGAAACTTTAGAATCATTCAGACAAGAAAAAAATTAAAATATGAACTTGTTGAGGGATCTCAAAGAGAATTAAGGAAATAATTTAACAAGCATTATTAGTAGATTTAATATACTGTATAGACGTACAGGTAATGCCAACTTAGTGTGAAAATTACAGAAAATATGAACTTATATGATGTAATAAAAACATAACATGGGTAACTCTTAAAATTCCGATATACTGAGAGACCAAAAACTAATAAAAATTTAGAAACATACCTGAACAGAGAAGAAAGGCCCAATAATGTGGACAGTTGTTTCTTCCTCTTGAGGTGGGCTTGCTCCTTGTTCTGGCAGTTTGATGATGCTTCCGGTCACTCTTTGCAATTCTCTTACATTCTGGCCTCCTTTTCCAATTATACGTCCAACTTGATTACTTGGAACCAGTATTTCTACGGTTAATCTAACATCATCTGTACCAGCAACAAATCCTTCTTCTCTCATTTTTTCAAATATTAGGTATTGAGCCTGAAAATAAGATTAATAATCATAATACTGACTGACTTCTATTCAAAACTCATTATGATTAACTGAGCTAATCATTAATTAAAAAAATTCATATTTAAAAAGTATTTTATGATAATAACAATAGACAAATGAACTGATGATAGAATGGTAAAAATTAGGTAAAAAGTGCTACTATATATAAAACAGAAACCAATTTAATACTATTGTTAAACTTGAAACGGGAAAATTATATATAACATTTCTTTAACTTCACTAAAAAGATTTTACAACTATTATTAACAAAAAAAATTATATTTTAGGTCATAGTAGTGGATTAAAAATTTATAATAAAGCTACTTTTAACTTGTTTATAGCGTGAACAGAATCTATTATATGTTCACTATTTTAAGTGTACACATAATTTAAATTAACTGCATGAACTTCCTTTTAAAATACATAACTTTTTCAGGGTGATGCTTTTAAGTGATATGGGCAGGTGAGTTTAGAACAGTAGACGACACCTGAAGGACATACACATGGTCAGCTTTAGATTGTTCTAAATACGTTTTCTCATCATATAATAAGATTTTCATTTTTTGCTAGAATGTTTTTGGTTAATATTTAATTAATGTTTTATTTGTGTGTGAATGTGTTTAGTTGCGAAAATGCGTGTGTGTGAATGGGCGCTGGCTACTGCCATGCGCGGAGCTAGTTCGAGTGCGTATACCAGTGCGCAGGTGAGAGTGAGTGTGTGCTGAACGGTGATACAGTCCGCTTGTGTTCGTGTGCGTTCAATAAAACATTGTTCAAAATTCATACATTGAATCATTTATTTTGTGCATTTATTTAACCACTCATTCAATTAACCATTTTTTGGTTACTCCGACCGGATCCAAACCGTGGTAAATAACATATTTTTGTAATAAATTTGTTATTTTGTGCAAAACAACAACAACTTTTAAAGCATTGTTAATCAGCTGATTTTTACAACATCGACACATTTCATAATATACTGATTCACAATAACATTTTTAAAAACAATATAGCTAGGTAATTATTCATAAATTCACAAATTCAGCATTACCAAATCGTAAAACATTCAGGGCCTAGCTCATAATTTTCTGGAATTAATAGATAAGTATTTAATTGATTTATTTTATATTGTTGCTACTATTTACATTTCTTATACACACCCAATTCATGTGTTATTAACATTCATTTAATGTACATATTTTACACCTAGTATATTAACAAACATTCTCTAAATTTAATTAATTTTTATCGAATCAGTTCATTAACAGTCATTCAAAATACATAATTGTGGTGATCAACAATCATGAGTGATTTAAAACTATTAGTGAAGGAACGTGGCTTAGTTAAAGCAAAATTAACTAGGTTTAAAACATATTTTAGTGGAATTTCTTGTGCAGCAGATATTAGTCAATTAAAACTGCGATTATCAAAATTAGAGGAGTGCTGGTGTGAATTCGATAAAGTACAATTACAAATTGAATTACTTGACGAATCTGATGATCAGTCAGATCAAAGAAACAATTTTGAGGCAGAATATTTTGCACTAATGTCAGCGACTCAAGATTTCATTTCTGATCATGAGCTTAAAAACTGTCACAACAATATTGAAAACAAGCCAGTAATTACACAACCAATATCAGTGAAACTCCCAGATATCCAACTTCCTACATTCAATGGCAGCTATGGTGAATGGCTCTCATTTCGTGACACATTTACATCACTCATTCACTTAAGGGAAATACCGGATATTCATAAGTTTCATTACTTAAAGGCTTCTTTAAAGGGTGAAGCTTTTGAAGTCATTCAAGCTTTAGAAAGTTCCGCACAAAATTATCACATTGCTTGGCAATTGTTAAATGACAGATTTGGCAACAAGCGTTATTTAATCAACAAACATGTAAATGCTTTGTTCAGTCTTGCTAAAAATGATAAAGAAAATTCAATTTCTTTACGCAAACTTCTAGATAGTGCCTTAAAACACATTCGTGCCCTTTCTGGTTTAGAGCAACCCACAAATCACTGGGATACGCTTTTAATTTATTTAATTACAACCAAATTAGATCCAGTAACATTACGTGAGTGGGAAAACACACTAACAAAGGATGCGTTACCTACTATGTCCAATTTGGAAGTATTTTTACAACACAAGTGTCAGGTATTAGAATCAATTGAATACAACAAATTGCAAAAACATACACCCGTTAATCCACATTTTGTGAACCACAGCCAGTCTCCGAAATTCAAGCCAACATTTAAAAATACATTTTCCACGAACTGTCATGTGTCTACAAAAGGTTGTTCTTTGTGCAGTGAACAAGAACATCCACTTTATATGTGTAAGGTCTTTAAGGGACTTCCAAGCTCAGACCGTGAAAAGGAAGTAAAGAAACGCAATTTATGTTTTAATTGTCTTAAGAGCTCTCACAAATCTACTAATTGTAAGTCAGGCTCGTGCAAACTTTGTGGCAAGAGACACAATACATTATTACATCATAATAAATCTGACTCAAGTGATTCAGAAAAGCAAATTTCTACTCAAAGTGACAAACCTTCTAAACCAATTGTAGAACAAACCATTGTTTCTACTTCAAACGTGACATCTGATCAACAAAAATCTATTGTTTTGCTTTCAACAGCAGTAATTTCAGTGCTTGATCATAGAGGTTGTCCTCATCTTTGCCGTGTGTTGCTTGATAGTGCTTCTCAATCAAATTTCATAACTGAAAAGTTAGCGCGTACTTTAAATCTCTCTATCAAGAATAGTGTGTTTGAAGTCAATGGCATAGGCCAATCATCCACTCAAACTTCAAATATAGTTCAGTGTATCATTAAATCTAGATTAACTTCATATTCGACTACTATTGATTGTATAATTCTCAAAAACATCACTCAACAATTACCTACGGTCACAATAGAAACAGCTCACTTAAACATTCCGCAAACCATTCAATTAGCAGACCCTCAATTTAATCAGCCCAATGATATTGACATGCTTATTGGTGCAGAATTATTTTTTGACTTGTTACATGAAGGTAAATTGAAGTTTTCGAATTCATCTTATACATTACAAAATACGGTGTTTGGATGGATAATTTCTGGCAAAATGAATGTAAACACTACATCAAATCTAGCAACTACGTGTTTTTTATCTACACTAGACGAAATTAACAGAAATATACAGAGATTTTGGGAATTAGAAGAGTGCAAAGGTGAAAAACATCATACCGGAAACGACAAATTTTGTGAAGATTTATTCGTGAACACTACAACCAGAGATGTAAACGGAAGATATTGTGTGAAAATACCCTTAAAAGGTGATATAACTGATCTCGGCGAATCTAAGAAGAACGCTTCGCGAAGATTATTTACACTTGAGAGACGTTTTTCAATCAATCCAGCATTGAAATCACAGTATGTGCAGTTTATGAAGGAGTATATAGACTTTGGTCACATGCGAGAGGTTCCATTGGATGAATCGCAATCCACCCAGTGTTATTACATTCCACATCACGCGGTTGTAAGGGAACAATCTAAGACAACAAAGCTACGAGTAGTATTTGATGCGTCTTCAAAAACCACTTCAGGTCTTTCGCTAAATGACATTTCAATTGTTGGACCTACAATCCAGTCAGACCTGTTTAGTATAGTGACAAGATTTAGAACACATTCCTACGTCATGACTGCAGATATTGAGAAAATGTATCGGCAAGTTAAAGTGCATCCATCACAGTGGAAATTACAGCGAATTTTGTGGAGAGAACATCAACATGAGCCAATCAAAACATTTGAATTAACAACAGTGACATATGGTACAGCAAGTGCTCCGTACTTAGCTACGAGAGCACTGAAACAACTTGCGGTAGATGAAAAACATGATTTCCCAGAAGCATCAAAGGTTTTCATAGAAGATTTTTACGTTGATGACCTTATGACTGGCACAAAAACCTTAGAGGATGCTAAACAGCTTCAAAAGGATATGATGACCATAGCACATAGAGGAGGTTTTAATTTACGAAAGTGGAGTGCAAACCATCCTGATATTTTATCAAATTTACTACATCAAGATGTAAGTGACGATTGTTTCATGATCAATAACGATGCAACTGTGAGTACTCTTGGTCTTATTTGGAACCCAAGGCAAGACACATTCCAATTTTTATTAGGCGATTACAACAAGACAAGTGTGAAACATTCAAAACGCACAATTTTATCAGCTATAGGAAAAATATTTGATCCATTGGGACTTATTGGACCAGTAATAGTGAGGGCTAAGATAATCATGCAACAACTGTGGAGTTGTAAGATTGGTTGGGATGAAGAGGTTCCTGAAGAATTGCTAAAACAGTGGATTAGCTTTCAAGAATCTTTACAATCTATATCGCAAATAGATATTCAACGAAATATCTTACCCAAAGAAACACACGTTACAAGAATCGAGCTGCATGGATTTTCAGATGCATCGGAATCTGCATATGGTGCCTGTATTTACATCAAGTCAGTTGATACTGACAGTAATATCTCAGTAAATTTAGTTAGTTCCAAATCACGCGTTGCACCGCTGAAGAAGACATCTTTGCCAAGACTCGAATTATGTGGAGCTTTGCTATTGTCGGAATTGTGCAAGAAAATTGTGACTGCTTTACAGATTCAGATAGATTCAATCACCTACTACTCTGATTCAACTATTACATTAGCGTGGATAAGAGCACCTTCATCTCATTGGTCAACATTCGTCGCAAATCGAGTGTCCAAAATACAAGACAATACTGAGACCAATTCTTGGAAACATGTCAGAAGCGAAGACAATCCTGCTGATTTCTTATCAAGAGGGTTACTTCCTTCAGAAATTTTAAACGCCAGCTTATATTGGAAGGGACCATCGTTTCTCTACTCATCAGTAGATTTAATTTCGGAAGAACCAGATACAGATCATAATGATATTCCAGAACGACGGAAGAATAATATTTCATGTGCAGTCTCAACAAATAATGTTATTAATTTTAATAATTTTTCTAGTTTCACCAAATTTGTACGTGTTACTGCATACTGTCTTCGATTTACGCGTAACTGTCAGACAACACGTGATCTTCGTCTTGACAGCAATCTTTCTGTCACAGAACTTCAATTAGCGGAAAATGCTGTTATTAGACTTGTGCAAAAAGAATCATTTCTTCATGAATATTGTAATTTACAATCAGGACAATGTGTGTCAAGAAACAGTAAACTTAAGGCATTGAATCCATTCATGGACAAAAATCAAGTGATACGTGTTGGTGGACGTTTACAACAATCAGATTTAAGTCTTGACCAGAAACACCCAATCATATTGCCTAAGGGTCACATCATCACATATTTAATTGCGAAACATATGCACATAAAAAATCTTCATGCAGGACCCCAACTGTTATTAAACATCGTTCGTCAGAAATACTGGCCAATCAACGGTCGTTCATTAATCAAGAAGGTATTCCACGAATGTATTTCCTGCTTCAGAGCAAGACCTAAGATTCGGACACAGATGATGGGTGAATTGCCCAAAACTAGAGTTCTTGTGCCACCTCGAGTATTCTACTATACCGGAGTAGATTATTGTGGACCTTTCTATGTGAAGATGTCAAAGAAGAAGGGTGTCATTCCAGCTAAATGTTACATTGCGCTATTTGTGTGTTTTAGTGTCAAGGCTCTACATTTAGAGTTAGTCGAAGATTTGACTACGGAATCTTTTATTGGAACTTTACGCAGATTCATTTCAAGAAGAGGAAAACCAAAGGACATATACTCAGACAACGGGACCAATTTTGTAGGAGCACATCGTGAACTAAATGAACTTCTAAGATTGTGGAAGTCAAAGGAATTTAATGACAAGGTGTCAACAACTTTATCAAACGACGAAATTACATGGCATTTTCAACCTCCTAGGGCTCCACATTTTGGTGGACTATGGGAATCGTCAGTTAAGTTAGTGAAAACACACATAAAACGAGTTTTAGGGAATTTAATTTTAACCTACGTACAATTTGTCACACTATTAACTCAAGTTGAGGCATGTATAAATTCTCGTCCCTTATCTCCATTATCAAATGAACCTACTGATCTAAATCCGTTGACCCCGTCACATTTCCTAATTGGTGATGTCCTCTCAAACTATCCTGAACCATGCCTACTCAAAATTCCAACCAGTAGACTTGATCAGTGGCAGCATGTTCAGATGGTGTATCAACATTTCTGGTCGCGGTGGTCAAGAGATTACCTAAACAACATGCAGCAGCGAAGGAAGTGGACAACATCTCCTCCAAACCTCAACGTTGGTGATCTTGTTATCATCAAAGAGGACAATCTTCCTCCACTCCAATGGAAAATGGCTCGCGTCATTGAACTTCATCCAGGGCAAGATGCCAGAGTTCGTGTGGTTACTCTCAAGACTTCAAATGGTCTTATTAAACGACCTATTATGAAATTATGTGTATTACCAATTGACTCAGATATAACAAATTCAATCAATAAAAGAGATTAACTGTTCTTTTGTTTAAAAAAAAAAACTTTAGTATTCATAATTTAATAATTGTAACTCTTGAATGCCCTTCAAGGCCGGGGGCATGGTTAATATTTAATTAATGTTTTATTTGTGTGTGAATGTGTTTAGTTGCGAAAATGCGTGTGTGTGAATGGGCGCTGGCTACTGCCATGCGCGGAGCTAGTTCGAGTGCGTATACCAGTGCGCAGGTGAGAGTGAGTGTGTGCTGAACGGTGATACAGTCCGCTTGTGTTCGTGTGCGTTCAATAAAACATTGTTCAAAATTCATACATTGAATCATTTATTTTGTGCATTTATTTAACCACTCATTCAATTAACCAGTTTTATTTATCAAGAATAATCCACTGGTAGCATTAGTTTTAACAGTAAATCTGTTTGAATGATTATATTTATTTTTTAACGCATCGATGTATTGGTCCTAGTGGAGATCAAACTTGGCTGAAATAAACTACATGTGAGGAAATATGACATATTAACTTCTAGGTTTTCTTATACGAGGTCTGTTCAAAAAGTTCTGGAGCTTTTGTTACATATAAAAAAAAAATAGAGCTTAGGGGTCTGTCTGGATCCCCTTCAAAATAAATTCCGCCCAAACGTACACACTTTCCCATTCAATACCCTTTAGTTTCTCTGTCACGATCGTCTGAATCTCAAGAATCGTGCTAAATCTTTTTCCTACGAGGGATTTTTTGAGTTAGGGAAGCGAGAGGGTGCTAGCTACTAAATCAGGTGAGTTGGGTGGGTGGGAAAGCACAGTAATTGAATGCTGACCAAAAACTCATAGGTTCTTAGGGAGAGTGAATTTTGCAGTGACTGATGCATCTTCAAAATTTCAGAAAGAATTCTGTAACAAGACAAATTGAAATTTTGGCTTCTTAAGCAAGTTCTCTCTCAGTCAAATGTCGATTTGCATTCACCTGTTGATTTTGGCTAGATGATTACAGTCAGTCAAAGTCTATGGCCTCCTGGAATATGATCATCCACTGATTGTTGGGCATTTTTAAACAGTTTAAACCAATTGTGGCAAGTACATGAATTCCTACACAATAAACCTTGACAAGCATTTTGTGAGTTTCCGTGAAAATTTTTCCTAGTTTCACAAAAAATTTCATGCAATGACACTATTCACACAAATCACTCGTTTTTAAATTTGACAAATGCTCAAAATAAACTATTATTAAAACAGCAGTTTCTCCACAATTAAGCAAGATATCAAAAAACTACAAAATGGCAGTTACTTGTGATTTCTATATGCACAATAAACCCTAGCGGATCTCTGTGGAACTGACTGAAGGAGCTCTATAAAAAAAACAGTTCAGAAACTTTTTGAACAGATCTTATATATACTTGTCAGGCTATCATATTAAACCTAGTTATAAACATATAATCAATAATAAAGTGTTTAACAAATTACCTTCCACTGTGCTTCCGGTGATCCGACAATAGTAACTTTTCTTTCCGGTGGCTGTGTATCTGCTTTATCCGAATCCAATGGAGCAATTTTTACTGAAGCTCCACTAAAGCGAATCATATTCCGAATATGTGACCCTTTTGTTCCAATAATTGCTCCTACAGCATTGTTTGGAATATACAAGTACGTTGTTTCCTGAAATAGAAAAAATCAATTATCAATGTCAACATACATCAAAATTAATCTAGGAAATTAAAACTGAAATAATTTAAGTATGTAACAAATTTTTTATTATTCATTGATTTTTATTTCACAAACGTTTTAAAATATAAGAATGCTTTTGTAATATATCTTACATATATGTCATGCACAGCAAAATAGGGCTAAAACATTATTATTTTTTAACAGTTAACTAGCTTTTTCCAAAAAAAAACCATTCGATACACTAAAACATAATACAACTCGTTACTACTTTTCTAATAATGAAGGCTGCTTTGAAAGCTTCAAGTTTCGTTCATGGTATTTGTGTCAGTGCTGTATATTCCATTAGTGTAATTCCTTGTCCCTAGTCAACATTTGCTGTGCAATGAAGATCTTGTGATTTGACTATGTTTTTGAACTTGTCTTGTCAGTCAGTATGGTCTATTACAGCTGGTAAGTAACTTTTGTTAACAATTCTAAGTTACATGAATATCAGCATACTAAGTAAATAGGTTAATGATTGTCTAATATGAAACTATTCACCCAGAAGACTTTTTTTAACGACTTAATGGATGTCATGAAAAAACACACGCGGACAGTAAACTGAAATTTACCATTTTACCCTGAATTTTACAAGTATCAAAATAATTTCTGCACACTTATGAGAGTATATTCTACTTGAATACACAAATTCTTTTTGAAGTCTTAACTTACAGTTGTATCTGATGCTGGGGGTGGACCACCTGGTCCAGGAGGAGGCCCGGATTGGTAAATAGGAGGATATGGAACAGGTCCTGAGCCGTAGAGACCACCTTGGTAACCTGCTCCTCTTGATGTGTATCCCATTCCAGATGTTGACATCATAGCCATGGGGTGAAGCCCGGGGAACATCATACTTTGTGGCTGAAAAATAATAATATTCATTATGCAAATGATACATTTAAAGTAAATATTGAATAAATCCACTCAAAATTAAAAACATGCAGAAAACTGTTGCTTTCTGTTAACTACTTCAATAATGCAGAACTTCATATAGCCTGCATAAATAGAATTGAATAGTCATATAGGCAAAAGATTAAACACTAACTGCCTATGTAAGTATGACCATTGTTATGATTAATTTCAATGCTTCTTGAATATGCAAGAAAGTGAAGCACCAACAATAAAGTATATAACAAAAATTTTACCATGGTATTAGCAAAATTAAAAATTAAGTCTTAAAATTGTGAGAAGCATTCATACTATCTGAAAACATGACTTTTTCATTTATCCTTAATTGTATTACCTAATAGGATCACAGAACCAGAACAAATATAATTCAAAAGATGGTCTTACAAATAAATATTTCATTATCCACATAAGATTATAGTTAAGTCGCAACAGTACATAATCTTAACAGACTGAAAAATGACTATTCTTTAACACTGGATTGTACAGCATAAACAAAGATATGTTTCTTTTAATAAAACAAATAATAATAAACATCCACAAAACTATTTGCGACATTTATTGTTATTTATAAAACTGAACACAAAATTAAGGGATGAAAACTTAACTCAGAAAAAACATGAGCAATTTGTCATTAGCATCAATTTAATAATAAAAAGTAAGAATTTCTAGATATAATCTATCCTACATAACAATGATTTGTGCAAGTTTATACTTTGTACACATTAAAGGTTAAAAATACCTACCAGATGAAGGTCCCTCCTAAATTTCAAGTGGAAAAATAGAAAAACATTATGACATTAGAAGGAAATAAAAATCATCCTAGAAATGTTTTATATATTTATCTTGATCTTCGTTTTTACAATACCAATATCAAATTCGAACAGTCTGAACTAGATTTTCAGACATTTATAAAACACACTTGCACATAATTTTTCTGGGACACTTTGTGTTTATAAAATTTTGCATCTTTAAATACTAATGATCACTACTGCTGTATATCCTATCACTTTTAATATCAGTGGTTAAACAATTTACACTATCCCTTCACCCTGGTAGTGCGCATATCCTTTTACTTAGGCTAATCAAAATAATGTTACATATATCATGCATTACTTAAAACAGAACAGTTAATGGTCTAGAAAGCAAAATTATATTTTATTTATTTATGACTTTTAAAAAACAAAAATTGTTGTTAACTATAAGGATAATAATTTGTTTCTGAAACACTTTAGTCATCCTGATGGTTATAAATACACTATATAATACAGTGGCATGACCAGCTTAAAAACGAAACAAACCAATAAAATTGACCTTAATTCATTTAATTAGCATGCACAATAATAGATGTCTGGTGCTAGTGCATTTTTCAGTATTACTCGCACAATCAGTGTTGCTATCTGTGAAAATAATGTGAATGGTTTCTTAATCGCAGAAAAATAACAGATATTCATTAAGCAATCTATATTTTTCACACGTGACGTCTGTACTATTGTTATTATTCCAGTTTGAGGTTCGTCGTTCTATATTTCATTTCAGGATCCCAAATTTTGTTACTATAAACTACAAAAATCTCTGTAATAAATAATCATATTAATTATTATATGACTACTGATCATGGGTGCTTTAATACTTAACTCACATCACGACAGATAGCCTACTTATACTGTAAAATACTTTGTTAATAACATAACTTATCTGAAAAATTATTAAAAAAGCTTTTAATTTTACATTAAAATAATAAAATTATTATTTAAGAAGCTGCAGTGATCTGTTTTCTACGAAGGGGGACGGGTTATACATGAGAGGAAAGAATCAGGAATTAAAAATTGTAATACAAAGCAACAGTGGCAAACTAGTGTAGACGTGATATATAATGGAATTAAAGATGAAGCATTTTAAAGAACAAAGGAAGAGAGAATTCAACAATAGGTTTTGGGATATAGGGCCTGAAGGAATAGAAAAGCTCGGACAAACACATCTATAAATGCTGGAAATATATTTTATAGCTTTCTACTGAAAAATAAAACATTTTAATGGTAGAACAAGCTTAGATGGCCTAGTGAATAGATAAGTAAAAACTAATTTCTTTGAATGTAAACGTGATTGTTCAAAAATAACTTATTAATGAAGCTATAGTATCACTAATGTTAGCTAAGATTTAATTTTCCCCAAAAATTACATAACTGAAGGGGGTTCATCTTTGAATGAAGTTTTTAAAATCAATGAAAAATTTTGTCACTTCAATACTGTGTAAATGAGCTTCCAGTAATATCAAACCTTGATTTATTAAAATAAAATTATTTTAAATAAAACTCAATTTATTAAATAAATACATCAAACTTTGTCAACTTTTATAATAAAATTTAGAAACAAAACAATAATACTTTAAATATTCTATTTCATGTCTACTTCTTGATTGTCTACTTTTGCAGTAAACCACCTTTGATATCCCATATATGATTAATTATATCTACTCCAAAAGGAAAGAAGAAGGAGAGAAGCCGTTCCTTAACAACAAAAAACAAAAAAAACCACAAAAAAATCACCAATGATTTTTTAAATTTTAATATGAAACTGGTTATTATAATTTTACGAAAACATAACACAACAATAAACAGCAAAACAAAGAAAATCTCAAATTAACTACAAAACAATATAGCACACTTACGTACAAACATAGGTAAGTAAAAAATAACTAATAGAAATAATACTTTTTGTTGTTTTAAATACTGATTAAAAAAAAAAGATTGTTGTTTTCTATTAAACATTGGTAAATAAATTAACTACCTTTAATAACTCTTTCGATGGCAGCATATTTCCCTCATTGTCTATCTAAAACAAACAACAAATTTAGATCCCATAGAACAATCTTTTTTAATGGAACAAAATATAGACTTAACATAGAGCCTAATCATTTTACTAATTTCTACACAAAATTTATGCAACAAATGTGATGAATTTAAACCAAGAAAATGCAGTGCAATGAAAAATAATAATGCCAAACATTAAAAAAAAAACTGAATGACTAACACTTAAGGTTGGAAGAAAAAGATTCATTATCCACTTTTAATATTACTTAAAGAAAATTTAGAGGCAATGTTAATAACCAACAATTAACCCTGAAAGTGTTTTCGAAAATTATTTTGCCTTGAGCAACATAAATAAATAAAACTAGCAAAGTGGACCTGCGCAAATAAATTTGCACTATGTTCTTGGGTTTCAATCCCCTACCATGCAACAACAAACTTCAACAGTTCTTAGAAGAATGGAGAGTAAAGACTTAAGCACAGTATACGATAATTTTGTCCTGAAAAGAATGGTTTATTCCATAAGCATATTCTGTATTTTTATGGAATATGGCTAAGGAGAGGGTAAATGTGGGTGAACCGTAATACATTACGCTGTATTACCGCAAGTTACAAATGAATTTCAAGTTTAAAACTTTTGGGCAAATCAGGAAAGAACACTCTTTAAATTACAAAAATCTGTTTGATAGAACTATGTATTTAGGAGTTAATAAAATTCCTATTTAAAATATATGGGAAGTGATTTTGCATTTTAAAATACATAAACCTGTTTAAAAGTTAAATGTTGGAATCGCTTTATGAATGTAATTGACAGCCTATATATTTTAATATTGATACATTAACAATCGTATTAAGAATCAATCTCAACATGGTAGTCAATTTCATTCGCATGTTGTTAATTTTTATAGAATAACAGTGATGAAGAATTTAATGATTCTTACAAGGAGAGTAGTTACATTTTATGTAAAAATAAAATTGATAATAGGCGAATTCACTGGTGGTAACAGGTTAGGTATCCATGTCGGTATCATGGACGAAACGGGTAATTCCGATTGGATTGAAATAAAGAATTACCAGTTATTATTGAATTCTGTTTAAATTATTATTTTATGGTTAACATGGGTGATATAACCAAGTGTAAAACATTCAATACTTAAGGAGTTAAGATTCTTCAATTTTCCAGAGCATACAGGTTAACAAAATATAATAATGAGTAATCTGATTATTATCTGGGAAAGTAATTTTATAATCCACTGTAAAGTTATGGTTAAAAAAAGGTTTTATAGTGGTTCGCTTATCATACAGGTGACTCCAGTTATGAAGTGATTGCTGAGACCATCGGTACTTTTACTTAATATTTATCAAAATTTTAAGATGTTTAATTCAATTTCCTTCGATAAAACTTTTTCTTTTTTGCCTGACACTTTTACAAACTCAACAATATTACTGTACTTTTCACAATACAGAAGAGAGTTTGGCTAATCGCTTGAATTGGCTGCGTTGTAAATAAGATAACGCTCTCAATTCATCCCTCATTAATTGTATAGTCAAGGATTGTTTAACAGGATTTTTAAATAGTTGTTTTCATTTAGTCTTCTTTCACAACTCATACTGTGTAGATACATACACTATCCCTCACCGCTCATGCAGCTGACTGGAGCAATCAGACAAGCTTTCTCTAAACTCTTTAATAGAACTTTACAAATATGAATGAAGTACAGAACAGAGCAGCTTTTAAAATAGATATACTGCATATGATACAACACTATTTCCCATGAATTCGCTGAGAAAAAGGGATTAAGATTTCCGGTGAACAGTTACACATAGATGATAGGGTATATATTTGGTAAACTTCATTTAAGATAAGATAAGATTAAATTCATTTAAAGATACTGTATGTGATAACTGTACTTCAATGATTAGTTTTTATTTTTTACTTACAAAGGGTGTTTTTTATTTGTTTCATTTATTGATTTGTACTATACCAAAATTACTAAAATAAATTTCATAAAAACCTATAACAAAATTAGTACACATTGTTTGAATAATATTTCTTTTTTAATCGAATTACTTTACAACCAATGGCGTTATAACTGGAGTTGACTGTACATAGGAATATATCAAAGTTAATTTTATATGTCAACATATTATATATTATATTGTATTATAACATATATAATGTTAACATATTTCTGCTGATTTTACATATTACATTCACAATATAGTAATTATTATATTAGGTAGGCAACCACGATAATCTAACTTAAACATATTACAGACAAACTATAGTGCTTATGTAAATCTGTTTATTCATTTTTAATAAAGAAGGTACACTACCACATGTTCAATTTATGACAGTACGTACTACTTATTATAAACCACAATCTTAGTCTTTAAATAAACATAGCTCGACATCGAACGTTTCCAGCCTTTGGTTAGAGCAAATAATTTTTCTAAATAGTCTCTAAACATGGACTGAACAATCACAACGGTTTTATTAAGTTATTAGTTTCATTTTGTTACATGTTAACATTTCAATAGAAGGGGCTAAAATAATTTTAACTTAAAAATATAAAGGGGGCCAGAATTGATTTAAATAACGGTTCATTAACATTTCTTCTAAATCCTCAAAGTAACTTAAAAATCGAATGAAGAATTCTTCAAAAAAACTCAAGCCTAATTTTAATTAATATATAACAAAAACAACAACAAGCAGTAACAGAGAAACCAAAACCATGAAAATTAAAGAAATAAAGAAACATAAAACTGACAAAAACAACAACATATAACATATTACAGATTATTATATTAACTACATACTGCCATTTATGATAAAACAAATAAGTAATGCCCAAACATTAAACAATCTACAAATTTTTGTGACAAATTAATTTGACAGCAAGAACAATATACTAAATTAAAATTTGTCAACTTTTAACACGATCCATTATATAAATGACTCAAGTTTATCAATAGAAAACAACAATATTAG
This sequence comes from Catonia carolina, assembly GCA_035578175.1. Lineage (NCBI taxonomy): Eukaryota > Metazoa > Arthropoda > Insecta > Hemiptera > Achilidae > Catonia > Catonia carolina. Next base: position 68,588,251 of record JAQMRL010000002.1, read on the forward strand.
TCATTTTATGATGAAATTTTAAAACAAGTATATACATTCATTCAATGAATCAGCAGACAAGGTAACTATATAAAAAAAACCTTGATAATCCAAACTGGAAGTGTTAAGTGGTTAGAATAATCAACAACAAAAAAAGTTGAATTATTCCTCCTAAAAACCAAAAAATTATACAATTTACAATCTTATACATCATCAGAACATATAAAACAAAATTTTCGCTACATTAGTCTATCAGAGGTAATATCAAAAAAAACAATTTAATGAGATTTGTTACGGCTTTCACCAATGAATTAAATGTTTTGTCAAAATTAGCTGATCTACATGATTTTTCCGAATTAAAATCGTAGAAAAATAACATTTAGACGTATTTAATAATATGGCAAACCAGTGAAGCTAGAAACAATAGATTTGAAATACAGCTTCATCATATCATAAATTAACTCCTTAAAAAGTATGTATGAAATCACTAACTTTTAAAAAACATAAATAATGCTTGTACTATGATGAGAAAGATGCAATAGAAATTAAAATGAAAACAGGTATTTTTTCAGTTTTTAATTCAACCCCTAAAAAAATGGCAAGTTAATATTAATATGAAAAAAATCTGCGGTTGAGATAATGTGAATTGGAAATTATACAGGGGTAAATGTAATTTACACTTAAGTGACCTTGCCAATAGATTTACAGGCGCTGACGACAGCCCTCTAGATAGTTGGAAACCAACCGTACTGTACGTTTTATAAGATCCAATTTGTTCATTTCTGGCAGGACAAAACTGGAGCCTATTTCACCTCAAATTCTTTTATTTATGTAGATATAGTATAATAAATAAGTTAAACATATAAAAATAACAAAATGCTAAACTGAAACACTAAGTGCAACGAAATGCTTCTTTTAAACCTGTATCTATTAATGTACATATTTCAAGACCCGATCAATGGGAGAGTTGATAACAAACAAGAGACTGATATAATGAAGAAACAGTAGAGCGTCAATAATCCCGAGAATTTTTCAATATTTTAATTAGCACAAGAACGGTCAACGTAAAGCATGGTTTACACTGTAACATTTTTTTATACATTTTTGTTTGAACACATGAACGAGGATCAAAAAAAAAAGTTTGAGGATTGTCTACTGTTTACATGTGCTGAGAGAGACAGCGTTCCAGACAGTGATGTCTTGGTACAAATCACAGCCAGAATGTAGTCAAGTTCAGCTCTTGGTATTCAACACATTCAATGCGGATATTGAGTTTGGTTGGCGACCTCTACTGACAGAATTTTTTTAATGGATAATATTTTGCTGTTTGTCGTAAATAATGATGTAGTAATCAATATTTCAAAAAAATATTGATATTTGGTGAGTTTTTAAACTTGAGGTAATATTACCTCCTACATTAGCAGGATTGGAATGAGGTATGCAACCACGCAATACACGTCCGAATCCAATCAAATTTACTGAGATGGAGACTTTTCTCTTGTACAAAAAAGCATTAGTTATTATTTAGTTCCGTTGCTATTATTTGCTAACATGGGGTAATATTACCTCTTCCGCACCGAACATGTTAAGCGGATGAAGGACTAGGCCAACAGAAAATGATTGTCGAAGCTATAGCAACAAAAAATTAGCGTTTTTTAAAAATTTCATTCATTTTGTAAGGTTCATAGTGAATCTTTTGTTCGACTGTACATAGTATTGTTTATTTTCAATTTATTATACAGCCTGTACTGCACCTACTGCAATACTACACACTACACCTACATTTTTGTTCATTAAAAGTAACAAAATATACGTAAGTAGTATAAAGAAGAGTTTGTTTTTAATTATTTCAACCTTTGAAAATGCTTAACTATAGGTGTCTAAGCAGCATTTCTAAGTTATGCTCGAAAATTTCAACCAATTAGTTATCCAAACTTCCTATGGTTCAATTAGTTTGAATTTTTGACTGTACTGTATGTGCAAGTCCACCACGTGTTGGTTCTTTAACCCTTTAGCTGCTAGCCCCAAATTTTTACAAAACAGATTTTAATTACAGTTGACTGCAATTATATTTACGTTCCGCACTTAAATACTTATGTGTGGTTCACATAATTTTACAGTTAGCTTTGTAATATTTTATTAGCCTTTAATAGCATGCTGCCATCTATTGGCTAAAGATCAAATTAAAATTTGTTATCCTTCTTTTATTTTTACATCTATTTTTCTGTACATACGCATTATGCAGTACAATTGTGGTTTTTGAACAAATATTATTTTATTTTAGTCTTAATGTAACGTATTTGTAGTCTCTTACAAACTTCGTCCTATGTATGTTTGTATTGTACCATGTAATTGTTTTTGTAAAAAAAATATTCCTACGGGATTTCTCTGTTTTATTTACATATAAGTCGTAAATATATTTACCGTACTTAGTGTTATTTATCGAACTTGGATGACTTCTTAACTCAGAATTAGATAACCACGTGTCTAGCATGCTACAATGATAAGGTTGACAACACAATGTTTGGTTTATCAAGGTCACAAATAACAAGAAATTTTGTTATTGATTTTTTTCAATCGAAAGAAAAACAATAAATATACAAGTGCCTTATTACAATATTAGATACTAAGCATTATTAGCAACATAAAATGAATAAATGAAGTTAAACAGCAACTTTTTCAAATCGTCACAAAAAAACATTTAACAACCCTAGAGTAAATTTTATAAAATCTAGACCTTTATTTCATATTGATCTTAATCATATTAAATTTAAATTGGGAAGCTCTTGTGGGAATATTACGAGTACCTAGAAACATTCCACTTGAAATATACGAAACTAAAGAACGGATTGAAAATTTTTTAAAAATGTATCAAAATTTAACAATGTTTCAATGAACCACCACACTAGCTGCATAATATATGTGACCTAATGAAAATGATTTTCCCTAATAAAACTAAAATCTAATACAGAAATATAAAGCAACTTACCGCCATAGCTTGTAGGTCATTTTCATAGCTTTGTCTTAATTTTGCACTGATTAATGATTCAGCTTTTGACATGTTTTCAATACTTCCTTTTACGGTTATTATCCTTTCCAAATTGAAACTATTAATATCATTGATACTGCAATATAAAAAAAAAAATCAGATAAATTTAATTTTATATTTCAATATTTTATTAACAGAAATAAAAACAGTAAATGTTTTCTAGTTCAGTGAATACTTGCTTAACCAATCATAAATCAATTATGAATCAGTTTAATTAAGCAAAAGACATTCAGCATTTTACTGATCAGCATCCATGAGTATACACAAATACAATTATGATTATAACACCTTCCAAAACAAGTTCATCTGCCACTGGTATTTACAAACAATATGAAAAATTTGAATTATTGACAAACCATTTCATTCAAATTATTTTAAAAAGTGATTCAATGTTTAATTCATAAATTAACACTTATTTCTGAATCATTCTAGTCCTAATGACTATACGCTTATATAAACTAATCACTTCTTTCTGTTATTTGACTAACATCCCAGTCTCCCTGAGGTAATTAAACAAACAAAATCGCACCATAAAAAAACCAGTAACACTGCCTCAAAAACAAAATGGTTGTTTTTCTTTGAAATTTTACTTGTTTCACAGACAAACAAGTAAATCACTTTTATGAAGGGCAAAGACTGCACACGATTACACCAAAACATAAATCACACAACATTAATACACTTTGATTGAATTAAACGTTAGCCTAATACTCGAACACGAAAAAATGATTCAGCAACCTGCACCATAGCTTTGCAAGAGATATAGTTAATACATTCTTAATAACTACTATAATGTTGGTTCAATAAATATAACAAATACATAATGGCCGGCCGCATTGGTGCAGTTGGTAACAAGCTCGCTTCTCATCATGCGGTCCTGGGTTCAAATCCCACTCAGGCAAGGCATATTTTCATACATTACAAAAAATCATTTCATTTCATCCTATTGCATTAAGTTTCACCCCAACGTTGTCGCTAATGACCGTTGCAGTTGATGCAACGTTAAATTAAAAAAAATACATAATGTGAGAAGCATAATCAGGAAGTCAATAAAAATATTTGTTTTACAACACAATATAATTTTATTGTAATATAAATATGTCTTTAATAAGGACTCTACATAAATCATTAACTGTTGGCTTTCCATAAGTGCATAACAGTGAATGATGAGCAAGCAAATACACATGATTAAACAATAGATAAATTGTTTAACAATGCTTCTATAAACTCTCATAAAATCATAACGAATTACTAAAATTCTTACCTGGACACTGTAATTTTTGTATCGGTTTCTTGCATGATTCGCTTAATTGTATTTCCTCCTTTACCAATAATTCTTCCGATTAAATTGTTATGGGCCAAAATTTTTAGTGTAATTTCTCCTTTATTTGTGTTGGTCGCTTCTTGTTGCATTACTTCTAATATTCTTCGGCAGGCATTTGTGCAATTGTCAGGGTTACCATAAATTGTGATTGCTTTTTCTAAAGAGCCTACATTGTCTTTACGATGTACATCGACTCTGAAATGCCAAAAAGATGATTATTAATATTCAATATTAAACTACATAAATATCTTACATGATTACTACAAACGATCAAATTACAGTATAATAATTTAGTTTCACTAATGCATATCAATTAATATTCATAATCTATATTTATTTATTTCTCTAAATTTTACGAGCAGTGTGAATATAAAAACACGGTTCAATATTTAGACTACTCTAAAATAATACTCATTAGTTGAAATAAACTTTTCCATCACACAATTACTGGCTACATTTATCACCAAATAATTGGCACACTTTTTTATTATTCACCAAAATTATTTCACTTCATTAATACGTAAAGCATATATTCTCTAATCTGAACATATACCCCATTCATCGGAATTTATAAAGTTCAGGGTAAGGAAATTGGAAGAAAATTAAAATTGATAAGTTTTTAAAATAAATCTGATGTTACACATGTCATTATAAAACACCTAATTTTTATAAGATTTCATCAAAATTGAAGCACTTTATTAGTTCAATGTCTATTAGGTCTAAGAACTACAGGGTCTTTTGGTCCCATAATAGTTTCATATTTTTTGACCTGGGGGCCCTAATTTTCTCTGTTTTGATGGCGTTAAGTTGTTCCTTTTTTGAAAGGAAAGTAGCTTAGTTTATTTTCTTTTAAGATCTTTTCCTTTCCATTTTTTTATCATTTATTTAGTTATGTATTTTAAGTTGGATTTATATCCAGGGTTCATTTATTTTGAGCAACATTCAAGAATTGGTAGGTTAGAAGCTGTTAGTGAGTCATTCATTAGAGGTAGTCTGCAGAGATAGCTTTTATATGAGACTACTTTTTTACTTATAGTCTATACTCTTTTTCTCTTTTCCAACATTTTTTGGGGATTATCTACAACTTGTCGAGAACTTAGGCATTTGAAATTAATGGCTTTTCTTTAAAATATTCTTCTGTTTTTAGGAGGTAGTCAGTAGTATATATTCCTCATGAATTCAAATTCATTAATTTAAAAAAATATTATTATTAACTAATACAAAAATTATATTTTATTTAATTGATAATAATCTCATTCATTATCTACAATATTAAATAATAATGTGGTTTCTAATATTCATACAAATATAGATTTAGGCGGGACACAAAATTGCACAATAATTACAACAAAATTACTATTACTGAACTGACTCTTATCAATAGATAGTTTAAGATAAATGTTTTACAATGTATGATAATGAAACATTAACCTCTATTTCAAATCAAAGAAGATTTACAATGACCAAACAATTGAACGCAGTAAATTACTATAAATAATATATTTTACATAGAACAAAAATTATTCCATGGTTCTTTGAACTACCATTAACAAATAAATTTTTTGTTTATTTAAATAAAAACACCTTTTATCAAAACTCAAATTTCATACTCTTATTATTTTAACATTACTACATACACCAAATATAAACTGATCAATTAAAAAAGTAATAATGATATTCTTATGCAAAAATAATATAATTTTCAATGCTTTCATAACAGCTGCTATCATCACTTGTTTTTTACCTCTTCTTTTCACACCATCATATTTTCTACTGAACATATTTTCATGGATCTCACAATTATCAGTGTACAAAAAATTGAAACCAAACTTTGTTTTATATGAATAACCGTTTTTTATTAATAATCTGTAAATATTAATAAACATTTTTACAAAATTTAGTTTCAAATTTGGGAACTCTGTATTCTTCTGATAATGGTGGATCAACGAAACGTGTCAGTAGAAAAAAAGATAATACAAAGAAAAAGGGTAGAAGAAAACCAAATGATACAGTACCTGTAACAGGTCAGTGAAACGTTCAATATTTTTTAAAACAGGATTAAATATACGTTGCAAGATGTATTTACAAACTAATAATGTGCTATAATGTTCTGTGTCATCTAGACAGTCAGTGGCATCCTTTTGTGGTTGATGTTTATTGTAGAGTGAACGCCAAATAACCTTGCCGGTGTAGTTGCACAAACAGTTCGGATTTAGTTGGTAGATTTCATGTCTTAGCACCGAACTGCATTATTAAATCACATGTTCTGAACGATGTAAATTATCATCTATTAGTGACGTTAAAAACATTCAATTGTAAACATTGTAAACAAAAATCAACGCCTACCACATATGACATTACAGACTAATGTTTTCAAGTTAATTTACTATATAACGTTGCAAGAGCAACGTGACTCTGATCACAGCTAGTACAGCACTGACCCCCATCACTCGCTGAGGCAACCGAGTGCGCTATTATCAAAAATAAAGCTTCTGTGCACTTCAGAAAACCGGCAAGCTTATTTCCGCTTTAACAAGTTACAATGTTAAACAACATACATTTAAAGACAATTGCAGTAGTCTGATTCAGAGTGCATGACAGTAGTTCTCCAAGTTGTAGCGTCAGTGTTACCACCTACAGGGATGAAAGCTCATTGCATGTGACATGTAATGAACAAAATGAAACTGGAGATAACGCAACAAGAGGAGTAATGACTTATTTCTGTAACCACTAGTATTTTTACAATACTATATGCTGTTAACACAGCTACCAATTATTTACATTAGTCAAACCTAAACACCAAATTTTGAATACCGGGTGTCCCACAGAATTCGAATCATAGGGAACTAGCATTGGTTTTTATTAGTTTGGTAATATTTTATTCCCATGAATAAATGAATTAATCAGAAACCACTCAAAAATGTTTTGACCTTTTAAAAATATCAAGTTTGATAATACATTTTAAGCTATAAATCCTAAAATACGTTACATTGTATGTTTGGAGTAATGGTAACGGTGTAGTGTGAAAATATACAAACAGGTGGTTCGAATCCTTCGGCAGAAATTTTTTTTATTAATATATAATTTTTTTAAGATTTTCAATATTTTTAAACAATAAAAAAAATTTCCGGAAATGGATTCGACCCACATAACTCTACATTCGATTGATGATGCCTAATCCTTGGCTTGTGCATAGGTAATGATGAGGTGAACACAGATAATGTCAGAGCTGACTGGGAATTGAACCCACGATTCTTGGCGTAACCAGTTGTACTGACATTACCGCTAATCCAGCCATGCACACTGAATCAAGTGTTAAAATGTTTTCTAAAAAAGTTTTCCACACAAAATTTTGCAAACTCAAACAACATAAAGGAACTGTAAAGTAATTAAAATGTACACTCTTATAATTACCTGGCTCTTGTTTGCTGTGTAATCTGCCTAATGGTAGAACCCTGTCGGCCTATGATGGCACCAACCATGTCACTCTGAACTAATATTCTCAATGGAAAGTCTGTTTGTCGTCCACCACTACCAACTAAACCAGAAAATGCACCAGCTGGTCCTCTGCCGCCTCTTGCACCTCCACCACCCCCTCTTCCACGCCCTCGTTCTAATGCCATTTCTGCTTTTAATGTGTTACCCTCAAATTCGTAACCGTTGATTTCATTCACAGCCCTGGAAAAACCACAAAACTGTATTAATTACGGAAAAACATTTGAGGGGGTTTTCACAAAAAAGAAATAGACATATAAAAACCATCTATTTTTCACACTCATCATGGATTTACTAAATTCAACTCATATAAAGAGCAAATATCTTTCTTTAGGTTAAACACAGGAAAATTATTACAATGGACAAGCTGGATATGGTTATAGGAAAACAAACTATGAATTTCACACAAATAATTAAAATCATGCTCGTGTAAAAATTTAATATAATGTATTGCAACAATTTTAAAACTAATTTTTATAAAATTTCTAATTCTTAACTATTTGCATTTTTGTGCAGAAAACAAAACTTTCATCGTCAAATACAATACAAACACATAACTTGCACAATTTTATAATTTTAGAACAAAAACTAAAAACAGATCAACAATGTAACATCGAAAACAATTTACAAGAATGGAAGAAAATTATGAATGCTGGATGCTGTGGTAAAGAACTTGTTATCCTTGAAAAAGATGTTAATTACCACGTGATAGCAAACGCTTCAAGTTCAGAATTTGATACAATTGCTGTTCACAACGTTAAAACATATAAACAGTAAAATATAATTCACAATTCTTAAATGAAACAATTTAGTAAAAAAGCTTACGAAATGGAAACTAAATAGTATTTACAAAAACTACATTCAGAATATTGTTATTTATGTGCTATAACAAAAAGAAAATAATTACATTTTGTTGGAAGCATGTTTGTTTCTATTTTCTTTACAAAGAATAAAGCAATAGAAACAATCACAGTATCTATATGCACAACTAAATTTTAAAATTTGATATAAAATCAAATACTTTAGTATAATAACAACCAGCACTAATCGTTTATACAAGCCAACGTAGTCCTACTGGTCTTCACTACACACAACCTAACCTAAAATCACAAAGCATTATTATTATTTGAAACGCAAGTAGGTTTTAGGCAACTCCCATACTTCATCTGAATTTCTTTAACAATCCTGCCGAAACATCATGTAATAACATTTTTTACATACATATTCCAAACCCAAGCTAATTAACCTTAAAATATTAATCCTCTTCTGGTAGAATTCTATGAACACCCTCCCGAGGGACTAAGTACCCTTACTACATATCACACTCCAGGTGCAACCACACTCTTTTTCATGGACTTAAGACTTAGGAAAATTTCATCACAAACATAATATTTAAAACAGAACAAAACAAAATCTTTCGAGCAAAGTAGATTCACAGAGAAGGAGAACAATAGATGAGCACCCCTCCATATAACATGATATTTGAAATATAAATAGTGTTAAATTTACAATTCTAGGTATATTACCAGACAAGATAGACAAAACAGTGTAAAAAATAAATCACCACGTAAATAATATTTAACAATATTACAGGTTGCATTTAAGTGCAGTATACAATTACAACTGTAATAGTATACTGAATTAGTAAAAGTATCCTCTAATGGTATTCATTAAAAAAACCATAAAATAAATTTGGAAGACACTGTGATATTAGTTTAAATCTGAATTCATGGACGCAGCAAGATCAGTTACACCCAGAAAGTTACCAAAAATTATATATCCTCTAACAAATACAAAAAAAAACATTTTAAAATTGCATAATATATATTTAAATTGCTAATTCAGAAAAATTAATTCATAGATCAAAGAACCGAATCAAACTGTTAAACTATCTGGTAAATAGAAACCACATTTAATGACGATTATTTGTAAACATAAATTTCATCGATGGGATGTAGGGAATGTTATTTTTTATACAACTGGATCGATCCTAATATGTAATTAAACTAAAGAACCTAGTACTACAGTTGTAATCTAGTAGCCAACTTTTAAGATTTCAAGAAAAGACACTTAAACGCCTTCTTGGATGTAATTAAGTTTCATGTCACAAAAGCATTTACTTAAGGGTTGGGGTACGAAAATTCTTATTAGAAGAATTTTTTCCTCTTTGAAAACGGCTTTAAAAGGCTCAAAAATCCACAAAATTCATCAAACACTTTTACTCCATAAAAATGGATACGGAAAAATCTGTCTTTAAAAGGCTCAAAAATCAAAAAAATTCATCAAACACTCTTTTATACTCCACACTTTTACTCCATAATAATGGATACGGATAAATCTGTCTTTAAAGGGCTCAAAAATCCACAAAATTTATCAAACACTCTTTTAGTCCATAATAATGGATACGGATAAATCTGTCTGCAGTCCTGAGTGATGTGACTTATGCGATATATCCATAAATAGAACTAAAAAGATTGTTTAAAGAAATATTATAATTATTTTGTATAAACGTAACACACGTTAAGTATTAACAGACGAAACACAACTGATCTGGCACACCAACTTTGTGGCAGTCAGAAAACTGGCGAGCAGTGCATCAACTCACCTTCCGCAGGAGTGAATTTCCTGGAATATTTAAGCATAATTTTGATGACCAAGTCAAATTTCAACCTAAATATTCTTTTGATTTAATTTGTAAATTTGCGAATATATCCGTCAATAATCCATGAGAGTTAATTAAACAAACACTACATTTATGACAAATTAGAAAAAAAAATTTTCAACAAATGTAATCCTGAATGTTTTTTAATACTATGAAAATTAAAGAAAGGAAAATATGTCTTTGTTTTCTTTTTTAAATCACTATATGTTTTAAATTATACATGAAAAACGAACATAAAAGAGTGCTCTATTAGAAAAAATTTACATTCTGAAACAAAATACTAATTTCATCAATAAAAGTAATAATAAAAATTTAAAACTGACTGTTGCGCTTGATCCTGAGACTCATAACTGATTTGGACGGTCTGTGGCTGGCCTTCGCGCGAGCTAATCTTCTCACAATTCTGGATGGTACCACCAAACTGTGTCAGAAGAGAGTCCAGATCCTCTAGTCGAACGTGAGAAGGAATATTGCTAACTACTATCTTCCCGTTGCCACTGCACAGACAAAACCAAACCAATTCGTCAGTTAAAAAAAAAAAATCAAAAATCTACTTTTTTAAAATAATTACAAACGCAAACTAAACAAAGTACACGAAGAAAAAAACCGTTTGTAATTCTATGTATTTCTACTATAAAAGGAATTTTAAACAACTTACAAAATGTACTCTACAAAACACACTAAAAAAGAAAACAATCAACAATTACTACAAAAGGAAATACTTTTTTTCTATACTAATAAAATGTGTAATGCTAAAAAGTACCAATAAATTAAATAAATAAAGTATGAAGAGCCACACACAATTAATTAATGAACTCTTATTATTGATTATGATATGCCAATTTTGTTTAAATGAAATCAACAACTAGGTTAAAAAATCAAATAGGAAATATCATGGGGTAAGACTTTTACAAGTTTGTACGAATAAGTACCGATCAAATAGGTAATGACTACATGGTAAACAACAAAATGTTCCCTAATTTAGTCAAAAAATTTGCATACTCATCAAAAAAAATCAGTTTAAAAGTGGATTTATTAAGACAAATTAAGAAAAATATTTTAAGTTAAAGTGCAAATACAGTTATTTCTTTAAAAACATGATTAACTATAAAACATCCAAAAATTTGTAATTTTTTATGGAGAGGGGGAAATATTACCCACATAGAAAGTAGTACTCTTTTTTCACCATGTTACAGAAGACATAACAGCACTGAATAGGCACATAGATAATGTAGTAAAAATATTTTTAAAAAGTCATAAGATTAAAGGTGTTAACTCAGAAAGACAAATCCAAATTTTTGAAAATTTACAAAAATTATAAGAAACTTATAAGAAGGGCAAACAAAATGACAGTTGGAAAACTGAAGTTAGGTATCAATTCTTATTTTATTGCATTACTTAATATGTCGTTTGAAGTTGTAATCACAGTTGACCTGTACTATTTTTTACTAGATATAGAATACACTTTCCATGACAGATTATGAAAAGAACAGAAATTTATACAGTGAAAAGTAATATAATTTTTAAAAAACACTCACATTTAGGTAATATAAAAAGTCTTGTTCATACAACAAACGAGATTTCAATGATATTAAATAATGTAATAAAGACAAAACCATGTTGTAAAACAGTAGCAAGTTTTACCAAAGAATTATGCAATATAAAAAAAGTATTGACAAATTCAGAAAGATAAGGGGAAAACAACACGTGTCATATTTTACGAGGCACAAACAATAATAATCCTAAAGATGTTCACGATTTGCATTTTTTTCAACCCTTATTACCTTCAGGGTAAAATATAAACGGGAGAACAAGTTTGCAGAGTTTTTGGTGGTGACTGTAAGAACGGGTTTAAACCCCCTACAAGGGTGAAGGGGAGAAAATACAATGGGTCAAGGTGCTTCCGGCAAACAACAAGCAATGGTTAGAAGTAGCAGGTCCTCATAAAGGTCACGCAGTATCAGCTACAGGTCAGGTCAGGAACAACATCGCAACGCAACGTTGCTTCAATTGAATGTACCGTACTGGTACTGTAAAAGAACTACCTCCACATGCACAACACTACCTTGCTACTGAATAAATAGTAGAGGCATACTTTTTTCTCGGTGGTGAATGCAGACTACCTCACGCATTGTGTATTACCGTACGTACTCTTTGGTAACCCACCGAGTACTGAGACTTCGGCGGCAAAGTTGTTTAACGGAAACTAACTCACTTAATAATACAAGACTATTCTTCAAACAAATTTTTCACACAACTAAAATTTTGACATCACACATGTATTGTTTCGGCTTACGCCTGCTATCATATAAAATGAAACATTTTCATAAAGTTCATAACGAACCGAATCGTGAATTGAGCGAATACGATAAATGGACGCCAACGAATAAAATATTTAAAGACGGCCGAACAACAATATCAATCAAATTATATTTAAGATAAATCTGTATTGGCAGACGAAGTAGATCCAACCCTAATAAATTCATGATTAGCTAGTACATCGAATGAAATTCATATTTTTTTGCTACAAACACCCAAAAAAACTTACACGCAAAATAAAATTAAGTTTCACAAATATCCTTTTTTATTTAGAAACCATATCTTAAAACACCATTTTTATTATAAAGATTAGTTTAATTTCCCACAAATCTTCTCCTCTGGAATACATCAATAAAAGTCGACAAGATTACTTATTACAAATAATGATGTATAAAAATTAACAGGAGCATCATTGTACAGCTTACGTAAGGAAATAATGTAACGCACAAACGAAAATCTAACACCACGTGAATTTAAGATTTTAACAAGAACAACGTGCATTTGAGAATAGCGGAAATGACGTAAATACATCCGGTTCTTCGGTTCATAATGTAATACAATATTACAATGATAGTATACACTCGTACTACACAAATTTAAAGTATTCAGTAATTGGAATTAAATTAATGAATGGACACTTTCTTTATTACCATTCTTTTAAGTATTTTAAGATAATACATTTTCCTGACGCATCCGTTCCTTGGGGAGTGAATTATTTACTTTCTCACATAAATTAAATAATAAATAACCAACATTACTCATGCGTAACAAATAACTTGCAAGTTGCAAACACATGAACAATAATTTATCTCTCATAATATAATTTACTATTTATAGCAATTTTACCAACTGTTCTCGCACCAAGCGCGAACTTATTGCTAGCCTAAAGGGCTATTCCCACGACGCTAGTCTAGCTGCTAGCAAAACAGCGTAATGGGAACGAACAACTAGCAGCTAGTTTAGCTGAACATGTTTGAATTTACTCGCGTTAGTGAGAGGGGGGAGATGAAGCAACGTAATTGACTAGCGCTAGTAAACTAGCTCGGTGTGAACGTTTGGAAATGTTATAACTGAACTAGCTATTTTATATAAGTTGGTATAGTAGGCTGGACTTTGTACAGCGATACACAGCACAACTCACGTTATCTTCAGATCTAGAATTCAATGGAATTAATAACTAGCTCGTGGAAACCGTCACCACGCGCTAAGTACGTCCTGCTAGTAAACTAGCATTATAAAATTAGCTTTATGCGTTACTTTCTGTAAGTATCGCTTAAAAAATAATATTGCCATTTTCTAAATTTGAGATCTTCAGCCAGGTACAAAAATAATAATCTTGGTTAACTTCCATACATAACCACCTGCATGTCTTGGTTTGAAAGAAGGATAACGAAGTTATATGAAGATGAAAAGAACCTATAACTGACCGGGAATAAAACCCGTAATACGCTGCTGGTGTAGAAGCCAGTTGTGATCGGGCCGGATGGATCTTTAAGATAGCTACTCCCCAATTTCTACCTATTAGGAGCAAGTAGTCAGAATTCAAATGGTTTACCTTTCCTAGTACCTCGTGTCGCTGTAACAGGATACGTAAGCCGATTTTTACACCGGTAGCACTACGGGAGGTTACAGAAATTAGTTTGCTTTAGTACAGCCTTTTTACCCCTAGGCGTCATCTAAATGCAAATGCTTTAATTTTTATTTTTAACCTTTAAAAAACAAATTACCGAATTTCAGCTCTCTGGATGAAGGGGAGAGTTTACTACGAAAAATTGCGTCAATACGGTTTTAAACTGGTGCAGCGGTCAGCGAAACTGGCTTCTATGCCGGATCCCCGGTCAGGCCTGGCATTTATTCATCAGTATATCACTAAAATAAATAATTAACTACGCACCAGCCAACACTTAAAACAAATCCGAATACAAACACTTCCAGAAAAGTTCGTACAGTAGCTAACAATTTAAAAAAAAATGTAAACAGTAAACAAATTTCAAAAAATTAAAATTAACTTACGTATTTTGTTGGAATGTGCGCCGACTATAACTGGGTGGGAAAATAACAAAATACTGTAATATTTCAACAAATTTGTTGTACAGCCGACCTCGAGGTGATAAAACGAAAATATATATTGAAATTGAGTTTGTATTCTTGCAAATTTACAACAAAAAATAAACCAAGAAAACTATCCTTAAATGCACCTAATAAATGAAATTTTTATTAATACTACAGATATGTCAAAATTAAATATAATAAAATACAACTTTACATCCAAAAGAATAATCAATTTAAGCTATTCTCAATTATACGAATTATTGTGTTAGCTATTTTCCCTCCACAAGTTAGAATCTCTAATTTCTTGTACGTAAAAATGATTAATTAAATTTGTTCTTAGATGTTAACCAATAAACATCCTAGCAGACCTGCTGAGGTCTGATTCTTATCACTCATGCAGTTATTTGTATCAACATCGGCACCTTTGTCATTGTAAAAAATATACGTACAAAAATTTAAAAAGGTAGAAAAAAGTTTTTAATCAGGAAACAAACAATAAGCTAAGTAACATGCACATAGAAACAATAAAGTTACCCGCCACCGCTTATTACGTCACGATTCATTCACAATAATAAGAACTCTCACTCAGTAGCGTGTTTCGCATTACAATTTCAAATCTAAAACAAAATTTCTGTATTTTTCATAGGGCTACATGGTCGATTAAATTCATTGTTTTGCGCAAAATATTCTAGTTCACACTATCTTATAACAAGCAAGTTCTCACGTTACGCATGAAATAATTTAACAGATATTAATCAATCATCATTTATTTATTTATTTTTATAAACGACATTCAGTACGAAATATTGGCGTTACAATACGAGATTTATTATCATATCAGCAAAATTAACACACTAAGGATATTTCACATCAACAACTAATTATAACGTAGGTTGTTGATTAAAATCATGATCAATTTTAGATCATTAATCAAAAAAAACTTTTATAGGAACGTTTCATTTTAGGCTACTTTCTTTGTAAAAATCAAATAAACGTAAAGATATTTTTTATTTAGTAGCCAACAGAAATTAAAAATCAGAAATACTAATAATAGATACAATGGATAAATGCAGAGTTTTTCGAAACTTTTATTAATGAAAACTTATCATTGTACACGCGTTTCATACATGTTTGTAAAAATAAATTACTTTTTAACAAATTTACAGCAAAATACTGTTATTCAATACATAATAAAAAACCTTTAAGGAAAGCAAACGTAAAACGTGCCGTAATCAAATACATATTATAACATAAAAACATGTGCAAAATGTTCTACATATTTTTTCAGTATACTTTCAACTCCGGAATTAAAGTTAAAAATTATAGTCCATTCGAAATAGCATGATACTAAGTCTATGAATGGTGGTAACTTATCGAAATAAAAAAAGTCCCTTTTTGAAAGTAAAATTTCCCATTTAATTATTCTTACAAAATAATATAAATCTTTGTTTTGGAATTTTGAAAATCATTTTTTTTAAATAACATTTGCAATCATTTTTAAAAAAAATAACACTATTAACAAAAATCTTTTGAATTTACAAATCACAAATTGGAGGCCTCATTACCCTGAGTACCTCTTATTACATCAATACTAATGTGTTAAAAGAGAAAATGACTATGTACAAAGATATTTTACATTTTACAATATGGAATACTTTTCACTATAATTTTTTGTACATCAAAACTTTCAGACAAGTCCAAAACATGGTAACATTTCAGGCGCCTAACTTCTTCTGCATTGTTTAGAAGATTTATGGCTAATTGAAAATCATACAGAATTAATAATTTTACTGGCATTTGTTACTGTTGCATTCAATACCCACATCCAGGCAATACACAAATCATGATTATTTAATACATTAATATTTAATTAATAATAATATAATAAGAGAACAATAAATAATAAATTTGATTTCCATTTTCCGTGTTATTGGAAAAATCATTATTTTTTACTTTAAGAATATTAATTAATCTTTTAAAACGCTCTCATTCACTAACAGGGAAAGTTAACAAGAAAAATCTTTGAAGTGGTAGCACTGACGCATGAGCACATTACAAAATTACCTTTGTTCTTTATTCCAGTTAAGTAATACTATCTTGCTATTTCGAATGAACTGTAATATAGTTGAAATAAAAAAAAACCGATTATAGAAGCGTCTTTTGTAACACAATACGCTAGCCACGTGGATAATATGAAGACCACGAGGTCAATATGCATCTTAATGATCTTACCTTGAACGATCTGTTAATTCAGTACTGTTTGTTACCAGTATTAAACAGCAGGATACATAAAATCAAGTAATAAATTTATACTACCGTTAACAGTAATTACTATTGGCAATTACTACTATCTGCCTACTATATTTTCAGTTCACGTCAACATAAATCTCTAAAAAACTTTACAGCCCAACTGAAATCACAAATATTAAAACCACAGCAAAATCATGATGAATCGTTTTTATGTTTATCGCTAATTAATAGTATTTTATATAACTTTGAGCTGTATCATGGTGAGTGTATTCTTAACGAGAAAGCGAACAGAGATAAAATTAGCATTGCATTATAAAGTAAAGAAGTTGAAAACACGTTCAAAAAACAAAATTAATTAAACTGTTGCTAATCATTTTATTTTAATCCTTTATAAAACAATTAACTAAAAAAAAAACCACGGAAAAGCGGTCTGGTAATTTTAATTTTACTAGAAAATAGTTTTCAGGAAATTCCAACAAAAAAATTATTATTTAATAATTTACATTTATGCCCGTAACAGGCATGAGGAATGTTACATTATTTCCACTTGATCACACAAGAGATACTTGATCATTGAGATACACTTGATCACAGTAACACAAGAGATACAAAAAATACTTCTGTTTCTTATCACATGCCAATTTTATAAATGCAGCATTTAAGAACAGAAGAGGTGTAAAAAAAACTAATCAAGAGGTATATAATTACTAGTAGAGTAATGAATTTTTAATTATACAGCCACAGCCTGTGGTGAATGATGTGAAGGTGTCATTTACAGGGTGGAAAGCTTTACAGAGGGCTTAGCCTGCTGATAAGCATACCTTTCCACTCGGTGATGAAGGCAAATTAAACCAACTCGCTCACTTGTTTTAAACTATTAAAGCCTCTGAAGGTTCAAGCCAGCCTTTCAGCTCATCAGCTGAAAGGCTGGTCATCGCCTAAAGATAAAATTTAGATCTATGAAAATAATAAGCCAATATTCTTTCACTACTTAGAAATCCCCGAGGTATTTTTAACATTACCATCATCCAACACGTAATTTAAAAAAAAAGTTTACACTTTTATTAAATGAATTCAAACAATTATCGTCTATTTGATCATCATCAGCATTCACTTTATGCCCCTCATAAGATCGATTCCAACCCAAATTCACCTCTCCTTATCGGTGAATTATATCTTATCACTCCCCCCCCCCCCAGAATCCATAACTGTACATTCTATTTTATTCTTGGTCGGATCCTTGGTCATCCCTTACATCTTTGTCAGCAAATTCCTAGACAGCCTATCTACTTCAGAAAAAAGCCAAGCTTTAGACTTTGGGAAGAATACATGAATTCTGTAGCAAAACGTTTACTTGC
This sequence comes from Catonia carolina, assembly GCA_035578175.1. Classification (NCBI taxonomy): domain Eukaryota; kingdom Metazoa; phylum Arthropoda; class Insecta; order Hemiptera; family Achilidae; genus Catonia; species Catonia carolina. The sequence continues at coordinate 68,606,739 of JAQMRL010000002.1, forward strand.
ACTGGGCATTGGGGCTGTTCACACTACACCAATACTACTATTGTAATGGAACAATAACTAATTGAAATTTCAGATATCGTAAAAAAAATTTTACGAGAAAAATAAACTATTTTTTTCGGCCACCTCCGTAGCGTAGTGGTAGCCCGCTAGCTTACCACGCTGGAGGTCCCGGGTTCAATTCCTGGCCAGAGCCTAGAAATTTTCACAAGTTAAAACCCATTGTTACATATTCCACCGTATTTGCTAATGTAACAGAGTTGTTGAAGCGACAGTAATTAAATAAACATAAAAAACTATTTTTTCAATCATCATAAATTTCAAAATTCATCAATTATTTACTTTTATTTGTTGCATGATACAACAGAAGCAACAAGCACATACAAAAATCATATTTCTTTTGCCATGTAATTGAAATGATTCAAATAATTCTACCATGATACAGCGTTGTGACTCACATTATGACATAATTAGTTTCCTTTATTATATATACTTTCTAGATACTGTAAGGCTGAGTAATTTAAATGACTTAATACACCGATCGTATTTATCAACGTTAAAACATGAAACATGCGCTCTCACTTGATAACAAAAAATTTACAGCTGCAAAAACAGGTCACATACACAATGAATGTTTTTAAGTATGAGAACGCATAATTTTAAACACTTACTGAGTAATTGGGCGGCTTTACAACGCGAAAAGGCAACTAAACTACAAATATGTTTCTCAGAAAAGGAGGAAACCATTGAAATAACCCCTATGTCTGAACTATTAAACAACAAAAAGTAAAAGACGAAAATTGGAACTAATTGATAAAGATACGAGTCAACAGGTTGGCGACTCCAAATCAACTTGAAAGTTTTAACGTACAATAAACTTGCTGTAGAACACTGCCATTTTACATTCACGAAACAAGTACAAAATTTGTGGAAAAATATTTATCCCGTTAACAATTTTTCAATTTCCCCTCCGATATCTCTATACAAAACAAAAAATAAGATCAAACAAAACAGTTTTTCTCAAAAAGAACATAAAAGAGTGAAGCACAAAATAATTATGTTTCAATACTATTCGCGTTTTAAGTTTAAATTTAACATTGATAATATATTTCATGCTTTTAACTCGATATTTAGCAAAAAGACACGTGAAAATTGTCAGTTATATATTACAAACAGGAAACTAAACCCAACTATTTTTCGCAGCGGGTAATCGGGGCAAAAACATACGCAATTTTTACAAAAATGGACAAGAATATAGCAAATCAGGTATTTACTTGTCTTTAGTTCATAAAACTAGCGGTTACTCAAACAATAAAAGATAATAAAAACCTCCTTAAGCAACATACAGATACAGAACTACTTAATTTTTATTACATTAAAATAAAATACTTTTAATTTCTAATGAAAATCTCATGCTGATTACAGTGATTAAACACAGAAAAGGTTTTCAGATTAAATTAAAAAAAATACAACCCTTAATGTTTAACTGAAATTTATAAACTTCTATAAGGTTCCTTCAAGAAATGTGTGGGGGCAACGAATACAACGGGACGAACATGACTCAGTACACAACTGGTTTCTTCACCTTATTTGGTGGCGCAACACATGTTCTTAGAACTGAAACATTTATTACTATCCTATTAATTTCCAAGAAATGGGCCGAATGACCTTTCAATTTGTACAGTATTATTATAAGTGGACTAATAATGAACTTTAATTTACTCATGAATATATATACAACTATTTCTGACCGAAAATATATTTCAATACAACTACATAATAATACATAAAATGGATGAAATTTAAAATAGTTACTTCCTTGATAAATGTTACGGTTTAGAAGCTATCAAAAAAGTATGAATAAGGATTAAATTAATTGTTTACCGCTAACAGTTATTAAAAAATCACAAACCAAACACAATATTCACTTTTTCAGTAATTGATAATTATTTTATTTACTACAAATGAAATAAAAAAATTTCCAAGAAAAAAATCATTAAAAAAAGGATAGTGTGTTAGCAATGAACACCGAAACAATTTTCTAATAATGTTATTATCAACAAACATTTTTAATGTGAAAAATTCACATAAAATAAAACTATAAAAACCTTATTTCTACATTCAACTAACGAGTTTTCAAAACGTAACAGTAAACTAATGAAACATTTTTAGTTTTAGGATGAAATTTTCTGGCATGATAGATTCTACCTATCATGAACAATGAAAACAATTTTGTAGCAGGTACCAAGAAAAACATACCAGTTAGGGTTGTAAAAAAAAAGTGTCGCGTTATAAAAATAACGGACAAAGAAAACAGAAAGAGGATGTGTTTACCGCAGTGTAGAAAATTATACCGGTTTCTGCCAAGTGTTCTTATGAAGTTAAGCACACCTGTTTTTATTTGCACACTACATTGCAAGTTAATAAGTTAAAATGCTCTCCGCTAATGATATCAACAATATCAATAAAAATTCAACAATTTAATTTACAAAGTCATGCACATTAATAAAATATTTATAAGCAGTGGATAATTACCGAGATTATATCACACTGTGTAAAAAATAGTTTGCATGCTGATGCACTGATAGCAGCGATTGTACATATCACCGGAGACCAGACAGGCCTTCTCGGATCAATAAAAATGCGACCATCAAAAGTATAGGTTATAACAGTAAAAGAATAATATTAGCAAGACCAATTCTGTCTTAACCAATAAACGAAACTAAAATGTCTCATAGATTCTACGTGATGATTTTCAAATTAATTTGTCTGGGCAGCGGGAGATGTATTTTAAGTTTGATTTACACGACTGAATGTAGTTATTACAGGTGTGGAGAAATATACAGGGCAATGCAAGATTGAGGTTAGCCGAGACACCATCGGAAAGAAAGATAAACAACGATTGAACAAGCCGGTGGTATATCACAATTAATTGAGTTAAGATATGGGCGTTGACTAAGGACACGTCACCAACCAGACCGGAAATAAAAACTTGGTAAAAAAAAAAATCAGTAAAAATATTGAACTAACCTGATAAGGCGATGTTGCTTAGTCGGTTAAATTTTGAAGTTTCTGTATAAAACAAAGTCTGTTGAGTGCACAACACAAACCGACACGACAACACAGGCAAGTCTTTTAAGAAAACAACGCTACCGAACAGCATTTAACAATTCTCGCTCATCGCATACCGCGGCCACGCAAGCAACAACCTCGCTGTGGCTCCCTCAACACAAGCCGGCCGGGTCAGGACAGCCAACGTTACAAACGCAAATAGTTCAATATCGTAATGAAAATTCCCTTTTCTACTGAATCCAACCTGCTGCTACTGTCACACCTACACCGCATTTTGGCCCGCCATTTATTTAAACGTACGTTTAAATCTCACATCTCGTATTTTACACGCAACTCAAAAAATATAATGAACACTTTTATTTAACAAAAAAATCTATAAAAATTATATTAAAAACCAAACTTTTAATCATTAAATTCTTATACTTTTAATTAAGTTCTTTATATTATTCCATAATAATACATATTATGTAAACCGTTATTTCCAAATAAAAACTAAGAAAACTTGCCTATAATATAAAGTACAAAATACACAACATATAAATATAGAGTACAAAGTACTCGAAAAACCCTTTCCTTGCCAAACGGAAAACATAAAATTTGACTATTATTTTAAAGAATTGTGAAACAAATGAAAACTCGAAGAGTGACACCTTAAGAAAAGTGCAACATAACGTTCAGATAAGAGAAAAAGTGTTGAATAATTTAACTCAATGGCTGATATAAAAGAACGACTTAATTATTTTGTTCCATCCTACTAAAAAAAACTGATAATGGAAAATAAGCTTTATCGTGTACATCTTTTTGAGTTTTAAATCCTAAAAAATAAGACGTAAAAATAGAGGGTACGGACTACAAAATAATAATTATAAATGAACGAATAAATACAGAATTTTAACATACATTTTGGAATAATTTTGTTATTTTACGAAGAAGAAATGTTTTGTTAAAATAACCAAGCATAAAAAATATTAACTGAATCTTATGCGTTATAAATAATCTTGTGTAATAACGACAACTGCACTTAATAGATCTGCAGTGGGACAAAACCAGTTAATCAAAAATTTGTACACCAAAAAGCGTACTGTCAGTTTATCTTTTAACACAAAATCTAATTAAAAATAATAATTGTGAGTTACAATTAATCAAACTTGTATCATATTTTTTGTCGCAAATACTTATGTTTTCTATCGTTGTTTTCAGTCTACATTGTGATAACTAAAGTGTCTTTCTTACACACGAGTAATCAATCAAGCGTTTAATTACACCTTGTAAGATTAATGAATGATTCTTACCGATGGATGAAGACTGACTATACTTAACTAAGAGAGAAGAATGGTACTTGTGATTTGGAAAATACGGATTACATGGTATGTGGGGAGGGGTTAATTAAGATTTAAGTAATAAATATTTTCTTCATAGCAAACGATTTACCAGGTTGGTTTAGTTTATTTTCGTTAACTCGTAAAGAGTGCAAGGTCATTAACGACTACAATTGGTTACAGACCGTCATGGAAGGTTTGAACTAGTACTAAAAATACAAGTGGAACATTGTAAAACACACACGACTTTCTCTTGGCAATGCAAATAATCAACAATATAAACAATATTAATAACATTAGAAATACATAAAATTAGTAATACATTAAAAATAAACCAAAAATAAACAACCTTATTTTAATCACATGTGTGAATGATGTAAAATGAAAATCAATTTAAGTTTGGCTTAATAATACGAAAAATCACTCTTTCAACCTAAACTAGCCTCTGTAGACAAAAATGGTTAAAACAAAAGTTGTAGATCTTTCTATAAATTTTATTGCATACATTTTTGTCGTAAAAAGCATACACTAAGGACGAAATCTTAGAAGTAGATTTTTAAATTTTCTACAACTTTTATTATATACTCTTTTGCCCTAAAATGCATATTAAGGCCGCAATCTCTAAAAAAAAATTTCTTTACAAGAGAACACCCTCCTCAAGAATTTCAGCAGACATGGCGCCTACTCTATCTTGTAAGTACAAAAAATGTAGTAAAGGCCAATTTTTAAAAAAAATCGTAGGAGCCGTTTTACAGAAAATCGCAAAAAAGTGAAAAATGACACGAATAAACTACTACTTCCGGTTGATCAATTTTGATGAAAATCTCCGTGTCGGGTTCTCTAGTAGTATCTAAGTTTATGTTGAAGTTTCAACTTCGTACAATGTTCCTTCTTGATATTTTGTTTACACATAGGCCTACAGACCAACCGCTAAAAACATGTTTTTTTGGGTTCAGGGGGTTTGAAAAGTGTGCAACCGATGAAAACTCGATTTCAAAAAATCGACATGAAAACAATACTTTCTTTTCTATATTTATATAGGCAAGAGAAAGTAAAAACGTTCCAAGAATCGAACCCGGGTTCTTCTCCTTGGTTTACCACGCTAACCACTGCCCCAGGTATGCTCGTCGACTAAAAACTACAGAACCCGGATAAAGAACAAAACGATTCTGTTTACAACGCGAAACGTAAGAACGCATATTTATAAAATTACGTTTCTTCAATGGCAATTTTTTCAGAAAATTAGGAAAACCCATAAAGAAATTACTAAAAAATAAAATAAATTACATACATGACATATTGTAAGGTATTCATTTGTGTTTAAAGGATTTTGGTATAATTGCGACAACACATAGAAGAATGTGAATATTGTAGCTTGATAATATTTTTAACTTACAAAATTTATTGATTAGTGGTAACAAATTTCAGCTAACGAAAAACTGAAAACTACTTTACTTACTGTCTTCACTCCAATACACATTATTGTAACAATAAAACGGAAATACTGATAAAAAAATTAAAATAAAACGAATTTTGAGGTAAGAAGTGGGAATATTATTTTAACTCTCATAACATTATATGTTCCACAATATAAATGACAGCAACATATCTGGAACAGAATACTTCAGTAAGTCACCGGTACTTCAAAAAAAAATTTGCAGCAGTAAATTATAAGCAAGTGACAGGAAAGGTGAATGACCGACGTCATATTTATAGTGAGGCACTTTCACATCCAACCCTGTCAAGAAATTTACTGACTGATATTACATTACCGGAGCTTGTTTGATCGCCATTGGATTAAAATTTAAAGCAATAGAGAGAGAAAAGAGGAAACCGAAGGTGAAGTTTACGTTGAAGGTGAAGCGAAGCGCGTGTTGGGCTGAGTACGAGTATTGCGCAGTCTCTTCAAGAAGAGATCGATGAGACAAGAGTGTGGTCTCAAGCGGAATATGAGGAACTGGCCCCTACCGTACGACACACTCCAGGGGTCACCGCCCCCGACGACTATCTACAAACACTGACACACCACCACTTAAACACCACGTAATTTTACACGCGCTCTTACACATAAAAGAGTTTTTTGAAAGAAAACAAAAAGCCAATAAAACAAACCAGAGGAAATTGACGAATCATTGAACAATATAACTACTAATTTCACACTGGCCACAAATTAACAGGTACAAATAAACATTTATAAGCTTATCTTTAATTTATATTCTTACAAAACGATTATTTTCCGCTTTTTGGTTCCGTAAGTAAACAGGAAGAAATAAAGCTGCTATATCCACTCTCTTGAATGATGAATTCATTCCCTTATAAACTACAAAATTTTAAGTTTTAAACACAAAAAAATTCAAAGGATTCCTTATCATTTATACGCTAAGTGAACAGCTTTTCTTAGTACATGTACAAAAAACCAAGAAAATATACCTTGGTTTCCTATCATAGGACCTTAACAAAGCACCGCAATGCACATTTCGGTGTTTTAATTTATTTTGACCGATGGACAAACATAAATAAATACTAGAATTGACCGTTGCCCATAACAGACCGGTGAAGTGTCAAATTACTTAGTTGTACTCAATCTGTTAGGTAATTCCAGGGGTACAACAAAGAGTTCCTTTTCTTACACATGATCAATCAAATGATTGAACAGAAGAAATAGAGGCGTAAAATACACTAATTGGAGTTATCTCCTCTGATCGTAATGAATTTCATTATACAGCCAGACTCAATGGTGTATGAAATGAATGTGTCAATTTCAGGGTGGAAAATGTGAGCTTGGGATGCTGATAAGCATACGTACTTTTGAACTCAGTGAGGAACGCATAAGTAAACCACCTCATTCCTCGTCTTACTTAGTAAAACCTGTAGGGGTTCGAACCTTTCGGCTGATGACCTAAACAACTGAGTTGACGGTTCGAATTAACAATATAGTGAAATAGTCCCGGCAATTTTATTAACAACATATTTTATCAAGTTTAGCACATACTATAAATCACTACTATACAGGGTGATACACGAAGATATGCAGAAACTTCAGGAGCTCATTGTACATGTAAAAATAATGAAAAAAGTTTATCTAAACATGGGTCTGGAAATGCTTCGTTTCCGAGTTACGGCTAGCGAAAGTTTCACCCGGATTTCAGCTCACTAAGTGAAATGAGGTCTTCCTGAAATTCTGGTAAAGTAGATTAAGGGGAAAATTCAATCATTTCTTATGGTTTTTGACCTGATAAATTGAATAAAACAGGTCCCAGAACTGTAAGTTAAATAGTTTTTAAGAAAACCAGTGTAAATGCAAAATAATGGAGTGAAAACACATTTTTTTCATTTTTGGGCAAGAATAACTTTGTTATTTCACTAAAAAAAAGTTAAAATTTTTGAAAAAAAAAACACGTAGAAAATTTTATTCTGAACAAACCGGTGTAAATTAAGTACACAGAAAGCGAATAGATGTTTGATTAAATGAATTTTTATTCATAGTAGTACAGGGTAAAATTAACCGAAAAACAAAGATGAAAAAATGTGTTTTTTTCACTCTATTTTATGCATTTGACACTGGTTTTCTCAAAAACTATTTAACTTACAGTTCTGGGACCTGTTTTATTCAATTTATCAGGTCAAAAACCATAAGCAACGATTGAATTCGCCCTTTAATCTACCTTACCAGATTTTCAGGAAGACCTCATTTCACGTGGTGAGCAGAAATCCGGGATAAATCTTTCGCTAGCCGTAACTCGGTAACGAAGCATTTTGGACCCACGTTTATATAAACTTTTTTTACATGTACAATGGGCTCCCAAAGTTTCGGCATATCTTCGTGAATCACCCTGTATTTCCGCGCAGAATCTGAATGATATTAGAACGTTTACTTTTCTTTACATACAAACAACTGTGTTTTCGAAAAAACAAATCATGATGATGAACAATACACCTCATTGATCAGTTTACCAAGAAAAAACACTTATTAGTTTTTAAGCGAGCTTAAATTTTGTTTTACAAACTCTCTAATAATAAAAGGGCATTTACAGCAATTGTTTAATAATAGTTTTTTGTCATCAGTCTCTCGACTGGTTTGATGCAGTTCTCCAAGCTTTTAGCGCAAGTCGTTTCACATCTACATACCTGTAACACCCTACACCTTTTGTAATTTGCTATATATACTCCAACCTTTGCCTCCCACTACAATCTATTCCCTCAATATTACCCTCCATTATTGATGGACCAATACCTGGATGTCTGAACATATGTTCACTAGCCGATCCCTTCTTCTGGTAAGATGCTTCCATATACTTCTTTTTACATTCACTCACCTAAGAACGTCTAAATTACTTATTTTGTCCACCCACCTAGTCTTTAAAATTATCCTTTAACACCACATTTTAAAAAGCTTCGACAGCCCTTCTACAGACTGCTTCTCTTCCTTTCTACAACCCTTGTCACCCACGTTTTACTCCCGTATAATGCTACAATCTAAACATAGTGTTTTAAGAAATTTTTCCTAATCTGTAAGTCAATGTTTGTAGTCAGTAAGCTGTTTTTCATTTCCGACATTTAGCTTGAGCAATTCTACTTTTGATACCACTTGTGCTTCTACCATAATATGTATGTATATCTACAAAATGTAAAATGTATATCTATGTACAAATATAATAATACAACTCTATTCAAGTTTTAATCGTTCATGTAAATCTATTATGAAAATAACTCAAACAAATGACCCAAAAATAGATAATTTTATAATTTTAACATGATTATTTTTAGTCTCTGATACTTGAAAACACCTACGAACCTTAATAATGGTTAAACAATATTCCTACAAACTCCCCAACGTACCTACATCTTAACTGACGTCAACTATAAACCGTCGCGAATGTAGGAGTAATGGTTTGTAGAGAATGGATAAAAACACCTATTACATTTTACACATATATCAATTGTTTTAAAAATTAATTTAACTGCATACAGAAATGGTACATTTGTAATCTTTATTACGTACTATAAAAAGTTTCGAACAGAAAGAACCTTATTTCAATACCTATTAATGCAAGGATGAAAATAGGTCATTACACAATTTCATAACATGGCACGTAGTTCTCTATCAACACGTTTTTCATGTTTGCTTTATAAGGCATGAGCATAAGCGTTACAGTAATTAAACAACAGTAAATAGCGTACTAGGCAACTCTAGTAAAATTGAAATGTTACTTATCAGTATTTGTAAAAATAACTTGGCTTACAAGAACCAGACAAGGTAAAAACAATAGTACTTTTAACAATAAATTAATTATACCTCCTACGTAAACGCAATTAAAAACAAAAGATTATTTAATTTTCGCCCCATAATGAATTAAACAAAAAAAGCACCCTAAAATAAAAATTAACCACGAATAATCTTAAGCAAGTTGAGACAATCCAATAGGTTTAATAATCAAAAATACCGATTATATTACTGAATTTGAGAAAGCCCTACTGTATGTAAAGTTTCACTAATAATTCAAAAAATATATAAATGTTTTAAACAAAATCTTCAGATGTGTAAACGTTTTGATGAGTAAAAGTAAGACGGCGAAATAAATTTAAAATAAAACTTCACAAAAAAATTACAAATTCGCATATTAAACTGATACACTAACAATGGACTAAGGGGTAGTTTCAAAAATAAGAAGAAAAAAAACAAGTTCAAGGTCTACAGAACAGTTCTGCACGTGTAACTGTGTCCAATCTACTACGGTTGAATGCCTATACGGATGGGTACACGCGTAAATAAACGCGAAATAATACAACACAGCACTGATCGCGATTTTAAGTTGAAAACTAATATTCAATAAACGATTTAAGTTAAAAACTGACAATCAAAAGACGATTTTTTCATAACAACTACGATAACTGACTTAAGACCTATTGAATTAACTAAGATAAGGGGGACTAAACTAAATACAGTACATGTGCAGTTTCACGAATCCGACCGTTGCCGATAGAAAAAAATATCTACATTTTGATAAAATAACAATTAAAAACAATAACCACACCACATTACGTGATGAATGTCTGAAGAAATGCTTCCTTCTTTATACATTTCCCGAATCGAGGTACACACAGATCGAAGACACATCCTTTTTATATTCATTAAACAATACTGAAAAATTGGTATCAGCATTACAGTCTGATTATTTGAGTTTCTAAATAATGTTTCTCATTGGAATAGATAAAAATATCCGGATGAGCCGTATGTCTTCCGAATGCTGGCTCACGGGTCAAAAAGCACGCTCTCATATACCGATCAGCCAACAGAAACGATTAAGCATTAATCATTATTTTCTTTCTACATTAAACTGGGATCAAAATGAAACGTAGGCTACATCACATTAAATAAGATAAAAAAATAACTATGATGCATTTGAACACGAAAAGCTTTAAAAAATTTAAGAATAAATTAATAAATTTTTAGGTACAGAAATGTTTTGCTGTCGGAACATAACAAACTTAAATTTAAAAAAAAAAATATTTATCAGATTATACAAAAATTACCACCCAAAAGCAATGTTAGTAGCGAGTAGATATTATTACAAAAACCACATGAGTCATACAAGCAATAAATATCGTGATAAGGGGAAATTTTGGGATGGTGATAAAAATTACAAGAAAAATGCAAATAGAAAAATTTACCAACTTTTAAGAGAAATGTTTAGCACCCCGTAGTAAAAAGTCTTCTCTAATAGAAGACGGAAACGAATGATAAAATAATTTTTAAGCGTAGCCCTACTGCAGAGGGGTATACAATTAAATATTAAATTCCAAGCTTATAAAAAAATGCAAGAGTACGTCTTGGGATAAAACCTCTTAAAAATGAAATTAGCTGCTCAGGTAAATCAAATAATAAAAATAAAATACCCTTACAAAAATGTGTACACAGGCTATATTTTTATTAATACAAAATTGATAATAAATTCATTTACGAAATTTCGAACTAAAAAGATAACATTCTGTATTAAGTAATTCAATGTCCAAAGGTCGCGTAATAAATTCCATTGCAGTTACAAATTAACCTTTGACCTTTAATACTTTTAAGAATTATTAAAGAAGTGTTTCACTACCCCCTCTACTTCACTATTATTTTACCCTTTCATTCATTTAATACAGGAAGTTAATCACCATTAAACAATGCAACGAGTTAAAATTTCTAGAAATCTAAGTAGCCTACTAGTGAAAAAGAAATCAAGGAAGCACCGAATGATTCATAACACGGTTATTCTTTTCAAACAAAAACTACAGTTAAGTGTTCGAAAGATAAGTGGTATGCACATATTTAAACATAAATTAATAAAAGGAGCGACAGCGAACAATTTTCAACGGGAAAAATTCATAATTTTCTGTGTACAAGTTGGCACATTGTTGTTTCGCAGTGAAATTCCATACAAATCTGTTAATAAATCAATTAAGACTCGGATATTCAAAATATTGAGTTTTAAACTATCATAGTACTATACTCAATCCCACGGAACCGTGTACGACGCCAAAACATAAATGTATTAAAATTGTGATTGAACTTAGCGCAATCCATTCGAGTGTCAAAATATGTTCTTTGCTTGTTACATGAAACTTGCTGTACATATACAATTGAACCATACTAAGTATAAGATATGACAGTACCAGTAGAAAGAATTCATACAGTAGGCCTATTATAAAACATCCAGTCTGTCGCCGGTTTTTTTTACTGAAAGCGCTGGTTAGAGTGAAACATGGTAACGCATCCTTTTTACTGACTTTCAACCCGAAGTCAGTTTATATCTGCTGCACGGTTCTGTGAGATATACTATTCATAAAAATATATTAAAACGTACTTTAGGAAATAAACACTTCAACAATTGAAAGAGCTTATGAATGCTAAAATAGGGAAGTTGAAAATGTTTTAGTAATCGATTTGTTAAAATAAAAGATTAACATTAATACCTTGCGATTTTTTACGAACATACTGTTTTAGAGGAAACCCTCCCCATTAAAAACTATCCCTAAACAAATGAACATTTCATATGGACTATTTAGGGTGACATACGATAATATTTTACAACTAAAGCAAAAAAACTTCTGCGCATAACAGACAGGTGAAGTGTCAAATTATTTACACTTAATCTGTTCGTTGCAGGGCTAAAAGAAATAATTCTGTTTCTTATAACATGGTCAGCCAATTAAATGACTGAATCATTTGTGAACAGAAGAGGTAGAGGTGCATAAGACACTAATCAGAGTTGTCTCCTCTAAAAGTAATGAATTTCATCAGATAAGCCAGACCCTGTGGTGAATGAAGTGAAGGTATCATTTGCAGAGTGGAAAATATGTGCTTTTCAGAGGGCCCGGCACGCTGATAAGCGCACTTTTCCACTTAGTGAGGAAGGCACATGTAAACCACCTTACTCCTCGTTTTATTACTCGGTAAAACCTCTACAGGTTCAAACCAGCCTACCGGCTGATGACCTTAACAGCAAAAAACTATTAGAAATATAATTTTTTGTAAAAATAGTAGCTTTCACTGAAAAAGATATGTATATTAATTTATAAGGACTGAGCCGCTCACTATAAAAAAAAACTACATAATCTCTGACACGCTTCCATGAATAGACAGAGAACTTCCTAATTAAACTAAATTAAAATTTCTTCAACATCAGCTATGTGCAAAACTTTATACATAAAATTCATCTAGAATAAAGCTTTTACCAGAAATTTTATTGTTAACCTTTTGGAAGATTTGATGAAGGTTAGTTTTAAAACTGCATTTCGTAGAGTTGAAAGTTAATTAATAAAATAATATATAAGAATATTAATACTACAAAACTGACAGATTTTCAAAAAGAATAATAAACCATATTTATGCAATTGAAAAAAAATTTAATAACATCCCTCCACCGTATGTTATTAATTAGTGATTTCCCACCACCTTATGTACAAGAAAATAATTATAAAAATATATAATACATCTTAATTAATTTTAAAAACCTACTTTAATATATTCACTTCCAATGATATAAGGACCATTTTATTTAGCACATACTTACGATTACAACTTGCAAAACGAGAGGCAAAAGAAACCCACCTGAAACAATAAGAAAACATCTAATTAAAACACTGATAGACAACAATTAAATACATGCAACGAAACATAATTATAAAATTTAATTAAAATTTTTAAGTCAAGCAAAAAGCCGTTTAGTTATATCTAGATATCAAGAAGACTAGGTTAAAAGAAGAGGAGTTTAATTACCAAAATTTACGAAATTCATATAAATCATAACAAGTTCTTTTTTTAATAGATATCCAGTTACATGCTAAATAGTGGTACACTATATACTTAATATTACAAGAAAGTGAAAAACTTGACATTTAGTTCAATAACCTGTAAGCTGTAACACGTGCTTGAAATAAAGTACCCGTATACCTATAGACTATGCGTGCGTGAATGCAATATAGAATTACTGCATAACTGAAAAGTGTGACAGAAACGGAAACAGAGAGAAAGAAAGAAAGAAACCTCGTTAAGTTATGCGTTCTTTAATAAATGGCGGTTTCACGCTACAAACACATTATGCTATTGTTTCCAATATACTGAACAATAACTTGTATGCAGATTTTAAGACTGCAACGAGAAACATTCAAACCGATCTAATTTTATTATCCCAATAACAAAATGTAACCGACCGCCTCCGTAACTTAGTGGTTGACTAGCTGAACTGCCCAATCCCGAGTTCGATTGCCAAGTAGGATATGGAAATTTTATCATGTTAAAACCTATCGTTATATAACCCTGTGTAATTGCTAACCAAGCTATTAATGTGACTTCAATAAACTAAAAAATCTGGTGTGAAACACTCACACAACTTTCTCTTGCCAATGCAAATAATTAACAATAAACCTAACATTAGTATTAAAACATTAGAAATGAACAAAAACTAACCTCAAAAACATAACCTTATTTTAATCATGAGTGAATGACGCAAAATGACAATCGAACTCAGTTTGGCTTAAAAATACGGAAAATCACGCTTTCACGCTAAACTAGGCTCTGTAGAGAAAAATGCTCTAAATAAAAGTTGTAGATCTTTTAATTTTCTATAAATTTAATTACATACACTTTTGTCGTAAAATGCATACTAAGACCGAAATGTTAAAAAAATCGATTTTTCTCACGTTTTCGTGAGAGAAAAAACAGAAAATCGCAAATTACCGCTAAACTAAGCGTTTTACAAAAAAATGTTTGAAACAGAAGTTGTAGGTTTTTAAATTCTCTACAACTTTTATTATATAAGTTTTTGCGCTAAAATTTATATTAAAGCCGTAATCTTAAAAAAACAACGTTTTTACGTGAAAACAGCCTCACCGAGAATTTCAGCAAACATGGCGCCTACCCTATCTTGTAGAGAATAAAAAATTGAGTAAAATAGGCGATTTTAAAAAAAATCGTAGGACCAGTTTTTGAGAAAATCGCAAAAAACTGAAAAATTATACGAATAAACTACTACTTCCGGTTGACCGATTTTGATGAAAATGTTCGTGTCGCGTCCGGTAGTGGTATGTAACTTAAGTTTCAAGTTTCAAGTTCGTACGATGTTCCGTTCTTGAGATATTCTGTTCACACACAGACCAATCGCTAAAAACATGTTTTTTGGGTTCAGGGGGTCTGAAAACGTATAGATCCGGTGAAAACTCGATTTCGAAAAATCGACATGAAAACAATACTTTCCTTCCTATATATTCATATAGGCAAGAGAAAGTAAAAACCAAATAATTATGGTTACGTCATATCGTGAACTTCACCGTCTAACATTACTAACAAATTTACCGCCTCTCCTGTCTTCTTCATGCGTTGCCGCGTAAAACAAATTGAAGTTTATTTGGAAAGTAAAATTAATAGACAAAGAAAAACTGTATAACAACAACAAATCAAAACCTAACAAACACGCCACGGCCGCCCCTCCTAATTAATCATTTATTGTGTTGCCGGCCTGAAATACTTCTTCCGGCCCTTGTCGGCGCGGTAGGCTCTTTGGCGGCGTACCGACAAACCTTTCGGCTGCGTACTGAAAGAGGGCTTTGTTGCAAAGGCCGAGTGAGTAACCCTCTACCAAAGCGCTCTCGGCAACTATATAAAGAACGCTATACTGAGACACGCCGTGTCGCCCAGCTCCTCGACCGCCACGACGACTAAGACCGACGCTTCCCATCAAGACGACCACCGCTTAAACGGCTATTTTCAGGGCCACCAAAATTAATGGTTTTAACTCGCCCACTTAATGTCGCCATCCGGTGACAATACCTAAGTAACTTATCGTATTTATTGATAAGTAAGGTAATGTTACGAACAGTAAATAAAAAATTCTATGCCAATACTGTAAACTCTAACCCCACAGACCTCTCAATCTAATGATGATACGATGCATAGAATAACAGGACTAAATAAGTTAACTTTAACCCAATAAATAAAAATTGAGTTCAACTGGAAAAAAATGTTTTTTTTATTTTCTGACCCGAATTATATAAAAAACATTATTAATATACTAAACAATTAAGTACTAATATAATTTATTAAGTTTGCAACTCATTTTAAACGCAATAAATTAAATTAAGAGACCCATTTTGATCGTAAATTGAGAAAACACAAGTACACAAAAATATGTTCTGAATAATTAACTGACCGCCGATATATTTTAAGAAAATCCTGATTTTAGAAATAAGACGCTGCTTCGGTATCTCGCATCAGTGGGGTTAGGAGGATCAGTATTTATAAGTGGACCATAAACATAAAAGTGCGTGCGCTGCGCGTCCACACTTGGCCATAAGGTGAAGTTCGGCCGACAATAATGGAAGTTTGAAGATAATGTTTGAAGTTTTAGGAAGTTAAGTTGATGTTCAGAGAAAATAAGTTGTAACTAACAGGCTAAAAGGATTATTATTAACTGTCTTTTCTTAGCGTTCACCGTTATAATTTTATCGCTGTTTTGGAGTACACGTGTATTTGTCATAAAAATAATAGTTACTAAAAAATTAAATGTGGTTTGTTTGATGTTCTTTTATAGATATATCTATGAATCAAATTAGATAATGTTCACCAGAAAACTGATACTGCAAATACTACACAATATAATGTTGTATTATGATTTACCGAGAGTAAAGAATACTGTACAACTACAAGAAGCAAACATTCTTATGGTAGTGAATGAAATAACCGGTATTGTAACTGCTGTTGTAAAATGAATTCTTCTATAAATGAATGAATCACATAAGGAGGTCAACGAAAAGATTCACTCGGTCGCAAGAGCCGAATGTATGAGTCACCACTGTCAAGAACAAACTAGTCATGAAGTTGGAAGGGGCCATACGTAACTAAAAACGAAAAGAACGCTCTGATTAGATTAGATTAGATAACAAGATGGTTCATCAACTGTTAAGCTAAACGATCGACAATGCCTTGCTAACGTTAGAATATTTACCACATAAAAAACTTACTAACAAAATTATTTAACACAATTTTACAGTGAAATAAATGTCGGGTCTTATCTGATAAGACTCCCCGCACTTTCGTTAGCGCAAACTATAAAATGAAGTAACTGTAAGCAATTAAATACGAGATGTATGAAACGCTTAAAATTCAAGGCCAATTAAAAGCACACAAACTTTACAAAAGTTAGTAACATTCTTCTAAAATTTGAATATTAAATTTAAAAACTATAAGATTTAGTGGGGATATTCATTACTTAAAACTAAGCACAATAGAAAAACATTACAATTAAAGTCTGTATTATCGTACTTCCGAATATGATAATATTAAATTTTACTTTCTCTTGCCTATATGAATATATAGGAAGGAAAGTATTGTTTACATGTCGATTTTTCACCGGATCTACACATTTTCAGACCCCTGAACCCAAAAAACATTTTTTAGTGATTGGTCTGAGTGTGAACAGAATATCTCAAGAACGAAACATCGTACGAACTTGAAACTTAAGTTAGATACCACTACCGGACCCGACGTGAACATTTTCATCAAAATCGGTCAACCGGAGAAGTAGTTTATTCGTGTAATTTTTCTTAAAATCGCCTCATTTACTAAATTTTTTTTGCTCTACAAGATAGGGTAGGGACCATGTCTGCTAAAATTCTTGGGAAGGTTGTTTTCTCGTAAAGTTGTTTTTTTAAGATAGAAACTTAATGTGCATTTATGTGCATTTAACGCAAAAATGTATACGAGGGGGTACCCAAAAGTATCCGGAATAGCTCTGCTGTGGGCGGAGCTTGTGCAGTACAAATTCCCGCCACTAGGCTGCTTGTAGCGCTACTCATTGCCAGTTCAATGCCATTTTGTTCGTTGATCTAGCTTGTTCTGTTCTCGTGCAGTGATTGTTCTCGCTAGTGCTGTTTTGTGCTCGTGTCGTTTTTCATGAAGGCAAGTTTTAATGAACAACGTGCGGCTGTGAAATTTTGC
Organism: Catonia carolina; assembly: GCA_035578175.1. Classification (NCBI taxonomy): domain Eukaryota; kingdom Metazoa; phylum Arthropoda; class Insecta; order Hemiptera; family Achilidae; genus Catonia; species Catonia carolina. The sequence continues at coordinate 68,624,604 of JAQMRL010000002.1, forward strand.
TTCTTGCTCGGTAAAAACGCCGCGAAAACAGTTGTAATGTTGAACACAGCTTACAAAGACGACGCTATTGGAGAAAAAAGTGTACCCCAAGTGTACGAGTGGTTTTTGCGCTTAAAAATGGCGACATGTCGATTGAGAACAAACCTCGTTCTGGACGACCGTCGACTTCCCGAACAGACGAAAATGTTGTGAAAGTGAAAGAAATTGTACGAACAGACCGACGACAGACCATTGACCAAATATCACAGGTTAGTGGGTTATCTTGGAGCTCAGTCCAACGCATTTTAACAGAAGACTTGACAATGAAAAGAGTCGCTGCCAAGTTTGTGCCTCGCGTTCTGACAGACACTCAAAAGGAACGTCGAATTGAAACGTGTAGTGATTTGAAACAACAGCTTGAAACTGATCCAGATTTCATGTCAAAGATCATTACGGGTGACGAGTCTTGGTGCTATGGGTACGACCCAGAAACCAAACAACAATCCAGTCAATGGAAGACTTCATTATCACCCCGACCAAAAAAAAGTCGTCAAGTCAGATCGAACATCAAAACAATGCTGACTTGTTTTTTTGATGTGAGGGGAATTGCCCATTCAGAGTTCGTTCCACCAGGCCAGACGGTAAATCAAGCTTTTTATCTTGAAGTGTTAAGAAGACTACGAAACAGCATTCGTCGTAAAAGACCTAATTTGTGGCAGACAGGGGACTGGTTTTTCCACCACGACAACGCGCCTGCACACACGGCAATCTCGGTTACCCAGTTTTTGGCGAAAAACGGCATGGTTTTGCTACCACACGCACCGTACTCACCCGATCTGGCTCCGTGTGATTTTTTCTTGTTCCCACGCATGAAAAGGGGCATGAAAGGTCTCCGATTTAACAACGTTGATGATGACAAGAAAAAAACGACGGATGAGCTGGCAGCCATCACTGAAGAGGAGTACAAAAAATGTTTTGAACAGTGGAAGCACCGGTGGGACAAATGTATTAGTTGTAATGGAGAGTATTTTGAAGGGGATAAGGTTCTTTTGTAAAAAAAATTAAAAATAAATAGTTTTAAAAAATAATTCCGGTTTCTTTTGGGTACCCCCTCGTATAATAAAAGTTGTAGACGATTTAAAATCCTACATATTTTATTTTAAACATATTTTTATAAAACGCTTAGTTTAGCGGTAATTAGCGATTTTCTGTTTTTTCTCACGAAACCGTGTAAACAAAATCGATTTTTTTTACGATTTTAGTAAATTTCTTAGTATGCATTTTACGACAAAAGTGTATATAATCAATTTTATAGGAAACTAAAAGATCTACAACTTTAATTAGAGCATTTTTCTCTACAGAGCCTAGTTTAGCGTGAAAGAGTGATTTTACGTTTTTTTAAGCCAAACTGAGATTGATTTTCATTTTGCGTCTTTCACTCACGATTAAAATAAGGTTATGTTTATTGAGGTTTTTGTTTGTTTCTAATGTTAGATTATATTGTTTATTATTTGATTGGCAAGAGAAAGTTGTGTGAGTGCTTTACACCAGTTTTCTGATAGTGTTTTTATTAACATATACTTTTAAAATGTCATTACTGGAGTAATCTTTTGTTTTAATTAGTTATTTTCAACACAGTAGGAATAATAGACAGCCATGGGAAAAAGTGTTCAATATCGGGGCGTTTAACAGATAAGACCCGAAGTGTCCGTGAGAAAATATGTTTCGAGGGAATTCGAAACTACTTTCAGAGCCACAATCTGATAAGATTATAATTTTTGCTCTGCAAATTTCAAAATCAATTCTACGACAACAAAAAACGCTGAAATCTACTAATAATTCTTAATCAAAATCAATTTTAATAACTTTTATAAATTTTCGTACTAATTTATTTAGATATTAATTAAAAACAAGTAAAATAACAAGAAGTTTCCGTAACATTCAACAAGTATTTGGGCATTTAATGATAACACAATGATAAAGCTTTGTAAATGTATATCATTTAAAATTAACAATATCATTTAACTTTATAATGAGCAAAGATAAAAAAATACTGTGGGAAATTAAAGAAAACTGTAATATGTGTGACACTCGGTGTAAAAATGCTACTGAAAGATAAAGAGAGGAATATTGGATAACGGTGAGAGAGATGACAGAGGATGGTTAACGAGAATACAGCGGTAATAGCAGGATGAGGTGTGGTCTTTGTCAATAGTGCAATGGTTGTGCGCGCGCGTGAGTGCGTGTGCATCTGCGTGCGGATAAGAGTGCAGTGAACTGCAGGCAGTCATTGCTACACTATTTTTAAATGCCTCTCTAGTTTTAACAGTGTCTAGACATTAGACAATAAGCCTAAGTAAATAGCTTCATCATACTTTCTGTTTGAATCTAAATAGAAAATACTATTAAGTAATAATAATGGAACGGATTAAATTTTTAACATAAGTTACAGAAATAACACTAAAAAGATAACGTGTAATGCATTTTAAAATACTTATTGATTAATGGATAACAGGACGAAGTATCAGTAGTAATACATAACTAAGAAAACTATAACATACAAGTTACTCGTATTTACAATCATAACCGTAAAAATTATGTAACGAAAACACCTTTCGGTAAAAAAAGAGGAAACAGCTGACAAAACATCACTATAGAAATAGGCAAAGATTAATAAAAATATTCACCTGAACTTTCTGGTAAACAAAAAATTTTACTTATCTAAAAATAGGACGGTATTGAAAAATATGACTATTAATGTTGATTCACGCTAATACAGATAAGAGCTCAATAAATTTATTACGCAATATTCCTGGAATTTGCACATCTGTTGAACGCCTCACAATGTACTATACTAGTAGCACTGTAGATATAAAAAGTAACGATAAGGCACCAATGTTATGCTAAACTAAAGTTACACTGTTACTAACAACAAATTTTTTTAATGAAAATTATAGTTCTTAAATTTGTTAGAAATACGGAGTGTCTTTTCTGTTATCCCCTCTCCCAAGCATTATTTGTCACATTTTGTAAGTATATCATAAGAAGGTAATCTTACAGTATTTTTACCAATAAAAATAGGAAAAATATTTTTTAAAAGCCATACATCAATATCTTTTCAAATTAACGTTAAACTATTTATCGAAAGTTACTTTAATTATTTAATGATGTCATGCACTCCATAGTTTTTATTATTTTATTTTTTAGTTTTATCTATCTATTATTATCTATCTTATTTAGTTGTTTCATCTACTTTTTATAATTATTGTTATTATTTTATTACTAGTCTACATACAGTAACAATATTGAGAAAAGGCAATGTATTTACACTACCTACAGTTAACCTTAACTTGATAATATTTGTGTAGGAATTTTTTCAATATTTTTCCCTTTTTTATAATTAAAAATACTATAAGATTGCATATGAAATATCCACAAAATGTGACAAATAATTCTGGGGAGGGGACAGAAAAGATCCTAAAAATGATAACCTGCTATGAAATAAAACAAAAATCATGGAAAGAGCGTTTTATATAATTCTTTACTTATTTTTAAATTCTAACCGATAGTATTTTAATGAAATTAACAGCTAGGTCATTAGATTACTTTGGGTTAATGAACAATGGGTAATATGGGCAAGTATGGATATGTAATTATTTTTCATACTTTGAGTGGGAACCAACCCCGAGACCTTCCACTTTTTGTTATGACGCAATTTGATTCCGTAACATTTTAACATACAATACGTGGTCACATTCATTCTAAATATAAAATTTATATTAACACGTTGTACGCCGTACAAGAAAAATTAGAAATAATAGGACAAGAAAACACGTCAAAATTTCTCAGCTTTTTATCCTTGTTGTTGTTTAGGTCAACAGCCAAAAGGCTGGTTTGAACCTCAGAGTTTTACAAAGTAAAAACGAGGAGTGAGCAGTTTACTATTGCCTTCCTCACTGAGATTAAAGAGTATGCTTGTCAGCATACCAGGCCCTTCGAAAAGCATCCACTTTCCACCGCAAATGACACCTTCACTTCATTCACCACAGGGTCCGGCTGTATAGTGAAATTCATTACTCTCAGAGGAGATAACCTCTACCTCTTCTGTTTTTAAATGCTTCAGTCATATTTGGCTAACCATGTGATAAGAAACCGACCTATTTTTTGTACCCCTGGACCCAAAACAGATCGAGTGCAATTAATTTAACACCCCACCTGCCCGTTATGGGCAAAAACCTATTTTTAACCTTAACATACATAAAAACAGAACAGTAAAAACGTTGTTCATTAAAAACAACTGAAATAATTTAACGAAATACAGGTTTATTTCTAATAGTAGTAAACAGTCAACTCGAACGAAAAAGTTCGCAATTATCAGGTTTGAAAAGGAAGAAATAAATAACTGAATGATAATAATTTACATTTAAAAAACCACAAAATAAACTAATTACAGAATAACAATGATAATTAAGTAAATGCACAATAGAAGTTCATGCGTAACAAGAATAGGAGAACAGGGGAATAACACAACAGGAATCGACGATTCAAAATGCAGTTTTGTGTATATATAAAAAAGTACACGTGCGAGTACAGTACAAAAACAAACGTGCATTCAAGGATACGAACAATACAATGAACTTAAAAAGGCTTGCAGAAAATTCCTGGAACAAGAATAATAATAATAATAATAATGGTGTGTTCTTTGCACCAGACGTAACGGTATTCTGTACTAGTGTTATTCAAGTACCACTAAGCAGTAAATAAATGATAATGTTAAAATTGCACGAACGATAGGAAATTGCCGAGTTTAACTGGTAGCAAAACAGAGGAAACAAAGTACTATTGAATACAATTTGCAAGCTAGTTACGTAAAATTAACGAAGTTTATTATATCTATTTCTGTTGCAAAAAAGAGTGCAGTGAACCCATTTTGTTCGCGTTATAAATTCAACATCTACGATCCTTTTAAACAATAATTCCTTTAAAGCAATTAATTTTCTTCATTTTACTTTTACACTAACAAGTATCCGTTTTGCTTTCTCTCCGTGCTTAGTTAATATTCAATGTAATTTGTTAGAAGTTTTTGTAGTATCCTTAAAAAAGCAATTATTTTTATAGATCGTTTTATTACAAGAACTACAGAAAATCTGTTATTGTACATATTGCACAGAGTTGTATTCTCGATTGTAATATTTTAAACCACATAAATTAACTTTAGACATGTTAGGATGCCTCTGCAGCCCACATTCTCTGCATTCTTTTAATGTACGCTTTTCTCCTTTCTTCCGTTCATCCAGTGTTATGCTTTTGTTCTTCGTAAAAGCCCTAAAAGTAGTATTAACTTGATCCAGTGTATTCGTTTTCTTGGTTTATTCCAATTTTTTGAACATCCTTTTGGCACAAATGGTATCAAAAGTAGGATTTCTCCAGCTATAAAGGCCTTTGAAATGAAAACCAGATTATACCGACTACAAACTTTTATTTACAATTACGAAAAAAGTCTTAAAATAACGTTTGAAATGTAGCATTGCACGGTAATGAAACGTGGGTGATAGGAGCTGCAGAAAGAAAGAAAATAGCTTTTGAAAAGTGGTTATAAGAATGTTGTAGGTGAGGTAGATGGACAAAATTAGTAATTTAGTGGTTCTTAGAGGAATGGATGAAAGAAGAAGTGGGTCTTTCCGTTTTCTGTATGCCACTATCAAATCCAAATTCCTTGAAGAGTTGCACACGTAGTAATTTCTCATACTACTTACCTAACTAAACCCTCATACTGAGACCGACAAACTCACGCACGCATACACACGCCCTTTCCAGTTCCAGTATTTAGTAGGGCCTACGTTACACGGTCTGTGGTTGTTTTATTTTGAGTTTTTTATTTTTTATTTAAGGGTTACTAATAAATTATTATAATTAGTTACATTTAATTATCGCATTATATTTTTTAATTATTTACATTAGGAAGAGAAAGTCGTGTGAGTGTTTCACAGATTATTTTAGTCGTCCCATCTCTGGGATTATGCAATAATCCCCTATTTTTGAAGGAACTCTACAGCACCTTCCTCCGTCCAAATATTATTAAGTAGGCCTAACTACAAAATTCATAGTAGAATGTGTATGTGTATGTGTAGTAGGCTATAACTAACTATGAAATGGTAATGGAGTTAACATTACGCAGGAATATTGCTAGTCAGATTGACGCGCTAGACGCACTCGTGGGAGAAGTGTGCAACCTTCAGGGAATTCGGATTTAGGCTAGTCGGACATATCTTAAGATCCAAGTATTGCTCTATCAATAATGGATGGTAATAACGATGGAATTAAATTGTAGTGTCGCAGGTATGTAAATATGAAACGACTTTCGCAGGATAGAACAGCTTGAAGAACTGCATCAAACCAGTCGAGAGACTGATGACAAAAAATCCTTTTTCGGTACAAGTGTCCGAAGAATAGTTAAGTGCTCTCCCCATAACCTGCACTATCTATCTACGATTTTCGGATCTCTCTCGATCTCCACTTCTATTTGACAAACCTCCACGCCTCCATTTTAAGACATTCACTCGCACAAAGTCACGCAGATTTATCAAATAAATAATTTATTAAGCAGCAGACCTTATTTATAAAATACCAAAAAATTGTATGACTCGATGACGAAGCTGATTATAAGCTATTACAATTTTATGACTGCACGTCATATAATTACTATTACGGGAGATGTATGACATCATACATCCGGCCAAACAAAATACACAACGTACAGTGTTGACACTTATCTATGAAGTGGTTTTATAACACCCAGGGTATTTGTCATTGTTAGTTTGTAATTCTCACGCGAATAGAATTCTTGATTATTTATTAATAATACCAAACCATTCATCATTTAATCTGATTTAAATTATGTAATGAACTGACATTAATTTTATTACATATCTTTGTAAATTTAAAACATAAACTTTACATACACAAGACCTGACAGGAAACCAACCAGCAATTTATCTTATCGTTATTCCCAAAACAAACTTTGTGATCAGAAATATTTCACACCAATATTTCAAAAAAGATCATTACTTTTCTATAAATAAATTTGTTTTTATTACTACATAAATTTATTGCAAAATATATTAAAGCAGTTCACAAACCATTCATAACTATTCCGATAACAGAACAAATGACGATTTTACTGTAAACAACAAAGTATTAAAACCATTTACTATAGTTATAAAACTACGAATAATAATAAAAAAAACAATTAAATTATTCTTAAGATTTTACGTCGTTTAACTACGAACATAGGCCTTCTTTAAATTTTTCAAGCAATGTCAGATCTGCTTTCCTTCAGTAGGCTTACAAACCCCATAACTGCTTCAAATCCTCCGATTAATTTAACAGGAGCTTGTCTTTTTGAAGCCACGGCCTCTAGTGCTGGAAAATAACGAATTAATCAGTCTGTTTCATATTGTGGCTTGCGAAACTCTACTTATTCTTAGTACCTTACTCTGCTACGTCTATTATTTTGGTCTTGCTGTTTTCCAAAAATTTGACTTAAATTTTCCTTTTCATAAAATTGAGACAAAATCTAAAATTGAAGATACTGTGGTATTTTGAAGTTTGTTTATAGGCCTACCCGTATCAGACTATCTTGAAACCTACACAAGCCAGTCTAATTCTTATATTAAATTACCGTTTAATTTTCGTTAGCTCTTATTGGTCTACTATTTCAGTTTGGACGACTGTGTAAAAATATAGGAGAAAAGGCGAAGATGGTGCATAGTGGAAAGCGAATCTACTTATTTAATTAAAACCCCTTTCTAATCATCCACAAAATAGTTTTTAACGTATGTATTAACAACAGTTTTTAAGCCCACCAGAGCCATACAAAATGCTTTATTTATTTAAAAAAAATTAACAATCCACTTTCGTTAAAACAAAATATGGTTTTAAATATATACAATAAATATACACCCATCCTTCAGTTATGTATTTACCAATACGAAAAGGAGTACTGCTAATAAAATAATAATAAAAATAATAAAATTGTATCTTTAACGTCTCAAAGCTGCAAAATACTTTATCCAAAGCAAATACATTACACTACTACAAATCTTAATAATTGAAACCTTTCAAAGAAACAACTATATTTAATTTATTACCAAATTTTCTTACTTATCTGATTCTATAAACACATGCCAACACCAAATAAGGCCCACCGGTTAAGTCTAGAAAAAAGTTGTCGCCGCGAGTCGACTGTTTAACAACAGCTAACCTTTTGGATATGATTGTTCCTGGTTCAAATTTTAGTGACGGTGTTACTTTTAAACGGATTTGAATACAAGACAGTGGTTACGAGATGTTTGGGGTTCAATTAACCATACTCTCACACGAATAATCGGCCTGGGTCTGTACAAGACTATACCTCATTTACGTCATACACATAATGCTTATCTTATTGGGTCATGGTACTGCTTATTGTACTGAATTTAATAAATAGTAACGTACACACATTAAAAAAAAAAATACACCAATATTTTCTACTACAATTTCAGTAATGCGAAACAAACATCAACGTGTAAACAAAATAAGTGAACTCCAAGAGAATTGTTAAAGCTGTTTTAACTTGTAAAATAATTACATGTCCTTCAAAAATTAGGGGTACAGTATTCATAATTTCCCTTTAAGTAAAAAAAATAATTAATACGAAACATAGGTATTTTAAGGGACGGTATATACAATGGATAAATTGTAAAATTTTATTATGTCGTAAGTTACCACAAAACCGGATATTTGAAATGCCACGTACTTTTCGAACATGACGCACACGTTACTCTCAAAAATATTGAAAACTCGAAAAATAAAATTCTAAATATATGTCATTTAAGAACGATATGCTCCTAGTCACAAAGGACAGAATTCATACAGACGCGAATAAACCTTTTATCAAAAACTTAAGGTCGGTAAAGATGACTTATTTATCTACCAATGAAAAATAAGATGTGAAACAGATAAAAACCAGCGTGGATAGAAATGATAGAATTGGACATTAACTTATGACGTTTACCGTTGTCAGAGTTCAGAAGGCTTACCGTGCGGAGAAACATTTTTATTTTACCGGGACACAAAAAGGAAGGAGGAGAAGGAGAAAGGAAGCAGTATTGATTTGCGCCTGCACCGTAACGTGCGTAGTTTAAAGCCTACATGTTGACGTCGTCGAACTCTGTATAAACTGTACGTAGAATTACTGTTATTACTATTACATTACGACCGGCTAAGAACGCCGACGCCTTGCCACCTAATCGCCCACTTATTCGCGTACACGTGCCACTATATTTTTCATTCAACAAAAAATACAGAGCCACGAAAACAGAATCACTGGGTCAAAATAGAGTACGTGAATTACATGACGGGCATCAATCATATTCTCTCAACGTTAATAATATGTAAATAAAAAAACGAGGCAAAGACGTTTGCATGTTCTTTTCCCAATAGAATTGCTAAACAGGGAACGATTTAAATTCAAAGGAGTAAATCACCTGTTTTAAATAATTACTTAAGATTAATTTTGCTCGTATCGACCAAATAAATATTTTACCCATATTTCATACTTTGTTATTTAACTACACAGTACCGATTTATTTAACTAATAAGATTGCTAATTTTATCACATATTTAATTACAGTAATATACCAGGTACTGCATACAACTAACTTAACAGTACATTAACAGTGTTATCGATATATTTTTATTAATTGCATTCTTTTGAAAAAAAACGAGGGAACAGACGATTCATTTTTATTTTAAATAACTGAAAAATCAAACATTCCTTTCAGCTAAAATTAATTCTATAAACATGGATTTATATAATAACTTATTTAAAAATTATCCTAATCAGCAGGCAACTTATTTAGACGTTATGTAACGTCATAAAAGCAAGTAAATTAATGCGGTGTAGGCAGGCAGCTACAAACAACTGTTGGGTATCCTAGTTCAAATTCAAGCTCATACGAGCAAAGAAATACGTTCCCGATAAAACATTAGAGCGTCGTTTATCCGAATACTAAAATTTAGATCCATATAACTAAAAAAAACCTGGATTTTTAGAGTGATTTAGCTGCAAAGAGACCACGCTCTAATTTTGATTAGAGGCAATAAAATTTTCATAAAATGAACAGTTTTGTGAGTTCACAAAAACATTTATGAAGTTAAAATATTTTGTACTTTACATAAACGTGTTTGTTGTATGCATTAATTTTCAAGATTTTGTAAAGCGCTTCATTATTTAAACCCACTCAATCTTAATTATTTGGATCATTGACAATCTATTGTGATTATTACAACCTGCGTTGACTATGAACCGAATATGACTTGACTATTTAAGCAAGCAATTGTATACGTAAGCAAATGATTTAAGAAATTTTCTCTCAAACCATTAACTTAGGCAAGTAATAGTAATAGTAATAATAATAATAACTGTGAAATATAATGTTCTTGTTATAGTCGATTTCCAAAAACCTATTTTTAAATTCTTAACAGGTATAGTAATAACTCTGTATTAATGAGTCGATATAACAACAACAATAATAATAGAAAGGTATGAAATTCCATTCTAAAATAGACGTTAACAATTTACAATAGAATTCTTCATGAAGCTGCCAATCATAACCTATACAACAATTTATACATTATATTTAAGTTAACAAGTTTGAATACCCAAGAGCAGTTAAAAATATTTATAGCCATGCTAAACGCGGAGGTATTTCCACATGAGTGCATTTGTGCTGTATTTAATCCATCACAACAGTTATATTGTTCCGTACACATACGTTTCAGAAAGGGGTTTCAAATAAAAATGTTTCTTCTTTCCTTGGTACTGGTTCTGTTACAATACTATTTCAAGAATTTTTAGAGAAAACACGTTTAATGAAAATAACAATATTATTTCCTCCTGTTATTATAATATAATCACTTAACTAAAGTAAAGAAATAATAATAAAAATGTTAACTTACAATATTGCATTATTAAGTGATTCCTATACCAATAAACATTAATTTTTAAAAATAATTTTAATGTGAACATCTATTAGAAATTAAACGAAAAATAGGCTATGTCGAGGTTTTTACTAACTTAAATTTTTGAATGTAACAAATCGCTAAATAATAAGTAATCGAACATGATCTAGATATAGTTTACATATGAACAATTATTTATGTATTTAGTTACAAAAAATACATTTCATACATTATAATTAAAGTACAGAAGACGGTTTGTACAGAATTTCGCTAAACTATGATCTAATGACATTCAAAGAGATTTAAAATAAAAACAATACACACCAAATTCTAAATTATTTAATTTTTGTTTCGCGTTTGACTGTACTTCACATTCAGACGCTGAAAGACAATATATGAAAATTACGAAAAAAATGCCAGGCCTGACTGGGTGGGAATCGAACCTGGGTTTCACACGGTATAGAAGTCACTTATGCTGATCACTACATTAATCACCTAATTCTAAAGGATTTACAGATTCAATAATTTATCAACGTAGGCCTAATTCACCAACAAACCACAAGTTTTTAACAGATTTTAATTTTAAATTTCGATTGAACAGAAATTATCGTACTCCATAAACAAGAAACAAATTTTCTTAAATTTAAGAGACAACAGTTTCAAAATAACGTTGAACAAATACAGATAGTTTACAAATTATTAAAAACATTTTAGAGTTTATATTGTAATTAATTAACTTATATGATTTTATTAATTGTCAAACCAAAACAGGGAAAATTGATACCGGCTGATAAGTAGCATACACACACACAGACAATATTGGAAAAATTCAAGTAGAAAAAGGTTAGTGGAGCTATCTAGTAACGAGTATTGGAACTTTTTGTAGAAGAGTGTACCCGCGGGAAAAATGAGCGCGGCTTAACCATGAGACACACCGTCACGTAGAAGGAAAACCCGATTTTTTTATGTAGTTATGAATTACTTCACCATCACCATGTTTTACTAATAACTACTACCACAGGTTAACAAGGTTCTTTCCTGCATTTTAAAAAAAAATCTAAAAACACAGAAAGGCTAACAAAAATTTTATTATTTACAACCCTAAGACCACTAATGACTAATAGCACCTGTCAAATAGTGAGGTTTATGAAATCTAGTAGACAAAGTAGGATTACCGCTAAATCCTCCGAAATCAATATCCGATACACTTAAAAAAAAGCTATGAGAATGAACAGATATGACAGTCATATAATCGCATGACAATATTTAAAAAGGAGGATTTACAAAATTTGTAAATCCTGCTAAATTTGTTAAAGAAGTTGTATTAAATGAAGACTTTGTCGCATTTAATGCGACCAAGTCTTCATTTAATCCAACTTCTCAAATAAGAGAATTAGTTTTCTGGCAGGATTGGATTAAGACAGGTTAAATAACGAATCTCATTTGTGTATATCCTTCACACGGCTGAAATGGTTCCTCCGTAAATTTTTTGTTAGAAAATAAGGTAAACTATCTAAAGCTGAGATACTCGAATGTCAATTTTTACTAAATCGTTCTGGAAAACCTCTCTTAAAGTTTCTAAAGTTTTGTAGACGTGTGGTATGAAGACAATTAGATTGAAATTTAAAAAAATTAACTAGTCCTAATAAGATATTACAAATTTAATATTTGACAGGCCTAATTTACAATAAAAGAATAAACTTCCAACACATCTGAAACGAAATTTCGCTATTTCTTGAGCCAAGTATACTCATTGGTTCAGAATTTTTACGAAGTTTTATTTGAGGGTAACATTGAAATTGTTAACTGGAAATTTCCAGAATACTAAAACTTGACAAAATATTTTAATTAGTTTACTAGATTATCTTGACTTCAAAATTAATTTATCAGAAAAGGGGACATTCGTAAGTAAATTGATAACAATTTATTAAAAAGAAAGGAGATATCAAAAGAAAACCAATTACATATTCATAGCGTTCCATTATCTTATCTGCCGACTAATATTATTTATGGTTTTCATGAACATTTACAAAGTATAGCATATTTATTTCTAAACTATCATTAGAAGATACTTTTTTGTTATTTACCCTCCCCGATGAAATATCTACAAATAGATAACCAAATCTACATTAAGATGAACATACTTTACTTATGTTCTTCAAAAAAAAAAAAAAACATTTAAAAATCTAGAGAACGGGTAGTAAGTAATCTGTACATACTGTACTATTAAGAACGAGAAGCAACAGGCGGGAATCTAACTAAAACTAATGTAACACCACATAAATCCCACTAGAACACTTAGGAAATTTAGCTAAAGAAAATAAGAAAACAATGTTAACTTAATTTCAACATTTGAACTAATTGTCCCCTCTTATATACGATTAACAGCCTAATTTTTTAAAAAAGTAGATAAGATTCCCTAAAAGTGTGCTTCCATAACTTAAAAACGTTTACGAACTGTAAATATCCTTATTATAAAATGTATAAATAGTGAAAACAACTTTTGAACATTTATAATTACTGAATTTCTCTTAAGAATAAAATGATTTCAGAAACAAAAGTAATAATACGGTAATATAAAATTATGTACAACAAAGCGCACTCGATGTCTACACACGAACACTCACAAATATACACACAAAACAACAACAATAAAACACCAAAAAGAGAGCGAAACAATTAAATCACAAACTCAAAAACTGAAAAACTGCCTGAAAAATATTAAGATTGGGGAAAGATTAAAGCCATATAATAAAACATTTGTAGGTATTTCAACCTTGTATAATAGTGACTATATAAATAAACGGAAGTATTATACAGTGAAATTTAAAAAAATATGAAATATAATAATACATTCATTAACATATAATTAATTACCATAACACATTAAAACCACAGCTTAACATTTATTAAACCCCACACATGCACAAGAAAAAATTTCATAACGGACGGAATGACGTTAATAAATAAATGTTTACACAATTAAAAAACTCCATTATCAGAATAAAGATGTAGCAGTTATAAATGAAAAGAAGATAGTATTAAGTAGTCAGAGAAGTCGAGATAAAACAGAATAGAAGAAGAAAGAAAAGAAGTTTGTGCGGAATTTGTTTGTGAAGAAAGTACCTGGTACTGAACCCGTTGTATTCTTCAGGACTGTTGGGAGAAGTATCGTCCTCAACTTCGCTGGGGGAGGTCATCTTGGTATCTTCTAAAGAGCTGAATGGATATCTTCCGTCACTACCAACCAAACGACCGGGTCAAAGGTGTCGGGTGTTAGCAGAATTGAAAGGAAGAAGATGAAAGACGTGTCAGAATCACCACACCAGCTCACGCACTATAATCCCAGACCGAATCACTGCACCACTGAAAACTCCGGTACGACACTTGAAGGTATCTAAAGTACGTACGTACAGTAAGTTGCTGAAGGGATGCCGAGTTCGCTCTCTCGCTCTGGTACGACACGATCTAAAACGGAAGACAAATGTTTGTTGACCACCGCACGCAGCTCTTAACAACAACCAGTTGTTAAATTAACACGAGTTGCGCATGCGCGCAACAATTTGAAACAAAGCACTCACTGAATAACAACAACCACTACAGGTAAACCAAAAGAGGAAAGGGAACCGCTGAATAGAACACTCAATTGTTAGCTATTACGAATGAACTTTTTCAAGGCCGAAGAATTCGGAACTCAACGGCCCACAACCTCTATCCTCACGCTCACTAAAACTTTTCAAGGTGAATCGGCCACCATCTTGGCATTCTAGATCTACTCAAGCTTTCCACTCGAAAGGAAGAAATAAAGAAAGAGAGAAAGAAGAAAAAAGGAAAGGCAAAAAGAAAGACGGAGCCGCTGATGTTCCCTACTGAATTCTCGCTCTTATTATTATTATTCTATAAGATGAAGGAAAGATGCAAAGATGAAATCGGAAACGCATCATGTTAGTCACGCTGCTCTCTGCCATTACTATTACTACCACAATATTTTGTCCACATAATCGGAAAAATAATAATGAGACATAATTCAACACGCAACCATCGAACGGTGGTAAAACCGACGGAAGTACATCAATGGAAATGAGGTCAGAAATTTACGAATACTGTTTAGTATAAACTTTTCTTAAAATAACTTTACATCATTTAACACATACATGGCTCAAATGGAAAACTAAGTCAACCATAAAGAACTCTATACAATTTCGAGCGTTCTTTTGAATAAAAATACTACTTCAAAATTACAGCTCTCTTTACAATGCTTTTAACTAGTATAGCAGACAAACAAATTCATTCATAGCATTTCTGAATAATGTATTTTCACTGCCGACGTCTTTAACAGTCGCATTGATAAGACTGTAAGACCCCTCACATTTTAGTTTTCTGTCCTGAAAACTACACTTTTCTAATGCGGACTATGTAGAGGGAGCCCTAGTCCGAATTATAGAATACTTCGCGAAAATTCGAACCAAAGGATCAATTGTTTTAAGTGGATGTTAGATTTTGTTTTGTTTTTCAAGAACTTAAAATAATACAGCAGGGCTATATAACTGATAAATTTTAATTCAAATAATTAAATATAATATTTCCTATTTTGTTTTAATTTTATACCTATTACATTCACATACGTATACTGTATTACTAACAAACGATAAATTAAATGTATTTTGATCCTCGTACTCTTTCTTAATATGTTGATGCCTACACAAGCCTTTGACTTCTAGGTAATGATGTGAAGTGATAAAATTTTTAGATCTGACCGTGAATCGAACCTGGGACCTCAACCATAAAATCCAGTAGCGCTGATTATTATACCAACGGGCTGGCCAAGTTTTAATAAATTTACATAAAAATTTGGTCGCATTTATTTATGAACGTGTATATCAGCTAGTTTAAAATAATAAATTATGAGATACTGCTTGAAAACAAAGAACAAGGCTTTTAACAAAGCAATTTTGAATCAACAGATTAGCAGTACCGCCTAAAGTTAGACCGAGGATTAGAACCCGTTTCATTTATAAGCTACTGTAAAATTTAAGAACTGAAAAATAACATCTACACTACACAAAGTTAGAACTCATTTTAACTGTATATTAAATGAAAACGTATACGAAACAATGAAACATACACTCAAGTTGAGTTTCTATAAATACGGAAAATAAAATTTATGTACGCAATTAACGAATCTAATAAAAAACACCTGCATTATTTTGAATTAAAAAAAAATTTAAATAATTTGAAACAGACAAAATTCGGCCGGTTAAAGGGAATCAATTTAAATAGTACAAATAAGAGAAAAACGTTAAAGGAAAATGGTCTACGTTAGAAAATACCATGAGCCGTAAATATCATGAAACAGCATCCCAAACACCTACCCCAACTAAAATGGGGTTGGATACGTGAGGAAAACAAGAGAAAAATCAATATAAAAGACTTTTCCCCTCCACCACGTGCCCCTTTAAGGTTCTGTAACTCCTACGATAAGGGTGGAGGAACCACCGACCGCTACTCTACGAATGAAAACATTTAGCACGCCTTCACAACCACACTATTGTTGGTCGTATGAAATTTGACGGAGTTTATAGATGCAAAATCATTATTCTCAAAATAAAGAATATGACAGTCGTGTACTCAGCTCAAATTAATATTCATGAATGATAATGTGAACAGGACAGAAAGCAACTTAGCTGCACTAAACATTTGAAAATTATTCTTAATTTTTCCGACAATTAAAATGGCAAAAATAAACATATGGGTACACATAATTGTTGCAAATTTAAACGAAAATAAGAATGAAGTAACTTGACTACATTCTCGAAAGTTAACAAAACATAGCAGTCAGTTTAATACTACAAATAGCTCCATTGGTTCTTAATATTAAATTGACTAGTTTTTCAATTTTCTTTATGTCAATTAAACCGAATTTATTTTATACGGAAATTGTACAATACAATACACTCAAAATCAAAGATACAATAAAACAAAAAAAAATAGAGACGCCTCCGTGACCAGCGTATTCGACTGTTAAACGGAAGATGCCGTGTTCGATTTAAGATCAGGACAAACAATTTATGAATCAAAACCCACTGACCGTTCCTTAGCCCCACAGTAATATTTAATGACCAAGCTGTTGAAGCTACTCCAAATGAAACCAAAAGAAAATAATTTTAGTTTATATACGTTTTAACCCACCAATCCTTATTTCTAAGAAGTCTGTAATGACCAAGATGTCGACGTGAATTTTAATAATAAACAAAACTAAACTAATATCAGTATTTCAGTATCAACATTAGTTTTTTTTTTATTTTGGTTAGTTCAATTGTTATTATTATTATCTATATGAAACAGTTAATTTTGTCCATTATGAGTCAACAAGTTACTATTTTGTCTGTGGAAAGGAGAGAGTTGGCGAAGAGGCGCAAAACTGGGTGTATACTACCATTCAAAAACCATTCTTTTTTTAATCCATAAAATGGTTTGTAAATGCCCTTATATAATAGAAAAAATGGAGGTGTATATTTTTTATCAGTAAAATTTTCAGATAAGTACACGGAACCGTTAAAAATTTATTTTCACTTTTTCTAAAACAAAACAATTTTTGTTTGTAAATTCTTCATTTACACCGTTGTTCCTTTTTTCTATCTAACAGAATGCAGAAGGAGAATTTTGTAAGCGTGCATGTTATATGTCAAGAGGCTAAAGTAATGAGTAAAGAAAAATTTTATTCACCGTTCGAACAGGACGGGAAGTTTTCTTTCAAAAAAAATTAATTTACGATTGGCGAGAAATAAAAAAGTTACATTGCGAGATACTTTTCGGCCGTATATGCCTTATTTTTTAGTAGTATTTATATCGTACGAGTTGGATATAATTATTAAAATTCCCCTGCATTTTTTTGGGTAGAAACAAAAAATACGACGGTGTAAACGAAAAAATATCAAAAATTTCAGAAAATAGAATTTTCAAAAAAAAGTTGAAATAAATTTTTAACGGTTCTATGTAGCCTACCTGAAAATTTCACTAAGGAAAAATATACAACTCCGTTTTTTTATTATATAAGTGCATTTACAATAAATTGTATAATATAATTTTTAAAAATGAAATGTTTTTTAAATTGTAGTATACATCCAGTTTTGTGCGTCTCCGTCAACTTTCTTCTTTCCACAGACAAATTGTAAATTTAATAATTAAATAAATATACTAAAGGTGTAAAAGACACTAGTCAGCGTTATCTCCTCTGAGAGTAATGAGTATCACTATACAGCCAGACCCTGTGGTAAATGAAGTGAAGTGTCATTTGCAGAGTGGAAAGTGAGTGCTTTTCGGAGGGCCTGGGATGCTTATAAGCATACTCTTATAACTCAGTGAGGAAGGCAATTGTAAACCACCTCACTCCTCGTTTTACTTAGTAAAATCTCTTGAGGCTCAAAAGCCAGCCTTTTGGCTGTTGACCAAAACAACATAAATATCCTAATCAATGTTGGATCAATTGACTATCAATAAAATAATAATCATTTTACTGAAATAGTAAAAGTTGAAAAATGTAAGCCTTAAAAAATAATACGGAATGAACATGGGAATGTAATAATTCATTAATATGAACATAGTTATAGGCATTGTGCAAAGAAATAGTAATTATCCTTGAAGAGGTCATTGACATGTACTTTTTTCCTAATGAGCCTACTACAATTGAAAAGGGGTTTAGTAACCTTCAAGTGTCCTAACCGGCGTCATTCACTCAACCGAGCCATAATTAAATGAAAGGGATGAAAATTAACAATACTTATCTACCAAGCAACAACATTAAAAAAACTTAATCGCCTGTTTATTTACATTCATTTATAGCTAATGATTAATTAATTAATGTTTTTTTTGGGCAGGTGGCAACATTATAGAGAAAAAAAGCGTACTTTACTCTAGTACTAGTTCAAAAATTACCACATTTTGGTGTATTCAAAACATTTTAGAGAAAGTTCTACCATTGAAGTACTACTTCAACAGTTTGATCAGCAACTCAATGAGTTTTTAACACGTAAAATAATTTTTCAGACCCTAGTCGGGATTCAAATTAGGAACTTGCAGGCTAGCGTACTAACCACCACGCTACCAGAAGTGGCCAAAATACGTATGGAAATAATTTTCCAAAAAATTTGAAAAGTATAAAAATAAATTTAAAAAAAAATCATATGAAACATAAGACTGCATTAAAAGAACGAATAAATTATATATTGTTAGAACGCCTATTTAACGAGTGAAACGTGAATTAAAATAAGTTATTAATAGTACATTTAAAAATAATAAAGAAAAAAATCAGCAGTCGCGGGACTGACCGACAGAAATGACTACTTAATTCATTAAAAATTAATTTTGTAAATTAAATAATGGTAATTGTTGATCGCCGAGCGTGACGGGCGGCAAACCAAAGACTTTCCCGTGCATAAAAACACAGTCCAGGCGCGCGCTAAAAGAAGTAATCACTTTAATAAAAAATTAAATACAGTAAACTGTATTAAATCGGTTAAGTGATAACCACGGACACAGACTAATAAAAATTAACAGGAAGTAGATCAAGATATCCACAATTTATAAAAAAAATTATCGGAAAAAACATAAGAATAAAAAAGTGCGAATGGTAACAGACCTATCCTTGAATATATCAACATAAATTACTATTGCAAATACACAGAAAGAAATTGAAAGTACAAGAAGCCTCATTAAAATTTATATATAAGTTATAAATATGAAATACAGTTATGCTATGAAAATACCATGATTGACAAATTACATGCATTCAATCAGCTAGGAGTGAATAGATTCCATCTCAAGTAAAAATGTATGTATTGGTACATGAGCTTTTCCATTTTATTAAACATTATTTATTTATTTGCAAGAAATTATATCAGATTCAATTTACAATTGAACATGAACACATATTTTTCTAATGATAAGAGAATAACTAACAAATGAAATATTTAAGAAGTATACGAGGTGTGGCTATTAAATAACGAGACTGACGTAAATTTATTTATTTTAATTTTATACATAATCACTTATTGTCACCTTTAATATATACTCCTTTGTCCCTACAACGCACCATACGAATTTTCCATTGTTGGAAACAGTGCTGGAAGTCATCTTATGTCAAGCTTCTTCAGGACACGTGCCGCTTTCTCTTTTGCAGCTTCCACTGACTCAAATTTTGTCCCTTTTAATGCAATTTCACCTTACGGAACAGGTAGAAGATAAAAACACGTGATGAAACGTGGTTTTTTACTTATGATCCGGGAACGAAGCGCCAATCCATGCACAGGAAGAGCCGAACTTCACCGAGAGCCAAAAAAGCTCGAATGAGCAAGTCAAAATTTAAAGCAATGATTTTTTTTATTTCCATGGGATTGTGTACCTTCACTGGGTTTCTCAAGGTCAAACAATTAATCAATATTACTACCTTGAGGTATTTTCTAAACTACATCAAAGAGTAAGGAAAAAAACGCCCCGAAATGTGGAAGGACAAATCCATGCGTTCTCCACCAAGACAATGCGACAGCTCATTCCGCGTTATTTGTCAAGAGGTTCCTAGCCAAGTACAGCATCTCAGTGTTAGAACATCCACCTTATTCACCAGATTTTGCACCACGTGACTTCTACCTGTTCCCTAAGATGAAATCTGCATTAAAAGGGACAAGATTTGAGTCTGTGGAAGCTGTAAAAGAGAAAGCGACACGTGTCCTGAAGGAGCTGACAGAAGATGAGTTCCAGCACTGTTTCCAACAATGGAAAATTCGCATGGAGCGTTGTAGGGATAGAGAAGGAGTGTATATTGAAGGTGACATAAAGTGATTATGTATACAATTAAAATTAAATTTTTTACAACATCAGTCTAGTTATTTCATAGCCACTCTACACTCCAAAACATAAGTACAGGGCAGTTGTGTATAACATTATGTTTATATATTAAACAATATGCCAGCTAAAATGCAGATATAAAACTTTTAACAACCAGAACACTGGCCAAATTGTGAGAAGATAAATAAGCAATAATGAATGTCAAAATTTATACATTATAGTAATAGGAGGAAATGAGAATCCAGCATAAATGTTTGAGTCAGAGAGCGTTGAGGCTGTTAAAGAGAGACTGAAGATGATGATGACTTAGAAAAAAAATAAAATATATATAAATAAGAATGTCTAGCCAGGAAGATGAGAGACACGAAGTATTTTTAGTTAAGGATCCAGACCGCTAGAGTTGACTATGATCCAGAATAAACGCATCTCACTAAACTTAACGTAACATATTATGTACAAACACACACACACACATACAGAATTTAAAGCTTATGTCTGTATTTATATCTCTTAGTGAATCTATATGAAAGCCGAAGCACGGCGGCTGGTCTGAAATCTACCAATAGTGTACATTTTTAAATACACCTTACAAAGTGTCTCGATTTTTTTACATAAAAAACTATTTAAAACCAAAAAAAAAACGAAAGGATAAGATGTACCATCCACTTTCTATTGAACATTTTTACAGATTGTGATAACTAAAACGGAAACTTCCAGACATTTTGAAAAATTGTACAGACAAAATCACAATTTTATTTGTATAGATAGGGCGTATTAATAATGTCAATAATATCAATAATGTATATTTGTACATCGTAAATAATGTTTTATTTGTATATTGAAAACATATCTATTATTTTGTTTTCAAACTTCCGAACATTGTAATACAACATTTGTGTTAGTAATGTTTCAAAAAATTCGTTTTTCTTTTTTCATCTAGAACAGTACATTATTGAAGACCACCCAATTTGATCACTGGTTTTTGCTGTATTATTTAACGTGGTTTAGACATGAATTGGAACCCTCAGTAGGGTTTGTTCACGAATGGATGTCAGTTGGTCATCATACAAAGTCGTTTGACCAACCGGTGTTACTTAATAAATAATAGCGACTTTCTACCAGCCGACTGATTGGGCTGGCCTGAAGGCGTACATAAATGTGAATAAAAAAATCAACACGGGGACGCCTCCTTAGCGTATAGTAGCACGCTAGCCTACCACGCGGAGGTCCCAGGTTCGATTCCCGGCCAGGGTCTGGAAATTTTTACAAGGTAAAAATCCATCGTAGTCGCCAATGACCGAGCTGTTGATGCGACTGTAAATAATGTAAAAAAAAAAACACGGAGAGAATCCCACATTTACAAATTTGATGGGTTTAATTCTAAAAAGAAATATATACATATATATCAAATCCTTAATTAAGAAAATAAATTTCTATTCGATTTGGTTATTTTTAAAAAGATTGACAGAATGGATTTAGTCTACAAATTCATTCATGAATAATTTACGGAAGTGCTGAGAATAGCTTTATTTTTATTGTTATAAAACGAAAATACTACATCTGGTCGTTTCCGTGGTTAGCGTGATAAGATAACAAAAAGTGGAAACTTCCGAAATCGATTCCCGGTTAACGACTTAATTTCTAAAAAAATTACCCGGATTTAAGGCGGGAATGGTATCCAAACCTTAGCAATATGGTAAGAGCTTTACCATGGCGCCAAAAAGACGGCCACTCGAATATTTAGGTTCACAATGATCGCACATTATTAATGAAATTCTCGAAATCCAGTCATTTATAAATTGTTAAATACAAGGAATTAAAAATAGGCACGTTGATAAGTGACTTAATTTAAGATCTAAAAGTAATCCAAAATAATCTTATCACCCGGACGTATAAGTAATATCTAGAACGACAAAATATCTTTTAATAGATTAATAAAAATTTTATAAAAACGAACTGAATATTTTTTAAAAATATATATAAAATTTAATTAATAGTCAGTACGTTGCAAGATAAACAGAGTGGCCAGCCGCCTGTTAAACAAACAATAACTGACATCGGGTGTATTATACAACCGCTATAAAATATTTAACTAATTACAGATTATCTCGTTTATTATCATATTTGAACAAACTATAATTATATTTGTTATGTAATAAAAATTAATTTTAATTATTTCTATTCTTTGTTGGTGACAAAAAAAAATGTTATCACATTCAAATTCTTTTAGAAAATATATATTTTAAATTTAAAAACGCCTCACTTCCGGTCATTAAATTAATTTATTTCATAGATGACTTAAGAGACATGAACACCAATCACTAGGTGTCCTAGTCAACCATGACCGATCAAGTCAATAAAAGGTGTTCACTACAAAAAAAAATTCCCGAAAATTTTTAAAATTATAATTTACGTATTACTACTGCATTTATAAAAAAAAATATCAAAAACTAATTCATTACGAAAATTATATTGACTGATTTATCCTAACCTACCGGATGTATTCCTCGCATACAGACATGCACTTTCTCACACTCGCACATTAAAAAAAAACAGCGTATCTTAAGAAATACATTATGAATAAACGAACGGTAAAAATAATATTAGCATATGAATACTATTGTCCACACTGTCTTGATTTTAAAAGGTTGTAACAATAAACAACAAAAATGGAAAAATAATAATTTCCTCGGAAACAATATTAATACATTAACAAAACTTTACCGGGAGTGTTTAATCGTAACTAAAGATTCCAAGACATCTCTGCCAAAACTAAGCAAACAAAAAAATCAGTCTACTACACTAGAAGTTATCCAGACACAATAAACAATACACTAAAGAATTTGAAAATATTTAAAGTTATTTGTTTTCAATTTTCTTACTAATATAAAAACGCAATTTAAAAAAAATTACGAAAAATATCATACGTGGGGTGAAACGAAAATAATTAGATGCACATGTTCTGAACATGTACAAGAGACATCAGAGTTGAGGGTGGAAAAAATATAAAGGTCACGCGGTAGGTCATTTCCTGAAATAGGTGGGAAAACGAGAAACAAGTTACAAAAGATGAGAAAACCCGTCAGAATAGTCTAACATTAGATTCACTTGTATCGTTAAGATACAAAATCAATTCTTATTTCCCACCTTTACCTTACTGATACAGAATTTTTTCCACTTTTAATAAATTTGAATTAGTAACAACAAAGTATAATAAAATAAGTTTGGTTTAAAAATTATTAAAAATATAGATTTAAGTACCGCTTAGAAATCTTAAAAATCAAAAGTTTGAAACAAATAATATATTTCTTTCAAAAATAAATTTTTAAAATATTGGGAATTTAAAAGATAAATTAAATTTGTATTTTAAAATTAATAAGCACAATTACTCTTATATCAATGAAAACCGACGAGGAACATCAAATTTTGATTAAAAAATAATTATTAAATGTTAATTAGTAAAAACTTTACAATAAATTTTTATGAACAAGTTAAATGAATAATGATAAATGAAAATTAAGTAGCGTTTTCAAGATTACTATTAGTGAGAAAAGAATAAGTAACATTCCATTCTTCAGAATACCGGTTTTGTGGGCGTATGATACTTCCGGTGCGTCCACTGTGAGAAAAAAAATTCTACATTAAAAAAAAGTTGGATAATAAAAATTCACGCACAAAAGATTTTCATCCATTAATATAATAAAAATATGACTAAAAACTTATAACAACTACAGATTAGCACTCCCGGCAAAATATAATATGCTTACGAATCATAAAGACAGTGTGGATGACACATAATATGCTAACAAACATAATTATACCGGTAAAACGCCGACGTAAGGAGGCACTTGACTGGAGTGACAGACTTGAAAAAACAAAGCAATTACAAGTTTGTAGAATAATCACAAATAATTCACTTTTAACTAAATTGTTCTAAACTCGAAGCACACACAATTTCTCAACTACAGCGGCACATCCTGCTGAAAGACGCCTTAACACAGAAAAAGACCGAAGATTCTATAAAGCCGGCCGGCATCGGGAGGGGATAGGCGTTACCCCTCCAAACGAAGGCGTATAATGCTGCACTCTAGCGACTAGTTACACAGTCGGCTCCCCTCCAATCACCCTAGTTCATCATCACTCCTCGACGGGGAGTGGAATTTCCGCCATTTTAAAATCCGCAAATTAAAATGGCGACCCCTCTCCTCGTAGGGTGGTAGCACCCCGTGAAGCCGGCTCACTACATTTTCTACCGAGATCATATGAACTCGATGCATATTGCCGATACATAAAACAAAACGCATTATTATTAATTAAATGCACTAAATCCTAATCATGTGTACTATAATACGTAATATACCTTATTCCAAACCCTCGAACATACTTTACAACATGTAACATCTCAAAAAAACCCACAAAACACTTTTAGTTTCACTTTTTGAATAAAAGTACTAAATACTGTTGAAATGATTATTAAACTACAATAGACTTAGATGAAAACCAAAATTCTCACTATTTAATAATCACAATTTTGTATTAAATAATAACTAACTTTCGGCTAACATCACATACGTATGAACTACTATTATAATCCATTACAAGAACACTCAATATACGGTTATCTGTTGGTAACGTATTCTTTACTTATCATTTATGACGTCTACCAACTCAAAATTACACGAATTATGTTATGTTCCGAAGAAGAAAACTCTCAATAATCTTACGAAAACCTCAGGAAAAATTCGTGTCATACGTGACATGAAATCATACGCGTTTCCTGTTCAATTCCGAAGCAAATTTATAATTATCTTGAAAAAACCTCAGGAAAATTTGTGCCACATGTAGCACGAAATCATACCTGTTTCTTTTCATTTAAATTTCGAAAATTATAATGTTCGATTTATAAAAATTCCAAAAAAATTTAATAAAATTTCTTGATTTATTAATTTTTTGAAAGGTTCACTTACGATCCACATGTTAACACTAACAGATATTAATAACGCCATTCACACAAAAGGAAAGAAAAACTTTTAAATTCTGTTGAAATGAAACGCCAGCATCACGTCTTTAACCCTATTCTTTAAGAGTCGTTACTTTTACGAAATGCTCGTAACGGGCAGATGGAGTATTAAATGCACTCGATCTGTTGGTTCCAGAGCTACAAAAATAGTTATGTTTCTTATCACATAGTCCGCCACAATTATATGACTGAACTATTTAAGAACAGAAGAGGTAGAGGTGTAAAAAGAAACTAGTCAGAGTTATCTCCTCTGAGAATAATGAATTTCACTATACAGTCGACCCTGTGGTGAATGAAGTAAAGGTGTCAATTGCAGGGTGGAAAGTGGTAGCTTTTGGGAGGACCTGGTATGCTGATAAGCATACTCTTTCAACTCGGTGAGGAAGGCCACCTCACCTCATTACTAAATCACCTCACTTCTCGTTTTACTTAGTAAACCCTGAGGTTCAAACCAGCCTTTCTACTGTTGACCTAAACAACAACACTGTTACGAAGACAAATCATTAATCATTATCACCTGACCCTGCAATAAATATTACCTGATAATACAACAAATTTAAATCAATAGTATATTAGTACTAATACAGAGTTGTAGGTTCTAAACTTTTAAAATTCGAGTTCTTCAATCACACCATAACGTACGCCTGGACATTTTTTGTCAAGAGTTTCACGTAACAATACATTAACACACACAATTAATTATTAAATCTAATCCTTTTGGGTTATACCTGCTCATAGATACAACCCTTCAAGGTAATGAATTTATATAGCAGATTAAAAATGTATACGAATAAAAAATTAGAGAACTAAAAGAGAATGCAGACGTATTACTTAACATAAATACATTATACATATATAGGTATACATAGAAAAGACGTGTCAAAAATGAAAGGGTGAATAGATTAGCCGAAGCTACACATTAATGTATCCGAAAATGAATAGCATTAATACAAGAAAAATATCAACAGTGTAATTTTGTTAAAACTCTGCACGAATGTCTTATATATGTTTTACTTATATATCTCTTAACATTTTATCAAATTTCTGACTACAAAAACATTTGAAAACTTGGTAAGTAATACATAAGTGATTGTACTGCAGCATCATACCATATTTTTTATAAACGTTAACTAAAACTTAAAATAATGCAATTATCAAATGAAATTTGTTGAAATCACATGACAATAAAAATCTGATCGGACATATAATGTAAACAGAAATAGAACTAAACCTTAGGCAGAGTTTGTAACGAGAGAACAGTGCAATAACTTATGAATAACCTCTTTTTCTTAAAAAGGAAATGCTTAGGTACTGTCGTTAACCTGTACATACAGTATTTGAAGTATTAGTTGTAGTTAAAGGTAATCAGTACAACTACCGTACTAGAAGCGTGAAACATGACCGTAACACAAGAAAATGGAAGAAATTGGACATTTAAAGATGTAGATTCACAAAAACTATAAACAATCACACATCCTTGGGAATTAATATATAGCCTATGATGAACAGACTATCTACCGTCTGCCAAAAATTATCAGTCACGGATTTCAGCAATAAACATTCAAACTGGCTGAAAAAATCCTTTTTATAATGAGAAATATTTTGATTACCTACATTTACAGATTAGAGGAATTCATGTAGTTATGGACGTAATTTTCATGTTGTTGTTGTTTAGGTCATCAGCCGAAAGGCTGGTTTGAACCTGTAGAGGTTTTACTAAGTAAAACGAGGAGTGAGGTGGTTTACCATTGCCTTCCTCACTGAATAGAAAAGTATGCTTATCAGCATGCCGGGCCCTCTGAAAAGCACATATTTTCCACTCTGCAAATGACACCTTCACTTCATTCACCACAGGGTCTGGCTGTATAATGAAATCCATTACTTTCAGAGGAGATAACTCTGATTAGTGTCTTTTACACCTCTACCTCTTCTGTTCTTAATGATTCAGTCATTTAATTGGCTGACCATGTGATAAGAAACAGAACTATTTATTTTAGCCCAGCAATGAACAGATTGAGAGTAAATAATTTGACTCTCCACCTGTTTGTTATGGGCAGGTAATTTTCATATAATTTCTTAATTGTAATGTGGTAACTATAAGATGAATTGTATTAATGAAATTGTTTAATGTGGTAGGCCTATTTTTGGACGAAGTTCATTTCTTTTGAGTAACAAACTGAATAATAAATAAAGTATTTGTATTTGTAATACCCTATTACACGTCGAACTAAACAAATATTCAATACAAATCACTAAGGATTTAGTGTGTTTGAATGTAGTAAATATTAGTTTGGAATAAAAGACCCTAACGCCGTAATCAAATTTAGGAATAGATCCTAATAATTTTTTGTACGAATAGTTTTCAGAGGAGGCAAAGAAATCAGCAACAAGTGTTAACGAATTCTGAGAAAAGCGTTGTTGTCAATAAAGACCGTATTAAAAATACAGAATGGAGCTATGCGGTAAATTTCAATCAACTGTTTCGTTGGAAAATCGTTTTAAAATGCTGTTACCTGAAGCTATCTAAATTGAAAAGTACGATAGGTTAAGGGGTACGTCAAAATTCTCAATAATATTTTCTTAACACGAAATTTGTTTACTGTTAGGAAAAATAAAATCTATGCACAAGAGGTAAAGGGTGTTAACTCCAATTTTGGCAAAATTAAAATTGAAAATCAGTAAGAAAGCTCTACAAAAAAATGCAAAAACCACATAAACTCCAATTTCGTATAATGATGCGGAAGATAAAATTATTACTATTTTTAACTCTAATTAAATGTATAGGCCTACTCGTTATTGACGGTAAGTAATTTTATTTTTATTGTCTTACTGATAAGCATCAGAATTTGCTTTAATTCTGCAATTTTTCTAACATTGTTGTGAATAAAGTGCTGTTTCTTTATTAGAATAGAGTTAGCACAATATAGCTATTTTGTCTAAGTTTTGTTTTCGTTTGATTAACTCGTTACATTGGGGGTTTACACTATTGTAATTAAAACGCAGAAAGACGTAAAGTATAAAGTTCTGTGTTTGTTCACGGGGTAGAAGTTAAGAAAGTTGTTTAGTGATTTAAATCTTTGTATCAGACGCTATTTTATTTGGTACAATTATTTTTAAAATTCTCACACCTTCAGAAATTTTTTACAAAATAAAAAACTTCATGTTTTGGTTTTTCTGAAAAATTACAAAAATGGAGTTAACTTCCTTTACTTCTTAGGTACAGATTAGAAATGACAACCAAAAACTAAGTCTGTATCGCTGCACAGAGTTCTAATAAATTTAACAGATACTTCACAGTCGCGATTCAAGGGTCCAGATCCTTTATCTGGCAAATAGCAACAGTTGAGTGTTTCAAATGGTTGTTACGAAATATTAGTTAGCCTATAGATCCAGTCAAATACATCGGAATTTTGCTTAAAAGTATTTAAAAATGAAAAATTGTACTAAATGATTTTACAAGTTTCTTTTATCTTAAAGTAAAGTAAAGATCTGAAACTACTGAACAATAGCTTTAGTAAAGATCTCGAATGAAATAATCACGCCAAAGCTCACTAACCATACATTTCAATACTAAGAGTAAAAACCAAATATTCCATCGACTTTATAAATACGAAAAGAGTTAAGATTTATTATAATTGATCAATCGTGAAAAAAGTCGGCAAAATGTTGATTATACAGGTATTCTGTACTGACAACCAATCATAGATACCCTCTGGTACCTATTTCATTTTTAACGGTTTTAGACAACAAAAACGCAAGGTGCAAAACAATTCAAGGTTCGTAAGGAAAACCATTACCTTGTTTATAATCCTCAAGTAGCTACGACAATACATAAAATCCCCAGAGGGACAAAAGAACATTCACTACGACCATACGGACTTTCTAATTTCTACTTTTTCTTTGAACACAAGTTTGTTTTTGAAATAACAAATCAAGCAAGTCACCTTACCTTAGTGTAACTGTTGAAACTTATAACCACCGACAACTGCCCAGTAAATAACTATCAATTTTCAGATACAAAAATTCATTTTATACTTTCTGTACAACAAAATCTTTAAAAAAAATAGACAGGACAATTTCATAACTTTAAATGTTTATAAATCAATAAAAACTGAAGACTATTTTGTATAAAAGCAACGATAAATTTTTCCGAGCTAAACTAAATAAAAAGGAAGTAAATTTTTTATTAATATATTAGTTTAATAAATTAAAAAAACACTTTATGTAACATTATCATTCAAACGTTCGTGCAGTGAGAATTTATGTACTGATATTGATTAGTCGTGAGAAAGTGATAAGTTATAATAAGAATGACTTGACAGCCATCATACAATACGTTTTGACCTATTTGAAATATCCACTTTCAGTAGCCTAAGAAAAATATTTTAAATTACAATAAATTATTCTTTCCAAAAACCGATTACACCGAAAATGTACAATATAAAACAATTTCCAGATATTTAAAAGAAAAACTAGGAGACAAGACTTTAATTTACAATAACTTACTCTGATCGAGCCAATTTTAATTTACAGTAACTAAAAACAAATAGGTTCATTGTAATAGAACTTAAGGTGTCCGCAATCTACAGTGTCAATTACAAATTAAAGCAACGGGCTATACAATAAGTGTTTCAAGTAAAAGTGCGAGCAAATATTAACTGTCATAACATTTAACGAATATTAATACAGAATTGATTGTCAGCAGAAATGAAAATAAAATGGGGTCCGACGTCTTCAGCAAAAGAAAAGAATAGGAGCCACAGTTTATAGTGTAGCCTAACATCAGGTAGGCCTACGAAGGAGGGGCAAGAGGAGGAGATCTTACAGTATCCAGTTTGACACGTGGACCAGTCCACCACACCACACCGGTAGGGTCCTCTCGGTCATTCGATAGACTCAAGGCCGATTCAGCTCTGTGGCCGTTAAGTAAAAGAGAAGCCCCCCGCCACGTTGTGCTCCTGTATCTGGTGATCCCACCTGCCAAGCCTAACTAGAGCGAGTCACTTCACTAATAAGCCGAACATTACTTCTTAATGACCCAGAGTACTATCATTGCATCAAATGGCACAAAAACATAATAATCCTGGAATATTTTCTTTAATTATATGTAACATTCCAAAAATTTCTTAACATAATGTAATGACACCAAACATACTGCCTAATTCAATAGATAGTACACATTAAAAACACTTTTGAAGTTGTTAGGCCACGTGTAACTTGACGTGAGAAAATAATTTTTCAATTACTGATAAAATTAACAGAACAAAGGCTTTCGCCGAAAATTTTGTACATTAAATCAACAAATATTTCACGAAATATATAACCGAGAAGCAATGAATTTATTAAACAACGTGACAATACAAATGCAAAAATCTGGTGTGAAACACTTAAACAACTTTCTCTTGCCAATGCAAATAATTAACAATATAACCTAACATTAGTAATAAAACATTAAAAATAAACAAAAAACTAACCTCAAAAACATTATCTTATTATAATCATGAGTGCAAGACGTAAAATGAAAATCAACCTCAGTTAAGCTTAAAAATACGGAACATCATTCTTTCACGCTAAACTAGGCTCTGTAGAGAAAAACGCTCTAAATAAAAGTTGTAGATCTTTCAATTTGCTATAAATTTGATTATACACTTTTGTCGTAAAATGTATTTAAGGCTGAAATCTTTAAAAATCGATTTTTTACACAATTCGTGAGAAAAAACAGAAAATCACTAATTACCGCTGAACTAAGCGTTGTACAAAAAAAAGTTTGAAATATAAGTTCTAGAATTTTAAATTCGCTAGAACTTTTATTATATACTACACATTTTTGCGCTAAAATGCATAATATTTCTTGCATGTAATATTTTCTTAAATAAATAAATAAAAAATAAAGTCGCAATCTTAATGAAACAATTTTTATACGAAAAAACAGCCTCACCAAGAATTTCAGCAGACATGGCGCCTACCCTATCTTGTAGAGCGTAAAAAATGTAGTAAATGAGGCGATTTTTAAAAAAAAAAGTAAGAGCCGTTTCTGAGTAACTCGCAAAAAAGCGAAAAATTACACGAATAAACTACTCTTTCCGGTTGACCGATTTTGATAAAAATGTTCGTGTCGGGTCCTCTAGTGGTATCTAACGTAAGTTTCAAATTTCAAGTTCGTACGATGTTCCGTTCTTGAGATAGGCCTATTCTGTTCACACAAACACACACACACACACACACACAGACCAATCGCTAAAAACATGTTTTTTGGGTTCAGGGGGTCTGAAAACGTGTAGATCCGGTAAAAACTCGATTTCGAAAAATCGACAAGAAAACAATACTTTCCTTCCTATATTCATACAGGCAAGAGAACGTAAAAATACGCCTTAAAGACTTATTTTATACAAATTAATAAACTTTTTATAATATGCATGCACTTCATTCAATTACATTGCACATAATAAAGAAATTGAATACAACTGTTACCATCTTTGTTCATACATTTATTAGATCATTTATTAGCGTAGCGTTTCTTTTTTCAAAGGATTGAACCGATGTATTCGTAAAACAATTGATTAGACCATACCTCTCGTTGCATGGGAAATTAATGTTTAATAAAAATCAAGAGCGGTGATGGTATAGTTGCAAAATAACCGCAAAACGTAAGTCACAATTCCACAAGAAAATATAGAATACGAACAGAAATTATTCTGAAATCATAAATTAAAAATTCCAGTTCAACATCGATCCTAAAATTCTCTCTGTCCAGGTAAAACAGACAATACAGGGTGATTCACGAAGATATGCAGAAACGTTAGGAGCTCATTGTACTTGTAAAAATAATGAAAAAAGTTCATATAAACATGGGTCCGGAAATGCTTCGTTTCCGAGTTACGGCTAGCGAAAGTTTCGCCCGGATTTCAGCTCACCAGGTGAAATGAGGTCTTCCTGAAATTCTGGTAAGGTAGATTAAGGGGAAAATTCAATCATTTCTGATGGTTTTTGACCTGATAAATTGAATAAAACAGGTCCCAGAACTGTAAGTTAAATAATTTTTAAGAAAACCAGTGTTAAATGCAAAAAATGGAGTGAAAACACATATTTTCATCTTTGGGCAAGAATAACTTTGTTATTTCACCAAGAAACAGTTAAAATTTTTGAAAAAACCATGAAGAAAATTTTATTCTGAACAAACCGGTGTAAATAAAGTACAAAGAAAGCAAATAGATGTTTGATTAAATGAATTTTTATTCATAACAGTACAGGGTAAAATTAACCGGAAAAACAAAGATGGAAAAATGTGTTTTTTTTTTCACTCCATTTTATGCATTTGACACTGGTTTTCTCAAAAACTATTTAACTTACAGTTCTGGGACCGGTTTTATTCAATTTATCAGATCAAAAACCATAAGAAACGATTGAATTCTCCCCCTAATCTACCTTACCAGAATTTCAAGAAGACCTCATTTCACGTGGTGAGCTGAAATCCGGGAGAAATCTTTCGCTAGCCGTAAGTCGGTAATGAAGCATTTTTGGACCCATGTTTATATAAACTTTTCTCATTATTTTTACATGTACAATGGGCTCCCAAAGTTTCTGCATATCTTCGTGAATCACCCTGTATAAACAGAAGCTTCACTTTTTTACTAAAAGTGTTCATCGTAGAAGCGAAATGAACGGAACAGGGAAACCAAACAACACATGACACTGGTGAACAACACAATAGGTAGAACGAACATCTGTTACGTAGCAGCACTTTGAATAAACAGATCGCTAACATCCATTTAAAGGTGGAAAATGGTTTACAAGAATATAAAAAATATAAATAACTACAATTTAGCATACAATTATAAAAAAGAGACTGCAGTCGATTTAAAATAGTTTATTTATTTATTTATTTAACGAGCTACAATAAATATTTTAAACAGCAAACATTATCCATCTGTTTCTACACCCTTAAATAGTAAAGTTCGTATCACGTACAACAAAAAAATGTTAAACTAATATTGATGAAATGGTTCATGATCCTTATTTTTAGCTAATATAATTCTGTACCTGAGAAGTGAAAGGTGTTAACTCCTCTTTGGTGATTTTTCAGTAGAGCCAATAAATAGCAGTATTATCTTTTCATTATTGTAACAAAATTTCAGTAGGTGTTTGAAACTTTAAATTTACACCCAGTTTCTACAGAATTTGCTTCTTATCAACAGATTTATTATTTTGTAACTTTGTCAACTTCTATACTCCTTCGCACCCAAACAGGACTTTAAACCTTAACGGCTTTCTGCGTTTAGTCACTTTTTTACGTTGTACATTAGTGTTAACTCAAATGTACTAGTTGAAAAAAAACTTAAGTGAAGTACACAACTTAAGCGGCATTTTATACACATCGTTTGAACAAAATTTAAAATTTACCAGTAGCCTACTCTTTAGTAACAGACAAATAAAACACCAAATTCAACAAAATTTAAGCAAAATTTACTTGACTATCAGTAAAACACATTCAATAACAATTTTACAAAAACCTTTGTACATCAACTACAAAATTTAAGCATTAGAGCATTTATTTCTGATTTTAAAGGCAGTTTTAACTCAATTTTGCCAAAATTGGAGTTAACACTCATTACCTCTTTGGTACAGAATTATATGTTTTCGTTTACGAATTCCGCAAGATTTATCGTCCGCCCTGTAGGGCTACCAGGCTATTGTTTTAGAATATTCATTTTCTAAAATCGAGAATTAAGATGACGATCAAACTTTATTTTTTTACCATGGAGATTTTTTTCATTTCAATGTATTCGTTATTAAACAAAGTTAACAGTTGGAATATTTAACATTTTTAATTATCAAAGCGAAAACCACTCAAACACCAAAAACTTCGGAAATAACATCTAAAATTATTTCCTTTAACTATAGTCCCTAATATAGAGGAAAAATGAAAAACAGAAAAAATGGAAACACAAAATTTCACAAGAGGACAGTGGTGTTTATATCACCTGTTTGATCTTACTAATAAAGATTCAACGAAACGGGACACAATTTCCGGTCTGATAACTGGGAAATATGTAACCTAGCTAGATTTATGTGCAAGTGACTAGCTAGCCCTTTCTAGTCAGAAAGTAGACCTAAACAAATTAACTTAACACAAACAGACACGGAACTGGACTATTGCTGTTGTTTGTTGATAACATATTATCGTTGTCAACTTCCGGTAAATGGATCTAATCGTAATGCTGGAGTAGAATTAACTCAGTCCCTGCTCTGTTGCCAGTTCAAGCCGTCGTTTAACATCTAACTTCCTTCAGCTAATCATTTCTATCCTGTAAACTTCACCTAAAATAGATGAAAAAATATTAGAGGTGTAGATGCAGAACCAAGCAACTTACATCTTAATCATTTTACATTAAACAGAAAAAAACTTATGAGTATTTTCTGTTATTCCCCCCCCCCCCCGCATAATCTGTCACATTCTACGGATATTTCGTATGTAAACTTATATATTTTTAACGATAAACACGGAAAAATATTTTTTTTAAATCCTATATCAATATTTTTCAAGTTAAGTTAAACTATTTATTGAAAGTTATTAAATTACTTAATAGTATTTAATTAAATATAAGTCATGCGTTTGTTTGTTATCATTTACTTTTTATTATTATTATAAATATTTTTTTTATAATAAAATTTTTATTGAACATTACTGTGTAACAAATCGAAGTGTTTATATTTCATTATTACATATATAGTAACATTATTACATTATTGTATAACTAATATAATAATATAAGTATGTTGTAGTAACAATATTAAGAATATAAGGTATAAGAATATAAAGTAACACTGTATTTACGCTACCTACATTCGACCTTAACTCGAAGAATATTGGTGTAGGATTTTTTTAAATATTTTCCCGTTTAAAATACTGTAAGATTACATACGAAATATCCACAAAATGTCACAAATTATGATTGCGGGAGGAGGAGTAAAAACAGCAAAGACCCAAACTTATATTTGTTTTAAGGGTTGGAAATATTGTTAAGTGATTTTACAATAGCTATGTTTTGTTTCTTTAAAAAAACAGGGGTAATATTGGAAATATTACTGATTTTGCGTCAAACTTTTGTCTAATGAACTGATATAGAAACAGTTCAAAATCTTTGAAAATTTCAAAATACTTTAAGGTCTCCTACAGTAGTTGGTGCTGGTGATATATTAACTAATTCTGTAATGATTCGTCTAAAATAAAAAAAAAACATCGATATTTTAACAATGGGATCATAAATTTGAAGCAGGTTAAAGATAAAGTTCTTTAACAGCTGTATTGAAGATAAGATGACTTTCATCAGATGACAAATTCACATAATGAAGAAGAATTCTTCAATTGGTTTGTTGGAAATTTCTGATTTTACATCTTGCTAACTAAAATTAAGTCAGATTTTCCTTACAACATTTAGCATTATTATTGTTATTTAATATTTAGAGATAACTACGAACTGTGAAGAGATTGATCTAAAATAATCTATACTAAAAAAAAAAAATGGAAAAGTCAGCATTTACTTCTTCACCCCACACTTCTTTCTAGCAGAATAAAATTACTAGCTCGTTTTTACTTTACAGATAAATTACACTCACAAAACACCCAATTCTTTCATACTCAGAACAAAATTTATTGATCTGGACGAAGAAATTCAAACTAAAAATTCAGCTGTATATATATACTACTAAATGTCATACATTCACGAAACTCATTTAACAATTTCTTAAGTCATTTACGATAAAAGTCGTTTACCAGGCAGGACCGATGTTAGAACTCCCAAAATGACCTTAAGTCGTACAGATTGTAAATCACTTTTTCTTCTATGCGTATAACTGTCGTGTTTCTTAAAAACCTTGAACCATAAGCGATCATGTTTGTACAGGAACCTAAGAAAACTGTAAGCATTAGGTTCTACTGGAAACTGAACGATGGTACTTAAAAAATATTTTCCATTGTAAAATGTTCTTACCATTATTATTTTCATTATTTTTCTTATCATCTTCAGATTTTCTCGTATCCGGACTACTATTGGTCCCAATTAATCGGGATAAGGGGAGGGGGTTTCTAATCTATATCGATCGAAATACCAATACATTTTTCAATGGAAAATATTTTCTAGGTACTAACGTTCAGTTTCCAGAAGAACCTAATGCTTACAGTTTTCTTATGTTCCTGTACAAACATGATCGCTTATGGTTCAAGGTTTTTAAGAAACACGACAGTTATACGCATAGAAGAAAAAGTGATTTACAATCTGTACGACCTAGGTTTATTTTGGGAGTTCTAACATAGGTCCTGCCCGGTAAGAAGAATACAGGGACGGGTCCTTTCCGTTTGGATGAGCACATAATATGAACTAAAGCCCTACGTAGCATTGTAGACAGGTTAGGTAAGGGTCCCCGTTCTTGTACTTTTACCTTTCTTGTCAAAATGGAATAAAAACCGGCAGCTGTCTTCTTCTCTTTCTAACGCTCGTTTTAACATACCCCCATCCTTGTCGGTTTCTCATCGGACGTTCTCTCCAAGTATAACATACCTTTACGAAAACGGGACCGTTGGATCCAGGACCACTACGCTCACCCGGGCCAGGTAACCAATCCTCATAATAATAGTTTTCTTTCTTTTATTCCATCCCCTACCTTTACACACCACCTTTATTCATATTCAATTTCTATATCGGTTTAGCCTGCCTACTATCTTCTTGTTGCTTATAATAGTGATGGGAATGACTCAAATCTAAATCTTTATGGAACCAAATCTAAAGGAAGGGATGGTTTTTTACAAGGGAAAAAGAATAAATAGTATGAATCTAAACTGTGTCAACTAGTCTTCCCCACCACCAGTTTTAACCACCACCAACATTTTCTGAGATTAGTTCCCTCCCAGTGTTTGAATAAGTATTTTTATTTCCGTTTTCACGCCTAGTTACAAAATCGTCATCCGCTGAATTACAATTATTAAAACATCGTAAATAATATGAGAGTTCTCCAGCAGCTGATGATTATGGCGTATTTAACATTACAATCACAACCGAGATGTTACACATATCATATTTTGCTCTTATAAAAATAATGTTGTTCATATTAAATTAACAGGGTCTAGACGATAAAAAAACCGAGCAAATTTTAAAAAAAATAGCCAACGTCGGATGATCTGAAAATACTGAAATTTATGGATTGTAGTTGAATGTCAAGCTACAAAAAGCAACCTTATAAGGAGTTTTGAAATCAAACTGTATGGCATTTGATTTAAAGAGGGGTGTCTAAACCGATATTTAGTTAAAATTTCCGTTTTGTTTTGTTTTCGCCCAGCTTAATATCCTGATCTTTCAGCTATAAAATACGATATAATTTATTAAATTGTGATTACTAGAAAAACATTTATGACTTAATTATTTTCCGTCATGTTAACAATGATTCTGTTACACCTAAGCTTCATTTAAAAATTATTTCTAAGGTTTTTACAATTATTGTTTGAAAAATTAAGATAAATTTCTAGTACTTCTGTGGCAACACTGTTTATTATAAACACAATGATGTTACATATCGTAGCATTGGATTCTACTCTTTAGATACCTGCGTGAAAAGAACTAACAAATTGTGTGATATTTCTTCCTCTATTACGTTTTTTTTGAAACATAAGTATTAGTTTAAAAAGATCGATTACATCAGAAAATACTGAAGCTAATGACTAACAAGTTTCAGGAGGTCCTTACAGTACATAGTTATCAATACAACTACTGACGAGAAGATTTGTTTTAAACCCCAATTATGGCTGCATCGTTGATATTTTTGGTAACTAACGTCGCGTACGTGATCAAGACAACAATTTTTTCTACTAAAAAAAATTATTTTACAAGATCATTTCGTCTAATGTTA
This sequence comes from Catonia carolina, assembly GCA_035578175.1. Lineage (NCBI taxonomy): Eukaryota > Metazoa > Arthropoda > Insecta > Hemiptera > Achilidae > Catonia > Catonia carolina. Next base: position 68,663,350 of record JAQMRL010000002.1, read on the forward strand.
TATTAAATGACACTGAAAAGAGGTAAAAATTTGAAGCTAATATTCTTACAGGGTGCTTCTTAAAGGGTAAAATGTTAACATAAGTCAAACAGACATTGCGAGGGGTAACTTTTGTTAACTTGTAGTAGTTACAAACGTACAGATTTCCGACTTAATTCATTATTTTAATGAAGACTGTTTCAAGATTGTAGTAACTTTGAAATCTCCGTGGCAAAGCCAAAATCTATGACTTTTGGGGGGGGGATATAATGTTAAAAAAATAGTTGTCGATGGGAGCACGTACAACACCTAAATAACTGGGATGTGACTTAACCTATGATAGAAAAACAAGCTGAATTGTTTTCAGTATATCTGTGGGACAATATCACTGCGTAAGAGTTCGAAAAGAAACCAATTTAAATTTTGCAAGTTTATAGCTGTTTCAGTATTTCTGTACGGTAGAAAGTTCTGGTATTTGGTAAGAAATATGAAAGCCAGATCCAGGCAGCGAAAATGCGGTTTTCGAGCCGATGTAGAGAGTGTAGTAGTTCGATGGACATTAACGGGTAAATCCGTGCATATTTAAATATCTCCTCTCACTTGAAAAAAAATGGTTAATACATAAAGAAAGATGAGGAGCATTGAAGTGGATGTGAGTAGACCGAGAAAAATATAAGCAGTGGAAGCCAACGAAAAAGTTCTAGACTGTCTCTCAATGTATGGTTAATTAAGTACAAAATTCGACACAAACTTGTAATTTCATAGTATCAGGCTTATGTTATACTGAATAGTTTTGCGACTTTTAATACCTTCTAAAATGAATGTTTAGAAACAAAATGACTGGGAACTTTTAAAACGATACACAGTTTTTACTATAATAAATAAGATTAAATTTAATAGTGTACAAACTAAATTTAAATTCTCTCAAATAATATTAGTAACAATTGCCAGTACCAGGTGCATTTCAGGACCAAGAGAAGATAACAATACACGTGGCACAATTCTTAAAAGAAGTTCAGTTATAGTTTATCAGAAACGGTAACACGGGCAAGTCTCTTTATCGACTGTTATCATAAGAGCCTATAACCTATTTTAGTTCGGTAGAACTTATTCGATTTCTATTCTACAGATCCCATTCTACAATACATATAAACGTAAACAGAATTAAAGTACAGTGTTAAGTATGCTTGGTTTCAATTCTAGTTTCATTAGACTAATTACTTTAATGATTAAAGATGAGATGTGAGAATTTTATAAAATATAATAATCTTCTTGGTCGAACATTATGTATATAAATCAATCGTTCAGCAACATGTGGGAAGGTAATTTTAGGACGTATTCACTAGAATTACCTTACTTACTCCGTGTTCAGAAAATTACTCAATGTTCGTAAAACAAATGCACGTCTTTTATGAATCATTATGTTAATACCTACGTAAAAAGAAGCTAAATATTAAAACTAAAAGGGAAATTTGCAGGACATTCATTCAACAAGCAGTAATATAGTTTTTAAATTCTAAAGATTTCGTTAATTTAAAAATTAAATTCGGTACACAATTAATTAATTAATTTTTTTTGAATCAGGTTTTTAAAACAAATTGTTCGATTATATTGTCGCAATGATTCATTATTTTAAGAATAAGAATATAAAACTGAAAACCAGGATATTTCTAGCATATAGAAATATATGAATAGTTATGTATTTGAAATTTAACTAAATTTGTTAAGTTTTTGAAAATGCCAATCTCAAAAATATCACTGAATCACTAAAATCTTATGGAACGCCCTGCTCTGATGGTAATATGATGTACAATAAAACCCCACTTAGATATGGGAGGCCGACCCGATTTCGGATAGGCGTACTCATAATTCCGGATAATTCGCAGGGTCATACGGTTAGGGTTTTAAAATAATAAAAATGATTATTCAATATTATTTACAACTGTTTATTAGTATGTAAAAGCGAAAATACAGAAATTTCAAGAGAAAAAAGTAATATTGTACAATAATTAATAGAAGTATATTTTTAAAAGTATTTAGTATTTTTTAAAAAAGTGAAATTTTATTAATGAACCCGCTCTTTCTTGCGCTAACATCACGCTATTGTTTTATAAGAAGCACGTCCTAAGAATGAAGCACCAGTAAATGAATTCCCAGAATACTGGAACTTTATATCAATAAATTTCATTGGACACTGTTCTGTACTTTCAACGAACCTACTTATTTAAATTCTATAATACTTAAAATTGAAATCGAGTAATCACCAAATTAAAAACTAAGTTTTTGGATCCGTTTCCGGTTACGGCGGGTTTCGGATAATCGAGGTTTCACTATACTTTTACGGATGTACTTGTAACTTTAACATGCTTATCAACAAGCACTAAAAATCCAATAAACGACTAACAAAATAAGAGTTATAAGTGAACCGACTGTTCGTACTCGAAAAGGACGGTTTTTCTCATCGATTTAATATTGTTAACATTAAAATATAATCTAAAACTTAATCAGATGAATTACAAAAACAAGAATTGCACACGGAAAAACAGAATTGATAATTATAGACAGAAATAATAACGACTAGTTAACTTTCATGACAGTTGTTAGGGAAATGATGAATCTGTTGAAAGGGTACGTTCAAGAAAACTATAAAATACAATATATATACAACTGTAATATTGTACAGAGGGGTAGTATGAGGTGATAAGACAACAAACATGGTGATAAGGATGTCGAGAAACGATCAATAGATGACACTTGGGGTGGTTTCCTCCCGACTCAACTTTCTATTTCTCCTCCTCCTTCGCCTTCATCATCATCATCATCAAATTCAACTCCACCCACCTCTTTCATCTTCTATCTTCGCTCACGCACTCTAACTTTCATTATGGTACTACTGAGAGACAGCGAGGGTACTACAACTTCATCATTTAGTACAGTACAGGACATCCTAGCAAGTACATTTTCTATGGGTAATTAATTTACAGTTAATAACATTACATTATAAAGAGACCACCACCACCTTTATTTACTCCCCAATTTTATGATGCATAAATTTCATTTACACAACCAAAACTGTCTATAAATATCGTCTTTCATCGGTTTTAGTACTTCATTAGAAATATCAATATACACTAAATAACACCAGAAAATTTCCCAGATGAAAAAAACTAACTTTTTAGAATTCTAATCTATTTAAATTAATTAATTTTATCAGGATTTTAATAAGGTACTGTAGGAGGTTTAAAGAAAAATTATGCTAATTTCTTTTTTATCGGGTGATATGCCTACGCAAGCCTTAGCATGTACATAGGTAATGATTGAAATGACTTATAGATGAAAATCTGTTTCTTGTGAATGTGTTTATTCAAAGATGACTTGACATGAATCAAGTTCAATAATATGTACGTTTCATAAACTTTGAAGAAGCTTTCGATAAACTCCGATATGACAAGCTATATGCAATTCTTAAAAGCAAAAATACTGACAGTCGAAACTTTAATATAATAATCACACTGTACTGGCATCAAGACAGCAAGAGTTAAAATTAGTGGTAAATTAACCGGTAATTAAGATTTGTCGGGGCGTTCACCAAGGTTGCGTTCTCTCTCCGCTCCTATTTAATATAAGTAGCAAAAAGCCATATGTGAAGAAGCTTTACTGGAGCGAAATGCTGAAATTATTATTAACGGGAAAAATATTAATAACATACGTTATGTGGATGACACATTTTTTGTGGCAGATTTGCAATACTTACTTGACAAAGTAATGATTACAGTTTGAAAGTAAATCCTACAAAGACTAAATTAATGGTAATAATAAAGAAGACAAACGTCTGCGCTAATTTAACAATCACTAACACCCAAATTGAAAGAATCACGTCGTACAAATATCTAGGGGCATGGATCACTGAAAATAATGATCAAACCAGAGAAATTATAGAAAGAATAGAAACAGCTACACAGATGAAAGATACAGGAAAAGGTTGTAAAACGTAGCATAAGTTCATCGAAAATGTCGATTCAGAGAAGTAATTACAAGAATAGTAGTCATATCTTTCTTAAAACATTATGTTTGGAGTGTAGCATTACACGGGAGTGAAACGTGGGTGATCGGAGCTGTAGAAAGGGAAAGGATAGAAGCTTTTGAAATGTGGTGATATAGGAAAATGTTAAAGTTTAGGTGGGTGGACAAAATAAGTAATTTAGAGGTTCTTAGGCGAGTGGATGAAAAAAAAAGTATATGGAAGCATCTTAACAGAAGAAGGGATAGACTAGTGAGGCATATCTTAAGACATCCAGGTCTATCAATAATGGAGGGTAATATTGAGAGTGAATTGTAGGGGAGGCAAAGGTTATAAATGACAAAAGATGTAGGGTGTTACAGGTATGTAGATATTAAAAGCTTGCGCAAGAGAGAACAGCTTGGACAACTGTATCAAACCAGTCGAGAGACAGATGACAAAAAAATCCATCTTGGAACTACTAGTTCGTCAGTAAGACGAACAAGTACAGTGGAAAAAGCGTAGTTTGAATTCATTGAATCAGGCCTACATGCAACTCGCGTAAGTTATTCAAAGTTCATTCAATACGTAGCGGTTACATCCTCAGACTTCTGTACACGAATAAAAATTCAATATATCATTGGTGAAGAGTGTTACTAACTCCATTTTTATACCAAAATCTAATTTTAGTATCATTGAAAAAAGGAAAATTTTATCTACTAAATAAACTATAAAATTTAATAAATATTAAGACACGTTTTTATTGCGACAATCTTTTGTGTTTTTTGTCATCTACAAGGGAACAACAGAAGTTTCATTCAGTTTTACAGCTCCGTAAAATTTCAGAAATGGAATTACCAGATTAACACTTTAATAGTATTCGTTAAATTACTGTCACGAACATATATTTTAATGAAACCACATTTACATAATTATGCAAATATGCGTTTGTTTAGGTCATCAGCCGAAAGGCTGGTTTGAACCTCTAAAGGTTTTACTTAGTAAAACGAGGAGTTTGGTGGTTTACCACTGCCACCCTCACTATGTGGAAAGGTAAACTTAACAGCATGCCCTCTGAAAAACACACATTTTCCACTCTGCAAATGAAACCTTCACTGCATTCCCCCCACAGGGTCTGGCTGCATAATGAATTTTATTACTCTCAGACAAGATAACTGACTAGTAGTGTCTTTTTACAACACTACCTCTACTATTCTCAAATGATTCAGTCATTTAATTGGCTGACAAGTGATAAGAAACAACTATTTTTTGTAGCCCTGAAGCTAGCAGATCCGAGTGCAAATAATTAAATACTGCAGCTGCCTGTTATGCGAGCCAAGAAAATAATTATAATCTTATCAAAAATACTTTATAAAAGTGTTACCTACCATAAAAATTTCCTTCATAAAAGTTATTGCAGCAAACAAATAAAGGTGAAACTACAGGCACTTTGGTGGATCAGTGGTAAAATGTGCGCTACACAAAGTAAAATTCTTCTTTTCGACAAGTTTGGGCGTGAAAAAATACAGTTCAAAATTCAGTTAACGTTCAATAAAAATACGCTATGTGGTGGGCTTGTAACTAAGTAAACTACCTATTGTGATGTAAAACAGATGATGAAGATGATAGAAGGTGTTTAAACACACCGTATAGAAATAAAATGCAATTTCCGAATAAAAGAAGCAGAATTCAGGCTAACACAAACAGTAGGACAGTGTAACTAAACCATTTAAAGTTATTAGATAAGGAAAGTGGAAAATTGTCATTTATAGAGAAAAAGAAGATAACAAAAGTGAATGGGATTGTAAAAAGGAAGCCTGCCGGCAGCCATTTTATTACATAAAGCACTGAACAATAAGCGTGGTATAGTCCCGACACAAGAAGGGAAGAAAGCGAAGAGGGAGCCAAATAAACCCCATAAATACTACCCGAGATGGGGTAGGTCAAGGAACATTCACAATTGCCCGCCCTTGAGTCCCCCAACACATAAGGAAGTGTATATATATAACACACGCTCTACACAATCTACCCTTATACAGTAATATAATGGTAAAAAAACAAAGCAAAAGACAATTTACTATTTCACATTGGTAACAACCAATAAAACTGCAAAAAATAGTAATTAAAGAAACTATGGAAAATGATTTTGCCGTTTGTAAATAACCTTTTCAGTATGTAATAATTACAAAATTTGCCATGACGCTGAGTATGGTTGGTTTGAAAAATTAGTTTTATGTTGATCCCACGGAGGTCCCAAGTTGAAATTTGACATACACGTTTAAAAATTACTACAAATTAAGTACAAATTTAAAAAAAATTTTAAATCATATTGTTTTTGAGAAATTTAAGTATAAAAATTTCAGCCCATCAGCTTTAATTTTTTTTATAATAAGGTATTGATTGTTATACATCATTTTAAAGTCCTAAGAAAGCTCTTTAAAATGGTTTTTGTTTCATTCATTTATCTCAAATCTGTAACAAGTTATGAATTAAAATGTAATTGCTGACACGGTTAAAATCTGCCATTTTTTTAAGAATTTCAAAGGGGCATAACTCAAAAACCGCAAAAGATAAAAATATAATATAGATAGAAAAAAAATATAAATATAAAAAGACAAAATATAAATATAATAGATGTGCCAAGTTTGAAAAAAATCAGAAGAGGTGAGGTAAAATCCATTGGATTACTTGACATGGAACATTCGCACAATAACCCTCATGTATTCTTTACCCTTATGTATAATATAAAAATAAATTTTTTTACGTCAGTCTCGTTATTTAATAGCCACACCTCGTAGACTCCAAAAACTTACTGCAAGTATAACCTTTCCTTACCTATTTCATACAGGGCAAAAGAAAGATAAAAAAAACAAACCTACAAAGCCTCTAATCTCTATAGATTACATGATCAGAGCATAAAACATGAGAAAGTCTTGTCAGTAGTTTCAGTTCCCTAACTATCCCAATAAGATCAGAACAAAGAATTCAAATTCCATAGATTTTTCTAAGATTTTGCTGGAAAGCTAGTAAAACAGCAGTCCATTTATTCTTAAGATAACTCTACCCAGTAACAAAAAACAAATATGAGCTTCATAAGAATCTCTAGTGTTTTTTAGTCCTACACAATAAAAGTTTTATATTCAAACTTACATACATGTAATATTAGCAGTCTATAATATTGTACGAAAAGTAAGTTTTCTTTTAATTAACAATTTTCAATTGTATTCTAATCAGTTTTTAATAATGACATTACATAACATTCCATTAGATTACAACTTTCAGTTAACTTTAAAAATAACTATTGAAGCAAAATGAATGAAACAAAAATAGGAAATTTCATCACTTTTTCTGAATTATTTAATACATTTTTATCATGGACTTATTTCCCCTCTACATAACTTGGCCTTAAAATATAAGATCAAAAGGCTTTAAAAGTTCAACGCCAATTTTTTCAAATTTCCAAATCACCAATAATAAAAATAAAATTTACATCATTCATAACATCTAGCAGTATTTCAGTTATGTTAGTTAACAAAATTAACATAAGGAGTGACAGGTACAGAATTAGACGTTACCAAAACCACGGTGTTACTTTATTGAACTACTTCTAATTACATAATTAAATTACCACAGGCCTACCTGGCATGATAATGGATCCGATGAACTTCTCATTTAAATTTCAGTGTTGTTCTTCGATATCAAATATTTTGGACAGCTATGTGATAAGCAATATGACAATGATAATGGTGTTTTAGTTATTAATTACGATAATAAAACCAACATCAGGATTATATAGTTCTGCTTAGCAAGCGATAATAGAATTATCGCTCGCTAATTGCACCATACAATTAGAGCTTTCCTTCGACATATTTTCAGGAAAGCGATAATACTAAACCCAGAATATTACTGACATTGAAATACAATAACTACAAAATTATTTAATCAGAAAACATTTTGTGCTGAATTTTAATTTTTGTACACCCGTTACATCACCAAATTAAAGCTAATATATTTCAAAATTTATTTATTTAACTGTTTGGTCATTAACGACTAGGGTGGCTAAATGTAACATTAACTGCGGGATTTGACACGTGAAAATTTCCAGACCCTGCCCGGGATCTCCGCGTGGCAGGCCAATGCGCTAACCACTACACTATGGAGGCGGCCAAAGCTAATATTTCTGTTAAAATTTTTCAACTTTAAAATTTCATGTTCAGTTTAACATAATTATGGGCTCATTCAAGCGCACCATAAAAATATTTTTAAAAAATATACAAATTTTTCAGTTTATTGAATCAAATTCGCATTAACTATTGGCATTTCTATTTCGCATTAATTCATAGCATATTGGAAAGAATGTCAGTTTGAAAGGCGAGAAAAAATTCCATGCCCTTGCCGAGAATACAACTCGGAACCCACGCCAATGCTGCCAAGTGCTTTGCCGAAAGAACCAATAAAATGATCCATTAATTACTATCTTAAGATTTTTTCGTTCATTATAAGCATAACAATATTCTGAAAATTTCTTCTTGCCGTTAAAAAAACACTAATACTTTCTTTACAAAAACAGTTTTGTTGTTCAGGTCATCAGCAAAAAGGCTGGTTTGAACCTCCACAAGCTTTACTAAGTAAAACGAGGACTGAGGTGGTTTACCACTGCCTTCCTCAATAAGTGGAAAAATATGCTTATCAGCACGCCAGGCCCTCCCAAAAGCATCTACGTTTCACCCTGCAAATGAAACCTCCACTTCATTTACCACAGAGTCTTACTGTACAATGAAATTCTTCAGTGTCTTTTACACCTATACCTCTTCTGTTCTTAAATGTTTTTTTTAGTCATTATAATTGCCTGACCATATGATAAGAAACAACTAATTTTTGTAGCCCTGGAACTAGCAGATCGAGTGCAAATAATTTAACACTCCACCTGCCTGTTACGGGCAACAAAAACAGTTTAAAAGCGATAATTTGTTTTCCGTCGAGAATAAAGCTAAGCATTACGAGTGGTTATTTTAATGTTGATTTTTCAAAAAGAAAAGATAATGAAAGGGAAGTACTTTCAATAGCGGTTCACCAAGCTGAATATACCACACCATTGTAATCAAAATATAAAAATCATTTATTTCATTGGTCATCAGTCACAATAAAAGTTAAAGTGGGTTTTGTAGTAATTAATACGTCAAACGATCAAGAATCTAATTTAATAGACATGTCATGACTGTAAAACATATCGTTTGTTAACAGCTCTTGTTATCTCAATAGCTTTATTTTACGTCCGACTGTTATGTACATTAAGGCCAATGCAGACTGTGAAGGATGATAGATCGATAATAAGTGATTAAAAATGACACAACTGGCTGAAAATAAAGCCCAGGACCTCTGGTATAGAAGCCGGTTGCGCTGACCAAAACACCAACAAGCCGAGGTTAGTCGTAAAGTATTCAAACTAGACTACTCAACTTAAAATACTTTAAAAAATATACAAATTTTTCAGTTTATTGAATCAAATTCGCATTAACTATTTTGCATTAATTCATAGCATATTGGAAAGAATGTTAGTTTGAACGGCGAGAAAACAAAGGAAGAAAAAATATTCTTTAGAAAATTCCTTCTTTGGATATGGTACGAGAAATTTTAAAAATTTGAAATAGTTCACATCATCCAAGGTGGCCATATTAACAAAAAAAATTGATGCATTGCTGAAAAACATGTTTGTTGATCCACTTCCACAAAAATCAATTAGGAAAAACTTTTACGGTAATTTAAGGGTAAACCAGGAATAATTTAAAGGGTACTAAGTTCAACATCTCCCTAGTTACACAAAATTACAACTGGAGAATGTATCCAGTTCGAATACGTGGTCTATGGTATATTGTTTAGATTTGTTGTGAAAACGCCAGTAAAAACATGACGATTATTAGAAATTTAGAGCGAGTAAAATTTTCTTTACTTTATAAATTACATGAATTCTATCCAGAATTTTTAATTTCACAAATTTTCGGATATAAATTAAAGTCTGACAATAGGTAGTACAATTTGTTTTTTTTTTTTTTTTTTTAGTATTTTGTTATTGGTAACTGTATTCTTTTACATTGTAAAGACGACCACCCACATTTGATAAGAAAAAAATATGAATTCAAATAGTTTTTCATTTCTAATTATATCAGAAGATCACCACACAAAGTCACTTGCCCAACCAGTGTTTCTTAACAACGAATACTAACTTTCTTCCTGTTAATTAAATGGGCTGTTCTTTAGTGTTCCAGATAATAGGTCTATTTTTTTTTATTTATAATGAATTAATCGGACATAAATGTTACCGAATAATGCAAAACAGAATTACTGATTTTTATAAACAGTCGTTAACAAACCTTTTTAATCCGTTGGTGATAATATCGATCGTACAGAGATCTCAGAGCTGTACTCTCTTTGCCAATCGGCGCCTGACTTATTACACTTATACTACATGCCGCTTGGATAATAACATTGCAATCTCCACTACTCTTCTTAACTGCCCGATAACCACTCTGAAAAAACAACCAGTTAAGGCCAATTCCCACGACGCTAGTTTACTAACAGCTTATTATTAAGGGTGCGCTCTACCTCTGCCGCGCCGCTCAATGTAAGGGTTTAGATGATTACAACCAACTCGGTTGTTATGCAAGTCATAATTAAAGTTTGACATGCCTTTTAAAGCTTAAAATACGCTCCATTTACCAGTTAAATTTTTTTGTATGAGCATTAAGTTTAAGCTTTAAAAAATTGAAGTAAATCTCTTAAAGTTGTAAAGTTTTCTAAAATTATTTCTAAAGATAGGAAAGTATTTGTCGCAAATTAGTCTGTATCAGTAAAAAGAATATCATTTTTAGATTCTAAAAATATAAACTTTAACGTGTTTACTTATTTATCAGCGGGGATGTCTTGCAATCCAAAAAACCTTTACAAGCACAAATTTTCCAGCCGTTCGATGGCGTTCCGAGCTGACAGTTACGGAACTACTACACATTACATTATCTGCTAATCAAGGACATTTCCCCTCAGCTTGATTTCGCTCTAGGTCATACAACGTTGCCGGATAGAGTAATACGTTTGTCTCCTGTAGACTGTTTACTCCCGTTGACTGTTTACTCCCGTTAGTATTTGTTTTGACAGAAGTAAAATTAATCGCTCACCCAACCTACACAAATATTAACTTTAATTGATTATGAAAAGGATAATTGTTCGTTTAGGAAAATATTATACTGTTAGACCTACTGATTGTTATTTCTGTAATTAATTGGTAGCCTACTGTTCGGATAAAACAAATATTTTTTTATTTCTAATTTTTTCTAATAATAATTTTAAAATTAAATTTTTAAAATTTAAAAACAGGTATTTTTACTTTCTTTTGTTCTATGTGAATATAGCCTATAGGAAGGAGAGTATCGTTTTCATGTTGATTTTTTTAAACGAGTTTTCACGGGCTATATATAAGTTTTCAGACCCCCTGCAGCCAAAGAACATGTTTTCAGCGATTGGTCTTTGAATGTGTGTGTGAACAAAATATCTAAAGAACGTAATAACGTACGAAGTTGAAACTTGGAATTTAAGTTACATACTACTAAAGGGGGCCCGACACGACCATTTTCATCAAAATCGGTCAACCGGAAGTAGCAGTTTTTCGTAAAATTTTTCACGCTTTTGCAGTTTTCTTAAAACCGGTCCCTACGATATTTTTTTTAATTGCCTCATTTACCACATTTTTATGCTTTACAAGATAGCGTAAGCGCCATGTCTGCTGACATTCTTGGGGAAACTGTGCTGTCGCAGAGAATATAATGTAATGCAGCCTTAATATGCATTTCAGAGCAAAAGTGGATTTTTTATTTCACACACTTTTTTTGTATAAAGTTTTACGGCAATTTGTGATTTTCTGTGTAATGAAAATCTGTAAAAAAACGGGATTTTTAAAATTGCGGCCAAACTGAAACTTATCCACAACAAAAATGTATATATAATTGAAGTTATAGGAAATATAAAAAACTTTTACTTCATGTATTTTTTTGAACATCGCTTACTTCAGTGGCAATTAGTGGTTTTATGTTTTTTTTGTTCATCAAAATCTGTAAAAAAAGATTGGGGCCTTAGTATGCATTTTACGAGGAAAGTGAATACAATCAAAGTTATAGGAAAATTAAAACCCCTCTCCATTTATTATAAGCATTTTTTCTGTAGAGCCTAGTTAGTGGTAATTACTCATTTTCAGTATTTTTAAGTTGAACAGATGTTGATTTTCATTTTGGGTTATCACTCATAATTACAATATTAGTATGTTTTTCATTTTACATTGTTCTTCCATGATTAAAACATAGGTAATATTTTACATTTGAAAAAGCGGACAGATTACACAGCGTGCTGTGGCCAAACAAACAAAAATTACAAGTTATGTTAAACAAAAGTAATCCACTGAATCCTTTAACTTTGTTATGTTATTAGTGTAGTACCTATACTTTATTACATAGTTAGTTTATTTTGGTATCAGCATATTTTTGTGTGTAAATCGTGTGCGTGTACAGTACAGTGTAAATAGTAACAAGAGTAGGGGTAATGTTTTACAAAAATCATAGAAAAAATTATTTATTTAAACATTATTTACAAATTATTTAACATTACATTATTTAAACATTAGACAAATACCTCTTCGGTTAAACTGAGCTTTTCACTTGTCCGACTACCCGTCGGTCAGCACTAAGTCGGTTAACAGAGGACCTACTGTGGTAGATTTTAACCAGTAATAATTATTAAATTGTGTTAATTCTTTTATTAAATTATCACTACATATTAATGTTTCTATTTCAATTTTCTCCGAAGTTTGAATTTTGTATTTCTTGTAAATTGTTTCCAAAAGTTATGTGTTTTAATATAAAAAATGTATCGTTATTTATTTGAATGTGTTATGTATTATTATATTTTTGTTTAACATATTTTATACGTTTGTAAATATTCTTAAAATCATTTTTAAAAGGACCTAGATATTATCCTGATGTAAAAATTATCACAATCTTCTGAATCACATTTTGATCTTATAAACACCTGGTTCTTCATATAAACTAAATTTACTATTTATATATTATTAGCTGTATTTAGTTTTACTATGTTAGCGGTAATGTCATTTACTACATAATGCTATGTAAAAATTACCTAATGTATAATGTAGGCAGCAGTGCAATTTACTATTTTTGCGGTATTTAGTTTTGTTTCATTTATGATTGTAGGTCTACTAGGTTTTTAAATGTAAGTTTCAGTTTATAGATTGTAATCGCTGTGTCTGTTTTTTATAATATGTACGTGTACCATTTTTTGTTAAATGGTAAATATTTATTGTCTTATAGGTATTAAATGTGGAATGATTATTGTTTTTAATTTGTTTAATTAATGTTTGTTATTTGGAGAGGTATTGATTTATGTTGTTAGTAAACAGGCTGGTTTTAAATTATGGTAAAATGATTTTGTACATTATTGTAGAGCTAAAAATAAGAAAAAAGTTCATATAAACATTAATGTCCGCAAACGCTTCATTTGCGAGTTACAGCTAACGAAAAATTTCGCCCTGATTTCAGTTCCTCTGGTGAAAAACAGTTGTACTGAATTTGTTGGGGGCTAATTTTTGCATCAAATATGGTGGATATAGCCTATATGGAAAATATCACAACCTACATTAAAGTTCAATAGTTCTAGTAGGGCCAACATGCGAAGGACAAGTTTGTATAAAATCTCATTACGACGTTTTACATCTGAAGGAATGGAGCGACTACGCTGTGTGCTGTGGCTAATGAAACAAAAATTACAAGTTGTGTTAAACAAAAGTGATCCATTTAATTTTTTAACTTTTTCATGTTATGAGTATATAGCATTTTACATTGTTACTTTATTTTGATATCAGCATATTTTTTGTGTGTAACTCGTGTGCGTGTATAATAATAACAAGAAATTATGTTTATTGGATTCGAAATAAAATTAAAACAATTTTTAGGCTATAATGTACTCGTATATAAACTTCAGTTCAAAAACACATCTCGGCATGTTTCCAGCCGTCTGCCGTCTTCAGTGTATATAAATACGGTACATGTAAATATACGTGAAATAAACACACATTTCAAAGTAAAACACGCATGTCAATGTAACAATGAAATAAGTACAAATCAGCATTATAATTTTACCTATGCAATTACTGCTACATTTTAGAGTTTTAATAGGGGTTATTTTATACAAAAATCATAAAAAAATTTATTTATTTAAACATTCATTAACAAATACCCTTCGGTTGACTACCCGTCGATTAACAGAGGGCTTACTGTAATTGTTAACCAGTATAAAATCATTAAATTAGTTATTAGTGATTTAATCATTATTAAATTGTGTTTGTTCGTTTATTAAATTATCATTATTGTTCTTTATCTCAATTTTCTCTAAAGTTTGAATTATGTATTTGTTGTTTTTTGTTTCCAAAACAGTTAGTGTGTGTTACTATAGAAAATGTATGGTTATTTATTTGAATGTTTTCTGCATTATTAGATTTTTGTTTACCATATTTTATAAGCTTTTAAATGTTCTTGAAATAATTTTTAAAAGGACCTAGATATCAACCTGATGTAAAAGTTATTACAATCTTCTGAATCACATTTGATCTTATAAACACCTGCTTTTACATAAAAACTAAATTTACTTTTTAGCGGTAGTGTAATTTACTATATTAGCGGTATTTAGTTTTGTTTCATTTATTATCATACTAAGTTTTTAATTGTAAGCTTTAGTTGATGTATTCTAATCGCTGAGTGTGTTCTTGATATGTAAAATGGTAAATACTTATTGTCTTCAATAAGTTGTAATGTGGAGTGATTATTGTTTTCAAATCCACTCACAAAAAATACCACTAAAAATTGTTACATTCGTCTTAGCAGCATTCAAGTAAAATGTTTATTTTTACAATAGGCTATATCTTTCCAGCTTTCGAGCAGTTTTTTCTAGAAAACGAGCGCGTTAAACTTTTTTAAGTGAACTGAAATTTTTAAGAGAAGTAAACAAAAAGCGGTATCTGTAGGCCTACATAAAAAGTATAAGTTACAGAAATATTTTTGTAATTAGGAAGAGTATTTTGTTACGCTTGCTAATAAAATGTCACAACATTTAGTTGAACATAAAATAACAAAGAAATAAAATAATTTCTAAAGGAAATAAAATAAAAATTAAAGGAGGCCTAGGTTAAAAATTAGATTTCTTTAAATTAAACGTGTCTTCGTTTTTAAATTCGTAAGAACCAAATTGAATACATGAAAGATCATTGAATTTTAAAATATAATAATTATTAAAACTTAAATTCTGTACAGATACTAATATTAATTTGTAAATGAAAGTAAGAGTTCCGTTTGATTTTGTATTATTTATGAGAGTAGAATATTTAATATTTTTATTATGAGTTTTTAAGAACCTGTAACCAAATTATACCTAACAATATAAGTTGTAATACAAATATTTTTTAGTAATAATTTAGTAGTAGAGTAAGTAGTCTTAGAATTCGGCAATCTAGTTTTATTTCATAATTATGGTTGACATCATTCGATGTTATAGTCAGCCTTTTGGCAACACCGGACCACAGATACTCGCATGCATAACAGCACACGTTGATCTCCAGCTCCCTACTACTGCCTTTAAATGCCCCCACTTTTACCTACACAATACTGAGATTATGAGAGCGCACCTAGCGGTAGCAACTGAAATCGCTCGGCGATTTTCTCCTACTTCTGAGGCGCACCCTTAACTAGCAATGTTTCCAAACGTTCACACCAAGCTAGCTTACTAGCGCTAGTCAATCGCATGACTTTTACTCCTCTACTAGCGCTAGTAAAATCAAACATGTTCTAAGTCACTGGCGCTTTAACTAAATTACCTGCCAGTTGTTCGTTTCCACAACGCTAGTTTACTAGCGCTAGTCAATCACATGACCTTTTCTCCCCTATTCGCGCTAGTAAAATCAAACACATTTAAAGTCACTAGCGCTTTAACTAAACTACCTGCTAATTGTTCGTTCCCACGACGCTAGTCAATCACCTGACCTTTTCTCCCCTAGTCGCGCTAGTAAAATTAAACATATTCAAAATCACTAGCGCTTTAACTAAACTAGCTGCTAGTTGTTCGTTCCCACGATACTAGTAAACGACTAGTAGCTAGTAAATGACGCTTGATGACTAACATCGTGGAAATAGGGCTTTAGTACACGTCATAAGCTACCAAGCTACCAACCTACAGACATGATCTTGGCAATCACCAACCTTAACGAGTTGACATATTGTAGTAGGGCTTACTATAACAATATTAGTCGTTTATAATTTAACGGTTTGTTGTTAGCTGAAAACAGGGATCAATTCTTAAACAAACTGTATGTAAGAATGGACAATGATTAAATATACCTCCCAAGCGCACAAATAATGGTCCTTATGAATCTAATTTTATACTTATTTGAAATTTGGTTTAATAACCACATCGTACATCGGCCGCATTGGCGAAATTGGTAACGTGCTCGCCTCTCATCATGCGGTCTTGGGTTCGAATCCCATTCAGGCACGGCATTTTTTCATACGTTACAAAAATCATTTTATCATTCACCGTCTGCATTAGCAGTAATTGCAGAACAGTCGGACGTTAAACAAAAAAAAAAACATCGTACATACAAAATTTCAATCAAGATAGATGAGATTTAAGAACCATATCCTAATGCTACATTATTCTTTGAGAACAGTTTAAATAAGCAAATAAATTCGGCTAATATGCCATGAAATAATCTCATTTTGATTTTAAAATAATAGAACAGTAGAAACGTTGCTGGAAATGATTCAAAGCTGTGACATCTATGCTACCTCTTTCAATTGCAGTCAATTTTAGTTTAAATACGCTAAGAAAAGCAAAAAGGAAGTTGTTAAGTTTCCAAGGAACCAAGTTCACCTTTGACGACTTCAGTTATTGGATGAACACATACTAAGAGTAGATTAAAAAGGATCCAAATAATGTGCAAACTATAAAAATGATTTTTTTTTCAAATGAATTTCTTCAAATACTCTTAAAGTAATCACCCAACTGAACCACTTATTTAATTGATGTGTTTCGGTAAAAATATTTACCAACACAACTCCTAGGATATTAGTAACTTAATATCTATTTGAACATGTGTTTAGTGACTAATGTATAATTTTTGTCACATGGAAAATGCCTAGTGGCGATCTAGTCACTTTTTATTACAAAATAATGTTTAAAAAAAACGCAAGTACATTTTTTGAATCCAGTAACATTCGGAATTTAAAAATAATAAAGTTATCCTCATGTTTCCTCACTTTTACGTTTCAAACTAAAATGGAAAAACAGATAAAAATTTCGATTGATATTAAATTAATGAATTCTGTACCTAAGGAGTAAATGGTGTTATCTCCCATTCTTATGATTTTTCAGAAAAGTCAATTTTGCGTTACATATTGTAAAAAGTTTTTACAGATATTCAAAAGCACCCAATATAGCTTCTGATCTTCAGATTAAATATGTGGTCTCTCTGCACGCAAATTTACCACCGCCCATCGTTAATTTCCAAAAATCCTGATTAAATCAGAAAATAAAAAGTTAATGGATTTGTATAAAACAAGATTTTTTTTGGTTCACCATGAAAACTAAGTGGCGCTGATTGCGGCAATTCTCTTAATTTCAGATGAAATTATAACATTTTCAAAAATCTAGAAACCTTCAGCTGTTAAACCGGCCCAACGAAGATTCGGAATGTTTTTAGATTTTAAAGAGTAGAAAACGAAAATGTTCTAATCATAAAATTTGAAGTTAATTATGGTTATTACAACCTTTAAAAATGCAAGAGAGGCAGATAGGAGTTAACACTGTGTGCATTAAATAGAACATTCCTTGTTGGTTTCACAGGTAGCATTAACTCAATTTCAGCAAAATGTGAGTAAACACCTTTTACCTCTAGGGCACATAATTGAAAGCTGGATTGTTTGAGTAGATGAAGCTTAACAAAATAAACCAAAAACTCTTATCCTGCTAAACTATACTTAAACAATCGTACGTCTTGAAGCAATACACAAAAAATCTTAAGAAACAAGTCTCTCTTATCTTACCTGGGCTGAAGTAATTTCGGTAAATAAAACAATACTTCAGTAGAACAACCTAAATCAACTAGGAAAAAAATGTAATTAAAAAAGAACAAAACTTTAATCTAGACAGATGCCAGAGGATAAGATAAAAGATTAAAATGCATTCAGTCACAATGCTGCATAAAAGTTTTAAACGCAAGAAAGACTAGCGTAAAAATTAATAAAATATAATGCATTCAGTACTAAACATACTTCTACAACTACACCTCTATCGGCGTTACTAATAATAGAAAACCAGCACCACTATCTCCATATTGATCGATTCCTAAAGTAACTTGCATTCGCTAACAGGGTCACTAACCTCTCATTACCATAGTACTATAAACTATAATGAACAACTTCTGTAATACTAAGTAGTAAAAACTCGGAAAAATATAAACCATTCTCAAACGAGCAAAACTTAAAATAAAAAAAACATTCAGAATTATATAAGTGAAAAAAACCAAATTTTCGACAACAGTTTAAACGCAATTTTTTTACATATTAATTACAAAAATTAGTACAGTAGAATCTCAGTAGTCCGGCCTGTTCGGGACCGAGAGGGTGCCGGATTACTGAAAATGTCGGATTACTGGATGTGTTGGAATTTTGGAAATATAAATTATAAAATATTTAAACAAAAAATGAATATGCATTGATTTCTATGTGATTTTAAATTAAATTAACTAATTAAAAAAGGTTTGCTGAGTACTTCTGTAGTCATTGTACTAAACATAATTATCGGCTATTGACATCGCCTAGTGCGCTGTGTGGGTGCTCGTGTTCTGAGAATTACGTTTCGTTGTCAATTCAGTATGAAGTATAGAGTATAACCCAGTTCTGGGTTTTGGATAAAAGGCCAAAAATAATTCCATTTAACAATAATAAAATTAAGGTCTGATTATTCATTTCTTTAATCAAATCCTAAACATACATGTTATAGTCTATTAAATCCCCCGTAATTAGGTCGAGTTGATTTCCCTAATTCAATTTAAATCTTCCACCAAAATCTGTCCTGGGTGAGGTTTCAAAATTTTAGGCCTAATATTTTAAGGGCCGGATTGTTGGAGGTGCCGGACTACTGAGATTCTACTGTAATTGGATTAGACAAAACAATTCATATTATTTGGTATAGTTACATTTTGCATTAATAGCTAGGAAATGAATAAATTTGATAATCATTAGGGTGAAAGTGTCAGAACTGTAGCACTGAATGCACTTTTTTCATTTGATGTAAAAACGAAAACTTTTCATTAAATTATAAATGAGTAACTTTAAAATTAAATTAAACTAAGTAAATACTTTTTTTTGTAATTCCTAATGTGTGTACGTTGCAATTTGTTCAATTCAGAACAATAAGCAACCCCATGACCCAATGAGATGAGGATGATGTGTATGAAGTGTAAATGAGGTGTAGTCTTGTTTAGACTCAGGTCGACCATTCCTGAGTGAGTATGGTTAATTGAACCCCAACCATCAAAGAGCACCGGTAACCATTG
This sequence comes from Catonia carolina, assembly GCA_035578175.1. Classification (NCBI taxonomy): domain Eukaryota; kingdom Metazoa; phylum Arthropoda; class Insecta; order Hemiptera; family Achilidae; genus Catonia; species Catonia carolina. The sequence goes on from JAQMRL010000002.1 coordinate 68,682,993, forward strand.
TCTAGCATTCAAATCCGTATAAAAGTAACTACCTCTACTAGGATTTGAACCAGGAACTACGTAAATACTAGTGAAAATTTCGTAAGTTACCCAAGTGCGTACAAGATTGCTAACAGAATTCATAGCCAATACATGTACATATTATACAGTAAACTCTCTCCAATAGCGAAAGTGTATCATTCCAGAAATGTTTGTGGTAAACAAACCATTATGTTAACGGAAAACGTTACAATGGGGCTTAAATAAAACTTACAATTTTTTATCATTTTAACAGTAGCCTTAACATATCTATTGCTTACTTCTTTTATTAAATAGTTTACCAGTACTCTATATCCATAACGGGCAGGTGGAGTGTTACATTATTTGTACTCTTATCTGCTAGTTCCAGGACTATAAAAAAAATAGTTCTGTTTCTTATCATATGGTGAGTCAATCACATGACTGAAGCATTTAAGAACAGAAGAGATAAGAGTAGTAAAAGACACTAGTCAGAGTTATCTCCCCTGAGAGTAATGAATTGCATTATACAGCCAGACCCTGTGGTGAATGAAGTGAAAGTGTCATTTGCAGGGTGGTAAGCAGATGCTTTTCGGAGGGCCTGGCATGCAGATAAGCATAGGCTACTTTTCCACTCAGTGAGGAAGGCAAGGTGAAACACCTACATTTAAAAGCCCGTAGAGGTTCAAACCACCCTTTTGGCTAATGACATAAGTAATAGTACGCTAATTAGGGTATAATAAAGTACTTACGAAAAATAAGAATAAATCACTTGCACGAAAGAAATTTGTAGGAATTGAAAACAATATTAAAGATCCTATATAAAAATTTTATTAACGGGTTGACTGCTGTGAGACTTTTTGTGTCTCGGTTCATATAACCTATCCAGAAACGCTGAGACACATTTCAGTGTTTCATCACTTTCATGTCGTTTTTGACTTTATCTGGTATTAACAGTTGAGCTGATTTCAGCTATAACCTACACTTTTTTCTAGGTTTTTTATTCGGATGTTATTTCATTTTATATTTGGCATTGATTTTTGCACTTTTTTAAATTATAATTTGCGTTATTTTTAAATTTTAAATCAATTAGTTACAATAATGTTTTTCCTTGAATTGACAGTAGTATATAGTTATTTTGTAATAAAACTGGTTGTTTACAGTGGGTAGTGCGCTAGCTTACCAAACGAAAGGTCCTGGGCTCAATTCCCAGCTAGTGTCTCGAAATTTATTAATTATAAAATCCACTGTTTCATACCCCCAAAATAGTCGCTATAAAGATATTGATGCTACTTACAAATTAACTAAAAAAATTTCATTAGGAAAAGCACAGAATATATATTTTCTGTTATAATTTAAGTTACTCACAGGTTATGTTTTGAACTTTAATTACACAACATTATTTGTAAATTTCATATGTTTAAAATTATGCATGACGTAAAATGAAATTTCTTATAGGTACCAATAAATGCGAGACACATATTCTTGTGTCTCAATTTTTGTTGCTTTATACCTATTAAAAAAATACAAGAATTACATTTTTTGTTACTAGTAACTGATTTTTATATACTAAACTAAAAACCATTGTAGCGTTTCTGGCAAGACTGATTATCATTCGAATAGCAGTCAACCTTTTAAATACAGAAATTTGGAAAACCCATTAAAAGGGCATACAGTATTTTTTTAATGAAATTAACAAGTAAATCGCAAAAACCAACTTATGTAGGGTAGGCCTACTTATTTCATATACCGTATTGTTCCGAATACACAAGCCGCAGTTTTTTCCTAAAAATCGGTTCCATTATCTTACCTGCGGGTTACATTTTCGCTTTAATAAGATTAATGGTTTCTTATTAAGCATAAGTAGGTACGAAGACAGTTCTTACACGCACACTTCTTACCGTGGTGCATGTGCAGTCATTTTGATCAGTTTGGCGTTACAGTATAAACTTTGGTAGCAGTTTTCTTATATTTAATTTTGAGTTATAATCCGATTTCATTTGTTTTTATTTTATTTTATACATCGCCATGAGTGATGTTATATAGGTACTTCGTCTACACAAATACCCAAAAATCAGCGCCGGACTTACGATATTAATTTCAAATAATCGTACTGGTAACGCGCTATAAGTTGACGATTGCGCCTATCATGCAGAGGACAATATACTATCTATCCTACTTACATCGGCCAACCCGAAAGCATAAGACATATATCAAGCGTGTAACTCAAAAATGTAACCACCACAACACTTAAGTAATAAAATTCAGTTCATGACCCGTCACACTAACTAACTAAGGAGTAATGTAATTATTTAAAGTAAGTGAATTCTTTCAAATTCCACTGCAATTTAACATAACATTACTAAAAATAATGAAATATGAAAACCCTAAAAATACAATAACATTTTGAAATTATCGTAAAACTAGTATTACTCACGATAGTATGCTCGCATTGACGGAACTCACGGACTAAATAGTCTATCACTACAAATGTCAGAGTGCAGTAATTCAGTTTACTGCTGATGACCAAATAGGATACTAAATATAGCTTAGGCCTATTATTATGGCTTATTTAGAATGTTAATTATTAACACTCAATATAAGACAATGGGATGTTTATAAAACGATATAGATGTAAACATAATAAATCGATGTAAGAGTTACACTACATTATGTCATGGTTAGAGCTGTCGCTATGATGTATTTAGAAAAGCACATATAGCAGCACTTTCACCCCCCCCCTCATTGACCAGTCTTACTCTCGCTGGCGATCGTCAACTTATATTGCGTTACCAGTAATTAACAACGCGGAAAAGACTATCACAAAAGAAGCCAGAAGAAAATACCTATATAGTGTAGATCAATCTTGTGTTCGGCATTGAATAAAAAATAAACAAAAACTTCTAACGCTAATTAACTAGTAAAGGTATTTGTTTGTACGGTATTTTTTTTCTAATAAAATAAAATATTTACAAAAACATACTAGTACTGTACTTAAAATTTATTTTCCTAGTTTTGATCGTAATTTTACGGATGCGGCTTGTTTTCGGAATAATACAGTAATTAAGTAGTTTGCTATGGATCCATTTCGCAAACTACTATTGACTTGGCAGAAGAACACTTTACGTGTATGGCGAACCTTAAGACTAAATAATCTTTGCGTTAGATAAACTCGCGATTGGAGAAGATGAACTGTATTACTGAGTAATGTATCATTAATAGTATAACTTTTCACGTGAACGTTAACGGTCACATCACAGTGCATTTTGTATTTCAGAATTGCAAAGATTTATCTTAACTCTATAATATATTAAAAAGAATGTTTGTCATCTTTATCATAACTTATTAATCCCTTTAATAAAACATTTAGTTACAAACTGCACTCCCTACTTTAAACTCATAGTTAGGTGAAAAATTAGTTTATCACTAATAGGTAGTTAAAAATCAATGACTTCTGTAAGAGCTTATGATATTGCATTGCACTACTCCAACATAACAAATGAAGGTAAATCAAAAACCAATTAAAAAAATGGCATGATAAAAAATTAAAAACAGTACATTACTAACATAAGTAGTCTAATATTAAAAACAAACAGAATAATTTAATTTTTTATATTTATAAATATATAATAAATAATCAACAATACGACATTCAGTAATAACAAAGGAAAAATATACAAATTTCATAAACAAATTGTACGTAATCATTTTTTAAAATATAATATAAAAATTTAACAAAAAAAAACTGAAAAATGTTAAAAAAAACAATAAAAATTTTAACATGCCAATAAGGAATAACTCATCTGACGGTTGTCAATACAGATGAACCTGGATAGATAAGGGTGAGTCACAGCGAATAAAATAAGACAACTTGGATCAACAAGGAAAGAATGTAGGAATGTAGAACGGACTGATGAGTGAACGGATGAACAAGGATCGGATAAGAAGCTTCAGATCAGGTATCATCAACATCATCATCATCATAATAATCACCACCACCAACCACTTCCATTGCTGACCTGCTCTTCCCCGGCTTGTCCCAGCTGGGTAGGCATGGCCCTGCAACAATCAACCCTTACGATTAATAACACAGGATCATTATTAAGTACTACTAGAAAGTTCATCAAAATAGGTAGGATCTTCATTACATAACTACTTTTTAAGTACAAATATCTACCCGTACCATTACTAACTACTGAGACAGAACAAAGGGATAACCCATTTAAATTACAACAATTCAAGAATTTACAAAAGCAAGCTTTTTACTCATAAAAACTACAATGCTTACATCATAATAAAAAAAGGAATACAATAGACGAAACTAAATTCTAGTAGCCTGTAATCCTAATAATTTGATAGAGTACAAGGCACTTTCTTCGCAAAGAAAACACGCTAAGAACCACAAAAATAATTTAAAAAAGAAAACAACTTACAAATATCAAAACAAATTTACACCAGTAGAAATGTACTTAACCAGTAAAAAATCACTCTATTGGCTTAACATACAATTCAAAAAGATACCTCATTACTTCCCATTTAAAACAGGTGATCAAAATTTAAAATACTATTTTTTTAAAAATCCCTAATGTTTGTAGGTTCCAATATTCAATAAAGAATAATAAGTAATCCCATTACCCAATAAGATGAGGATAATTTGTATGACATGTAAATAAGGGGTCTTGTACAGACTCCGGCCAACCATTCCTGGCGAGTATCGTTAATTGAACCCCCCAACCATCGAAGTACACCGGTAACCACTGCCTAACATTCAAATCCGTGTAAAAGTAACTACCTTTACTAGGATTTGAACCAGGAACCTCAGTCTCCGAAAATCAGCTTTTTAACAGCTGACTCACGACGACGACTTTACCACGAACCCAGTGGGTTACTAAAATTTAGGTAAAAAGTATTTGAACAAAATCGTTGACGAACAACTATTTTAAATGGAAGCAGATGAGGTACAAACGCTCTCTGCGAGTGGGGACCACAAAACTCCGCAAATCAATATAAATTTTCATGAGTGGGTATTTGTTTCTTTTACAGTACTGAACTATTAAGAATGAACACATCAAAAATATGCCACTGTACAAAATTTACACACCGTGGTATCGCTTTTGGATTTTTCTGAGAGCTGTAAAGCAGACGTGGCGGTCACAGCGCTACATGCAGTACAGTATGGCTCGTGCTTTAACTATGGGGTTTTGTATACTGATGTGCACGATGCAGCACAGGGTTGTTTACGTATGCCTACGTGACTGTATGTAATGGGAAAACGAGGAACGGAACGTTCGGCTGCTAGTGCGCAAGTCTGTTCCACGGTTCTCAGCAAATTGCACGAGTTCTACTGGGTATCATGATTTTCAACAGAAACCTTAGTTCTGACTGGAAAATACTTTAGAAACTACGATATACATCACGAAATTTTTTTTTGAGTTATAGGCTATATACCACATGGTATTAATAAATAGTGTCACAGCTTTAGTGTGAATAAATTTTCCACACCAGTCATTTTTTATAAAATTTGATTGAACTAATCAATTTAAGTTATTGTAACGATAGTTCTAAATATTAGATGCTAGAAACCGAGAACAAGGCTTTTTCTCTGTACGAAAGATTATTAAATATACGAAAAATAATTCGTATTGGAATTAAATAAACCAACGCTAACATTAATTAATAACCTCAGAAAACTTTTAAGACCTTTCACTGCCACTAAGATTTCCGCTAACCATTAGCTAAGACTTGGCAACCAAGTGCTGCAATAGTCGTGTGTAATTACAGCAGACCCCAAGTAGCTAATTAACATTTTTTTTAAACCACCCACTTAAGTATCTGATAACCAAATATCTATCACTGGGTTTATTGAAGTCATACTTTACCAGTAAGCCCAAAACTAATCAAGTCGCTTTCCCCAATGGAGTTACAAAGCATCTGAGCGACTTACTACTACTGACTTCCTAACTGCAGTAAACTGGACAAGCCTAAAAACTATATTAACTCTTTGAAACCTACAGAATGTTTTGGAGTGATAAATGATAACTTTAATCAATGATAATACTATCACGTTTTCAATGTTAGCACATTAGATTAAAAATTAGAGAAAAAAGACATAACAAAACGTTATATTTGCTCAAAGCCAACCAAATAGTTGACCGTACTAGTTCTAGTAAAGAAAACAATTTGCCAGCCACTTAAAATCATATGCTGGAATTCAATCAAAATTACTAGTGACTATATTCCGGATTCAGGATTTCTGGAGTACTTTCAGACAATTTAAAAAATGTCAGATTAAATTTGTGGAATAGGACACCCAATGAAAATCGGGAAATACTTGGTAAACTCGAATTAACGGAAAACCAAGTTAACCAATAAACAGTTTTGAGAACAGATTGTTGATTCTTTCAGCAGCTTTAATTAAGATTTATAAAGGAATAAACACGTAATGAAATTTTTCCAAAGATAAAACATTTTAAAAAGTAACACTTTATTGCTTTATTATGGTAAAAATAAAGAAATATAAACTAAACGGCAGGTTATATAACCAATTTATTTCAATAACACTACAATGAAATAATTAAACAACGCATAAAATTTCATTTATATTTAATTAAGAATAATAGACTGGAAATAACAAATACAAAATATTTATCACGCCATCACACGAAATGAACTAAGACTTAAATGTTTCTTGTTACCAACAACATATACTGGTAATTTGTATCTTGTTATTTCTCTACCGTAAATGAACTTATTATTACTTACCGCCATTAAAAACACATGTACATTAATTAATTGATTAATAAACCAACATTACAATAACCAATAAAATGCAACTGTTAATACGAGCACGAATGCTTCATGGACAAGATATTTCAAGGAATTTCGCAATGAGTGTTTCACCTGAGCGTTAATCAAACGCTGTGTGCTTCAATCAACACAAAACTTGTATTATTATGAAAACTGCAAATTATTAAACCCAAAATTAAAAATTGGGTATTACTCAGTAAAACAACACACACTGACAACAGACCAGGATCAAAAATTACTAACGACTAAGACACAAACGTAAGACTAATGCAACTACGTATACTACCCTATTATTAACTCATCACCTCAGATAAATGTATTAAGAGCACTGAAACGTACAATGAAGATATTATAAACAAAAAAAAACCAATGAAAATATCTAAACACATACATTTAAGTTTTTTTTAGTACATACGGGATAATGGATAAAAATATAGAAAAGGAATATTATTCCACCACACTCCAGACACATAACTAAGGGCTTCATGAATGAAACTCACAAACCTAGATTCATGAATTTTACAAAAATCCCGACTATGGTATAATTTAGTACAGTAATTTCATTACTGAATAAATAAGTAATCCAAAACACGTTAATTAACTAGGTTACTTAAAAAAAATACGACAACCACTAATTAAGAATTACAGATTTTACAGACTTTACTAACAGATTACAGATTTTACTAACATTGACTTGATCTGAGATACACACTTGATTTTACTGAAAAAGAATTATAAACTTAAAACAACCTTATAATGAAACAAATTCGTGATTACAATACAAAAAAAAACTTTTATGGACGCTACCACGCACAGTTTTCTTAACATGTTTCTGCGAGCAAATGTTGAAACGTTAACACTAGCTTTTAGATACGGATTATTTAATCGTTTTCAACATATTTACTTGAAATTACACACGAATTTCGAAATGACACTATTTTCGACAGCTAAAGCGTAGGTTATAATTTGTTAAATATGAAGCCAGTAAAAACGGGTGATTTCAAATTAACCCCCAAAAATGAAACTATGAATTTAAACGATATTGCTGCATTTATCATATATTTTTTTTATAGAGATAAAATCAGTAGAGTACATTTATAATAATTAGTAATCCAAGAAGACAAACAGATTTTTATGTTTTCGTACCATGGATTAATTTTTGTTGTAGAAGGCAGCAACACCTTTAACTTTTCAAATTTTGGGTTTTTTAATACTTATTTCATCTGACGTAATGAATGCCTTGTGTTTAGTACAGAAAAAAATTTTTTTAAGACACTTGTAAAGATCACAACTCATTAATACATGGATGAGAATTCTACCACCGAGTAGAAACAGTATTCCTACCACAAAAAAACAAAATTCATATCAGATCTCTGTGACTCCCGAAAATCAAAGTCCAGATGACTTAAGATAAAAACCATACGATCACAACACCTGAGACTACGCAAATATACTTTTTCTTCTTCGAAATTAGCGGTAACTAATGTCACCCATTTTATGTTTTCATACAGACTATAAAATTTTCTGATTATTATGTCAGAAAAAAGGGAAAAAAATTACATGAGTTAAGCGTAATAAGATAGATAGCAGCAACTATTTAACGTTGTTGTAATTATTGTATGGCGCCAAATTTTAAATCGTCAGATTTCTTACTTTGAAACAAGTATACTGCACCGGCTGAGAGTTCACAAAATTAGGGACATAAACATCCAATACGACAACAAAATTAAATAAAAAGTAGACTAATTCTCGTGAAACCTTAGTTTAAATACAAATTCCTAACATTCTATTTTCACAAAATAAAATTATAAACCAACATTAGAATATGTCGTAGGTACACTCCAGACACTTACCTGAATTTGCTAGATTAAAAGACACAAAAAATACTGGAGCATGCAACTGAATTTTATTATCAAACAGGCGTGTAGTAAGAAATTCTACTTAAATCATGCATGAAATAATTTTAAATATCAAATTTCACTGTTCAAAAATAATTTAATACAAACCGAGAACTACATCAAGTTGTTAAGGATTCTTGGTGAATTAATTTAATTACCTATAATGATTCGTTAAGATAACTTATTCTAAACTGTCTAAATAAGACGAACCCATTAATAAGCGAACGAATTAATACGTAAAGTACATAAATAATTATTACCTACATACATAATGTATGAAAGATGACAATCTTTAATCGAATGTTAGCTTCTAATTGTGAAGTTTTAAATTTAAAAAATCACATTACAATTTAAACATTACTTAAACAATTATAACTTTACGATTATAAAAAACATCAAAATCCCAAAAAAAACATTATAGTAGTAAATTTAACTTGTCAACAGTTTTTGAAGTTCAACAAAGCATCGAATTTGTGGTAGAATTATTTAGCTACCGATAAACGCGAAAACACAATTAGCAAACATAGTTTAAACAGAAATTATTAATATACTTTTCTTTAATGAAACAGGAAAAATTCTGAAATGGTACGGTAAATAAATAAATATGTAAATATATTTAACAACAAAGCTTTTATATACCGGTAATTTATTAAGACAATTCCGAGATTAAATAAAAATAGCTGCATTAAAACAAAAAGAAATGAATAAATTTAAATGTTAAATGAAACAATAGGCTATATAAAAAGGGTTTTTACTAAACTGGCGTTCTTATAAATAACTAAATACTACGGTGAAATCATAAAGTTGCATACACTATTTACAGAGGCATATATCTCAAAAAGTACAATGAACTGTTTACTTACAAACTGAAAGGCATTTAAACTAAAGCAGAACAAGACAAGCATTAGCGTAAGCACGTAATATCCCAAAAATAGCGGTAATTATAATTAAAAATAATGTTTTATCTCACCTTTTTCCTTTGCTACCTCCAGCTACTGAAGGCTCTACTACAATGCTGGAACCGAGAAAACTAACACCTGCAACAAACAGAACAGACTAACCTGAATAAAGCGACAAAATTATTAACAAAAAAAAATCTGGTGTGGAACACTCACACAACTTTCTCTTGCCAATGCAAATAATGACCAATATCCTAACATTAGTAACAAACAAAAAAACTAAATTCAAAAAACATCACCTTACTTTAATCATGAGTAAAAGACGCAAAATGAAAATCGACCTCAGTTTGGCTTAAAAATATGGAAAACCACTCTTTCACGCTAAACTAGGCTCTGTAGAGAAAAATACTCTGAATAAAAGTTGTAGATCTTTTAATTATCTATACATTTTATTAGTATATACATTTTGTCGTAAAATGCATACAAAGGCTGAAATATCTAAAAAACCGATATTTTACACATTTTCTTGAAAAAAAAAAACAGAAAATTGCTAATTACCGCTAAACTAAGCGTTATACAAAAAACTTATTAAAATAAAATTGTAGGATTTTAAATTCTTTACAACTTTTATTAGGCTATATACATTTTTGTGCTAAAATGCTTATTAGTCGCAATTTTAAAAAACAAATTTTTTACGTGAAAACAGCTCACCAAGAATTTCATCAAACATGGCGCCTACCCTATCTTGTAAAGCATAAAAAATTAAGTAAATTGGGCGATTTTTAAAAAAATCGTAGGACCAGTTTTTGAGAAAATCGCAAAAAAGTGAAAAATTACACGAATAAACTACTACTTCCGGTTGACTGACTTTAATGAAAATGTTCGTATCGGGTCCGGTAGTGGTATGTAACTTAAGTTTCAAGTTCGTACGATGTTCCACTAAACGCTAAAAACATGTTTTTTTGGGTTCAGGGGGGTCTGAAAACGTGTAGATCCGGTGAAAACTCGATTTTGAAAAATCGACATGAAAACAACTTTCCTTCCTATATATTCTTATAGGTAAAAGAAAGTAATACAGTTGAACTTTCAAAATTCTAACATCTATAACTCGAATTTTCTATAATTCGATTAAATTTAGTTTCCCCTTAAGGATTTACTTGTTAATTTACGTTAAAATTAGCGTCCATAACTCGAATATTCATACCTCGAACATCTTGTTTGAGATTTTGAAAAATTCGAATTCTTTATAGTTTTTAACGTAAATGTTTTCGTAGCCTGGAATACAAGGTGTACTAAAATAAATGGCTGCAAGAAGTACGCGGGAAAACATATCAGAGATGTAATGCTCCGAAAAAAATCAGATCAACTAGCGATGCATCATGGTCATACCAAATTGAAAGCCAGCAGTAGAAGATCTCAAGAAGTACAAAATTGTTTAAAAGGTATTGTGATAAAGTGCCTCAGTTTCTAACGAAGACTGCTAAAATTACAAGCAATCATATTACTTTCCCCAATCAAAAGTTACAGAGCAGAAGATTTGGTTTAACGCCATTAAAACAGAATTATATTTAAATATTTAACATTATCTTTATAAATTGAATCAAAATTCTATAGTTTTCTTGGTCTGTATTTCGAATTTAATTCGATTAGTACCGTATTCCCAACATGGTTCGAGTTTTGGAGATTCAACTGTATTATAGAAGAAAATTTAAAAAACAACATAATTTACTGACTGAAGAGCAATAGATGTGACTTATCTAATAATGTTGTTGTTTATAGGTCACCAGCCGAAAAAGGCTGGTTTGAACCTTCAGAGGCTTTACTAAGTACAACAAGGTGTGAGGTGGTTAACCAGCGTCTTCCTCACAGAGTGGAAAAGTATGCTTATCACCACAGCCGGCCCGCCGAAGAGTACCTGCCTTCCATCCTGCTAATTTAGTTCAGCATCAACTAGTGATTTTCCGTATTTGTAGTCAAACAGAGGTTGATTTTTCATTTTGAGTAATTCACTCACGATTATAGCATAGGTTATATAGTTTATTATTTACATTGACAAGAAAAAGTCGTGTTTCACACTTTTTTTTTAATAGGCTACTTACTTCAAAACAATCAATTACCATATTTCTTTCTCTTGCCTATATGAATATATAGGAAAGAAAGTATTGTTTTCATGTCGATTTTTCGAAATCGAGTTTTCACCGGATCTATACGTTTTCAGACCCCCTGAACCCAAAAAACATGTTTTTAGCGATTGGTCTGTGTGTATGTCTGTGTGTGTGTCTGTGTGTGAACAGAATATCTCAAGAACGGAACATCGTACGAACTTGAAACTTGAAACTTAAGTTACATACCACTACCGGACGCGACACGAACATTTTCATCAAAATCGGTCAACCGGAAGTAGTAGTTTATTCGTATAATTTTTCACTTTTTTGCGATTTTCTCAAAAACTGGTCCTACGATTTTTTTTAAAATCGCCTATTTTACTCAATTTTTTATTCTCTACAAGATAGGGTAGGCGCCATGTTTGCTGAAATTCTCGGTGAGGCTGTTTTCACGTAAAAACGTTGTTTTTTTAAGATTACGGCTTTAATATAAATTTTAGCGCAAAAACTTATTTAATAAAAGTTGTAGAGAATTTAAAAACCTACAACTTCTGTTTCAAACATGTTTTTGTATAACGCTTAGTTTAGCGGTAATTTGCGATTTTCTGTTTTTTTAAACATTTCGGTCTTAGTATGCATTTTACGACAAAAGTGTATATAATTAAATTTATAGAAAATTAAAAGATCTACAACTTTTGTTTAGAGCATTTTTCTCTACAGAGCCTAGTTTAGCGTGAAAGCGTGATTTTCCGTATTTTTAAGCCAAACTGAGTTCGATTGTCATTTTGCGTCATTCACTCATGATTAAAATAAGGTTATGTTTTTGAGGTTAGTTTTTGTCATTTCTAATGTTTTAATACTAATGTTAGATTTATTGTTAATTATTTGCATTGGCAAGAGAAAGTTGTGTGAGTGTTTCACACCAGATTTTTGTATTTATTTTTTAGCAGTTTTTTTGTAGTACCTATACGGAAAACAAACAAGTGTTATTATAATGGCATAGGTTTCACAATCACATCGTAAGGTACCCACATGTAAATAATACGAAGTAAACTCAATTGGTATACACTACTAATTTCTTGATGTGATTGTTAACATAGATTATTAACGACCAGTTTTTCCAATTGCAGGAAACAAACGATATGGTAAAGTATTAGTATTTATAAATACGATATTATTTTTAAACAAAAATAAGTCAGAGAACAATTAAATAATTCGCAGAAGCCAAAAATATTTTTTTCATAAATTAAATCTCAGTTTAACACCCTTGAATAACTACACAAACTAATTGGTTCGGTTTAAAGGTAGAAGTTTACCTAACTGATGTGATAATGTGTGACAAAACTGAGTTGATGAGGTGGAAGAAAATATTCAAAATTATATTAGGAAAATTTACTGTAGGTACAAGGTATAATATTTTTATGAAGGATCTTTAGAAATATCATCATTAATAAAATTTGAAACGGGACAATTTTACTTAATTTTCCGTTCTTGAAAAAACAATTATCAGAATGAAAACCTATCAAATCTGGCGTGCAAAATAATATTTTTGTCAGAATTTGTAACGTATTTATATCCAGAGTTATTGTATAAATTCACAACTTCCCAAAATATACGTATAATTTGAATACGAATTAAACGAAACATATTTAACCCCGATGAACTAAACATAGGACACGCAGTGAAAACAAAATTTAAAAAAATCAAAAACCTAATCTGCTCTCCTTCAATCCAAAATTTTGTAAACAGTTTTTCAGAATTGCGTTTTTGCGTCGGTATAATAAATAAATAGTACATGTTTTAAGAAAATTCTTTTTCGTTGATTTTTAACATACCTAGGAATATTTAATAAATTTATTATTTACTATTAGAAAACAAACAAACCAAATCAAGAATCATAAAATTCTGTTACTGAATAATTTTTAAATAAAAAAAAAACAAATAATTATCGCCACTTTAACAAAACAATTTAAAAGTGAGAAATTCGTGTTAGAAAGTGATCGTCCAGCAGTAGGCTCAATTCACTTCAGTAACAGACTGTACTCCAAAAATTTATGTAGTAACAGTGCAAGGGACGCTACGTTGGGAAACTAGACAACAAAAACAACTAGGCTAGGCTTGTCGAGCTAGTTCAAGTCTAGCTAGATAATGTCTAGCAAGATGGCGGCAGCCGATCCAACGTATTGTAAATAGGTTTGTTCTAGGCAACACGTGGCGGCAGCATTCTAAACAGCCTTCTTCCTTCGCCTCACCATATTTTACCCATTATAATACGTAGTACCAAGTGAACGAGTTAAAAAAAAAACACAAAATTAATTTAAATGTTTTTAATAACAGTTAATTAAATGAACTTTTTCAGTTAAATGTAATTTTCATTTAATAATCGAAATTTCTTTCACACTATACCTACCTTTTTTTCCAAAAAAAAAAAATCAGAGAACATAACTACAATTCCTAAAATGAACGAAAAGCCCAAGCCAGTGAAAGTAATAAGTGATAAGTGTTGAAGATAATAAATATAAGCGTCAAAAATGTAAGTAGATCATAAATTATTAATGCTTAAACCATTAGAAGATACAAAGTGTATGAGCAAATTCACTTTCAGACGTCCCAACCATTTATACGCCAAGTTACACTTCTGTTTTACTAAAATGAAACAAGACTAACCAACAGTTACGGACCCTAATAAAGAAATTTGGTTCGGTAATAAATATTATTAAAATAAAAAGTCGTTAACACAACCCTGACTGAGATTATTAACTGCACGCAACTTATGTAATAAAAAACTACACTAATGACTGTACAATTCTCACCAAATTAAAACAAGATTAAATAATCTGTTAGAACAGGAGAAAAGTTGGTTTTCTTAATGTTCCATTACCACCTGTAAAAATTTCGCATAACAAATAAACCGCAAACAACCCCCCCCCCTGAACCAATCCCAATAATAAACGATACAGAACTTTTAAAGTTAAATAATTAAATTACTTACTACAATATGTAAAAATGATTAAATAAAAAATGCAGTGTTACTTTTTTATTCCTTATAGACTTGTTTAAATTACTTTGTAACTTGAGGGGGGAATAAGCTAAGTGGATGGACATTTGTCCCTAGAAGCATCCTAAATAAGTCACTTATATTCTCCAGCATTCTGGAATCAACCAAAACTTTTGCCAATGGATGATTTACACGACAAAAATGAAATAAAAAATAAAGAATGTATTTTAGGGCACTTCGAGTATTTTTTTTACTGACGAACAAATATAATCGTAAAAGAGGAAATAAATTCGATAAGTAAGTTAAAAGGTAAATCTCGGAAATAAAAGACGATTTTTGAAACTTTTCTCACGTACAAAGTTTTTGATGGACAACTGAAGCAAATTGGTTAATGAAACAATTAAAAATACAAACATACAGAAATTTATTTTTCTTTATCAAAACTGCCTTGGACGTTAGCCATAAAAGATTTAAAGTGTTCATCCTTCCTACAGTTTTAATTTGGGAGTTATACACTTTCATTAAAATTATGCAAGGGTTGTATTATATGTATTAAATAAATTGGCATCTTCTAAAACTTATCTTCCACGAATTTATGCTTTTTGCATGCCATCAGAATAAATAACTCAACAGTATCCAACATAAGTCCTTGGTAATTGTTGATACGACTTCGGAATTTAATAACACAACCATGGTAAAATTTTAAAAAAATTCTTCAGCACGCGTTTGTGAATATCATTCCATATGGTTGCAATGCGTACCGAAACAATTTCAAAAAGGATTTAAGAATGAATAAAATGTAGGAATTGTATAAAGAAAGTAGTTGAGAATATAGTACTTCAAAATGAACGCTGTCGCTTAACACTCCACCGTGGAGAAGTAAACGATAGTGCAGTACTATCTCTACATATGAACGAAAGAGAGAAAGAGAGAAGCAGCATGTTCTACGCGAGCGCTAGTACATGAAGTGTATGTGCCGATATACAAAGCCACACCGATATGGAGCCAATCAGCAGCCGCGGCATTGAGTAGGAGCCAGGAGCGATAAGCAACGCCTCTCCCTATTGGTCTTGTCAAGATCTGTTTTAACCACACTTACAGCACCACGATCTATCGCGCCAAACATCGCGTCATTCCCTTAGTTATTTTTTTGTGCCTTACACACAAGCACAACTACCATAGAACATTATTATACTAATAGCTACGACAATCGACAGTGCTGGTCGATGAAGGGAAATTATACGAGCGCAGGGAATTCTTCAATTCTGGCGGGAACTACCTTCATTGGCGGTCAAGTGATAAAAAGATATTACAACTCCAATCGATAAAACGTCTTAACTATTTTTACCCGACACTTCTCAAGAAACAGGTATTTATTTATTTGTTTTATAAATATATCCGCAGAACTATAAAAGAAATAATGCTTTTAAACCATGCTAACAGCGGCTAACTTAACTTAAAAACTCTCGTCAATTAAATCAACACAAATTTTACAGTGTTAACAAAACGTTTGAATAACCTATCCCTCGTTCATTACTAAAATATATAACTACGTTTTTTACAGAAAAGTAAGCTCGGGGAGACACCAGCACATGATTGTAGCCGCAAACCTACTCAATAGATTCTTCGTAAAAAATCAAAAAGTTAAAAAAAAATCATCCAAAAATTCTATCTCTATACACAGTAACACTTTAATAAATGAACTGTTTAAAAGCAACACGGAAAACAAACAGGTTATTATCATCTTTAATAAGTAAAAAAAAAACAAATTATTTTGATTTAAGAACCATAAAACTACAATATTACACAAATAAAATACGTTAATGAAATTGTAATTTTAATTTAAAAAAAACGACAGTAGGTTACCGGTGTACTTTGATAGTTGGGGTTCAATTAAACGTACTCTCTCAGGAATGGTCGGCCTTAGTCTGTACAAGACTACACCTTAATTACACACGTCATACGCATCATCCTCACCTCATTGGGTCATAGGATTGCTTATTGTTCTAAATTGAACAGATTGCAACGTACACACATTAAGATTTAAAAAAAATCTAAACGAGCGCAGGGATTTATACAAAGTTCGTGTTGCATTTTATCAACAAGTAATTTTGTAATCTAAAGATAGTCGAACGATTTTGATTACAAAATTATTCAAATCTCAAAACAAAATACATAACTTCTGAATTAGAAGCTGATACCAATTTCCCATAACAGGAAGGTTGAGTGTTAAATTATTTGCACTCGATCTGCTAGTTCTAGGGCTACAAAAAATAATTATGTTTCTTATCACATGGTCAGCCAATTATATGATTAAAGCATTTCAAAATAGAAGAGGTAGAGGTGTAAAAGACACTAGTCAAGAGTTATCTCCTCTGAGAGTTAATACATTTCATCATTATACAGCCACACCCTTTTCAGAAGGCATCCTGATAAGCATAGGCTATTTTTCCACTCCATGAGGAAGGCAATTGTAAACCACCACGCTCCTCGTTTAACTTAGTAAAGCCTCTCAAGGTTTACACCACCCCTTGGGCTTATGACCAGTACTAAAAAATTGCTTTCACATATTTTAGAATTTTATTACTATAAAAAAATTCAACACATATCCTATTAACTAATAGGCGAGAAATTTAAAATTCCATATAAGTTAACTGAATTCTAAACGGTCAGTTATGAATTATTATTAAAATAAAAAGTCTTAATTTATCAATTTAGATGGTCCGCCATTGAAATCTTAAGGGTAATGTACTCAAACATTCTTAAAATAATTTAAAAATTAATTCACACAAGCGCCATAAAGCAACTCACACAAGATTAAGAAATATTTTTGGAATAACGAAAATAAATAACAAGAATATACTCCCCAGATTGCATTAAAATACTACTTTTCAAGTAGATATTTTGTTACAACATTTTTCAGATTGATAACTTTAGTTAATAAAAAATAAATTAACTAATTTTAATTACATACAAAGCAATCTATAATCAAAAATCGCTAAAAATGCACCCAAAATACGAAAACCATGTAGTTTAAAGTTTTTAGACTACTGATACAATTGAATCCTGATTAATTTGGATGGACAGTACTGAGCGTCGATAATCCGAAAGTCAAAAATCAAACGCCATCAGAGATTTTCTCGATATTTTATAAAGTAAAGCAAGGTTTACACTTTGGCCTATTTACACACACTATGCCTTTATTAATTTAAAGCAACTAAATATACGTAATTACAGTGAAGTGTTGGTTTTTATTTATTTTAACCTTTTAAAAATGTTTAACCTAAGCGGCCTAAGGGGCATTTCTAGGCTATGTTCCTAAATCCGAACAAATCGGTAATCCGAACTACCTATGGACCCAATTGGTTCAGATACTCGACTCTACTGCATTTACAATTAGACATTCCTTCCTTGAGCCATTAGATCGATTTAGAGAACGTCTAAATATTTTCGAAATGTTTCCACTTGTAAATACGAGCGGTAATTAGTAGTCTACTAATTACAGAGGTTTGGATAAATTTGTAAAATTTATCAAAATTATTAGGAAAACAAATATAAAATAATAATTTAAAAAATTAATAAAACTTGCACACGTGTGCCTGCCGCATGGTGTGATTGAGAACTCCACATGGAAGTAAAGCAAAACACGAGGGAAATTTTACTATTAAAAAGGGAATTTCTATGATACATCGTACAAGAACGCTCCCACGAACCGGAAACGCCCCTCACAACCCCCCTTTACAAATACACACATAACACACACACACTATTATAATACAGTATACATTGACAGTGGTATAGGAATTCTCAGATGGGACGAAGAACCGAGATGCCTATGGCGAGTAGGCACCATGAAAATTATATTAGTAGGTACAAAACTACTTGCTATTCACTGTTACCACGCACCAGAATAATAATATTGGGGTAGACCTCTCTGCTGCGCATTCATTAGTTCTACACCATACAAGTATTTTCACCTAACCATTACAGCCAATCACTAATAATGTTTAACAGGCGCCAGCGCATAGCGTGGGGGTTTCACAACAGTAGTATCAAACTAAAAACTGAAAAAACGATAAATGCTTCTAAAATTTTCATAGGTCGTAAAGAGAAAATTCGTGATGAACATTGTGGGCTTCCCGGCTCCCACCAGTCACGTTGGATAAATAGTATTGAGTTTTCTTTCATATTTTTTTTTAACTACCCGAGAATACCTACATAATTTTTCTTATTTTGGGTCTTTTCCGTTTTCTGTATGCCACTATCAAATCCCAATTCCCTGAAGGGTTGCACACAATTTGTTCATTTCTCCCACTCCCTGCCTTACTGAATACTCATACTGAAACATAGACTCACGCACGCGTAAACACGTCATTTTCAGTCGCAGTATAATATAGTACTATGTTACACGTTCTGTTGTTTTATTTCATATTTTGATTGTTTTATTTTGCTATAACTACATTACTATTAAGTTATAAATTAATTTTTATGCTATTACTAGACTACATTATACTATTACATATTTTTTAGTTATTTACATTGGGAAGGGAAAGTCGTGTGAGTGTTTCACACATACCTTTTTCACGGGGGGGATTATGTAATAACCCCTTTTCTTGAAGGAACTCTGCAGCATCTTCCTCCATCCGTATATTATTAAGTAACTACAAAATTCATAGCAGACTGTGTAGTAGTAACCAAACTGTGAAATCGGAGTGGAGGTGACACTACGCAGGAATATTGCTAGTCAGAATTGCGTGCTAAAAGCAGGAGTGGGAGATTTCGTAACCCTTCAGAGAATTCGGATTTGATAGTGGCATACAGAAACTAGAAAAACCCTTATTTTATATTTTTTACTGCTGTATTATTGACAACCCTATGTTTTAGCTATGATTCTTAGGTTTGAGTTACAGTTAAATGAAAGAAGCCACCATATTACGGGATGGTTCTGACCAAGAACGTGAATTTGCTGTTCGCTCAGACACTTACTAGTTCACTCAGAAACTTAGAACTACAGTTTAGACACCCGTTCCCGTAGATGAAGGCACACTGCAGAGCAGAAGTGCCGGATTCGATTTCGTACCACGGTAGACCGCCAATCATACACTTACTGTTCCATGCCACCGTGGTTGCTTACACAACCAAAGATCTTATTTTTGATACTAAATTTTTTAATGTTTTTGGCCTTTACTCCATCAAAAATATCCTAATGCGAAATAGGATAAAAAGTTGTATCAGTTAACAATGCATCTATCTGTTTTTAATGCACTAGTTGATCTCGGCGCAAATTACCGATAAACTATCAACATTAAGTACTATCTCAAATTCTGTGACTCCCATATTTAGTGCAACATTTAACGACTACTATCAGAAATGACAGTTCAACGAGTTCAGTACATCAGTCATAATACGAAGCCCTTTGTGTACGGAGAGGGAGACAAATTTTCTTTAAAATTAGAGTTGAGGGGGAAGTACACGCATGCGTACGTCTACAATCCACCCTCCTAGTTCAGCCCAACCGCTCTATTTGCAACTACTATAGAGTACATGTACGGCCCCTTTAACTGAATCCACCAAATCAGTCGACTCTCCACATTCTTTGAAATAACAACTCTGATAAAAAGAAACCTGTTCGTTACTAAAGGTCAGCCAAGGCTAAATAAATTACACACACGTTCAGGATCTCCTATAGTAATCGGTTACTGTACTGAACTACTCTAATGAAGGTCCCGGGTTGTATTCTATGACTGTAAACTGGAAATTTTTTTTAATGATTCATTCATATCGCTGCAAGATCAACGCTGATAAAAGTGGCAACCATCAAAAATCGCCAACCGATTTTTATGGAACAACACAAAATACTTTTTGTATATAAATACACTGAAAATACAACCCGATTGTAATTTACCAGTTCATTGAAAGTTTATTTGAAAATGTGAACTTCCGAGACCATGCGTTTAAAAATACAAAAACCCGTAAATCAATTCCATTTAAGAAATTCCGAATCTTCATTAATACTTCAACCGCAAAAACCCCAGCCAGCATAGAACCGTACTAATAAGAATATCAAAAAATGGAGAAGATCAAACAAACAATAAAAAATTGTTTATTGCTTTCTAATAGTTTTTAGCAAAAAGCATGCAAGCAATGCGTGCTTTAATGTACGTAGCATCAAAGGGGTTGCAAATTTTAAAGGGGCAGGTTAGACCCCTGTATTTATTTAAAAAATTATGAATATGGCAATAGAAAATCTAAACGCCGAAAAATAGAATCAGTATCCTATTATGTATTACATGCAATCAAAAAGACGCTTGTTAGTAACCAAAAAGGTACATATTTAAAAGTAATTACAGTATACATCAACGAAATCCATTCATAGATAATGGGAAAGAATAAAATTTACACATATCACGTAATAATAAAAATGGTTACAAACAGCTAAAAAAACAAACCTGACAAACTGATCGTCACAAAACAAAAAATCTGGTGTGAAACACTCACACAACTTTCTCTTGCCAATGAAAATAATTAATAATAAACCTAACATTAGTATTAAAACATTAGAAATGAACAAAAACTAACCTCAAAAACATAACCTTGTTTTAATCATGAGTGAATGACGCAAAATGACAATCGAACTCAGTTTGGCTTAAAAATACGGAAAATCACGCTTTCACGCTAAACTAGGCTCTGTAGAGAAAAATGCTCTAAACAAAAGTTGTAGATCTTTTAATTTTCTATAAATTTAATTATATACACTTTTGTCGTAAAATGCATACTAAGACCGAAATGTTAAAAAAATCGATTTTTCTCGATTAAAAAAACAGAAAATCGCAAATTACCGCTAAACTAAGCGTTATACAAAAACATGTTTGAAACAGAAGTTGTAGGTTTTTAAATTCTCTACAACTTTTATTATATAAGTTTTTGCGCTAAAATTTATATTAAAGCCGTAATCTTAAAAAAACAACGTTTTTACGTGAAAACAGCCTCACCGAGAATTTCAGCAAACATGGCGCCTACCCTATCTTGTAGAGAATAAAAAATTGAGTAAAATAGGCGATTTTAAAAAAAATCGTAGGACCAGTTTCTGAGAAAATCGCAAAAAAGTGAAAAATTATACGAATAAACTACTACTTCCGGTTGACCGATTTTGATGAAAATGTTCGTGTCGCGTCCGGTAGTGGTATGTAACTTAAGTTTCAAGTTTCAAGTTCGTACGATGTTCCGTTCTTGAGATATTCTGTTCACACACAGACACACACACAGACCAATCGCTAAAAACATGTTTTTTGGGTTCAGGGGGTCTGAAAACGTATAGATCCGGTGAAAACTCGATTTCGAAAAATCGACATGAAAACAATACTTTCCTTCCTATATATTCATATAGGCAAGAGAAAGTAAAAAATGGTTACAAACAGCTAAAAAAACAAACCTGACAAACTGATCGTCACAAAACAAAAAAGTTTATAATACAGTACTTCATTTTCACCCATAATCTTTTACGTAAATTCTGAAAATGAGGTCGCCGAACCGATGGAGAGTCCTACACCAGAATTATTAAGATATGAAATTTCTTATTCGCATTTTTTATGGTAACAATTCAGTTTCCATCACTTGTTTTTGTTTAGATCATCAGCCGAAAAGCTGGTTTGAACGTGTAGAGGTTTTACTAAGTAAAACCAGGAGTGAGGTGGTTTTCCTCAGCCTTCCTCACTGAATGAAAACGTGGGCATATCAGCATGCCGGGCCCTCTGAGAAGCACATATTTTCCGCTCTGCAAATGACACCTTTACTTCATTCACCACAGGATCTGGCTGTATAATGAAATTCATTACTTTCAGAAGAGATAACTCTGATTACTGCCTTTTACACCTCTACCTCTGTTCTTAAATGATTCAGTCATTTAATTGGCTGACCATGTGATAAGAAACAGAACTATTTATTTTAGCCCACAACGAACAGATTAAGTGTAAATAATTTGACACTCCACTTATCTGTTATGGGCTGACGATATCCAGATTTTCTAGAACGGTAAAATTTCATCGGAAACAAAGAAAACTCCCGTAAAACTACACCGATTATTCTTTATTGAAACCACAAATTGATTAAGCAAGGCATCTGTTTGGTAAATATGAAAAAACCTTAATATTAAACAAAAATTTTTTTTTTTATTTTCTGCGTAAACCGGAAATTTGGAAAAATAAATAACGACAGATGATGTCAAATCTGCAAGTGGAAAGCTGCATTTTAAAATACGGTTCGCCGGAATCAGTTCATAGAGCAGAAATCAAACTCGACCAAAAAAACCCCAATTTTAAAAATATAAATTAAAAATGTCTATGACGTCATGTATGTAGTTCTGACGTCATAAGCCACTGTAGTTCAATTGATTTGATAAATTACACCACGATAATTCCTTCGAAATTAGTTTTCTATAAAATGAAGTGCTCTATTTGAGCTTTGTGTGTGGACAAAATAAGTCATCTACCCAAAAACACCGTACTCCCAACAAAAACTAAAATTTGGTCAATGTTATTAAAACTTTTAAAATTATTCACACTAAATTCCAATTTATCAATATTTTCCATTTAATTAAAATCCTTCCACACGTTTTCTTCCCGTGTAAATAAAGTGTTCCGATTTCTATAAAATATTATCATAAAAAAAATTACTATGTAGGCCTACGTTGGCGAAATTGTATTACTTTATCGGTCACCCCAATAAAATACGGTATTATTAATGTTAATATACACTGCATAAATAATATGGTAATCACTTCTTTTTTATTACACACGTTTTAGAGCTAAAAATTATATTATTTAAAGTAATCGTTCGAGCATAATGAAATTCGATATGCGAGAGCATTCAAAGGAATACGATAGATAGTCTAAATGATTACGACATATGTATAGGAAGCCTAAACAGAGAATAAATAAAGTGGTGTGTATCTGAAAAGAAAATGGTGACCCATCACAAGCAGACACATTCATAAATGGAAATGTGATTAGGCAATCGTAGAGGTAGACACAGATCAAGACAGCATACAGTAAAACGATCGAGTACAAAGCATGGTCAACGCCGATTTATAAAAATTATTTATGATTTCTTATACAGAGTTGAAATAATAATAATAAAAACGAAAAATTGAGAATGGTAAACTAAAATCGGGGGGTCCGATCAGGTCAAAAGGTGGCCACCATCATTTCAAATTCAGAATCTTTCAATTGCATACAAATCAGGGCTACTATCTAATAAATACAACGATGAGAAGGGGCTTCTTCAGGGGGCAAAAACAACACCAACTCTACAGCATTAGTTACATATAAAGGGGCCTCGTTTGGGAGTTCGATTCGTTAACATTGTAGCAGCGATGAAGTTCTGACGTCATAAGCTAACCTGATACCTTGTCCTGTAAAAATTACAACACAGACACAGACGAAATCATTGTTAATAGTGTGCATTTCGAGCCACTGTAACCATCAGCGAAAAGCCAAACGTAATGTAGAAAGGACAGAAACCACTAAAGAATTTTGAAAAAAAAAACAACGGAGAGACATTTTTAGACAGATTTTGCAGTTGTTTGTCCCTTTATTTTACGAAATCCGAAATATTTCCGATAATTTTCCAAATCAAATAACACGAACAATTAAAAAAACTATTAGCGGATGTAATTTTAATACAACAGAGATCGCAAGGCACGATTTGGAGTTCCACAACAGCGGACTACCAAATAGTCGTATTTTATCGGTCTGAAGTAAGCCTATATATTAGATTCACAATAATGAAAAATTTTCCACGAATATCTTTGAAAATGTGGAAACAAAACTCAACTGTATGTTCAGTATGATTTCTGGCATTCAGTTTTATTAATGCATTAAAAGAACCAGAGTAGGTATATTTTTGGCTGTAAACACCAAGATACAGCCATAATTTAAATTTTGCCTTTTGAAAACGATGAAGTTTATTCTTTTAAAATAATACAGCCAGATCTTAGGGTGAATGAAGTGAAGGTATCATTTGCAGGGTGGAAAAAGTAGATGCTTTTCGAAGGGCCTGGCATGCTGATAAGCCGAGCTACTTTACCACTCAGTGAGCAAGGCACGGTAAACCACCATACCCCTAGTTTTCCTAGTAAAGCCTCTAGAGGTGCAAACCAGCCTTTCGGCTGATGACCTATACAACAACAAATAAATCAGTTTCCCGAAGATCCTGGATGTCTTTGCTTTAGTAATAATGTCTACATAAACCTTGTGGGTTGTGCGTAGTAACGATGCGAGGTGAAATACTGATGAAAAACTACCAGACCTGACCGGGAATCAAACCCGGGAACCCGACATAGACGCCAGTTGTGCTGACACTACAATCCGAGCCGGTCTTACTTTTTAATTGCCGGTTATAAAATTTGACGATGGGTTAAGATAATGTAACCTGTATTTCAAAATCGCAACCCCATCTTACAGTTAAAAACCTTCCATCCGAGAAAAATGGCGTAGGAGCAAGACTGGTATAACACATCCCAAAAGTCGCCGAAAACTGTACACTTTATCATGATCTTATTGCCAAAGCATTTGGATAATTGGCTAAAAATTCGGCTCAACATTCTCATACAACAGAAATTGCAACTCAAGTTCATACTTTATTTTCTAAAGTAAGATTTTGTCAGTTTCGTTGGTACACGAATTGAGAAATGTCCAAAAGTAAATTTTAACTAGTCTGTTGAAACACTTCTCAGACGAGAAGCACAGATGACAAAGAACATCAATTTTCTTTACAAGAGAGGTATCATCTCTAAGCATTTAGTATTTGAAGTTGTAACTGCATATGAGCAATTTCGCCGGCGCTAACCCGAATCGTACCGGACTTATTCAATTTGATCACGGATCGTATCCCAATCCCTAACTAGTTTTGAAATTAATATTTAATGAGGAACATTGAAGGGACAGACCACATCAACAATTAAAGGTACATCAAGTTTTTCCTTAGTTTCTTCTGTAACTAGCCATTTTACGGGTGACTTAAAAATGGGTGGGTTGCCTTCGTAAATTTAAAGAAAGGAAATACGCAGCCCGAGAAAATTTTTTAAGGATTTTACGTTTCCTACGTTTCGGATTCCCCCTCCCAAAAAAAACGATAAGATGAATTAATTTATAACAAAAACGTTATTTTGCTACTTGGTTGTACTTCTACGAAAGTATATCCCTAAATTTTGAAAACAAATATGTCCAGGGAAACTGGTACCTTAGTACCACGTATCATTGCATTACATACATATAGTGATACAAAGAAATATAATCACTCCTACAGGTCGAAAACAATGGGAAAAATTGTAATACGTATCAAACCCTAAATTTACAAACTAAGGTTTAATTTAAACAGATCTTCAACGTACCGTATAACCAACTTCCAACGAACAGTTCCTTTTTCTTATTCATTTGTATACTGACCAATGGCTCCACAAAGTAAAGTATCCGTAATTTAGCGTGAAATACCAATCATATCAGAAAATATACATTAACTTCAAAAGAATTTTACTTTATAGTTTCGAGCTGGGTATCCGCTTGAGTGGGACTCAGTAATTAGCGACACTAATATAAATTTACGGCCCCTTTCACGCGATTGAATACCGTCCTATATAGAATAACGTTTATTAAGAAAACATTATTTTTTTACCAGTCAAAGCTAACAAAAATAACAAAGTTATCAAACAGAAATACAGTTCTATCGATTTTAAACTAACAAAACTTTCCAAATAGAAACATTGGTTCTGCGATGGCTAATATATCACGTACAGCTAAAATGAATCACTCTTTATCAAATGTCTTTGACAATGAACATAGCCAATTTTGTAACATATAAATTCAGGAGTTAAATACTGAAACTTAAAAAGAAAATGCTACGTTCTTTTAATTACTAAAATGGTTAACGGAAATTATACAGCAGATAACACGTAAAAAAACTTGACATACTCAGTTAACGTGAAATTCAAATTAAATGTCGTCGACCATTATTTCCATATAATTATAAGAGATATAAAAGGTGTTTCATTGAAATAAACTTTTCTTCGTTCTTAACAAAGAGAAAAGACTTGACTTAATTAGTAACAATTTTAGTAAAGCTCACACTTTACCAATATTTTCCCACGGGAGTAAGAGCATAACATAACAGAACCTGTTCTTTAGAAACACGAATACATAGTAGCTTTAGATAACAAACAGTCAGCGTTTTCAATTCGTTAAATTTTTAGTAGGAAGCATCACACTTTATGTCTATAGTTCCACTGTACAATTACAGACAATACATTACAGCATATGTTGCTGAAATTTTATTTTTAAGTGAAAACCAATAAAACTGCATTTTATAAAAAATAGACATTTAAGAAACACAAACATACACAAATGTAAACACAGGAAAACACCACTAACCAACAGTTCAGCATTGAATTGATCTTAATAGTGAGTAATTAAATTTTCTCTAAAAAGTAAAACAATATATTATTAATTATTAAACAGCATGCCTCTTTACAGAAGCTAATTTCTGAGTCTTAGAAATAAATCTTGGCCATAATAGGCAGGTGGAGTGTAAAATTATTTGAACACTATCTGCTAGGTCCAGGGCTACGAAAAATAGTTGCTTCTTATCACATGCTCAACCTATGACAAGCATTTAAAAACATAAAAAATCGAGACGTAAAAGAAACTAGTCAGAGTTATCTCCTCTGAGAGTAATGAATTTCATTCTACAGCCAGACCCTGTAATGAATGAAGTGAAGGTGTCATTTGCAGGGCAGAAAAGTGGATCCTTTTCAGAGGGCCTGGTATGCTGATAAGCATACATGGTAAGCCACTTCATTCCTCGTTTTACTTAGTAAAATAATATTTTCTGGATCTGAACCTCTAGAGGTTCCAACCAGCCTTTCGGCCGATGACCTAAACAACAAACAACAGAAATAATCGGCTAGAATTACAACTCCTTTCTAACAAATGTTTAGCACCAATGTAAACCCAACGCTTAATATTCAAAGAGTTGCAACTTTTCTCGAAAACCACATTTCAGACAAGTGTAGATAGATCGATGCACGTAATTCTTCCACAGCAATTACAAGTTATCTTAAACGATTCTCCTAAGAACTTCACCAGTTTATTCGTTAGTTTATCTTAACGCCAAATTTACAGGTGGCCCAATTTCAGATCTCAACACAGACTAAAGCGTGACTACAAACGAAGATTTTAGTGGAGATGCAAAGAGTCCAGAGATCGATTCCCGGTCATGTCTGGCAGCTTTTCGTTATAGTACTTCATTGTCTGCATTAGTAATAGCAAAACCTTCGGGCGTTAAATATCGATAATGGAATTTCGCAAATTTTTATTTTAAAAAAAATCTTAAGAGATCCTTAAAAAACCCCTCTTCGGAGAGTAACAAGATCAGGGTAAACCAAAATTAATCATCGTTGTTATTTCTAAATAATATAACGAAAGTTTCCAACATTTCGTACCAGACGCACAGTCATTTTATGAGTAGCTGGTTACAGCATTGCAGTCGAATTATACATCAAGCAAATCTCCAGTAAGATGTGATGTAAACGCTTATATCAAACAAACATCCAGTGCGATCTGACAAATCTAAAAACGAACAGATCATACTAGAATAAATCTATTATAAATCATGCACAAAAATATTGAAATCATTAAGACAAAGGCAGCAGGTGATGAAATTCTAATGCTGCATCTCATCAATAATAGATGAGGAAATCTAAATGATTTATCTGTCGTGAGGACATTGGTAAGCAACAACACGATTTATTTACATCACAAACGAGACGGGAGAAGTTTGTCCTAGCTGTCAACGACTGAAAAATCGGCCTCCGATTCGCAAAAAGAAACCAACCAATTCCGATATAGTACACCAGTACACAACAGTCCTCTTATTGTAAAATAAGTTCTGCAGCCAATCAAACGTGTTTGAACAAACCCAACTGCATACTTCGATATACAACACCAATTTCTACTTTATTTCTTTTAACTACTATCTCGCAAGATGTATATGGTCAAACAATATGTACGGGCATAATTAAGTCTAACGCAACAATAATTTTTTACCAAGGATAATATTGATTTATCTGTAAAATAGTATTAATCCAGTTTAATCCGGTCAAATTCCGATTTATCTTTTACGGGAAAACAATATTTTTATAAGCACAAACAATAAAAAAATAGGACAGTAGCCTGCCTACTGCAGAATATGTATACGAGGTTTGATCAAAAAATAATGGGAATTTCTTATTTTCGCAGGTTTTGTAAATCAGATTTCCAAATTTTTTTTTTTACCTTGTACCTTGAAACAGGTACACCTGTTTCTAATATATGTTTGCATTAGCAGGCATTTTAAATGTACAGATTTTTGTTAGTAGTTGATAAGAGTACACGTGTTTCCATTCGCTCGGCGATTTGTTACGTCGAAAAATGGATCAAAGAGTTAGCATAAAATTTTATGTGAAAAATGATATCAAGCGTAGTACCACACTCGAAATATTGACAGTGGCTTTTAGTGAATCTACTATAAGTAAAACAAGAGTTTACGAGTGGTACGAAAGGTTCAAAAATGGTCGTGGAAACGTTGAAGATGACGACCGCCCTAAGCACATCATAACCGCCGACGAGCGTCGTAGAAATGAGGAAAATGATTGTGAAAGATCGCACAATCACTATCGGAGAGGTTGTTGATGAGGTCAGTATATCATTTGGATCAAGTCAAGCAATTTTTTCGAATGTTTTGAGAATGAAACGCGTGGTAGCAAAGTTCGTTCCGAAATTACTGAATTTCGAACAGAAAGAACGTCGAGTGGATATCGTCCAAAAATTGGTAAATGAAATCAAAAAATGATACAGAATTACTACAAATAGTCATAACAGGTGATGAAACATAGGAATATGGGTATGATGTCGAAACCTGCTTTCGACGTGTCTAGAGAACCATAAAAGGACGACGTTGTGGCATCATTGATAACATAAAAACAGAATCGCTATAATTAAGCTGTAAGCTATACCAAAAAGTGAGTACCAGAAGTGCTTCCAAGATTAGAAAAAGTGCTGGCACAAGTGCATTATATCTGAGGATTACTTTGAAGGGGAAAAAATTAAAATAGATGAATAAATAACTTTTTTTTTTAGAGAAAAACTAAAATTCCCGTTATTTTTTTATCAAACCTCGTATATTAGCTCTTGTAATTTTCGTCAGGTTCCGGGGACAAAAGGGCGATTCTATACGCAAACTCATTACTAATAAGTATACCTAGGCCAAGACTACCTTAAATGTACAAAAATCAACAACTGTAATTTATTGCAATCAGACCCAAATCAAACAATGAAACAGACTATACGATATTTGTATGACGTGCACATACAAATTCGTTCGCATGAAATCCGAGTTTAAAAAAGCAGTTTGTGCGAAATCGGTGGTGAAAATCACGACTTTTATGGGTAAAAATGCCCTGACTATACCTAGCACAACTATTTTACGAACTAAACAGTAAATCATTAGAATGAAAATTTCAATTTAAATACATAGAAACTAAAAAAGATAACTCCTGACACAATGATTACCAAAACATTCACTAACTCGTAGCAATAACGAAGCTATTTTTCACGACTGTTTGATTAAATGGTGTTGATAAATCGAGAATTAAAACCAACCTGAACAACATTTTTATTTAGTGGCATCACCAACTTGATAATAACGACTTACGATTTCCACACCCTAGTCGAGAATCAAACCCAGGACTTCCACGTTATTGGCTAGCGCTCTACCACACCGCTACGGTGGCGGATTTGAGCAGCATCTTAATACCCGTTGAAAAGCGTTTTCAACACAAGTTACCTAAATGAAGGAAACTCTAACTCCAGAAATTCCGAATCCCGGATAAAGTGCATTCAAAAAACCAACGCTAGTACATACTGAAACAATTCTATATAACTTTAGAAATAGTAAAGAAGTTAAAAATTCTGAGCCCCAAGAACGACATTACTTTGAATAAAATAAGCTATAAAAAATTGTTCCATGAATGTTACAATTAAAGACTGGTTACAAGTTTTGATCTCTGATCAAATTGAATTAAGAGCTTGAGAAAATATGGTACCATCCCATTTTCTAGTACTTTACGAACAGAACTTAACCATAGCTTGACATTATATCAATTTCCAGGAATGTTTCACATTCACATAAAACATATCCGACAGGTATTTAAAAGACTAATTACGTAACTTGTTTTTAATTCAATACCAACACATACGATTGAAAAAAATAAAATTTTAATATTAAGTTTTCTAATTTTTTCTTTAGCATTACGAAGAATAATGTATTAGGAGCCAGACAATTTGATAACCAAGTACTCAAATACTAAGTAGCATTAAAAAATGAATTATTTTAAAAGTGGTCAGTGAGTAAAATGCAACCAAAAAGAACAACAAACAGTTGTAAAGGTTGGTTTAGATTTGGTCGTCGAACCTCATACAATCCTGTAATGCAAAACACTACAACTAAGCAAGCAACATAACAAGCCCTTGGAAACTAATTCAAGGCAATGGTGGAATGGAATGGAAGCCTTTAAAAAAAAGAAAGAAAGAATATGAAAGGGGTCTTGTTAGTTACGAGAATGAAAACGAGAAAACGAAGGAACCAACAACTGGCAAGCAGAGAACTGAATACGAATGCCCAAAAGTAACTCAACCCTTGACACAACACACAACCAGATATACCGTACAGTGTATAGATTATACTATAGTACAAAGTGTATGCTGTTTCGTACCCACATTATAGTTCGACCTTGTTCTACAAAACTCTATCCTCACTGAATTCATATCACCCCACTAACAAACAACCCCTACATCAACAACTTGCAAGCGAACTTTTACTCTTTTCACCCGTCATACTCGATAGTCTACGTAGACAACATTACATACTGAACATGGTTACACTTTTGTAAAGCTATACATACATACAGTATTATTATAGGTAACAAATACTGTACCAACTGCGAACGGAAAAGCATCAAACAATACACTTCGATTAACTAAAAATTTCTTTACAAAAATACTTAATAAATTTCTAACATAAAATGACAATTTAATCAAACTAATATGAGTGATAACTCAAAGCCACAACAAATATAAATACATTAAAACTTATTCGGTTAAGATTATTCACAAGAATCAATGCTGAACTAAGCAATCCATGGTTAAAAGAACAACCATCTACTAAATCTCTAAGTACATAACTAACTCGACTAACAAGACGAATTATCACTGTATCACGTAGAAACTAGTTTACTTTATTCCAGAAACTGAAAAAAATGAAAGACATGTTAGAAACCGCACATCATGAAGACCACCTGTCTCCATTTTAATGACAAATTAATAACAAAATGTTAGCTTCGAAGTCTTAAACTGCACACGTTTTTGATTCTGAGATGTATACAGTTAATATCACTATCTCATTGCATCCCATTAAACAAATAAAGTTGTTTGGAAAACTTATTTTAAATAATTTTTCAGTTAAATGACCGAAATTTTAAAAATATTAACTAAATGGTTTCAAGTATTTTACTTTACAATAAACATAAAAAACACCTCATACCATTTCAGGTAATTCTATTTCACCTAGAATTCAAAAATAAATTTAAAAAAATTGTTTCCCTAAGTATCGGTCATTTATGTAGATCAATTTCGTGGTTCTCGTTAGCCACCAAAATTTCCAAGGACCACAAAAAACCCAGCTTGTGAACTGAAATATTTAATGGTGTTTTTCTTTTTAATACTAACGGCCATTTACACTGTTTCACTTTGAACTTTATGGTGATCCGAACATTTTATGGGGAAGGAGGTTTGAAAGCCAAGTAAAAGAAATATCTTTGGGGTACTTTTTCATTTGAATCCATCAAAGAGAATCAAATGTTTGTTTCTAGTACAATATTGGGGGGGGGGGGGGTACTTCTACGAAAATGATTGGGGGGAGGGTTTTTTTGGTTTAACGTCCGGCTGTTCTGCAATTACTGCTAATGCAGACTGTAAAGGATGAAATTATTTTTTGAAAAGTATGAAAATATGCCGTGTCTGAATGAGATTCGAACCCAAGACCGCATGATGAGAGGCGAGCACGTTACCAAATGCCGGCCGATGGGGGGAGGGGTAAGTTCTACGAAGATTATGAATGTTTACAACCTAAATCGCTGAAAATTTCTCGGAATAGGGCGAATGTTTTCTGGTTATTTTTTTTTAACGAGCATTATTTCCATATCATTAAACGAAATTCGCAAGTTCACTAACCATAATATTTCTTCAGTTATCATAAGCGATACCTATCTGAATAGTAAAACGAAGTACTGCTTTTAATATTTTAAGTTCGAGTACTATACTCATCGTTTTGAAAATTTAAATCGCTATTCTCAATCGCCAGCCACGATTTTTCACGAAATAATCCCAGTAAAGGAGACACGCGATGTAGCAGAAATTTAAGAGATTTCTGCTACTGAATATGTTTAAAGAACTTCAATTTAAAAGAGAAAATAATCAGGAAAACCTTTGCTAGCGAATCAACTAAATGGTTCAAATTAAAATCCAATGTCCAACAAAAATGTAGGAATTGCCGCGAAGATATATAGTTCGCAAGAAGATATATATAGCCGCGTAGAATATAGTCTTAAGCTTATTGAAAAATAAAAAAAAAACCTTGAGAGAAAAATCAAATTCCACACTTTTAAATCTGGTTCGATTTAAATAAACGAACTCGAAATATGGTCGGTTATGCAGGGCCACAATGAAATTCCTGAAAGCATAATATCACATATTATGTGATGGTCTACTTTGTTCAGAAATCCATTTTCTTTTTCTTTTCATTTAAATGGTGTGTGTAAAAGCCACAGGATCCAATACTAATTGTACTCTCTAATCAATTTTTTTTAACTCCATAAGTAATTAACTCAAACAAGCCACAAAAACCACTATGTAGCAGATACCAAATGTATGGTACTAAGCCATTAATCAAATTACAAATACATCACCCCTTTATTACTTACACACTAAAACTCGCTGAAATTTAGATATCTATGTAAGAACAAACCAAACTCTTTATTCAAATTAGAACTGCAACTTCTAAAAATGTGGAATTTGAAGTTTGCCCTGACTTCTGAAAAATGAATCACCACTGTCTAGACTTTCTTAAATAATTTGTCCAGACAATTTATTCAGAATACAATAACCGATGCTACAAATAGTGTATTCACAGCTCTTGATTGATACGTCTGGGATACAGAGATCCAAGGACAAATAGCTGATGAAATAAACATACTTCCAGTAAAAATGGAACTATAGATCATACTTATTGTTTAACACCTTATCCATCAAACATATTATCTCTGGCCAGTTATCAAGATAGACTACTTCTCACAATTCATTTCAAATAGAAAAAATTACATTTTACGAACCTTGGATTTCATGAAGTTTTGACAAACTCATTACACAAGAAATGTACATGAGATCAAGAAGAATCCATTATCTCATTAAGGAACAAATTCCATCGAAAACTTGTGTAAGCAAGATACAATTACTTAGATTACAATTAAAGTAACCATTTAATTTTATGTTATTTCAGACAACGCACTGTCCTTGGAATGGCATATAACTTTCAATTCTTCAGTAACATTGAGAAGAGAAAATGTTCTTCTAACACGAGGAAAAAATTAAAAATACAAGAATTAGAGTACAAAACAAATCTAATAATAGGGGCAAATGGTAGCCATTTTAGGCCAGTGGTTAGTGTGCTATGCTACAAAGTGGAGGTCATGGGTATAATTCCTGCCAGGGTTTCAAAAATTATAACATATTCAAAGACACCTATCCTTAACCCAAAATACTTGCTGATCAACAAGATGTTGATGAAACTAATTTAAAAAAAAACAATAATTTCAATCTGTTCCAAATGAAGATGCAAATACCCAACTTGAATTATGGAATAGACACGTTGGATTCACACACTTCAAGAAAACTAACAAGCAAGTCGAGAAATCTTCTTGGCTAAAATATGATCTTGAAAAAAATCGAATAACAACTATCTTACTGGTAATTCCAACCAACAAGTCAAAAGCATAACTACATAGAAAAATTTTATAAAAAGTCTTTTAATAGAACCAACAAAGGTTTCTGGAAATAATTTGAACTTAATTTTTCATGAACATTACATGCAATGTAGCCTACTCTTTCAACAGCCAACAGCTCTTAAAATATTCAAAGAAAGATTAAAATAAGATTTCACACATTTTTAACAAACCAAGAGTAACATAATAGATATAAAACTAAAGTGAACCTTCAATAACACTTCAATGTTACAATCATAACTTAATAATAATTTTGAAAAATAATACCATCCATTGATGATTAGTGTACAAATTTTATCAATCGCTGTAATCACTTCTGAAATCTGAAGTACATAAAACCAGTACCAGTACCTAAAAGTGCAACTAATAGCTTTTATATACATTTACTAGTTTAAAAAAATAAAATACACTAGAAGGATGCCAAACAACAACAGCTGACAAACACTAGTAACAAACTTGTAAACTGGAGATTATGTATGACAAAATTCAACAAGCCAATGAATACTTGTAAATTCACTATCTGGAGTTATTTCATGTCACTAGAAAAACTACACCTTTCATCAAAATTACCACCCAAATTTATATAAAGTTCATGTAAATGTTGGTGAACTGTAGTAAATGAGAATAATGACCAAACTACAGCAGTACGATCACAAATAAAAATGCACTTGCAAGATGCTACTATGCCATTACAATTCTCTTGTATATAATAATGGAGACATGGACGCTCACAAAACTAGATATTGACAAGATCCAGACTTTTAAACTTGGGGTATACCACCATAAGTGAAAAGTAACACAAGACAAAAAAAAGACAGCAAATAAAGAAGCCCTAATGAAAAGTATAAGTCCTGAGCACAAATGAAGGGCTGATAAATACAGAAAAAGAACTTATTAAGAATACAAAAACATAAAAAATGCAGTATCTTGGTCTTGTTATAAGAGGAGCATCTTATAATCACATCAATAGAAACAAACACCTGATTTTACAGCCTGTTTCAAATGATTAAACAAAGTAAAATAACAGAAAAATAAATCAGGAAGCCGATAAGCCTCATGGCTGAAGAACATAAAAGAATGGTACAGTTGCCAATCAATAAGAATCTATTCCAAGCAGCAGTGTTCAAGGTCGAAATTGCCACTATGGTACCAAACCTCCATTAGGAGAAGGAACTCCATAAAAGTGGGAAATGGAGAGAAAATATTTCATAAATAACCTTGAAAACAGAAAAATAAAATCCAAATACAAGTACTGAATCAAAAATCGTACTGCTAAAACTATTTTTTACCCTTTTAGTACCTTAGCTACCAAACTATCTAAAAATGATCAAAAACTGCACTATTCAAAAATTTACTTCCTGCCAAAAAATGAACATGGAGGTGTGCAATTGTATATTAATATATTCCCTCTAACTATAAAATACTTGACTTACTTCAGGTGCAAATTTTTCTTGAAAACTTCCTACACATATACACAATAAAATATTACGTAACAGTACTTCCAGAAAACACTTCATTCAAAACGAAACTTACGTCTTAGTAAACAGGAATGGAACCTAATTACAATACCAAAATAGTTTAGTTCTAAATTTGTTGTTAATATAAATTAGTTCTAAACTTGACTTATCCTATTCTTCCTCGCGAATCTCCTGAGCGCAATACAATAAGTACTGCTGAAAAGTTAAAAGCCTCTTTTTTACACTTGTAAACAGTCACTACAGTATTGTATTACACCTGAAGTCAACATTAAGAAATACATTATCTTATCTATTGTTAATCAATACTTTAATACTTCTGATGATTTTTGTTTTTGTTTTATATTCCATACTGGTTTGCAGATTAAGGCTAATTCAAATGGTGAAGGGTGATTTATCTGGATTAAGGTGAATTAATAAAAAATACCAGATCTGACCAGAAATTGAACCCAGGCCCCTGGCATAGAAGCCAGTTGCACTGAACACTACACCATTGCATGGGCTGGCCTGATAAATAAGTAAGTACCCCATGATATCGGAAACAATTAACATCCCTTGGAAAAGAGGGAAAACGAATGAGGAAGACAATTCTACCCAAGCCACTGACTGTGATAGTAAAGAACTGAAAAAAATCAAATTACTAAGTTACCACCCACCATGTTGGTCTAGTGGTACAGTTGTTGCCATGAGTGAGCCGTTCAATAACTGATTTTTAGGGTAGAATGTTTTTGTTCAAATCCTAGTAAAGGTGACAAGTTACTTAGTTGTGTTACTTTTTTACAGATTTGAATACTAGACAGTGGTTACTGGTGTTCTTTAATAGTTAGGGTTCAATTAACCACACTTCTCAGGAATGGTCGAATGAGTCTGTACAGGACTACACCTTGTTTACATGTCATACAAATCATCCTTATCTTATTGGGTCATAGGATTGCTTATTGTTCTTTAACTGAACAGATTGCAACACACACATATTAGGGATTAAAAATAAATAAAAGAAAAGTGCCATAACAAGAATTCTACGTAAACCTCACTGGAAAATTCAATAAACTGACATTATATTATACTGTATTAATTATATTATACTGTGTTATATTACACTGACTGTAAATAAACATTTCTGAATCAATATAACATTCCGTTTTTACTGATGTTAACATGAATTATCTGTGATTTCCAATAAATAATAAGTCATAATGATTTTCTTTTTGTTTGGTTTTAAGTCCCGACTGTTTTTCAGTTGTTGCAATGCAGGCGATGAGAATGCGATAAGATGAAAATAAATGATAAAAAAATCCAAGATCTGATCAGGAATTGAACCTGGGACTCCGGCTTAGAAATTAGTTGTGCTGACCAGTACACCACAAACTGGCCATATCCAAAGAGTGAAGATTGAATTATTACATAACGAGTCAAATTTGAAATTCAAAATTAATTTGTACTTTAGTAATTTGTAAGTAAGTTACATAGCTGACATTATTTATATAGACACACTGCAAGAATGAAATGAATCCGCTAAAATGTAGAATATTTATTACTGTAGCAGCTTAATCATAATGGTTTAATTATAAAAATGAAATTCCAGACTGTATATCTACCTACAAAAAATGTCTGAACATCCCACAATACTAAAATTTGAGAATACCATACAGCCGAGACGACACAGAATTTTAAAAATGCTGACTTTTAAACTGGAATGGCTCAAATGAAGATGTTTTTTAATCACTGGAGATCTAGTGATGGGGTGAGGTCATAGGAGATAGATATTAACCCAGACCAAGCATATACTATGAACAGTTGTTTTCTCTATCCTTACTTTTCTGCAGTCTTGAAAACGAATTAACATACGAAAATTTTACCAAAATGGAATAAAAATAAATAGAGTCTAATATTAAGTTACTTTAGTAAAACGCTACACCTTGGAACGAATGTGTATTCGCCCGCTAGTAATGCATTGAGAATGTACAGGATAGTTGTGCTGCATATTCTGTAAATTAAAAAGTGCCACGCTGAATGTACACAGAGTTTTTCATCTTCACGGTTTTACTGTTAATTCAAAGCATGTTTACTACACATTGGGTGATGCGAACGATGTAGCTATCAGGTACAAGAATACACCTGACCATAATAAGAACTACTGCAGCAGTGGCAGTTCTGGACTTATTTGCTTGTAATTAGGTCTCAAGTATCATTCTTTAAGGGCATGCCTTTTCACTAACTGATAAAACTGAGTACTCCAAGAATAATTCTCTTTATTTGCTCAGTTCATTTATCTGTAATAGGGATTCATCAGGTGAAATGGTCATTTTTCCATGCGGCACATGTAGAGTGGGGATAGCGTGGTAGTCTGTACAATAATTGTAATACAGTCTGAACTGTATTGAAGACAGGACGGGTGGAAACAGTCTCAATCCATAGGAGTGGTGGACGCAGTTTTAATCACGACACGGAAATGAGAATACAGTACGAATTAGTACTGGTCAGTACTTGTACAAAGTTGTACTATTAACAGAAAAATCCTGTTTCACTCAAAAACACTAGGTCTGTAAACTTTTTTGATTGACCGATCCTTATTATCCTTATAATGCTACTGTCAGTAAAATGTGTACGTGTTTTCTTTTACTACAGTGCAAAAAATACTGGAAAAGACACACTACAACACAGCCAAAGCATAGGGCAGTTCTAAGGTACACCCACTAGCATTTATTCTAATGAGTCACTCACTGCCATGGTTTTATTTTCATAAACAAGCCACTGCAGAGAAAAATTTGTATCATTGACCAGAGATTTGTAAACATTTTTATTTACACAAACAAATGGACATCACATCAATGTGTCAAGATACTCCAGAACAGCGCTTCTCCCATGGAGAAAAACAATCAAATCAGAATTATAACATTTCTTCCTAAAAAAAACTATGTTCAAGTAAATTGGAAATAAAAACTGAGATGGGTATTAATTGAGTAAATAATAACTACACAAGAAGACAATTATTATAAACAGGAAGTATTTTGTCCCACTGAAAGTACAAGGCCCAATATAAATATAAATGTTTGCATATATTTCTAATGCAGTAGCTTTCCTAAAGATTAATAACTCAGTTATCGCAATAAATGGATGGACCGCTTTTAAAGAATGAAGAGATAAAATCAAAACAGATTCTGGGATAATCGCCTGAAAGAAGAAGCTTGTTACAGACCTCTTACAATGCTGGGTACTGTATCCTTTTCTAATTGTCGATAAGATTACATAAAAAATCCCAACAGAACACACTAGATGACCTATGTCATGACAGACTATTCTTTTATTTTCGTCTGGCTGATAAGCAAATTGTTGGCCAATGCAGATGGTGAATGGTGATGATGAAAAATGCCAGATCTCACCAGGAATCAAACCCATGATCCCTGGCATAGAAGCCACTTGCACAGACCTCAACATAAACGGGCTAGCTAAATGTCATAATAAATAAACCTATCAAGCAACATTAATAAGGTTACTTCACAAAACGACTATGTTTACATAAGTTATTAGTAATAACAGAATCTTGTAATTATAAATAGTAAATGGTAATTACACTCAAAAAAGCAACAATATTTATGACATAAATGACACACAACAATAGACAGTTTACTTTTCTCTAGCTCTATTTCAGCCATGCTACATGGGAATGCTTATCATTACCTCAAAACTGAATGACAAATTTAAACTTCCACCCATTCTAAAAAAAATCCCAGTATGAAGATACATTTCTCTTAAGAATTTTTCTTTGGTAAAACAATATAATTGGAGTGATGTTTTAAATCCATAAATTTTTATAAAGTAATTTATCACGTTTTAAGACTGTCATCAATCCCCACCACTAAAGAATGAAAAACTAAAAAAATTTACGACAATAAAATTCCAAAGAAATGGCACTTGTGCATCCAAATACACTTAAGTTAACTTCTCGAGAACGAGATGCACAATTTTATTAACAGCTAGGGGCAAAATATTCAAACAAGTCAACAAACTAAACAAAAATGAATGTAATATTCCTTATATTTTATGTACTATTCCACAATAAATATGGAAGAAATAATGTAGAAATTAAAAAACTAGAATGAGTAAACAAATATATACAAACAGAATAACATTGTAAAAAATTTCTTAAGCCCACGCACCAACTTAAGCTGGGGAAGAGTTCCCCCTCTAACAGCCTTTGTGATAGATGGAGTAGCATCAGCGATGATTAACAGCTGAATCGACAGTAGAGGAATAGAATCGATTCACAAGAGTGGGAGAGGCAAAACCAGCACATGCAGAGCAAGCCAAGACTTCAATTTCTTTTTTAAATTGTAAAATAAATAGAACAAATAATCAATCCAGACAAAAGTAACTAAACAATGCAAGTTAATAGAAAATGGCTGGGTTGAGCAGCGTTTGGGAGATTGCATGGTATTTAGAGAAACAAGAACACCTCGCAATACTTGGAAGCCCAAGTAACTTATTTCCTTCATGTGCTCTCAGTATTAATGTACAGTACATATCATTCCTCCAATGGTAAACTCATGAGTGTGCAAATTTTGCGAATATGAGTTTGTTGATGCATGCTAATGTATACAACCCAACGCATGTTGTAGTAAACTCACGAATATGTATCTTGTTCGGTTAGGGTAATACAGCCTTTGTAAAGTTACAAAAATATATGAAGTGTATTAAAGAAGAAAGCATTGAATTTGTTTTTTGCTCTCCTGTAAAACTGAGAATTTGCACATTCGCGAGTTTACCATTGGATGGACGATATATGTGGGCGTATAAAGGGGAATATTAGCAAATAAGTAAAAACTCAAATTTAAGACGGGGTAACAGTTCAGTATTCGGCTTATTTTTAATCAGGTGTGGCCAAGTTCCTACCTTCTTGATTTGTTTTCAGTACGCATCGTCGTTTAGCCCACAACCGCTGGTTTTTAACTGTCATGGGAACAGAGTTTTTATGTTAGCATTGGCTTATAAATCGATTGAGTTTTCTTTAGTGAATGAATGTGTTTGTGTTATTTCAGTAATACCAGTGATAAGCCTCCACTAGACTTACAAACTTAGTGGTGGTCCTTTAGTAGTACTCGATTTTGTTTAAATATAAGTTTAAATCGAACATCATCAATATCCAGTAACATTGTAACATCGAGAACCAAACAAACATGTAAGAAACATTAACAAAATGCAGGACATCGTACAAAAAGTGCCAAACAAAGTACGCCATTATGAAAAACACACAGATTATACATGGAATAGCGTTACTTGAAAACATTGACCATAGACAGTAACAAGGAGGGACAGTTATAAACAGTTAATGACATAGTACAGTCCAACCTCGATTATCTGGACCTCGGTTAACCGGGGTCATGATCATCCGGGATCGTGATAATGGGAACATCTGCATCAGCGCCGAAACAAAAGTAACTGTGAGTTCGTGACGGGGAAAATATCTTTTGTCTTTTAATGTAACATAATTGTAGGCGTGGCCGCAACTCTTGTATACCTGATTTTCTTGAAGGGTCATTATGTATGTTTGTATGTATAATGTATATTGGAAAAACCCACAATATGGTTCAATCAGTACTGAATTTCTTGGGATTTTCTACGGTCTTACAAAGATTGCGGGATTTACGTGCTGTAAAAACATTACTGGCATTATGTAATATCTGAAAATAAGTTTGGCACATGCGAGCATGTGCGTGTACACACACATACACACACAAAAGGTATGTTATAACAATGTGTTTCACGTGACACTTAAGCGTCAACATCTGTCAGTATTTATGTACCAAAAAACATTATTGTCATAAATCTATTTTAAAAATTTAAGAAAGTAGAAAAATGTATAACTAACAATGAACCAATGGTTTTTTAATTCACTCTCACATAGGCATCTTACTGATGAGTCCACCTATGCACCTATATAATACACATACAAACATACTTACATATATATGGGCATTCATAGGTACAAATGAACTATGTAATACTGTGTATTCAAATAACAGGGATTTTGATTTTCCGGGGTGGGTGTAGCCAGACGTCAGCCCAGATAATCAAGGTTGGATTATATTAATAAAAAGTGAAGACCACCACCAACAGGAACAAGAGGACATGGACAACCACTGGTGCGGTGGAA
The DNA here is from genome assembly GCA_035578175.1 of Catonia carolina. Classification (NCBI taxonomy): domain Eukaryota; kingdom Metazoa; phylum Arthropoda; class Insecta; order Hemiptera; family Achilidae; genus Catonia; species Catonia carolina. Next base: position 68,725,469 of record JAQMRL010000002.1, read on the forward strand.
ACGTGGCATCAAGAGTGGGATTGAACTGGAAACAGCAAACAGCACAGAAATGTAGACATATTTAGAGGAGGCTTACGTTCAAACTGGACAAATGGGCTATAAACAAAAAAGTAAATATTGAAATAAATGCAGAGTACTAATATAATACATTTATCATCCTTGAAAATGAAACCATAAACCTGCCATTACGTCATTTAATCACCAGACCAAGTTTTAAAACTAGTATACAGTCAAATCTTCATTAAAATAAACTAAAACTCATGAATAATTCCAATTTCCTTTATTAATCTTTGTCGTAGAAAGTTCTCTAAATCCTTGTGAATAAAAAGCTGAATAAAGAAAATGATGGATAAAGCGGAACAGTAAATAAGAGTATATAGGATTACATTAACCAACACAATGTTTTCTTAATTTTAAAGATTTCAACTACAACGTTTTCTCTCAGAGAAACATACACGCTACACAATTCTTTTAATTAAAAGTGATCCAATCACTCTCTTAATAAAACCATAATTTTGTTTAATGCAATATGAAAGGACGTTTTCAATGAATAGCAATGATCAATGAGGCCTATGACAGATTAACTATTTGTTAAAAGTTTGCAGTCTTTTGAAATATGGATGTACAAAATGAAAATTCCCAGGCAGTGGTTGTAGTCGCTAGAGAATGTACAGATGGAAAAACTGAATCAGTTAAGCAAACAAAAATGACTAAAACCTTGGATACATTCCTTTCATGATAGATTCTTAGATACATCAACGACCTGATGATTCAAAATGGAACACCTAATTGAAGTAATACCTTTTTAGTTTCTTTGTGATTCGAAGCAGAGAAAGATATAAAAAACCAAAAACTTTTGCCATTGTAAAACAGTTTCTTTAACCCTAAAAAGAATAGGGGCTGAACTATCAGATTAAGTTCTCGAGACAACCATTACTTCAAATATTCCCAATTTGCAGACAGGTGGTTTAATAGTTTAGAGTTTGTGGAACGAGTTTAATATTTTCTTTTTATGATAGAAAATAGTGAAATTTAAATGTTTCCTTGAAAATGTTACGACACTGTATAATAGGTTTTTTCCAGTGAACATAATTCTACTTTCTAGACCTGCAAATTCAAAGTAACAAGCTCATGATTATCAATAATTCCGGAGAATAACAGGAATCATCATGTCCAAAGTAACATGTGACATATGTGGGGTAACTGGTGACAGAAATTACATAAATTAGCTACATATTCTTGAACCATTTCAGTCAAATGACATGATCAGTACAACGTCGTCAACTACATTGCAAATAACAAAAATCCCTAAAATGGATCAGTTCCTACATGACAATGGGTAATATGTATATAACAAATCCAGTTTTAGACTTCAAGAGTAACTTGAGAGTAAGAGAATTGAATCGCAACCAAAAATTTTCAAAGACCAACCTTTTGTGGTCAATGCTTCTTTAATCAAACGGTCTACAATAGTTCAATTAGAAGTGTTTACCAAAAATTCACAAAATATAGTATGCATAGGCTAATAATCACAAATTTCAGAACTAGAATATTGAATAACTGTTTTTTTTTACTTAAAAATAACAAACATGTATTTCAAATGACTACAATAGTTTAATCATGCAGGTTTATAATCACCTAAATATAATAACACACGTATGTTGATGCATTAAAGATAGCTTAAGGTGCGGAAGCCCACTTAAATTTTCCGGAATAGAAGAAAGTATCATCAAAATTTCAGCTACAAGAAAAATTTAAGGAAACAAACTACAACCGTGCCCTCATGAAATTCAAAATTCTGGATGAACCATCATTAGAAGTTTGAAATCGACATTCAAAATATTTCAAAATCCTGAACACACCAATATCTGCTGTTATGAATTCTCATCATCAGCATAACCTTCCATGAGAAATACAGATCTCACACACACCAAAACAGCAATTTAGAGTAATCCACATTGCGGTGGCAGATTAAAGAAAGTTATGAATAAAAATTTTCAATCAAGTATCATTGTACCATATGAAATGAATTTTTACAACACTGGACTACCATTAAGTTACCAGTTCAAATTGACAAATTACTACCAAAGAAACACCATTACAGTCATTTGTAGTAAAATAGTGAAGCGGTATAGAGAAGAGCAACCTAATTCAAAATCAGTATGCCTGTACACACTTGTTCAATGAAGCTTCATTAATTTAACCATTCCACAAGAAACCATACAATTTACATTAAGACCAAGTAGAATACACTATCTTTGAATATTATACTTGCTTAAGATATTCAAATTTAACTTTGACGAAAAAACTATTCTGAAAGTAAAGGATTGGATTTCCAACACTGACATCAAGTCAATCAAATGAACAAGTAAACGCATGAAATTAAAACCAGATTTATTCTGAATGTGCAAACTTTTAACATATTGTAAAATGATACTTATCAACAGCAAATATCTCAATAAACCACTAACCAGACTCGTTTCGCATGAATTTATACATCATTCAATAATAAAATGAACAAGGAAAACATAAATATGAATCAGTAAATGAATACATTTGAATACATTGAAAAATAATTTTAAAAAGCTATTATTTTGATAATTTAAAATAAGGGAAACTAATGTAGCTAATCTGACCTTATATACAAGCTATCAGTTGTCCTAGGACAACGTTACTTTACAAATTAGGATGAATAAAAAGTTTCAAAGATATGTTAACATCAAGTTTCACCACGAAAACAAATTTAGTTATTTACTAGAATGTTACTGAAATCAGAATTCACCAGCATAACATAAAGGAACGTATCATTAACATCTCAAAAAAAAACTGTGAGGTACACCTAACTAAACCTAACACATTTTTTAAATGTTGAACACAAATTTAAAGAATCTACTATATAGCCTTTTACCAATTTCTTAACTTCAAAGATTTCACAAATAAATGTATCAAATTATCAATAACGATTCCATTTACAAAACAGAAAGCACTGAAAACGCTTCTGTTAAATGTTACATTGTATACACACCTAAGCAAAAAAATCTTAACCTCCTGTAAATACCAATACATAGGTAGTAATCTTCAATAACTTTAAAATAGATTAATTTGTTTGCATCTCGCTAGGTATTATTATTATTCGAAAGTAAAAACACCACTTAGAAATACTTTCTTACTTAAATAAGATTGAAAGAAGTCAAAACAAAAGAAACTTAGCTAGTTAAAAATGTGACCTTAGGCCTAGGTCAACTTACCTTTAGTTACTTTTATCGTTAAATAATACCTAACCACAAGTATTTACAACTGAACAATTAACACACAACGACGTTCAACTATTTATAAAATTACAATCCCAGGTGTCTTAATTCAAACCGAAAATTCAAAGTTACTCACAAAAATATAGTACAAAAGCTAACACTTTTTTTAAGATTAAGGTTAACTACAAAAAATATGAATACAAAATGTTCACATGCCGACCTTGAAACTTAAGGAGACTCAAATTACAAAAACGCCGGTTAAAATATTTTATTAACTTATGTATAAGACGACTTACACAACCTCACCAACACTATTTTATTAAAATAAAAATTTTCAACGACCTTCAACGAAAAAATCGGCAGCCATGTTGATGACATGAAAAATGGCTGGGTAAAGCGCATGATAAGTTTACATACCGGAATCCTAAGAAAGCATGGTTTACCCTCCTTCTTACAAACTACTTATAAAATATACTAAGTAATTTAAAACATACAAACTTAAGGAAAAGTAATTACAATAACGTTTAGAACTTACCGTTAAGCTTGTCAATAGCTCTATCCGCTGTAGACTGGTCTGCGCAATCAACAAAAGCGTATCCACCACGTTTTATTAGGATTGTGCTACATGATAAACTATTTTCTGTAAACAGTTGCCGTAATGCTCCCTCGTTCACTTCGGCCGGTAAATTCCCGACATAAAGCTTACTCATTTTTGAGTGCCCAGTGTCCACTAATTTCATACAGTATAAAAATTATTATGAATAATGACAAAGCTAGAACACCGCCACAAATTGTAAAGCAACAAGACTGCTTCAGAAAAATACACAGCGAATCCACGGCCTGCTCCAGTGGCGCCCTCGTCAAGCTACCTACCGGCATCCATGGCCGGCAAGATTGAAAAAGTCGTTACTCCCTACCATTGGTTCAACTAGGGTCATGTGACCATATGATTTCCCGCCTCTTCTGGTTATTGGTTGTTAACGTCTTATGACCCTATGTACCGAGCATTGCAAAATAAAAATTGCATTTTTAAAGAGCATAATAATGAAGCATTCAATAAAATGGTTCCATCATGAACTGCACCCTACTCAAAATGCACTCGTCAATCACGGTGAATAGAAAGTGCATAATAACACTACCTGATCTTACTGGTGTGAGTTCATTAATCACTCACTGAAATTAAAATCAGGCAAATCTATAAAAAAATTTACCCTAATCAATTACCATTAGTAATATTATTTTTACAATTTTATCGATTGATTTTATTTTCACAAATAAATAATTGGAATATCTTCGCGAAATAGGAAAATAACGCTTATTTATTACATTTGACCACAAAACAGACCGTATGTTATTGATTACCTACTCAAGGAAAACTTTTAAGTCAGATTGCGTAGCGGTAAGAAAAAAATTCAAAGCGATGTGCCGGTGGATTCTGGTTCGATTCTCATACCAGATATTAAAACCATGGTTTTGTAGTTTATTATGTAAAATCACTTCATTTTAACAGAAATATGTTCCAAGAATCTTAAATTATATTTCAAATTAATTAAATTTTATTCCACACCGAGTATCCAAATATTATTAGGGTTCTGTAATTAAAAATATTGACCAAAACAATTAAATTTAAGTGCTTAAGACAACTTGTCTTAAGCACAATTTAGGCTATTCCTAAATTTTATATAGGCCTAAATGACCAATTTTTATTTAGGGCTGAAAAATTTGATGAATATTTCAAATTTTGTTTATTTATTTGTGTATCGATGGTTCTGTTAAGCTACAGTCATCACCTGATGATGAGCTTAAAACACCCACTGAAGCAGCTTTGTCTAATATAGCTACTACAGCTACGAGGCTGAACCCAAGCTGACCATTAAAGTAGATCCAGAAATTTAATCAATAATGAGAAAACCCTCTGGGCAAGCCATAAGTCAGGTGGTAGAAAGTTAAGTAACATCGTTTGAGTGATCTAATATGTTTGGTGACCAGTGACGTAATTCACAAAACAAAACCACAGTGTCTCCACGGCAAAATTAAATTTCTACCCACTTGAGTAATCCAGTGAAATCCACTGTTCAAATTAGGAGGTTGCTTAAAAAGTTCCCAAAAATTAAATAAAAGCTACAAAAATAATGAAAGAAATCATCAGGAAAATGTCGTTGACATAAAAATTGTATTTTTAATATGGTTTAGGCTGAGCAATAAATATTATCGATGAAGTAGTGGTGAGGTAGGCCCTATAATTATAATTAATTAATTTTGGTAATAATTATAATTAATTTATTTATTTATTTATATATGGGCGTAACGTATTTTAAACGTTCTCAAAATGATTGAAACCATATGTTCAATATTTCAGTTGTTAACTTAAAAAATAAACAGCATTTATTTATTATTTTTTTTATTCCAGTAAAGTTACAATGGGTTACTACTGAAGGTGCTAAATATTCAGTTAAACATTTTTTGATATTAATAAGCGACATACATCACACATCTGAATGATCCGCAGTGGTAAATATAGTTGAAACATAATACTACACAACACAATGTGATGTAGTCGTAGTATTATGTAGTGTGAGTAAGCCTACTACAGTGTACTATAATGAAGAAATATCGTTCATGACCTTGAAGACCTCAGGGCTAAACCTGACCCTTCCCTCTTCCATTCATTGAAAAACCACCCCTTTCAAACGTAAAGTTAAAACACAAAGAGGGGCATGTTACAGATCTGTCTTTTTTCCTTTCTTATTTTTAAACTTACATATTAACGATGTTAATTATTAGACAAATCGGCCTTCGTTTGATCTATTGCATGTATATTTTTATTACAATTTAAGTACTTAGAAATGAAGTTATTAGAACCTTAAAACCAAGTAAACTTCATTGAACTTGTATTGTGATTTAATTGCTATTGTTTTATATAATTTATTTTTTACCCGGTCTTAAAAATTGGAAAATTGAATGTACTTTCAATTAAATTTTTTCAGATTTAAGTTACTTTAGTTAAATAATGTATAGCCTACTAAGCTTTATTATTTACTACGATTTTATTCTATAAAGTACGCATGTCTATTTACACAAATAAAAATTTATTGCCATTTTATTCTTAGTTACTTTATCGTACTATTTCATTATAATTTTTTTGTAGTGTCTAAAAAATTCTTGTTTTAGTTATTTGTTTCTAATTGTTTTATTTTTGTAATCAAATGTATTTCATTGAAAGAATATTTGGACTCGATCTGCTAGTTCCAGAGCTACAAAAATAGTTCTGTTTCTTATCACACGGTCACCCAATAATATAACTGTAGCATTTAGGAACAGAAGAGGTAGAGGTGTAAAAGACACTAATCAGAGTTATATCCTCTGAAAGTAATGAATTTCATTAAACAGTTAGACCTTGTGGAGAATGAAGTAAAGATTTCATTTGCAGGGTGGAAAGTAGATGCTTTTTCAGAGGTATCGGCATGCTGATAAGCATACTTTTCTACTCGGTGAGGAAGGCATTGGCAAACCACCTCACTCCTCGTTGTACTTAGTAAAGTTTCTAGAGGTTCAAACCAGCTCGTTGTTTAGGTCATCAGGGTTCGGCTGATGACCTAAACAACAACAATCTTTATTGAAATGTTTCGATATTTTTACTAGGAGTTTTATAGGCTTTACGAAGATGGTTAGTTTTAGCAACCAAAGATCCTGAAGGCTGTGTACCATACTTTTTTAAATGTGTATTGTCTTAATATGTATTTTCTTAAGGCCGCAATGGATATATTGGGAGATAGTTTCCTGCTGATAAAAAATTAGTAGCATTTTTATCCTAAAACCAAAAATGTTATTTAGTAAGGTTTACCAAATAGGGTAGTTTCATGCCAAAAAAAGCCTACCCAAATCTATGGTAGATCGGCGTAATACAACAGGCTCTTCAGAGCCGCAGCGTTAACGGACTGACAGGCCTTTCACATCCCCTTCTGTAAAAATCAATCAATCAAAATTAACAAAAACTTTATAGGGCCTATGTTTAGGGCCTATTATGAAACTACTACCCCGGTACCCCGGTAAACTGTATTGACCTACAGGCTAAACCAAGTGAGGGTAGTCAGATATGACGAATTTATACAGGGTCTATACCCAACCGAAGGATTGTCGGAAGAAACAATCAACTATTAGAGGCCAACGGTCTAGGGCGGATGAGCTAATAATAGTAAGGGCACCCCTTTGCCCTGGAGTTTGGAAACGGGCTCCCAAGGCGGAAGAGCTGTAAAGCGGTCAACGGCATAGGGATGAGTACGACTGATTAGGACCCAGACAACTCATTAAAGATTCAAAATGAATTTAGGCCCTCGTAATCTACATGGCAATGCTTGTAACCAAATTAGCATCCGGAGTAAGTCCCTCAATCGGGTCTCCGGGAGGGACAGTTATAAGCACGGCAGTGAAGAAGATTAAGCAAAAGGCAAACATCAGAATCGGAACTTGGAATGTGAAAACAATGAGTCAAGCGGGTAAAATACGCAATGCTATACAAGAAATGACGAGAATGAAACTAGATATACTTGGCATTAGTGAAATGCGATGGCCGAGTACAGGAGTAAACATAATTGCAGAACACACTGTGTTGTACTCGGGTACATCAACAGGAGTACATGAGCAGGGAGTCGGAGTGATTGTGACGGGCAAAATGGCTAAATGCATCAGTAACTTTGTACCCATATCACAACGAGTAATGCTGGTACAATTTCGAGCGGCTCCAGTTAATATCAACGTAATTCAAGTATACGCTCCCACAGCGGACCATACAGATGAGGAAGTAGAAGAATTTTATCAAAGTATAAATGACATTATCAAAAAACTAAAGAAACATGAAATACTCATCACAATGGGCGATTTTAACGCAAAAATTGGGAAAGGTAGGACATCTGAGTTGGTGGGTGCTTTTGGTCTGGGAGGAAGAAATGACCGTGGTGACACTTTGGAACTGTTCGTTGAAACACATCAATTAGTAATCACGAACACATGGTTCAAGCAACCACCAAGAAGACTATACACCTGGAAGTCACCTAGGGATAAACCTGACCAAATAATACGTAATCAAATAGACTATATACTGGTTAATAAGAGATTTAGGAATGGATGTATAAATGTAAGAACGTATCCTGGAGCAGACATTCAATCCGATCATGTGCCTCTGGTTGGTACTTTCAAATTTAGAATGAAAAAGATAATACCTAAAAAGGAACAGAGATGGGACATAAGGAAGCTGAATGATCCGGTGATAAAAGAAGAAGTTAAACAAATAATAAACGATTGTGTAAATGAGAGCCACGATCTCAATGTGGAAACGGAGATTGAGAACTTGAAGGCAGTTGTGGAAGAGGTCAAACAACAACAATTACAAGTAGATAGAAGGAAGAAGAAATCGTGGATGACAGAGGAAATTCTGAGCCTAATGGATGAAAGAAGAAAATTGAAACAACATCCAGTGAAATATAAAAAGATGCAAAACATTATAAGAAAGAAAATACGTGAAGCCAAGGAGAAGGAGGAAAGGGAGAGGTGTGAAGAAATAGAACAATATCAAAAGAGATATGATGACTTTAATGTACATCGCAAAGTCAAGGAAGCAACGGGAATGTTTCGGAAGAAAACGTATGGGAAATTAGTGGATGAGAGTGGAAGGATAATAATTGATAAAGAAGAAAAGAAAGACACTTGGAAACAGTATCTCGAAAAATTGTTTTATGACGCACGACAGGAGGTGGAGCCAGAGATCAAGGATACAGATGGCCCGGACATTTTAAAGGAAGAAGTAGAAGCAGCCATTCAACAGCTCAAAAAGGGAAAAGCAACAGGACTGGATCGAATTCCTGCAGAGATCATTCAACTGATGGATGAAAAACGAGTGCAATGGTTAACTACAATTTTCAACACCGTTTATAGAAGAGGAATCATTCCAAGGGACTGGTTGAAGTCAGAATTTATAACTTTACCAAAGAAGAAGGGTGCTAAGAAGTGTGAAGACCACAGGACAATAAGCTTAATGAGTCATCTCCTAAAGTTATTCTTGAAAATAATTCATAAAAGAATGTATAAAATTTGTGAAGAGCAAATTTCGCCCAATCAATTCGGCTTCCTGAATGCGGTTGGGACTAGAGAGGCTCTATTTAGTGTGCAAATACTGTTCCAGAGATGTAGGGATGTGAGTTGCGACGTTTTTGCCTGTCTGATTGATTATCAAAAGGCGTTCGATCGTGTCAGGCACGAGAAGATGATGGCGATACTGGAGGAGATAGGAATAGACGCAAAAGACCGCAAAATAATAACAAATCTCTACTGGAACCAAACGGCGGTACTGAAATGTGGAGAAGACCACACAGATGAAGTTAAAATCTTGAGAGGTGTGAGACAGGGATGCATTTTGTCGCCGATCCTGTTCAATTTGTACTCCGAACGTATTTTCAGAGAAGCATTACATAATATAGAGGAGGGAATATCAATAAATGGAATCAGATTGAACAATTTAAGATATGCTGATGACACGCTGGTATTTGCCGACACCATACAAGGCCTACAAAAAGTAATGGACAAGCTAACAGAGGTTAGTGCAATATATGGATTGGAGATAAATCCTAACAAAACAAAAGTGATGATCATCAGCAAACAACAGATTGGTGCACACGATCATATTGTAGTCAATCGGGTTAGAATAGAAAGAGTGTCACAATGTCAATATCTGGGCACATGTATAAACGAGACGTGGGATAACTCGCAGGAAATAAAATGTCGTATTGCAAAGGCTAGAAGTGTCTTCAATAACATGGGTTCGGTTTTCAAGAGCCATAACTTGACACTTCCAATGAAATTACGACTGCTGAAGTGTTATGTATTCTCAGTCCTCCTCTACGGAGTAGAAGCCTGGACATTAACACAGGCAACAATTAACAAATTGCAAGCTTTTGAACTCTGGCTCTATAGACGAATACTGAGAATATCCTGGACCCAAAAAATCACCAACAAGGAAGTCTTACGTCGAATGGGCAAGGAAGCCGAGTTAGTTAACACAGTAAAGGCACGTAAACTTCAGTATTTGGGACACATAATGCGTAACGAGCACAGATATGAGTTGCTGCAACAAATTCTGCAGGGCAAAATTGACGGGAAAAGAAAACCGGGACGAAGAAGAATATCCTGGCTGGCCAATCTAAGAACCTGGTTTGAGAAGAGCTCACTGGAACTGTTTCGTATAGCCTCAGATAAAGTACGCATCGCCATGATGATCGCCAACCTCCGGACCGGAGCGGCACCCTGAGAAGAAGATGAAACTACTGAGTCTTTTTAAAGGATCCTCATTTTTGGTCTACGATTATTTACAGGATTTGTGACTAGTATACTTTAAGTTAGTTCTCAGTATTCTCGTCTTTGAGCACAGAAAACTGTTTTTATTTTTTTTTGGAATTTTATAAGCCTGTGGTTTAAACAAATTAACATATATACCTTTATTATTTCTAGAATACAGACCTAAAATTTTTAATTCTAATGATACAGAATCTGATTTTTAAAATTTTTTTATATCCTTACTATTTTTTTTCATCAATCTGTAGTCGGTCAATGCTTAAAAACATTTTAGTATTTCACTGATCATAAATGAAAATTTAGTTCTTTACAATCTTAGACTACTATTTAATAGGTTCTAACACAATTATGAATGGATTATTAATATTTAATTATCAATTTATTTAAAAATTTCAACCCTCATAAAATACTTACCACCATTTACCCTATTGTATTGTTGTTGTTTAGGTCATGAAAGGCTGGTTTGAACCTGTAGAGGTTTTACTAAGTAAAACCAGGAGTGAGGTGGTTTACCAATGCCTTCCTTACTGAATGGAAAATTATACTACTCTTATCAGCATGCCGGGCTCTCTGAAAAGCACGTATTTTCCACTTTGTAAATGACACCTTCACTTCATTCACCACAGGGTCTGGTTGTATAATAAAATTCATTATTTTCAGAGGAGATAATTCTGATTAGTGTCTTTTACACCTCTACCTCTTCTGTTCTTAAATGATTCAGTCATTTAATTGGCTGACCATGTGGTGAGAAACAGAACTATTTATTTTAGCTCTGCAACGAACAGATTGGGTGTAAATTCTATTATATTATTATTGTTTTTACAAATTTTTCGATTCGTTTTCTTTTTCATATAGGTAGTAATACAAAATTTGGGTATTTCTATCAATAATGAGGAAGACCTCCGGTTCATCCGTCAGCAATCTGGTACAGAGTTACTTTGAATGTTACAGTAAGTAAAAACGGTTCAATGAGATAATTAGCACAAATCTTACTTTTTAGGTGGTTTTTTTATTTTTAATAAAATGTTCACTAGCCTTCGGGCCAGCCCAGTCAATCAGCTGGTAAAATTCGTTACTGTGTGTTAAGTAACACCTGTTAGGCAAGCTACTTTGTATGGTGACCAGCTAACAGCCATCCATGAACAAACTCTACTGGGGGTCCCTGTTCATACTCATGCCTAATTCACGTCAAATAATACAGCAAAGCAGCGATCAAATTGGGTAGTTGTCAATAATGTACAGTTCCTGATAACAAATGAAAGCTAAAAAAAAAATGTTCACTGACTGACAATGATGTACAATTAGCTACGTTTATGAAGCTCAAGAGTAACTGACCTTGTCACCAGGTACTGCGGAGTCACCTGTAAAGTGTACTTTTTTGGATAACAGTGCAAATAGCTACTTAAGATTGATTTTTATCTTAAATTGATCACCCGGAAGCATTATGACAATTCATAAATTATTATTTCAAAATTTGTATTCCAATTTCAGATATTTATGGTAATGTGTACGGCACTTATCAAATTGTTCATCCATCAATGTATCCCAATATACGTAATATTGGAGTCTTGCATGTTTAAAGAAGATTAACAAAGAACAAAAGAAATCTGTGACCAACCAATCTATGTCAGTCATTGACATTGTTGTTTAGGTCATCAGCCGAATGGCTCGTTTGAACCTCTAGAGGCTTTACTAAGTAAAACGAGGAGTGAGGTGGTTTACAATTGACTTCCTCAATAAGTGGAAAAGTATGATTATCAGCACACCAGGCCCTCTGAAAAGCATCTACTTTCCACCCTGCAAATGACAATGTCTGGCTGTTAAGTGAAATTCAGTACTTTCAGAAACTCTGACTAGTGTCGTTTACACCTCTACCTCTTCTGTTCTTAAATAGTTCAGTCATATAATTGACTGAGCAGAAACAGAACTATTTTTTGTAGCCCTGGAACTAGCAGATTGAGTGTAATTAATTTAACGCTCCTTTTGTTTGTTATGACTACCCAAAAAGGAACACGATGCCTGATATTAATCTTATCAACAGATCTACTGTATATTTTAAAATCAAAAATATCAAAAATGATGGAATAAAAATAATAAATTGATTAATTAATCTGAAGAATATACTAATTGTTAGTTAAATTTTTACTATAATATTATTTGATTGGAATCGGATGGGAAAGGGTAAACCAGATTAGTAAACCTGATTAATAATTACTAAATAAAAAATTTAATGAATTATAATTTTTAATATTTGCGGTATTTTTAATTCTAGTAAGTCATATTATAAATTTATTTAAAAGGTTTTAGCTCAAAGTTTAAAAACAGTTTGGAAAGCAATTAGAAGTGAAAAATTACCATTTTCAGGATTATGTCTGACTAATTAATAATAATAGTATACTTACCTAAATAATGATCCGGATTGCCATTAGGTAAAACGTTTGGTTGTGGACAAAAATTATCGTATTGGCACGATCGATCAAATTCCGAAAAGACCATTTTATGGATATTACGGTAAATAATTTAAATTTTGAACTACGGTACTAACCTTGCCAATAGAGTAGTATTCTCTTTAACTGTTTCAAAGTATCAAAACGTAGCTACCTGTAATTTCCAATCAATCTATAGATAATACATATTTTATTAAAGTAATAAATACATTTTACAAATAAATCGATTTGTAAGAACTTGTAAACTTTTAATTACTTGCTTATCGATATAAAATGGATTTTAAATTATCTGACAATAAGGAAAAATCTAGCTTCTATTCAGCTCTTGTGTCCAGTTTTTATCTACGTATAACGATCTTATCTACTTCCTCATAGTTAATTTGATGTAGGAGTACAAATCGTGTTCATTTTAACTTCCACAGGAAATACTGAAAATACAATACGATAATCATAAAACAGGAAAACTCCGCATTTTGAAAGAAATAAAAATATTATACTGTCGTTAAACAATTTAACGTTGTTTACAATACTAAACAATAGACCTAAGGTGCAGGATAAGTAATTTAAAAAAGTCAGAAGGGGTATTGAAAAATTGGAGTAAACCGAGAATAAAACCAATCGAACAAAATTAACCCAACTGATTGCAGACTTTAACAGCTTTCATGAAGAGCAAAAGCAGAGCACTGGATGGACGGAAGAAAGAAAAAAGCTTACTGTGAACGAATCCTGAGAATGTGGGCTGCAAAATAAGCTTCAAAAAATGTTTATAAAGTTACTTTCCGTGGTCTAAAATTGGTCTTATACGAAAAAGAATGGCCCATAACAGGCAGGTGCAGTGTTAAATTAATTACACTAAGTCTGCTAGTTCCAGGGCTTCAAAAAATAGTTCTGTTTCTCATCACATGGTCAGTAAATTATATGACTGAACTATAAGAACAGAAGAGGTAGAAGTGTAAAAGATTCTATATCGTAGAGTTGTATACTCTGTGAGTAATGAATTTTATCATTATACGCCCAGGCTCTCTACTTTTTTTTTTTTTTTTTTTTTGGTTTAACGTCCGACTGTTCTGCAATTACTGCTAATCCAGACGGTGAAAGATGAAATGATTTTTTTAACGTATGAAAATATGCCGTCCCTGAATGGGATTCGAACCCAAGATCGCATGATGAGAGGCGAGCACGTTACCAACTACGCCAATGCGGCCGGCTTTGTAGTGAATGAAGTGAAGGTGTCATTTGTAGGGTGAAAAGTAGGTGCTTTTCAAAGGGGCTGGCATGCTGATAAGCATACTCTTTTAACTCATTGAGGAAGGCAATGGTAAACCACCTCACTCCTCGTTTATCTTATTAAAGCCTCTAGAAGTTCAACCCAGCCTTTGGGCTGATGACCTAAACAACACTAAAAAGAAGAAAAACATTTCGCGTCGTTTCCAAAATTAAAATCAGTGTTTTATACTTTTTTGTAATGTCTTGGCATCTGTATAGGTGATGTGAGGTGCTACAAAGTTGAAAATTGACAGACCTAACCGGGAATTGAATCCGGGATCCCAGGTATAGAAATCAGTTGCCCTGATTTCCTCAACGAAGATAACTACACCAAAGAGCCGGAAAAAATAATCTTCTTATTTAAACAACAATCAATTGATACAAAATAGTTCAAATTTGTAACCAACTATTTAATTACCCTAGTAGAGAAAATTTCAAAAATGTTTGCTAAATTAACTTAAATATCAACTAATATGTAGAATAATGCAAAACTCCCAGTTCATACTTTTGACACTTTTTTGAGGGCTTAGAAATCTCCACTCTTAGTAATAAATATCCTATAGTATGAACTGGAGTATGTTATGATTTCCTTTATATTTTTTCTTACTTGAAGAAGCGTGTTTAAGTTTTAAAAAATAAAAGACGTAATGGACACTAAGAGTAGGTTACAACCAGACGCGAGGGGAAGTTGTATTCTTAGTTCGCTCGCATCTGTGCAACCCCAACAAAAGGGTAAGGGGTTTGAGGACTAGGGCAAAACAAAACTGTTTGACAAGAAGTTCCTGGAAAATAACTGACTGGCATTTTACAATTAAACTGGTCTATAAAAATAAAACTAGGTTTGAAGTAAGCAGGTAAGTGTAGGTATATATGCCAACATAACGGGCGTATGCCACCTTTTATGTATTGCTTAAATAGTACACTATGAACCTTACAAGTTGTGAATAAAAAAAGATGTTTTGTTACATTCAACAACAAATAGTACTAATTAAACGGAATAAAAGGGTATATTTTTTGTACATTCCGGTTGAATGACGTTCGTAATAAATATTCACTTCATTTTTCCTACGCTTCTTGTTTATGAATGACATAATATTTAAAATTAAGGTACATTTTACGTCAGGTATTCTTTTGTCACGCGATATCAAGTAGCACGTAATGAAATTCGTGATAGATTTTTGTTAAACAGATCCACTGGGTTACGTAGTTTTATATATATATATATATATATATATATATATATATATATAATTGTTATGTAACAAGGGCTTGACGGATTGTATTATACAACGAAAGGTATGACTGTAATGAAACGTTTCTTTTTCATCCCTTCCTTCTATTTAATTATGTAAATTATTTCTGATTTTAAAAAAAGAAATTAATAGATTTTGTAGGTGGTTTAGTCACACAATGATTATCTTAATCAGAAATTTCCTTTTTATTTTCAGAATTTTAATATTATCAAAAGGCATTTTATAAAGCAATAAAATTGTTTTTCTTGTAAAATATAAATTGAACGAATTCTCTGAAAAAAAGAATGTTTAAACAATAGGGTCTACTTACTGATCTCCCCAAAATAACGGTTATATATATCTGATACTTGTAGGGTATTTAAAAATATTACATTCCAGTATTTGAAGAAAACACGCGATTTTATTATTTCAGGAAAATCTGGGTTGAAGATTGTGATTTCGGGAAAGTGTACTCGTATTTCAAATAGGTTTGTTCTCGGGTAATGTTAAACTGTTTTATGAAATTTAAGTGCTAATACATTTCAGCCAAATCGTTCTATGATTTCATAATCTACACCAAAAAAATTCCTTGAGAATAAAAGTTACTCAACAATTTTCTCAAATTTTGTTGAGATCAAAAATTATGCCTTTAAAATGTATCCTATAGAAATGTATCCTACTTAATTTGGCACGTACGTAAACATTTCTGGGGATTTGCTAACAACCGTGGCGAAATTTTCTTTTTACTTTCTCTTGCCTATATGAATACATCATAGGAAGTAAAGTATTGTTTTCATGTCGATTTTTCGAAATCGAGTTTTCACCGGATGTACACGTTTTCAGATTCCCCCTGAACCCAAAAAACATGTTTTTAGCAATTGGTCTATGTGTGTGTCTGTAAACAGAATATCTCAAGAACGGTACATCGTACGAAGTTGAAACTTCAAACTTTAGTTAGTACCACTAAAGGACCCACACGAACATTTTCAACAAAATTGGTCAACCGGAAGTAGTAGTTTATTCGTTTCATTTTTAATTTTTTTGCGATTTTCTCAAAAACGGTTCCTTCCAATTTTTTTAAATCGCCTCTTTTACTAAATTGTTTATGCTCTACAAGATAGGATAGGCGCCATGTTTGCTGAAATTCTTGAGAAGGCTTTTTTCTTGTAAAAAAATTGTTTTTTAAGATTGCGACTAATATGCATTTTAGCCCAAAAATGTATATAGCCTTATAAAAGTTGTAGAGAATTTAAAATCCTACAACTTTTATTTCAAACAGTTTTTTGTATTACGCTTAGTTTAGCGGTAATTAGCAATTTTCTGTTTTTTTTTCAAGAAAATGTGTAAAAAAATCGGGTTTTTAGAGATTTCAGCCTTAGTATGTATTTTACGAAAAAAGTGTACATAATCAAATTTACAGGTATTTACTAGGCCCTACTTTATTCAGAGGATTTTTCTCTTCAGAGCCTAGTTTAGCGTGAAAGAGTGATTTCCGTATTTTTAAGCCAAATTGATGTTGATTTCATTTCTTTTTGCGTCTTTCACTCATGATTAAAATTAGGTTACGTTTATTAAGGTTAGGTTTTTTGTTTATTCCTAACGTTTTATTACTAATGTTAGGTTATATTGTTAATTATTTGCATTGGCAAGAGAAAGTTGTGTGAGTGAAAACACCAGATTTTTATTTATTTTTTGTTTTTTAATCCTAATGTGTGTACGTTGCAATCTGTTCAATTCAGAGCGATGAGAGTGATGTGTATGACATGTAAATGAGATGTAGTCTTGTACAGAACCAGGTTGATCATTTCTCAGAGAGTATGGTTAATAGAACCCTAACCATCAAAGTACATCGGTAACGACCGTCTTTTATTCAAATCCGTATAAAAGTAACTACCTTTACTAGGATTTGAACCAGGAACCTTCGTCCCCAAAACCAGCTGTTAAACAGCTGATTCACGGCGACAACTTTACCTCTAACTCAGTACTGTAGTATAAAAATGGTGCTAAACACACCACAAAAATAAGGATATTCAACACAGTAATACATAGCATAATAACTTATCAGGTTGAGAGTTGGATGGTAAATTAACAGATAGGGGCGATATCAATGCGACCGAGATGGAGTTCTGAAGGCAAAGCTATGGGATGACAAAAATGGGCCGAGTTACCAGTGGAATACCAATAAGTTACCATTGAAAATAAAGATAGAGAATAGGGGTGGAGAGCGAGGTTTTGATTTACATTTAGGTAGAGATGTTTATATGGTAAGGGATGTGAGAAGATCAGATGGATAGCGCGAGTAACGATCGAAGTCCGATTGGAAAATAGAAGAATTCCTGATCCCGATGGTCCTTAAGGGAACACAGGAGTCTTATACTTCACCAAACTTAAAGAACATTTTCTCACCTTGTACTGCTTAGAACATTGTGCATTTTTTTACAATATTATACATTTTATAAATACGTATACATTTTGAATGTAACAATTTTATAATATTTTGATTTTTAATAAAGATAAAAAATTAAATTCGGCTAACCTTTCAGACCAATGAAATTTTGAAACATTTATAGCCGTAAAATATTTCAGAAAACTTTTTTAAACAAGTTATTCATAGTTATTCATATGCATCCTTATGAAGGTTAACTACCCTGAAGTTTTCATTAAAATTGGTTGATTGGTTGTTGAGAAAATGTTCCTTTTGTGCTAAAAAATAAATTTTTCGGAAATTACAAAAAAACTGAAAAATTTAACCCGGCTTATAGTCATTAAGATTGTTTAGCAAACTTGCTTAATGCAGTATGAAGCAAGATCCTGTTGAGGAGGTGGTGCTTGAAAATAACATGAATTGTGACAACGGAAATAGAAATGTATCTGCAGGTTTCAACTAAACCTAGCAAAAAAGGATCATCAGCCACTAATATTGATACAGGCAAGATCCTAGATGTGGCCATACTCACTAAATTCTGTGACCATCTTGTTAACTACTGGGGCACTACGGAGAGGATTTAACAATTATTCAAAACAAAAATCATCACGTTATCCTCGTTCTAACCGAAGTTACAGGGGAAAAAATCGATTTAATGTCACAAATACAGGAGAAAAGTCTATCTGCGGCAAATTTTTTTTTGAAATATTAAAAGTAGACCTATATTAAATTAATCACAAGATTTTGAAATATTTAAAAATTTAAAAAACCAAAAGAGTCCAAAAATTAAATTTTTGGACTCCCGACTCCCCTTAACAGATGAGTTTGATGAAGCCATGGAGAGGAGAGCTTCGGAAAGAGGATTGGATTGATCGGGTCAGATGGAGGCAGAGGCTGATAAAGGAGAGGGGCGACAACCCAAAAAAGAAATAAAAATCTTTTTCACGACCTAAGACTGTGGCTGTTTTATTACAAAATAATATTTTTCCAATATGATTTTTTATCATTTTTTTTTTATTTATAAGCGTGTAATATGATGTAAAATAAAAAGTATGAAATATGATATTATTTAACGAATGCCTAAAATAAGGTAAGTGAAGATTGAGTTGTTGCTGGGACGATAAGAAAGCAGCTTGGAAAATCTAATAATATGAAAATCTAATGGTGAGATAATAACACACCCAAAACTTTACAACTACAATGAAAAATTATAGGTGTAGGGTTTTAAGAACAGACAAGAATTTGAAGCTTTAACGTGAACAAGAGGTAAGATGCAAAAATAAAATAGATATGGAGCGACTTGCTCAAGACGTGAAGGCTAGGATGGTTGCGTATAAATGTAGAAGCCTACTTTTAAAATCTGTCATAAAACGCTATCAAAACAAGTGGTATTGATTATAAAAAACATTAAAAGATCTCTTAAAGGTGAGATTATTTATTAAATTTCAATACCAGACTATATACACAGGTTATGGCAAATAACTATGAGTTTCAATTTCGAATTTCCGAAAAACTAGTAATGAGTCCAGTTAAAAATAGGACTTTCTAGAAACATAGCAAATAAGAAAACCCAATTATTTTTCCAGAGTCTAGTTTGGAAAAGTTCCTCACTTGGTAAAATGAGTTTTCATTTGCTCTCCATCTGGGGAATTTTTAATTCGAATCTACTTATAAAAAATTATTTTGGCGCATCCGTGGCTTGGTGGTTAGCTCGCTATCTTACCAAGAGGAAGATCCCGGGTTTAATTCCTGGCTAGGATATGGAAATTATTGCGTGTCAAAACCTATTATTTCATACCCAAAAGGTAATAACCAATATGTTGATACGACTTAAAATAAACTAAAAAAGAATATTTTCCCAACGAACTAAATAGATAAAAAAACATTTGAACTTCAAACGACAATAAGAATACATCTAATTATCCTCAGAGTACTATCAAAAATAATGTTATTTTTTTCTTTTTAAAGATTTTGTGTCCTAGGTTCAATTCAGTCTGGGAAATTTAAGGAACTTTTTAACAGTGAAGTTACAGTTCAACAATGACACTTCTTTGTGTCAAGAGCTTCAGTTGAATTTAAATTTTAATAACCACAGTAATAAAGCTGTTGCACTAGGAAGCCGAAAGAAATTTAATGTACATTGCGCTCCTCATAGCGAATAATTGAACAATTTTTTAACCAAAATTGGCACCAGTGAGAAAAATACTTTATTCCTATTTTGTTCATCATCAGAACTCCCTCCTTACCTGTAGGTTGAATATTAACTACCTCCGTCTGATCTGTCTGCAGGTCATAGGCCCTAAAAAAGAGTAAAATGTAGAAAGCTCCAGTACATCGGACATCTCATGAGGAATGAATCCAGATATTCATTACTTCAAGCCATTCTGAAGAGGAAAGAATATGGAAAAAGAGGACCTGGCAAAAGAAGAAAATTGGGGCTTTGAAATATGAGAATTTGTACTATGGAGATAGCTAAGAAGAGCTATTCTGCAGTGCAACTAAGTGAAAATTGTTATGCTATTCGCCAATATCAGACCGCATTGATAGGCACCTGAAAAATAAGATTAAAACGAGTTGTTCTCTTTCTTCCTTGATATTTAATTTAAATATGGCTGTGGAATTTGAGAAAATAAGATCCAGAAGTAAGTTATACAAATCAAAAGTACGCTCAAGAAGTAAGGAATTTTAATACCTGTACGCGGCCAGATTTTATGTTAAGTGAAATCAGTCCTATTAGCTACTTGCAGGGTGAACAAGCAAGGGTTTCGGATCGAGTTAATATGTACCTTCTTGCATGTTTATTGATAAATCTTTCCAATTTATTAATTAATTAAAGAAAAAGTCTTCAAATATTTTAGCCCGTGGGGTTTCGGAGAGCTGCAGTTCAGATTAAATTTGAAATTTTAATAGATGTCAGTAATGATTACGCGTTTTAAGATCATGTGTATTTCAGACACACAAAGATGGGTTCCTTTGTCCATAGGTTTTTGTCAGCCCCCCCCCCCCACTGGAGACAGTTTATAAATTCTTCTGGTGATCCCGAATTCTAAATTCAATAAATTTGCTAAATTCAAAAATTTTTGAAAGGGGTCGTATTCGTTTTCGTTCTTTCCCTAGGCCGCTCCTATCAGCTTTCAGATAAGTAGCTAATAATTTGGAAGAAAGAACTACGGTCGGAAAAATTTGTTTAAAAAAAGAGTACTGTTACCAAATCACGAGCTAATGATTAGGCTATATAGAATAGCCAAAACTCCCGTTTTAGCAGTTTTAGGTATTCCATAAATGATTACCACAATGGAGATACATTTTTTCATCTCTACTCAAACTTTTGCGCTGTTAAGCAAAGATTGAAGTCAAAAACTCATTTATTTAGGTTTTCAGGGACTCATTAATTTAGGGACCCATATTCTTTAATTGCTCAGTTCAAAAATCATATAAAACCATATAATTTACCCTTTAATTTGGGTCCCTGGAATTTCAGTGTTGCATAACGTTAACGTTGTAGAAGAAATCATGGCGAAATCTTCCGCGAGCCGTAACTCGAAAAAAAGCGTTTCCAGACCTATGTTTATATGGTTTTTTTTCTTAGTTTAAGCTCTAGAATCAGTTGTCAAAGTATTGCCTCTTCCTCCTGAATCATCCTGCATATTTTTCTAATCATAATCATCAGCCAAATTGACCGCGATTTCAGTCAATCTTGACTTCAAGTGTTTAGTTAGTTTTTTTATTCCAATAATTCCGAAAGATCTTCATCTGCATCAGAACCCTTTGGTTGTTTCCAAATTTGTTATTTTAGAATCTCTTCAAATAAATATGTTACAACCAATATTACATATAGGCCTAACAACTTAGGTAGACGAAACCCCAATTAAAAATTTAAATTAAATTTCTTCGAGAATAATTGGTTTAGAATTTCTCACACATTCAGACTTTTGTTCACATATCTTGAAAACATTCTGTGAAAATTCATGTAGAAGACACCAGACCATGATTTGTTTGTATCTCTTGCTTTTGACCCCATACCTCGTGACTAAAGCAATGTAAGATTTATTTGAGAGCCAGATTACATTTAAAAGAAATCTTCTAGGTGTTCATTTGTTAAATATTTTGTATTGAGTCAAGTTGGCAAATAGAAGGGCGATGTCTTCATCTCACAGCTAAAAAACGAATTGAAAATTGTTTAGGTATTACATTTAGTACGAAAAGCTGGCTACTAGTTCTTTACAATTTATGTATCGTTACTCACTTAAAATTTGTAAATTAAAAATCCTTAAGCTCTATCCTATATGTCAGGCCCATGGTGTACTCGTCAGCAAATACAAACTTTTCAAAAACCTTTAATTTTTAAATATTGAAAAGAACATTTAAATTTAGAGAATTTAAGTTTGTGACGGTCTATGGATTACAGATAATAAATTTCTCACGGATTCGTTGGGAAGATTTTTCATTTAACTTTATAGGGTGATTCTCGAAGAAGCTGAAATACTTCGGGAGATGAATGTACATTGACAAATAAGTAAAAATTTCATATGTAAATATAGGTCCCTAAAAGCTTCGTTAGCGTTTTACGGCTATCGAAAAATTTCGCCTGGATATAGGTTCATCCCATGAAATAAGTTTGTAATGAAATTTCTACGGCGTTAATTAAGAGTCAAAAATAGTGCTTTCAAATGGTTTTCGACCTGAGAAACCGAATACATTAGGTCCCAGAACCATGTCTACAATACTAGTTTTTGAGAAATCTGGAGTAAAATGTAAATAAATAGAAGAAAAACCCCTTTTTTTATGTTTGTCGTACAAAAACTTACCTAAATGGGAAATAAACACATATAAACACAAGTTTTAAATAAAACTTGTAGAAAATTTAATTCTGAAAATAAACTACAAAAAATAAGTTCCAAAAATACATTTTATTACCATCAAAATATCTGAAACATGGCTGTAAAATGGGTTTAATTTTTATGCAGGAAGAATATTGCTTCTAATGTTCAAGAATATCTTCAATAAAACAACTTAAAAAATTGTTTGACTTAATTAACGCTCTTAAAATTTCATTACGAACTTATTTTATAGGATGAACCAAAATCAAGACGAAATATTTCGCTAGCCGTAACTCGCTGGCGAAGCTTTTCCAGATTTATGTTAATAAAAATTTTTTTCTTATTAGGTATTCGATTTAGATTCATCTCCCGAAGTGTTAGTTTACTCCTGATCATCCTATAAATGAAAAATCTTAATCTCAACTCGAACTCGTGAGAAATTTACTGGCTGTAATCCAAAGACCGTCACGAACTTAAACTTTCTACATTTAAATTTTCTTGTCAATATTTAAAAAATAAAGGTTTTTAGAAAAGTATGTACGAGGTCTGTCCAAAAATTAACCGAATTTTTTAAATTCACGTTCCATGTCCATTCGATTTTTAATTTTTTTTGTTATCTTGGTACACATGTTTCTAATACGTGTTTACATTTTAAGCCATTTTTTATTTGTATTTTTTTGACTGATAAAACAATTGTGTTTTGGTGTGCTCG
This sequence comes from Catonia carolina, assembly GCA_035578175.1. Lineage (NCBI taxonomy): Eukaryota > Metazoa > Arthropoda > Insecta > Hemiptera > Achilidae > Catonia > Catonia carolina. Next base: position 68,748,966 of record JAQMRL010000002.1, read on the forward strand.
ATGATTTTATACTCTTTTAAAAATGGATCAGAGAATGTGTATTAAATTTTGCGTTAAAAATAATATTAAGTGCGTCGATGCATTCAAAATTTTGACTATAGCCTTTGAGGGGGTTACTTTAAATGGGCAATATATGTATTGAATAAATAAATACATTTTTTTGAAAAATGAAAAATCCGGTTAATTTTGAAAAGATCTCGTATATGCTGGCGAGTACCTGTATGTGTACGAAATATTTTAAAAGTTTTCACAGAAAGTTTATTCATGAAACGAAAAACGAATACGTGGATAAAAGTAATTTTTTCAATTTTCTGTTATAGTTTACTCCATTAATTTTTACTTTCTCTTGCCTATATGAATATATAGGAAGGAAAGTATTGTTTTCATGTCGATTTTTGGACATCGAGTTTTCACATAATCTACAAGTTTTCAGACCCCCTGAACCCAAAAAACATGTTTTTAGCGATTGGTGTGTGTGTGTGTGTGTGTGTGTGCGCGCGCGCGCGCGCGCGCGTGCGTGTGTGTGTGCGCGCGCGCGCGTGTGTGTGTGTGTGACAGAATATCTCAAGAACGGAACATCGTACGAACTTGAAACTTAAGTTAGGTACCACTAGAGGACCCGACACGAACATTTTTATCAAAATCGGTCAACCGGAAGTAGTAGTTTATTCGTGTCATTTTTCACTTTTTTGTGATTTTCTCAATAACGGCTCCTACGATTTTTTAAAAAATCGCCTCATTTACTACATTTTTTATGCTCTACAAGATAGGGTAGGCGCCATGTCTGCTGAAACCCTTGGGGAGGCTGTGCGCTCGTGAAAAAACTTATTTTTAATATTGCGGCTTTAATATGCATTTTAGCGCAAAAATGTATGTAATAAGAGTTTTAATTCAAACATGTTTTTATACAACGCTTATTTTAGCGGTAATTAGCAATTTTCTGTTTGTTTTCGTGAGAAAAAAGTTAAAAGCCTTAGTATGCATTTAACGACAAAAGTGTATATAATCAAATTTATAGGAAATTAAAAGATCTACAACTTTTATTTAAAGTATTTTTCTCTACATAGCCTAGTTAGCGTGAACGAGTGATTTTTTCGTACTTTTAAGCCAAACTGAGGTTGATTTTGCGTCTTTCACTCATGATTAAAGTAAGGTTATATTTTTTGAGGTTAGTTTTTTGTTAATTTCTAATGTTTTATTACTAATGTTAGGTTATATTGTTAATTATTTACATTGGCAAGAGAAAGTCGCGTGAGTGTTTCACACCAGATATTTAATAAAATGAAGTGTAACGAATTTTTAGAACCAATTAACCTTAATTTTGAGAGGTGTCAACGAAATTTCTTTGTAGTAAATGTCTAATATTTGGACGCACCCCCGATTTTGAAAGTTTTTATGTTTTCTTATTCATTTTTGTGTACTGAATCCGAATCTGTAATTATTTTTGATGGGCAAACCACTGTGAAATTATTTATAAGCCCTTTTATATCGTCTAATGACATAACCTCACTTTCCCGCAACGCTGTTAATTTATGCCGTGATGTTTCAATGTAATGTATTATTTTATGTTTGTATAGGCTATTAAAAAATATTGATATAGGTCTATTTATATTGTCCAACTATTAGATATTTACCTTCTTTGTTATTGTAAACTAATTGTTGAATCAATAGCTGTTAAGTTAGTAAATAGGAGAGAAATATGAGTTAATATAGAAATGATCTCGCAGTAACATTGGATACACGATTGAAAAACATTATCTATTAAACTTAATGTTTACGTAACCCAAGGTAATTAGAAGAGAAATGTTTGTAAACATCAATGAAGTGGATTAAAACATATTTGATTACTATGCTATTTTAAAAATAAAACAAAAATTAAAAACTAAATTTAATTCTAACTTTCGTAATTACCTTTACCTTCACTAATGCATTATATTAAAATGAAAAAAATTATTTTGAACAAGTCGTAGTACTTTATTTACATGAACTATTTTCACCAACTAAAAATGTTTGTAGAATTGTTTCGATGTAAGTCACATGTTCATCGAGTGAAAGGAAAACACCTTTAGTTGTTATTTATTACCGAATGGATAATACAAATTGCGTTACAGTATTCCATGACGGTAAATTAATTTTCATAATCTTTAGAAACTGTAAATACGAGGTGTGGCTATTAAATAACGAGACTGACGTAAAAAATTTTATTATTATTTTATACATAATCACTTATTGTCACCTTCATTATACAATCCTTTCTATCCCTACAACGCTCCATGCGAATTTTCCATTGTTGGAAACAGTGCTGGAAGGCATCTTCAGTCAGCTCCTTCAGGACACGTGCCGCTTTCACTTTTACAGCTTCCACAGACTCAAATCTTGTCCCTTTTAATGCAGATTTCACCTTAGGGAACAGGTAGAAGTCACTAGGTGCAAGATCTGGTGAATAAGGTGGGTGTTCTAACACTGAGATGCTAACGCGGAATGAGCTGGCGCATTGACTTGGTGGAGAACCCATGGATTTGTCCTTCCACATTTCGGGGCGTTTTTTCCTTACTCTTTGACGTAGTTTAGAAAGTACCTCAAGGTAGTGATATTGATTAATTGCTTGACCTTCAGGAACCCAGTGAAGGTACACAATCTCATGGATATCAAAAAAAGCAACATCATTGCTTTAAATTTTGATTTGCTCATTCGAGCTTTTTTGACTCTCGGTGAAGTTCGGCTCTTCCAGTGCATGGATTGGCGCTTCGTTTCCGGATCATAAGTAAAAAAAACCATGTTTCACCATATGTCATTATCTTCTACCTGTTCTCTAAAGTGAAATCTGCATTAAAAGGGACAAGATTTGAGTCTGTGGAAGCTGTGAAAGAGAAAGCGGCACGTGTCCTGAAGGAGCTGACAGAAGATGGCATGGAGCGTTGTAGGTATAGAGAAGGAGTGTAAATTGTAGGTGACAATAAGTGATTATGTATAAAATAAAAACATGCAGTTAAACATGCAGTCTTATTCTTCTTACTCATCTGCAATTGAGCTGAACTTATGTTTTCGATTGAAAAATTTATCTCCTGTTACTCCTATAGACGATGAAAATGAGCTTTTCATTCAAGTTTGTTTAATCCATCGATCTGCGTTTTCAAAAAATAATGTTATTTTACAACCAATCAAAGTAATGAAAAATAACATAAACATTAACATGTACGTACATACGTACGATCATCCCACCACTGAATAGGTTGGTTCAAAAAAGATTTTGCCCAAGACTCATTTGGACAAATAGTGTTTTCTACATACCATTCGTTCAGAACAAGTTTTATCTAACCTAAAATCACGTATTTTGTTTTTACTAAGATTAAATTACGCTTAAAACCTATTTGTACGCATTTTAGTTTAATATGTCTATCTCTTCTAGTTTAAAACAGTAGTAGTTTACACAGATATAACGTTAAAATTGTTTTTCGCGGTTTGCTGAAATTTTCTTTAGCTACTCTAACAAAACACGTTTTCAATGTTTTCTTAAATATTTACCGTAACCTTCCCTGTTTATGCGCCTCAAATGCGTACATTTTTTTTAGCTAAATTTCATCTAATCCACCGGGTTGGTCTAGAGGTAAAGTCGTCGCCGCGAGTCAGCTGTTCAACAGCTGATTTCCGGAGACGAAGGTTCCTGGTTCAAATCCTTGTAAAGGTAGTTTTTTTATGAGGATTTGAATACTTGACAGTGGTTACCGGTGTACTTTGATGGTTGGGGTTCAATTAACAATACTCTCTCAGGAATGGTTGGCCTGGGTCTGTACAAGACTACATCTCATTTACACATCATACATATCATCCTCATCTCATTGAGGATGATAAACAAAAAAAAAAAAAAATCCTCATTTCATTGGGTCATGGGGTTGCTTATTGTTCAAAATTTAACAAATTGCAATGTACACAAAATAGGAATAACAAAAAATAAAATAAAAGTTCATCTAACCCACCGGGTGTCTAGTGGCAAGATCGTTACCACGAGTCAGCAGTTTAACAGCTGATTTCGGAGACGAAGTTTCTGTGGTTCAAATCCTAGTAAAGGTTGTAGTTTACTTTCATACAAATATGAATAGGCCTACTAACTAGGTAGTGGTTACCGGTGTAGTTTGATGGGTTGGGCTTCAATTAACCATACTCTCTCAGGAATGATAAAACATCTAGAGGTTCAAACCAGCCTTCGGCTGATGACCTAAACATCAAAAAATAATACTGATTATCACATGTAAATTTTTCAAATAAAAATTTTGGATCTACCTTTAATAAAAATGTTTACAGTGGATATCTAATACGATCGTATTTTGGGTTTAACTGCATTTCAATAATTTAAGTTTCATAAGATTACAATCTTTAAGATATTTTAACTATCAGATTAGAATTTAAAATTTTCTAATAATTTACTGAAATAAATTGGCCGAAATTGTATAATAACATCCTATAACATGAATAAATTATATAAATTCTTCCATTCAGCTAGATTTTTCTGTTCGGTTTTTGTTAAGTGCGTAGAACCAATTAAGTTGACATTACTTACTTTCTTTTAGATTAGGATGAACTAAAGAATTAATGGATGTCTTGTAACAAACAAGCAGATGGAAATATTTCGTTTTTTCTTTAAATAAAGGACAAAGATACCATAAATAGAAAAGTCAATAGATAAGTTTCACCATGAATTCTTTACAAATTGTAGTAAGCATATAATTAATATGCAGATGCTGACGCTACTTACGCACCTGGTTCAAAATGTCATTTATATCTTTAATTTTATTATATAAATCTTCAAATTATAAGTAGAAATTATAAAAAGAATGATTCTATTTCAATAAAACGGGAATTAAAATTTTGCTCTATTTCATAATTTCTAAAGAAATAATTTGATCACAGTCACCAATAACTGTGTAGCACTACATGAAATATTAAGCGTATTTTGTGAACTTGTAGCAATTTATTCACAAAAGTAGGCTAATTGGAGTGTTTATTTTATTTCCCCTAAATATTTTTAAAAACAGTCGCGAATCAGCTGTTTAACAGCTGATTATGTACAGAGACGAAGGTTCCGTGGTTCAAATCCTAGTAAAGGTAGTTACTTTTTTATACGGATTTGAATACTTGGTAGTGGTTACTAGTGTATTCTGATGGTGGGGTTCAATACCCATACTTCTCAGGAATTGTCGGCCTGAGTCTGTATAAGACTACGGCTCATTTTCTCGCCATACATATCATTCTCATCTCATTGGGTGGTGGGGTTGTTTATTGTTCTTAAATTAAACAGATTGTTCACACATTAGGGATTAAAAATTTTATGCTTATTTTCATGTTGAAAAATAGCCTACAACAAAAGGCTTACATTTTTCATTGAACTGGTTAAAAGAAACAGAATGTATCAATTTTTAGAAAACAATTTTAGTTCAATTCTGCATAGAAATTCAGTTCTGCATAGAGTAGGCTATGTATCAATTTTTAGAAAAAATTTTAGTTCAATTTGTTCAGAAATTCTGCATAGTTCAGCACGATAACTAATTTTTACTGGAAATATCCAGGTTTTACCTTGGGTTTATGAGTTGAATTCTTTTAATAAAAAAGATCTTTTTTTGGGGTAACGTCCGACTATTTTTGAAGTACTAATGTAGACGATGAAGGGTGACGAAGGGTGAAAATAAGCGATTAAAAAATAAATGCTAGACCTAACCGGGAATCAAACGAGGGACCCCTAGCCCAGAAGTCAGTTTCGCTGATCGACGATCAACGTTGATACGAAATGAGCAGCAAGCGAACTTAAAAAATGGAACAATAAGGGAAGAAATATTTTGAATGAGAAGATATTATTGTTACCTATCAAGAAATAATGTCTTATTTTTTCGGAAAGTGACGATTTCCCGTCTGATTATTTCTGAAAGTACGTATTACCTAAAAATAGAATATGTGCGAAATAGTATGTATGCAAATTTGGTGATAACTTCAATAAATCTGGTATCTTTTTTACCGGGATAATTTCTTTGAGAATGTGTAGATTTTTAAGATCTCCTTTTCGTTAAAATAATACCTTCTAAAATTTAATTGTTTGCTTAGTACTTAAATCTTACATTTTTTTGTTTTATGATTCTGTAGGCTAAGTTTTTTTTATATTGTGCGAGCATCTTTAGATTCTTCGAAACGTAAAGAATAACTGGGGTTTCCTAGCCTCACAGTTGGTTAACTTTTTGGGTTACGGAATAATCGTGTATAAAAATAGTTCGTCATGGTCTAAAAGGTCTATTGAAAATGGTCTATTGGGGATTTTGCTACACAAAATCAAGTAAAGTAATGAAAGAGGTATTTAATAAAATAAGAGATCCAGGTATAAGAAAAATAAACTGCTGTTGATCAAGTATGGATTAATTTAGCTAACAGAAAAGTTAAGTAGTACAGCTTACAGACAGAAATTTTTATTTGTCTAGAATTGATAGTAAAGTCTATAGTAATCATTTCTTTTGATAGAATAAAATCTGTTCTTATGAGATGTCAAAATTTATGAATGCTTCAGGCTAATTGAACTATATAAACAAAAAGAAAGTTAGAAAAGAACAAGGAAAACTTTTGTAAAAATAAAACAAAGATAAGAAATGGGCCTAAATTTTATTAAACCTTGTACGAAACGGAATTTGAACCGATTACAGGAATTAAATTGAAAATCTACTCGTATCTGCTGAGATTATCCACAATTCAATAAAGAAAGTTGACCGCCTCGATGGCTAAGTCGGTCCGTCAAACAAGGTCTCGGGTTCAGTTACTAACTTAAGAAGATTGTTTTAGAACTAACAGTGAAACTATTCCCCTTTATTTCTTTATTAAGTCGACTAGATTACAAAATGTTATATCAAAACGGCAATTAAACAAGGAAAATAAATGTCTAGTTTCATGCCTAGTTTAGCAGTAACTCACAATTTCTGTGAAAGAGCATTAAAGCTGGACGTGTTGGTGTAGTATGTTTTTTGTTTTATATTCATTGTTTTGCATATAATAATGCTGACGATGAAATTTAATAGATGCAAATTAGTGATGAAAAAATGCCAGACGCAACGGGGAATCAAACTCGGGATCCGTGGCGTAGATACCAGTTGCGGTGATCACTATTCCACGGGACAGCCGTTGGTGAAGTGGTGAGAGCAACTGGCTTTTGTGCCATGGGTCCCGGGTGCGATTTTTGGTCAGCTTTTGCAATTTTCATCTGTTTATCACCTCGCATCATTACCTACGCACAATCTAAAGGCTACGGAGCTATCTATACGGAATAAAAGAAAAATCAGGGTTTTCAGAATTACAAACACAGAATAAAATTCGTTTCAGAAGAAAATTCACGAAACAGAAATTAAACAGTAAAAATGTTACAATTTCTGCATTTACATTTTCTTTAGGTGGATAAGTTTAACTAAAAATAAATACAATTTTTTCTAAAACCGCTAAAAATTCGCATTATTTTACTGCTAAATTTTGTACTGCTAAATTCAATGTGCACTGCCTTAGATTATATTTGTAATTGTTGTTATGTATCGACGGTTGTAGGAGTTATTTTATACTCATTTATGTTAAGCATAAGATAATTTTCTAGACTAGTTATCAATTAATAACAAGTTGTTCTTTGTGACTTATTATAATTTCTTCCTGGCATTGCGTAGACAGCAAGAAGAGAAATAAAGATTAAAACATAAAAAGTGCTGTTAAGATTACTCAAAACGAGTATAAAATAAAGTAAAATATAGCGTTAGTTCAAAGATCCGAAAGAAGTTCAAAATATTTTGTGAAACATTTCGGGAATTACTGACACTGATTCGGAAATGACACATAACATAGGTCCAGGGTGACAAGAGCTTTTGAGAAGAACTATTCTGGAGCGGAAAAATGAGGATAGGCACAAACCTGTCGAAGGTTAAAGTGTCGAAGTGTTAAAGTGTCGAAACTGGGGACACATAAAATACGTACACAGTTCTGTAAAGTAGCTGTAAAGGCCAGTTCATGGCAAGAGAGCGAACATTCAGAATTTTGTGTATTCAGTGCTGGAGTCAGAACTCTAGAAGAAGGAGATTGGGAAGAAAATCGGAGGAGAGGTATGCCCGTTATATTTGGTTACACACGGTATTGGTTCTCCTCTAGGTTCATTTTAGATAACGTAAATAAAATTTAAACATTTACTAGAAGGTTTTTTTGCAGCCCATATTCTAAGCATATTTTCACTGTAGGGTTTCTTCCTTTCTTCCGTCCATCCGGTATCTCCTTTTGTTTTTCGAAGAAGTCGTCCGAAGTTCGTCCTTGAAGTCAGAACTCGGTAAGTTCCATTATTTTGTTCCAATTTCCTCAATACTCTTCCTGATTTGATTAAACAACTATTCGTAGATAACCGACACTTGGGTCTATTGTTCAATCTACTAAAAAAATATTTTGTAAACCGTTTCTCGCCCATTCTGTAAAGGTGGCCATGGAGTTTTTTTAGTCTGAGTTTTCTGATTAATTCGTTTTTCTTGTACAGTGCTTAGCTTCCTCGTAACCTTTACTGTCCGTTTTCTGACCCATTATCTTGAAGAGAATATTTTCCTCAAATTTCATTTAGTCTGCCCCCTTTAGACCGTCTTTCCCGATCATACTAAGGTATTCAGTCACGTACATGCACGCAGGTTTTATCATATTTCTGATCTTGGCTTATTTCAAACAGCTATCTTCTTGTACGAGTGTATTCCTCGCTTCCTTTCCGATAGTCTTCCGCCGTATTAACTCCCCAATATATGAGGTGTGGCTATTAAATAACGAGACTGACGTTGGAACAAATTTTTTTATTTTATTTTATACATAATCACTTATTGTCACCTTCAAATACACACCTTCTCTATCCCTACAACGCTCCATGCGAATTTTCCGTTGTTGGAAACAGTGCTGGAAATCATCTTCTGTCAGCTCCTTCAGGACACGTGCCGCTCAAAAATGTTTGAAATGAAGGTCGCAAAAATGTTTGTACTGACACTTTGTACGCAAAATGAAAATGACCCAAACTTTGAAAATGAACCCAAATTTTTTGAAAACGATAACATGTGATAAAACGTGGTTTTTTACTTATGAACCGGAACCGAAGCGCCAATCCATGCACTGGAAGAGCCGAACTTCACCGAGAGCCAAATAAGCTAGAATGAGCAAGTCAAAATTTAAAGCAATGATGATTGTTATTTTTTATACCTATAGGATTGTGTACCTTCACTGGGTTGCTGAAGGTCAAACAACTCATTAATATTATTACCTTATGGTACTTTCTAAACTACGTCAAAGAGTAAGGAAAAAACGCCCCGAAATGTGGAAGGACAAATCATGGGTTCTCCACCAAGACAATGTGCCAGCTCATTCCGCGTTATCCGTCAAGAGGTTCCTAGCCAAGTACACCATCTCAGTGTTAGAACACCACCTTATTCACCAGATCTTGCACCAAGTGACTTCTACCTGTTCCCTAAGGTGAAATCTGCATTAAAAGGGATAAGATTTGAGTCTGTGGAAGCTGTAAAAGAGAAAGCGGCACGTGTCCTGAAGGAGCTGACAGAAGATGACTTCCAGCACTGTTTCCAACTATGGAAAATTCGCATGAAGTGTTGTAGTGATAGAGAAGGAGTATATATTGAAGGTGACAATAAGTGATTATGTATAAAATTAAAATTAAATTTTTACTACATCAGTCTCGTCATTTAATAGCCACACCTCGTACTTGAGTCTATCAAATTAAAAAAATTTTCCGCATTTTGTACTCCCACAATTTTCCTATTGGTATTTTCCACACGTTCATTGTTCTATCACTGTTTCCGTGTTCGTAGAAACGATTGCCAAGTCGCCTACAAAAGAAAATGGATGATCTTGACACCGTTCTTCGATCCGCAAATGTGTACTTGATTTAGGCCTACCAATCCTTTTTGGGGAATTTCCATTTTCCTGTTCCTGGCCTACATTCTCCAGTACAGTTAAAGAGAATAGTTGACGTCCATCAAGCTCTCTAACACCAATTTTATTTTCAAATTCTTTCCAGATCTCTTCTAAAAAATTTAATTTGAACACCGTATAGGCCTAAAAGTATAGACCTAAATCTGTTACACATTGAACAGATTTTTAAAAAATTTTAATATATTATGCGTAGCCTTTAAGGGAGTACGATTATAATTTTTGGATTAAATATAAAAATGAGTAAGAGGTAGGAAGCTTAAATTTTAATATGATAACGTAATTAATATTAAATTATTCTGTATACATAATTCCTACGCAAATAAGGTCGTGACATCTTCATTTAAATATCATTTAACGTACTGTGAATATCGTTCCACGTGTTGGAATAATGAAACAAATAGCTGTGCAGTGAACATGAAAAATATTAACAATTAACGTTGTCAGTTTTTTGATGTTATTCTCTTTTTTAAAACTATTTTCTTATTCTGTGTTTAGGTTAATAGTAATATGAAGAAAAACGTTTTTACAGGATTATTTATCAAATGATAAAAATCAGGTTGTGGACACTCACAAGACTTTCTCTTGCCGATGCAAATCATGAACAATATAACCTAGTATTAGTAATAATTAGAAATAAACAATAAACTAACCTCCAAAAACATAATCTTACTTTAGTCATGAGTAAATGATGCAAAATGAAAATGAACCTCAAAAATACGGAAAATCACTCTTTGACGCTAAACTAGGCTCTGTAGAGAAAAATGCTTAAACAAACGTCGTAGATATTTTAATTTTCTGTAAATTTTATTATATATATTTTGTCTACAACTTTTATTTTACTCTTTTATCCTAAAATGCATATTAAGGCCGCAATCTTAAAAAAATATTTTTTTCTACGAGAGAACAGCTTCCCCAAGAATTTCAGCAGAAATGGCGTCTACACTATCTTGTAGATCATAAAAAATGTAGCAAATGAGGCGATTTAAAAAAACGTTGTGCGAGCCATTTTTCAGAAAATCGCAAAAAAGTGAAAAATGACACAAATAAACTACTATTACTTCCAGTTGACCGATTTTGATGAAAATGTTCGTATCGGGTCCGGTAGTTGTATCTAAACTAAGTTTCACGTTTCAACTTCGTATGACGTTCCGTTCTTGAGATATTCTGTTCTCACACACAGACTGATTGCTAAAAACATGTTTTTTTGGGTTCAGGGGTCTGAAAACGTGTATATCCGGTGAAAACTCAATTCCGAAAAAGCGACATGAAAACAATACTTTCCTTCCTATGTATTCATATAGGCAAGAGAAAGTAAAAAGCTTTTTTTGACATCATCATTTTCCTTAAATGGAGCAGTGTTCAACTAAAATCTTCCCCCTAACTACGCTACTTATTATTCCCATATTAACTCATCTACCCATCCACCTAAATAACCTCCTAACTACACACTATACTCCTTCTCCAACTCCTAAAACACACCATTTATAAGTTTTCGTAGTTTCTTAATGAATTTTACGGATAATCGTAATCCTAATAGCTTCTTGTAAACTTTTCTGAGGATGGTTTCTTACATATTCGGACTGCTTTTAAAATCTGGTAATTAAAAATCAATTGTTGATCTTATAATGAAAACAAAATAACGAAAAAAGTAAAGAAGATGATTGATTTTTAGATCATTTTTCACAGTTTACCAACACAGTCACTTAACGTGTAATAGCCTCATTTTTAAATTTTCTTTATGCAAAGTTCAAAGACAGTAAGAGGGGTTTTATGCTTTATTAATAGAAAAGTCTGCCTATAACGGGCAAGTGAAGTGTTCGATGTGCTAGTTCCAGGGTTACAAAAAATAGTTCTGTTTCTTATCACAAGGTCAGCCAATTATACGACGGAAGCATTTAAGAACAAAGTTCGCAGACGGTTAAGGCCATTGCCATTGTGTGTATTATAAACGTTATCAAGAACGGGTAAAAATGAAAATATATTTTCTTGTCGTTTTTCCTTTATCTTTGATTTCAGTTGAAATTGTATTATTTAAATGTATTAGGTACTTATGTTTACTTTACTTAAGTGAAATAAAGCACACATTTAAGAACAGAAGAGGTAAAGTTGTAAAAGACACTAGTCAGAGTTATCTCCTCTGAGAGTAATGAAGTTCATCATTATACAGCCAGACCTTGTGGTGAATGAAGTGAAGGTGTCATTTACAGGGTGGAAAGTAGCTGCTTTTCAGAGCGCCTGGCATGCTGATAAGTATAATTTTGCACTCAGTGAGGAAGACAATTTATAAACCATCTCACTCCTTGTTTTACTTAGTAAAGCCTCTAGAGGTTCAAACCAGCCTTTCAGGTGATGACCTAAACAACAACAACAACAATAGAAAAGGGCAGTGCCGGAACTAAGAGATTTGTAAGGGGGGGCAAAGCTTAATTTTCCGCCCCTCCTTACTAAAATTATAAAATACCTAAGTTAGACCACGAATTATGGTAATTCTTGTTTCTTAGAGTGGAGTAACGAATTTTAAATACGAATATATTTGTAAATTATGCATAATAAAGTTAAAAAGAATTTGTTAATTTTTTGGATACCTTATTGATTGCCAATATGTTCATTTTCTAAACGTTTCGTAATAACTAATTTCATTTTGTTTTTGTGAACGACTTTTCCTATTTTCCCGCCCGGGCCACATGCTCCCTATGCTCCCCTTTAGTTCCCGCGCTGGAAAATGGTATTATAAAAGCTTCAAAGGCTTGTATACACAGAGAGGAGAACGCTGGCCGGTAAAGTGCGGGAGAAGACCGGTTTAAAGTTTTGTTAGAACAGTAATAATGTACGTTTAACTTTGCTCAGCAGATGTCAAGAATAGAAGGTATTAAGATGATTGTTCATACATTAAGCAGCGCATCGATTACTGAACCATAAAAGAAACGGAGATACTAGGCAGGAGCCTAATATGCCAGGTGTATTGTTGCCGGTGCTAGATGATCGAACACCTAAATAAATGTTTACTTACAGGTTAATTGGACAACGTTGTATTGGACGACCTTGAAGAGATTGGCATCCTAATTTCTTTAAGTTAGCAGATTACTAAATTTGAAGTTGGAACAGCCCAAGAGGTCACTATCGTTTTCTAACTTTATTTTAATCCTTAATATGAGTAATGCCCATAACGGGCAGGTGGACTGTTAAATTAATTGGACTCAATCTGTTGGTTTAAAGGCTACAAAAAATAGTTCTGTTTCTTATCACATAGTCAGTTAATTATATGACTTAACTATTTAAGAACAGAAGAGGTAGAGGTGTAAAAGAGACTAGTCAGAGTTATCTCCTCTGAGTAATGAATTTCACTGTACAGCCAGACCCTGTGGTGAATGAAATGAAGGTGTCATTTTCAGGGTGAAAAGTTGGTGCTTTTCCACCCTGAATTGCTGGTATGCTTATAAGCAGACTATTTCGGCTCAGTGAGGAAGGCAATAGTAAAGCACCTCACTCCTCGTTTTTACTAGAAAAACCTCTAAAGGTTCAAACCAGCCTTTCGTCTGTTGACCTAAAAAACAACAATGTGAGTAAGTTGTAATCTTCTCTATTTAAGAAAAATAAGCAATCCCATGACCCAGTGAGATGAGGATGACGATACATATGACATGTAAATGTAGTCTTGTACAAATTTAGGTCGACCATTCCTGAGAGACTGTGGTTAATTGAACCCCAACCATTAAAGTACATCGGTAACCATTGTCTTGTATTCAAATCTGTATAAAAGTAACTACCATTACAAGGATTTAATAAGGAACCTTTGTCTCCGAAAATCAGTTGTTAAACAGCTGATTCGCGGTTACGACTTTACCACTAAACCAACCCGGTGGGTTTCCCTAACTGTAGTGAAAAAAAGATTCCATCTATTGTCACTAAATAGTCGGGCACTTATCAGTAATAACTCTCGGGTATTTGCGGTCGAGACTCAGAAATATTAAGCAGGACAGGGGTTCAACTACGAGTATTGTAGGAGAAAAGTTTTACTTTAAGGTTTACATATAAAACTGATCGTATGCTGGTGCTGAATTAAAGGTGACAATATGAAAAATTTATCTAAACAATATATTTTTGAGTTTTTTCAAAAGAATTTTCAAATTTCTCCTGATCGTCTAAGTATGAAAATTAAACACTTAAAGAATAATTAAATTTGACGTGTATTCTTGGTTAGTGATCACTCTTCTTCCGCGTCCATTAATGCCTGACAAAGTCAGTATTGCTGAATAAAACCGTCTGTTTGAATATAGTTGCGATACTTCAAAAATCACTCTAACCCAATAGTTCACCACTAATAAGAGTTAAATTATTTCCTCACTTAAAGCTTCTCCAATATCCATAAGAATTCCGACAGAAACTTGAAATACGATAATATGGATATTTCTGTAAAACAGGTAATAAATAAGGAATGACATGTTTTCCCATAATTGTTTTCTTTCAAGGCAAGTAGTGAGTGCAGTAGATTTCTAAGAAATTTTTTAGGAATACTTGTATTCATTTTTTGGCTGATTGATTTCCCAGATTGAGTTCCCTGACTTTAAATTTTTGTTATTTTTTCTAATTCTCTTTAATTCCATATGGGACTTTAAATGATATATATAATTGACTAACTTGTTAAAATATACGTTGCATAAGTTTTGGATACCACTTTAAAATATTCAACATAAAAAACTGATTAAGTTAAGAAACATTTCACATAGAGAATTGTAGGGTTTACAAATTATTTCATGTTGTTTTCCTAACTTGTAATTTAATTCCATTCATGAATTCCTTACAAAGGGATCAAAGAAAAATTGGTTACAATAGTGAAGCGAGTGGATTTTTTAGAATATGAAATATTAATTGAATATGCATCATTTTTATAATATTCACCCACGTAGAATAAATATAAATCTTATTTATCTGTTGTGGTCACATTTTATTTCATCAGACTTTTTCCATCTCGTATATTTATTACGAAATGAACGCCTAAATAAAAGATACAATAGAAGTAGAATTCATGACAAAAATATTTTGTCGGTTATAAATTTAATTTGCATGAGACAGAATCACCTGAACTTAGGGGGAACTGAAGAGTGCACCCACAGAAGGTTCAGTTAGATGTGAATCAACGGACAGTTAAAGAGTCAATAGTTCTGGAATTGATGTTCCATTTTTATTATAGATCCACTTAAATTCATAGAATTTTAGTTTATAAGACTTACAAAAATATACGAACGAAAATTATTCTGTTAATCTTCTAACAGCCATCACACCCTCAGTCGGTCGTAAGTAGTAGTTTTCTCACAAATCCGTTTTTCTAAGAGCGGATCAAATACAGTGGGCTCTCTCTTAACTGATCTCCACTGATTTCCATTAAACGACTATTTCCCGAAAGGGTGATTTTGATTTAGTTTTAGTCACATTAACTACTTGGGTTATTCAGTATTGTGATCAGCTGTTATTGAGACCAGTGTGTGCTAGAAAACACTGCGATATGTTGAACAGTAGCCGACCAACTCCAGTCGATGTTCTGAATCTGAAAAGATGGCTTGTTTATGAGCTGACAAACGCATGGAATAAAGAAGGTAGTAAGATAAATATTGTTCTTATAGCTGACGGGTTTTGAAGATTCCACATCCCGCAGATTATCCCAGTAGAACCCACAGTAGGCCTACATTTGTTACTTTGCAGAAATATAAAAACAATTTTAGTCTTACACAGCAATGTTTACTAAAAGTGATGTATGATTTTTATTCTGTATATATTTTGTGTTATTTTAATGTGTATACAATAGTGTAAAATTTTATTTCATTTAACCTACCACCGATATAGGAAAAGCAAAGTTAAAGTACGTCAAGTCATACATATTACTGCAGTGCTATTACAGTAGTTAGTAAACTGAATCATTTTATATCTTATCTTACAATACGCGGTTAATTTTAGGCTAATACAATAATTAATCAATTAGTCAATACAATCACTTCTTAGTTCGACAGGGTTGTAAATAAGCCACAATTGTATTACCTGTTTTTCTCGTTATCCAATCACGATTTGATCCCATCCAAATCTGTTGGGAGAGATGCCACTTTACTTTCTCATTAGCGAAAATAGTGGTTTATAGAGCAGTAACAATGGTTTAATCGCATTTAAATTTTGAGACCTTAGCCGGAAATAGATCTAGGGGGTCTTTCGCTTTGGATTCTCACACGTCATTAGTGCTCTATAGATGCATGAAGAACAAATTAATCTTCCCACTGGTTTATTATTTTGTTAGTAGCCAATTTTAAAACAAAATTCTGAATTTGTTCCTTTAACACCTTCTGCTACAAGTTTAAGCAATTACACAAAAATAGTGTTTTGAGGTTTCCATCCATATGTCATAAAAACATTAAATTATTTTTTGTTAAGTTTATTAGTAACTACTTTGAGACTAATGGCATGATAGTACTGAAGTACTTCTTCAAGACTGTAGCCAGTTGTCGAACCCGAAAATTTCGCATTTCAGTCAGTTAATCGACCACTGCACCGCCGAGGTATGACAAAAACATTTGTTTCAAATTTTATGAAGAACTTCATTCTATTTTTTTCCTTCATTTTATTTTTCGTAAATTTAAGAACTGCTTGGATATTGAAAACCGCGTAAACCGCGAAAACCGCGTTGAGTAATGGACAAGTAACTACGAGTCTTAACATTTTATAACTTTCATGATCATAGCCGTAAATGTAATCCGGGAAGTTAGGTTCATCAGGTGAATATAAGTTAGTTTTCGTTTATAAGCGCTCCTTCTGAATCTATTTTACTTTTATGAATAATGCTGTCTTAACTCATTAGTTTGGACACAGTAGATTTTCTTAATGACTAGTACCTGTAAGTGTAAGTTAAAAATGTTTTGATTTTCATAAATTGCTTCCTAAAATTAAACAACGTGACGCTGAAATGTAGCTCTCTGATTACTTTTTCAGTTTTTGAAAGAGAACATAGCCTACAATATTTAGTTCCCAATTACGAACTATAATGTTAAATTTCATTTAGTGAAAAATTTTATAATGTTTCAAAGAGTAAAATTAGTTCCTCTATTGGCAATATTGTTTCTTATTTTTAACGCATTTAAAAATCCTAGTTACGCAGGTATTGCCTTATTAAATATCGTACTTTACGAGGACAGATTTTAGTCCGTGATTTTTAAAATTTATCTTTAATCCTTTTAGAAGGTACCGCTTTTATTATAAAAAAAAATAATAAAGAATGTGCACGTATCAAATTTTTAACGAATTTTGCCATCTTTAACAAAATACAAGTCTGAGACAGAAAATGGAGAAATTTGTTTTCTTTACTGGTACGACGTAGTATTAGTGTTTAGTTGCTCTATTTATGCTGTCACAAATAGTACATTTTTTGTTAGTATCCAAAATTGAACAGAGTCTGTTAAAATCCATAAATGGGGTGGGGATAATTTGTGTACAGTGATCCTATGTAATTCATTAGGACATACAATAGGGCATTAAACCTAATATAGACATGTTACTGAATAAAGTAGGAAATATTATCAATATTCCATTGTCCATAATTATTAAATTTAACTCATATTTGTTGAATTACCAGACAGTTTAGTTAATTATCTGAGTTGAATCTGAAGAACTTGCGAAGGATCAAATATTCTCTCTGTTCTTCAAGATATCACGAACTGTAGTTATCCCTACGCCATATCAATTTGCAATTGACAGCGCAGTAGCTCCTTTAAGGTAGCCATTCACGGTCCGTATACACGACTTATCGTACGGAAGCCGTATACGGATAGCTTAAAAAACCTCAGACCTCACGCACTACGAGAGAAATACAACCGTATTTACTACAGAAGTAACCTACTGTGTCTCGGTATACAGTGTTTTTAGATATTGTGATATTGTATTAATTGCATAGGCTATATCGGCATTATGTCGAATATAAATATCGATTACTGTTAGTGTCATATATAGTCACAGTTAGTGTCATAGTTAGTGTCACAGCCTATTAATAGGCTTTGCAGAGGGATCGAGCTTGAAACTATAAAATAAACGTAAAAGGAAATTTTGTTGGACAAAAGAATGGCTTCTAAAAAGAGAATCTTATCTCACACGAATTTAATGACAGAATTACGTATGTAGCCTACAGATTGATTTTTTTTTTTTTTTTAAATGGATGAAGGAACCAATTTTGAATTCTTCAGTCTTGTTTACTTCTATACGTATACAACGATAAACGATACAAACATGCGTGCTTCATATCACCAAACAGTACTACTGCTCAAGTCACTTGACACAATGTAGACGTAATATGATGAAAATACAGTTGACTCCAACACACGAGAAGTCAATACAGTCGTATTCATAATACGTCTGTATAGATTTCAAAAAGAAACTAATTTTTGTCGGGATGGGATTTCCGCTGTCAATACGGCTGCATTAGTCCACTCACGGTCAGTTTTAGTACGCGTCGGTACAATACGGTCGATAATACGGGCCGTGAATGGTAGCCTTTATCCAGTTATTCAATGAAGTTTGTCCTCGTAATACGTTTACGTAAACTTATTACTTTTTTTATCCATAGTATCAGGGGAATAATTACCCCTTGAGGAAATTAAATTACCGAATTGAATAATCATGTAAGGGCAAGTGTTTTCGTACGTATGCATTAACGTAGGAGTATAAATAATACAATCAAAACTCACAACAAAGAAATTGTCATAAGGGGTGGGGGTGAAATTTTTTTTCCTCAAATGCATGACGTTAAATCCGAGCCACGGTACATGTGAGACCAGTAAATTGAGGACTTATTGTAAAGTCCAGCCTTTCTTAGTTTGCTCCTAATGTAAACAAATAATGACGTCACTGAGAATGCGCATAATATAAAAATGAGTACACGCTGATTAAAAAGTAACTACAAAATACTTTCAAAAGTATTTAAACACAAAATACTTTTTAAAGTATTTTTATAAATGATTTTGTTTGGTCTACATCATATCATGACTGATGTTTTAAGTACTTATAATTTAAGACATAGTTAACTTAATAGGAATACAACATTCATAAAATCGTGGACTCTAGCGTGCACCCTGTAGTAGCTGGCTTTGGTTTGTTGACAGTAGGAGCAACTAAGAACGGCTGAACTGTAAGTACTTACACTAATAAGAAAAACTAAAAATTTATTTTAATATGTAGGACAATCCTAGTAATAAACTTGTTAAGTTATCTGAGATTAGTAACAAAATCATTGTCTATTTTAATGTAACTACATTGATACTTTTTATTTGAACTCAACTGCAATAAATTTGTGTAACGATGAACTGTGTGCATTGTGCATCTTGCACCTTGAATCTTTGATGAGTGCACCTGGTGAGTGCAGCGGCACGAGCTCGTGCAAAGGTTATGCCGTCAGTCCTACTAGTCATTCAATTTAAACACGTGATGACTAATGAAAGGATTGAATAATTAATAATTATAGGCCAAAGTTATGGCACATGCCTCTCAACAGAGAAACGGCCCGCCTATCATCAGACGACGGCTGCATCAAACTAACAATTTAACATGAATAAAATAAAAACAAACTAGACTACTCTGTTAAAATGTGGATGTAAAAAGAACGCACGGTTTTTATGTCTACACTATCATTTATATTTTCATTGTTATTTTTCGAGTTGGGGTGAAACATAAGGTTTTTAACCTATTGTATTTCGCTTATAAAATAAACAGTAATGGCTGAACAAATATAAACGACCAATGAAACAAAAACGGAAGTACGGTATGAAATTATTAAAAATTATCAACAAACCCATTTTTTTTCTTCCGTTCTATTTTCGTTTCTGTTATAAAGGATGATTAGAATAGTGCAGGATTTATAATCTGATTTAAAATTTATAGGGGAAAAGTTAAATTTGTTGGTAGTAATGCATTGGGTTCATATTATCTTCTCACCAATTTTACTCAGGAAAAATCTTTAAGGTCGCAGAATCTTCACTCTGATTATCAACTAATAAAAGAACTGATATATCTTCTTCTTCTTCTTCTTCTTCTTATCGAGGATTAGGCATAAGCCTAATCCAAACTCACAAACAATCCTACACATATACATAAACACAAGATATTCCAACCCGTACAATATCTCGACTACTGCCATCGTCTTCGAGATCTTCCCACCTCCCTCCTTTCAACTGGAATATATTGCGTAACTTTTAAGGGTATTCTCTCCTCTGGCATCCGTTCCAAATGTTGGCCCCATTGATTGCGGCAATCCTCCACTTTTTCATTCAGACTAAATACCCCAACTCAGATCTAATTTCGTCGTTATGTATTAGATCTAGCGTCGAGCAGCCCTTCACCCTTCTTAAAACCTCATTTCAGCTGCTTGGATCCTACTTTCTTGGCGTTTCGTAGTAACCCATGGCTGACTTCCATAAATTAGGACTGGGGCTGCCATTACCTTGTAGAACTTCACTATTGTCTCTGTTACCCAGTGTTCTGTTAATAGTACCACAAATAGCTTGAAATTTATTTATTTATTTTATTTTATAAATTTCAAGTTCCTATCAAAGTTCACTTCGCATCCCAGATAGTTATAGTGAGACACTTGATCTAACACTACACTGTCTAAAACAATTTTCGAACGAGTGGAATACTTCCCCCTGAATGCCATAACCTTTGATTTACCAACCGAAACTCGTAAATTATACCTTTTACATAAATCATTAAAAACATATAATGCTCTTTGAAGCTCATCTTCACTCTCCTGTATAATCCACATGTCATCCGCAAATAGCAAAGCATTGAGGTAATCGTCAATACTTATTCTAACCCCAGGACTAACCACCCGGACTAACCCCGGAGAACTGATATGTATATTTTGTAAATACAGTTTTATAAACTTCACTTGTTTCGCAAGATGGTCAACAGACATGCCCTTTGTCATTAATTCTGTTTATTTGTACATTGATGCGATTGTTGTTGAATGGGATAATTGCACACAAAAAGCAGGTTTTGTAAGTTGCACTCCTTTTGAAAGTAGTAGCTTCCTCTGATGATTTGGTACTGTTTGCGGAGTCTAAGGATGTTTACAGAGATCGTTGTATACATTTAGTTTAACTGTTGTGTGGCATAACCTGATTTCTTTATAGAAGATTGTTAATTTTCAAGGGTACTAATAAAGTCAGTTGCACGGCAAATGGGGATCATCTCAGAAGCAAAGTAATTCCTTAGAACACGTACATTCGTTTATTTATATGGGATGTGATTTCTCTCATGCACAATCACAAAATGCAGACATAAAATTGGAAAAGTTTCAAAGGCTTACATACACTGAGCAAACGCAGTTCCGTAAATTGCGGAATGAGGCAGTATTAAAGTTTTATCACACCTTTGTTATGTCAATTTTAATCTGTGGTTTAGAATTTTGGATTCGACTGCTCAGAAGATTTCAAGATTTTGCTGATTGTTAAGACTTTTAACAGGAAATAGATTGGTGGACTATAAGGAAATTACGATATTAGGCAAGAACTTAATCTGCCAGGGATAATATTAATTATTTGTAAATTCCGGAAAGAATGGTATAGGCCTAGTGATTTATTCATCAAACCCCAAAATAGGTGCTTATTTTATAAGCCACCCTGATAACTTAGACGATTACTATTACGATAACTATTAGACGATCTCGGAAGAGATAGGTATCCCAATTTCTTTAAGAAATTGTAAATTGCTAAGTTTAAAGTTGCGTCAGTATCGTTAAGGTTGATGATAAACTTCACTAAAATTTTTCTACGAGTCATCGATTAGTGGATTTGATGAATCACTCTTATATCGAATGAACTTGTACAAAATAAAGATTGCGAGTTTATTTCAACATTTAATAAAAATCTTTAAACATTTTTAGTGATGCGTACTTAACTCTTTCGTCAGTCCAGTCAAGTCTAGCTTGGCTGGTCCTAGGTTGCTTTCATATCCTACGAATCGACAGACTCAACAATAAGGAAAACTAGTGATTTAAACTAGAATTTCTTACGATCTTACGTCACAGACTGTAAAAATTTTCCTTTCCATCAGAAGTTATTTTGAAAGGTTCAATTTTACACATGTCAGACCGACATTTTATTGTATTTTCCTTCCCTTTATTAAGGGAATTCCCCATAGAAAGATTTAATAAAAAAATTACTTTTTTTATCTTCGTCAGCCTGAAACACAATTTGAAATTCCCACTTTAAAATGGTGTATCATTTATGTCTACAATAATTAGAAGTATTTTGAATGTTGTTTCTCAACTCACTGTTTGTGGTGTTGAAAAATTTATTGATTTAAGCCCAAACTAGATCGAATTTGTATCCATATCTTTTAAAATTTTTGATTAAATATGTGATATTGGGAGTACTAAAACTATATGTTGGGTGCTTTGTAAATCTTGTGTTTTGAAAAGTGGTAAGTATTTTTTCGTACACTTTTATTGTGATTATTAGTGTGTCTTGACCAGAAGTTTAATTTTCATACGATTCTGAGCTTCTAGTAAAAATACAAGGATTTTTTTTTGTGGGATATTGATCTAACTTATTTCTTACAATTTCATTTATAGTTTTGAGTAATATTGAAAAAAATGCAACAGAAAAATATTTGCTATCATTATTTTAACTCCAGATAATAGTACATTTTCAAAAAAAAAGTGGAAACCAAAATTTTGAATCAATTAGGTAATTAAAGTTACACATCTAATTTTATGTACAATAACTAACAAAGCTCGTTATCTCGGCTGTATGTGCGGATAAGACTTACGCTGAAAGATATTGTGAAAACACAAAGCTTTAGATAATTTGAGCAAACAGCTGAACAGTCTTCCGACCCGACTGATAAAACTACCCTCTAATCTGAAGGAACTTCTTTATAAATCCTTACTTAAACCAATGTGGAAGTACGGATTCCAGATCCTATGGCTCGCCGACCCTCTCGATTATAGCTAGACTACATCTTTTAATTTAAAAATGCTGAGAAAACTGTTAACGCTTCTTAATGCGTTTCCAATTATACACTACACACAGATCTTAACATCTTATATATAAGTGAAACAATCCACAATATAGCGATTTAAATAAAAATTAGAAAAGAATAAAGAACTCACTAATCCACGATCTGAACTGCCCACAATTGCATTTTAATTTCACGAGGTTATTGGTCAGCACAGCTGGCACAGCTACGGCGGTTCGATCCTCGGTCAGGTCTGGAATTTGTTTATGACTCATTTTCATCTAACGACCTTCTCATCGTCTGTATTAGCAGTAATTCCAAAAGAGTCCAACGTAATACAAAAGAAAAACTGTCGAAATTCGTCGGCTTCGCAGAAGGAGGAGCAGACATTTGGGATAGTTGTAGTTTTCGTCAGATTTGTTCTAAGTAAATGTAAAATATTAACGAACTAATTTAATATTGTAACATTTAAAAGGTGTCATTATATTTATATTTATTTAACATCCAATCTTATATAATTTAAACGTCCAGCCATAACGTTCTTGAAGCATTCAAACATGAGGTTCCTCCTAATGAAAGATATTCTCCTTAATATGTTAACATAATGTAAAAAGGCTGTTGTTGTTTAGGTCAACAGCCGAAAGGCTGGTTTGAACCTCTAGAGGTTTTACTAAGTAAAAACGAGGAGTGAGGTGGTTTACCATTGCCTTCCTCACTGAGTTGAAAGAGTATGCTTATCAGCACGCCAGGCCCTCCGAAAAGCACTCACTTTCCACCCTGCAAATGACACCTTCACTTCATTCACCACAGGGTCTGGCTGCATAGTGAAATTCATTACTCTCAGAGGAGATAACTCTGACTAGTGTCTTTTACACCTCTACCTCTTCTGTTCTTAAATAGTTCAGTCATATAAGTGGCTGACTATGTAATAAGAAACAGAACTATTTTTTTTTAGCCCTGGACCGAACAGATAGAGGCTGTAAACTGTAAAAAGGCTGTAAACTGTAAAAAATATTTATTTGTTGTGGAGACTTGTAAAATTATATTCTAAATTTAGATAAATAAATTGAAAAATTATGTATGACAAAAATAACCCTTTATTAAAAAAAAAAGACTCTTACGGTTGCTGAGAAAAAACTGAAAACGTTAACATTAAGTGTGATAAAAATGGTAATCATTTCTATCTTGGAAATCATAAGTTGTAATACGCTATTTTTGAGACCGGCTCCAAATAAACCTGCCTATAGATTCTATCTGTTTTCAATGAAAAACGATTAATATGATTAGGCCTACACTAAATTTTAAGAAATAAGATTTTTGCGATGAATTTTTGAGTATAAAAATAAGAATTTTACTTTCTTTTATTACATGTTAACCATGGAGTAGCATGTGCAACTTCCCATTCTGTTCAACAAATAAAAAAATTATTAAGTATACAAATGTATTTAATTTACGTGAAAATAAGGATTGTCGCCTATTTTATCATTTAAGCAGCAAATAAAATTGTATCTGGTGAATAGACGGTTTTTTTGATTTTATGCAGTTTTATTGGAAAAGTGCTTTTCAGTTTCAGAAGCGATGTTAAAATTGTTACAGTTATAGTACCTACTTAAGATTTGGCCATTCGAAATGTTTCAAACTATGAAGTTTTTAACATATTTATTTTTCTATTAACGGTTTAGTATTTTTATCAGTCGGATTTTAAATTTAAAATGCTATTAACACAAAATGTCTCGCTTATTTTTAAACGCGCCATGTCATTGTTATTTATTACTATATTTTTTCTTGGATAAACAGTCAAAAATAGTTTAAAAAATTGAATGGGAATATAGTAACCGTTATTTTTACAACTTAAAATAGTTTACAATAATAAAATTCTCTGACAGGTGTTACGAAATTATGAAGTTGTTAAAAATATTCCAGATATTTATATTGTCACAAAGAGGTTAAAAAGAAAAAGTATAAAAAAGTATGAAAGAGAAGCAGTCCTAATTAAGCCTACAGCAACCGGTGAACATACAAAATAGAAAGCTTCGTGTGAGAAGAGCATCAATAATCCACGTGCAGACCACGTGTCACCCAAGCGGGCTCCGCCATCTTGTTTAACACCGCCACCTCACACCCATCTATGCAACTCATACAAGGAGAGGCAGAGTGGTGACTTTTTTTGCGAACAACTCACTTGACTTGCAATGTGTTTTGCAAACTTCCCGTTGCAGTAACCCTTTCCAATAAAATCTTGCATGCAATTATTAAGCGCACGCCATGCAACCAATACTAGACCGCATTATCATCACCCCTTGATTCAAAGACATAACAGGAGACAACAATGAAGCTATAAACAACCTTTTCACAAGACATTTGTCATTGGATGAAACGGCTTTGCAAAATTCATCATCCCCTATTTACCTGATGTACTGTTTACACTGTAGAACTAAATAGTTTTAAACAACTTCTTTGTACGATTAAAAAAATATATAGCTATGTATTCTGAAACCAATCTAATTTTATACCAGAAAAATATGCGTGAAATTATGTTACCTTTCTTAAGAAATATCATAAAACTTGTTTTATTTTAAATGGGTTATATTTTACCAAGAGTAAACAAAATAACTCATTAGAAATTGCTAATAATATAAATGTTTTTATAAATAATCTTTTAAACCACATGCCCCTTCTTCTTTCCTTTCCTCATCATTTATTATTTCTACTTCACTGTTATGTAGGGTACTGTACGAACGTCGCCGCCAGAATAGTAGTACCATCACCACTTTAATTCAATTATTTTATTTACTTCGCAAAATCTCGGTAGGTACGGCTTTTCCCAATGTTCATTTCCGGATTTTTTGCAAAATCCCGAAAGTGTCTTCTTTAAACCTTGATTTTTTTAATCCGTTCAGGAAAACTTATTTAAAAGGTCAATTAAGTAGAATTAATTTAATTTAAGGACAAAAAGAGTATCCATTTACAGTACATTGGATCAGATTTTGCGTTTTAAATACATGATGATTCTTAGTTGAATAAACGAATTTTGTTAGTTTCTGATAATGTGAAACTTGATTAATATCAGCCCTGTTTCGACGTCTTCAACGGTGAGATATACGAGGTGTGGCTATTCAGTAACGAGACAGACGTAAAAAAATTTATATTTATTTTATACATAATCACTTATTGTCACCTTCAATATACACTCCTTCTCTATCCCTACAACGCTCCATGCGAATTTTCCATAGTTGGAAACAGTGCTGGAAGTCATCTTCTGTCAACTCCTTCGGGACACGTACCGCTTTCTCTTTTACAGCTTCCACAGACTCAAATCTTGTCCCTTTTAATGCAGATTTCACCTTAGGGAAAAGGTAGAAGATAATAACATGTGATGAAACGTGGTTTTTTACTTATGATCGGAAACGAAGCGCCAATCCATGCACTGGAAGAGCCGAATTTCACCGAGAGCCAAAAGAGCTCGAATGAGCAAATCAAAATTTAAAGCAATGATGACTGTCTTTTTTTTTATATCCATAGGATTGTGTACCTTCACTGGGTTGCTGAAGGTCAAACAATTAATCAATATTACTACCTTGAGATACTTTCTAAACTTCGTCAAAGAGTAAGGATAAAACGCCCCGAAATGTGGAAGGACAAATCATGGGTTCTCCACCAAGACAATGCGCCAGCTCATTCCGCGTTATCTGTCAGGAGGTTCCTAGCCAAGTACAGCATCTCAGTGTTAGAACATCCACCTTATTCAACAGATCTTGCACCATGTGACTTCTACCTGTTCCCTAAGATGAAATCTGCATTAAAAGGGACAAGATTTGAGTCTGTGGAAGCTGTAAAAGAGAAAGCGGTACGTGTCCTGAAAGAGCTGACAGAAGATGACTTCCAGCACTGTTTACAACTATGGAAAATTCGCATGGAGCGTTGTAGGGATAGAGAAGGAGTGTATACTGAAGGTGACAATAAGTGATTATGTATAAAAAAAAAAAAATTTTTTTACAACGTCAGTCTCGTTATTTAATACCCACACCTCGTATTCTGTCAAGGGTGAAGTGTATTCACCTAAAAAAGGGCTGTGAAAGGTGGGTGTTCGATTCAAAATGCCTGTATAATTTTTTTTTTGTACAGTTCTTTTGAATTCGAGTACTCTCAGATAATTTTTGTTCAGAGGTCTTCTGTTTGTAATTTTTTCAGTTATTAGGCTAATTAGATAGACTAATGATTTTATATTATCGCTATTATTATTAATGTTATGCCAAACAATTGTTTTATTTAAGGAAGCTCAAAAATCAATGTTGTAGAAAAGAAGTAATAGTTTTAGATGTTTGAGGGATTTCTTGAGAGATCTTCAATGGTCTTAACATTGTTTCGTTCAATGAACAATTAAGTTAAGTTCAAAACAACTAAGTTACTGAAAGAGTAGACTATAAAATTTAAAAAAAAAATCAATAGAACTCTATAAGGATACCTAAACATTTGAGTCTAAGATAACTAGCAATGGACGTTCAATTGTATCGTTTTAATACAATAAAGCAGTGGTAGCTTTTTATTCCCAAACTGGATGGTTAAAAATCCCGTTTTAGAAATATGTCTAAGAAAACCGGATTACGAACGAAAACTGACCCGTTTATCTCAAACATACTGGATTTAAAAATCGAAGGGCCTGTACAGTACACTGTGTACCTAATAAGCGACATTAATTGTAAAAGAACCAGTTAGGCGAAGTTGAATAAAAGGGATTTACACAAATTAATTCTTTAATGTACGAAGAAATTACTTTCCCACAAATATTGAATGTTGTTCAGAATATAATACTTTACCTATAAGAATTCTAGAAATAATACGAATAATGACATAAAATGTCTTTTATTGATCGGGGTATATGAATTAAAACTAGTCGTTCAGGTCTTAAACTTCCTTTCAATAAACTAAAAAAAATTTAAATAGTTGTACTACATTTCAGCCTAATTACTTTGAACTTATTAAACTAATATAGCATTTGCACGTAAAACAAATACTGATTACTATTCTTATCGTTTTACGAAACGTTACAAATTTATTCAGAATCTTTGTTTATATTATTTAAATATTATAAAATTAAACCATTAATTAATAGTAGTATTATTAAATAATTACAAAATTATTCTATTTTATTGAAATGTTTGTCAAATTTTCTTAGATCGGCTAAGGGTAAATAAGACCAGATTCTTCGCTGTGACCTAAACATGTATTATCTGACAAATAAATCTTTATTTTCATAAAATAGTAAAACCCCTACATACTACTAATATTTTTTTCATTTTTTAATCCGATAATAAGATAAATCTATGAAATAAAACACAAGAAGGTACCTGGTTCGATTTCCGGTCAGATCTTATATTTTTTCCATCTGTTTATCGCCTCACATCAGTTCCTAACTACAAGCCAAGGATTATGTAGGAATCGTCACTTAAAATAAGAAAAATAAAAAAGTAAGAAACAAATAATTGAATAACTAAAGAACGAGTTCGAATATTTGTATTTTTCCATTTTGAAATTCTTTTAATTAGGGCCTAACTTCATAATTATGCATACATTTATTAATCTATGTTTAGGATTGTCACAGTAAATTTCCCTCTGTTTAGTCCCTTTACAGAGACAAGATTTCACCTAATTCTGAAGAACTTTCATTCGATTGACATTTTAAAGCTATCCTGTGTTCAGCGTACCTATTGTCTTGACAAAAAAATTTTCATTTTTAAAATTTGAAAGAAGACATTTTGAAACCTAAAATTTCATGGTCTATCCATTAAATTGAGAAGATGGAACACACAAATTATTAAAGAAAATTAAGGTAAATTCTTATTTTCTGGGAGAGGGATCAATAATCATTTATTTAAATCGATAAGAATTATTTGTGAACTATAGGCTAATTTTTTAAACATAGGTATTTTATTACGTTTTGGCGGCTCTATTTTTCTACATCACTTCGTGAACTCAGTGGAGCTGAAATGCGTGATTCCGTGTGATATGCGGACCCATTCGAAAATAACATCACGAAGATCGACTACTGTGTGGTTTATGGAATAAATACGTCTAGAAATGATATCTTTGAAATTGTATTCAATAAAACAAGACTAATATTGTGTTTAGGTCATCAGCCGAAAGGCTGGTTTGAACCTGCAGAGGTTTTACTAAGTAAAAAGAGGAGTGAGGTGGTTTACCTTTGGCTTCCTCACTGAATGGAAAAGTACGCTTATCAGCATGCCGGGCCCTCTGAAAAGCATTTATTTTCCACTCTGCAAAAATGACACCTTCACTTTATTCACTTCAGGGTCTGGCTGTATAATGAAATTTATTACTTTCAGAGGAGATAAATCTGATTAGTGTCTTTTACACCTCTACCTCTTCTGTCCTTAAACGATTCAGTCATTTAATTGGTTGACCATGTGATAAGAAACAGAAGTATTTTTTTTAGCCTTGCAACGAACAGATTGAGTGTAAATAAATTTGACACTCCATCTGTCTGTTATGGGCAGACTAATATTGATAATTTATTTTCTGCCTACCGTAAATATTTAAAATCTATTTTTAACTTCGTTTAGTTTAAAATAAAGTACTTTATGTACTCATACAGCAGGTTATAAAAAGAAAACAATTTTAAACTGGCCGTTTTGAAATAAAACTTTAAATAGAAACTCGGAAATGAGTTTGGAATTTGGAATGTTTATTGTACAGAATATTTAAATAAATAATTATCGGCAGAAATAGATAAGCGAAGGTCCCGTGATTCGTCGTCCAACCATTATATTGAATACAGGTCGTAGGACAATGATAATGTAGATGATTTAAATTACAAAGAAGCTTTAAATAATAAAAATATTATTTTCAGTTTACCAAACATTAGATATTTCGTGACTAATCTATTCACATTCTGCTGAAACGAAAACATAGACTTAAAATTTAAACAATCCTTTTGCGTACTTGGACCAAAATTATTTATATGTCCGACTCTTTTATACATTTATACAAATGCAGACGATGAAGAGTAATAGATAAAAATGAATGATAAAAAAATGACCTGATCGGAAATCGAACCCGGGACGCCTGGTGTAAAAGCCAGTTGCACTGACCGCTACACACCGGACCGGTTGAAATAAAAATTATCATTTCAAAACAAACTTTTGATACAAACAGCTCTCAAACCAGTATCCAGCTATGAAGTGCCTCCAATAACTCAATTATCTAAATTATTACAGCGTTTTCAGTCAAAGGTCATCTGAGCTCTAAATAGCTGCGCCCTGGTTCATGACCTTTGCTGAGATATATTTATTTCAACAGATAAGAAATTTTAAAATTTAGTGTATCGTACGCAAAACTGCTTAAATCACACAAAACTTATTCGGCAATCAATTTATCGGACAACAGTGGTGACATACGTGGCTAAAACAGAGACTCCCTGCAGACTAATTTTGTTTATTAACTTGGTTATTAATTATTTACATTTTCTACAAAATTTTGCTTCATTATTTTTGTAATAAACATCAAACTGTGAACAGCTTTTAATTTTTAAAGGTTTTTCCTCTGGGAGATACCTTTTCATGTTAATTAACATTTTACTAAATCTATTTATTGTTCTGTAAAGAACAGTTTATACATAAATCTGTAATTAAAAAAAGTATTTTATAATGTTGTATTCACTGCTTTGTTGTATGCAATCCAGTAGAAAAATTTAAGGTGTTGAGTAAAAAATTAAGTAGGCCTACCTACTTATATCATTACAAAATTTAATTTAAATTAAGTTCTTAATCAAGAACTGAAAAAAATTTATTAAAATTAAGTTCTTAATGATTAGTTACGAAGTGGTAAATTTGAACTTAAAGTCGTTATTATGTTCTTGCTAATGAACAAAACGTTTTCAGAATATGTTCATTAAAAATAAAATCCCATATAAAATCACATATATAAAACTCTTTCTCAAGTTAACATTAACGTTTCTTGAAACGCCAGTGCCTCATTATGCACAACACAGTAAAGCGGATAGTATTAAAATACATATGAATAGTTGAATGTTAGGCCGCAGAGAACGTGTAACATTTTATGCCTATTCTTTACACGCCCTCTTATAAAAAGAACTGTTTCTTGAAGAAAAAGCAGTTGCTTGGAACCCCCATGCTGTTAAGGGTCACTTAAGTTCTTTTTAATTCTATTCGCCTTCTTCAAACTGACCTTCTGGTGGGAATCCAAGCCGTACTGGAATTTTTCAGACTAGTTTCAATAAACTGGGCATCTATACCTGTATGTCAAGAACTAGATAGGTAGCTGGACCAGTTCGGAATAATTTGATAGACCAGAGGTCGTCAACTGCATCTATAATTTGCTCTCTGTTGTAGTATGCGGGACCGATTTCATCAAATAATAACAGTCAGTTAACCCTTTCTTCTGTTAATCTGGATTTTTACTTTCTGTTTAAGTGAAAGGAAAATATTATAGTACGTTCAAACGTTCTAACAAAACAATTGAGATAAAGGTAGCGCGCTAGCCTATAACGCGAAGGTCCCGGGTTCAATTCCCGGTTAGGGTCTGTAAATTTTCAAAAGTTTATACTTATCGTTACATAACCCACCGTAATCTCTAATAACCGAGCTTTTATGTTAAAGAAATAAACTAAAAAAAAAACGAAGAGAATTCGTTATAAAACCACATAACACTTTTATAAATTATTTCGGATCTCAATGTATAGCCAACATAAATGCAAAATATAATTGGGTGACTGACTGACGCACTCACTCACTCAAAACGAAATTGACAAACCGAATAGGCTAAAAACTTTAAATTATTGATTAATTTAAGGGTTAGGTGCTTGCTAATAAAATATTTTGAAAAATTATATTTCTGATTTAAGAAAATATAAAATTTCTTAAACTCTTTTTATTTCATTCTCAGGTTTTGGTTGTCGTTGAACAAATTTTAATTAATAAAAAAGTAAGTTTATTATTTGAATATAAATTACAGTAAAATCAATAAATAAAATAGTATATATTTTGTAAATGCGAAACGAAAAGAGCGGGAGTTTCAAGTAAAACATATAATTTCTCAATAATATGGTGTGAACCTTTACACAAATTTCTCTTGCCAATATAAATAAAAATGTAATCTACATGTTTAATCAATAGTAAATGTAAATTTCGTCGTTTAAATTGTTCGCAATCTTTTTTTACAGATTTTGATGAGCAAAATACAAAAAATCACTAATTAACGTTAAACTAAGTGTTGTAGGAAAAACCGATTGAAATAAACATATCTTAAATTCGTACAGCTTTAATGTAATACACTTTTGCCCTAAAGTGCATATTATGGCCGCAACCTTAAAAACCACTTTTTACCATGAAAACACAGCTTACTAGAAGTTTAGCAGACATAACGCTTACACTATCTAGCAAAACATAAAAAAATTAGTTAATAAATGAGGCGATTTTTTAAAAAAATCGTAGGAGGCATTTTGAAAAATTGAAAAAATGAAAAATTATACGGTTAAAATACCACTTCCGGTCAACCAATTTTGATGAAAATGTTCGTGTTGCGCCCTCTAGTGGTACCTAACTTAACTTCCTATTTCAGCTTCGTGTGATATTCCATTTTGAAATATTTTGTTCAATCTCATAAACACACTCAGACCTTTCGTAAAAACATAATATTTTTGGGTTCAATAGGCCTGAAAACGTGTATTTCCTTTAAAAACACGATTTCAAGAATCCACATGAAAACAAAAGCTACTTTCCTTCTCTTTATTTTAGTACAGGGCAAGACAAAAAATCGAAAGGATTCTTTAAGCTAAGCTTTTATAAGTCATTAAAAACAAAGAAGTACAAATTTCATAAAATTTGTAAAACATTTCTCTGTTACTGTCATTTGTTTATGTAGTCTATTAGTGAAACATTATTATAAAAGTTTTAATACTGTCTCAGTTTTCTTATGAAGTCGATCGCCGCCTCTTCTTTGAAATCCTTTTAAAGAAAAAAACATCTATAAAATAAATGAACATCGGGAACAGGAAGTAAAATAAAATGTAGAAGACGTAAGTTATGTAGTTCTTTTAAAAAAATCTAAAAGCTTCTTGTGGCATTATACGTGTAACTTCGTCATTATGCATGTCAGTTATTTGTACCACGAATAAAAAAATTTATATTAAAAAAAGTCATAAAATTAAACCCTTCTTAAATTGCTATCAAATACGAGTATTAGTCTAAAAAAGGTGATGAATTGATTAGGTAATAATTTATGATTAATATATCAGTTTAGACACCAATTTTAATTACAGTAATTCCCCTTCAACAGAACTGATAGAACTATCCCGGTTCGGATAACTGTTAATCCGGATAAGCACGATGAAGTAATATGATGACTATTAGTGATTAATATTGTTCTAAACTGAAAAACTACCATGTAAAACTTCACAGTAAAAATAACTGCTGTGTGACTATTACATGCAAAAAAATTGATTTTAATATATAAGTTAGATCCTGTGGTTCAACTGGCTTCTATGCCAGGGGTCGTGGTTCGATTCCCGGTCCGCTAAGATCTGGCATTTTTCATTTACGTTTGTTACCCTTCATCGTCCGTATTCATATCTATCAATGTGCAAAAGTGTTTAACGTAAAAGAAAAAAAAAATTGGTGTGAAACACTCACACTACTTCCTCTTGCTAATACAAGTAATGACCAATATAATCTAATATTAGTAATAAAACATTAAAAATTAAAAAAATCTGGCCTCAAAAACACAACCTAATTTTAATCATAAGTGAATGTTGCAAAATGAAAATCAACCTTAGTTAAGCTTAATAATACGGAAAATCACTCTTTCGCTCTAAACTAGGCTCTGTAGAGAAAAATACTTAAAATAAAAGTTGTACATCTTTTAATTTTCTATAAATTTGATTATATACACTTTTGTCGTAAAATGGATACTAAGGCTGAAATATTAAAAAATAACTTTTACAGATTTTCAAGAAAAAAAATAGTACTAATTACCGCTAAACTAAGCGTTATACAAAGAAACGTTTGAAATAAAAGTTGTAGGATTTAAAATTTTCTACAACCTTTATGATAAACTTTTGCCCTAAAATGTATATTAATCCCGCAATCTTAAAACAACAATTTTTTTCTACGAGAGAACAGCCTCTCCAAGAATTTCAGCAGATATGGCGCCAACCCTATCTTTTAGAGTATAACAAATTTAGTAAATGAGGCGATTTTTAAGAAAAATCGTAGGGGCCATTTATGAGAAAATCGCAAAAAAGTGAAAAATGACACGAATAAACTACTACTTCCGGTTGACCGATTTTGATGAAAATGTTCGTGTCGGGTTCATTAGTAGTATCTAACTTAAGTTTCAAGTTTCAACTTCATACTTTCCGTTCTTGAGATATTTTGTTCACACACAGACACAGACCAATCGCTAAAAACATGTTTTTTTGGGTTCAGGGGGTCTGAAAACATAAGTATATCCGGTGAAAACTCGATTTCAAAAAATCGACATGAAAACAATGCTTTCCTTCTTATTTATTCATATAGGCAAGAGAAAGTAAAAATACAATTTAGCCCAGTATTACTATTATTTTAGCTTTCCTTAGGTCTGGATTGATGGATACCTGAGTAAATTATAAAATAATATTTTTGTTTTATCTAGTAATTAGGTATTTAAACCATTCAGTATAATAAACTAATGATGAAGAATTGAAAACAGTTCAATTAGCAGGTCATTTGCAAACATGTTTTGGAACAGTAAAATAATAAAATAAAAGTGATGACCGTGGTAAACCTGTATGTAATAAGAGAGTGTCAATTATGATTCCGTTTTATGAGCGGTATAAATTAAATTACAACGTTTTTGCAAATAATTAACCACTACCTAAAAGTTTCATTAAGTTAAAGCTTGCTAATAAATTTAAAGACCTGTTGAAATCAACTGGTTGTTATTAATTTAACTTTATTAATATCATGACAACAAATTTAACGTTTTAGATCATGTTTGTCTTTTTAAATTCTTTTTATTACGGAATAAATTTTGTTTTGATAACCACACAATTTATTAATTTTTATACTTCCTGCTAAAAATTTTGGCATAAGTAGGCATAAATTTAAAGATAGACAAGTCTCAACTGCATAACTTCATGACTATTCGTCAGGGTGTCACCATGCGAAACCAGTTTAACTTAAAAATCTAATCTTTTTTTTACGAGCAAACTGATTTGATTCGGAGCGTTAATTTCTTAAACCTTTTTAAAATGATAATATTGATAATACTGTGGTTAATAGTGACCATTTCGGATTTGAACATATTATGGGTGTTTTGACGTCGAACAAATTTCCCAGATAGCCGCCGCCGTAGCGTAGTGGTAGCCCGCGGCTACCACGCGGAGGTCCCAGGTTCGATTCCCGGCTAGGGTCTGGATATTACAACAAGTCACAACCCAACGTTCCATAATCCACTGTAGTCACTAATGACCAAGTTGTTCATGCGACTTTAAATTTTAAAAAAATCCCGGATCTTAGTCGGGAACCGAAATTAAAAATATATTACCGACTAAGCAAAATTGAGTAAATTCTCTTAACTAGATGCATACTTAATAAATACCTAATCGTTTAAGTAAGAGACCTTACAGTTGGAAACATTTCAATTGAACCCCGAATGTAAACATATTTTTCTTGAATATTTTGTACTGTTCAATTTTTTATTGTTATAATTTCCTGTTCCTTTTTTTTTATTTTGTTTTACGTCTGTTTTCCAAATTCTGTTAATTCAGACGGTGAAGAATGATGATGTATGAAAATGAGTAATGAAAAAATACCAGACCTGACCGGGAATCAAACCCAGGACCCCGGCGTAGAAGCCAGTTATTCGTTTGTATTATTCGTCGGTATTATCTTTAAATTTAAAAACAAAGAAGCTGTAAAAGAATCAACAATCCAGTTTGGTTCAAATGATTACGACAATAACATTTTCGTTTTTGAGAAGTAACATTATTATTTTGAAATAGTTTGGCAAATAAAAAAAGTTAAAAAAATTAGTCATTCTTATTAGATTAAAATAATATATATCGAGGAATAAAACAACTTGATTTTAAATCGACAAGGTGTGAAGTTTTTTTTAAGAATTTCACTGGTATCGAGAACTAGCTTAATACTACATCCAATAGATGGCGTTAGTAGTATTTCATTTAGTTTAGAATGCTGTGAATGTGGGGGACCAAAAAAAAGTATGGATGAATCATTTCTTAGTCAGCCTACGTTACTACAGAAATTTCTGGAAAAGTATAAAACATTAATTTACTTAAAAATGTATCACTCACTACCTGCCTGATTCATTAGCGTCTGCAGCTAAAATAAGATATTCCATGATTTTATTATATTAATTAGCAGTCTGCCGGGAGTCAAACTCAGAACACTTGGCTTAATAGTTGATTAGGTGTCTTTTTAGCCACTTACTTATGCGACCTTGTACTGTGTATGTGTGGAAATTTGGCGTTTCGGATGAAAATCTTGTGTTACCATTCTGGTATTTGGTTACTGTAATAAATATAGCATGCAGTAATTAAGTTATTAAAAGTAAAAAAGAAAACAACCCACCCGACCAGAGCTTTTCAGCTTTAAAAAAACTGAAAAAATGATTGTAAAACACTACATAATTACCTATCCAAGGCAAAGGCTTTTAGTCATATTTGGGTAGGTCAATTTTCTCCACCTACGTTGTGAATTTAAATGCATTATAGCTATAGGAAAGAATGTGTGTATGGGTTACTATTGTAAAAGAGATATGGAAATAAATAAAGTCACATTATTATTATTATTATTTATTTTACAATATACAAGAGTTTCTTTCTAAATACTTTTTGTTTTAAAAATAAAATTTTAGTAAACGAAGTGAGATAAATTCTGTATATATTTGGTAATTATTAGATGAGTCACTTAATAAACCAATTAATTAAGAAGTAGAATTAGAAATTTAATGCAGAATATTTATATTTATTTAGAAATACAACAGTTAAAAATAAAAATGTAGACCTGTATGTAGGTTTTATAATAGGTAGTAGATAATTTTGTACGTTAGTCATTTGTGCTGGCATCACCGGTCTGAGTCTCTGTTGCTGATGTTACCATAAATATTTTTTAATTCTCTTTATACGTATTGTATTATTTCATTATAATTGTAAATTTTCTTCTAGGTATTAATTATTCTATTTATATTTTGAGCCTTGGTAATAACGATTGTTTAAGGCGCGATCTGACGTTTCAACTGAAAAGTTTATCATTTTTGACCATAACCTTATTCGGAACATTTTGTTATTTAAGCGTGATTTGCGCTGTTTACCGTGACTTGAAAATTGTGTCTCAGCGGAAAAATGTGAATAACTCTTAAAAATTTTCGTGCAATGATTTATTACGACTTTTGACGTAATATCGATCTACTTACTTCCACTTTTGGTGATAAACCCCCATACTTTGCTACTGTGAAACTATGTAAAATGAATTTTAAATAGTGCTAATAGATAAGTTATCAATTTTTGTCTTGTGATTTCCTATATTCCTAAGTCATTTATTTTATTTTTGAAGTCTCCTGGATGTTGTTTAGGTCAACAGCCGAATCGGTTGTTTGAACCTCTAGAGACGTAAGTAGGCCTAAACGGTTTTAAGTTTTAAGTAAATCGAGGAGTGAGGTGGTTTACCATTACCTTCCTCGCTGAGTGTAAAAGTATGCTGATCAGCATGCCAGGCTTTTTGAAAAGCATCTACTTTCCACCCTGCAAATGACATCTTCATTTCATTCACCACAGGGCCTGGCTGTATAATGAAATTCATTAATCTCTAAAGAGATAATTCTAACTAGTAAATGTCTTTTACAGTTCTACATCCTCTGTTCTTAAATGCTAGTCACATACTGTAATTGGCTGACAATGTGATCAAAAACAACTATTTTTGGTAGCCGTAGAACTAGCAGATAGAGTGCAAATAATTTAACACTCCACCTGCCTGTTACGGACATTCTCCTGGATGTACAAATTATAATAGTGGCCCTATTTTTCTTTGTTAGTATATTGCATTTCTTTTGCAGTTGTTAAGTAATAAATTTAGCACAATGCTAATATCAAAGATAATCAATTTTTATTTTGTCGTGTCCAATGACTCTGGATGCAGTTAACTAAATACACCTCAATCAGTTGTTAGTAGAATATGTTGGCAGCAGCTTCGAATTGTTAAGTTACATACAAGTACGTAGTTACTATGGTGACCAGCTCTAATCCAGTCATGAAGATACACCACAATGTGTGACCCTGTTCAACTTCATCCCATCTTATGTCAAATATCCAAAAAAAAAAAAACAATAGTCTGACTGGGGCGATTGTTGGGAGTGAAACTAAAATGACCGATAGAAAATAAAAGTTAAGATACCACATTTCGATTACAATGGTAAAGTAATTTGAATTTAAAAAGTTTGACTTATTTGGAATGGGTCATCGGTAAACATCGTACCTTTAGAAGTCGGTGATTAGCGAGGATAGTAAATTTATATGCGTAGTAGTCAACGGCTGTCACGTAGACTGCCAGTTATACAGAATTTATTGGCTCCGAATAGCGCCGTTCTGGTTAATTGACAGTCAGTTTATCGCTTAAATCTAACAGTACAACTAATCATTCGGTTTTAAACACATCGAAATTTTTGGAAATTTTTGAAGATTTTCTTCTTTTACGATAAACTTATTTTTTCAATTAACTGGTGTCGTTAGCTAGTTGACTAGTTCTTTACTGTATTTACTCAGAATTTTAAGTACGGATTTGTCAAAAATTTGCGGTATTTTCTGTAATTTTTGGGAGAAGAATTTAAAGAAACATTTCATCGTAGAAATATTTTTCTTAAGCAATGAAATTTGTAGTTCTCTGAAGAAGAACATATAGTTTTACAAGGAGAGAAGATTTCTTAGGCCCTTTTATAAATTCATGTGTAACTACGCTACCGAAGACTTATAAAATCCGTGGAACTGAAGAAATAACGGATTTGAAAAATTCTAAGAAGTCTTAAAATATCATTGTTAGCTTATATTTTCCATAAAAATTACTTTTTGAAGTCAATTTGAAACCTGAATATTTTTAAACAGTGTAAAGTCATCATACATGAAAATTTCCCTAAGTATTTTTTTAAGGTTTATCCCAAAATTTATTTTGTATCCCTTCTAAAGTAAAACGGAAAACATACATTGTTTTTTTTCCTATTTTACTGCACTGGTATTAAAAATCGAATAGTCTGTCGAAAAATAAAAGACAGCTGATAACTGTCTACTTAGTATGATTTTGACAGCACACTTCAGGAACAAGTTATATTCCTTAATAAATATTTATTTAATTATAAAGCTACAAGTTAATAAAAGTTTCCCTTAGCGATCATTAAATTACTACGAGCGTTCACAATTCTTGTATTATCATCAAAACAACGAGTAATTGAAATTCGTATATCTGAATTTTAATTAAATTATTTCTTTCAAGTAACAAATTTATATTTAAACTGATACTGATAGCGCATGATAAATGACGAGCCAGGAGCTACGAAAAGCGTTTGAACGACAAATTTCAAAAATACAAGTGAAGTAAGTTATTGATTTTTTTTAGTTTATTTTTAATTGCGTTAACATCCTGGTCATTAGCGACTACTGTGGGATGTGGAACGACGGGTTTGAACGTGACATAATTTTCAGCCTCTAGCCGGTAATAGAACCCGAGACCATCCACTGTGTAGTCCAGCACGCTGGCTACTACCCCAAAGAGGTGGTCTGTTTGCTAATTGAAATTTAATTAATATTATGTTAATTCTTTTATACGAAATTTTACCGTAACCTGCATACACGTATTTATGGTTCAGTAACTACAGTTTCTTAAATAGAATTTACCGGGATGTCTTGAGATTCGCTGTTAAAAATGGAAAAAAATCTGCTGGAAACATGAACGCATTCATTATGTTTCATTTTTTAGATTTTTGTTTAATGACGTATATCATGCTTTGCTTTTACCACGAGTAAATAAAGCATAGCCTAGGGTTTTAACCTGTTTTCAGACCGTAGCTGGATATCAAATACGGGACTTTCAGCTTAGCAATCTAACACTTTTCCGGTTGAGCCATAAAGGTGAGCATATGCCATATTATTTCCTACGCAACTGCTTAAATTTCGATGTCGCAGGCCTAAAAAGAGTAAAATAGGGAAAGTAGTTTGGCAATCTACAGTGCCATTAACTGTTGAGACAATGACTTCAATTCGATTTGGAAATATAACCAGTGGAATAATATTACTGCAAATTGATTGCTGTAAAATTGCCTTTTGTAGTAAAAGGAAAGTCATAAAGAGTACAAAAACTCGTAAAGAAACGGAGACGTGATGGATAAACTGAATAGTTTTCAGTGCATACTATACCTATGTGGGACAATAGCAAAATCACTGGGTAAAAGAGATCGAGAAGGAACCCAGTTGAAATTTTACAAGACTTTGGCTGTTCATGTATTGCCATACGATAGCGAGTTCTGGGTACTTAAGAAGAAAGATGAACGCCAGACCCAGGCAGCGGAAATACGGTTCTTTAGAAGAGTTCAGGGGTGTAGTTTGATGGATCACATTAAGAATGAGGAAATCCGGGCCCATTGAAATGTCTCCTCTCTGTTAAAAACACTTGGTATATACAGAGAGGAATGGGAGGAACATTTGATACGAATGAATGAGAATTGATGGGCGAAACGAGCATTTAATTACATTCCTGATAGACGAAGGATGTGGGTAGGCCGCGAAAGAGATGGGAAAAGAAGTCGGAACAGATCAGAGGGTCTAATCCATGTCAGGAAGAAGTAAGAAAAAGCCAAAAACATACGACTTAATTTGAATACAGTACCTGCTTTTCCCCATCGCATGGTGATGGAATTTTAAACTAGGAGTAGTTGAACTGCTGGTTCGAGACCAATAGAAAATAAAAAGTACTATAAAAAAAGTTCCGTTTCTTTTCTCTACCTCTGTCAAATAATTATCAAGAATTCAACTGATTGATCGATTAATTAATTAATTATCTATTAGTGTCGTCAATTAGTGTTATCTCTTCTGAAAGTAATGGTTTACATCATGCAGCCAGATCCTGTGGTGAACGAACTGATAGTGTTATTTCCAGAATGGAAAAGTAAATGTTTCCCGAGAAGTAAACTTAAACAAGGGTTTAAACTTTTCGTCGTTGACCTAAGCAATAAGAAAGTACACTTATCCGTATAAGACTAGAAGCAGTACGTTGCCTTGAAATTTGGAAGATCTAATAAAATGAATAATTTTGCCCATAACAGGCAGTTGGTCTTTGCTAAATTATTTGCACTCGATATGCTAGTTCCAGGGCTACAAAAAGAAGTTCTGTTTCTTATCACATGGCCAGTTATATGACTGAAGCATTTAAGAACAGAAGAGTTTGAGGTGTAAAAGACACTTATCAGAGTTTTCACTCTTAGAGTAATGAATTTCATTATACAGCCAGACCCTGTGGAGAATGAAGTGAAGGTGTTATTTTCAGGGTGGAAAGAAGATGCTTTTTAGAGTGCCTGGCATGCTGATAAGCATAATTTTCCACTCAGTGAGGAAGACATAGGTAAACCACCTCATTCCTCGTTTTACCAAGTAAAGGATCAAAGGTTCAGACCAGTCTTTCGGCTGGTGACCTAAACAATAACAGAATGAAAAAAGTTTTTTTTTGCATTTACGAGTAAATGTTTTCAAATATGTTATCAGGAACTGTACATTATCGTCAATTACCCAATTTTATTATTTTTGACTTGGATTTGTCGTGAATTTTATAAGGTTCTCCAGTTGGATTTGCTCATGTGTGGCTGCTGCTGATCACTGTACAAAGTTGCTTGCCTAACCGGTGTTACTTAACAATAAATAACAACTCACCAACTAACTAATTGGGTTGGCCCAGAAGCCCCGTGCACAGTAATTTGATGTATTGCAACATCATTATCCTATAAACGTAATTTAATGGAAAGTACACAAAGCACATTCAAAAGACTTTCCATTGCTGTCATAAAATACAACACTCAAAAAGATCGATTGATAATTGTCGGTAGGCTTAGGCATTTAAAATTTTTTTTTCAATTAATTTTTATTGTGAACTGTGAGAATTAAGCAAAATATTGTGTTCTGATGATTCGCTATTAATAACTACGTAATATCTTCAAACCTCCATAGATCGAAAAGGCTACGTGAAATGACCAGTATGTTCTTTATTTTACGTTTTTACGTTCTTTTCAAATAAAATTTTATTAAACAATGTAATTTTTCTAAATTAAATATTTATCCCGCCTTTAGGCATCTGGAAGGATAAAGAAGGTTTTTGACCGACCAAGGACGAACAAGAAATCAGGAACTAGCTGGCATTCCATTCCATTCGAGCCGGCATCCTGTCTTTCTCCTTCTTTATTCTCCTTCTCGAAATTCTGCCGGTAGAACAACCGCACCCACATCCACTTACATTCAATTTCTGAGAAAATATCCAAGTAATCTTTCTTTATCTTTCTCTTGACACGCTGAGTTACTTCTTAGCAATCATTACCTACTCACCCAGTAACTTGCACCTCATTAATTTAACACCGCTTCTTCAAAGTAACGTTCATTTTTATGAAAGTTATACGTACAAAAATACTTTATTTTATAACATTGTTATAAAAACCGTTAATAAAGTAAATCCTAAATACCAGTAACACAGTGAACAAAGAAAATTTATGCGGGTGCTAAATAGTCTCAAATACAATATTAAACATTTCGTAATTTTGTAGCAAATAAATGAATAGAAATTACTTTGTTCGTGGAAATTTCTCAATTAATTACGGAATATAAAACTTATCACAATAAACAGGATTCAAAGAGATGAACACTGTCATCGGTTCTTTTCAGATATGTCTTGAAAAAATAATAAGAAAATGGTACAAAGAATTTAAAAAATAAATATTCACGAACATACAAAAAATAGGAATTAAAAAATAATACATATGAATCCTATTGACATTTGCAGATGATACCGAAATTTATGCAAAAGATATTAAGCAGGATAAAACTTAAATTAAGAAAATGAAGGAGTACACTAATTAAATCTAACTATTTGTAGTTTTTCATACGATATTTGTCTCACATGAAAAACAGAGTGGTTCTTAAACAGTAAAAACGGCAAA
Source organism: Catonia carolina (assembly GCA_035578175.1). NCBI lineage: Eukaryota > Metazoa > Arthropoda > Insecta > Hemiptera > Achilidae > Catonia > Catonia carolina. Next base: position 68,792,139 of record JAQMRL010000002.1, read on the forward strand.
ATACAAGTTTCACAACCTAAGAAATAAAGAGTTTAAGTTAAATATTTAGGAATAATAATAATAATAATAATAATAATAATAATAATACCAAATATACTAGAAACATTCGGAATGAAAGACAGGATATGGAATGGATATTGCATATCATATTACAAAATACATTTTTAATGAAAATTTTTACTGTCTAAAAACTCAAAATTAAGACGTTAGAAAAAGATAGTTCTCTCAGAAGCCATTTACAGTGGAGAAAAGTTATTACCATTTTCAGAGAAAGGATAAAATAAGGTAGAAAAGCAATGAAATAAAAAGTTAAATTTCATTTTCGAAGTATAAAAATGGAGTACAGGTAGACATTAAGAAATCAGAAGATAAATTGGGAAAAAATAAAAGATAGAATCGGGAAAAGGATTTTCAAATTTTACGGACATGTCTTTAGAATAATGAACACGTAGATTAATAAAGAACAAAATTAATTTTTGGCCGCCTCCGTAGCGTAGTGTTAGCGCACTAGCCTACCACGCGGAGGTCCCGGGTTCGATTCCCGGCTAGGTCTGGAAATTAAGTCACAATCCAACGTTCCATAACCCTCTGTAGTCACTAATGACCAACCTGTTGATGCGACTTTAAATAAATAAATAATTTAAAAAAATAATTTTAATGAAAATAGAATAACAAAAACGAATTGTTTGAAGAAAACCAAAAAGGACTTTAATATATTGATTGTTTCAAAAGACCTAATCAAAGATACGGAAAATATCGGCTAAGAAAAAAATAGAGTCTAGATTTCCAAAAAAGGAAAGAAACTATGAATTGCAAAAATAGACAGAAATAAAGAAGAAGCAAGTAAGATTGAAGGAATTTCTGAACAAGCAATTCATTTGTTTTTGGATTAAGCGGACTGTAAGGCTTAAGATGAAAATATAAAATGAAATACTGTTCGTTACTACTACCATTTACAGTAGAATTTCAGAAACCGAAAATCCGTGAACATGACATCCCGTGTAACTTGATACCACGTTCAGGTTAGAATATTGTGAATATATCTGAAGGGAATGTGGGTTCTAGAATTTTCGAGGAAGACCGAGAGATACATTTTTAATGAAAATTTTTACTATGTCTAAAAACTCAAAATTAAGACGTTAGAAAAAGATAGTTCTCTCAGAAGCCATTTACAGTGGAGAAAAGTTACTACCATTTTCAGAGAAAGGAGAAAATAAGGTAGAAAAGCAATGAAATAAAAATTTAAATTTCATTTTCGAAGTATAAAAATGGAGTACAGGTAGACATTAAGGTACATCTTAATGTAAATAATAAGAGTAATAAATAGTGTTTTCCGAGAAATAGTTAGAAATATTATGTGTAATAATAAATGGTCTTTTATAGTAAAGGTAGCTATTGTTTTACAGGTATTGTAAGAGCCGGGTACCTATTTAGATAATTGGCCTTTTTGTAAGACCTTCTATTCAATCCTAATTTGTTTACAGTTGTTAAGATTTATTCAGAAACCGTCAGAACGATTTGTATTTTATTATTACATCGAAAATCTCTGTCATTTCTTGAATTCTGTATTAGCCCAACTATATAATCAGCCAATTTGTTTACGGTCAGTCAGTCTCAATTTGTCTGTGTTTGCGCGAGCGAATCGCGTAGTGCTAAACGGTTACGTTTTGAGTAGGCCAGCGTTACTGTGAATTACTCTCTATTGTTTAACGTTTATTTACTCTGTATCATAAATTATAATTAGTTGTTATTTATTAAGTAATTTAATTGTAATTTACTTGTAGATTTTAGTCACTTATTTAAAATTGTAATTTTTAGTTGTAATAAAAACTTATAATTTTAAACTTTAGTGTCTTAATTATTTAATTTATCCAGATCCCGAAACGGACCTTACAGATAAGTGTCACAATATTTTATACTGGACAACTACGGGGAAGCCACATAAAAATTCGTTGCCGACTGTTTTTATACCCTCTCTGGCACTTTTAAACAATTCCGTCGTAATTTTTCAACGGAACATTGGAACACGTTCCACTTTCACTTTTAAGCTAGTTGACTTTACTCAAAAAGTATTTCCACGTAACCTTACATTTTTGTTAAAGCTACATCACGCCACATCCGCTGTTCATAAGATTCTAACGTATTGAATAACATGTATTACATGAAAAGGATGTGTAATTTTCCTGTAAGACTACACAAAAGGAGAAGGAAGGGCCGTTTTAGGAAGAGGTGGACGGATGCTGTCGCAAATGATTTGATTTTGATGGTGTCAGAGGACGGAGGGTGTTAAAAACTAACAGAGAATGGTGGAGGAAGCCAAATCCCACCAAGAGCTATAGAGCTACAAGATTATTAGTCATCTTCCTTTGTTTTTAAGTGTAGTTAAGTACGAGGAACGTTCAGTGATAGACAAATTGATGTAGAAAGAAAATGATTTATTCAACGACAGTAAAACTTACATTCTTTTTAACTCCAGCAACAGACACTTGGCCCTGCGTTCTGTGTGCTTTCTGCTCCAAGTATAAGTAACTGGCTGTACCATTAGTGTATCACTTTTTTGATCACTTTGTTTTTATCGAACTTTTTGACGCGAACAGAGTCTTTGAGAAGCATCTTGGTGTCGTTCAGTAATGAGACAAATTGGTGTAGAGAGAAAATTATTTATTCAACGACAGAGAAACTTACATTATTTTTAACTCCAGCAACAGACACTTGGCCCTGCGTTCTGTATGCTCTCTGTGCCGAGTAGAAGTAACTTGCTGTATCATTAGTGTATTACTTTTTTGATCACTTCGTTTTAGTTGAACTTCTTGACGCGAACAAAGTCTTAAGGACCCTGAACACATAGAAATCGGAAAGTGCGAGATCTGGACTGTAAGGAGGACGTGGTAACACCTCCCAACCAACTTCTTGAACGTCACTCGTTCTCTGAGCGGCGTGGGACGCACGTTGTCATTCAAGAGAATTCAACCTTTTGAAAGAGCGTCCTTACATTTTCGTTTTATCACGGATTCCATTTTGTGTTGGAGCTTTTAGAGTAGTACTCACTGTTCACAGTGCGTCGTTCTTCTAGATAGTCTCAAAAATTTGGGCCTTGCGAGTCCCGGAAGACCGTCAAAATTACTTTACCAGTTAACGCGTAAGTTTAAAATATTTCTTGGTGAGCGAATCCGGATTTTCCACATAATTAAACTGTTTCATTTACTTATAAATGTTATCACAGTTTCAACACTTTTTACCAAACTAAATAAACACATATACTTTTCTTCCGGTGTATATATTTCAAGCAGAGCTGACATTTTGAAATTAACGAACGAGGTTATGTTTATATTATTTATTATCAAAACGTTAGTTAACAGTGTTTCCTAAAGTTGACAAATTGGCCCTCAAGAAGTTTTATTGTCATTAAATGAACCATTTTTTCTCTATGTTAGGCTAATTTATCTCGATAATTATCGAATGTACCTACTCATTCATGTTATTCGTATGTGAGAAATCAGTACATCAAAAAGGCAAGAAAGGGGAAAGATTACAGAAGAGTTTATTTTGTAAGGTTTCGTGCGTAAAAAGAATTTTTAAGATTTTTGAGAAAAAAAGAACGCACAATATATTATATTTCTGAAAAATTGATATGATTTTTCAAATTTTTTATTAGATAGGACCTGTAATCGTTTAAATGATTATGTATTTATTACGTATTGAGGTTGTCTTAATAAGTAAGGATTGTTAAAACTGTAGCCACAATTGACTAAATTCAAAAAGCTGATTCAAGTACGCTTAAGTAGAAAAGCTGGTGTACTATGACATGAGTGATAAAAAATATCGAAAAATTTGTTGTCGGTTGGAGGAAAGGAAATCAAGGAGTGAAGAATCTAGTAATGACAAGGATCATTGAAGTATAAAATGATGTAATTGCAGCTGAAAACATTGTGACTGACGTGGATTGTTCTACACATGTTAAGAGAAAATAAAAGCTCTCTTGAGAAAGTAACAGTAAAGGCTCCAAATCATTGGGCGTACGCTGAAAGATAATATGCCAAAAAATATTTTTTTTAAAATCTGGTTGTGAGACACGCACACGACCTTCTCCTGCCAATGACGCCAAATGTGAATAAATATCTGCGGACTTAAAAATTCGAAAAATCACTGATTGAGGCTAAACTAGGCTCTCTAGAAAAAAAATTTAATAAAAGAAGGTTTTTTTAAATTTTCTACAACACTTCAGTTCTATAAAAATCATTTCTCGTAAAATGCATAGCTACTAAGGCCGAAATCCTAAAAAATTCCCATTTTTTTACCGACTTTAATGAGGAAAATACGAAAATTCACTAATTTGACGCTAAACTTAGAATTGTAAAAAAATGTAATTTTTTTTAACTTCCTACACCTTTAATTGCATGTACACTTTTGCTCTAAACTGCATATTAAGGCCGCAATCTAAAACAAACCGTATGTGCAAATGCTGAGTAAAATGCGGTGAATGGAACTTCTGGAAATGTTGAGGAAAGAATGTTGAGTACTAACTGATAAATGTCAATCGTCACGAATTACGGTACCAATTTTTCTGGAGTAATGGCAGTTGACGGCCGACCGCTATTTCTCGGAATCGACTCGGCTGACTCTCGTTCTTCAGAAAACGCTTTTTGCCAACGGAAAATTGTACTGTCATTCAAACGGCCTTCTCCTTGCACCTTTCATCTTATTCATGGTATCAACAGCCGATAAACCGCGCCGAACACAATAGTGAATTGCATATCGTGGCTCTTTTTACTTTCTCTTTCCTGTATGAATATATAGGAAGGAAAGAATTGTTTTCATGTTGATTTTTCGAAATCAAGTTTTCACCGGATCTAGACGTTTTCAGATCACCTGAACCCAATAACGTGTTTTGAGCGATTGGTCTGTGTGTGTGTGTGTGTGTGTGTGTGTGTGTGTCTGTATGTGTGTATGTGTGAACAGAATTTCTCAAGAACGGAACATCGTACGAACTTGAAAAACTTTAAAAATCACCTAATTTACAACATTTTTTTATGCTGGACAAGATAGGGTAGACGCCACGTCTTCTGACATTCTTGGAGAGGCTGTTTTTTCGTAAAAACATTATTTTTCTAAATGTGCGACTTAAATATGCATTTTAGCGAAAAAATCTATTAAATGAAAGTTGTAGAAAATTTAAAAACCTACAATTTTTATTTCAAACACTGTTTTGTATGACGCTTATTTTAGCGGTAATTAGCGATTTTCTGTTTTTCTCACAAAAACGTGTGAAAAATCGATTTTTTTAAGATTTCAGCCTTAGCACGCATTTTACGACGAAAGTGCATGCAATAAAATTTATAGGAAATTAAAATATCTACAACTTTTATTAGAGAATTTTTCTCTACAGAGCCTGTTTAGCGTGAAAGAGTGATTTTCCGTATTTTGAAGCCAAACTGAGGTTAGTTTTTTGTTTACTTCTAGTCTTTTATTACTAATGTTAAGTTATATTATTACATATTTGCATTGGCAAGAGAAAGTTAAGTGAGTGTTTCACACCAGATTTTTTTAGTTCTGTGCTCACAGCAAAAATAACTGGAGGGTACCGCAAAGCACGTCTGACAAATGGATTGCTGAACTCTTACTAATTAACGGAAATCACAACTGGGCACGCTTTTGTAACAAGTTATACTTTGCATCTAAGGAGGCTCAAATTTTTCCAGTAGCGTTGATCGTTCGTACGAACGTCCTCCAGTTTTTTCGGGATACCTCGATGAAGTTTTTCCATTTGTGGAGGGGGTTCTTCACTCGAGGTACAAAATAAACTAAATTACTTATTTATTATTCTTTTCCAAGATAGACTACCGGAATAAAAATATGTACATATTAATAAAAATGTATAGAATTAACGGGCGCAGGGGGTACTACCAGCAAGAATTATTACCCAATCACCCTGGTTACTCAACAGTTCATGTGTATTAATATTCTTAAATCACCAGAGTTATTCCTTCATTTCATTTTCACTGATTGAGCAATCATTGCCCTTTCTGTTGTCAAGTTTAGTTCTTTTATTTTATTTTATATTTATTTCATTATACAATAGAAATAAGGACCAATTATGACGTGCTGGTTAGAAAAAACAAGGAAGAAATTTTGAAAGGGAAGTACAAAAAGAAGAACCTGCAGGGGGAGGTGGTGATGTGGTAGGTTGGCAGAATGGCGGGTGTAAGGCCACAGTCCTCTAAAGATCTCTCCTCTTGTTTTAATCTGAAGTCCTCTCTATTTATTAAGGTAACAGGAAGTTCTTAAACTAAAGAAACAACCCGACACTAAAGCGTGCTTCTTTGAAGGCAAAATTAAAAAGAAATCTCGTTGTAATAGTACTTCGAATTCACGTTTATTAATTTTACTTGTCTAATTAATAATTTAAAGAATTTAGAAAACAATGAGGAATTCCTTAGATAAAATTGGAGAAGAAGTGTTGAATGCATTAAAAAATAAAGTTCTTTTGAGTCAGTGAAACAACCACAATCTTGTAACCCATTTGTAGTATTAACACTTTAGTGACAGAAAATACTTCAGAAATAAGTCCTTTACTCAAATGAAAGGAAAATTCCTTTAATTAAAGGAAAATTAAAAATTTTCGTCGTAATTATTAAAAGCTGACTACAAAAATCCTTACATTACTATACCTTAAAAAATGCACATCCTTCCAAAATTCTATAATTTTCTTGTTTTCCTTTACAATTAAATAGTTAAATAAAGATATACAATATATCGTATTTTTTGTAACTGTTCTGATTTACCAAATTTTACAGTTTAGATGAAAACTTCTTTGGACTGATACCATCTTTAAATTATGGCTATCACCGGAAAAAGTTTCGATAAAAACAATTGCGACTGAGAAGGAGGTACCACTAACCGACTAACTTCCGCGTTAGGAATTCTTTACGGACAACACAAAATATCGTGAACATATAGCCTTGCGTAGCATAATTTTTCGTATCACATTTTAGGTGTAGTTTTATCATTTTCGTCACTGTTGACTTATTACAGCGACGTAAATAAAAAACCTAAACTGAGCAAGCAAAATTGTTTATAAATCACTGGTAAAATAATTTTACTAATTCATTAGAAATTACAAGAAATTTTACATTTTCGTATTCCTTAGCTCCATAAAATGACTAATTGTTTACTGAAGTAATAACAGAAACCTTGATGATGATGCAATATTTCGCCAGCGCCTCATAAACATGACGTCTTTGGGCGTAGCGTTGTTCTACTACTCTACGTATCCCCACTGCAGTGCTATTTTCAATTCTTCTGCAGCTTCTGAATGTAAAATAAGCCGCTTCATGTTACATATTTTATCAGTTTCTTCTGGACCTTCTCTGGAGCCGGCATAATTATGGAAACTCTATCTTCGTCTGCAAACGTAAGACCTTCATCGTTAGCTGTCAGCCACTCGTTCAAGTCAAATTCGTCTGAATTTTCACAGCCAACTACGATAATTCATGCATAAAACTAAATTTAACTATTTTTGAATAGTTTTTTGAAATTATGCAAATGTTTTCGGATAATCCGAACAGGTCCTGGTCCCAATAAGTTCGGATTAGCAGGTCCGTTCTTGTGTAATCTCTGATTTCATCGGATGTTTAATTTTAATATAAATTTGATATTTGCGTGCAATAAGTTTAAATTTCTAGTAGCGTATCTTGGTAATGCAACCATCTAATCCTTCTTTATGGTGTTAACAGAAAAAAAATTTAGAGCCTCTCTTCTCCTTAGAAAAAAACGGCCGGCCCGTTGGCGTAGTGGTTAGCGCAACTGGCTTCTACGTCGGGGTCCTGGGGTCGATTCCCGACAAGGCCTGGCACTTTTTCATCACTCATCTTCATGTATCACCCTTCTCACCGTCTGCATTAGCAGTAATTGCAAAACAGCGGACGTTTAAACAAAAAACAAAAAATCCTTAGAAAGAGAAAACTCCCTTCTTCTCTAGTTTTCAGATTATGGTAAAAAATGCTTTTTACTGTGTTAGTAATTTTAATGAATAACTACGTCAGCTTTAGAGGACTAGATGTGACGTTTATTTGCATTCGTCAGTTTAGAAAAAAATTGTTTTTATAAATTTTTGACAACACATAAAGTACATCTAGTTTTAAAACAACAGGAACTTTAAAGAGCCTACAGGGAATATCAAAAATAAAACTCCAGCCGGGTGCTATAATCATAAGAATCTTGAGTGTTTCTTTTCTTGTTTTTTTTTTCTTTTCAAGGGTGAAATTTAAGGAACTAAAGAAAGACACAATGAACGAACGTCTCGGGGCTGTTGTCAGACAATGTGGGAGAGAGTGAATAGAGAGTGAAAATGGAAATCATTGCGCCTGCGGCCCAAGTATTCATTAAAGGCAGGAAGAATCTCAGTATTCTCGCTTCTCCCAATACTGTTTGGTTCCTTTTATTATGATGTCTGTGTTGTGCTACAGCAAATTGTCGGAATCAATAATACATTCGTCCCGTAATTAAGCCAACTGGCCCTTTTTTAAAATTAAAACCTTTAAATTATTGATTCAATAACACCACAAGAAATTTTACTTTTTCTGAGAAAAATATTGTAATTTCGTTGTGTGCGATCTCGCCATTTGTAATATTTTTTTTCTCTCTCTTTAATTCTTTATTTACAACTGAAAAATTTTACAACAAGCAAATGTGATGATTATGATAATAATGTAAATGACATGATAGGCATGAGAATGGTAGGGTATAGGTGCCTCCCCAAAAATGAAATTTGTGTATAAAATTAGCAGGTCTCTACTCCAGCGTCTTTTAAGGCGTCTAGGGGGATTATCAGGTAAATGGAAGGTGGAAAGTGAACGCACCAGTGGGTTCTCGTGTTCGTATGACTTGTCGTGAAAGCGCTTGTATAGGTATTCGATGGAATTTTGTACAAGTGGTGTTTTCAAATCTGTATGTAAGGTTTTGTTGCTAACGTAAAGAGGTGCTTTTGCTATAAGGCGTAATGTTTTTGACTGGAATGTTTGAATTCGTTGCAAGTTAGAGGGTTTGGTTGAACCGTAAATTTGGGACCCGTAGGTCCATATAGATTTCAAAAGAGAACAATATATGCGTAATTTTTGTGCCATTTGTAATATTTGAGAAATTTATTCAATCTGATTCTTTAATTTAAATAATTGACTAAATTTTTTTATTTAGAAATAAATCCAAATGAAAAATGTAACTGATAATTCCTGATTTATTACAATTTTTAGTAATATAAACGAGAAAGATAAAATTAATATCCAATAAAATATCAACTCTTAACGTGCTCGCCTCTCATCATGCGGTCCTGGGTTCGAATCCCACTCTCACGGCATATTTTCACACGTTTTTATTTTACAAAAAAAAATTTCATCTTCATTACGCACAGTTACACCCCAACGTCGTCGCTAATGAACTTGCAGTTGACGCGACGTTAAATAAAAAAATATCAAATGGAATAACATACAAATTTAGAATACCTATTTCAGAATTACTTTACTGATACTATATTCAGCGGTGTTCTCTTAAGGAAAATAACCATAAAAATTCATTAACATTTTAACTTTTTCCTAGGTTGAGGAAACTGACAATTATTTCGATTTTGTAAGAGATGAAATTAAGACGTCATTGCACACAAAATGACTTTACTTCAAAGTAATGGAATTCACAATACAGCCAGAACCTGTAGTGAATGAAGAAGCCAAGTATTTCCGAAAAACGTAATGAATGAATTGGTTCTGGTTCAGCAAGCGGGTTGGAAGACTTTTCAACAGACCCAGTATCGGGCATTACAGGTATAATTCATGAATCGTCATAATCGATGAAACTTTGCGGTTGTTAATGCAACCACTTTCCCATAACAGGCAGGTGGAGTATTAAATTATTTGCACTCGATTCAGGGTTACAAAAAATAGTTCTGGTTTTTATCACACGGTCAGCCAAAATACGAATGAAACATTTAAGAACAGAAGAGGTAGATGTGTAAAAGACACTAGTGAAAGTTATTTCCTCTTAGAGTAATGAATTTCATCATTATACAGCGAGACCCTGCGGTGAATGAAGTGAAGGTGTCATTTGCAGGGTGAAAAGCTTTTCAGTGAGCTTGGCATACTGATAAGCATACTTTTCCACTCAATGAGGAAGGCAATTAATTGTAAACCACTCATTCCTCGTTTTACTTAGTAAAGCCTCTAAAGGTTCAAACCAGCCTTTCGGCTAATGCCCGAAACCACAATACAACCACAACAAAAAAAAAACAAACTGATAAATATGGTTTTTCAGTAAAACTGATTTGAATGAATTTTGAAACTTGTATAGAATTGTGTAGTTTGAATAGACCCTTTAGTGTAGCGGTTAGCACAAATGGTTTTTATGGAAGGAGTCTCGGGTTCGATTCCAGGTCGTTTGGCATTTTTCATTTCTTATATCCTTCTTACGTCTGCATTAGCTGTAATGTGCTTATCAGTCTGATGTCACACAAAAAAGTACTTGAAAAATTATTACATTACGTTTGATGGGTAATGTGTAGGTTTTATGAAAACTGGTGTTCGTAAATTAAAAGTCTTTGCGATGATGTCGAAAATTGAGTAGGTAGTTAATTGAAACAACTGTTCTTGTAATTTTTTAGGAGTCCATTAACAACAGAATTTGTTTTCATCTTTTTGTTTTTGATGATGAGCTGATTCATGACAAATATGTCTACAAAGTGTTATGAGTGTGTACTTTAATGTAGTATGTTTTGCTTTATTATGTTATTTTCCAGGTAAGTGTATCAATCAGCGATTCGAGAAATTATACTGAAAATTTAGTTGGTAGCTCATTGTTAGAAAATAACGGTGGAAATTGTTAATATTGCAGTGAGAATGCGATTCTGTTGTGATGGCTGTTGTTCAGGTATCAGGCGAAAGGCTGGTTTGAACCTCTGGAGGCTTTACTAAGTAAAACCTCCTCTTACTAAGTAAAAGTAAGTGAGGAGAAAGGTGGTTTACAATTGCCTTCCTCACTGAGTGGAAAAGTATGCTTATCAGCTTGCCAGGCCCTCTGAAAAGCATGTACTTTTCACCCTCCAAATGATACCTTCACTTCATTCACCACAGGATTTGGCTGTACAATGAAATTCATTACCATCAGAGGAGATAACTCTGACAAAGTGTCTTTTACACCTCTACCTTTTCTGTTCTTAAATGTTTAGTCATGTAATTGGCTGACCATGTGATAAGAAACAGAACTATCTGGAATTAGCAAAACGAGTGCAAATAATTTAACACTCAACCTGCCTGTTATGGACATATTAAATACCGGTTGTGATGGGTTAAATTTACAAATAAAACATGTTATTGTTTTAATTAATTACCAGTTTTATGGTGATTAAATGAATCTGATAAAGAAATATATTCATTTTAACTGAATGTTTGGACACCTGGAAAAAGAACTATTCTTTGAACACAAAAAAGAACAGGCATGTTTCCTCCAAATAAGCTTATGTACTATCGAGAAAAGAAAAGTACAGGATTTTTATCGTTTCATCACACTATTGTATTCGTATAATTACATTTTTTGTTCGTTCTGAAGGGAATAAATCCATTTTAGTTATGTGACATTTGTTATCAGGGTTTTTAGTTTGAACTACAAAGAAGGGCAGTTATGATGGGTAAAAGGGCGTGGTAGTTTTAGGGTCGATCTTTTCACTTCATATAATAAATGTTTGGTGTCCCAGGTATGGAAGTTTCGAGTTCAGCTGTTACTACTACTGATTGTGATAGGACGGTAAACAAGGATAGTGATGGTAGTGAAGATAAATCGTGGATGTGAAACAAACACAACAGGCTCTAGTGGATGGTACGTACAATTCTGGTTGTAGTTGACACTTTTAAACTTTTAAGTTCAGGGTTTACTACTGTAGGGAATATATGTTTGGAAACGAATCGTGCATGAGGACACCGTCTTACTTCTAGGAAGTGAGTGACAATTTTTAAAATTAGTCTAAGTCGTGATAGTTATAAAACGGTGTAGTGATACAGCATTATTTTAATTAAATCTCTTATTGTTGTGTTTATTATTGATAATTATATTCTTTAACAAATTATTTCGTTAATTATTAAAAGATCATTAAGAGTTTTACAGAAACTTACCAATTTATTATTTTTAAATACATGTGGGTAGATGGGTTACTACCAAACAGTTGATCGTAAACTGACTCCAATTATTACAAAAACTAAAAGGTACTTTATTTGTCTTTTAAAATTAATTTAAATTTAATACACTAAAATAGCATAGTTTCCGTTTGTAACATTAAACTGTAAAAAATATTTTTTTTTTAATAAATTCTTATCAATAGCTTCTTCATCAATGAGTTCCGGAGGTTTTAACTTATTAAAATTTCCAAACCTTTTCGAATCCAGGACCTTCCGTTTTTTATGCCTGCACATTTACCACTACGTCATAGAAGCGGTTGGAAATTTTTTAAATTATTAATTAGGTACATTTTTAATCAGATAAAAAATAACTTCTTTATAATTTTGTCTTTTAACAATCCTTTCTGAATCACGAAAGGGATTTTTTAAATTAATTTTTTAATTAATTAATCATTTTTACTCTGATTAAGACATTACTCTACAAAAGATTTTCTTGGAATAAAATTTTATTGTAATTAAATTGATAAAAAAGTATTCAAAATTATAAAATTTATCTAACGATATTTTTAAATTTTAATCTCACATTAATTCAGATCAGAAATGACATACTCTAGCTTTCATACAACAGTTTTACAATTATCAGATTTTTCATTGCTTAAACGCAAATTTTGTGTGTATGTAATATATATGAAAAAAAGAGGAAAAACATACCTGCGCTCAGGAATGGTTTCCTTAGCAGGTAGAAATTATTTCTTCCTTTGATTTAAGAGTATTTTCTTTTTCTTTTGTGTATTTAAAAACAGGAAATAAAGTTACGTTTTATGTTTTACTTTTCCTTTGAAATAATTGTTGGAAGATTATTTTACAATTACTTTATTATGGTCGTATCAACATTTTTAGCTTTTAGTGACCCTATTACATAATAAAACAAGTAACATAACAAAGGATTACAATGATGTACATTAGGTTTAGTACATTTATTTACAATATTGAACAATTCATTATTTTAGATTTTATACATAGTTTTAATATGAATTGTATTTTTGTTTACTAAAATTGTCTTGGAATATTAAAATTTTTGTAAATTCTAGCGTTTTCGTAAAGTGTGTGTCACTATCTTTGTAAGCAATGTTTGTAAGTGTCCGGTAAGTTTACACTAAAAAACATTTACCGATCATATATTTTGAAAATCCAACGGAAATTCATCTTATTTTTGTAGTCTAAACAAAATTTTAGTCGCTCAACTTTATTGAAAAAATGGAAGCATTATTTAGGATGATTTTTTAGCATGTGATTTGATAGCATGATTTAGGGTGTATTTTGGTGTTTATTTGTAGTACGTGTATTATTATAGTAATTAAACAATTGGTTAAGTTATTTCGTTAACGTTATGATATAGTAAGTTATTTAAAGAATTTAATGTAAATTTTAACAATAATTATTACTTGGCTAATTATTTCTCGTTATAATCCTATTATTGAGTGCCTTAGATTTCCACTTAAACGTATTTTAAAAGAAAGAAATACAAGAATTTTGATTCTAGAATTTTCTTGAACTATCCAACGACCTGGAAATGGCGCGAAACATTCTAGTTTATGTTAAGAAAAATAATCTTGGCAAAACCTAATAACTTGTTTGTAAGATGTGGATACTTTAAAAAATATTAGATACGTTATTTGAAGTGAAAAGTTTGTTTACTAAAATACTGCAGATTTTTAAGTGACTACTTCTTTTGGCGCGCCTGGACTGTTTTTTGTACGGGAAAAATCTTTGGTTTGCCGTCATGTCATCTCGGCTGTCAGCAATTACTATGGAAACAATTACCATTAATTAATTTACAAAAATCTTTTTAATTTGTTAATTAAATTAATTAATTAAGTAGTCTTTTCTGTCGGTCAGTCCCGCGACTGCTGATTTTTAAAATGTTATGTACTGTAGGCATTAGGCCATTATTTATATGATTACGGGACTTACTACGTTAAAAACAGTGTAAATTTTCAAGCATTTTTCATACCTCTGCTACAATTTTTACTATTTCCGATGGAATAAGAATTGAAATCCCTTAAGTACTTGACTGTAAAAAGAAAAGAACAGTATATATAGCTGCACATTAAAGCCATAAGGATATATGAAACTAATTTCATTGAAATATAATTTTTAGGTAGTTTTGGGGGATAGCTTCTAAGGGTAAAAATGAAAAATAATAAAACGAGCATGTTTTTGCAAAGTTCATATTTCGTGTATCTAGAGAGAGAGAAAAATAGAAACATGGTTGAATATGCCTCCTATAGTTGATAAATAAAAAATATTTCAATTACTAAAATTTAAAAATAAATGACTCGCTTATTTCGGTAACATTATAAACTTTTCCGATCAGTTTCGTTTCTCGTTCAGTGAATGCGGATAATAGAGCTATACAGGATTCAAAACTCTGAAATATTAATACAAGTTATTCATATAGTTCAGTAGTGTATTTTTTTTTTGTAAAGGCACACAGAATGAGATTATTGAGAAAACCACTTTCTGAACTTCGCGATTACAGAAACAGATATCCTTATGATTGCTTTAAAATCAAATTTAATTATTGATTAGACTACAGGTTAAGTTGTTGTAGAGTAGCACGAGAGTGCATAAAAACTAAAATTATTGAAATACTCTTTAAGTTAAAATAAAATTTCATATTTCCCACGAGAAAAATAAAACAACCATTCACGCCTGTCGGGCTTTTTTATTTTAGCATTATTACTAATCAATTGTGTCTTCATTTCGGCAAAAAAATGTTATTTAAATAACGTGGTATGTTAATGTATCACCAATTGTGATACTGTATTTTGCACCAGATTTGATACAGCAATAAAGACGTTAACCATTTCTCGAATACAGCTTTTTCAGAGTAAAATTATTGTCACTCACATTATTAATTCTCCACGTATCGTATCCAATAAAACGTTACATGATAACTTACTTACTCATCCCTTACGTTAATGACAGATTTTTAAATTATACTGTAAGTTCAGAGACAGACTTCAAAATCATAATAATCCGTACCTAAATTAAATTATTTTATCAGAAATCACACTTAACTCAACTGAAAGGTCGATAGAATAGTGTGGCATAATACGTTAACACTTTGCAGTAGTATCCGTTAATACGCTCACGTCTAAAACGATTTTCTGCTTAAAACGCGGTTTTCGTGAAGTCTTTTGACAATTAAGGTAAAACATGAGTATATATTTCCGCTTAATACGCATTCAATCCCCCCCTAATACGCGCTCAAAATTTATGACTATTTTAAAAATAAGTTACGGAAATTTCGTTATTAGTTAGTGTACAGTTATGTACACATGTATTAGTGGTGTTATTTGTTTGTGTTTTTTTAAATTAAATGTGATGTTCATAAAAAGGTATGTATCTTTACGTTTATTTATGTAGTACGTGTAACCTATATATTTATTTTTATATATACCTATATGGTGAGGAAGGCAATTGTAAACCACCTCACTCCTCATTTTTACTTAGTAAAACCTCTACAGGTTCAAACCAGCCTTTCGGCTTTTGACCTAAACAACAACATATATCTGTATGTAATTACTGTTATTAATATTTCCTCACATAACGCAGAATGTTAAAACAATAACACTTTTCTGCCTTCCGTAATAATTTATTTAAAAAGCACTCTCTTAAAATTGTCTTGGCCGCTTCTCGGCTAAGATGATTTTCCGCGTAAGACGCTAATTTGTGTCGATCCCATGAAAATCGTATTAAGCGGATTATACTGTATCACCATAAAAAAAAATTTAAATTTTTATTTTTTAAATCTCTATTACTGTGTGTTGTCCTCCTCTAAGCTATTAACGTCATATCTTGTAAACATATTTTTTTATTTAATACCTACATAATTTTGATCATTTTTTGTAGTGTCCTGTACAGTACAAAATTAAATTCAATTAAGTTATATAAAATGTGTTATTTATAAAGTTTAATGTAAAACATTATAATATAGCCTAACTTATTTTAATCATACACAAAAAATATCATAGTAACAATGTGTACAGGAAGGGATTTTTAAATTTCTAAATTAAGAAAATTTGTAGGAAACAATACAGAAAATAAAATAAATAAATTTCGAAACAAAAATTTAATTTAAATTGCGTTAACATAATTTAATTTGTTGGTTTGAAACGTTGTTAAAACTTCTTTACTTTAAAAAATTAATTACGAAATCAAACGTCGTATCTAAGTCACATGACGAGATTAGGATTTTGAGAAATACTGTGTATCTTATCAGCAAATTTAGATTTAATTTTAAATAGATAAGTGTATACACGAATGATAACTATTCTTGTTATCAATTTATGGTGAAATTTCCTTGTAGATACCATTCCTCATTACTCATTATGATTAAAATAAAATTTTGATATAGTCTGGTATATTTGTCAATTTTAAATAGTATGTCATTGTAAGTTGCGTGGGAATAATTTACAAAAATGAAGTAAGGAATAATTACAGAAATTTTGATACGATTAATTATTTTTCTTTGAATACAAATTTAAAGGTTTAAATAATTTTTACTTCCATTTAATATACAAATTAGGCTAAAATTTAAAAATGTGTAATTTTTAAGTAAAGAAATATAAATAGGAAACAATTTTGTATCTGGGAATTGGAAACATTAAACATTTTCAGGAAAATGTACCGACTGAGTTAAACTTTACAAGTAAATAACCAAAGTACCGATTAAATAATTAAAATTTGTAGTAGCATAAGGTATATAATCAGAATTACCTACTGTAACTGTTTACTTAAACTGTTAACTTAAAATTTAGATAGTATTTCCAGGATGCTTGGAATTTTAATGATCCTTGTGTTGTGCTACATATTAAATTTTAGAAAGCAATTAAAAGTTTTAGGACCATTAAAATTACAATAACAACTGTAGTCTGGTGTTAACCAGATTGCAATTTGGGTAAATTAAGTTTATATTTTATACTGAATAAAATCTGGGAACAAATAATATTTGAATTCGTTTTGAAATCTATGAACAAATTTAATTTAAAAGGACTCTTCAAATAATTATTAAATATTTTACTTTAACAGAAAAATTGTTAGTAAAGTAAGGAAAGAAAGTAAAACTTCCTTTAGCCTATTTTATTTTCAGTGGTGTCTAAACTGAAATATTTATATATTATTGTAGTTGTCTATTATTTCTTAGGTTAAAATCTAAGTAAATTTTGAATCAAACACTCGAAATTAATAAGGTAAGTAGGTGAACACAAGAATTCGAAAATAATTTTATAAATACAATATTATTTTTTGTATTATTACTGTAAATCTACGATCTGCTCTCATAGAACAATGAGTAGATGTGAGTATTTAATCATGAATGAGTAATAACCCCCGGGTATCAGATAATGATGTTTACATTGAACTATAAAATTTTTAATTTTGTGTTTTGTTTTTGACGTGCATGTGAAATAAATAAAAATAATGACGCATTAAAATAAATCTGTAGGGTGTAATCTGTGTAGTTTTCTGTGTGTTTCAACGTGGTCTAGGAGATTGATGGCTTCTGGATTCGGATAATTTTCAAGTTCTTTACTTAGATTTTCCTAAGGTTTTTTTATATCTATTGTTCAAATTTGAAAACTTCTATCAGCTATAAATTTCAAAAAATGAAACTTTGAAGTAGGCCTAAATAAATTTTTCAGATTTCCGTAAGGTTCCTTAGCACGTAGGTAGGTAGGTATTGTTTTCTCTTAAGTTCTAAGAATATTTATCAGCTGTAACTTTAAGGGAACCTATGAACGAAACATAAAGAAATATAATTATTTAGGTTTTAGCATTAACATTCAATGTGAAATCTCCACTTTTTTCTTAAATATTTAGATTGTGATATTTATTGTGACTAGTCTAACTAACAATTTTGTTCTAACTTAATTGATCTAAGTACTTAATCGAAGAATTTACCAACTAGTAGTTCTTAGTTTATGCTCGATACATTCTAATGCATAATTTATAATATTTACTAATCATTGATATTTACTAAACATTTCTAAATAATATTTAATTAACTATTAACTAACAAATTAATAACTTTGTATTGTTCATTACACCAGTTTTAATGGTTTCACACGGGAAAGCCTCCTATTCGGATCTGCGTTGATAGCTTTGGTATTCACATAATGAAGAAGTCTGTCTTCATGACTCCTGGGAAATTTTTGAATTACTTCGTTTATGAGTTACTTTAAAATTGTGAAAATCCGACTATCCTAAGTATCAAAGACGATTATCTTTCTTGAAGTGTAACTTATTTGGCAGTTTATAAGTAAATTATTCCTGTATTTTTCAGTAGTATTTGGGAAGTATTTTGTTATCTCTCAAAAATATTTTTAATTATTTTTTTGTACACGTTAGCCGACTTGATACCACGCTTTGTAATACAAAACAACTACAGCTGATATTAAATTTTTAGTGGTGTGTACTTTTGGTCTTTACAACGAAATTATTGTCTTCATATTTTTCCATCTAAACTTTAACGCTCGTTTTCTAAAAACCTCTCTCTCTCTCTTTCTCTCTCCCCATGTGCCTTACAGCGTCGGGGTAGTCTCGGACAACCCTGTCCTGTCCGAGGCTATTTATGTGACTTTGAATCCGCTTTTTCAACGTGTGGGTGATTGGCCCAACGACGTCGTTTTTGGAGTACTTCTTCGTCTGGCTCTTACCCTTTGACCTGTCCGGCTTGGGAGGCCCTGCTGGTAGTTACACTACCGCCGGCATAGCTCTCCGGGTCTTGGGAGCACGCAAGCCCCTCCACCATCTACAAGGTCCTGTACTCCCTAGGAGGGGTTCCAAAAACCTGTTGTTTTTAACTTCAGGTACACGTATCCCAGTTGTTATTTAAGATTTTGCGCATAATAATCCATTATTGGAGAGTTAACTTACCATATAAATACTTAAATATGTTGGGTTGTGGTGGGGAACATAATAATAATTTAAGATCTCTCAAACTCTTGAAAGATAACTGAATTTTAATGAACATTTAAATAATTATTTAAATTATTCATATTGTTTTCTAAAAACTGGAGAGTATAATTGAAATACTCTCCAAAGGTGAGGTTTCTATAGGTGATATCACTTACGGAAACATGATGCTTCTTACTTTACTCTATTTTTATTTTTTTATATTTTATTCTAGTGTATGTTCATACTAATGCAGTAAGTATATCTGAAGGCATAGGTCTTGTATTAATTTTAAGTAAAAACCGTTAACTTTTTATAATTTATATTAAATTATTGTTTTTATTTTATTGTATCCTTACGTAAAAATAACCTAATTTTGAGTTTGAGAAAATCAACGTGTAAGACAATTTAAACAAAACACAATAACGCAACTTATAACAATAAAACTAAAAAATACATTCTTTATTATATTTGTGAATTCAAACGCCTAAGAAGTATTTTTAACGTTTAACCTTCAAACCACGTTGAAGGTTGAAATTTTATTTCTATTGTCTTTTTAGTCATAAACATCTACAGTACATGACTGATGGGAAAAGGGTAAACAAGGATGAATGTCCGATTTTTAATATTTAATATTTGATTAATTGTAATAAATTACATTTAGTAGGTTGTATGATATTACCTGTCAAAGAAATCCTTTCGATATTTATTAGGCTTAAATTATTTAATGAGCATGGGACAGACAACAATCATTTGGTTGTCGATTACTTCTTGAACCTTTGTTCAAGCCATTTTTAAAAAAATAATAGTGATTTTACTGGTTATTAAATCTGTCGGGGAAAGAAGGAAATCAACGCGAATTCGGCGAACGGAAAGCTTCAAACGAAGATTATGAAAATTGTTTCATTTATTTAATCTGCGGACTAAAAAAACAATTTTCTTGTAGTTTGAAATGAACTTATCCTTCGAGCTGAAAACGAGGAAAAATAATTTTGAAAGCACCAAGGGGTTGAAGTTAGATTTAATATATACAGAATTTTTATTAACAAAATTATATGTTTGTAAGAAATATTCGTTTCTTAAATTGGTGAATCAATGTCTAACATTGTTTCTTGGGGTAACCAGTCCCTACCAATAATTTTTTGTTTTCCTCACTTCTCAGAATTCTGCAATAAAAAGTTGAATTTCAATCAGTTGCATATCGAAGACCATTTTTAATCACTCACTCAAAAAGTTTCGGTTATTTTTTTTGTTGTAATGGACGTGAAACAAAGAAGGTTTAGTACAATTAAATTGATAAATCTTACAGTAAAGTTTTTTGAAGTATGTAGCCTATATGTGCACGCTTGACTTTGTTATTTCAGGCATTATTCAATCCTGTTTTCATCTCTCATTTAGAAGATTGCATTTAGAAGATTGCAGTCTCCAAAATAATATCATGCCCTTTATTTCTTAAATTTTACTTTCTTATTAGTGATTTAAACACATATACTTTATTTGGCGTATTACCATATCAAACAGAAATTGTTGTCGTAATATTATTTAATTAATCTACTTTGAAACATAAATAACGGGTAGAATTTCTTCTTTATTCATTTACTTATTGATAACTTATTGAAATATTAAATTTGCTGTTGCAGGTCTCATAATTTTAAAGTAAAAGAATTACTTACTTTAGTTTAAATATAATTTTAAGGTTGAAACGAAGTACTATACAAACATTTTAGCTGACGTATTTGATCGATTCACATTTAAAGTGATATTTAACGCCATCTATTTGTTATTTACAGGCAAGAATTTATTGTGGTCTATATGAAAGAAAATTTAGAACTTTATCATTATCATCTTCTTCTACGCCTTCTATCGTTATTTATGTTATTTTTGTTAAATTTGTCGTTTACTGTTATTCATCTTTTATCTAAATTTAAAATTTTCAGAAATTTTAATAATTATGTTTTTGTTTTTGAACCACTATCATTGGTTATTGCCCTTCATCCTGTAAATATTCTTACCATATTTACTTACAGTCATTTTGAAACTGATTGTCAATAAATTCAGATGTTAAAAAAATTATAGTAGACTAAAAACGGAAATTTTCTTTGGAAATATATATAGTAAAGTCCAGTTCAGAACGTGGGATACAATGGGTTTCATATTTACGGACCGTAAATGTTAAGATGATTTAAACAAATGTGAAAGAAAAATATTATTAATTTCGTTTTGCTGTTAGTTTTTTATTAATGCACCCAGTTAACCGTTCATAAAGATGTAAAAAACCTGAAGAAATCGCGATTGTCAAAAAATGTCAGCTGGAAAAAATATGCCCACGCACCTATAATGTTTAGCATTTCACATTTATCATCTTCCTCTGAATATAAATGTTCACAGACTTAAGGTAAATTTTAAAATTTTATTTTATAATTTTACATTCTGTAACATTTCGTGAATTGTAAATAAAAATAACCTACAGTCCTTTACGCATGTAATAATTGTATAGTTTATATGATTATTATTCTGTACATTATATCAATCGTAAAACTTGCGTAGCCAAATATTTTAAACCAAAACAAGCTATGCCGTTTAAAATATCCGGCAGTTCTACACCAATGGAAATAAGTAGGCCTATATAAGAAGAAAATAGTGAATTTTAAGTTGTAAGCTAAAGGTTTTTGAGCAGGTTAGCAAGCTTTCCTTTTGTAAAATGAAAATATATTTTATTCTAACGAGGACTTTGCGTGCTGTGGTCTGTATAACCCAGTGGGAAGAGAATTTTACATTTGATATACCATAAATATTATGTAGAAGGCACTCTTCTCATTTGGAATAAATCTTAAGTGATATTATGATTTATAGTTTTACCCCGTAAAATTTATGATTCCTAATAAACTACTAGTGTTTCGATGCTGTACTTACGCTACCGGTTTCCCATTGTTGAAATAAGTTATCTTTTTAACCAGAAAATTTTAAATACGTGGAAACATTATATTTTCTTGCACCAGAACGTCCTTAATTATTGTACAGTAAATTTTGTTCATCAGTTTCGAATCATCTTTTTCTAAGAAGTGCTTAAGTAACGTTTGCGGGAAATATGTCACTAGTAAACCACTCGAGTTATAACGTTTTACAACAAAAACATAATTCACTCGAATTTTAAGATTGCAAATATATTTATGACTCAATACAGGTTGGAATGTAGTATTTAACACTATTGTGAGTCGAAAGGAGGGAATTTTAAATTGTTATAATCCTGTATCTTTTTCTGTCTTTAATTTTTATTACGATACTATACATTGAGCTGCTCAATTTCCGTATATGATATTTTTAAATGGCGGTGGGGAATTCCACTTTAAGAGAAGAGGTACCCAGAGATTTTCCGTTTATAACTACGGGTATTGTCCGTTATTCAGATAAGAGGTGTCTACTCCATTTTTGCTTTAGACGTCGCACAGTTGGGAAGTTTGGGAAGTTCCTTGTAGCTAGATCACGGGCTAGTTGGTTTGGACGGTCATCTAGTCGTTCGTGAATTTTTTTACACAAAGACGCGGTTAGCTCCTTTACTACCGGAATTTTGAAATCGTCCTGGAGGGTTTTATTGCTTATAAAAAGGAACGCCAGAAGAAAGTTAAAAGAATTTTGATTGAAAGTCCTGGATCGACTTTAAAATTACTCTCTGCTGTTACTTCAAAGAGCTGGACACCAAAAGTCCAGATTTGTCTCAAAATCCTGTATCCTAAACGAAATCTTTTTTTGTAATAGTATTTTTCTACGAAGACTGGTTAATTTTTTTAAACATTTCATTTTAAGTCATGTCAACAACTACTAATAGTTTTCTGGTGACTCCAAGTATGTTACCAATAAAAGTATGTATTAGTCAATATGGTTGTATGCATTCTAAATCGTGAATGATATAGATGTACTGCAGTTGGCTTCAAAACATTTGTGTGAACTGGGTGGTAAGTTAAATATGCTCAAAAACGTTTTCAGTGATGCGCATTCAGTAAAGATGTGCTGAATTGTGGTTTTAATGTGACAGTGATTGCAGTTATAAGCTTTTCTTGTGAGTAGGGATCCAAGTGTGAAAAATGTATGGCCTATTCTGAGTCTTTTATTAGGAAAAGCTAATCATTTCAGTTGGTGAACTGTGATGGTTATTTAAAAAAAAAAATATTATTTTTCTCTGACATTGTGAAATTTTTACTACGTGATTGTTTTTTTCCAAGATGGCCCCACTTTTGTTGGAGTTGTTGCTGATGTCTTTGAATGAGAGTTTGAGGTGTGTGGGGGTGTTGGTAAGGTTAACGCTTACTTAACAGCTTGGTGAGCTTTCTCATCTTCATTCCACGTGAAGAAGAATCCAGATAAATACTATTTGTTTACCCGTCACAAAAAATTTAGTGAAAGATGTTTTCTACATTAGGATCTTCATTTTATAGGTATTCATGAGGCTCAATCACAATTTTAGTGTCAGACTGAATGAGGAAGTATTTCAGCGGTGATAAATTGTACGTACTTCATAGGCTGTTTAATTGCGTAAGCGTCGTTGTAAGAAATCGATTAACAAGGTACTTATAGAGATTTTCTTCCTCTGGGAGTAAAAATGTGCATCGCATTATAGTTTTTTGCATTCAATCTGTTAGTTCCAGGGCTACAAAAAAAATAGTTCTGTTTCTTATCACATGATCAGCCAATCAAATGAGAGAATCATTTAAAAACAGAAGAGGTAGAGGTGTAAAGATACTAATCAGAGTTTGAAAGTAATGAAATTCATTATACAGCCAGAGCCTGTGGTGAATGAAGTGAAGGCGTCATTTGCAGGGTGGAAAATAGTTGCTTTTTAGAGGGCCATGCTGATAAGCATACTTTTCCACTCAGTGAGGAAGGCATGGTAAACCACCTCACTCCTCGTTCTACTTAGTAAAACCTCTAGAGGTTCAAACCAGCCTTTCAGCTGATAACCTAAACAAGAACTGTAAAAATTAATGCCTAATCAGTAAAAAATTCTCAGATATTAACGCTATGAAAAGTTTTATTTAGTAGATATAAAAAGTTCTGAAAATTATTGAATGTCTGTAAGCCGTACGTAAAAATCTTGAAATATGTAGTCTCAGAAACAATTTGACATCCAGATCATAAACTGCAAATACTACTATAATTTTTACTTTTCTTTATGTATGAGTTTGAAATTTTTTGGGAGGTTAACATTACTATAAATTCTAACCGATGTTAATATGTATATCGTAAGTTGCTACAATCCATTGATTCGGAACTTTTAAGTGTGCTCGTAGATTACAGTCGAACCCTTAAAATCCTTTAACTTTCTTGATGATACTTATTCTAGCATGGAGTGTAGGAAATGTAGGTTATAGATGTGCATCCTTTGCATTTTTCAAGTTTATAATGTTACTTCTAGCTGGATCGAATGGTTTACTTACTACGATTGATTGAACGATTTCATTAAATTTAAAAGAAATTAGTCGATTCAATGAAAACATTGTTTGATGGAACAGGAAACGGTGAGAAATTAGCTTCGCTCTTTCAACGTGAAAATACCATTTGGTTCACATATTCGATAAAAATAAGTAACCTACTGTTATTATTTGTTTAAAAATTTGTATAAAATGATATTAGATTTTTCTTTATTTGTCGATGTAAGTACGGGTTATAGATGAAAAGTATTTTTGAAAACGGTTTTCAAAAGAAATATAAAAAAGAGTGATGGAGATCGTGTGGGAGGGAGATAGATGGACAGGGAAAACGAAAGAGATTGATAGGGTCGGTAGGGATTTAAGACTGGTTGTAGTGTGTGCCAGCGAGGGAGTTCAGAGGGACAAAACCAGTTTTGAGTTTTGTTCGGCTACTCAAGTCGGCACAAGCCAAGCCATCGCATTCATAACGTGCCCCTCTCTACCGACCATTTATAGTTCATGTTTCCCTGTGTCCAACAGAAAATAATTTTTTAAACCCATTTAATTTTCAAAATAGCTCAACAACTAAAAGTCGCTGTCGGAGGGCGTGGAGATTCAAGGGGAGCGTGCTGCATCTTTTAGCATATTACCGTATACAGAACCTAATTACACAGAGACAACCTAAGTAGTGCAAAATGACCGGCCGATTCATCACTCTTCTCCTAAGGGAACATTTTTTCTCTTTACTCCTCTTCTTGTTCTTACCCTTGTTTTTTGAAAGATCTTTTTTATCTGCATAAAGACATCTCTATGGTACATAAAATTACACACTTATGAACAACTAAAGTGTGTTTATACCAATTAAGTTTTCTTAATTCTGTAGTAGCAATCAAGTTCTGTCCTTTCAGTAATTAAATAACTACAGTCCACTCCTGTTAAAATGAACCTCCGAAAACCAGCATATTTGGTCGATTATATCCGATATTCAATTCTACCGAAAAGTATTTTTCTACCGAGGATCGTGTTGGATCAAATGAAGTGCAAACCCTTCATTTCAAATAAATTCTTTGCAATGAAAAAATCGTTTTATAATACAGTAAATTTTGTTTAAGTTGTATCAACAGCTAGATAATTAGTGCCCACTGTGGGTTAAGGAACGGTGGGTTTGAACGTGGAATAAGTTTTCAGACCATACCGGATTGAACCCGACTTATCCTGGTTTGCAGCGTAGCACGCTAACCAATAGGCCATTTAGGCGGTCAGAGTGGTCTAACTTTAGACCTCGTAAAGTAACTATAAATGTCTATAGTGTAGACATTTCGTGAAGCTCTTTTTGAAGCCCACACTTTCAGGATTGTTTAGTATAGGCTTTTTCCTTTCTTCCGTCCACTGAGTGCTCTGGTTTTGCTTTTCGTGAAAGCTATTAAAGGCAATAATCAATTGGCTAATTTTGGTTCGATCTGTATGTTTTCTCGGGTTATTCCAGTTTTGTTAATACCCTCTCTGACTTATTTACTCCACCCAAAATTCTTTTCGGTGCGGGAGAACAAGCTCCATATAAATTCTATTAATTACTACTACAAATAAAAAATATAGGAAACAAAGCTTTCATTCTCGATAATATTTTTACAGTAGACCCCTACTTAACTTAGTTTTTTTAATTATTTGCTTTTTCTACACACAACTTAGATAAACATTTTCACTATCAACACTACCAAAAGTTCAAATATCCTCACATTTGGCCAAGCTTCTGTTACATGGAACTTTTCCTTATTCACGTTTTCATCTCTGATGGAATTATTGTTCATTACTGCTACGATTTCTTAATCTGAAGGTATATCGTATGTTGAAAATCTGCATGCACGTTGATGAGATTAGCAACTTTCATAAAATTGACGTCGATGATTTGCAGCAAATCTTTGAGTGCATGTAGACTTCGTTACTAAAAGCAAAATTTCTGGTAGCCAAGTTAGCGTAGTTTGCCGTAGTAGTTAGGGATTATTTTAACTGTCACACTCTTCAAAGCCTTTTCAATAAAACAAAAAGCTTGTAATTTAAAAAATTGTGCTCGTGTTGGTCTAATGCTCTTCATGAAATACAACAGAAAATCAGGTTGAAAATTCCTTACTTTCATTTATTTATAGAATCGGTTTTGCGTATGGAATGCCGAAAACTATAATCGAAGTAAAGTTTTCACTACTAGATGTCAGAGATAACTTCAATGTATCATGTGTATTCGGGTAAATATTTTGAATTTGTAAATATGTAACCCCAAAAATGTTTTATATGGACATGGATTATTGCAGAATCTACTACGAGGTGTTTTTTTTTTTTTGGTTTAACGTCCGACTGTTCTGCAATTACTGCTAATGCAGACGGTGAAGGATGAAATGATTTTTTGTAACGTATGAAAATATGCCGTGCCTGAATGGGATTCGAACCCAAGACCGCATGATGTGAGGCGAGCGCGTTACCGACTACGCCAATGCGGCCGGCTCTATGAGGTGTTCAACTTCAATGGAGTAGAAATATCTTAGTGAACAGATTTCCTGAGGTTTTATTCGTGCATTAAATAGATTAAAACATAATATTACATTGTATTTATCAACCAAAATTTAGATGACAAAGTTCAAACTTTTTAATTATATTTATATTTAATTAAGTACAACAATAGTCTATTTATGCCTTAAGAAGGAACGCCTACTGTAAGGAACGCTTAGAACAAACAACATTACCGCATTCATTTTAAGCTACCTGTAAATTAAATTTTCAGTAAAATTAATTTATTTTATATTCCGTGAGTAAGCAGTTTGGGTAAAATCTAAATTAAATTTTACAAAATAATGGGTGCAAACATACAAACACCTGTGAGCCCTAGTTATAGGTTATAGGGTGTATTCTGTAATATAAATGAATTTAAACTTCTATGATAATTGCTGGTATTACAAAACAAACCTTGTTGGAAATTTAATCAGCTTGTAAAATAAAGAAATAAAAGAAAATCAATGATTGTTTTTCACGTTAGAAATCAAGAACCGATTAAAATATCTGCCAAGAGATAATAAAATATCACAATATCTTCTTTCCTGTTCTTTATTGCTTCTACCTCCTACCAACAAATTTACTCGAATTACATACAGAAGCCTTGCTTCTGTTTTATGAATTTTGTGAAGAACCGGTCCTGTAATTAGGTATTATATTAGTTCACGAAACGATTGCAAACTGAACCACTGGAGTACAGAAGCCGATACGTGTTGCGGAGACCACCTGTTACACGTTTTGATCTGCGAACTTTAAAACTAATGTAACGGAAGGAAAAGAGAAAACAATTTTCATTGTTCTTATCTGTTCTTGTTCGTTGTTGGCAGCTACAATATACGATTATTTTATTTTATTAAATCACCAGACATCTGGAGAATTAAATTTTACGCTGTAGGCTATAAAACAGTTGTAACAACCTTGGGTTTTTTCTTGTAAAAAAGTGAATCAACAAGATAAAAATAATGAATTTTCTTATAAAAATTGCACCTGGCTAAAATTGACCGCTGATTAGAAATAATTGCAGTTATGAATGCAGTCTTGTAGTTTTTTCATTATATCAATACCAAAAATTACATGTTATCTTTATAAGTAGTCTGCACGTTTTCACTTTATTTTCAGAAACATTAAATCCAGTTTCCATTAGGAAAATTGATTAAAATGATTACATGTTTCGTTTCTTTGCTGATGAATTGTTTTTTCACTGATAAGCGACTTACAAGTAGAGTGAAATGTGGCTTAATTTGTTGATTGTTTATCGGTCTGTATTTGGCGTTGAAGTTAGATTGTCGGCTTAGATTTCTTCAATATTATATAAATAGCCTATAATGTATTACATACTACGTCTAACAAAATGCGATCGTTGGCGTGTTAAGATTGGATGAATTATTCGGGAAAATTTTTAACAAAATAACACATTTATTTTTGTAACATTTTGGATTGTCAATCTATTAAAGAATGACGTGCACTTGATATTTCAAAGATAACCTTAGGATAGATCAGTAACTTGTACAACAAGGTAGTTGCTTTTTTAGATAATTTACTTTTTTAGATAATGAAATAGAATAATTCTTAGAGATCTCAAAAGCCCATACATCCAGGATGAAAAAATATTGCATTAGGTAAAATATCAAAAAAATGTTAGAAAATCATTCAAACACCTCCAGGTCATTAAATAAATTGTTTTTTAACAGAGTATTTATTTTTTGCAATCAGCAAAATAAATACAATAACTTTAAGCAAATATGAGAAAATCTTAGTAATGTCCTTAGATTTAAAACACAAACCACACTCAGTAGTGTGTTTGAAAAAGACCAAACTGTGAAGAAAAAAAATATATATACAAAATCAAACTTGATGAACCGTGAATCAATATTCCGAAACACAAAGTTGTTGAAGTTAGAGATGACGATGACGATGATAGAGATGAAAACGACGCAGATTTTGAGATGACGATGATTAGAAGATAAAGTGGAAATGATAAAAAAAACAATTTAAATGACTAACAACAGAGGTAAGTGCAATGGTTTAAAACGTTTCATTCTGTGAGTATCTTCGCTGTTGTCAAGGAGGTTAACCGCTAATGGATTCTGATGGTCTTCTAGTTTTTGTAAATGTTTTTCACTATGTTGTTTTATTACTTCTTTTATGATGGGCAGGTTTAAGTCATTGTGCAGTATTTCTTTGGTTACGTACCATAGGGCTGCAGTGATCAGTCTTAGGAATTTTGATTGAAAGCGCTGCAGTATTTCTATATTTGATGAACTAGCTGAACCCCATAGCTCTAACCCATACGTCCAAACTGCTTTGAGTATTACTTTGTATACGAGTACTTTATTTTCAAGGGAGAGTTGAGACCTACTGCCTAAGAGCCAGAACAATTGACGTAACTTCAGTCCAAGTTGCTTTCGTTTCGTCCATATAACTTATGACTTCTCCACGTGAGTCTTCGATCTAGATGTAAACCCAGGTATTTAACTTCCTCCTTCTGTAAATGAATTGTTAAACCAAGTACACATTGGAGGATCAAAAGACAGTATAATGATCAACTTTCTTCTTTTGCAGACGACCTAGTAATCGTTTCTAGGAACACGAAAACAGGAATAGAACAAATCAACGTGTTAAACGAACTAGTAAAAAATCAGCACTACAGATGATTTATTTCGAGAAAACTAATACATTATAACGAATATCAAAACAGCCGTACATCACTTGATGACACAATACGGAAAAACTGGGAAAGTTGATAAGTTCAAATACCTCGGGGAGACAAAACAACCAAAGACTAGCGAAAGGAAGCGAACACAACAGACGAGGAGAGACGGCCGGCGTACTGCAAGGAACTCATCACTTTTACAAGAAGAAAGCACCCTATTTAGACAAGTCAAGATTATGAGGTGTGGCTATTAAATAACGAGACTGATGTAAAAATTTATTTTAATTTTATGCATAATTACTTATTGTCACCCTCAATATACACTCCTTCTCTATCCCTACAACGCTCCATGCGAATTTTCCATTGTTGGAAACAGTGCTGGAAGTCATCTTCGGTCAGCTCCTTAAGGACACGTGCCGCTTTCTCTTTTACAGCTTCCACAGATTCAAATCTTGTCCCTTAATGCAGATTTTACCTTAGGGAACTGGTAGAAGTCACATGGTGCGAGATATGGTGAATAAGGTGGATGTTTTAACACTAAGATGCTGGACTTGGCTAGGAACATCTTGACAGATAACGCGGAATGAGCTGGCGCATTGTTTTGGTGGAGAACCCATGATTTTTCCTTCCACATTTTGGGGCGTTTTTTCTTTACTCTTTGACGTGGTTTAGAAAGTACCTCAAGGTAGTAATATTGATTAGTTGTTTGACCTTCAGGAACCCAGTGAAGGTACACAATCCTATGGATATAAAAAAAAACAATCATCATTGCTTTAAATTTTGACTTGCTCATTCGAGCTTTTTTGGCTCTCGGTGCATGGATTGGCGCTTCGTTTCTGGATCATAAGTAAAAAACCATATTTCATCACATGTTACTATAGTTTCCAAAAAATGTGGGTCATTTTCAATCGCGTACAAACATTTTGGCGAGCTTCATTTCAAACATTTTTGAGCGTTACGGGTCCCGAAGGAGCTGACAGAAGATGACTTCCAGCACTGTTCCCAACAGTGGAAAATTCACATGGAGTGTTGTAGGGATAGAGAAGGAGTGTATATTGAAGGAGACAATAAGTGATTATGTATAAAATAAAAATAAATTTTTTTACAACGTTAGTCTCGTTATTTAATAGCTACACCTCGTAGACATTACAGTAGGTTCAATTTATTAAGACAGTATTGTTTAAATAGGGAACGTATGAAGTGGTTAAAGGGAAATTTTTTTTATTATTATAAATGCATTCGGTATCACTAGAGGGATTTTTTCATAATTTTGTAATACCATATCAGCTGTTTAATATACCTTGTATTGCAAAAATTTGTTGTTACTATTGTAAAATATAGTTTAAATCGTTCTGAAAACTTTATTCTAAAATGAGAATATTAATACAGTTCAATCTCGATAATCCGGCTAAAATATTTATAGCATCTAAAAAGTTTTCCTAAAATCAAAACACGTCTATTTATGTATACGAGAGTTACTTAATACTTAATAAATATACTTCTTTTATTTGTATTTGCAGTTCATTATAAAAAAATATCATATTTCCCAGTAGTCCGGCATTTTCGATACACCGGCACCCCCGCGGTCCCGTGTAGGCTGGATTATCGAGATTGTAGCCTACTATAATGTAAAATACTTTATGCGAAATAAATAAACTTTTTATGAACATATTTTTTGTAACATTATGCTATGAATTACAACAATAAAAATTAATTAAAACTTATAATAAAAAACAATTAAGGCCGCCTCCGTAGCGTAGTGGTAGCGCGCTGGCCTACCGCGCGGAGGTCCCGGGTTTGATTCCCGGCTAGGGTCAGGAAATTATTACAAGTCATAACCCAACGTTCCATAACCCACTGTAGTCACTAATAGTAGAAGGAAATTTTGAATTTTAAACAGGGAAATTGTTTTAAAAATAATCTAAAATATCCCTTAGGGGAAAAGTTACTATAGGTATTAATAATTTGAAACATATGTGTAATAGGCCTACTGTTTAACTAAGGAAGGTGTTTGAAGCATTAAAAATTTGCGGTGAAAATATTTACATCTTAATGATTACTGATGAGTTTAAGTTTGAAATTGATGTTCAGTTATTCATTTCAAATACTCTTCTTACATATTGTTATATTTTTATGTGTACTTATTTAAAAGGTTTAATTTTAGTTGAATAATTGACCATAATTTAGGCTAAGCATTTTTTTGTACTAAAGCCGGTTAATACTGAGTTCACATCGCTATTTACTTTCTTCGCCATCTCAAGACGCCAGTGAAACTAGAACTGATTACAAATAAACTAATTATGTTAAAAAACTTCAGCATGTTTGAACAATTAAAAAAAAATATTTCAATTGAAAGAATGTGTAATCTTCATTTTATTTATTAAATTCTCTTCCTTTTCCTGGTAAGCTATTCATTTAACGGAGTAAACATGGAAGAAAATTAATGAGTGTAATTACCAAGTGAAAGAAACACTTTGCTGTGATACTTTATTCGTTAGTGGTTTGTTAAAATTGATGAGTTTAAATACCACAAAATGAATAACACACCTAAATTATGATAAACTGATTCAAGAAGGAATTTGAAGAATGTAACATAGGCCTGTTTGAAAGATAAATAACCGTTTTAATTTAACTGCAAAATATTTTAAACATTTGTGTAGTTGCTTACGGTTACATTCGTACATTTAAACTTAGTACATTTTTTTACCAAAATGTTAAAAAAAACTTTATAAATGGCATCAAAATAATATTTTGCAGAGTAATTAGAAATTACAAAATAAATCAAATACAAAATTTAAGATGTTTGTAAGAGTTTACAGAAATCGTATTAAACCGGCTCAGCAAAGTTTTAAGTTACAAAATTTCAGACAACTCTGCCCTACTATCCGTTCTGATATTATTTTATTTGAGAATATAAAGCTTTCTTGATCTTTCCAAATTGTTTAAAACCTATCTTTTGGGAATTTGTAAAGTCCACATTATTTAAAGGTGTTGTGCTAAAAAAGTCAAACTGTTTTACCAATAATTATAGCAGTTGCGGCGAATATTTCGGTAAAATATTTAATTCTAGAATGTCTAAGCTGGGTTTTTGATCAGAATATAAAAATAAAGTATTATTAGTATTATTAGTAAAAAGCAGAGATTTTTAATTTTTAAGCAGAGAAAGAGTTTCAAGCTCAAAATTTTAAAAGAAAGATTCTCTGCAAGATAATGGGGTCCGAAGATAGCGTTGTTTAGGTCAACAGCCGAAAGGTTGGTTTAAACCTCTAGAGGTTTTACCAAGTAAAAACGAGGAGTGAGGTGGTTTACTATTGCCTTCCCCACTGAGTAGAGGGCGTATACGTATCAGTGCCATACCCTCTGAAAAGCACCCACTTTCCACCCTGCAAATGGCACCTTCACTTCATTCCTCACAGGGTCTGGCTGTATAGTGAAATTCATTACTCTCAAAAGAGATAACTCTGAGTAGTGTCTTTTACACCTCTACCTCTCTGTTCTTAAATAGTTCAGTCGTATAATTGGCTGACTATGTGATGAGAAACAGAACTATTTTTTGTAGCCGTGGAACCGACAGATCGAGTGCAATTAATTTAACACTCCACCTGCCCGTTATGGGCAACCGAAGATAGTAGACGGACGATATGGGTTACGAAGTCGAGAAGAATTGTACAAGGAAAATGAACGATTAATGGAAACGATTAGAAAAGAGAACTAAAATTTCACGGACACCTGTATAGAATGGATGACAACCAGTTGACGACAAATTTTTAAGGTACTGAACAATAGACTTAAGGTGTTGGACAAATGATTTAATGAAGTCAGAAAAGATATTGAGAAAATCGGATAAACCGAGGAAACTTATTGAACCAAACCAAATTCAGACAACTAATTACGAAATTCAAGGTATTCCATGAAGAGCAAAAACAGAACACTGGGTGGTCAGAGAAAAGAGAAAAGCACACCGTGAACGAATACTGAGATTGTGGGCTGCTAAAAGAGCTTCGAGAAACGTCTAAAGTCACCTCACGTGGTCCAAAATTGGCCATAAATGAGGAAAAATTCTTTAAAAAAATCCATAATTGGATAAAATTTATTTGGAAAGATTTTATTACTAAAATTGAATTAAAGTCAAGAATTTAATTCAGCAGAGTCAAAGAATTAAATTATTGAATTTAATTCAGCAGAGTATTTTAATTGAAATTTAAAGAAGTAAATTTCATAAACACATTTATAATAAACTTTAGTAAGATATACTGCATAATATTTTATAACCATTTAAATGACATGTTCCAGATTTTTAATAAAGAAAGTTTTCCTTCAGGTGGTGATTTTTAAATTGGTTAGATGTATTGACTAATTGATTAAACGTTCTGTTTTTTATAAAACTTTACGTGTCCAGCCGGGAAACTTATATTGCTTCGTAATGAAAACTTCTTCTTTCAATTTATTTGAAGCGGCATCAGTAACCTGATCATAATAGATTTACTGTGGAATTTGACCTGAAATCATTTTGAAACTTTTGCCAGGAATCAAACCCGGAATCTATCGCATTTCAGGCTAGCGCTCTAACCATTACGCTACGGACGCGGCTGAAAAGTTTTGATTTTATGAAAAAAATGTTGCTTTTGCCAATATTGGGAAGGATGTACTATATGAAGCCACGTTAGAATATAATAAAGCGAATGTGAAATACAAAAAAAGGATGGTAAGTTCAAGGAAATTGTTAGGAACAACAGTAGATTTTGGTGAATTTTTGATGATATTGGAGGCAGAAATTAATTTATCTGAAACAAAGATTTAACCTGATTGTAAATATTTCTGAAGAAGTCACAAAACAGGTGAAATGTGGACAAAAATCTTTGTGTGGATATGGTGAAGTGAAAAAGGAGTGATTTATTTTTTCTGAAGAGGACATTTCGTCAATCAACTCATGTTACGGGCACTTTACGTAGTGGGGTAAGAATAAACGCTCTCAGTAAGCAACATCCAAAACCTTAACAGACCATCGACAGCGTGAATAGATTTAATGACAAGATTTGGTAGAAAGAGGATTGAATGATATACGTCCAGTGTCATAATACGCCATAAGAACATTCTACGACACAGCTGACCTACTATAGTTCCCAATTAAGTACTTAGCTAAAAGAAGTTCCATGAAGATAAAACGCAAAGATTGATTTGTTAATGTAGGCTACGACGTATCAGTTTATTTGCTGAACAAGAAAAAGGGCAGTAGGTCCAAAACAGTAATGCGTCCATTTGGTGATTTTTAAATGATATTTTCGTCATTCATTCGCACTTTAATTTTTTACTTGACAATCTATCCATAACAAGCAGGCGGAGCGTTAAATTATTTGCACTCGATCTGCTAGTTCTAGGTCTACAAAAAATAGTTCTGTTTCTTGTCATATGGTCAGCCAATTATATGACTAAAGCATTTAAGAACACAAGAGGTAGAGGTGTAAAAAACATTATTTTATAGTCAGAGTCATCTCATCAGAGAGTAATGAATTTCATCCTTATACAGCCAAGAGCCAGCCCTGTGGTTATTGATGAGAAGTTGCTATTTCCAGGGTGGAAAGTAGACGCTTTGGAGAGGGCCTGGCATGCTGATGAGCATAGAAGACCTAAACAACACACTTCACCTTCGCGATACAGACTTTTACTGTTTTTCTAAATTATGTGTACTTTAATTTGAAAATTATAATAATAATGAATTATTTTTATAGTTCAGTCAAGGTTTTGCTTCTTTTCGTTTTCGGGGGGGGGGGGTACGTACGGCTGTTATGAATATGAAGGTTTTGCTTTTATAATTATAGATGATTGCATTTGACATTATTTAAAAATTATGTTAATAAAAAATTTAAAACATGATTACATGTGGAAGAACTGCCGAATATTAAAAAGGCAAGTAGGTCAATTTTGTCGGTAAACGTGTGGTAAAATTACTGGAGACATCGATGTGTTGACGGGAATGACAAATGGAGCGCCTTGCAAAATTTTGGCACACATCGTTACGATGCTGCACTCATGTGGTCTGCTTGTTGCATGCAGTCGGGGGCAGCAATAATTTGCCAATTTCTTTTGCGTGATTTTTTTATAGTTTGGTATCCATCAGTAAATAACGTCATAATGTATTATTTTTTACAGTAAATTAATTTTTCTTAAGTCATTATGTGAATATTTAATATTATTATAAAATAGTTTACTCAAAAATTTTTGTTTTTTAGTAGGATACAGTAACTATTTCAAAATATACTGGTAAGTATTTCATTCGGATTGATTTTCTAGAATAAAATTGATCTTCGAATACAATATCGCTTCGGAACTTTCAGTAGCTCAGTTTCCGAAATGCAGGACAGTTTAATCTACGGATAATTTTATATCGGTACATAAGATGTGCTCGAAAATGATGGGCTTTCAAATTCAAACAAAATTAAGATAAATTGGAGCGATATTTCTTTTTGCAGCTTTATGCATTATGAAACATCGATGAATAGGCCTATGTTAAGTTCTTGGTTTTTAAACATTTATTTTCTTTGGTACAGTTAAAAATCATATCCATATAAAAACGATTGCCCATAGCGGGCAGTTGGAGTGTTAAATTAATTGCACTCGATCAGTTGGTTACAGGGCTACAAAAAATAGTTCTATTTCTTATCACATCTTAATAGTCAGCCAATGAAGACTGAACTATTTAAGAACAGAAGAGGTAGAGGTGTAAAAGACACTAGTCAGAGTTATCTCCTGTGAGAGTAATGAATTTCACTATACAGCCAGGCCCTATGGTGAATGAAGTGAAGGTGTCATTTGCAGGTGGAAAGTGGGTGGTTTTCAGAGGGCCTGGCATGCTGATAAGTATACTCTTTCAACTCAATAAGGAAGGCAATAGCAAACCACCTCACTCCTCGTTTTTACTTAGTAAAATCTCAAGAGGTTTAAACCAGCCTTTTGGCTATTGACCTAAACAACAAAACAACAACAATTAAAACGATTGTTTTTTTTTGACTTATCAGATGTGTCCACCATAGAATAATAGATTCATGGTGTAACAACGATCCTCGTAGATATTTTCTTTGAATTTTACACCATTATCGAAATTATTTCCTCAGTCATAGAGTCATAGAATAGCACATTAAAGGTTTTATTTTAACATTGTTATTTATATTAATAATGATTATGCATTTGAGATTGTAGGGTTTATTCTAAATTTCTGTAAAGAACTTTCTTACAGAACTGTATGGTTCTACAAATTCTAGAAAGAATAATAGGACAATAAACGTAGGAAGGGCGTGGAATTTTAATCTAGAATTGTTGAGTATACAAAAAAGGAATGCTATGCTATAAACCATACAACAACGTCGTCTTTCAGGTAAAAATTTTTTTCACCCTTATTCACCCTAGCTCACTAAATAAAAACTTGCCTACATTCCAGGAAGGTAATATAAGGTCTATTATTCAACGTCAAACGATCACAAACTGTGTGTGCTTGGAGTTCTGAGAATCGTACCGAACCGAACGAGACTCAATCGAAGTCAATTACAAAACAGTAATTACATCCGACATAACGATTGGAATTTTAAAATCAAATACTCCAATAAAAGGTTTTCTTTTATACACAAGAGTTTTTACAATTAAATTTACTAAATTGTTTGTCTCTCCTACTAAAAACTATTTGTACGCGGTGAATTTTCATTAAAATTACCAATTCAAATAGTTTATTGATTTGCAGTATATATTTTATACTGTAAAAGAATTCGTGATCTGTAGGTAAAAAAGTGCAAGATATTGAAGATAACTGTTTTTTCGTTTTAGTCGACTTAGACTACGATAATCATGCATGATTCCTTTGATTTTCTTGCTGAAGTTCTTATTTTGAGCTTGATTTTGTTTTCCTTCATTAACTCCGAAAATGGTTTCTTTCTTTCATCGCTCCTCTTAGATATATATTTTTTAACATTTCTCTGGAAAACCCTTGTGTTCTTAAATTTCTGAATTATTTCTATCGCCTATTACTTCTTTATTTGTTTTATCGTTAGGTCTTTTTCTCTTTCTTTGAACCATCTTTGTTCGTTTTTGTGTTTTTTCACCTTTTCGTATATTTGATATGTAAGTGTTTTTTGGTTCACCGTTACCAAAGTCTGTAAAATTTCTGATTTTATTTTAAAGGTCTTGATTTTAATAGTTTATGTACTAGGCTGTCGAGAATGTACATTCATATGAATTCTTACTCAGGTTTCATTAGCTTAAATTTTAACTAGTGAGGTTTTTTAAAAGTTGGTTCCGCTGGTACACATATTATTTATATTATTTGTTATCCACACACGTTTTAGAAGGGCCTTACTGGCTGTATTACAATCTTTCTGCTCGTATTCTAAAACGCTAACGCTATTCAGGCAGTTTATGGAAAAACTATTGTAATCCGTTGTTGGTTTTATTTATTAAAAAGGTTAAACATTAAGATGAATTAACAATTGGAAAAAGGTGAAGTTAAATAATAATGGTTTATTAGAATATATTATGATAGGCATTAAGTTATCAGAAGAGAAATAAAACTTACGAGGCGTGACGGCTTGTGTCAACCATGTGTTGTCTTGCATTGTATCTCGCGGGCACACATCAGCTAACAATGTTCAATTTTCTTACGTACTTTAAATTAAACCTACCTTAATAACATTCGGTTTAGTCGAATCCAATTCGTGTGCCAGAACAGACACTGTAATTATGTATTAGAATCTTTACATTCTTTGAACTCAGAGGTTTTAATTGTGTTGCTAACGGCACACGCCATAAAAAAATTGTTTATAATTTTACTGAATTATTACTTTTGCGACCGAATTTTATTATGACGAATGCAGACCTACTTAATATGTTTTAGAAACAGTTCTTTACAGACATTTGCTTAAGGATAAAGTTTTAAAAAATCTTTGCTATCTAAAACTTAGTTCTGAAGACTAAATATTCTGGGAATTTCAATTTTCATGTCCAATTAGACATCAATATCTAGATCATGAGTCCAGGATATCCAAAAATTTTATGCAAAAAATTAAGAAGTCTGTAGGTTAATGTTTGAAACGACTCCAATCATTTCCATAAAATTAGCCATGGAAGAATTGAGAATTATGTAACTTTTACCAGTATTGAAAAATCCATGGGACAATATCTTCTTTTTCAAGTGCCGTCTCCGCGTCGGAGGTTGGCGATCATCATTGCTATTCTAACTTTCGAAACAGCTGCTCGGAACAGTGACGTGGAGTTGAGACCAAATCAATCTCTCAAATTCTTCAGCCAGGACGCTTTCCTTCTGCCCGCCCGGCGCTTTCCTGCTATCTTTCCTTCCACTATCAGCTGAAGAAGTCTGTATTTCCCGTTTCGAAGAACATGGCCGAAGTACTGCATGGGACAATATACAATGCATAAATAAATATTTGCTAGCATTTTTATAATAAGAGTTAAAATAAACCAAAATTGTTTCAGATATTCAGATTCAGGACGCTGGAAATAATAATCTTGTCTTTGGTCAGTTGTGTATCGTAAAGCAAATTTCTTGTAAGAGGGGCTAGTGGGAGTTAACGTATTTAATTCATAAAATTATGTTGCTAATATAACTTATTAAAGAAATTCATACGTAGATACAGTTTTCAGAAAACCATATTCATCTTGTATTTAAGAAAGCTGTTTAAGAACTAAATAAATGAAACTAAAAGAGGTTTTTCCGCTTAATTAAACTTCAATTGAAAATTAAACCGTTCCAAAATTTTAATTTACATAAATTTTTTTTGGCTAATCTAAACTTATGGTGTCCAGCTCTTTGGAGTAGCGGCAGTGAGTAATGTATGGTCGATCCAAGCCTTTTTGTCAAAATTTTTATTTTTTGGCGCTCTTTTTTGTGTAAGCAGTAATACTTTCTACGACGATTTCAGAATTATTCTTCTTTACTTCAGGGCTAGGTCTATTGAGCCTGTTCCGGTACCTATCTCTTCCTCGGTCTTCCCACAACTCTCGTACCAATTGGTCTATAATTTTGAGCCTCTATTGGCATCCTCCCATATGGCATTCTGTTCATGTTACTGGACCAGTTTTCCGATTCTGTAAGATCTTGTCACTACGTGACAAAATCTTACAGAATCAAAACTTACAAGAACAACTGACAGAACTATTAGATGAGTCGAGCCTCGTTTAGGTTGACAAGCTCCAGGGCTTTAGAAATGATTTAATTGTTTAATGTACTATATAGTTTATTTACCCGGTATTTTTGGTTATTTAGTGTTTTTTATGTATTGGTATGTATTTTTTTATATTTTTGTTTTTTATGTAGGCCCTACCTATGCTTTATGTAAGTTTGTCTTTCGGAACCGTTTGCAAACTGAAGTTTTTATTTTGACGCTCTCTCTCTACCCAATTAAGCTAGGTACTTTTTCTCTCTGTACAAGTTTATGATTAAGGTATAGTGCATTAATTTATATTTGTGCAATTGTGATTTAGTTTGTAATAAGTTACTGTTTGTTTTATATGTAATGTTGTTTCTATCATTGGGCCACTTTGGCCTGTTGTAAACAATCTAATGTAATTAAATAAATAAATAAATAAACTCTTCTTATTTCATCATTCCTTATCCTATCCGTTCTAGAGCATCCCAATGCACTATGCAAAAAATTTCATCTCTGTCGCTTGAATCTCGCTATCAATGCTCTTTGTATGTATCCAAGATTCGCTGTCATATAGGAGAGTAGGAACGGCAATGGTATTGTAAAATTTGATCCTCGCCTCTTGTCTTGTTTTGTTTTTCAAGTTCCTATGAATATTGCTACATATTCTCTGAAACTTTTTTTATTTTATATATCGAACCTTTATCTTAATCATTCGTTATATCGTTGCCGAGGTAATCAAAGTGTTTAACCTGCTCTGTCATTTTCCCTTTCAATTATATTTTAGTTCTTGATTTCAAAATTCGGACAGTAAAGAACCGAACCGGTCCTTCTTCAGTACATTTCGTGACCGACTAAATAACCATCCCAAACCTGCTATAAGGAACTACGGAACCTTAAGTCATCTAAAGCGAAAATTTAGCCACGATCTCTCGGTCTTAATAGTGGATTACAGCCACCGGAGAATATACCACTGGGTCGTTTTCTCCCGGCAGCAAAATTATCCACTCCTCCCTATATTAAATAACTTTTAATTTCATGCATGGAGATTGTGCCGTACCCAATATCAGAGACAAAAAATATTACATGGTATAAAATTGGCTAAGTGCCTCTATTTTATTAAAATCTTAAAAAAAACTTTTTTCAGAATAAATAACAAATAGAATTACGATTATTAATAAACCCAATATTTATAACTTTCAGTATATTAAATGAGACCACAAAATATTTTTATTGAATTCGAACAAATGAATTTGAACAGCAGAATATTTATAATGATTCCTCCTTTTTAAACGCTTTTATTTAACTTACTCTTGGAAGCATCAAATCTTGCAACTTAAAATTTTAATACTTCTACCGTATCAATATGAATCAAACTTTGCACACTTGTTTATCTTCGATGACAATACGCTGTGGAGGTGTTTGTAAAAAAAAATTTTAAAATTTTATAACGCTTTTAATTTAACTTACTCTTGGATCCATCAAATCTTGCAACTTAAAATTTCAATACTTCTACCGTATCAATATGAATCAAACTTTGCACACTTGTTTATCTTCGATGGCAATACGCTGTGGAGGTGTTTGTAAAAAAAAATTTTTTAATTTAAAAAAAAATTTAAAAATTTAAAAAACGCTTTTATTTAACAATTACTTAAAAAAATTAAAAAAAATTTACAAAAGAAAAATTAAAAAAAAAATATTTACAAAAAAAAAATTAAAAAAAATTTTTTTTTAAGAAACGCTATTATTTAACAATTAATCAAAAGAAAAATGAACTAAAAAGAAAAAAAGAAAAAAATTTACAAAAAAATCAATCACAGACATTACAGTTAAAATAAAAGCGTGGCGCATTAATATATATAATATTACAACGAATATTTTACAATAAATGTTATATATATTAATGCGCCACGCTTTTATTTTAACTGTAATGTCTGTGATTGTTTTTTTTGTAAATTTTTTTCTTTTTTTCTTTTTAGTTCATTTTTCTTTTGATTAATTGTTAAATAATAGCGTTTCTTAAAAAAAATTTTTTTTTTTAAATTTTTTTTTATTTTCATACAAACGGTTGAATTTAATAATAATACAAATATTTCGACGTTGGATGTTGTTAAATTACTTCTTAAAAAATATTGTTTCTTTCCCTTCATTGAAAATATAAATTTCCGTTGTATATTATTAAATTTCCTTCCGATAGCAATTGGCGTACACAAAATCATTTTGCAAGATGCTTAAATATATTACCGATAAGTACATTCTGTATCTGAAAATTTCATTTTCATTTACAGGAATTTCCTCTTGATAAATAGGAAATGTTAAGAGAAATCTGACAGCGCGTCTAGATTGAATAAACACTGGTTGCAAACGAGCAACGTATATTAGCCTACATTAAATAACACCACTTTTGAAGTCAATTTTATCAAAATTTAAAAAAAATTGGATATAAATTTATTATTTTATTCAGGACTTGAAAATTGTATTATAAAAATTGTGTAAAATATAATATCTAAAAATTGGTATCGACTTTGCTAGTGGATCCGGAGAAGATTCCGGATCCTCCGGAAGATAGAGAACTGCTGGAAATATTTCCAACAAATCAAACCAAATGTTCATTTTACTAAATGTCTGGAAATTATATTATCTTCAGTATTGTGTTTTAATAACCGCAGAGAAATTCTGGTAATTTTCTTTTGAACGACTTTTAATCTTTTATATTTAGCAAACAAAAATAGTCGTGTTCGCGCAATTTTGTAAGAATTTCTCGTGTATTAGTGTTTAAGTAATTAAACAAATGACAACTTAGCTGTCAGTAAGCTCAGTAACTATAGGTACATCACTTAAATATTACGGATTTTTTAAACGAGAAAACATTTTCCAGCACTTAGTGGAACTTAACGTTATTTTTATGTAGCTATCTTAAAGAAAGTCTATATTCGTCCTACATGCAAAACACAGATAACAAATAAATTTGTAAGTTAAAAGATAACAAAACTTCAAAAGTTTTTATTCAGTATTATTACGTTCCTTAAAATTTTCTTTGGGAATAGATTAGATTTTTTTGGGTTTAATTTTAATGGAGGCATTACAGAAGACACCCTCACCACCCTCTTTGGAAACCCCCCTTATGTAAGATACGTAGAGGTATCTTAAAATATCTGGTGTGAATCACTCACACGACTTTCTCTTGCCGATGTAAATAATGAAAAATATAACCTAACATTAGTAATAAAATATTAGAAATAAACAAAAAGACTAACCTCAATAAACATAACCTTATTTATCATGAGTGAAAGACGCAAAATGAAAATCAACCTCAGTTTGGCTTAAAAATACGGAAAATCACTCTTTCACGCTAAATTAGGCTCTGTAGAAAAAAATGCTTGAAATAGAAGTTGTAGATCTTTTAATTTACTATAATTTGATTATTACACTTTTGTCGTAAAATGCATACTAAGGCTGAAATCGTAAAAAATCGACTTTTTTACACGTTTTCGTGAAAAAAAACAGAAAATCGCTAATTACCGCTAAAC
Source organism: Catonia carolina (assembly GCA_035578175.1). Classification (NCBI taxonomy): domain Eukaryota; kingdom Metazoa; phylum Arthropoda; class Insecta; order Hemiptera; family Achilidae; genus Catonia; species Catonia carolina. Next base: position 68,835,528 of record JAQMRL010000002.1, read on the forward strand.
TAAGCGTTATAGTAGGCCTATATACAAAAAATTGTTTGAAATTAAAGTTGTAGGATTTTTAATTTTCTACAACTTTTATTAGTAACTTATATATTAATAACTTATATATTATGTTTGCGCTAAAATACATTCGTACGATGTTCCGTTCTTAAGATATTCTGTTCACACACGCACACGCACACACACACACACACACACAAATCGCTCAAAACATGTTTTTTGGGTTCAGGGGGTCTGAAAACGTGGAGATCCGGTGAAAACTCGATTTCGAAAAATCGACATGAAAACAATAAGTTACTTTCCTTCATATAGGCCTATATTCATATAGGCAAGAGAAAGTAAAAAGTGTTGTTTTAAAATCTTTCGAATTTGTATTTTAACGAATGTAATTATAATTTTTGCAATTAATGCTTTAAAAAAGTTGCTTCAATGAATTAATTTTTTTTCAGATGTAGGCTAGTAATAAGACTTGAAGCTATGAATCAATATTTATCATAGTTTATTAATTAAATGAAGTGTTCTTACAAATTCTTTCAGTAAACTTAATGTTAAATATTAAGGTTGTCAGATTATTCCTCTTTTCAATTTGTAAACCAGAAAGTAACTCTCGTACAACTGGGATTCATCAGATCGAATGGTTCTACAAGATGGCGGATGTAAGAACCGCGGCAATCAGCCAATGCAATAGAAGTGATGCAACGGTCCCAAAACCGGGGTAAACGTCAGGGTATGTTATTACCGATTTTTACCACCCTTATTGTTGGATATACTACATCATCCCTCAAGCTTTAGGGTAGGTAGTTTCTTTCTACCTGCTTTAACTGACGCCTTTCCACAGCTGCCAGGAAAGTCTGCCTGTCTAAAGTTTCTTATAACTTCCGTTGCTTCTCATTTTAAAACATTCGATATGAAATTCTGTTTACGGTAATTTAAATCAAATTCTAAATGGCTGTCTACAAAATATATTTTAACTATTGTCTATAAATGAAACATACATTTAAGTTGTGCTTACATTAATCATTAGGCTAAACAATTACTGTAAAAAAACTAATATTTTTTTTTCTTAAACTTTAACTGAAACATTACAATCCATTCTTTTTGTGAATGGCATCGAAGATGGAAAAAACCGAAGGAAGTCAAACAAACATCCATTGATCTTTGACTTCTGCGACATTAACAAATTAATAAAAAATACAAAAAATATTACACTGAATTTTGAATACAATTCCTAAAAAATTTAATCTTTTCACAACTTTGAATTTTCTGTTAAAATGGTCTAATAAATTGATTGCTAGTAAACTTTTATGTTGGTACAGTTCTTTCAAAATATGTTATGCTGAAATCTAAAATTTTCGTTTTACTGTCTTAACCTTAAGATCTCCAAAAATAAATTTGTTGCTCGTATACCAGGGTGTCTTCAACGTGTTATTAGTAGTTTTTGACTGGACATTTTTCAAAGTTTTCGAGTTTTTGATTGGATTTTCGATGTTGTAATGTTATCTTTAGTATAGATCCTTCCTCGAAACGTAGTGCTTTTGCTAGTTTACTATTCCTGTTAGTGAACACCCACATATGCTTACCGTACGTTAGTACTAGGAGCTCACACAAATAAAATATTTGATTTTTAGTAGGCTACTGTGGAATGTTCTTGTTCTTCAGAATGTCTTCAATCTTCCAATTGCTGTACAATCCAACCGACTTCTATTGATTTCTGGTTTATGTTTATTTTTGAAGGTCTTAATTAATACGGTTCATTTGTACAATTAGTACTAATACTAATAAACGGATCAAATAAAAACTATAAAATATGCAAACGCCGTTGAAAAGGAACAAGAAAAGTCTATGACGATTTTTTTTAAGATGATTAGTCTTTCGTCTTTATCATATGATCTCATTCAGAATTACATTATCGTTTTATTATTTTTAAGTGTTAGCTACTTGAGTACGTAATTGTGCCATAAACAAGGTTTTACAGAATATTTACCTCTACAGTTTGTGTGTAGTATTCTAAATTCGATAATTGGTGACAGGTGTTTAAAGTACAGTACCTTAATTGCAGTGAAATTGTTATAATTACATTTTTTGCAAAGGTTTTGTTAAGTTTCATAGACTTATTATCCACTTACTAATCTTATTCACATTCCATTTTAAAGTAAAACAAAATCAGGAAATTTAAAGCACATTTGTATGTGCAGAAATTTCACATTTTTAAAATTTTGTGTTCATACCGAATACACTTCGTACAAGTTACAAAACCTTAATTTGAAGTGCTGATGGAAAGTTCAGGAACTCCTTCTTCTCTTCTAATCTTTCATGTCTAAATTTCAAAATTATTGATCTTTAGTATAATAGCTTGTTGTTGTTGTTGTTTAGGTCAACAGCCGAAAGGCTGGTTTGAACCTGTAGAGGTTTTACTAAGTAAAACGAGGAGTGAGGTGGTTTACCATTGCCTTCCTCACTGAGTGGAAAAGTACGCCTATCAGCATGCCGGGCCCTCTGAAAAGCACAAATTTTCCACTCTGTAAATGACAACTTCACTTCATTCACCACAGGGTCTGGCTGTACAATGAAATTCATTACTTTCAGAGAAGATAACTCTGATTAGTGTCTTTTACACCTGTACCTCTTCTGTTCTTAAATGATTTAGTCATTTAATTGACTGACCATGTGATAAGAAACAGAACGATTTACTTTAGCCCTGCAACTAACAGATTGAGTGTAAAATAATTTGACACTCCACCTGTCTGTTTTGGGCATAATAGCTTATATAGCTATTAAGTAAACTGTCAATAATTTAGTTCAGCTAAAAGGATTTACAGTACTTTTCGTAGACAAAAATATTTACCCAGAGGGTGGCCGTATTGACTGCTGTCATTTGATTTGATTTTGTGATCGTACCAATTTATAGTGGAAACTAATATCTCAAACTGAAAGATTTACTGGACGGTTCAGGGGTTGTTAAACAGAAGTAATTTATAGAGGTAGGCTACTAAACTTTTCACTTTTGCGTCGACTTCGTAATTCAACAAACGTTCGTGATGTTGCATTGTGAATCATCGGTAAGCCCCTATGGTTCAGCTTATGTAAACACATTCGGGTAATAAATTTTAGGATATTTCAAATGAATAAGCCACTTAATTAATTCGTTTGAATTCTACCGACTTATTTCGTTTCTCTTACGTAACTTCTTAAAATTTTATCATTTTAGTATTATAAGTTTGTATAAATAATATCAGGTTAATGCCTTTGAAAGTTGTTTAACAAGTATTCATAAAAACACCAAAAAAGTTGGATTACTTTTAAAATAGTTTGAGATTATACAATTGGAACAAAAATTCAAATAACGCTTTGCCTATTTTTTTCATTAAGTTAATCGCATTTTATATTTTTCCTTGGGTAATTTAAAATTTTATCACCAGCTGGGTTACTAGCGATTGCTGTTAGTATGGAACAGTAGATTTTAAACACTAAAAGTTTCTTGAGTAACCCGGAATCTACCCTGGGTACCTTCTGGCTTTTATTCTACCATGACAACTACTAAGCCACCGAAACACAATTTTCTTGATGAATTCGTAGAAGTTTCCTGTATGCCTTGAATGTAGTAGCTATATTCTGTAGAACATTACAACGATATTAAACGAAGAAAGAAAATTTGTCATTTCAGTTTATTTTCTTTGTATTTCTGAACTTTTTAGTTGTTACCATTTTCATTAATATAATTAGTGATTATTGGTCTTGGAAGTACTGTATGTAGGGTTAGTTATTTATTTATATCATTTAGGATTATTTATGATATTTGTATTATATACCACGATACTTTTAAAATAGACTAATTCTGGAAACTGCTTCTTCTTCAGCCACATTCCCAGCATTATTTCGCTACAGACTTGGTAGAAGTTCTTACCTTCTGTTGAAGCTACATTCTATGTTTGGTTCGGTGAAATATGATTTCCCGATTTATTCGTATTTATCTTTTCGAGATAGACTACTCTAACTAAACCATTTGATATTATTCTTATTTAGTTTATTAATTAAAATTATTTGCTAAATTAATCACACAAATAGTAGTTAAACTTTCCTGGAATAGCTTTTAACGATTTTTTTTGTACGATTATTTTTAAAGGTCTTACTGATGCATTATGGGTAGAAGCCTACTTGTTGACCATTAAAGTCTGTCATTATAATAGTGCCATAATTTGGGAGTTGCCAAACACTATCATATGACTACAGATAACATTTTGGTGTATCTCAGACGATACCTACTGAAAGAAGAATATCAGTTGTCCGGATATGTAGCCAGTTTATATTTATCCAAAAGGTATATTTCAGAATTAATTATGCAGTGTGTTTGGCAAAAAAATTTAAGTTTATCAAAAACCAAATAATTTTATGCTGAAATTTCGTGGATAATTATTAATGAATAATACTGTATAAGTTAACCATTAATCAACGTTATCATGGTTATTCTTTTCGTCATTTCAGATATTAATTTAATATTATGATCTAATTAACATTAAATCATTTAAAGAAATTATAACGATGGATAGTAAATAGTTTTTAAAAAAGAGTTTGGTAGAATGATGAAAGTAACAGAAGGCAGCGCGGGCTTAGATCGGGGAGTTTTAGAAATACATACAGCTACGGATGTTGAAGCGTGTCGAAGGGTCGGTAGGATAGTTTGATAGTGGTCCAGGGTTAGAGGGGAAAGGAATGGGAAGGGGTTGTAATGCTTTATTCTGGTTGGTCGAATATCAGGGCGGCCATCTTCCCTTTCTGGCGGGAACTGACACCCTACCGTGCACCTGTTCACAAGTGAAGCTGCAATTGGCAGCCCTGTTCACAGTGATCACTGACTACATTTACTAAATTAATAGAAGGGAAATTTCGTTTTCTTCATCGATATTGTTAGAGGTTGTAAATATTATCTCTGAAAAATTTACTGGAAAAACTTTTCAATATTATTGCAAATATTTGTTTTACAAACTTTAATATTTAGATTTAATTTCACTGATAAATTATTCATAAACTCTTACTACTCAGTACTACATTACATAAATTGTAGTCATCGGAAAATGTTAAACATTACAGAGAGCATTAATTACGTGAAAGACAGCAGCTTACTTTTACTCTTAATATTATTGGCTTTATTTTCTCTGGTTTACAAATTAATAGACTGAAAGGATTTTTTTAACAATAACGCAGAAAAACAAAAAGTTCGTTTGGACTAATCTTCTAATAGGAAAACTAATAAATGTTATTTAATTTAAAAATTATAATAAAATTTAAATTTAATATAAAATACACAATAAGAATCTTAAAGAAAAAACAAATTTTATTTAGAACTAAAATTATTTGCTAATAAATGCAATGAATAGACCGATGAAGACAGTTTCGGCGCCATTCCAACGAACTGTCGCCTTTTGCAAAATTTGGCGCCTTTTTTATTGCAAACAATAGTTATTGCCACTTAGCTTATAAATCTTCCAATATTTATCAGTTTTACAATATTTAGTTCACTTTCTTGAAGAAGTTCCTTTATAATAATGTTATTTTCAGAAATAAAATTCTTTATTAAATTAAATAAAGTATAGTCTATAGTTTTTTTAGAACGAGATAATAAGCACACTCTTAAATGCAATGATTTGTCTTAATTCATTTGGTTTCTAATAAATTATTACCAATTTTTGGATGCGTTTAAATGTAATTTCATTTTTGAATAGATAATAAAATCAATACTTACGATTCTGAACTTAACGTATCCCCAATATTCTCAGTTATCTTTCAGCTTCTTTTAATTGTGTTTAAATGGTATCTAATAAATTACAGAAAAATACAGAAGATACTTGCAGTTAAGGAATAATGTCCCGAATTATTAATGAAATAATAGTAATAACAATAGTGAAATAATAGTAATAATTAGTGAAAATTTGTTCTTTTCAAATTTTCAATTTTTTGTTAGCCTTATTTTTAAGCTTTTGTAAAGAAGCAAGTAGGTTTTTTTAAAGTTGTCAGTTTAACGTTAAAACGTGACAATCAATTGAAAATTTTCATCTGGATTTTTATCTAAATGATTTCGAAATTTCACTTGATCAAATCCCGTTTTATAACATACCAAAATCATTACTTCACTGTTAAAATAAAACTATGATTGTTATAACTCAATGCGATAATTTTTTGGGTATTTGCTTTCTTTTGATTTCAGTTACAGTGATGAAAGTAGAGTAAGTTAAAAATTAAATAAATGTTTGTTAAAAAAAAGTGTTTTATTATTTATAGAAAGTTCATAATCTTCGGTTTGAGTATTAATCTGAATATATTGAATATTTTGTGTATTTTGATAAATAAAATTATAGTATCTTAGGTAGTAGTACAAATGATTTTAAGTATGTTCTATGTTAAGTATGCGATATGAATAACATATATATGTTTCGGATCCAAATAAGTGAACGGACTGAAAAATTAAATTCTAGAACTAAAGTTAAAATTGATGAAGAACAACCCGTAGGAGGAATTCTTGTTAGAAAATGCTTTAAAAAGTAGTCCACTTTCGTTTACTGCTTTAATTTTTGTGTAGCTATTACAATTTATAATACATATTAAGTTAAAACAGAATTTCTTTTATTAGGTTATTTGACAGAAAAGTCTCAAGATGTTTTCTAACCATTTACAATATAAAAGTTGAGCAAATAAAGAGGTTATTGGGTTTTGATTAGAATAAGGCGCCAATGATTGTGTGGGAGTGTGGGTGGGGTATGTGAACGAAATTAAACGGCGTACCAGACATGGTTAAGCTTCAAACATTTTTCATTGGATTTCAAAGAGATTTCCTATGAACTTAAAAAATCTTACTGATTACTTTTTTATCTGGAATTGTTTATACAAGAAAAAAAGCTTAAAATGATCTAATAATCATTTTTAATTCGCTGTCATTGTAATTTTTGTCATATTACTACGTGTGCATCAACGATTAATTAAATTTAAACATAAATCTGATACCAATACTTTTGAGTTTGTCCATTTGTTATATTCGTTAAAAGAAAACTGCGAGTCCCTTTTAGTTAATTTTTAATTCTAATTCTTAAATACCAACAAAAAATAATAATTTACTCAAACTAAAGTGATTCGAATGGTTTACGTTTAAATGTAAGGAATGCAGGTATGATCAACAGTTTGCTTTCGATGTGAACACTCGAATATTCACCAACTCCATCGTGTGGTAGATTTTTTTGTTAATGCTTTAGAAAAATGGAGTTGCACCTGGGGTTTTCTTTGAAACATCAGTCAAATCTTTGTCACGGTGTGGTTTATGAGCTTTTCTTCAAATTAGGCAAATTTCTACCTTCTACTTATTATATTATTAAAAAAAATCGTTCCGATCGGTACTTCTCTGTTTCCCACAGGTCTGAACGATCAATCTTAAAATTAATAAAGGTCGATGTTCCCGGAAAGATCTGCTCCCGTGCTGTTACTGTTCAATACTATATTTTACATTGCTGACATTCCAACATTTGGTCACACACTTTAAGCTTCGTTTGCCTTCGATACAGTAATACTTTTTTCAGCCCTTTCTGCCGTTGACGTAGCTTTTAATTCTTAACATCACCTAATTATCTTAAAATCGTGGTTTCCGAAGTAGGGAATTAAAAATAACTTCGATTAAACAAAACATGTTACTTTTACCCTTAGAGGGCAGACCTGCTCAGCGGTATTTTTATATAACTTTCCTGAGACAAGCTAACAAATTTTTTAATTCGGATTCCAAGTGATCAGAATGCTTACGTGGAACGAACATGTCAACATAAAGCGCAAAGCTCTAGATAGAAAACAAAAAAGGCTAAAAAGTCTTCTGTCCCGACAAACAAATTACCCCCACATCTGGAAATAATTCTTTATAAATTTGTACTTAAACCAATGTGGATGTACGATTGCCATATCTATGGCACAGCTCTTTCAGCTTTGGCTCAACTACAACGTTTTTAATCAGAAATCCTGAGGATAGCTCCTTCATACGTTTCCTATCACATGCTACACACAGATCTTAACATCCTCGCATGTGTGAAACAATACCAGGCATATCAGCGACATAAATCATCATAATCTTTAGGGTTGTAGTTTCTCATATCTATTCCGCCCATCTTAGTCTCGGTCTACCAATTCTTCTTCTTCCTTTTGGTCTGTAGGTCAGCATGGCAACGGCAGTTTATAATCCTGCAACCTCTCTACGAGAGTTAACTAGTTATGTATGACTGTATGACTGAATTATTTCATTCAAAGCAGTTGTATGGAGCTGAATTTTAATAACATCATTCCTTCACTTATCGAGCCTGGTCAATCCTTTTACACTCCTTAAAAACCTCATCTCACCTGTTTGAATCCACTGTGTTTTCTTTTGTGGCACTGTCCATGATTCACTGCCATAAAGTAGCGAAGGTAGTGCAACTGTTTCATGAAACTTTAGTTTCTACACATGCATTGTTCTTTAAACTTCTAATGATATCACCACAAACTCTTTGAAAACGACTAACCTTATCCTTCAAATCAGCACAGTATCCTGTATGAAATGTCACATCCCAAGTTTGAGAAATGGGCTACCTTTTCTAGAACCTGGTTGTTAATAATAATTTTTGATGTTACAGGGTCCTCGCCCAAAAATGTCATTACTTTGGTTTTCAAAGTGGATATTTACAGCCATATTCCTCAGCTATCTTACAGAATCTATTCAGCAGAAACAAAAGTTGATTTTCCGATTCCCCCAACAGAACCAGGTCATCAGCAAATAAGAGAGTGTTCATAAAATAGATATTAATTTGCTCACCAAAAGGTGTCTGTCGCTTCCATTCTAAAAACAATTAATCCATGTACAATACAAAAAGTACCGGTGATCGACTGCAACCTTATGATCCTTTATTTTCTTCTAGGCTCTATAACATGACCCAACAGCCATTTTTATTCGTGTTCCTCTGGATAGACTCTTCAATCTTGATCTGGATGCTTAAACAGTTTCAATGGTAAACCATCGGGACCCGGAGCTTTTCTGTTTCTCAAATCTTTGCATTCCACCAACGGTGTTTCTTAACACTGCCGATTGCAAGCCGGGGTCTTATTTTGCAAGAGGTAGGAAAGAAGGAGCAGGTGAAGTAACGACATCTTTAAGAAACCTGGATCCATCTGGCCCGGATGGTAATACTCAGTGAGGCCCCCCTGCCTGGGGACACAGGTGAAACTTGGCAAACGGTCTTGAAAAAATTTCCCAACGAGAGCGGAAGTCTAGTGGATTAAACCACGAAATAAAATCATGCAGCCTTAAATGCATTAAGATGGTAGATCCATCACTGAGTTTTTTCTGGGTGGCACCCGTCATACAACTAGGGGATAATAACTATCACTGGAAAAACCAAAAGAAGCCTCGGGTTGGACAGGACTAAACGGAAACGAATGGATACTAAAATGAATCATGTATTACATATTCGACAAAGCGATTGAAATAAATTTCATTAAATAATAACAACCCACTAATCCGCGTTCTGAACTGTCCTCATTTACCAGGTAACCCCAACCAAAGTTGGAGTAGAGATTTGGGATAAATTTTACTAATGATTAGGTGTTTTCCTTTTTTGTCATCAGTCTCTCGACTGGTTTGAAGCAGTTCTCCAAGCTGTTCTACCTTGCGCAAGTCGTTTGATATCTAGATTCTTGCAATACCCTACATCTTTTATAATTTGCTTTATATATTCTAACCTTTGCCTCCCCCTAAAATTCACTCCCTTAATATTACCCTCCATTATTGATAGACCAATACCTAGATGTCTTAAGATATGCCCCACTAGCCTATCCTTTCTTCTGGTAAGATGCTTCCATGTACTTCTTTTTTCATCCACTTGCCTAAGAACCTTTAAATTACTTATTTTGTCCTCCCACCTAATCTTTAACGTTTTCCTATAACACCACATTTCAAAAGCTTCTATCCTCTTCCTTTCTACAGCCCCTATCACCCACGTTTCACTCCCGTATAACGTTACACTCCAAACATAGTGTTTTAAGAAATTTTTCTAACAAATGAATGTTTTTAGTCAGCTGTTTTTCATTACAGAGGCTTTTCTAGCTTGAGCAATTCTACTTTTGATATCACTTGTGCTTCTACCATCCTTTGTTATTTTACTCTCTAGATACCAGAATTCCCCAATTTCCTCTATGTTTTCGTTCCCTACTTTTAAATTTTCCATCTCTTATAAACCATTCTTGCTGCTGCACAACACTTTCGTTTTGTTCTTATTAATTTTCATGAAGTAATCCTTTCTCATGCTTTCATTTTCCTAAACAAAGTTTTCCTTTTTTCAGAGTTTCCTTTTAGTAAACATAAATTATGAAACTAATTTAATATGTAATTATTGAAAATTAATTTTATCAGTGTCATGGTATTTAAACTTAAGGGTCATGCTAATGAGTGGTGTTCTTCTCAAGAAGGGTAAAGTGATGTAAATCAAGCTAGTTATAGTAGGGCCTACTTACTGGTTGTTCAGAGGTGAACTGTTATTACTTTAATTAAATAGAGTGAACAAAAACAAAATAAGAAATATTTTTTTCAATAGGATTCAGGAGTAGGCTATTTGTTAAAATAATGTTCTGCGATTGTTCTCAATAAACAATCATCCAAATAATTTGTTAAACTAAAGAAAATAAAATTTTGAAATGAACTGTGACTGAAATATTTTTAACAATAAATTTTCTCCAACAGAGAAAATATTTTTGTAAAATTCGGAGCCTCTTTTCCTAAGACTGAAGCATAAGAATTTATTTCGAGCAGAAGAATAATAGTGAATAATTTTATCCTATACGAATATACAAATATCAATGATACACAATACGAATTTATTTAATAAATTTATGTTCATATCTACAGATAATTTAACCTAATCAAAAGATATATTCGATGATAAATTTTCCGTTTTATTAAATTTAAGAGATACATTCAGAATTGTATGGTTATTGATAAATCTGAATGTAGGCTATTGATGATATATTTTGTTGTAGCTAGTACTTACGAACGTTTGTTAACTTCTAGAGCAGGTGGAGTGAGTTTATAAGTATATCATGAATTTATATTTGCGTGCACACAATTTGTCGATAACATAAGTAAACAATTTCCTACAATTTTCCAGATAAATTAAGTTATTAACTTTAATTGTGTTATCACAGGAATAATAGCTTGTTTAAAGTCTTACAAATTTCTTTAACAGTATTAAATAGTTTTTAAAACGCGAGCAAATTTTGTTTAAATTAAAACAAATTCAGAATTTTAAATTGCTTGCAAAATTTATAAATAAATAAGTTCTTAGTACGTATTTTTTATAGTTTAACATTTAAAATAATGGTAATCAATGCAACGTTTAAACGACGTAATGTGTTTTTTTCTATTCTGCCGCTTCATAGAAAATGCAGTTGTTAAGTCTAGATGGTTTTAAAATTCTGTAGAATATCTTAAGGTCTATTTCCACAACGCTAGTACTAGCTGCTAGTTGACTAGCGGCTAGCAAAATAGCGTAATGGGAATGAACTACAAGCAGCTAGTTTAGTTAAAGCGCTAGTATTTACTACCGCGCTAGTGACTGTGAACATGTTTGATTTTACTAGCGCTAGTATGGGATAAAAGATCACGTGATTGACTAGCGCTAGTTAACTAGCTCAGCGTGAACGTTTGGGAATATTGCCAGTGGCTAGTAAGCTGTACTTTGTACAGGAATACACAACACAACTCACGTAATATATCTTCTGAGGACTGGCATTAATTAACTAGCTGCATAGGAAACGTCACCTACGCGCTAGTAGGTCCAGCTAGTAGTAGCAGCCAATCAACTAGCATCTTGGGAATTGGCCATTTACTCACTTCGTATTTTTTTGTTTATCACAACGAAATGCTCTGTCTCAGCCTTTGTTACCTAAGTATTTCCATATTAACTGTACAATAATATTATTAAGTAGAAATTAATTGCCCAATTTCATAATTACATGACTGTTGAACTACTGGTAATTCAAGTGACTCAGAGTTTTTTCTTGGTTTTACGTCCGACTATTTCGCAATTACTGGTAATATAGACAGTGAGAAGGATGATAGATGAAGATGAGTGATGAAAGTGCCAGACCTGACCGAGAATTGAACCCGGGACCCCGGGGTTGAAGCCAGTTGTGCTAACCAACACACCAACGGGGCGGTCAATTCACAGTTTGTTAAAATTATTTGATTTATCATAAATTAGTTTTCACCAAGTACCTATATCATTGAATTCGGTAATGTATAAGCTAAATTTTGGGCATTTGTTTGCGGAAATTATTTTATATCTAATCTTAAGTATTGGGTATGATGCTATATGGATTTTTTTTTGTTCTTGTTCCAGGTAATGATAAGAACTTCAAGTGAAGAGAACTAAGGGCTAAGAGCTTAGGACCAAGTTACAAAATGACATGTTAAAAAAGAGCCGAAATTACAAAGCTAAAAGGACATAGTATATTGTACCAAGATTTTTTCTGATACCGCCCAGTTACAATTCACAGCACAGTTATGGTGCAAAAATAATCTTGAATAAACTATCTGATCCGGAAGATAGGTACACCGACGAAATATTTCAATATTTACAGGAAAAGTGAGTGTCATAACCATAACATGAGGAAAAAGTGATCAAATGAAAAAGTTAAATAAACAAGAGGGTCTAGAAAACGTGGGTTTTCACCAGGTTGGAATCCTGGTGAAGACTTCATCTAATATGTAAGATTTCACTTATGCAAGTTTTCTCATTCTACGAGTTTTATTCTGTGGAGTAAAAACCCTCTAAAGGGTTTTACACCCTAGATGGATTGGATGTGTGATATCTTAATTTATTCGGCATGATTTCAGCCTTTTGTTGCGATCGATTGTAAATGTAGCCACACGAAATTATAAAAAAATAAAAATATACCTGCCACATTAAAAAAGAACTGTAAAAATTAAGGTAATAAAAAATTTTGAAAAAAGTTGTTAAATCAATTATTCGTTATTTTTGATATTTTCCAGTTGGTAATGAGGTGATAAAAACAGAATTAAAAGTAGGCCCTACAATTAGGAAAATTTATGAGAATGTTGATAAATTAGAAAATAGAGTAGACTTTTACCTAATAAGTAGGCCATAGATTTACATTTTATAATTAAGCATACTGCTACCCTAGTATGAGCCGTATTTTGTCAACTGTTGTAAAGTGTTTTTCTTTTAAAACCCGGTTTATGGCATTGCATATGTAGGAGGTCTTTGTAAATTGTTTTCAGGTAGCCCTAGTAGATAAGGATTAATTTTTTTAGTTTTTTTATCGTAAATGGCCGTATTTCGTTTTAGTTAAATTTTAATTCTAAAACATTGGTAATCAATTTAGTCTATTACAATAGGTACTAAGTAATGGATGTTTCAGAAAGGACGCAACTGAACATTAAGAAGGCAGGTATAAAGCGTAGGTAAATTTTCTGTCTCCTTACGTGTCAGTTGGCAACAAAGTATTCAAAGTTAACAAATTGAAATGTTGTTATTGTGTACTACTAGTGCTATTCCAGTATAAATTCGTCTCTATTGTGTCAACGATGTTATTTTCTAAAGAGGAACGTTTGTTTATTCTGAGACTTACATTGCTTATAAATCTTAAAAACGAGTTTCAGTTAATATTTGCCAATTCCATTGTCCGAAGCAATCTTGCGTTTGTTAAATAATTTTCTTTAGACTGGGTGTGTAAAGATCGCAAAAACACTAGTAGATCATCAATGATAGCAACGGAAGTTCTGGAGGATGTAAAAGGACGTTTCACTCGTTCTCCTAGAACATTGCTCAGGAAGTTATCCTCATAGGCTGAGATTTTACTATCTACACCTTTCAGGGCTGCTAAAAAAATATATTTACCTGCTTACCGCATCGATGTCGTACATGAACTTCAAGAAGTAGACCACAGAAGACGTTTACAGTAATGTAGTTGTTGGATCGTGTTTATTTTAGTGATAAGGTTTAGCTCCCTTTTACACGATCAGTTCAGCTCTCATATCATTTTCTGTTTAAGATGAAATGTCAGTTAAAACTGATGTGGAAACATCAAAACTGAAGGTTTGAACTGAAACTGAAAGCTGGCTCGATGGGAAGGAAAACCATCGAGCCACTTGTCAGTTGTCCGTTGTCAGTTCAGTTCTCTCAGTTCAAATAGCTGTGCGAACAGAAGCTTCAGTTCATTTCTCATTTCTGTCGTATACTGTGGGCAATTCGAATTGGCACAACTCTTTATCTACATGTACACACAGTTTTGGATAAAGTATATCCATAACCTATTCTTTCAACAAGGTCTACAAATTTTAATTTACGCAAATGCATACAACCTTATTTCAATGTACAAACATTCAAAAAATTATTTCATTTTAAAATATGTATTTAATTTGTCCCAGTAAAAATTTAAATTATAAATTATAAAAACTAAACTGTAAAAACTCACTAAACTATTCTCTACAAACGCATGCAACTAACTAAACAAATTGGTCTGAATACATAACGAACAGAATATCATATTTATATGAATACAAATTAGTCACATCATTATGTCTGACAGATTAATAACAAAAGTGAAAACAAAGGTAGTGACCGAGCGTGAGTCGCACATTACAGTAGCGATTGTATACTTTTGTGACTGTACCGTCGTTGCATGACGAGGGGTGAAGAGTGGAGTAGATAAATACCGAAGCTGCTTGTGCCGATTCGAATTATCCAAGCTATAACCTTGTCCGTACCTGACGTCAAAAACGAATTTGTGGCCGATTTTATTAAATATATCGCAGTTTTCCGTGTCGATGGAATAAGAAGGGCTCCTTTACCATAATACATTCAAACCAGAAGATGCATTTAATATGTTGTTAATTTGATAAAAAGAATACGATTCATCAGCTACGAAAAAATAGTGCTAGCAAAAATGAGACAGGGACTGTCTTTTTTGAAACCATCTTTTACTCCAATTTGATCTCTTTCTCCTTTGGTTTGTTAATGCTAATGACAGCCCAATTGCAATAAGTAAATTTTCGTCCATTACTGAAATGAGAACGAACTGAAAATAGTAGAAGTTTTTTTTTGTTAATTGAGCTGAAACGGAAACTGACATGAGAACTGAACTGACCGTATAAAAGGGGGCTAAACAGACAAAACTGCCGAATATGAAGCGTTGAAAATCCTCACGTTTTTCACGAACGACCATTATACCCACGCAAAATATTGGTGTTTGGTGTGCGATCTCTCGGCGTCGTTTGATAGGGCCTTTATTTTTTAAGAAATCTACAGATGGTGTGGTTTATTGGGACTTATTCAATCTGTTTAGTTCAATGTTAGATATACACCATAAGATTGACAATGTTGGTTCCAGCAGAATAACGTAACTTCCATTCATGCACGCTAAAAACGAGTTTCTTCCTTTTGAAACACACGTTAGTTTATTGTAAATTTTTTATTTGTTATACATGCTATAATTGATGTAAGTTGTTAAATTGTAAATAAATATATATTATACATTTTAAAGGACGTTATGTTGTTTATAAGTAACCAGATCCCAAAAGAACCCGGACTAAACGTCACTATACATCAATAGATGTCGATTTGTTTTTTACACGAACTTCTTTTAAACATTTATGGTTTATTTCGGTAAAATCCATTGAAAGAGGAGAATTCGATGTGTACAAATGCTATTTCATGGATTCAGTGAATCGAAAGTCGAGCATTACAATAACAAACACATAAGGTTACAATTCGCACAGATGTTGCCAATATTTCTAGGAATGGAACGCACAAAAGCTTCCACTCGTTTTACTCTGCCTCTTCTGAGTACCTACCTGCCTGCCTCTTTTCTGTTTACAAAAAAGAAAGTTTCTATTAATAACGGTCGTTATTGAAAGCTTCTTTCTCCCTTTCTTTACACATAGCAAGCAGCACTTCCCAAAAACGAAATCAAACGACGATGTATTACATTCGAAAAAATATATAATGTATACATCACTTTGTGTATAGTTGAAAACATTCTGCGAAATTCATGTCCTTTTAGCTTATAAATTGTCGTTCAATTACTTTACCAAAGAAATATCGATTGAGATATTTGAGATATAAAAGCCGTCATCAAGATCGTGCTTTTAGTGAATACTATGTGAAATTAAATTCGTTTCAATTGAATACGAATAACGTATTCTCTCATATCAGTGTTATCTTTTATTTTTTTACTTTATTTACTTTACTTTATTGAAATTTCACACTGTACAATATGACAATTAGTGAAAATGATAAAACTATAAGTCTAACTCTATATTTAGTAGGTAGTACTTGAAGGAGAACACCGCCCAGCGACAGGACTCCGGAGTTATAATGATGTTTGTTTATTATTATTTGTAAAAATTGTGTACGTCCGCAGTCAGTATAATTTACCTTATGATGTCTGCTCCGTCGTCTGCGTAGACGCCCTGGGGGATTGATTACCTGGGAGATATTCATTGTCTGTCTAGATCACGTATAAAGGTCGGTTCATATCATCATGCACCAAGCGTTTCCGACAAGACATTTGAGCTGTCATTCATATCATCTCATATCCGGCACTGGTAGCTAAAGTGTTCGGTAATAATATAGTGTGAACAGTTGTTAAGTTTCTTTTATAAGAGTCAAAATGTAAGGTTTGACAACTGAAGATTTGTGTACGATATCAATTTTATTAGAAGAAGATGACGAAGAAAACAATCAACGTAAACGTACCGAGGTTTTCCAATTTTTGTCGATAAGGGCAAGTAGAAATTTTAAATAGCTTTTCTTAAAGGTATATCAATTATTGATTTCAGAAGAAAATTGCTGATATTTTAAACCTAACTTCCCCACCATTAACCACCCTATAGTAGGAGTGAACCAAAATTTCACATAGTCCCTGTAGATGTCCAGAGTGTACTTTACTTAATATTAGTTCATTTATTCAGTTTTTTATTTGTCAACATTTTAATAATAAAACAATGATTTTCCTTAGACATAGCTTTATGAAAGAAGTTTTATTTATGCAATTAACCCACCGGGTTGGTCCAGTGTAAAGTCGTTCCCAAATCAGCTGTTTAATAGCTGATTTTTAGAGATGAAAATTCCTGGTTCAAATCTTTGTAAAGGTACTTTTATAAGGATTTGAATATTAGACAGTGGTTACTAGTGTAATTTAATGGTTGGGGTTGAATTAATCATACTCTCTCAGGAATGTCAACCTGAGTCTGTACAAGACTAATAATAATAATAATAATAATATTAATAATTCTTTATTTTCCACTTTTACAAAAGTTACAACCTCCTTTTACACACATCTTACGGCTTGACCTCAGCCATCAACCGGAAAATCAGAGTACACTTAATTACAATTAATTATAATATTAAAAATACAGTATATCCATTAATCAACAATTCATTAGAAAAAATAAATTATTCAACCAATTTTATAAAAATGACATACATACATTTTGAAACATAACGACATAATGACATAAAGCACAAAAGGGAATAAATTTAAAAACTAAAACTCATCACCCTATTCATCCCTCTTCCTAGATACAACAGAAGCACAAAACAAACAATTAATAGAATTTTTATGCCTTAGTAATTAAATTCTGCAATCAATGCCCATCTATATCTCCAAGCATCTCTACAAAAGGACGCAAGTCCTTCCCAGTCTTTCCCATTTAAAAGTTCCAGAAAAGCTTCCTGTCCCAATTCATTCTGCCCCAACCATTTTCGGCGCCATTCCCTAAGTACTGGACATCTTCCCACAAAGTGAAACATGTCCTCTTTTTCTCCCAAATTACACATAGAACAGTTAAAATGTTTATCAACAACCCACGGTTTGTAATTTAAGTCTACCAATTCACCACGCTCTTTAATGATCCATCTGATTTTTGACAGGTCCTCCATCACATTAAAATAACTGGCCTCGCCTAAAACTACGTTTAGCCGTTTACACCAACTGTGATACCTTGTGGGTTAATTTCTGCTAGAGAACGTTCCTTCTGCTTATCTTGGAGTGATAATATAATCTGCATAAACCATCCCTTCCAATTCACCATATTGCCTATTTCAAACCTCATCCCTAGACCTAACTGTGACACAATTTTTCCCTTTCCCTGAACCAACCTATATTATTTTTAATTATTTCCTAAGTCACGATTTTCGGCAGCCTTTCATCTTTCATTTTTAGTACTTTAATTATGTAGTCAAAGTGTAATTTCAAAGTATACAGTTATAGTGGTTCCATACCTGTTTCGATATCCAGCATACAGTTTGGGGCATTATTTGGGAGAGTAGGGACTTTTATAAAAGGGTTTTTATAAAATAACGCTGAAGCTTTTCCACACTATCGTGTTGCTTGTAGCTCCATACTGGGCTGTGTAACAAATAATTGCCCTAGCACATGCGCTGAACAGACTGGTTTTGGATGCCCACGTCACTTCTTTATTTGTTATTACGTTCTCCCAACTTACATTGAGTGCCGATTTGGCCGAGACCATTTTTTTTTTGCAAATGGTATTCTGTTTTCATCGAGGGGATAAGGAAGACACCCAAATATTTGTACACATTAACACATTCTTTTAGCTCTCCTTTATAAAACCATTTTTTATTATTACTTACCCCCCTTTTTCCTGTACAAGACTACACGTCATACACATCATCCTCATCTCATTGGGTCATGCGGTTGTCTATTGTTCTTAAATTTAACAGGTTGCAATGTACACACATTAGGTTAAAAAAAGTTGTATAGTTAGGTTACTTTCAATTATTATTCGCGAATAAAGACGGACGAATAAAGAATAAGGACAGAGCTAACAACCAACCCCTTTAGTCAAGAATTAGACAAGTTATTTTGAAATAGACGCTACAAAACGGTTGTTTACCCTTTTCTACGAAGTTGTTTTGATGGTGGCATGTCCCAAACAAGAAACTTCAGGTAACTTCTAGTTCATTATAAGAATTGACAGACATCCCTGTCTGCATTCGGGATGCCTCATCACCCTTCTTTAAGTCCTCGAGCAATCAACAGCTATTGTATTACTATTTATCTATTCTTTCCTAAATATTTTTCGTAGATATCAGTGTTAATGTCGGAATACGAGAACCACGGACTATTTTTAATAATAACTGGTATTTAGTCTACATTTTAGTTAAACATGATTACCCCGTCCGTTAAATACAGATTGTCACCCTTACAGAACTTCATTTTTTATGGCGAGCAGCGTGCAATTGTTACAATAAATTAAGGAGGGTGTCTTACACAAGATTGTAATCTAAACTAATTATAATTGGCTATTCCTCAAGATTAATAAAGTACGTATTTGCAATTTCATCCTGAAAAATATTGTTTTGGAATCATCAAATAAAATTTAAAAACTTCTCTTGAACTTATTAGGCTCTATTACTACAACTCTCGAAGCTCTATGACCTGATTCATCGTAAGTCAGTGAACATTAATAACCTACTAAATTTACTTATAAAACCCTTCTAATGCCCTTGTGTAGGGCTTACAACTTTTTGAAAGTACAAAACTAAGCAATTTAAGAAAAATTAAATCCTAATTTAAATTTTTCACTAATTATTTTTTCATCTCGCTACACCTCAAATTGAACCTTACTTAAATGACCTAAACATGACATTAATAGCAGTCATTGAAAACCCTTAAAAACCTAAATAAAATTTCGTCATCAAAATCTGTCAGTTCAGTAAACTCAATTTCACACTTTTGATTATCTTTTGTGTTGATTTATATGCAGAAAGTAAAAAACTGAACATAAAGACAAAGTAACATAAAGATGGATTAGAAGACCTCTTAATGCGACCTTTCAAAACGTTATTCTTCAAAATTCATTATGCTCATGCATTTTCAACATAAGTAACGTTTATAATCAACCATTTTTTATGGATTAGGCCACATAATTTTTCATACAAGGGTGGTTTTAATAGACATGTTTAAGTTTTCGTACTTGAACGAGGGAGGTGGAGGGTTGTTTGCTGATGACGGATCAAGTGGCCAGGCGGCGGGTTTTTGGTTGGTAAGGCGGTTGCGGCCTCCTTGGGGCTGGACGAGGACGCCTCAATTGACTCCAACACTACTTCCCCCATCGTTAGGGAGTGAACATGAGTTTTTCTCGCCGCCTCGGATAAAAAAAAATTTCCGTACTATGGATAGTAAAACTGTGTCAGTAGAATATGATTTTAATTAATCACAATTGTTTTTAGTTTCTTAAACAATTTTTTCGTTGTGCTCTTTTTATTATACACTTTCAATTAAAGTTCAATATCTGGTGTAAAACATTCTCACAACTTTCTCTCGTCAATGTGAAAAAGGATCTGTTTTGATGAGCAGTATAAATTACGTAAAATTATTACCGACTGTCACAAAACAAAGTATGGTAGAGCGGTCGCCTCCTTGGTCTAGTAGTTAGCACACTAGCCTACCAAGCGGAAGCTCCTTTTTATTTTACTTTATCGTTATCTAAATCATAACCCTGTAAATTAAGGACGACATAATATTTTTTGACCTAGTTGTATAATGAGCAAAATACGGAAAATCTTTAATTGACGTTACACACTTTCCCCTAAAATGCATAATAAGGCCGAAATCTTAAAAAATAAAAAATTACCACGAGAGCACAGCCCCTACGAGTTTTACAGATATGCCATTTACTGCGTCTTGTAGAGCACAAAAAATACAGTAAATGATGTGATTTTAAACAAAATCGTAGGAGCCGTTTTTTGAGAAAGCCGTAAAAAGTAAAAATTGTACGAATGAACTGCTTCTTTCTTGATGAAAATGTTTCTTTCGGGTTCCAGTGCGTAAGTTTCCCATAAGTTTCAATTTTCTGTTTTTTGTTTATTTTGTTCACGCACACACACACACGCCAATGAAAACATGTTTTTCTGGGTTCAGGGGACCTGAAAAAGGTGTAGGCTATTCCTGTGAAAACTCGATTTCGAAAGATTGATATGAAAACAACTTTCCTTACCTACATTTCACATATGGTAAAAGAAAGTAAGAAAAATTATAATCGTCAAGAAAGGTCTGCTGAATTAAAACCTACACTATAAAAATTTATAAATTTGATCATATTTTGATAAAGATTTTTAGAAACTAAATTCGGTTGAATCAAAACTCGCCGATTCAACAACCATGTTTACTCATAGTATATAGCCTACTACATAAGTCTCCATCGTGACCCTGCTTTGTACAGCTACACCCAATAATCTTATTAGGAACTTTAAATGGACTTTAACTTCACCTGGTAATGGTGGTTGAATGATACACAGAAGTGAATCGTAATGCAATTTGTGTTCTAGGAGTACAGATCATTCATGCAAACATTATTATTACAGTATAGTTAAGTCAATTTTGCGTTAATAACAAACAGTATTGTACTGATAAGATACTTGTTAATTTTGCGTAAAAGCTTTAATAATTAATTTTACGTTGTAACTTAATTACATATTATGCACATGCTACAATGCACCCTTTAGTCTCCGTAAAGGATTACGAATAAAGAATATTTATTACGAATTTATCATATTTATTATTCCCATTTTATAGCATTTTTTCCTCGTATACGGCCAATTTTATACCATGTGAGGTGACTTAACACGTTTCTGGAAGTTTTTTGCAGCCCAAATTCTCAGCATTCGCTTACTGTAGGTTTTTCTCCTTCGCTCTGTCTATCCGGTGTTAAGGTAGATTAAGGGGCGAATTCAATCATTTCTTATGGTTTTTGATCTGATAAAATTGAATAAAATAGGTTCCAGAACTGTAAGTTTAATAGTTTTTAAGAAAACCAGTGCCAAATGCAAAAAATGGAGTGAAAACACATTTTTTCATCTTTGGGCAAGAATAACTTTGTTATTTCACCAAGAAACAGTTAAAATTTTTGAATAAAACATGTAGAAAATTTTATTCTGAACAAACCGGTGTAAATTAAGTACACAGAAAGCGAATAGATGCTTGATTAAATGAATTTTTATTCATAAGAGTACGAAGTAAAATTAACCGGAAAACTAAGATGAAAAAAACGTGTTTTTTTCACTCCATTTTTTGCATTTGACACTGGTTTTCTCAAAAACTATTTAACTTACAGTTCTGGGACCTGTTTTATTCAATTTATCAGGTTAAAAACCATAAGAAACGATTGAATTCGCCTCTTAATCTACCTTACCAGAATTTCAGGAAGACCTCATTTCACCTGGTGAGCTGAAACCGGGCGAAATCTTTCGCTAGCCGTAACTCGGTAACGAAGCATTTCCGGACCCATGTTTATATTAACTTTTTTCATTATTTTTACATGTACAATGGGCTCCCAAAGTTTCTGCATATCTTCGTGAATCACCCTGTAATATCCTTTCTGATATCTTTAAACTAATTATCCGACACCTTACGTCTATTGTTTAGTGTCTTAAAAGTTTGTTTTGTCAACCAGTTGTCATCGGTTCTACGTTCTTCTTTTTCTAATTGTTTCCATTTTTATTCATGTTTCTTACATAGTTCTTCTCGACCTCGTAACCTATATTGTCCGTCTACTGTCATCGGACCCATTGTCTTGCGGAGAATCTCTTTCAAATTTCTCTGCTTCTCTTAGACCAGCCTTCCCGATCATTTTAAGTCATTCATTCGCGTACAGACACGCAGGTTGTATTATAATTATTACTATTGTATATAAATACTAGCCTATATTAATTTATTTCATATAGCCTAATAGGTAAATTAATATAGTATTTACTATTTTATATAATAGGTAGCCGGCCGCATTGGCGTAGTTGGTAACGTGCTTGCCTCTCATCATGCGGTCTTGGGTTCGAATCCCATTCAGGCACGGCATATTTTCATATTTTACAAAAAAAAACATTTCATCCTTCACCGTCTGCATTAGCAGTAATTGCAGAACAGTCGGACGTTAAACCAAAAAAAACTATTTAATAGGTAGGTTTACACGTCATACACATCATCCTCATCTCATTGGGCCATGGGGTTGCTTATTGTTCTGAATTGAACAGATTGCAACGTACACAAACTAGGAATTACAAAAAAAAAAAAAAAAAAAAAAAAAAATAGGTAGGTTATTAACAGAAGAATGAAAAATGTCTACTTAAGTCATTACAAGGGTAGGGGTAATAAGTATGATGAGCTTCTCTGACTTATTCTCGAGGGAAAAGTTTATAAGTTTTGCAGTTCTAGCAGAGAACTTCAGTGCTTGATGGGTAGAGTTACCGAAGAGCGAGAGGGTCTTGATCTGAAAATTATCCCATTAAAAACTAAGGTGAAGGTGGTAAGTAGGATTCCTCACCCTAAATGGGGACCTAATTATTGAACATCAATCTACTGAGCAGATTAAGAAATTTAAATATTTAGAAATGACGATTACAACACTGAGGATTAAAACATTATTCATATAACTATGAAAGAAATATAATTCTATAACTCTTGACATTTATTCTAATAGCGTCTACTAATTTCTATTCACCCACTGATGTTGAAAACTTAGTTTTAACGCAAACCCTTCGAGTTCTTTATATAGGTAGTTTAAGATATCGATATGTTTGGCTGTACGCCATCTATGGAACCGCTAAGACATCCGTAATTTCAAAAATCCAACGATTTCAGTCAAAATTCTTACGATAAACTACAAATGCTCCCTTTTACGTTACCCATGACTGTTTGCACAACATTCCGTATCTAAACGACTTATTTCGTAAAATTTACACAAGATTCCGTAAGAAATTATCTCGTCATAGCAACGAACTTGTACGCAACCTATACCTACTATACCTTCCCGGAAATCCCCGCAGACATATACGCCGACGAAGGAGAAGGGACATCATTTTGTAATAAGTAATTTCCGATAGTATACACAATATTAACCCTTACAGTGCCAAGAGAATAGGCCTATTGTTAGTTCCTACCAAAAAATGTCAGGTATTTTTCACCACGAACTTTTTAAAAAATGCTAGCCTATTTTTGCGATTTGAAGCATTTTATATATCTATCCATAACTTGGCTATTTTTCAACATATTTTTACGATTAATTTTGTTTTTTCGTAATTAATTGTCTAACATTTACCTGACAACACATTTCTTATATATTTAAAAAAAATACAATAAATGAAAATTTCTACTTGTTCACTTTCTTTTGTTAAAATTTCCTTTTTAATTAAAAAAATCACACTAAATAAAAAATAATGTTCCCAACTTCACTTTATCACTTCAAAGACCATTTAATTAGTATGTGCCGCGTCACCGAATATCATTAATGTATTGTAAAAAATAAAAATACTAGCTAAAGCTTCCTAGTCAGCATGAAGTTTTTCAATCAATATCAATCAATTGACTACACTCATAACAGAATCTACATGAATTTTTCAGTCTACATAAAATATCTTACTGATTATTTGCATTTGTTGTTAATAAAAGTTAAGCGAAAAAAATTCTATAAATTTTTCAGTCAATGTAGCCCTACTTAATAAATGGACGCCAGCATTTTTTGGTTGAACTTTTGACGTCCTAATTTTAGGACGCTGGCAGTGTAAGGGTTAAGTAATCCGTCCACAGAACATTTTCAGCTGGGGGCCACTGTTGAGTGGTGATATCCTCTAAGCCTTAAAGCGCATTTTATCTAATTTCATAATCATCTCATTCACTCGCTGTTTTTTTTTTGTACAGTTGTGAATTTTCCTAATAAAGTTAAAAAAAAGATATTGATAAAGAAGGTTGAGAAAGAAATAGTTCATTATAAAGAAGATAAAATCGAATAAATTAGGAAAATTTCTGCTTGGTTTCTTTAAGTGGGTTTTGCTCAATTGAAACCTTTTAACAGACACTGAAAACAGGTTATTCAACTCGAAATAAAAGAAATCACATCTAATTAAGATTCGAATTAATGTTGATAGTAGACTACTATAGGGTAACTCGGAACAGGAATGGCGCTTCAAAACTGTTAAATCGTTCAATTAGGTTCAGAATTGTAGTTATAGTTTTTATAGAATAATGTCCTTCGATAGGAAGTTCTCATCATTCACCTGTTGTGGGCGTAACAAGAATACCAATTTGCCAGAAAAATACGTAATTTTAGAGGTAAACGTAAAGAGATAGTATTATAATTATGTCAAAAATATTTTATTGTTTCCTTAAGAACAATAAACATTCCTTTTTTCATAAAAATGGAATATGAAATAGTTATAAACATACTATTATTTGGTTAACAGCAACTTTATTGTATTGTACAATTTTCTGCCATGAAACACGTAAAATTGGAATGAATGCTAATGCACATATCTTTGCATTCATTCAATTATACGCCTGAAGAAAAATTGTGAAACAATTCACTACAGTTTTTACGTCGATTTTTTCTTTATGTAGGTTACCAACCAAACAACAAAAATAGTTATAAATACGTGTAGGAACCGATATCTCGACGTTTTTGATAGTACAGTACTACTATAGTTTGTAGCTCACAAGGTAATTAATTAAATGTCACAACATAATAAAGTTACAATTATTGTTTTGGTAATCAGCCGAAAGGCTGGTTTGAACCTCTAAAGGCCTCTAAGTAAAACGAGGAGTGAGGTGGTTTACCATTGTCTTCGTCAATGAGTAGAAAAGTATGCTTATCAGCATGCCCGTCCCTCCGAAAAGCATCGACTTTCCACCCTTCAAATAACATCTTTCACTTCATTCACCACAGGGTCTGGCTGTTTAATGAAATTTCCCATTAATAACAAACAGTTTTGTACTGATAAGAAACTTGTTAATTTTGCGTAAAAGCTTTAATAACTTAATTGATTTTATCTGTCCACCAGATACTTTTGCTCTTCATGGAAGTCCTTAAGACCGTAAATAGTTGTCTGAATTTGCTTCGGTTCATTAAATTTTCTCGGGTTATTCTGGTTTTCATAATATCCTTTATGATGGTTTTAAACTAATTATCCGACATCTTACGTCTATTGTTTAGTGTCTCAAAAGTTTGTTTTGTCAACCAGTTGTCATCCGTTCTATGTTCGTAAAACTTTAGTCTTCTTTTTCTAATCGTTTCCATTTTTCGTTCATTTTTCTTATACAGTTCTTCTCGACCTCATAACCTATATTGTCCGTCTACTATCTCCAGACCCATTGTCTTGTGGAAGATCTCTTTCAAATTTCTCTGTTTCTTTTAGATCAGCCTTCTCGATCATTCTAAGTCACTCATTCGCGTACAGACACACTATAAAATAATATTATATTATTATTTTATATAAATACTATATTAATTCATTTTATATAACTTAATAGGTAGGGTATTAACAGAGGAACGAAGACTGTCTACCTAAGTCATACAAGGGTAGGGGTAATAAGTATGAGCTTATCAGACTTATTCTCGAGGGAAAAGTTGATGATACAATAATTTTTGCAGTTCTAGCAGAGAACTTCAGTGCTTGATGGGTAGAGTTACCGAAGAGCGAGAGGGTCTTGATCTGAAAATCATCCCATTAAAAACTTAGGTGAAGGTGGTAAGTAGGATTCCTCACCTTCAATGGGACCTAATTATTGAACATCAATCTACTGAGCAGATTGAGAAATTTGAATATTTAGGAATGTCAATTACAATAGATTACAACACTGCGGAACATTATTCATATAACTTCCGGAAGAAATATAGTTCAACAACTCAGGGTTATTTTAATAGTATCTATTGATTTCTATTCACCCACTGATGTTGCCAACTTAGTTTTAACGTAAACCCTTCGAGTTCTTATAGGTAGTTTAAGATACCGATATGTTTGGATGTATGCTTGTCAAATCTATGGAACTGCTAAGACTTAAATGCTTCAATAAATAATTCAGTCATATAATGGCTGACCATGTGATGAGAAACATGACTATTTTTTGTAGCCCTGGAACTAGCAGAACGAGCGCATATAATTTAACACTCCACCTGCCTGTTACGGGCATAGAAATACACTACAAAAATTATAAAATGCTTGAAGTACATGTATCGTCTAACGATTTGGTGCTTTTTATCAGAGGGAGTGAAAGTGATTAATTTCTAAAAACAAATCTGAAGGGGCGAGTACGCCGGATTAGTAGACGAGAAAGTTAATCTCCGCTAATGATTTACATCTACTTTCCTGTGTGCAGAAGTTTTGGCTTGTCTTTTGAATGGTATTTGTCGACGTGATTTTTTCATAAAACATCGGTTCGTTTATACTAATAATTACAAACAGAATGTTTGTCCGCACCAAATTGAACATCGAATTTCTTAATTTCCGTGAATACGTATAGTCTTTACCATTCTTCTAAGGACATATTTTTAACATCGATTATTGAAAGAGAGAGAGGGATTATTGAAAGAGAGAGGGATTATTGAAAGAGAGAGGGATTATTGAAAGAGAGAGGGATTATACAATACTTCTCTCACATCTTTTATTTATTCATACATTCATAATTTGTCTGAATTTTGTACTTTAAACGATCTACAGAAATATTTAAATATTTCACGTTTGTAATTATCCCACTAGTAAGTCCGATAAGTCTGTAAATCCTTCCGTCTGTAAATCCGTCTGTAAAGACTTCTTTTAAAGGATTTAATTATCCCGAATTCTCCCTCAAAAAGTATTTTCCTGAAATTAAAGTTTTTTTAATGACCTCCAAATCCTTTTTGTTTATCATAGATTTACAGTATCCTTTGGACGTTCTTATATCTCATTTTCCAGCTACATATGTTCTTGTTTGACCATACCTTCAAGTTCCTCCTCAATGAAACAAATCGTTTAAAGTTTCCGCTTCGTTTTTGTCCAACCGTAACACTTAACTATAATTTCCGCCGATAGTCAACATAACAACCTAGACGTTATCAACATACGAGTTTACAAAAAAATTGTGGGATTCAACAGGTGGCAGATGTGTAAAGATTATAGAGTTTTAATGGTGAAAATTCGTGGTTACTGCAACAAACTGCAGTCTTTAGGGAACTCATTAGCACCACTCTTTAGGGAACTCAAAAATAATTAATTTCATAAAATAATAATCTTTGACAGAATTATTAGGCTACTTTCATTTCTAAATAAAAAAATTTGATAAAGCTACATACATAATTATGTATTTATTGAATAATCAACTTAAGCCCGACTTATTTTCTAATTTAGTAGGGTACTAATTTTATTAATATTTAACAAGTAGGGCCTACCTCCATCCTTCTTTTGGTTTTTACTAGCCTACCGAAGCAGAAATGACCGAATTAATTATTTTTGTTTGTTTTTTGTTAAAACCATTATCTCAAAATGTAGAATAAAATGTAAGTTTCTTATAGTGCGGTTTTTTTGGGAAATTTAGTTATATCTGGTTATTGTAGAAGAGCATCAAGAATTTTAGTGCAAAGATGTTTAAAATTCATTATAATTTTTAATTCCTGGTATTTTTTTTTGAAAATTTATCAACTTGCAGGGGATTCAGTTGAAGTGCATACAGCGATAAAAGAGCACACGCCAATGTCCAGTGTCCGCCATTGCGTTTATGCCAGTCTAATTGAAGCCGCAGGAGGGGGCGTCATGGCGTGCTTAGAGTCAATCTCTCTCCATCTCACTCACTCACTCAATGCTTTCTCTCCACCCCTCCACTAATAATTCGGGGCTTATTCTTTACCATTAGATAGGCTATCAGGTGCGGTCACCGCTGAATTTTTTCCCACTGTCTTTAAAATATTTAGTCAATTTCCTGTAATTATGTAGCCTAGGTATTAAAGTACGACGCACATTATAAATATTTTAAACTTCATGTAAATTAATTTTTCAATTCCATATTTAATTTTGTAAAATATTTTCAAGATAAAATGGACAACAAGTTTATGGCTTCTGAAGTTTTCCTTGATTCTCCGGAAAATATTTTTATTTTGTGGTTAATCCCGTGTATTAATTATATCCTATAAGTTGTCTAAAAGTCATAGACCAACAAATTTTAAAGTGAAAACCAGAATGTAGAATTACGCTATACGATTGTAAGATTAGATTTTCGTGGACTTAAATACAATTACTGGAAAAGAATAACCAGAATTCATTAAAAATATTAGACTTTAGCCGATTTATTTTTGTTAGGCTATATCATATACTTACGTACACCTAGAGATAAATTGTAATCTTCAGGTTTCCTACGAATGCTGTTACAGAAGAGGTGGAGTACCTACCCTTTTCCTACTACAATAACATTTATAAAATAAGAGTTGAATTATTAAAGTAGACTACTAAAAAAAGTTATCAGTAATAGAAACTTATTTCTAATTTTTCTTTTGTTGAATATCCATTGGCGTGGTGCAATTAATGTTTGACTATTACAGGAATTTTTAAAATTTCTTTCGTTAAATGATCTGCCTGTTATTGTTATTTACCAATAGCTTAATTTCTTCCTTTGAACTTAAAAGAAAATAATAAAAAAGTAACCATTCTGTACTAATTAGAAATACATTTAAAAAAAATAGAAGCAGTTCATATTGTCATACGGTTTGTCTATCACGAACGTATCCTACCTGTGGCAGTAAATCTTCTACCAACAACATTTCCGAACAATAAAAAGAAATTAACAGGAAGTGTTTGATTTTTTTATGAATAAAACTTCTATGAATATTACCTCTTATCTTTACAAAAATCTTTTGTTATTATAAATACAATGTACTAACGCTACTAATTGCTCGTCGTTATAATTAATACATACTTAGCAAACCTTGATTGCCTACTTTTGGAAAATATATTCTTTTTAGTAGACTACAGTAAGTCTTTAAACATTTTAATGATTGACATATATTTTAGATTTTTTAAAAGAAACACATCCGGGACGTTGTACGGGATGTTTGTATATTTTCTAAGGGTTTTTACCTGGTGTACCCTTTTTTGAAAAATATTTTTTATTTTAATAGGTACGCTCTGAGAGAGCATTTTAATAATCCTCGTAACCTTTTTACCTGAATTTTGTACCTGTAAAGAACCTTGTTTTCAAAAGTACTAGATCCAGGTAAGTAAGAGACAGCTGACCGTATTTCTTCATTTCATAACAGCTTAATGAACGAAAGGGAAGTTAGTGGATATGTTAATAAAACACTGGTTCATGTACTATATTTATTATACACTTGTGGGCCAACATATACGAATAAATTCAATACATTTGAATATCATTATTAGGCTTCTTTAAAATTAATTCTTGAATAAGTTTATATTGTAAGCAAAACGTTTTGATGGAGTAGACCTAATTACGAAATCACCACGTGGTAAATTTTGAGTTCCTAAGACGGTCTAATCAAAAGACTTGTCTATCAATGAATAGAATAGCTTCACATTGTGAAAATAAGCATCATAGTTGTGTTGTAATCAAACAAAGTTTAAAAGGTTCGGTATAATAAGAGAAGTACATAACTTAAAAAATGTTTAAAGCAAAAAACTGTGATCCCACCATTCTAAATAAAATTTAAAATACGATAATTTTAATACATAGGCTTACCTGTAATAATTAATGTAGGCATTAATATACAGATAATATTAATTACATTAATATACAGGTAATATTAATTACATTAATATTAATGTAATTAACAATAGCTACTAAAATATGACTTCTAAATTTTTCTTTTAAAGCTTAATTTTTCGGAAAATATTATTTTGTGGTTAATACCATATTAAGTATTCAAGTTACGAACTATACAATATTGAAAAAAAATAAAGTTTAGGTTAATTAATATAATATATATTTTTTTATTTGGGGTAAATTTTACAGATTTTAACAATATTTTTTTCTTAATTTTTGTTGAATTTTTTTACATGCCATATGCCAATAGGAGATATTCTGGTTGAATGTGAATATTTTACAATAAGCAGTAGGGCCTATTAGTGTTATAAATAAAAAGAGTATGAAAATTGAATTCAATTATTCAAAATACCAAAAATATCTGAATGAGATAATTAAATTTTAGAAAATCCTATTAAATTTTTAAGTAGGAATATTCTAATAATATCTGTATGAAGATTGAACTTGAAAATGTAATTATTATTTTTTTGTATCTTATCATTACATGAGTACCACCCTCAGAAGAGTGTGTGTACGCATGTGCGTTCAGTCTCTAATATTCTTCAATTACAAGCAGTTCCTTCGTCTAAGTCTGTCTTACCCTCAACTTTGCGTTTAAGGATGAGTTTAAAAAGCGCATATTACTTATAATCTATGTAAAAATGAACGAGGTACGCAGTCTTCTTTCTTTTGATTATTCTCGTCAACTCGTTGTCCTCACCCATAAGACTCGAAACATCAACTTTGACACTATGACCGGTCCACAAAATCCCCGAGCATTCTTCAGAATATCCAAATCTCGAAAGCTTCTAAAAGATTTATAGGTCTATACGTAAAGTTCAAGTTTCCACATTTTAGAGCAGATCAAAGTATAGCCTACGTCTTGACAAACCTAAGTCTTTTAGGAAGTGAAATTGTATTATTAACAAGCAGGTGCTTCATGCTAAGAAATGCGAGTCTCGCCAATTCAATACGAGCTGTAATTTCCACTGCTGGCTCCAGATCTGCTGTAATCCAACTTCCTAAATATTTAACTTTTTGAACCTGCTCAATAGATTGATCTTCAACCTATTAAAATAACAGACTCGCTCAGTATACTAACTTTAGATTCCACATTTTATTATGATAGCCCGAAATCAAAAATTTTAATTTTGTCGAGTTTAAAAATAAAAACTCAGTAAAAATATTTAAATTATTAGGTTTTGATGTTAAACGTAGACACACCCCTTTCGTATGTTACAGATTAAATTTAAAAAGATAAATTATAGGTCTGGTTTTTAAACGTCTTCGAATATGAACTAATTAAATAATTATACATTAGAAGAATGCTAAATTATATTGTTATATTTTAAAAATATTACAACAGTTTAATAAGTTTTCACGGTTATTTAACATAAATTTAAGCATAAAGGAGGTCCAGATGAAATACAAGCAGGGAGGTAGCAGTTCTGTCAATTCTCTTATACAGATAGTCTCAGTTTATAATGTAGAGTAGCGTTATCAGAATTTATTTAAGGTGTTCTAGAAATATTAAGTCTTTCTTGGAATCATATAATTATACAATGTAATTTATCCTGTTATAAAATTAAAGTGATCTATCTTTGAATAGCCTATGTGAAATGGTTTAATTTTTCTTCCACAAATTTCATTTAGGTAATTTTATATTTTAAGTTGTAGTACATAATTGAAAGAAAATTGAGTATTAAAATGGTTTTTCCAATCAGAGGAGGAGTACTACAAGGATTAAATGTCGCAATTTATATTTTCATTTCAGATACTTATAGCTACCACAAATTCCTACTAGGCCTACGTTCGCCGATGATAGCCTACTGTTGTTCTTTTATCCTGTGATAACCCTCTGTCAATCATCAAACGACATTCAATATAACCTGTGAACTCTGGAAGTATGGTTTAGAAAATGACATAAAAATTAATACAAATGAAATGTACCAAATGAACTCTTCCTTAGTTGACAAACGTATTATTATTGTTATTGAATAACGTACCCTATTATTGTTATTATTATTATTGAATAATAATATTATTTTTGTTCAAAAAGCTTCTTCCTCAGGCAAACTATGTTTGGTATCTTGGGGTTTGTTTCGGGTAGGGGGGTTGTCCTGAGTCTGGAATTTTTTTCGGTTTCACGCCGGATTGTTACGCACATATCTGACCAGGAATCCAAACAGGGACCAACGACATATTAGTCTGGTACAAAATTTGCATTTTCCATTCGGGAGAGGGCTCTAATTCCTCAAGCCCCCTTCCTGGCCAAAAGTGCCGATTACCAAACAACAGACTGAAACAGCTATAGAGACGTTTCCACCAGCGATCAAAATTGCTCCACCCGATCTGGATTAAAGTAAACTATACCTATGTATATAGTAGCTAGATTTATGGTGCAGCAAAACCGTCAGTCATTTCACGAATACAGCGTTTCAAAAGTAAATTTCTCCAACTTATTGATAATTCCGCGAGTTACGTATCCAATAGGTACAACATATCGCGATGACTTCACATCCCTTCAGTTAACGGCACATTTCTAAAACTGTACGATAAGTTCAGAGACAGACTTCAGAATCATTTTAATCACTCAACACGCAATATAAATTCTCCGGATCTACTAGGAATTGTATAACGACGACTAAAATGCAGATGGAGTAGATACATGATACATTTACACAATACTAATAGTAAACATTTAAATTTAACAAAATTGTTATATTCTAGAGCACTATCACTGATATTAAGTTATGTGTCTTCCTCTAAGCCATAAACGCACTTTTTAATTGAATTACATAAATTCTGATTAGTTTCGATAGTTGCTTTTGCACAATTGTAAAATTAAATGAGAAAATAAAATAAATAAATAAAAGACATGGTGGATTTTATAGTATGAGAAAATTTCTAAAATAATGAGAATAGCAATACAACATTAATAAACTATCCTCCCAACACCCCATTTCAAGGTATCCAACCCCCGCGGTGGGTGACTCTTCGTAATTTCTGTTACTACTTCATGCTAGTCGAACTGAGGGTGTTATATTAATGATTTCAAGACTTCTTGGATCGAACTGAATTAAGCAAATCAAGCGAACTAAATACGTCTTGAGAAGGAAAATGAAGCAAACACTTTTTTCTATGCGCTGTTAATACAGAAAAATGTGATTTTTTTCGTCACGAATATAAGTTGAGTAACTTCTTTCTTTATATAGTCGACCGAATCCGAAATCAGTAGTATCTAACATGGCATTTAGATAAATTTTCGGGTTTCAGTAGTGAAATAACTGTATGTTTATAGGAAATAAGAACAGCTTTTGAAGAATGGTTTACTACAGACAATCTCGTTCACGTTAAAAACGAAAAAATGTCAAAGAGCACAGTTAAATACATAAAATAAAAATATTCTTTTATGATCTACACTAATTTAAGTAGTTATGTTAAGTTTACGGAATAAAAGTTCGTATGTGACCGCTTACGTGGCGTAGTGGTTTGCATGGTACGCTGCAAAACGGAAGATCTCCTATTAGACTCGGGAAAATTCTCAAACCCGTCGTTCCTTAACCCAGAGTAGTACCTAATGACCAAACCGTTCATGAGACTTAAATTTAATTAAAGTTAAAAAGCCAAGTGCTTTCATAATAATTGTGGTGCCCTTTTCTATAATATAACAATTTTACGAGTATAACTAGTTATGTATTCGTAAACTTACATTTCACATCAAATGTGTCTTATTAAGAACAAAATGTAACACTTTGATTGTTTATGCAGTCAAATAGTCTTTAATATTACATGTAGATACAATTGAACTGGTATTGTCAGAATTATTGAGTTCAATAATTTTTTTTTTATATATTTATTTAAGGTCGAATCGACTACGAGGTCATTAGCGACCACGTTACATTATAATAACATTATATTATACACATGATACATTATGTAAATACATAATGAAAAATTAGTTAAGTTCAATTAAAACAGAGAAATAATAACTACAAAATAGAATGATACAATGAAAAAAAAAACGAATGTGATTTTACAACTATATTAAATCTGAAATTTTGTTAAATTTTAAAAAGTTTATTGTGTTTTGAATCGCTAATTTGTCTACTAAATTAAGTGCTAAAATGTTGTTAATTCTGAATACTGTTCGTGTGAATTGTGTGGTTTGGCAGTCTGTGATGATGTGTTTGATTGTAAGTGGCGTGTTGCAATGTGTACAAATTTGTGGTTCTTCTTTCTTCAGTAAGTGTTTGTGCGTAAGTGTAGAGTGTCCAATACGTAGCCGCGTAAGTAGAACTTGATGCCTTCGAAGCTCCAAGTGAGGCTGAGGGTTTTCAAAAATGTTTTTTCTGATGTGGAAAAAACATTACGAGTTCAATATTTATTTAACAAAATTATACGGTTTAAAATTCCTGTCCCACGACCCCATAGTTCCACGTTAATATTGTGGAAGATGACGTGAATGATAAACTGCTTCATAACTTTAACAAAAATGTTTTGTTACGTAAATTTATCGGAAAAACGAAATGCAATACTCCAGTTTTTAGGTAGATTTGAATCTTTATTCCAGGCAAGTAAATATCTTACGCAGAAAATTTTAACTAACATTTCTGTACTTTAGACAGCTAGCCAACAAAACTCTAGTTACTGTTGATTCTCAGCTGGACTCTGGAAATTTAAACACGTTACAACTCCCCAATGCTGTTCCTGACCCATGCAGTCAGTCGCTAATTATCAGGCAATTGATGTGACTTTAAAGAAATGAAGAAAAATGATCGAACTGTTAAAAAAATGTGTCACCTTTTATTTTTAATTTGTCAAACAATTTTTATTTCACTGAACTAAAGATGTGGGTAACCGATAGGTTTCACACGTCTGATATACAAATGGAGAAATATCATTGTGACACCATTTTGATCAAGGTCTGACTAAAACAATTTTCACTTGCGTGAATAACAAAGAATTTTCCTCATGTTTCAGAGGTTGAGACTTTCTACAAAAATCTTTGCTTATGCAATAAAATAGTCTACTATAAAATTTATGTGGAGAGAGGATCCCACAAACATTGCTATTAAACAAGACTGAAATTTAAAATTTCCGTCTCACAACCCTCAGAATCCCGTGTTAATTTTGGAGAGGATCATTAAAACACATCATTTTACACTTATGATATAAAAAGGAAGCATGAAATCAAGTTACCCGCCTAAAAATGTATCTTAACTTAAATTTATCGGAAAAACGATGTAGGCCTACAATAACACTTTACTCGTAGACTACAGTTCCTAGTTTTTATGCAGATATGATTCTTCACTCCAGAATGCTATAAATCTACCATTAAAAATTATAACGTTAATCGAATTAGAAATTCCAATACCAACTTAAACAAAATGATAGCTATACCTCAGTCTACAGTTTCATCTTCAAACTACTGACCTTAACTACTGTATTTAAATTAAAAATCCCTTAACGAGTCTCCTAAGGACCTTCATCAATTCAGAAAAGAACTAAATCAAGAGTTTAATGGATTTTTGCGGTAAATTTGTAGATAAGAGAGAATAATCGATTACGTTTCTTACTATCCCCAACACTCATTATTAAATAAAAATTAAGTTAATAAGAGTTAATCCAAGAATAAAACGATAAATTACGAGAGAGATGTACATCTGGGGAAGTGTCAGAACTACAGCATTTGTTTTTGAAGAATTTAAATACCACTCTGATAACTCTGAATTTTAAATTTTGGTTTTAGTCTCCGGTGATTTATCAGACGTTTTGTAAAAAATTACGCGCATCTATTAGTGAAAAAATTGACTAATTCCGAACAAATAGACAATAATACATCCTTATATTATACTTTAAACGTAGACTAACATTAACATTACATTAGGGTAAATTATTTCTCACGAAATAAGTAAATAGTTAATTTATTTTTGACCAGTTTCAGCACTTAACTTATGCTAACGATTGTTTACTATAACTAAATTAATTTCTTGAGTTAGTAATAAAGCGGACAATATTTTGATAGAAAAAGAATGGAATACAAGAAGTCTAATATAATTTTATAAGTACGAGCTGAATTCGTTGAATATAGAGCCAATCTACTACTTTAAATTCATTTTACTTCGCTTTTCATTTGGTTGTACAGGTCAATAAATTTTTCAATATGATGTGTACATAAAAATAAAACAAAACTATAAACTTAGGCATTTTATACGTTAGGATCAAAATCACGTTTCAGGAATGTAAGATGGCGGAAAGAATTTTTACGTAGAGGAAATGCAGACGGGTGTGTGCGTGCGAGTGCATTAACGTTCGTGTGCTCATACGAAAGTCTTCTTTGAAAAGAATGCACTTTTCATTATGGCCGCGCTGCTTAGTGTAACCTAGCAACGATACGTACACAGTGATTCTCTGTTTAGCCGGTCGGAGCGCCACTTTCTAAACCACACCAAAAAATTCTTACTTTCAGAATTCACTAGGGTTAATAAACTACCATGTAGTCACTGCTTTTACTATAAATTCGTTTGATAAATTTGTATGAATGAAAACATTTTGGGATTACTCAGAAAGCAATCTTCACATGTGTTAACCTAAAATTTTAACCAATTTTTGATTCCCAAGTGTAGAACAATTTTTCCACGCCCGATCTGTAGATATGCGACCGAAAAAGAGTTGTCATCCAAATTCAGGTTTAGGCTATCATGCATTTTTGGTTGTGTACATTTTAAACAACGTTCCTGTAAATACAGAAATTTTAATGAAATTTCACAAACTCTTGAACTGATAGGTAAATCAAAAAAGATTCTTTATAAATACATAAGTTGCCCCCCACAATATTTTTGTGAAATTTTCTGATTTCCATGATTGATTGGTATGGGAAATATTTACTGACAATACTGATGGTTGGTGCAATCGCATTTGATGTGGTTGCAATTACACTACTATTTTTGAGTCCCATATTTTTTTAAGCCCATATCTCAACATCCTTTCACTGAAGGTTTTTTCTGTGCATTTCCTATAATGCTATTTACAGGAAGATCTGAAAGTCAATAATTAGTAATTTTTCGCTCCAACATTCTCACATTAAGAACACTTCAAAATAATTTCATTTTATTTATTATAACTTAAATGTCAAAAACAAATACAAAAACTGTAACATATAATTTAATTATTAACTAATACTTTAACAATTTTTTTTGTAGTTTAACGTACAAATGAATTAAAATGTTTATGAAAAATTAGATAATTCCATTGCTGTTCTTATTTAAAACCTGGATAAATTCTTCCAGTTTCAAGTGGATTCGTTTCACTCTTTCTGTAACAATATCACAGAAATGGTAATTTTTAACTAAATAATAATAGTAACTATAAATGAAGATACCAATAGCAACATACTACTCAGATGATAATTAAATTTTCAGATGATTAATGCGCAACAAGCACGTAGGCCTGCTGAATTAAATCAGAAGATGACATTGGAAGAGGTTGGTAGAATCTCTGTAAGGCCTGTGAATCTATGGGTACATAGCCTAAGACCTGTATATCACCAATATATGACACTACCTAGTGATGTAAGTAAGGGGGTTGAGAAGGGTGATTTTCACACCCCCCTCTTTGGTCTTTGTTACTATGAAAAATTCAGAATTATAAAAATAAAAGATATAAGTCAAAATATATTGTGACAGATTCCAGCGCACTAATGGTAGAATGTGACTTGTGTTGTATTTGAGCTGATTGAGTTTCCTTCAATCTTACACGATGTCAAGTTTGTGAATCAGACATAACCTAACCCCCACTCCTGTGCAAAATGAAAAAATTTAAAATCGCGTACAGGCCAAAAATTATTATTTTAATTTATGTATAAACATTTTTTAAGAATTTTTTGTCTACATAATAACTCTAATAATAATTGCTTAAAAGATTGTTAAAAATTCACCTTTTGAAGTTAAAAAAAATCTGGTGGAGGACCCTGGGGAGCGGTCTCCTCAGGCCCCCTAAGTTAACATTTCCATATCGGATATCACCCCCCCATAGCAATAGTGTGTTTACACCACTGGTACAATGTAGTTCAATCTGTGTCACTAAGAGGCAAAACCATGAGTGGTTTGGATTGAGGCCCACAGGACACACTCCCCTTAGAACTCGTGTTGAACAGGTTTCTTCATTTACATTGAACGAGTAACTGCTGAGGCCATAACAGCGCACCCTGAGAGAGCACTGTTTGGTTCTTTATCACACAAGAAAATTATGGATGGTCACATCCTTTCACCTAGAAAGACTGGATATAGGGCAGAGTGACTAGGGACATACTATCCATATCAGATCCCAGTGTGCCTTCTGTTCTGTAAAGAACTCCTGTTCTTATCCAAGGGCAGTGCTGCTGGCTCAGTTTGAGGTTATTTTTGGGTTTAGCATAAAAAGCTGGACTACCAATTTTTTGTATGCCATGCTTTGGCATTTGTATGCTCAGGATAGACACAAACTGAAAGTAGGCTACAAAAAGTAATGGATGTCAAGATGTTGGGCACCTTAGCTGTGATGTTTTAATGGGTTATATATTTACATACGTGGAATATACCACAGGATCAACAAAAAGTTAATTACAACAGAGAAAAGATGTGTTATTTGATTACCTATTTAAAAAATATGCTTTAATAATTAACTCAATAACGAATGGAAAATTATACAGCTTATGGTGGCCTTACTAGTGATCCCATCCTGATGCATAAAATAAATTTTTTTAGGTCACAATAATTTTGTGATAAAATTCCTATACTTATTATATACTATAAAAAATAATTCTCACAAGTAAAGAATGAATAGGGATTGTTTATTATACTGCAAAAACTACATTACAAACTACAAAACACGATAAGTTTAATAAAAATTTCAAATAAATCTTACTTATTTCCTCAGCCAACTCTATTTTCCTTCCACAAAACAATTTGTTTTTCTTTTCTGGATCCCTCTGGTATTCTTCAAGAACTTCTTCTATTTCCTTATCCAAGTTCTGAACTGAAAAATTATTACAGAAATAATAAGATTACATTATAAAAAAATTCAATTGTAAAAGGTTTTGGTGTTAAAATGTTATGCACTAATGTTTAACTTATAGAAACCAGTCCAGTGAAGCCAGAAATGAAGTAAAACTGAACTACAGGAAATAAAACATCTTTTTTAAATGTAAAAATGTTTTACGAAAGTTAATTCAACGGTGTCAAAAGTAGAACTTTGACACACCAACCACCAAAAATTAATAATAACTGTGCATCTAAACAGAAAGGGCAACGTCGATTTTGGTCTAGAAAATTTTTAGGTTTCTTCTGTTAAGTTGCAGCAAAAACTTGATGTTACTCAAGTGATGAAATGAAATAATGGCTGTTTTACATTTCTGAATTTGTGGAATCTTCACGTTATCACGCACAAAACATACCAACAAACATAACATATAAGGTCAAAGACCATGTCAATGTTAATAGTTGCAACTTGATTACGTGACTATTTGGCTGAATAGTAGCAGTTAATCAAGTTGCAACTATTAACATTGTATTTATTGACATGGTCTTCGACCTTATATGTTATGTTTGTTAGTATGTTTTGTTTGTGATAATGTGAAGATGTCTCCAAGTGAAACGAAAGATAAAGATATCTTGATGTTAATACTCTGAGGTGAGTGTTGTACATAATTTTTCTTTGGCTGTTCTTTACGTCATTTATTACATACAAACAGAGAAAATAATGTTTAATTAAATAATTTATCCATACATTTTTTTGAAGTCACATCAACAGCTTGGTCATTAGCAACTACTGAGGGTTTTGGTACTGTAATGGTGGGTTCTAACATGTTAAAATTTTCAGACCGTTGCCGGGAATTAATTACGGGTCCTTCCGCTTTGTAGGCTAGTGTGTTAGTCACTATGCCATTTATTTTTTGTTTAACGTCCGACTGTTTTGCAATTACTGCTAATGCAGACGGTGAAGGATGAAATGATTTTTTTGTAATGTATGAAAATATGTCCCTGAATGGCATTCAAACCAAAGACCACATGATGAGAGGCGAGTTACTATGCCAGAGAGATGGCTATTTATATATTTTGTATTACGTCCGACTGTCA
This sequence comes from Catonia carolina, assembly GCA_035578175.1. NCBI lineage: Eukaryota > Metazoa > Arthropoda > Insecta > Hemiptera > Achilidae > Catonia > Catonia carolina. The sequence continues at coordinate 68,876,237 of JAQMRL010000002.1, forward strand.
TGCAAATATGGCTAATGCAATGGTGAAGGGTGACAGATAAAAAAAATACCACTTTACTGAGCATTGAACATGTAGTTGTGCAAAACACTGAACAAACGGGGAGGCCAAACAGTATATAAATTGAATTTCTGTAACTTTTCACAAAACAGAAAGAAAAATAATAAGTACAATCAAGAAGAAATAATTTCAGTTTTTAATCATTGGTCTCTTTTTAATAACTGACATAAAAAGTGATTCATCAATATCCTCAGAGAAGAATTATTTGGCTGTGAATTTAAGAATTTTCTTCATCAAAATGTTTTTTACATTTATCTATTAATTAAGAAAAAATTTAATGTTTATTACTCTCTCTATTCATAATCTGCAGTCTTAGAGTATTGGCTGTGACTTTCAACATCTGCTCAATTCGCCAAAAAAGAATTACGTCACTGCATTCAACCTGAAAATATAAATGCTGTATTTACAAAATTTCTTTGATATTCTTAAATATTTTTGTAGGCATAAAGCAGATGGAGTAAAATTTTGATAAAACCCAAAGACATAAATATTTTGGAGCATCATGAAGGATTTTTTTGTTGTTTTAGGTACAACTGTTTGGCACATTAATGCTAATGCCGTTGATGAAGGGTGATAGATAAAAAAAATGATGAAAAATGCCAGAACTTATGGGTAAATGAATCCCGGGATAGAAGTCAATTTTACTGACCACTGCACCTAGGGCAGACACCGAGAAAGACCTCCCTTAAGAAGGAACATTGCATTTTTGTGTAACTAAAATATGAATAAATTTTCAAAGATATATAAAATTTTTCTTCTAAATATCAAATTGAAACAAATAAAATGTTTCTTTTAAGAAAATTCTGCGACAAAGTTAACGTAATTGGTATTATGTTGGTAAAAGTCTCCAGTTTTCTGGTTTGAGAAATCAATTAAAAATCATCTGAGCTCAATTTCTTCAGCCATTGAGGAGTTACGATATATTTTCAGATTTTTGAGCCAGGGTGGGGGTCCGACCTCAGATTTTGTATTTTTCCTGGGCAAGGAAAAAAGGGTAAGGAACATACAAAAGACCACATACATGGTAGTTTGTAAAAGACCAAAATTTATACAAAGGCAATTGCTGCTCAACAACACGCCAATTGAGAGAGTTAGCAAGTATCAATATTTAGGTGCAATAGTGCATGAAGATAATGATCACACAGCCGAAATAAACAGAACAATAGAGAAGGCCCATTTTGCATTTATTAAAATGAAAAACCTTTTAATAGATAAATCCTTGAGCCTTGACCAGAGATTGAGGACGGTCCGATGTTACATCTTCTCAATAGTATGGAAAAGTATATGGTGCAGAAGCTTGGACATTAGATGAATATCAAGAGAATAGATGTGTTTGAGCTCTGGTTGTACAGACGCATGCTAAAAATACCCTGGACGGATAAATACCTAACGAAACAGTCTTGTGGGTATGGGAACAGAGAAAGAGCTTGTTTACACTATCCAAAAAAGGAAACTTGAATATCTGGGTCATATTATGTGTGGACCAAGATATGAAATGCTTCGCTTGATAATACAAGGCAAGATTCAGGGGAAGAGACGTGTGGGAAGAATTTCTTGGTTGAAAAATCTTCATGACTGGTTTCATTGTACCTCAGTGGAGCTGTTCAGAGCTGCAGTGTCCAAGATCCGAATAGCTATCCTGATAGCCAACCTACGCTTGGAGAGGGAACGTTAAGAAGAACAAAAAAAAGTTTTGGTATTTTTTCGCTCCTAGGCTTCCTTACAGGTTGGAATTTCCGGACATGGCCCGTTGCATTCAGCTTTATATAAAAACACACCTACAGAGCATGACTATAGTTAAGCTGTATATACATGGTTCATTTCGGTTGCTCAATGTGATTGAATCCATGAAATTGAAATTGTAGTAAGACTGCATTTCAACTGAATTGTTCAATGAAATTGAACACTGAAGAAAGTAGACTGGCTTTCTAGTTTTGTACAATGCCGTTGATCAATACAGTAGATTCAACAAGATTGAATTGTGTAGATTGGTATTCAACATGATTGAAAAGGTGAACTGCATATTTTTAGTATGATAGCATTGAGGTATGTCATACAGTTGTTCAAATTGTTTAGTGAACATATGTAAATGATTTTTAAATGACTTGAGGTCTCCTTATTCAAGATCTTTTAATAAATTTTCAGAGGTGCTGAATTCGATTCTACGCAATATCCCCGATCGTGTCCAATAATGCCGCTACTTTTTATTTTCTAGAGTTTATCTATAAAACAATTCAAAATAATCACACTTAATACTCACATCTAAGCCAGCAAGATATTGATAGAACCTTTTCTCATTATCACTAACTATACATAAGTGATTTTTAAGAAAATGCCGTTTATAAACAACTTCCCATATTTTACATATGTCATCTACTTCGACAATAATGTAATTACTTTCTAGACTTCTCTGAATTTCATTTAATTCATTTGGATTCAAAATGTGTGAATGTTCCTGTAAAAGAAGAGAGATGAAATTTGTGAAAAAACTTATATAGACTTATTTATTTATTGTATATAAAAATTTATGCAAACTTAATGTGGACAATGATACAGAAGAACAACATATAATAATTCAGTGGTTCGACAAGCCACCTTATTCACCAGATATGGCACTACGTAACTTGTACTCTTTCCCAGGCTCAAAATGCCTTTAAGAGGAGAACAGTTCAAGTCTAGAGAAGTTATAATTGAAAATGCCACGAATGCCCTAAAACTCATACATGAAGCTTTTCACAAATTTTCCCGACAGTGGCAGTACCGGTGGGGCAAAGGCGAGGAGTCTCAGGGAGGCTACTTTGAAGGTGACTAGGGTAAGATTTTGAATACTTACAAAAATAAGTTTTTTATTTGAAAAAGTTAGATACTTTTTGAACAGACCTCGTACGTAAAGTAATTTGAAATACATCTAAAGTTAATTGAGAAATTTCTCTTCATTAAACATATGTTAAGCTATAGGAATGCCTTTGAAGTAAGGCAGTTTGAATCTTTGTAAAATGTTTTTACTAATTTTATATAATAATTTGAATACTGACTTTATCCCGGCACAAAATGTTTTCCAGAACAGATTTAACTTTATATTTTTTTGTTTGTTCTTCAGTTGGATATTTCCAGCGTATCCACTGTTCCATAGTTCCTGGGCCAACATTACTCTGCAATTCATTATCAACTGCCTAAAAACAAAATTATAGAAATAAGAAAAATTAATTAAAGAATTTATCATACAAAATAGCCTTAAATAAAACATATGTGTGGATATAAAGGAAGTTTTTTTAGAGGTATAGAACTAAGTTGGCAGTACTGATTTCCATGGCGGCCATTTGGAAAACTGTTTTGTAATTTATGTTCCAGTTTGGTTTGCCATTTTATAATGAATAGACTGACGCCTGAACAACACTTGCCAATTGTGCAGATTTATTTTGAAAATCATGGTTCGGTTCGTGAAACTTATCGCGCACTACGTCCGTTTTATGATCGACATAATCGTTCATCAGAGCATTTTGTTCAGTGATGAAGCCCATTTTTGGTTGAATGGCTACGTGAATAAACAAAACTGCCGCATTTGGAGTGAAGGTAATCCTCGATATATTGCTGAGAAGCCTTTACATCCAGAAAAAGTGACAGTTTGGTGTGCTTTATGGGCTGGTGGAGTCATTGGTCCTTACTTCTTCAAAAATGATACCGGGCAGAATGTTACAGTCAATGGTGACCGCTACAAAGCCATGATCAATGACTTTTTTGTTCCTGAATTGAATCGTCTTAATGTTGGAGAGCTGTGGTTTCAACAAGATGGTGCAACATGTCACACAGTGCGTGCCACAATCGATTTACTGAAGGAAACGTTTGGTGAATGCATAATTTCATGTTCTGGACCTGTAAATTGGCCTCTAAGATCGTGCAATCTAACACCGCTGGACTATTGGGTATGTGAAGTCGCTAGTCTATGCCAATAAGCCACAGACAATTGACGACTTGGAAGACAACATTCACCGCGTTATTACCAATATACGGCCCAAAATGCTGCAAAAAGTGGTCACAAATTGGACGTCTCGATTGGACCATGTCCAAGCTAGCCGCGGCGGCCACATGCCAGAAATTATTTAAAAATAAAAATGGCAAATAATTATCTTTAAAATAAAACCAATTCCACGTCAATTGTTCAATTATTCTGTGTTTTATTTAATTTTAAAGTTCTATACCTCTAAAAAAAACACCCTTTAGAAAATTATCTCAAAAACTTGTGTAATATGCTGCAGAGTATGAATTGTATCTAAATTACAAGTTATAGTAGTGAATTGTTTTTTATATACCATTGATCACTAGTATTACTTCTCTTTATATGAATATTTTTAATATAACACAAAAAGAGAAAAGTGTTTACTGAAAATAAACAATCAAACAACAATTGACAACTTAAAACATTCGAATAAAAACATTAAAATGTTTTTCTAATTTTAATTTACATCCCACAAAATTACTTTTGACATATACAGCAAAAATTTATGCTATTAGCGCCTACTTGCTTTTCAAATGCATAACAGCCCCACATAACTTTTCCTTTGTGTAGCTTAGTTAAAAATTACAGATCTTTCCTCAAGAAAATGAGACTGCAAAACTTCAGGTAAAACCATGACTAAAACTTATGAATCAAGTACCTATTTACTTTTGCTAACAAAGTTAATTAAATAAGGTACACCCTTCCGTATGAAAATACAAGTGCAACAATGTAAAGTGGCCTCAATCTTAACTGACGTTGACAGAACAAAGTCAAAGGAAAAGTTGGTTAATACAACTGTAGTTCATTTACAACTCTTTAGAACTATGAATTGATTATATTTTTGGCATAATCCATTTCAGATCCTGAAATTAAACAGTTATTGTAAATGATAAAATCACACAGTTTTTGTACATGTAGTATTCAAATACTGCAGTATTTGAATGACTTTCATACCTTAACTTCACTTTTGCCATATTGATACGTTAAATAACATTTTAAGTACAGTACATTAAATATACAATATACAAATCACACTTTATACGTATTATACAGTACTGTAAAACTAAAACTATTAGTAGGTACAGTACAGAAAAAAAATCGGTCATTTTATTTTGTTCGTTGTTACTCTAATTTTGTCAGCTGCAAAATCCCAGCACCTCTTCAGATGTAGAACATTGACAGTTGAAATCTGTTGCTGTTCAACATATTGCTAGCCTGTATCTACCACGTACTATATAAATGAAAAAAACCTGACTGCCATGAAAGCTCTGTTGGTTATCAGCTGATAGCAATGCATCAGGTTCATATAATAAGGTCTCAGGTTCCTTAATTACCTGAGTTGTTAATGTGACTAAAAATATTAATCCTCTTAGAAAAGAGTCAATTAATGGAAAGATTGGTTAAGAGAAAAATCACTGTACAAGAAGTGTCATTAATTAATTGACTTACACTTAATTTTTCCTTTATGCTGGACTGAATAAATTTCACAGCTGAAACCCATTGATTTCTTTCTTGAATGCATCGATCCTCTAATGTGTTCATTTGTATTACTCTTAATACATCATTGGCCTTTAAAAAATAATTGTACTTTTATTAATGCTAATACTAAATTGATTTAAAAAAAGTTATAAGTAGATGTGTTTGTACGTCCTGATCTGTTCATTCTAAAATCAAAGATAAGCCCTGAACCTGGGAACAACTAGGCAATTAGTTTATATTGCTTGCTACTTACAAAAATGCTTCATAGATAGAACCTAAAAAACTCTACCATTATTTTGTGAACTTTGAGGTTGTTGAGTTTTTGTCATGTCAAGTTATCCAGAATGAGGGATAGATGAAAGGATACAACTACAGTATTTGCGCCAAATTAAAATTATTTTATTATAATATGATATTGATTAATATAAATTTAACAGCAAAAACACGAGGGTGAGATTTTATAAAACATTCGCGGTGCCGAAACTATTCTATGGCAGTGAAACTTGGGTGCTATCGAAGCGAGAGGAGAGTAGATTGCAAACATATGAAATGAAATTTCTTCGACATACGAATGGATGTAGTAGAGAAGATAGTTACAGGAATACAGAGACAAGGAAAGAACTCAACATCTTCTCTATAAATGACAAGGTATCTCAGAACAGAATGCAGTGGTTAGAGCATGTGAGCAGAATGAGGGAGGATAGGATACCTAAGCAGAATCTGGGCTATAAACCGGAGGGCAGGAAAGAACGAGGACGCCTGAGAAAGAGATGGGCAGATTCGAGAGGTTCGGAACAGGCAGAGATGCCTAATCCTTTAAAGGCAGAAGGAGAAGACAAATTTAACTTGCCAATTTAAATTACATGTAAATAAAAAAGTGAAAAAATAGCATACCTATATACGGTACTACTTTAAAAAATATTCATCTAAAAATTAAGAACTTAATTCACTAATGCATGTAACACCAGACACAATAACACATCCGATCACTGGAAGTTTTAGCACAAAACTGGAGTTTGACAACAAGCACACAGTTCAAAAATTGGGATTTAATTTTTAGGAAGTGAGCTGGTTCAAATGACACACTTTTCACCGACAAGTTGTAGGGTAGGGTTATAGGACCTGGTGAATAATGACTTGCTAACTGCTAGCTAATAAAAGTAATAACAGTTGTCATTGGCCGAACTTGACAATTACTCGTCTGTTTTAAACAACAATTTTATTCCTACATATTGTCAGGTTTCATCGAGGATTCAAGTGGTAGACTATTAATTTGTTTATTGTTAAATTTGACTTACTGTTGAATTTTGTAAAGTGTTGCCCTGTGTAATCGTGTGATTGATAATTCAAAATGTAAGTATTTTTATTTACTTATTGTTTTTGAAGGACTTTATATATTTGTTTTTTTATTTGTACTGTTTACAATCAATTAGTTTTAGGTTACTATTGCAATTTAGCTATGGCGCTAAATAGTTCTTCTTCCTTTAAGTCTACCATAACCACAAATGGTTCGCAAAATTCAGAAGGCACTATGTTGACTGATTCGTTGGATCAGATGTCAGTCTTGTGTTAGGTAGTGTGCAGAGGATGCTGTAAAAGTAGACTCTACTTTTTCTCATTGTGTTGAGTATCGACTTGGTCTATTGTAGACTATGTTGTTCGAGATCATCTATTATTTTTTGTGAAAATCATGTTTGAAATTAATTTTGTTCTTAATATTCTTCTGTCTATATTTGGACTTAATTGGTTATATAATTATTATGTTGTTTAGGTATCAGCCGAAAGGCGGGTTTGAACCTCTAGAGATTTTAGTAAGTAAAACGAGGAGTGAGGTGATTTACCATTGCCTTCCTCAATAATTATTACATAGATATAATATTTTACACATAAAAAAATTATTAACCAACCTTAGATTCCCAAGCATGTTTGCAAATTATATCTTTTACAACTGTATCTTTTAATGCATAAAATAGATCATCATCATTGTTATTTCCTTTAGCATTTAGCATTAGATCTGAGAATTCATCTTTTAACACCTCCCAACCTACTTCAACACAATGTTCTGGCAATTCTTCGTTCGCCCAATCCCGAAGTTTTATGTCAACACTTGTATTAAACATCTCTGTAAAAAATATAATATGAGATGGTTTTTCTTAAACTATTCAATTCAAGGACAATCAATTCAATTTAAGGACAATAAAATTCATAAATACATACTAATATTTAGTTATTAAACCAAATATTTCTCTTTGTTAGAATTAAAATTAAGAAAATTTGTTGGCTGGTGGAATAGTAAATGCATGTTTTTTCCAGGTAGACAACATTAAATGATACACCCATATAAAACAAATCAGAATTTCTCAACCATTTTTACCTGACAACATAGTTTTTAGCTAGTACTAACCTTTATTATAATACAGTTATAAATAAACTACTATGCTATTAAAATAAGTTACTTACGTGTTTCGGTGGATCCACAATTATCAGAGTACACAAAATTTCATGTGAGACTTAAAAATTTTTTATTTAAAAACCTACATAAGATATTGCATTTTAAGTAATCTATATAAAACAGTTTCATACAGATGACTAAAGATTCAATATCTTCTGTAGGTTATTAAATAAAATTTTTTAAAGATTCACATGATATTCTGTGTACTCTGATGATGGTGGATCCACAGAAACTTGTGTAAGTAAATAGTAAGGTAAAGGCAACTGAAAAGGTTAGTGAAATTTATATTATATAAAATAAAACAGTTTAAATTCTTTTAATTTTTGCAAAACTTGCAGAATAAAATTTTATAATAGTATTTATCATCCTTCTATGCAACCCAATTTGATCCCCTAAATTCAGATCAATCTTTTCTTTTTTTTGGTTTAACTTCTGACTGTTCTGCAATTACTGCTAATGCAGACAGTTTAAAAACCTACATAAGATATTGCATTTTAAGTAATCTATATAAAACAGTTTCATACAGATGACTAAAGATTCAATATCTTCTGTAGGTTATTAAATAAAATTTTTTAAAGATTCACATGATATTCTGTGTACTCTGATGATGGTGGATCCACAGAAACTTGTGTAAGTAAATAGTAAGGTAAAGGCAACTGAAAAGGTTAGTGAAATTTATATTATATAAAATAAAACAGTTTAAATTCTTTTAATTTTTGCAAAACTTGCAGAATAAAATTTTATAATAGTATTTATCATCCTTCTATGCAACCCAATTTGATCCCCTAAATTCAGATCAATCTTTTCTTTTTTTTGGTTTAACTTCTGACTGTTCTGCAATTACTGCTAATGCAGACAGTTTAAAAACCTACATAAGATATTGCATTTTAAGTAATCTATATAAAACAGTTTCATACAGATGACTAAAGATTCAATATCTTCTGTAGGTTATTAAATAAAATTTTTTAAAGATTCACATGATATTCTGTGTTCTCTGATGATGGTGGATCCACAGAAACTTGTGTAAGTAAATAGTAAGGTAAAGGCAACTGAAAAGGTTAGTGAAATTTATATTATATAAAATAAAACAGTTTAAATTCTTTTAATTTTTGCAAAACTTGCAGAATAAAATTTTATAATAGTATTTATCATCCTTCTATGCAACCCAATTTGATCCCCTAAATTCAGATCAATCTTTTCTTTTTTTTGGTTTAACTTCTGACTGTTCTGCAATTACTGCTAATGCAGACAGTGAAGGATGAAATGATTTTTTTTGTAACGTATGAAAAGATGCCGTGCCTGAATGGGATCAATCCTTAAAGACCATTGCCCTCTAATTTGAACTGAGAATTAATACATAAAAATTTTATGTATTTAATACTACCATCCCCAAACATGGTGGCACTTCACCGTTAACTAAAACGTAATGCATTTTAACTTTCGACGTAACACCATAAGTTGAATGCAAAATTACAACTGTACAAAAAAAACCAAATTAGTACTGGAAAAAAAAATTTTGTTCACAACTATGAATAACCAGTGGAAGGGGAGAAACGTAACTTGAGAATAATTGAATAAGAGTTGAACAAAAAAGTGAAATCAAAAAATGGCACAATCGCTTTAATTTTTAGTGGGTACACATTCTATGCAGAAATCAGATTACATTATTTTTTTGTTTAGTTAGCCAATCTGTCCCATCAACAATTTTCAAAAAATAAAAGAGTAAAGGATATTGTCGGGTGGCTGTTATGTTCATGATATCTGATTTCATAATACAAACGCTGTATGTACACAATAGATTGTCAAATTCAGATACATTAAAGAACTAACCCTCCCAAAAAACCTTACGCTAAAGTATGTAATTATATTAGAGATTACATAATTTTACTAAACTCCAATTTTTTTTTAGTTTAAAAAATGTATAGACTACTAATGCCATATTATAGCCTTACATACTCTTCCAACACTGAAATATTTTTTGAAATCTGGATAGTAAATAATATTGTCGTGAAAAAGTCAGAAAATTTGAGTCAGAACTTATGTCTGTGCAATAAACATTGCACCTTTTGTAAAAAATAGCGTGAGAATTTTAAGGAAATAGATAGCCAAAAATAAAAAAGTTGTAAAGTATAATAAAGTAAAATTTATGCAAGGAACTGACTTGTGTCACCACTATGAGCTGATGGTAAATAAATTCTATCAAATACATAGTCTGAAATTTTATCCCAAATTTTCTTAATTAATAACTCTTCCCAACGTTTGACTGACACTTCTCTTAAACGCATCATCTTGTCAAGAATTTCACTTCGAGCTTTTTCAAACAGTTCATCTCGATCTAATTCTCTTGAGCTGTAAATATACAATACAGGAAATTAGAACTCTAGACTTAGTTCAGCAGATCGAAAGCACTGGTGAAAATCTTAACGTCTTAGCATAAACATTTTAAATTATTTAACATTTTAAATTTGAAGTTGGATTAATATCTTGGTTATTAGCCACTACATTTGGTTGAAGAATAGTTGGAGAACTTGTAATAATTATCCAGACCCTGGCAAGGAATCGAACTTAAGACCTCTGCTTCGCAGCATAGCGCGCTAACCACAGGGCCATGGAGGCGGCCAAAAACAATTTGTTTTTATACTTTCCTCACGATTGTTACTTCTTATATAACACAGGCAATGACTTAGTAATGAAGGTATTAATATTAAAATAGGCCTTCTGCAGAAAACAGGGTAATGTTAATAAAAAAGTACAGTTTCTTTTAATAAGAGTGAAAAATTTTGAAAATTTATGTATCAGTCATTCATTTCCTTTAAAGAACTTTTAAGAGACTGAAAAATGCAAATGACAAAATTAAAAAAGAAAAGTACAGAATATTTATTCTTATTCTTATAATTATAGTGAACTTTGTAATTAAGTTAGTCCTTTGTACGACATTCTAAATACTCCATTTACATAATATCATTTATTATTTATATTTCATAACCAATTAACAAGTTTTTTTCTTACCCAGGGTAGCTGTTTTTCCACTCAGTTTTTAAATTTAAATGAGCCGCTTTATAGAAATCAGCTTGTTGTTCAATTGTTTTTTTTACCATCTTCCAAAAACAATCTGATGTAGCTACACTTAAGTTTTCTGTAGTCGTGTGTATTTTCATGGAAGGATCTCTGCAACAATGTCAGCAAATATATACATAAATTTTAAAATGTAGCAAAAAATACTGCACTAGGGATGTATTTATTTGAACTGGATGGGACAAAGTCCTTTTTGGATAAAAACTTTTTTGGATAAGCCGGAACCCCATTTAAAATCTTATTTATTGTCATAAAATTGAGGATGTGACTTAAACATTTATAGGCAACCTAAGTGGAGATGTCATTATGACTACTCACATTCATTCTTGAATACATATTATCATTGAGAGTATAGTATATAATATTAATTTCTTATTATAAAGAATTTAAAATAAACACGCATTCAACTAATACCGTTTATAACATTCATCTAACTTACTTGCAACTTTACGTAACATTCTTACAATACACCAATTCTTTTTTCTTCATTTACACTAAATTTTTTTAACCAGTTTCAGATTATTGACAAATCCCTGTAAATGCATGTTTTCTAGGTAGAAGACATTCAATGATAATCCCATGTAAAAGTTAAATCAGAGCTATATAAAAGTCAAGTATTACAAAGAGTGTACCAAAAACACAGATATTTGTATGAGCGATCAATTCTACTAGACAAGTTTGAACCTGCTTAAGAGTCTAAGTTTAACTTGTTACAAAAGCATGTCCAGCCGCCCGGAATGATTTTGTTCATTCATAAGCATTCAGCAGTCATAATTGTCAGACATGTTTTGCAGTCTGTATTTATTCATAATAATAGTTTAGAGCATGTAGAAACAGTGAAGTTCCTGGGCGTATCTCTAGATAGATCTTTGTCTTGGGACTTCTATACCAATCAAGTTTGTAGTAAAATATCATCTGGGGAATTTGCACTAAAACAAATTGCCAGATTAAATGATAAAAAATTACTAATGGCAGCTTATCATGGTCTCATTCTGTCTCATATCTATTATGGTATTTTAGTATGGGGTAATTCTAGCATGGGTAATATGAATAGGGTTTTTAAAATTCAAAAGAAAGCTATTAGGTGTATGGTGGGAGCTAACCAGCTAACCTCATGCAGGCCATTATTTAAGGAGCTTAAATTGCTTACAGTTCCCTCCCTCTACATTTTTGAGGTGATTATGTATGTTAGGGAAAATAATTTTATGCAGAATTTCAATGTTCACAATCATAACACGAGAAACAGGAATGATTATTATGTGGCTAATCACTCCACAAAATTGTTTGAACAAAAACCTACTTATGCAGGGAGAAAATTCATGAATAAATTACCCCAATTTTTAAAGTGTTGTGAGGATATGAATTCCTTTAAAAAAAATCTGAAAAATTACTTGAACAGTGAAACTTTTTATAGCGTACAAGAATTTCTTTCTTGATAGTAGTGATACATTGTGTGATTCTTATATGTATTTCAGGTGTTATATCTGATGACATGTCCTATACTCCTCCTGGAGTCTCCAGGGCGCAAAAAAAAAAAACTCTAGCTATTGCTAGAGTCCTCAATGAGAGCTAATGCGTTACTCAATAGATTTCTACACTGTTCCATGCCTCCAGCTAATGTCGCCTGCTCATATGAATGTCACCTGTTTTTTTAGGACACCTTTTTACATAAAAAATGAAGGTAAACATTTGGTGAAGGATTACTTTTTTAACAGCTTCAGATTTTAAACATCTGATGTCAAAATATCTCAATATTACAATGCAGGCTCAACTTTTATATTTATTTATTATTTTTCATAACACTAAATATAAATATTTGGTTTTATTTTATGTCTGTTTTGCAATAACTACTAATACAGATGATGGAAATGAGTGATGAAAATATGGCAGAACTGACAGGGAATCAAACCTGGGCCCCCTAGCGTAGAAGCCAATTGCACGGACCACAGTATTAATATATTAGCTTGCACAATGCTAATCTACTTCACATTCACAAAAACAATGTTTGTTCAGTTTATTAAATATTTTGTATCATTTGACTAGAAGCAACGGAGGGTTTTAAACCAGCCATCATGATCCTGACTATAGAAAACATATTTTATGTGATTTTATTATATTTTAAATTTCTTTATTCCTGTACTTATTTTTTTATGAGAGAATTTGATGATTTTGTTTTCCCACAATGAAATGATAAGTAAATGAATAAGATGATGTTTACCAAAGAAGTTATGTCACTTCATATACTATTGGGCACCAAAAGTAATGAATACTGCAATATTATGATAAACTAATAATAAATTACTCGCAACGTACTTGAATATTTCAAGATTATTATTAAAGAACTGTTGTTCATACTCGTGTATGTCTTTTATAGAATCATTTTTTCTACCTCTTCCAGAGATGACTGCAAAATAATTCAATGCCTTTATTGGTAGCAAATTTTCATGTAAAATTGTATTAATCTGGAAACAAATTACCAATGCCATGAAATTTCAAGTTTTATGTATCTCATCTAAGTTAAAAATGCTCATTTGATGCACAGGATGGGGCTGGATTACTGGGCCACGTACCGCCACCACCTCCTACTCAGTTGGAGTGAAGGCACAAGGAATGTCAACACAAATACAAGGGTGAGTTAAACATAAACCGGAAATTTTCTTTGTGCCTCATCAGGTCTAAATGAGATGGCAAAAGCATTCAAAAGGTTGGCAAATTAAGAATAGGGGAACTTAATGGGCACATTATAAGTTTCTGTTTTGTTGCCTTTACAACCTTTACTCTGAGCAAGAGTTCCCATTGTGTTGTGCAATGTATCGTTAAGTTTTTAACTAATGAAGAAATGAGAAATTTTAACTCCGTTAAAAGCACAGTTTGGTGATTATACCTTTTCTTGGGCTAACGCTAACAAGTTTAAAGGTGAACATGAAAGTATAGAAAATCAAGATTATACTCAACTCCCACAGTCAACTCTCATAGATACTGAGACTCGTCTCTCTGCCAAAAAAAGTGCTCGCAACTATTTTTTTGGAACTGTTTTTACTCAAGACTTTCTACATGATTGCAATACAGTAAATTATACCTATAAATCCCAGCTGTTGGAGTCAGCAAAAGACATCTACAAAATAAAAAGATGGGGTATTCCAATCAGAGATCATTTTTCTTCATGGCAACTCCCAAATCTCACATGGCGACTTTGACAAAGGACAAATTAGTCAAAATGCATTGGGAAACCCTTGAGCACCTTCCCCACATTTGTTTATCCCCCTGTGACTTCTTTCAATTTAGACCCTTGAAAAGAAGCTGTAGAAGATTACGTGTGCAATAGGCTGATGAGTCAATTTTGAATTTCTTTGAAGGGATCTTCAAGCTTCCAAAACATTGGGAGAACTGTGTAAAGCATCAATGAGGCTTTGTAGGAAAATATTATTATTAAAAACATTTGTAATTTCTTATCAAAATTATGTATTTGTAATTGATTATTATTGTATAGTAAAAATGTAACAAAGTCCGCTTTATATTTGACTCACCCTTGTAAATACTCACATACTCTTTAGTTTAAAAAAATATACAGTAAAAACACTCAAAAATGAAGAATAAACAACTTCTGGTTACCTGTTGTGGTTCACAATTCTTTAATCCCTTCCATTAATATTAACAGTGGCTCCAATGAAATTTAGTGCTAAAGTCTCCAATATAAAAATATTCAAGTATTGCTAGATAAGTTATATTTGAATTTTATACATTTACAGAAACATACAAGTGATCAACACCTGGAAATCATTTTTCTACATAAAATATTTTGTCCCATTCATGTTATTTCCTCATTTGACGATTCATGAAATTTGTTTATATTACATTAAATTTCCATCTGGATGAATGTGAATTTTACTATTTCAAAAGCAACTCTGTGGCATTAGGAAGAAATTAGAAAGAAATAGAAGATACAAAGAAATGGTAGAAGAAAGTCACATTTGTGATTAAGCTGACAATTAAGAAAAATGTCATAAAAAATTATCAGTAGTTACTATAATAACTGAGGCCCAGGATTATGGCATAATGTGGAATCACTAACTAGCCAACAAGGCACCTCACCTCCAACTACTCCAAAATAATAAATTTTGTTAAGAATAATTTAACAAGATGAAGACTGTATTACTCTTTCCTTAATACAATAATTTTATTTATAGCAACTAAATTACGTGTATAAATGATTCGTTGAGTTAAGTCAAGCAATAACAAACGCTATTATAATTCACCAAGAGTTTTCATTATAAGACAGCATAATGAAATGTTTTATTTTTGGTAAGAATAAGTCTTTTTTAGTAGTAAATTTGCAAAGAGAAACTTAAAAAAAATCTGAGTCCAGGATTCCTAATACTTTGATCTCTGAGCAACTGTTCAATACTAAAAAAAATATTATACAAAAAAAAAATGAGGAAAATTTATTATTTTCCTCATGTAGGGCCAATTTTAGACCACAAAGTGTTTTTGTAGTTCTTTTTGTAGCCTACTTTCTCAGCATTTGTTCACTGTTATATTAATAGTTACTATTATTTGTATTTAAAATTTACTCTAATCAGTATATACAATAGTTTTGGGGTAGCAATACAAACACAAAAATTGACAGTCCAGTGACATGTAGCAGTGGTATAGTCATTTCTACTAAAAATACTGGCTGGTAGTATCAATTTTTTGTTTTATGATTGCGAGAAAAGTAAATTAAGAAGGTGTCAGAAGAATGATTTTGTCTTACCTTTGCATCAGGATCATTGGAAATCTTAGCAACTAAATCAACTTTAGTTAAAACCAAAATTGTTCTTTCACCCGAAGGATCAATTTCAGACAATAGCTCAATGGTTTCTGATCCGTCTGAATCAAAAGATCCATCCTGAATACACAAAATAACAGCATTCGGATTCGACAAAAAAGACTGAAAGAGACTTTTTACAAATTCTCTTGTATCAAAATCATCATCTGATGGGCTTACAGTCTAAAAAAAACAAATCAAAGAAATCGTAATAAATAGTTTTTTGTAAAGCTCCTTTTGATTAAGAATATTTCCTCAACAGAGTCAAATCTGATTAATAAATAATCCTTCTGGAATCTCATTATTTCAATGTTTTTTTATTGGACATCCAGTCTTCTTCAGTTACAAATTCTTATAACAAACTTATTCATAATAGTTGTATAAAACTGAGATAAAGGCCAAGCCAATTGCTGTGAGCGCTCGGCTACGCATGCGCATACTTGACTTGGACCCTGTATGCCCCTCCGACCTACAGTAAGATGTACAGTCAGAGTGTTGTAGTGAATTGATAACACCCATTGTATTTTGTAGGCATGCTGTTCCATTGTTGAAAACATACCCTACACTACTGCAGTACATACAAGACTACACTAATACACATGCATGTTTTGCCCAGCGCTCTCTTTACGAAAATCAGGCTATAGCTTAATATTTTTTCATTTTTGCAACGTACAGTAAGCACACAAACTTATAAAAAAATATTCATTCATAATAAAAAACATTCTTCGTTAATTAAATTTTAAATAAAACCATTTAAAGAAAATTCAGTGTGTAGGTAACTGTGTCCATAATTGGCAGGCGGAGGGTAAAATTAATTGCACTCTATCTACTGGTTCTAGGGCTGCAAAAAATAGTTCTGTTTTTTATCACATAGTCAGCCAATTATATGACTGAACTTTAAGAACAGAAGAGGTCAAGGTATAAAAAAATATTCATTCATAATAAAAAACATTTTTCGTTAATTAAATTTTAAATAAAACCATTTAAAGAAAATTCAGTGTGTAGGTAACTGTGTCCATATTGGCAGGCGGAGGGTAAAATTAATTGCACTCTATCTGCTGGTTCTAGGGCTGCAAAAAATAGTTCTGTTTTTTATCACATAGTCAGCCAATTATATGACTGAACTTTAAGAACAGAAGAGGTTGAGGTGTAAAAGACACAAGTCAAGAGTTATCTCCTCTGAGAGTAATGAATTTCACTATATAGCCAGACCATGTGGTGAATGAAGTGAAGAAGTCATTTCCAGGGTGGAAAGTAGGTGCTTTTTGGAGCAATAGTAAATGACCTCACTCCTAGTTTTACTTAGTAAAACCTCTACAGGTTCAAACCAGCCTTTCTGCAGTTAACCTAAACAACATAGGTAATACCTTTTAAAAAAAATTTAACTTAACATTTTTGAATACTTACATGACAGATTTGAAGCCATTAATGATTGGGTTAATATTGTGAAAAAATACCTAAAAGAGATGTATAACACCAGGAGAAATAAAAAATAGAGATATATTAAGGGTGAACATTAAGAACTTTGAAGTTTTTTGATAATAAAATTGAACACTTTTAAAGCTAAACGTAGCGATAAACATGAAATATCACACCACCAAAAACTGAAAGAAACCATCAAAAGTTTATGGTCCTTAGTAGGCTGGAATGAATAAACTAAAATTCTTCACTGACTGATCTTTTAGTTTTACTATTAAAACTGTAGAAGCTGAAACAACATTTAATTACATCTGTAAATTATTAAAATAAAAAACTGAAGGAAGTTATAACGTTTATTTTTACTAATTTGATAATAATCCAATTCTTAAAATAAAATAGATGTAAAAATAATTAAACCTTCAGTAGTCTTTTTGAAAAAGGAAAATAGTAGTGAAAAATTATAAATAAAGAGCATTAATTTACATGAATACAGAAAATAAATCACGAAATACATATTACTTACTCCTGGTAAATCAACCAAAACCATATCTTGAAAGCCAGGACCTTTTATATTGACAGAAATTACATTATTTGGTAAAAAGTTCATGGGCAATTTCATATTTTTGAACATTCTCATTTCAATCTAAAACAATGATCATTCATTATTCACCATAACCTTACCTCTGATTTTGGGTAGATACATTAGCCGCTGCTTAATATGATCACATTAGTACCTTTGATTACTTTTTGTACTAAGCGGCAATCATAATACAGCCAGACAGGCAAATGGAACACAATGTAAGAGTAGGCTTAGCAGTAGGTCTGTGGTTTTATGCAGAAAGTCATTTTTATTCATTAAAACGTTTTAGTTTATTTCTTATCTGTTTATTAATACTAATATTATAAAGACAAAGTGTTTTTTGTGCAGGCTAATTTCCAAAACTACAGTATGGATTTTCATGAAATATTGACAGCATATTTGTATTTTATATTCACAGTAACATTTTATTTTTAATTTTCAAAAGTATAACCCTAAGGGCCCTAATAAAGATTTTCATAAATATATGCGAGTGTGTATTAGAGTAAACAGTCAATCTAGCAGCTAGACAATTTCTTTTACATATTTTATTTAGGTACCTATTCAAAAAAAAAAAATTGATTACACAAGTTTCGTATACGAAGCAGCACGGGGTATACTAGTTGTATTATAAACACCTGGACGCTTACAAAATAGACAAAAGTACAAGGTGTGTAAATTTCTCATTTGTAAAGATAATACAATGTATATAAAGGCCTATGCATTGCACTCTTCCCTAAAAATCTGTGAAAAGACATTTCTATTAGACAAAAGAATTATTCAGAATTATATCGAGTTATATAAAACAACCTCCCCTTTAATAATTTTGTATCGGGTGAAGAAAGTTTGTATATTGTTTAACAGCGTTGAATATAATAAGCAGCGTAATAAAAATAGGTGCTCATACAAACAGATGAAAACTACTTGTAATGTAACGTACCGAATTTACTGGGCACCTGGAGTTGTTTATTTTTTGAGTCTATTAAAGTATAAACAAACTCCAGCTGATTATTATTTAAGAATTATTTAAAATTATTTCATATTGACAAAATTATTTTAATAAAAGTTATTTATTTCAGTTGCTAGGCGACTAGAAAAGTATAAAATTATTTGAGTGAGGGGCAAGATCGCGAACTGAATAGGTAGGCGCCCCTCATTCATGCATTAAAAGTGGTTTTTCTAAAATGATATACTCAATTAAATTGTTTTATTTCTATTTTATGTATATATTTTGAGAAAGTTATTTCAGATTTACTAATAGATTGATAATACGATGAATAGATTCATAACTTGATTCAGATTTAGTTGATTGCTGTTTATGTAAACAGACTGTTGTTATTTAGTTCTTTTACAAATTTGGCATCTTTTGTGTGGCGATAAATAAGTATACCACAGTAATTTTATGATTAAGATTCTGTTGTTTTCATTTGATCAGAATAAGCAACTGATCGCATTATCCAGTGAATGCAGTAAGTGGCGCATACTGTATTAGGTTTTTCTAGCCTACATCAAACTGTTTTGCACATAAATACTGATACAGACGATGAAGGGTGATAGATGAAAATGAGCGATGAAAAAGTACCAGAGTTGACTGAAAATCTTTCCCAGGACTGCTGGTGTAGAAGCCAGTTGCAATGGCCACTACACTGTACCGTTACTATATTAGGTACTTCATTCACATTGCTATAAGTATAGGCATGACATCTGGCGCGTCGAGGCTTCGAATGAATCAGCTTATAGTATATACTACATTCACCCGTTCCTCGTTATTGTTAGTCTGTTTACAAAACTAATGTATATATTTTTCTACATTTAATAGTGAAATACTTTTATTATAAATACAGTACAAAGGGAATGGGGAGTGATGTATGTATTATAATTAATAATCAGTTATTATTGTTATTCAGTAGTAGTAGGCTTATTAGTAGACAAAGTTTATTTACTAATACTAGTTTTGACACTAAATGATTATCAACTACATACCCCTGAATAACGACAGTTGATTTAACACTAAATATTGTAATTCGGTGTTAAATCAACTGTCATTCTTTGCAATCATTACATTTAAAAAGTGTTGAGGTTTTTTTAATGTGTGCAGACCGAATTTAAAGAATACCAAGTGTAGTGTTTAATATTTTATGGTACCTACTAGTACTAATTGTACTAGTTGCACTAAAAAAAGAAACCTTTTTCTAATGTACTAGTATACTAGTAAAAACTTTTGGCTACGCTGGCAAATTATTTTTGGAAAACAGTAAGAATATCAATGACATTCATCGATATTCTTACTTCTTAGAGTAAGAGTGTCTAGAAATATTGGCAAATAAGTATTAATAATTAATTAAAAAATTAAAACAGCGTTGTTTCAAAATTTTTACTGAAATTTTGTTAAGGTTAGAAAGAAATTTTAAATTATAATTGGGGACTATAT
This sequence comes from Catonia carolina, assembly GCA_035578175.1. Classification (NCBI taxonomy): domain Eukaryota; kingdom Metazoa; phylum Arthropoda; class Insecta; order Hemiptera; family Achilidae; genus Catonia; species Catonia carolina. Next base: position 68,896,531 of record JAQMRL010000002.1, read on the forward strand.
GAATATTATTGTATAAATGTATGCTTTATAGGAAACTGTACAGTGCATCTTGTTTTAGAGTCTGTAGTTTTTGTCTTATTACAGGCTAAACTCTCTGGGTGCCAAGTGAGACGCCCAATAATATAACACCCAAACAATACAATTTCAAGTAAAACAAACAATGTAAAATTTTGATGTAAATCTGTTTACTATTTATTCCATTTACAGGAGACTGAATTTCAGATTCTAATTCTCTATCGTATCCAATGGCAACTGTCTCTTAAGGGCTACTCCTCGATGCTAGTTTACTTGCTGCTAGTACTAGCAGGATCTACTAGCCCGTTGATGATGGTTCTCATGGAGCTAGTTAATTACTGCCAGTGCTCTGAAAACATGAGAGTTGTGCTGAGTAGGTGTACACAAAGGCAGCTTTCTAGCACTAGTCAATTACGTGACCTTTTGCTCTCCTACAAGCACAAGTAAAATCAAACATGTTCAAGGTCACTAGCTTTAACTAAATTAGCTGCCAGTTGTTCGATCCCATGATGCTAGTACTAGCAGCTAGTCTAGTGGGTGTGATAAGAAATAAAACTATTTATCTGTTCATTGCATGGCTAAAATAAATAGTTCTGTTTCTTATCATATGGTCAGCCAATTAAATGTCTGAATCATTTATGAACAGAAGTGGTAGAGGTGCAAAAGACACTAATCAGAGTTGTCGCCTTTGAAAGTAATGAATTTCATTATACAACCAGACCCTGTGGTGAATGAAGTGAAGGTGCCATTTGCAGAGTGGAAAATATGTGCTTTTCAGAGGGGGCCTGGCTTGCTGATATGCGTACTTTTCCACTCAGTGAGGAAAGCAATGGTAAACCACCTCACTCCTCATTTTATTTAGTAAAACCTCTACAGGTTCAAACTAGCCTTTTGGCTGATGACCTAAACACACATTATAAAAATGACAAAATGTACAAATTGTTCCCAAATTTTTTAAAAGTAGCTTCCTAGACTTACCAAGGGAGCGCAGGAAGAGATGAGATATTTGCTATGTGTTGTCATATGCATTTTTATGAGAAAAAGCCTAGTAAACAATGGTAGGTGAATCCCATTGTAACTTGGAAACTAGTGGTAAGATTAAAATACATGGTGTAGACCATGTTTTTCTTCCTTCTTTTTTGATTTGCGACCAGCCATTTTGCACATTAATGTTCATGCAGATGATGAAGGATGATAGATAAAGATGGGTGATGTAAAAATGCCAGAACTAACAAAGGATCAAACCCACGACCCCTGACATAGAAATCAGTTGCACTGACCACTACACTAGGGGCTGGCAATGTGGGGAGACCACCATGTAAACCATGCAAGGAATGAAAGTGCTACTAAACATACACTTCAACAGTAAATGCATTATTTTCAAAACCTAACAGTATAACTAGTAATCGCTCTAACAATATAATTCTACCATTTAATCAGGTACATGATTGATAATATAATCTATGTGATATAATAGTATAATCTACCCTGTTTACTCAAGTTTTCCAAATAATCAGAATTGATACTGTATGCTACCCTTAAATTATTCACATTACATTAAAGTAAAACAATAATATTTACTACCTCACTTCGTAATTCTTCCACATCATTCTCCCTAGTTAAATCATATTCTTTATCACAGTCACTGAATCGTCCAATATGATATGGCCCATTACTGACTGTCACTTTTACTGGCCAACTAGTCATCTTTCCTCCAACTACTCTAAAATAATAAATTTTGTTAATTTAAAAAGATGAACACTGTTTAACTCCCTCCTTAGAATACAATAAATTCTATATAACTGTATCACATGTACCAACAATCTGTTGTTAAGCCAACTTAATTAAGTTGAACACCAATGTAATTCACAATGAGTTCATACAGTGTAATTAAACAATTTATCATCCTTAAGAAAGGAGTTCTTCCTATAGTAGTAAAATTGGAAAGAAAAACTTAGTTAAAAATAGTTCAGGATCCTTAATCCTTTTGAGGAATGTTCGCTCAATGACTATACTATGTAATGACTATTATTTGTAAATAGTCTTAAATACAAAAAAAAAACTTTCTTTAACTGAATTAAAATTTAACATTGATTCAGTTCATAAACGCTTTTCAAGTCTAACACTGCTATTTTAGAATGAACTTTTAATTTGTATTTTAATTAAAAGCAACTGGTTAATAATTATTCTTTTGATAAATTACAGATCACCTTTAAAAAATTGTTGGTGTATTTTAATTACTTGTTTAAAATTTTCATTCATTGTCAATGTACAGACTGTGCAAAGTTTTCCCCGAACTTAAAAACTTTGTTGGACAGTAAGCACTTTTTGTCTGTTCTTAAGTGCAAAACAAATTCTTATAAATAGCAAACATTACAGTTAACATTAATAATCATACAAATTTTACCTCAAAATTACCTGGGAAATATTTTAGCTTTTGTGATCATCTCTAGTACAGAAGTTTTACCAGCACTCTGATCACCTACTATTACAACTTTCGGCAGGTGATCATGGTACTGAAAATTGCTACACGCATTATAATTGTTTATATCATCTAAAACCTCTGAGTAGAGATCTATCAGTGTTTTCTGTAACAATTTTTTTTACTTTTTGTTACTGATTCAAATATTCTTACATTTCATTAGTCTGGATGCCACACGAGGAAATACTTTATGAAAATTAAACAACTTTTCTGAAAAAAAATATTTGCAATTTTTCTTGAATGTAATGCACACCTTTTTAACTAACAAATAACAGGAACCGCACTGATGCGTCAACGTGTAGAGTGCGGAGTCAATGCTCATTAGTCCTTTGTCAGTAATGTTGTAGTTATATTGACATGCATTCAATTTGCTCACAATAAAATTATCTACAATCTAGTGCCTAACTATTTTTTGTTCATTTTCATATTGGTAGCTGTGGAAAAAGAGATAAGAAAAACAAGGATAGAAACATAAAATAATGTTCTCAGTGTTTTGAATACAAAGTATTTTTTTTTGAATAAATAAACTCTTGAAATCGCATGGTAAAAGGTTTATCTTGAAAATAAAGTGATTTCTTATGGTTCTGTTGACAGCTGTGAGAAAATAATGACATTATAAATGACCTGATAGTTTGGGTAGATTATTTCCGAACCAAAAATAGTTTTGTCCTTTTTCTAATACTATTATTTTTTATTTTTACTTCTCTTGTCTATATCAATATAGGAAGGAAAGTATTGTTACTATTATTTTTACTTTTTACACAACACAGATGTATACCAATGTAGTTTAGCATTGAACTGGAGAGCACAACACTGCTTCATTTGAGTATTGACATTCATGCGTAACATCATTCAGTGTTTATCGTCATCCTTTGCTTATCCCTTATTTCCTACATTTCTTTACATTTTTTAGTACAAAATTATTCACTGAAATGTGCTTAACAGCACATTGCCATAAAATTTTATAAATAAGTTGGTTAAATCGTGTTATCATACAAAGATTCCAAATTTTCGACTATTTTCAAACACCTAATTTGAACCATTATAACTACAGTAAAAATAAAGCAATTGTTGTATTTTTTTTTTTAAATAAAGCTGTATTCTTGTAAACCTTTATGAATTTTTTGGATTTTTTTTTTTGCAAAAAAGGCTGAGGGATAAGAGTAGGAGTGAAGCGAGTTTTGCAGCTGGTGTTCGGCTGCTACTTACCGCATATCTAGGGTTAATGTAACAAGTTTCAAAATTTAGAGTGCACATTAGAACCGTGTATTGCACCACCCCATAAACTTTGTTACATTCATTTTTGTAGTTTGATGACTTCTTTAAGGCTACCACTTTCATTCCATCTTTATACTTGTGCCTAATTCATTCAGTGTAGTAGTTGACTGTAATATGCTGAGTAATTAGTTTTCATATTATCTTTAATTTAACGATGGTAAACAACAGAAGTTTCATAAAAAGGTTATGTCAACAAATTTGAAAAAAAAAAACAGGAAATGTTCAAGGGAGTTTATTGTAGTAGCAAAAAATGATTATTTGCTTTTAAACACTGAGGAGAAAATTTACTGGACCTCAGAAAGGCAGACATTGTTAAGTTTCTCATTTTTCTCATCAACAGACTACCTATCACTTGTGATGTAATCAGAAATAAAGTGTGATATTGCTAAAACTCTTGGATATATTTTAATTTTGAACACCTTAAAAGGCTAACGAGGTTGATTGTGAGCACAGTAGAAATACCCAATGAACACAGTAAACAACCAAATGTATGTAAAAATGCTCAGCTGCCATCATCTTTGAACAATTTCACTTCAAGATTTTTCTTAGGAACATTGATAGAAGGAACATTTGATAGAAGTCTCTTTTGGGCAGACTCATTTTGGTGGACTGTCTTTATGTCACTGAACCATAATGTTTCCTTCAGGTTTAGAAGAAAAGCTGTTTAAGTATACATTATTCTTATGACTTAAAAACTTGGATAAGACTGCATATAACCATTTAGTTCATCTTTATTTCTTTAAAAATTGCTTCAATTACAAAAAAAAATTATCTTTGATTCCCGTGATTCAATACACATTACATTCAAGAAAGTACAGTTTGCAAGAATTTTGGCAACTTGATTTAAGTCCAACAATATAAGCCAAAATTTCCTCAACAAACTCTTGATACAAAAATACTGTATCTTTCCAAACTTCATCATTTTCACATAAAAATACAAGTTATCTCTTTCAAGTATTTTATTTGAGAAATATACATCTAAAGTCCCAAAAAACGACAAGGCAACTAAATCCATTTAGTATAATTTTGTTTTTAAAATTTACTGGTTTGGCAACCAGACTAATAAATATATTAAGTAATAAAAAACATCACAGTATCTCAATGTTAAACATAAATAATATTGAGAACAAACAGTTTTACTGAATCAGTCAGGACTAACAGCAGTAACCCAAGACGGTATGATGAAATGAAGCTTGACCAATGTGCGAGAGTGTCATCCCACTTCAAGAGAGACTGTTGCCAACCGTCTTGTAGAACTTTCAAATGCTGGTTTCTATAGTAAATTGAATTTCCTACAACTTTAATTTAGTGCATCTTTTCATTCAATGGAGGAGTTTTTTTTATTTTATAAAAACATGTCTTGAAAATTTGTAATTTTAACAGTATTTGCATAAATTATGTAATCAATTTTACATAAAAAATGTTCTGTAGTCATTTCTTTTAATTTTGAACACTTAAAAAGGGTAAAGAGGTTGATTGTGTGCACAGTAAAAAAACAAACAACCGAATGTGTGTAAAAATGCTCAGCTGGCATCACCTTTGATCATTTTGAACAATTTCACTTCAAGATTTTTCTCAAGAACATTTAATATTCTTGTTCAGCAAGGCACGATGAGCACATTTATGTATAATTTGGGGCTGGGGGTTGTATGATTACACTACCAGGCAAATGGATCAAACATATCTAAAATTATTATATTTTGCAGATTTCACGTTGCAAAACTGTTTAAGAAAAACAATTCTTGGATAAGAAATGTCACTAGTATATAAAATTTTAACATAGACCCAATGTCTTATATTTTGTAGTAACGTGTCCACTACCAAACAATTAAAAAAAAAAACAAAAAATGAAATGAGAACCGTAATTTCTTTTGTTATTTCATGACTTTTGGTTTCTGTTTGGAAACCAAAACCAAAGTAATCTAGCAAATATTTTAAGGTTATAGAAATTATCAGTATACCAATTAAAGTTAATAAATTGATTGTCACTCACAAACCAATAATGTATTCAAAATTTTCTCACATTTTTTTTAACTTCGCATTTATTCTTGCAAGTATACAGCTCTAATTTTAATCTTCTGTTTTCAGATTCCAATCTATCTACCTCTCTTTTATACTTGTAATGCATCTGATTCAAATCACTTTGCAGTTTATTTACTTTTTGTTCTAAACCTTAAAAGAAGGAATTAAAAACTATTTTAATTCTGATTATTCTTTGACAAATAAATAAGACGGTACATTAAAATGTTTGATGTTGAAACGTTTCCTAATAGAAACCTAAATTAATTTTAAATCTCTATATCAATTTGTAGTATGTTACATGTCATATTACAGTATTTTTTGCTAGATTTAATCTCTTTAAAACCTATGTACAGGTATGAATTTCATTATTTATTTATAATGCTAGAAATAACTAGGAACTAACATTTTTAACTTTCATTTAGAAATTAGATATCCTAATAATTACAGTGTAAACACCCTTATCCGAATCAATTGGGACCTAAAGTAAGCAGGATATGAGAAAATCTGGATGAGAAATAGGAAATATAAAAAGGTATATTTGAATTTCTGAAATACAGTACAGTATGTATGAAGTACAATGGAAGTATACAATTGAAAAACGCCAAGTTGTGAATTACAATTTACATATGTAGCCTATATTTGTTTACAAAACATACTACAGTATACAGTAAATTAAAAAAGATCAAAATATATAATGTACTTTACAGTATTAGGTTTCACAGCACACATACAGAAGTTTTATACATAACACAATCGTGCATTTCTACAAACTTTGTTCTGACTTTAGTTATAACAAACTCATATGCATAATACATAATAAATTTATTCATACAACTTAACAATATTAACGTAATAATCTGAATAGTTATATTATTCACAGAATGTTCTTCGTATTTTTCTAAATCCTTCAAAAATTTGATCCATGCCATATTAATTTAGTTAATTTAGGCCTTTTTTTATTGTGTCCAGATATGGGAGTATCCGAAAAAAGGGAGTCCAAAAAAGGGGTTTCGGGGTTTCCCACTGTATTATGAAACTGCTGGGTAACTTAAAAAATGCTCTCTCAGTAAACATTATACTTCAAAAGAATTTTTTTTCTTTCTTGTTTAACGTCCGACTGTTCTGCAATTACTGCTAATGCAGACTGTGAAGGATGAAATGGATTTTTGTAATGTATGAAAATATGCTGTGCCTAAATGGGATTCGAACCAAAGACCACATGATGAGAGGCGAGCACGTTACAAACAACACCATTGTGGTTGCATAGTTACCAACTTCAAAAGAAGTTCAAACCATAAAAGCCAAATAAAAGTAGACATGAAAAACTTTTAAAATAAGATTTAGGTTAAGCCCAATTGGTGGTAAAAAACTGTCAGTAAATAATTTTTTTTAAGAAGATTTACAGTGAATTCAATACTATCAATATGAATAATGTCAAGCAAACACAAATTTTATTTATTTGACAAATTCCAATCAAAACAAAGACTAAAATGAGGCAGACAGGTGCCATACTTGTTAATCAAACAGCCACCACGTGTATGGAAGCTCAGTAAATTAACAATTAAGACTTATGTGAATAGGTTTATGTGATAAAGCAGCCAAGTAGCAAGAGGCATCATATCAATATGTTATACTTCGACATAACCAATGTTCAATGCTACACAACAGTAAAGGAGGTAATTACACATTTTCTTTGTTGGTAATAGAAATTTGACCTTTCTAGTCATCTTGATTAAAAGAGTGTGGTTACCACACTATACTATTTTTTAAGGCTGTTGAGCTCTGAACGTATGCATTGCCCCTTACCCACTTCATAGCTAGCCAATAGCTTGCCTGCAATGTTGCCAATACTTGCTCTTGTAGCTCTGCTCAATATTTCGTCAGCCATTTTTTTGGTCTTTCAATAACAATTATAATCTATAAAAATACAACCAGCTAATTATATAATATTAAAATTGCATGTTAATGTGCTCTATAATCGATAATCGATGTGTCCAGTACGAGATGCAAGACATGACTGAACTATTGCGGCTCTTATTCACATGCGTGCATAATGTTTGTCAGGTACAATCTGGCAACACTGGCAAACGTTCTGATTGGTCTAAATACATGGAACAGCAGAGTTCATCAACCATGAAAAGCATATTAGTCTCATTACTTTGTCCAAAGGTCAATGCAAATTAATTGGTTATAAATATTATTTTATTTTAAATCCTTACATTGCGAACAATTAATTTTGAAATGTAATAAAATGATCTTTTATAATTTAGGGAGTAGTGTACATCTTTTTTCTAATATTGGTAAATTTTATGTTCCTTTTTCTCAGAATCTATAAAGCTATGTTACTGAATGTTTTACTAGTTATTATTTAAGGCCTTTTTATTAGTTAAATATAGTGGTCTTATAATCTTTTTTCTTATAAAGTCTTTTTTTGGTTACGAAAAAATCTTTATGAACAGTACCTACTTTTCAATTTTGATTTTGAATCTAATTAGTTTTAAAAAATATCTAATGTATTAGTTTTTATGGTTTTATTTAAAGTTGATACACAACTATGTAAAGGTGAAAAAAATTCAGCAGTGCAGCTTTCATAGATTGAATAACAAAATGTGTAACAACCTTTTTCAAAAATTATGAAAAGTATTTCCAATCCGAAAATCCATCCTTACTATAAATCCAATAAAACAAAAAACTTTGAATTGTTAAAATATTGTCAAACAAGAATTTAATTAAAAAACATTTAGCTGTACCCTACCCCCTTTGTATCGATTTTTAGAGTAGTGAATTATAACAAACAGCTAAAAATACAACTTAGTTTTTATATAGACTTTTACCATATTTATCTTTATTACTATAATCTTCATTATAATCATATTTGAAATGTCTAAATGACATTGCTCCTAATAATGCATCAAAATTCTTTTTCTTTGGAAACAAATCATTAATCCATACCAAATCACTCAGAGAATCTTTCCACTATAAAAAAGATAACAAAATATACAATAAAAAACAACTTTATAAATTTAAAAATAAGTTTTCACAAAAATTAAAATTATTAAAGCCATATCCAAAATCAAAACCCATGATTTTACTAACACTGATGCATTTATGACAGGTATTTGAGTGCCTACATTTAGTACACAATATTTTGACGTTTTAAATGTCTTCATTTAACAATCATTCAAAAATGAAATTTTGCAAGGTTTTGTTTCGGGACTAGATGCCCTACATGAGTTAAGACATTCTCATTGTTAAACCCAAGAATGGTTAAAAAATAATTCTTAATTGTTAGTTTTTATGCAAGTTTACTAGCTTGCCAGAAAAAAACAATTTTATTTTTAAAAAGAAGGAAAATTTATTTTTATTTCTGTTTTTTGAACATGCGAGGACTCAAGGATTTGTAAATGAACAATGGAATAATCAAGTCTCCAGATGCATTTGACCACAACAACAATGAAAGATGACCCACGAACAATACAAAGAACTGTGGATATGTACACATACTGGAATGAGTCACCGCAACTTATTTTCAATTATTGTTTAGTCAATGTGTTTATATAGAAATATATTATTATAATATATTTATTTTATTTAAAAAAAATCTATTTTACAAAAGTTAAACAGACTGTGTATTCGGTGTATCTGTTCCTGATTTATTCAGCTGCATCTAACTGAAACCAGTTAAACTAAGGGTCAACTGTATTTCTAGCATACAAATAAATCCAAAGCTGTTGGTATAGTTGTAAGTCCAACTGGCTTCAACGCCAGGGGTCCCATGTTCATTTCAAGTTTTACTTATTTGTTTTTTGTTTTATTTATGCATTGAACTATCAACTGCTTATGTCACTATAAGTGTTATAGTTTTTTGACTACACGTGGCAAAATGCCATGGCACGTCTATTTTTTTTATAGTCCATGTCACAAAGTCACAGGGTCAACATGAGCAATTACATGAAATTTAATTTACTAGAAAAACAAAACTTCAGTTTACTGTACCTTTTGAAATGAAAGTCCACCTCCTATAACTGAACCAAACACAATATATCGAATCTTCAATACTTTCTTTAAAACTTTAGTTACAAACATTGCTAACATTTGAAATTGTATAATCCAAAATAAAAACAGGTGATTAAACAAAAAGCGCTTTCTCAAAACTGCAAGCATCTATACGTTTATTTTAGTACTACTACTGGAAATTAAAGCTTCACACTATGCAAAATACACTTTTTTAAATTTGATCCTTGCATACCCTAACAAAAATTTCAAAAAATTAATGATCATTTCCTTTAAAATATTAATCTTCAAGTAACAGTAAACATGTATTATACATACCTCAATTAGTTAAGTGAAGGTTCTATAGTAGTTTGCACGTTCAGTTGATACAACAGAACATTATAGGACAGTGGATTTCTTATGGGGCTCTTACTGCTACTAGTACTTACACAAACATTGGCTTTATAGATCAATCAATGCCATCATAACCAATAATATTCCTCTCCTTCCACGCCCTAATGATAGCAAACCTTTATAATGTAGAGTAGTCTATATGACTATTAACTAATAATCAACATTATAAGTTTATATTCAACTTCATATGCGGATTCCAAATGTAAAATATTTTTTTTGATATCTGTAATGGGAAAGATCTTTTTAGATTTGTAATAACCGATTGAATCATTTGTTTACATTTATTACGCAGTGTTTTGGAAGTTTCATAATGTGAAGGCATTAGTAGGTCTGCAGTAATTTAGGTACATAAGATATTCATTTTACCCCCCCCCCCACACAAATAGAAGAAAATGATTTTTCAGTTTTTTTTTTACAATTCATTAAACATTCTACATAATACATTTTTTTATGTTAAACAAAACTTGAATTGTTGTTCTACCTTAAAAAAATGTGTAGAGGTTTAACAAATGTATTTATATTCGCATCCAGATGCCTTTAATTGATTGTTTTAACTTCGGTTAATAGCAGTGATGAATCCCATAAGATCTTGTGTCAATTGAACGTGCAAATGACTGTAAAAATTCTTCAACAGGTGTTTACTATGTGTTCACTTCAAACATCCGGTTCTTGATAAAAAAAAAGCTGTAGCTGTAACTCCTGATTTTGAAGAAACCAGTATTTTACAAAACTGGAATACACCCAAAGTGCATACTCAAATAAAACCCAGATAGCTATTTAACTACACCTCCACAGTGGATGGAATAGGCAATAAAAATATGACTCACAAAATTAAATTTCAGATTTTGACAATATCTCTAGTGTCATCTTAACAATTATTTATTTAAGGTTATCTTAACAACCAGCTGATAAGTCAAATTACAAGCAGTTGGTCAAGCAGTATGGTGACCAACAGTGCTTCATGTAAAATGCCAATGGTTCTCAGTTCAAATTATTTGTTGGCCTACTCGTGTCTAAGTAGTAATAAAGTACTGTTGGTGGTCAAGAAGAAAATAATACCCAGAAAAAAGTTTGAGTACATCAACTTAATGTGTTCCTTTTAAGTTTCATTAAAGGAAACTGTACACAACTTAATTTTACTTACATCACCTAACTCAAATGCTCCATAAGTTGTATGTAACTTTGAAGTAGACATGAATTTTCACAAGGACAAGAAAAATTTGTTCATGTGAGGCTCTGCTAGTCACAATCACACAGTTGTTTGCCCAATCGTTTTTACTTGAATCTACACTTTCGATCAGCTTTTCTTTGGTTTTACATCAGTCTGTTTTGCACAATACTAGTAATACAGACCACTATAGATGAAAATATACCAGACCTGACTGGGAATCGAACCCGGGTCCCATGGCGTACTAAATAGTTATGCTGACCCACGGGCGGAACAGTCAATCTGGGCTCCCCGGAGACTTCGTAAACAATACAATCGAAAAAGTAGCGAGACGCTACACAAAAAAAAAATGACCTAGCACATGACAGTAGAGTACTGTATTCACTTGCTGACTAACGATGGTAGACTAGGAACTGTTGGAAAACTAGGCATTGTAAACAAAATTGTTAAATTTACATGGACTAAAATATATTCAAATATCACCATAATTAAATGTAATAAGATATACCTTAATGTTTTTGTTGAACTCTCAAACACTCTGAGAAGTTATCTACAATTCAATTGTAGGGTTAATACTGTACAATTTTAATGCAAATCCGCAATTAACTATGCTGTATGTTACAGAGTTGCGTATATATTTGGACGGCAAACCGCTCGCACTGAAAACCCTATGTTGCAATAATAGGAACTGCATACCTTATCTCATTACCGCAGTCAAATATGCCTTTCAAAAATGCTAAGAATGTATTATCACAGTCTCCAAAACTTTTTACGTTAGAAACACATTTCGTGCTAAGGATTAATCAATAAAAAATTTAAATTTTGTAAAGTGGTAAATTTTAAATTTTGAGATAATTTTCAAAATATTTAGGTAGCCTATTACACAAGATTGTGGGCGGGTAGTCAATTACGAGGAAGAAAAATAACGTTCCAGGAAAAAGACGATGATGGAGACATTTGAGTAGAACAGTACCTATTCTGTTCTTTGAGTGTATCTTACTCACGGTTACTATACTAGAGTAAAGTAACCATGAGTATACTCAAAGATGGAGACTTTTGGTAAAAGGCTGAGTAAATTCCTCGGAAATCAACCACTATTTGAGACACTCGATTACCGAAACGAGATTTTAAGACAAGATAATAAACACAAGATTCCTTCTGGAACGTGTTTAAGGAAGTATCTAGAAATCAAAAATACTACGGGATCGATAAGAGAGAAATTTCTGCATACAAAGACAAATTTCTGATTAGGTCTAGTTATTATTCTGAATTTACCATTTATGTATGTTTTACAGACGTACGAGAAATATATTTAACTAATCATGAATGTAAGAAAATTTATAGGTAGACCTAGGTAAGGAAATGAGCTCAATGATATTTTTTCAATGCGCCGTTTACCACCGCGTGAACTATTTTAGTGTGTTTATGGTGATAGACTGTCGCCATCGTGAAATGTTATAGCGGCAGCAACAAAGGCCTAATGTCAGTAGGTAAACATTTCAATCAGTGTGATCTGTTGTTGTACCTAAATATGTTATTTTTAAGTAATAGTAAAAATATTACAATAAAAACGTTAAAGAAACTACGCAAAATTTCTTTTGAATTTTCACTAAACCGATCCTGGCCGACATCGCCGCAACTAATTTACAATACGCTGTGTCGTGACGCCCAATTAGTTGTGTTGTGGTAATAATTTGCTTATTTTTAAGATTTCTAATGATATCTGTTTTCCACACCAAACTCGGAAGGCATAAGACATATGCGTATTCGGTTGGTGCGAGATATGGAGAGACTGAGTGTAGAAACCAGCTGTGAAGCAGAACACGAATGATGAACTGTATGTATAGAGAATTTTTTTTTGATACATTACTTTATGTTGATCTTCCTGTATTGTAGAACAAGGAAGTATTATACTAATTTTAACAATTTTGTAAACAAGATTACACATTACACAGTCATGTTTAGTAGCTACCTTGAATCTGAAATAAACGTCTTAAGAAGGCCTGTCCATCTCCTTCCATCTGTGTGTTTGAATGTGAGCATTATTTGCTCTACAAAAAAAACTCCAAATTGACCGAACCTTAATAAAATTTTCATTCTACTTTTTTTAAAGAAATTTCACAATATTATTTCACTGTCGGATTTCCAGATCCTAGCCAAGAATTGAACTCAGGTCGTACCACTTCGTAATATAGAATGCTACCACTAAACCAAGTACAGGAGTTTACCAATTCTTACTTCCTTTTTAAGAACATAATATACTTAAACATAAATTAAATAAGTCAATGACAAATTACTAAATTTTACAAACTCGATTAGTGGGTTTTCAATTTTTTAAACATCTCTTAAAATGAACTGTTGTTGCACAGAAAACCCAGTAACACATGTGTATGCTATTTTTTTTTTTTAATTCCTAATTTTGTGTACATTGTAATCTGTTCAATTCAGAACAATAAGCAACCCCATGACCCAATGAGATGAGGATGATGTGTATGACGTGTAAATGAGCTGTAGTCTTGTACAGACCCAGGCCGACCATTCCTGAGAGAGTATGGTTAATTGAACCCCAACCATCAAAGTACACCGGTAACCACTGTCTAGTATTCAAATCCGAATAAAAGTAACTACCTTTACTAGGATTTGAACCAGGAACCTTTGGCTCCGAAAATCAGCTGTTCAACAGCTGATTTTGGCGACAACTTTACCTCTAGACCAACCCGGTGGGTTGTATGCTATTTAAGATTTGGAAAAAATTTGAAGTATTCTTGACAAATGTATTATTCTTACAGTTTCAGCAAATTAGTAAAAAGAATTTTACTTGCTGACTAGTAATAAATACACGCAGTCATCCAGCATTTGTAGTAATCAACTGGCTCTTACAACAAAGTCCTTGGGTTTGATTCCTGGTCGCCTGGCATTTTTTTATCATCATCTTTCACTGTCTGGATTAGCATTAATGTACTCCTTTGGATGTAAAAAGCAAAAAAAAAAAAAAGAAACAGTGCACGCTCTCCATACACTGCCTGCCTCTATTGGCTCTCCTACTCTACTCCAAACCAACATGATGAGATAGAATGGGTGCTAGGAAAGTATGTCCGCCATAAAGAATATTTATAGACACTTTTCACTAAATCATTTTGCAATTATGCTTACGCTAACTGATTTTTCCTATCTTAATATTTAGTATATTTGATATAGTTTTTAAGTTTTGTTGAAGAAATATGTATCATTGAAATTCTCACTGTATTTTGTAAATAAAGGGTTATCATCACATACTGAGTATTTTGATTAAATCATCCTACTTTTGTATCAGATTTCCGCTAGAAGCTATTGACTTGTTTTCCTTGTTAGTTTTTCGCTTCATCTAATTGGTCACTTGACTAGTACTTTAACTTTTTTATAATTATTATGTAAAACATTTGCCCATAACAGACATGTGGAGTGTTAAAATTATTTGCACTTAATCTGCTGGTTCCAAGGCTATAAAAAATAGTTCCGTTTCTTATCACAATATCAGCCAATTATATGACAAGCATTTAAGAACAGAAGAGATAGAGGTGTAAAAGACACTAGTCACAGTTATCTCCTCTGAGAGTTATGAATTTCATTATCCAGGGAGACCCTGTGGTGAATGAAGTAAAAGATGTCATTTGCAGAGTGGAGAGTCCAGTATGATGATAAGCATACTTTTCCACTCAGTGATGAAGGTAATGGTAAACCACCATACTCCTCATTTTGCTAAATAAACCCTATAGAGCAGTGTTTCCCAAACTTTTTTTTCTCGCAGCACACTATAAAAAAACGGCCAATAGCCGGGGCACACCTATTACTTTATGCCATTGATTAAACTTAAGTACTTGATATAAACGTACTTATATCATACTTATACATACTTACTTATAGCCATCGGCTAGGCATTATTTTGTTGGACCGTTTAAATTTAATTTAATTTATTTTCCTTGAGTTCCGCGGCTCACTTGGCCGGCCTTGCGGCACACAGTTTGGGAACCTCTGCTATAGAGGTTCAAACCAGCCTTTTGCTGGTTACCTTAACAATGTAAAATATCCCAGACATATTAATTAATTAGCAGTAGGAAATAAAAAAATCAAGGCATATTGGTTGTAAAAGCAATTTGGTAACGTGTTGATAAATAGTTCGTTTTTTAAAAGTTTGAAAAAAATTACACCAGAAATAGTGATAATTTAGCCAAAAAACGTGCATTAATAAATGGCAGAATTTGCTGCTTGTTTCATATACAATATTTTTTACACACTTTCATCAGCCTATTGACTCAGAAGATATTGTAGAGTGAAACTGTCACAGCAAACTTCTATTTTTGCTGCTAATTCCTTATTGTGAAACAATGCAGAGCCTTCCAGGTGTTTTTAGTAATTCTCAATCTTTGTACCTACACAATTTAAAAGGTAACAACTAGTTCTAGGTTTAGGTTAGTTCTAGGTTAGCAGTTTTTTAACCAATTTAATTTTTTATTTTATTTTACACAATGAGACACCTTGGAAGAACATAGTTTTGAAGAACACTGGATATTTCATACATCTATTTGCCGCATTGTTTTTCATCTTGAAATACATACCTTTTTTGTGCTATTTGAAACTATTACCAAGTTATTCCACAAATTTAGAAATGTTAACAGTTTTAAATTAAGCTAGATAATGATTTTTTACAATAAAACTAGTTCCATAGCTTTCAATGAAATATTTATTAAGTTGTGTACATTTTAAAATATTGTCCAATTATGAAAACCTGATGAATGTAGCTACATAACATAACATTCATACTTATGAAATAGCTTAAAATTATTTTATTTCAATTTTAAAATACTAATAACTTACTAAACAATTGAAATCATAACAATATTAACATGCAATGTCTTCGTAACAACCAAATAATTTTCTTTAATGCAATGAAAGGCCTCTGCAATATTCTGGCCTCTGATAAATTATAAAATATTGTGCTATCTTTTAGCTTTATCTATATTTTGGTTAGGAGTCTTCAATTATGATAGCTAGTCCAATTCATTTTTGTTTCCCCTAATTTCATAACTTTGGCTCACTTTTACATAGCCAATAAACAAGACTACAACAAAACCCCATAAAGTTTGGTAAAATTTTCAGTACTTAGTGTCGACGGGTAGTGTAATATTACGAAACTATTTTCTGGTAATAAATTATAATTCAGACACCATTTGTAATGTTGTAAGCCGATAGATATACTTCAACAACTATGAAGATAACAAAAAGGGACACGCAACTACAGAGCTATATGTTTTGTAGTAGAGAAACTTAGTAACATTTTAAAGCGAATGACTTTTATGCCATGTATCTTGAAATCAATTTCCGATGATGTCTGGCTTTTATCATCTACTATCACTATTGACTAACATTAGAAAACGGGTAATTTAATTTAAATTATTAGCACCATTAAAAATAGAAAATTGGAATACTCTGGACTCATGGAGAAGTGGTCAGAATTGTAAATTTTGCAGAATATCATGCAAAGTAACAGGTGTAGATATGATTATGCTTTTTAGACTAGCTGCCAATACAGTGCAAACTGCTGTGATGAATACCACTGTCATGAAACGACATGGTACATGAAGATAAAGAAAAAGAACTCTCAACATCTGTATTAGCCTTAATGTTCATAAAAAAAAAAATTAAAGCAAAATATAATCATTGATATTGCCGAAGTTTGGTAAAAACATTCAAATTGGGTAACACTTCTAAAATAAAAGAAAGCTAAAATAAACCTGGTTCTACTTTTTAACCCTCGTGTAACACAAAAGCAAGAATTCTATAAAAAGTGAAATTTTAGATTTTATCCCTGAATGGAAACCAGTATTCAGTAATACATGGATAAAATCAGTGATCTATCAGCATGTGTTTCCTACAATCTACAGTTAACATGAGAATTCCAGTCCTGGCTGCACCACACAAATTGTTTGTTATGCACACAAAAAACAGATAATAAAATTCTAGCTTAAGAGTTTGCTTCAATAACAAAACATGAGTATACTATGCAAGAGTATGTGAATAAGCTTCAAGAGTACTACGAGGTGTGGCAATTAAGTTCAGGGAATTTAGTTATATCTCGGGAATTGGCAACACTAAGTCGTTTGTAAACATATGACTGGAAATACGGGACCTTCCCTTTGTTGCCTTCGAAGTTTGAATTCGATGGCACGTTTAGTGTGTTTTCAAAAGTGACTTTTTTAGTGGCGTCATTAAAATGAGTGACACAGTACAAGCAAGGATAGTGAGGATTTGTTGTCTCATATTAAGAGCGATGGCAGAGATTGGATGAGTCGGGTAGTCACTGGAGATGAGACTGGATGTTTGAGTATGACCCTGAGACCCACAAACAACGTCAGCAGTAGGTGGAAATGGGTGGGGAGTGATCAACAAAAGCGAGGATGACCAAGTCGTGACTTAAGGCAATGTTGATCGTTTTTTTCGATAACCGCGGCATCATTCATTCAGTGAAACCTTAAGCACAAACATTGATAAAAATACTTCAATGTATTTTTAAAAATTTAAACGAATATATAATATGTTCTCATTAACATTAATATTTGGGACGTAAACGGTGGATATGTTCCTGCCAGCCAGACAGTGACTGGACAGTTCTCTGATGGCGTCCTGAAGCAGCTGCAAGCACACATTTTATGTGTGCAGTCCAAACTTGCTGAGAACGGCCGGATCTAGCACCACAACAATGCACCGGCCCATTCATCGTTCATTGTGAAAGAGTATTTTACGAAAAAAAAGGAATTCCAACATTGCCGCACTCACCCTATAGCCCTGATATTGCCCCCTATGACCTCTTCTTATTTCCAAAGATGAAGTCACACCTCAAGGGAGCTCATCATGGCGGCATACATGAGGTAAAGGAAGCTGTGACCGTGGTGCTCAATGGTGTAACTTCGGAGATTACCAAGGGTGCTTCCAATCGAGGAAGCAACGTTGGAATCGTGTAGAGTTAGAGGGAGACTATTGTGAAGGTCGATAATAAAATTTTGCACCTAACTTAATTTGCTTGTGTTTTATTGACAAATTCCCAGAAACTAATTGCCACACCTTGTATAATGTGCAGTTTCACATGAATGACGAAAAAGGCATGTATACTCATTATTTCAATACGTATTACATGAAAATAAGTAAAAAAACCGATTAAATTCCTTATGAAATCACATTATAAATTTGCAAGGAGCAGAAAAAGTAGTTAAGGAATTGAAACTGATCAAAAATAATGTACTAGTTGAAAAATTGTCCTTAATATTATCAATATTAATTTTTTAACAATTCAACTGAAAACATTGATAAAAATACTTCAATGTATTTTTAAAAATTTAAACGAATATATACAAAGAAGAAAATAATAAAAACAAAGTGGGTTTGTAAAAAATATACAAATAAATATTTACCAAACTTATAATTATTGACTAAATTGTAACTAATGGCTGTCTACAATACGATTATTTATGCCAAAATATAAATTTACATGTTTTAAAAGTGACTGCTAATATATCTTTGCTCAAAAAAAGAGACAAAAAATATTATTCCAACAAAGTTTTAAGAGAATAAAAAGTTTCTAAGTTTTTAAAATAGTAATGTATGATATTATGAAAATTAATTTTACATTTTTTGATGTATAAGCTAACAGAATCGTGAATACATGACTACAAAATAATATGTCTTTACAACTTACAATTACAGATTCATTTACAACAAATAAATTACTAAATTTTATAAGTTAGCATCAAATAATCATTTTAAATGCATCTAATAAAAAATTAATGGTTAACGTTCTCTTTTTTCTTTATTTAATGCTTGAATAAATTCTTCAAGTTTTTCTTGAATCCTTTTCACTCGTTCTGAAACAATTAAAATTCAAAGGTCACTTTAAAATTTAGTTTTTAATTATCTGGTAATCAGTAACTGCCTGGAAGACAAGAATACTAACTAAAACGGTGATGACACAGTTCTCTGAAAATTATCAGAAACACAACCATACATAAACTTTGTTGACTCTCATGATGTTTTTGATTCAACAGCATTGTCATACGAGACCACAAAGGAAAATGAAACATAACATTAATTTCAATGTCTTTTCACTTTAATGTCTAATTTAAAATAAAGTAACACAAAATAAAACACTGAGTTAAAAAAAACTCTTATTCAACTGAACTGCACAAAATATCAAACAAGGCCTCAACAACAATAAACAAGTGCACTTCTGTTTATACAAGTAGCTAATCTAGCCTTCTAGAAAGTTCCAGAATTTTCCTAACAAACAACACCATAAAAATTAAAGTGCTTGAGTGAGCTTATACATAAAATAATATGACATACATTAAACAGTCAAAGTGGGTTCTTATGAGTAAAAATTTCCAGAACATAGCCATGAAAAGACTTTTCACTTTGTATTCCAGTGTATTATCACTGTTTCAGGAGGTAATTGAATTTTATTTGTACCTATCCCATTTGGAGGCTGCGGTAACTATGGTTGAACAATACTAATTTTTTTCAAGTTCCTTTAATGGCCTCCAACCCAAGAAAGTTAATTAGCTAGTGGTCAGCCTATGGTTTAATATAGTAGTACAGTGCAAGTGGCTTCTATACCAGGCAGGGGTCCTGGGGTTTATTCCCAGTCAGATCTGGCATTTTATCATCACTCATTCATCTATCACCCTTCATTGTCTGCATTAGCATTAATGAATAAAACAATTGGGACGTAAAAGCTGTCGCCACCGGCTTGTAGTAGCACAATCTGTAGAGCTCATCATAGGACCGGCCAGAGCGGCATAGTTCAAAAAGAGAATAAATGGTCGGGGAAGCCTTCGCCGCTACCTTAAAGAGGAGCAGCCGCTGGCAAGCAAAAGGGAGGTCGTCTTTACCACTGCCTAAACGATTAGGAGCGGTCGCTGACGCAGTGAACACCTTTTACTGCTGCCTCCGAAGAGGAGCAGTCGCCGGTGAAGCGAAGCCGGGTTGTCTGTACCACTGCCTAATCGAATAGGAGCAGTCACTGATGCAGCGAGCACCTTTTACCGCTGCCTCAGAGAGGAGCAGTCGCCGGTGAAGCGAAGCGGGGTTGTCTGTACCGCTGCCTAATTGAATAGGAGCAGTCGCTGATGCAGCGAGCACCTTTTACTGCTGCCTCAGAGAGGAGCAGTTGCCGGTGAAGCGAGGGGTAGGGAAGGGAGGTGTAAGGAGCAGAAAGAAAACACTTAAAGTTGAGCGGCAATTCTTCCGTATCAACCTTCGATAGTGATGGAATTGATACTGCTTGATCACCTTCAACTATTGCATTCGCCGATACCCCATATACATCCTGTCACTGGCACATGCACTGTGAGAGGTGTGACTGCTGTGCTATCTATTGGCAGCGGCAACCACGTCACAGCGCCAACAGCGGGCAAAACATGTACGATGGACCGGCGTAAAAGCAGTATAGTATCAAAGCAAAAAAAAAAAAAAATTAGCTGGTAGAATGTCATTGACAATTACGTTAGAACAGTTGGGTAAGTAGATTGGTAAGATGACCAGTTTATAGTCACCCACAAAAAAGCATCATAGAATAGTGAATGGAAGCTTCAACTACAATGATGACTGGCAAAACAAAAAATAGTTGAAAGCAATGATCACATTAGACAGTTAATTTAAAAATAAAAATAATGACCAGTAGCAAATAACTATAAATGAAGTTATTAGAAATAAAGAGCTTAATTTTTTATTTATAAATATTATTAACAACTCTACATCCTTAACAGTTAGATATCTAGATAAAATTAATTTCAACTGCATTACAATAAAACAAACCAAAAGGCTGATACAGAAAATGACTTCAGCATCCACTTATCCTTATAACCAAAGAAGTTTACTAAGGGAGCAACATTATAACAATGCCAGGATATAAAAATACTCTTTTACAAAACTTACTCAGTTCTTCAGCTAATTCTACTCTTCTTCCAGTTAACAAAGAACGTTTCTTATCTGGGTCCCTACTGTATTCATCAAGTACTTCTTCAATTTCCTTATCTAGTCGTTGGGCTGTAAGAAAATACAAAACATGAGTAAGTACAAAAGGAGAATTGTTTTAATACATCTTTTACTTGATATGTATTTCTCTTGAGAGTATTTCTTTTATTTTATGTATTTAACCCTTAATGAATGATTACCAAAAATTATGATTCAAAAATATCAACTGTACGGAAATTAACAATAAAAAACAAAAAAATTGCAGTTTATAATGTTGAGTGCCACCCAGAAAAGGTTAAAACTTGTTGATGGGCCAACATTTTTTAAACAAATAATTTGCTTAAATTATGTATAAAAATACTATATACCCTTAATAGAATATATTTTGCAATTGTAAGGCAAAAATATTAAAGACTCATACTTGGCATCCACGTTGTTTGAAAACACATGCATTTTTAGTTAGATGACTGTACTGATGTTTACGTTCTTGTAAAAAATGTTTTGTTCTAGGATCCAACAAAATGAGTTATAAAACAAACAAAAAAATTATTTACGACTTCTTTTGTAAAACATTATAGTAATAAATATGATTGATTCTGACAGCAGTAAACAACTAACGAAAGCTACATAGTATTATGGTTTACCAAACTGTAAAACATAATAGTAGCGCCTACAGCTTGTGCGGATGAGAGTATTATACATTCTCAAACTCCCATGGCTAGGGGACTTTAGTTTATCTGAATACTGTACCTTCCTTTACTAGGATTTAAACCAGGAACCTTCATCTCCGAAAATCAGCTGTTAAACAGCTGACTCGTGGCGACGACCTAACCTCTAGACCAACCCAGTGGGTCAGTTGTAGTAAGTATTAAATGTGGAATGAAATAAATTTTAGTGCAACCATTAGCCAATAGAAGGCAGCATGCCGTAAACCAATAAAAGAAAGATTGCAAAGCAAATGGGAAAAAATACATGAACTGCAAGTGAAAATTGAGGTGCGAAATGTGTATATATGGGGATAGCAGCGAAGGGTTAAAGAGTTGTTTCTAATCTAATTAGAGTTGTTTTCTAATCGAGTAATTCTTTGAGTACCAGATCTCACTCAGTTCTCAACTTTAAACACAAAAAGAAGCAAATTATTGCATAATATACTCAAAAATGTTATTCTTACCTTCCCTATTCATGACTTGTTGTCTAAGAGCATTAGCTGTCACCTTCATCATCTGTTCTATCCTCCAGAATAAAACCACATCACTACATTCAACCTGTAACAAACCAACAAATGAGTATTTTTAAAGGACTTAACTAGAGTTTAAAATCTGTGTTCATAGATAGCAAGTATTTAAATTCAATAATTACTTTATACGTTTGTGTATGCATGCCCGCAATAACAATATAAACAAAACAAATGGTCGAAGGGATGTTGGTCGTCCCATGGGAAGATGGTTTCTGGAACAGGCAGTTCTTCCTAATCCATGAAGTGAAGAAGACAAAACAAAAAAAAAACCAACAAAAACAAGCCTTATGAATTCTCATAATCTTTATAATTCAGTTAACTAATGTTCAAATTAACAAGAAAAACAATGTACCTAACCATTTTCTGTTGTATTGCTATATACACTAGAAATCAGAAACTATCATTTGGAATTGCTGAGTATCTTTTCGATACAGATTAAACATTTGAAAAGAACAATGTTTCAAAAGCTTCTGAACACATGTCATTGTTTTGAAGATCATTATATTTAAAATTTATCTTTATATAACTTAAAAATAAATTCATAACAATAGAGCACATAAACTACCAGATGCATAAAGTTTCTTCATTTAATTATATTTTTTACCAACAGCTTTGTTGTTTATTTTGTCTTCATTGAAAAAATAAAGCTACTTACATTATCATTCAAACCCTTAGTGAACAGAACAAAAATTGAAATAACAATTACTTACCTCTAAACCTGTGTGATACAAATAATAATTTTTCCGGCAATCAAACGCTCGTGCCAAACTCTTGTTAAGGAAATTTCTCCTGTAGATTGGTTCCCATACTTCTAAAATGTAATCAGGATCTACACTTAATCCATTTCTTTCAAGATTTTTCCTAACTGTCGTCATTTCATCTGGTGTAAGGTAATTTGGATGTTTCTGGACAAAAAAAAACAAAGCAAAACATTGAAATTATTATGAAGTTATTTTAACTAACTATACACCACCTGATAAAAAAAGCTACACAGATATGTCAAACCCTTTTACTGATAGCTCTAGACATACTAGTTCATCCTGAAATAAATTACATGCCTGTATTAATACTGAGAAAATAATTCAACTGTTATGATAATTCACAAACATTTATAAAAATGTGGCACAAATTTGCATTATCATTCTAAACTATATAATATATAGTTGTACAATATATAGTGGTGAAGTGGTCAGCACAACTGGCTTCTATGCCGGGATCCCGGGTTCGATTCCCAGTCATGTCTAGTATTTTTTGTCTGTACATCACCTCATATCATATCATTATCTACACACAAGCCCAAAGCTTATATAACCATCATCACTCAATAAAAAAAATTAAAAAAGATACATGTAATATTTCCTCTGAAATTATCAAAATTTATAACACTGGACTTTTAAAAATATTTACGAGTTAAGTCTACCTTTCTTAATTCTAGTTCTACTACTTTACAGGACTAAAAGTTTTTTATTACTATATTAAGTACAAACAACAATTTTTTTCGATAAATTTTTTTTGAAATAACATGTAGACTACCCCATCCCCTTAAATAGGAGAGAACACAGGAAAACAGCGTTTTCATAGAAAAATCACATCTTTATAACTACTATAGCTATTCTATTGAAATTACTGTAGTGTTAAAGAGAGAAGTTAGCTTTGTGATCTGTAAGAAGTTTCGTAAATACGGATTAAAAGCAACAGAATATTATTTTCATAATGGTACACAATAAAACACAGAAGATTATTTCTATGAGATCTTAGTATGCAAAATTGTGACCATTTTAGAAAAATAATTATGATTACAGCTATCATCAATAAAATTTTATCTCTGTTCTAGCATTACATGACACATAGAAAGTTAAGTACTGAGAAAATTACTAAATTTAATAAAAAATACTTCTTTATGCAATTAAGTCCATTTATAATTACTTAGAAACACCACACGAGAAAAAATACACCAACTTTTTCAAAAAATAATTAATAATTTAAAAGAAAATAATTTCTGTTAAAAAATTTTCAATGTTCTCATCGTTACCAAAGTAAGTATACTAGCAAGATGATGGCTGAGTAATAAAAAAAACCAAGAAATGAATACATTGAAAAACTGATGTAGTGTTGAAACAAAAATTATTGTAAAGACTAACGGTACCAGCAGATACTCAGTGTATTGTAAAGTGATGCTCATCATGGGAGAATTTATGGGGGTGCGCTGCACCCCCAAATTTTTAGATAAATTTAGTATTTAGTATCCAAATACCTCACACCTTCCGGTGAGCTCGCACCCCCAGATATCAAGGCCTAAATCCGCCCATGATGCTCATATACTATCCAGATGCCCTTTTCATAGTAAACTAATTCATTTTACATATGGTAATAGTCCTTAAAGTGTTAGAAACACCCACATCAAGTCTAATGAAAATTACTTACATAATCTGAATACAAGATTTTTTCTAATTCAGATTTGACTGTATTTCGTTTACTTTGGTCTTCCGTGGCATACTTCCAATATAACCACCTTTCTCTTGCACCAGGCCCAACCATACTTCTAATTTCACTATCAACGACCTATAAAGAGAAAAAATATGAT
This sequence comes from Catonia carolina, assembly GCA_035578175.1. Lineage (NCBI taxonomy): Eukaryota > Metazoa > Arthropoda > Insecta > Hemiptera > Achilidae > Catonia > Catonia carolina. Next base: position 68,921,726 of record JAQMRL010000002.1, read on the forward strand.
TTAAAATGTATAACTCAAGAAAGAGCAAGTTATTTAACATTTGATCCACCAAAATATTTTAATAAGTACGCATAACATGCAATATACTTGCCTGTAATTTCTCCTTTATACTATTCTCCAAAAATTTAACAGCTGAATCCCACTGGCTTTTTTCTTTAACACTTCGATCTTCTAATGTATTAAGCTGAATCACTCGTAAAACCTCGTTTGCCTTAAACAAAAGAAAAAAAATGTATAAGGGACTACTGAATAATTTTCATTCAAGGCTTAATGAATGCTCTACAGTAATTGATTTTTGTCATAGGCTTACTTTGAGTCTCGGGAAGTTTGCCTGAGGTAAACAGAAATAGGCTGATTTTAAACAAAATTATGAAGTCTTTCTTAGTGGCCTACAAAAAATTTACCTTTTATAAGGACACACACAATAAAACACATTTACTTTTATATACAACACTTTGACTTCATTTATCACTAGGTCTTGTAAGGTAGCAATTCTTCTTTAGGCTCAAAAAACGGACAATTCTAGAAATATGATAAATCACATTTTTTTGTTTTACCAATAACTCTAACATACAAAAAATTAAAATCAATGGATGAATTACTGGATTTTGAAATACAAATAAAAAATTTTTTGGTTAATTTAAAGTCGTACTAACTGCTTCGTCATAAGTCACTAAAGTGGTTGTGGTAAATATTTTAAGTTTACATGAAGTACAATTTTTCAAATCTTGGCTACAAATTTAACCCAGGACTTTCTACTTTACAGTTCATCATATGCTAGTGCTATCACCCACTATAATTGAGGCGGCCATATAAATATTACTTCGATTTTAATCAAAGATACACAAAGGAATTTGTTTACGTAATTATTATGAATATCAATTGACAAAACTTTTATTCAATCTTAAAAAGTACAATTTACAGTTAATGACTAACCTTAGATTCCCAAAGATGACGATTCATTGCATCCTCCATGACAGCATTTTTTAATGGATCAAATATATCATCATGGTTTTTATCCTGTCGACCTCTCTGAATAAACTGAGTGAACTCTTCTCTTAAAACATCCCAACCGGCTTCAACAGATTGTTTAGGTAACGTCTGGTTAGCCCAGTCTCGTAATTTTATGTCAACACTAGTGTTGAACATTTCTTGAAAACAGAAATAAAAATTCAATTAAAAAAAATTTACCTAACAGAAAGTGATATATATTAGATAAAATTACAAAGAATTATAATTTCAAAATTTTAATAAGCTAAATGAAAACAAAGGAATTTTAAAGGGAAATGCATGATACGAACAAGAATACAACTGAAAGGGAAAATAATCGACCAAGAGAAACACTTCAAGTTCCTAGGAAAAGATGTTTCATATGATTTGGATATATTTTGGACAAATTGGCTAAATTTTGAGTTGTATGAGGAACAATACATAAAAATTAAAAGAAAACAAATCGTGGCAAGACACATAAATTAATTTCTACAACATGGTTACCATCTCCGCACTCTTATATGGTAGTGAATTCTGGGTACACACAAAAAAAGGATAGGATATGAAAATTCAGGCTGCTGAAATGAGGTTTTCTGCGAAGTGTTTATGAATGTACCAGAAGAGACAGAATTAGAAGTCAAGAAGTCGCACATTATCAGTTTGATAACCTATGCATGACAAAGAAGGTGGTGCAGTCATTTTGAAATAATGACACTAGAAAGAATACTGATAGCTGCACTCAATTATAACCCAATATGTAGGAGAAATGTGGGAAGACCGAGGAAGAGATTGGTATTGGAAAAAGTTCAGGAAACCTAATCCTTGAGGTGAAGAAAATTAACACGAATAATATTTTGATAACCAACAATATGAAAAATTACTAAAAAAACCTCATTTCTATCACTATTTTTTTTACAAATTTCCACTGTTGTTGACATTACTTTAACACATTAGGCTTGCTTTGTGGTGAAAGAAAAGTTCTTACAACATGATATATGTATATTACTCAACATGATGACAAATGTAAACCTAAATACTACTCATATGTATTATAATCAATAATATATAGTTATTAGACAATAAAAGTAGAAGAAATTCATTGTTGGTCAATACAACTATACTATTTTTCAGCGTTGACGAACTCTGAATGTACGCATTCCCCGCTACCCACTTCATAGCTAGCCAATGACTTGCTTGCAACATTGCCAATATGTAGTCTCATAGCTTTGTTAAATATTTTGTCAGAAATTTTTTGATTTTCAGTAACAATTATAATCTATGAACATACAACCAGCTGATTATATTATAAAGTATTGCATGATAATGTGGTCTATAATCGATGTGTCCAGTACGAGATGCAAGACATGAGTCAACTACTGTGGCTCTTATATGCATACATGCCTAATGTTTGTCAGACTGATAAATTTTTACAATTTGACAATGCCAGCAAACGTTCAGATTGGTCTAAACGCGTGGAACAATAGAGTTCATCAACGGTGAAAAGCATTATAGTAACTATCTTGTTGCTAGTTCATTGATGCAGAAGTACAAAAAGAGGAGAACTAAAGAAAGACAAACAAAAGATTATATTAAAAAAAAAAAAACAAAAACGAGAAGGAAGTTTTAAACTTTTACTATTTGAGAATCTCAATAATTAATACTGAAAGTGTGAATTACATTCGACAAAAGCATTTTACAAAACAATGGTGAATGTTTACTTTTTACCATACAACTGATGGTTTTAAAAACTATTTTTGATAATAAATGATAACATGGCTGTTAGAAACACCAACAGAAAATGTTTGATAAAAAATTAATACATTTTAGTTAATAATAATGCTACTAAGACAAATAAAAAATTTTCAAATAAAAAACTTACTTGTGTCTTGAGTTTGAGCAGATGGCAGATAAATATTCTCAAACACATGCTGTGAAACTTTTTCCCAAATTTTTTTCATAAGTAGCTCTTCCCACTGTTTGACAGAAACTTCACTTAAATTGACAACTTCATCTAATATTTCTCCTCGAGCTTTTTCAAATAATTCATCTCGATCCAGTTCTCGTATCCTATATAAAATTAACAACAAATAGTTAAACTTTTAAAAACACAAGTTTTTAAATTGAAACTGTAACCATAATATTTTGTAGTAAAACAATTTTTACATAAAAATAGGTTAGCATATTTTTGTTAATGATTTAGCATTATTATGGTGGATATAAGAGTGGCATTGGACCTTAATGCATGACAAGGATACCAAGGGCAATCCCTCGGATTTAGCCAATAACTGTACTCAATATTAGTTTTGGTAAATAAATTAGATTTTTTATTACTGGCACATGAAAAATAATATAGTTTTTAAGCCAATCTGAAAATTTTCACGAAAAGCTGCTAATGTTAAATAAAATAATACTTTGAAATATAACTTTACTAAGTCCGCACCAACACGTCAAAACAATGAAATATTTTTTACATTAGTTCCGACATTTTCACATTATTCTGAGTGCTGAAATATTTATTAACACATGTGCTACACCAAGCCTATCAAAATGGATAGTGCAGTACGCAATAAAACTTTCTTTTTTTTTTGGGTTTAAAGTCCGACTGTTCTGAAATTACTGCTAATGCAGACGGTGAAGAATGAAATGATTTTTTGTAACGTATGAAAATATGCCGTGCCTGAATGGGATTCGATAAAATAAAACTTATGTTGCAATAAGGTTAATATACGTCTGAAACCGGTGATATTGAATTTATTTTGTAGAGAATTCTTCAACGCAACTGAAAGCATTTACAGAAGTAGAATATATTGAAAATATTGAAAAGAAATTATTTTATTATAGTTTTAGTGTGAAGGATAGATAGAGTGTAGACATTTTTTATGTAAACAGATATCACATGCAGGCCGCCTGAAAGTCAACATACAAACACATTTCTTAGTTTATGTGAAAGCTGTGATGTTTTTCTATAGGAATTTTTTTTGCTATAAAAGGTTGGTCTAATGTGGGTTGTAGCAAAGGGGGGAAGGGAGCGGCCCACGACAAAATACTACCTGCAGTGTTTGTAAACAAGTCACCTTCATGTCATTCTCCTGCAACCTACAGAATTGTGAAATATACATACTGTATGTGTAGATAAAATTATGCTTTAAAAATGGTTTTTCACAAGTAAAATCTAACTATATGAATGTGTGTGTGATGTCATGGGAAAGGAATGTAATACAGCTGCTGTGTATTAGATGGGACAGTACGGACGAGCCCGGTGCCTTAAGGGTTAAGATAATACATATAAAAAACTGCCAAATACACAATAGTTGATTTTCACCTGATTAAAAAAAAGACAATAAAAGTCCTTTTAGATATCACGTATCCATCTTCAGTTGCAAAAATAAAAGTGTGCATGCACTGACATTTTATCCTAGGCAGATCCTGCGCTTTATTGAAAGTGTGGGTCTTGCATAAATAAGGAATAGGGGCAATCACAAAAGATCTTTTAGGTCGCGATGAGGAGGGGCTGCAGAAGCCTGAACGCCCTGGTTGTAAAGAAGAAGAAGAAGAAGACATTTTATTATTGCAACTGAAGATGGATATGTGATATCCGAAAAGAACTATTGCCTGTTTAATAAGGTAAGAGGTATCAATTGCGTATTTGCTGGTTTTTATATTATATAATTTTAAATAATATGCAAGAAAATGTTAAAAAAAATAATTAAGATAAATATCACAGGTTGTTCAAGCAATTAATTACAGTTTTTTAAACTAAAATTGAATCCAATCTGGTCATACAGAAAAAATTAAGAAAACAAAGTTACATCAATTAAATTATTAAACACTGAAGTGACGATAATAGGTTGATGTTGAATTACACCTGATTATAATTGCTTAACAAAGAACTATTGTGTGTAAAGGTATACAATAGTTCTGTGTACATTGGCAGAAGTAATAATCATAATTGATAAAAATAATTGGCATTATTTATGACACTAATGACTAACATAACAAGGTAAACATAACTTGTGAGTTATAAATCTAATTAAATTAGTAATTCTATTAGTTTCAGAAACAAAACAATCTTAATTACCTGGGAAAATTATTTTTCCATTCCGTCTCAAGATTAAATCTTGTTGCTTTAAAAGCATCAGCCTGCTGTTCCACAGTCTCTTTAACCATTTTCCAAAAACAGCCTGCAACAGCTCTGCTTAAATTCCTTGTTGTTACTTGTCCAGTGATGGAGACATTTCTAAAAAAAAAGGACCAAACCATATTAAGTACTTTAAGAGTCGAATTGAATAAAGAATAAAAAATACTACCTAGATACACAGCACTCACTCAAATTTTCATATTTTTTTTCATCCAGATACATATTTATAGGGAGATAAATCATGTTCGGCTACCATCAAAATGTTTTGATTATACACTTGATTAAAATAGTTAAGATAATTACTACAAACTACATGAATATAGGATTTGAATTAAGTTATTTGTTTCTAAATTACCAAGGCAAACTTAGTCTTTTAATCAGTTTTCTTCAAAAATGCATCAACAGTTTGGTCATCAGTAGGTAACTATAGTGGGTTTTAATGTATTAAAATCTTTAAAATTTAGACGTGAAGTAAACTTGAAGACTTCCCAATTTGTAGTCTACCACGCTACCACTACAGAGATGACCTACTCAGTCTTTTCTTTGGTTCACTTGAGCCAATTTAACAGCTTAGTAATTAGAGACCACTACATTTTACGGAATAGTGGTTTTTAATGTGTAAACATTTCTAGAACACAGGTGAGAAACTAACCTGGGAACTTCCGCCTTATGGCCTAGTATATTAACCACTGACCCATGGCAATAGGATTTTAGTATTTTATAACTGGTTTTCCTTAAACCTAACTAAGCAATGAACTTAAAATTGTGAAAATCTCATCAGACTAAAACAGTAAATCTTTAAATGTCTTACGACATTTAACAAATTAGAATAACTGTTAAATTTGCTCACAACAAATACATGTACAGATATTTTTCATAATTTTGATTGTTAGATGTTTTACTTACTGAAATAATTTTGAATTCCGAAAGAATTTTTCTTCATAATCTTGGATATCTTGAATTGAATCATTTTTTCTGCCTCTTCCTGTAACGACAGCAAAATAACCCAATGCTTTCATTGGAAACAAATTTCCAGATAAGATTTTCTTAATCTGAAATAAAAAATACAAGATTAATAAAATGTACACACATAAAATCTAAAATTAAAAAAAATAATAAAGCTTGTTTTAATATGTTACTTGGCCCGGTCAATTGAAACCAAGACATTCATTGGGAAAGCAAAAGGAAACAGTTTTTTACTCCCTTAACATTACAGCTCAGAAGAACTTTTTTTATTACTTTATTGCAGTGTGTAACATTGTACAACAATTTAATCACTGCGATATCGGAAGAGGCTAATTTTATATTTTTCTTTTTTTTGTCTGGACTTACATTACTGTTTCACTCATTTTAGAGATTATTTATATGCACAAAATTTTTGAACTGGCTCATAAACAAATCCAACTGAATCATAAACGGCATTCAGTTTGTCCAAAGGATTTTCTTATATTACATCATATTATACTGTATTATAGTTTATATTCTGTAATATAACAATATCTATACGTATTTCTATTCTAAAAATATTTACAAGAAGAACATCTCTATTAAATATAAGATCTAACATTATAACAGTTCTACAACCAATAATTCTTTATGGAATTTAAACAATAATGACCTCTAAAATACAAATTGGAAATTTAGAACTAATTGAAAGAAAAATTATCAGAAAAAAATGATGGTCCAAAAATCATGGAAACAGGTGAAAGAAGATTACTTTCAGAAAAGGAACTATACTGTATATACACTCATACTGAACCCCTAGAAAACAGTAATCAAAAGAAGAAACAGATTTTAGCACATATGAAAAGAATGGACAACAATAGATTAAATAAACAAATCTTTGATAATTGCTGTGATCTCAACTAAGGACTTTCAACTACAAACAAGAAAAGGAAATGCAGAAACTGGGATTTAGGAATTCAAACTGGACTGACTAAGCAGAATGCTGCTCAAGATTATTTAGGTTAGAAATTCCTGTGGAGATTAAAAAATCAACATTATACAAGGAATCAAAATTTTCCGATGAAAGGAGGAAAGAAATGTTCAAAAGAGATAAAGAAGTCTGGAGAATAAGAAAGGACTGAAACACAAAAAATAAAACAAGTTGAAATTGAAATTTTCCTTAATCTATTTATGAGTAATCCACTTGGATTGAATTCTTGAAAAATAAATTTACCATACCCTTTCTGGATTAGCTAAATTATCTTCTGCCATGTCAACTTTCGTTAAAACAAATATCGTTCTTTTACCAAGCGGATCCATTTGTGAAACAATATCAGTAACATTAGACCTTTCTGCATCAACAGAACCATCTTGGATACACAATATAATTGCATTTGGATTCGACATGTACAGCTGAGACATTTTCTTAATCGATTCACCAGTATCACTGGACATGTCTCGAGTTACCGTCTGTGAAAATACAAATAGAATTACAAAAGTTAGTAAAATTCTGTAGAAAAGAAAACAAAATATTTCAACACAACTGAACAAAAAATTCTGTAGCCAAAATAAAATTAAGCAGATGAAATAATTTTAATCAGTAAAATTATTTAAAAACTACTTATTGAACACTCAACAAATTACAATTTTTTTGTCTTCAAAGAAATTTATTACAGAAAAAAATTTGGTGTGAAACACATATGACTTCTCTTACCAATGTATATATTATAACCTAGGTTTAATTATTAGTAAACAATGTAAAATGAAAAACAACCTAATTATAATCAGAGTGAATGACCCAAAATGAAAATCAACGTACGTTTCACTTACAAATATAGAAAATCATTTAGCATATTTTGATGCTAAACTAAGCTCTGCAGAAAAAAGTACCTGGAATAAAAGTTGTACATCTTTTTATTTCCTATAACTTTAATTATAAAAACTTTTGTCGTAGGTACATATTAAGGCCACAATCTTAAAAATCCAGTTTTTAACAATTTTGATTAATACAAAAAAAACCACTAAATGGCACTAAACTAAGCGTAGTAGAAAAAATGTTTGAATTAAAAGTTGAAAATTTTTTGATTTTCTACAATTTTAATTATATACACTTTGGCCCTAAAATGCATAATATCAAGATCGCAATCTTAAAAAAATCATTTTTACCACAAGATCACAACCTTCCCAAGAATTTCAGCAGAAATGACGCTTACCCTATCTTTTACAGCATAAAAAATGTAGTAATAAGGCAATTAAAAAGAAAAATCACAGGAACTTTTTTGATATAATCATACAAATAATCTACTACTTCCGGTTGACTGATTTTTATGAAAATGTTCATGTCGGCCCCCCTAGTGGTACTTAACTTAACTTCTAAGTTTCAACTTCGTACGATATTCTGTTGTTGAAATATTTTTTCACAGACAGGCCAATCACTAAAAACATGTTTCTTTGAGTTCAGGGGGTCATGAAAATATGCATTTCCGGTGAAAACTCAATATTGAAAACCTACATCAAAACAATACTTACCTTCCCTGTACATTCATATAGGGCAAAAGAAAATAAAAAAAATGAATAAAATATTATATAGTAAAATAAAAAGTACACAATAATTTTAGTCACATATCATTAAAAATATAACAATACAAATTAGGTACTTACACTAATAATTCCAGGCAAATCTACTAGAACCATTCTGTGCAAACCAGGTCCTTTAACTGTCATTGAGATTACATCATTCGATACTGTTTTACCAGAGCGGCTTACACTTCTTGCCATTCTGTATTCCACCTGTATAAAAAATGCAAACCTTTACAAATACAGAAGTACTTTTCAAATTTATGTAAAAGTAAATTGATAATTAGATCAATTATAATCTGTAAATAAAAAAAATCAATGGCACAGAATTATCATTACAATATTAATGTTTCAGGGAATAAAAATCTTCCAGGATCATTGTGAATTTATATATGTTGCCTTAATTCTATTCTTAACATATTGGATCCTACCGTTTTTCATAAATTATTGACACCAGATCCTGAGAATTTTTAGCTACTTTCAAAAGTTCATAGTAAAATAACAACAATAATTACTTCTTTAACATTTGTATTTATGTAAAACTTAAAATTTCCTCTTCCATTAAATAAAACATTAACAATAAAAAAAGAATCAGAAAATAAATATTTGTATATAACAGCATTTTTTGAGTTAAAAAGTTTTTGTAAAATGAATTAAAAAGTTTGTAAAAAAATAACGATAACAATAACCCTAGAGTAATTATATATTTTCATACGTTACAAGAAATCATTTCATATGTTACAGTTACAACCCAACGTCATCGCTAATGACCACAGTAGTTGATGCGACATTAAATAAACAAAGAAAATAAATACAACAAAATTGACACAATACAAAACTTAGTAAACAATAACGGCATTACACAACTCGTTAATTAATAGTCATAGTAACTATTAATTAAACATTTAGCATATTAAGTTACAAATTTAAAAATCTAAAGATTGTAAAAAGACCTTATAATAACCTATAGATGAAACCAAGCAGTACTATTCCATTTGAAATAAAGCAATATGTGAGGACAAGTACTGGTCATCCTTAAGATTTTGGAGCTATTTGAGCTGGACTCGTGAATAGGGTCTAATGTGTTAACCAGTCATTCAACATTAGAATACATTTTGTCATTACACAGTGGTTATCAAATATGAAGTGTAGCAATTAATTTCCGGGAATTTGTCGATAAAACACAAGCAAATTAAGCAACGAGTAAAATTTTATTATCGGCCTTCATAAAAGTCTCCCTCGAAAACTACACAATGATTGGAAGCACCCTCAGTAATCCACCAAGTTACTCCATTCAGCATCGTGTTTACAGCTTCCTTGACCTCCTGTACACCACCATGATGAGTTCCCTTGAGGTGCGAATTCACCTTGGGGAATAAGTCGTAGGGGGTGATATTGGGGCTACACGATGGGTGCGGCAACATTGGAATGCGTTTCCCCCCCAAAATTCTTGCACAATGAATGACGCACGTTGTCATGGTGCAAGATCCGGTCTTCCTCGGTGAGTGCGGGTCGCACATGTAAAATGTGTGCTCGCAGCAGCTCCAGGATGCTAACATAGAACTGTCTAGTCACTGTCTGGCTGGCAGGAACATATTCATGATGAATGATACCGCAGATATAAAAAAAAAAGCGATTAACATTACCTTCAGTCATGACTTGGACATCTTCGCTTTCGTTGGCCGCTCCCCACTGTTCCATCCACTGTTGACTTTGTATATGAATCTCGGGGTCATACTCAAATATCCAAGTCTCATCTAACATCACTCTGAATGCGGGACAACAAATTCTCGCTAACCTCGCTAGTAATGTGAGTCACTAAATTTCATGACGCCACTAAAAAATTTACTTTCAAAAAACATGCATTAAACACAAACCAAATGTCTATCAACTTGAAATTTTGTCTGCAACAAAAGAAAGGTCCCCTATTTCTGGTCGTATGTTTACGAATGATGCAGTGTTGTCAATTCCCGAGTTACAAAAAAAGTCCCGGAACTTAATTGCCACACCTCGTACAAAAGTGAAAGTTAGAATTCTTAGAAGATCACCACTGCCATTACATTCTTCATTCACAAGACTCTTTCTTATAAGTATAAACTACCTTTACTGAGTATCACTACAATATGTTTACACAACCAGTTTTCAAAGTGACAGTTTAGGAAAGGTACTTCATGTATTTTTTTTTATATTATTTAAAATTAAAATTATATCACAATTTTCATGTAAAATGTTCACCAAAAATAAGATAGAGGTAACAAATTTATACCTGATTCCTTAATTCTTCTAGATCCTTTTCTTTCGTCAAGTCATATTCTTGATCACTGTCCCTGAACTGAGCTATGTGATAGGGCCCTTCACTCAGTGTCACCTTAACTGGAGCTCTAGTCATCATTTCACCAGCACCTCTACAGAAATTAAACAGAAGAGATAGTTAAAACCAGTACACCAAAGTTACTTCTTTTTCTTAACTCCTAGGCTCTTGTACCAATCATTTTGTTTCTGGCACTGGTAAACCAAACCATACTGTCTGTGAAGTATGGGTTTATTCACAACTTTTCATATTACAATACTACAACTTTACTTTGTTTTAAGTTTACACAAATCCCTTCTAATGATGTTTTACACATAAAAGCCTGTATTTTACATAAACTTCAAAAGGATTCAGGTTACAGGCTTCTCATTTAAGAATGACATAATTATGAAATAAAAAGTTGAGATACATTTCCAGAATTTATAGATTAACTGAATAACATATATGAGAAACTTGAATATCTGGTAAATGCTGCACAAACGCCAAAAGCCACTCATAATAATGAAAAACTACTAAAATACGGAAGAATAAAAACTTTTAAAATCTATCAATTACTTATTCACTCGTGTTTTTAAATTTCTTTGAACTGACCAAAGACATGAGGGACATGGAATGTTTCTGCACTTATATCTGAATGCAACCAATTTACTTTTAAGTGTGCAGAGAGATAATTTGACTAAAGGCTGATATTTTTCTTTTTTTAGGAGCTGACATTGTCAAAACTTACTGCCTAAAATGCAAACACTAAAAATGTTTTACTGTAAAACAGCTTGATATGTGACCTACAAGGAAAATTGTAGCCCAATTTCCAAATTATAAAAACACAAAAAATTGAACAAGTCCAATTCTCATAAATTTGATGAAAAACAGAAATAAAAATAAATAAATAAAAACAACTCTGAAACACTAGTTACTTTACTTGGATAATATAACAATCAATTACCTTGGAAATATTCTAGCCTGAGCAATCATCTCTAACACAGAGGTTTTTCCCGCGCTTTGATCACCAACTACTACAACTCTAGGTAAATGATCTTGTGTTTGATAGTTGGTGTCATAACCACTGAGTTCATCTAACACCTCGGAGTACATATCTATTAAAGATTTCTGAAACAAAACATATAAGCATAGCACTTATTTATCATAATACTGATATACTGAAATAATGCAAAATTACAAAACAATTGAGTCACAACAGGTATGTCTTCCAAAAATATATAGAATGCACATAATACCTATTTTTATATCAATGAAAATACTTCTGGGTTCGATTTCTGGTCATGTCTGGCATTTTTCATTACTCATTTTCATTTACCATCCTTCTAATTGTCTGCATTAGTAGTAATTGCAAAACAGTCGAACGTAAAGCAAAAAAAAAAAACACTACTAAACACAGTTTTCGTTTTTTAACTTTTTTATTCTTTTCAAGATATTCTAGTATAATTATTAAGCAAAATAAAAAATGGGTAATCTATTGGATTTTTCAGTAAAATATCACAATAACAGATAAGCAAATTGAGATGCACTTTTCAGTAGGCCATTTCGCTGAGATTTCATGACATCTCAGTAGGTTATTTTACTGAGATTTTGTGAAATTTTATATATGAAACTTCAAAATACGATAAGTATAGTTTAAATTGCTGGTAATACATTGAAACAGGGTTGTAATTTATACAAGGGGTACCCAAAAGACACCCGAATTATTTTTCAAAAGCTATTTATTTTAAATTTTGTTACAAAACAACCTTATCCACTTCAAAATACTCTCCATTACAACTAATACATTTATCCTGCCGGTGCTTCCACTGTTCGAAACATTTTTTGTAGTCATCTTTAGAAATGGCTGACAGCTCCACCCTCGTTTTTTTCTTGACTGCTTCAATGTTGTCAAATTGGTGTCTTTTAATGTCCCTTTTCATGTGTGGAAATAAGAAAAAGTCGCACAGAGCCAAGTCAGGCGAGTAAGGTGCGTGGGGCAGCGGAACCATGCCATTTTTAGTCAAAAAATCTTTCACAGAGATGTGTGCAGGTGTATTGTTGTAGTGGAAGAACCAGTCTCCTGTCTGTCACAAATCAGATCTTTTTTGACGAACACTGTAGCAAAATCTTCTTAAAACTTCCAAATTGTCAATCGATGGTCTGAGATCACTTGCTCTCGAATTTTTTAAACATTTTCGTCGATTCGGGCAGTTGATGGATGTCCAGAACGAGATTTGTCGTCAATCGACATGTCGCCATTTTTAAACTGAGAAAACCACTCGTATACTTGAGATTTTCCCATAGCGTCATCTTTGTCAGCTGTTTTCAACATTAAAAGTTTCAGCAGCACTTTTACTGAGTAGAAAACAAAATTTCATAGCTGCACGTTGTTCACTTAAACTTGCTATTATAAAAAAAAAAACAAGAACAAAACAGGGCTAGCAAAAACAATCACTGCAGATGAATATTGAACTTGCAGTGAGTTGCAATCACTGCACTAAACTCGTAATGAGTTGCGCTATACACGTCTGTGTGGCAGAAATCCGTACTACACAAGCACCACTCACGGCAATGCTATTCCGGCATATGTTACTATTACTAACGTACTAGTAGCTAATTACTTGTGTTTAGTACTATTATTATTATTACTACTATTATTATAGTACTTTTGGGTACCCCCTCGTATCTTAAACAAATTATATAAGTTTATTTTAAAATCTAACTAATGTTCTACATTAATTGACAACAATTCCGTTGAACTTAACAGCTGATACATAATTTAAAAGTTTACATACTTGAACTTCTTTTTTTGAATCTGTGCGATCTCTACGAAGAAGTAACTGTGACCTTAATTGTTTATTTTCCTTCTCTAATTTTGTTAACTCTTTTTGGTATGACTGTTGAGTATCAAGTAATTGTTCTTGCAGTTCTCGTACTCTTTCTTCAGCTGAAATAAAATATTTTTTAAAAACTTATCTAGTTTCACAAAACAAATTAAAAAAAAAATGTTTGTACTATAAAAATATAGGTAGGCTACTTTAAATAATTTATAATGTGATCATTATCATACATTTTAGATTACAACCTGCAGCCTGTTCTGACTTTAAAACATTATCAAATATAATCTAGTTTTCCCAACAATTCATAAGACTTCTGACACTTCTTCTAGGTCTATATTTCCAGAGCCATTTTGGTAAATGGTTCTTAGACTGGATGTGATCGTACCAATTCCTCCTATACTTCTTAAAGGTATCAACTATGTTTGGAATCTTATTTAATTTTATTGTTTCTTCATCAATTTAAGATAAACTCTCTCATTGGTTTTAAATTGTATTTTTAAAATCTGTACTACACAATTTTTTACTCCAATATTTCCAGTAAAAAGTTCAAAGCTTCTAACAGAATTGATTACAATATTGTTTATCAGAAAACTTAAATTGTTTGAACAAAAACTTACTTATGCAAGAAGAAATACATCAATAATGACTAGTAGCTTTAAAAAATTGTTGTATGTCAGGATTCCTTTTTAAAATTTTTGTTTTAAAAATACATTTTTAAGTAAATGTTAAAGTAAATTGCGCATTATTGTGTAAAAATATTAGATGACATGCTTAAGTAAGTAAGAATTTACGTAAGTAAAGCATTGGTAATAAAAAGATACCAAACGAATTGGTGAAGTAATATATTGAACATAATGTTAATATTTGGACATCCGCTTTAATCCTGACTTGTCCAATACTCTCATTTTGAATCTCCTGGATACATTTAATAAAAAAAAATTTGCTAAATCCTTACAAAATCACGCAATGTTAGTTGTGCACACAATGGATAAAAATAAAGCGGTGCTCCATGATAAAAAAATAAATAAAATAAAACCGTTACCATGAAACCTAACTTAAAAACAGTAAATCCATACTAAGAACTAAAAAGCTGAAGTTTAATAAAATTCAAATTTCAGAACTTATTAAGTTATAGTGACCACATGTCGTAACAATAAAACTTATAAAATTGCTGCGAGAAAATTGGGAAAACATGGGTTACTAGATACACTAACTGTAATCCAATATTTAAGACATAAATACAAAATACATTTTCAATTCTTAGATACATCCTTATTTTGAAGATCAACTCAAATAAATACAATGTAATCATAAAATAAATAAATAAAGAATGGTCAGTAGACTATTCACAATCTAATTGCTATTTACCCATAGAAACATAGCGAAAACAAAGTTTTTTTACATTTATTTTACAAAAAAAGGATTAAAATAAAACAAATAAGTTTATTTGCATTAAAAAATAACATTATCTTTCTTCGAATAAGAATGCACTGCAATGATACAGTGCACAAAACAAAACAAAAAATGTAGCATTATTTCCCATCCATACCAATAATTTATTAATATAAAGAAGTAACATATGTGTGGGTGTTTGTATGAGGTTATCTCAGAAACTACCAAACCAATTTCAAAAATCCTTCACTGTTGAAAAGCTTAGAGGTCATTGAGGAAACATAAGCATTATGTAATATTTAAATTAAAAAAAAAAATTATGATTGGTAAGGTTAATTGTTTTTCCATCAGTACATAACCTCTAATGTAAACCTTCCAAAAATCAAAGAGATCATAGAATTTTTTTAATAAATAGATTTTAGCTACTTTTTCTTAAAGTACATATTCAGTTATTCTCAGGTTGTATTTTTCTTCTTTTACTGGTGATTTCTTCTATTACTGTTGTCAATAAAATTCCTACTTTCAGTAAGATACTAGAATTAATACTAGGATTTGGCTTTTAATAAGTATGATTGTGTGAGAAGTTAAATACTTTAAGTTGTTTGCTGAGAAGCACAAAATTAGGATTACTGATAATGCGAGTGCTAAAGTAAAGTTAAAACATACCCAAAAAAAAAAAAAAAAAAAATACTGCCTTTATTGCCAAATTATTCTGACTGATATAGTTTAAGCCTAACAAGATGACACCCAACCTATATTAAAGAAAAATTGAGCACCTTGAAAATAATAACAAGACAGAAAATTTGTTTACCACTGAAGTAATCTAGAAACAGAACCACAAATACTAATGAGCAGACTAACACCTTCAAATTTAATTGGTGAAAAATATGTTTTATTTTTAACTAGATAAAGTAAACAACAGATATAAAAAACGGATTTCTTTCACGCCTTAAAATAATATATGAAGGTGAAATTTTACCAAAGATCATTTATTTTAAAAAATAAAAAAATAATTGTTTTATTTGGTGAATAGACAAAATTGTAATTTATAACAAGTCATTTAGAATTTGTTCTGAAAGAACTCACCTTTTCTGAAACGTTCCTTGTCAGATTCGCCTAGACCATCATAACTTGCAGCAGATATTGCACCTAGCCGTGTATCTAATTTTCCTGCTGTTTACAACATGCGAATAAAGTAAAAGTTGTATGAGACGATTAAAAACTGGACACAGTAGTAATAACAAATAATGACCATGAAATTAATCGTAACTTTAAAATTTACCATGCAACATTTAAATTACAGCCATGCTGGTAAAACATGATATTACAAAGCAATTTTGTTTTTATTGACTAACTCGAGGAAAAAAGAGAAACATAAAATATTCATATATATAACATAAATAGGTTTGAAAATATATTCCTGTATTACAGTGAGACAAGGACGCTTACAAGACTGCAAACTCAAAGGTTACATAGCGGTGCGACGAGAATGTTGAGGTCAGTGGCTGGCTGCACCTAATTGGATAGAAGGAATATGGATATTAGAGGTGAACTAAATTTTCAACATCTAAATGACAGAGTTATGGAGAGAAGAGAGAGATGGTATCATATACAGCATATAGATGTAACAATTCAATTGGTTTTATGAATACAAGGTAGTAGTAGTAGTTTGAGGCATCTGATGAAACATTGAACAGACCAATTCCAGGGAAGGATAATATAATAGGATATAATTTTTTATATTTAAGAGGAGGAAGATGATATCTTGGTGGTTTTCAAGTATGACTTTTTTTATGTTGTACATACAAATTAACAAGCTGGCAAAGAATTTTATACATAAATAAGCAAATAAACTGTTATTTTCTTCTAATTTCTGATAGTTTATATTTTTAAGATTTCCCTAAAATATATTTTATAATATACAAAAAAAAAAAAATTGTAAATTGCGTCAGTTATGAGGCAGTTAAATTTTCAAACAGCCTGCAATTCTTAGAGAATTTTAAAGAACAAAGTTTAGATGTAAAAGAATAAACTCTAAATTGCTACAATAAATATACAAACAAAAATATCTCAAAATTGACCTATCAGATTGACTAACACTGATTTTTCTATAATATCATACAAAACTTAACTCGTATTTATATTTATAAACTTATTTGTACTTTAATTTGTTTATTTTTTATATCATATTGTCATCAAGGTTAATATGATGAATCAGATTCAGCTTTTTATATTCAAAATAAAATTAACAACAAATAAACTTTTCTGGTTATAAGCATGGCAGCAGGGTGCACTACAAACTGCCAACAGGCAGTCATATAAAAATTTGTTCACTTCATTTTACAATTCAAATACTGTACTAAATAAGATAATGAATATTTTATTTATCACACACATACGATTAATAAATAAATTTAAAAAAAAACAATTAACAGTGTTACATTCACTATCAAGTCGCTTTTAAACACAAAAGCTATTCAAAGAAAATACCAAAAGTTGTGACACCAAACAGAAAGATTATTTTAATATCCACACCAGAATTTTGAAAATTTTAATAAAACTAACATTATATTCTGAATCGTTAATTAATTTTTTTGCACATTAATTGTTTTTTTTTAAATTGACAGTTCTTCACAATTTTCATAATTTAATTTCTTTAGAAGAGACCTTTTTGGACGTAGACATTTTGAGAAGCAAATTTACTTACAGAGTTGGTTAAATAACCAGATAAATCTTTGGCCGTAAGGTAAAGTACACAAGGTAAAGAACACAGTTTACACGTACATGAAAATACAAATCTTATAAAATCTGATTAACAATATTGAGTTCCTTGTTTTATTTAATAAAAAAATATGGTTTACAGGTAAAACAGGTAAAAATGCATAAGTTCACTAATGAAGCATTACTTGCAGTTTAAGCACATACTTAAATACTTAATCCCAAATGGATTTGTACCATAATGTAATCTCTGCGTTGAAGAAAAATAACGTAAGTTAACATACAGGGTGATTCATGAAGTTCTCCCCCCACTTCTACAGCACATTGTACTAGTAAAAATAATGAAAAAATGTTATATAAACATAGGTCCGAAAACGCTTCGTTAGCGAGTTACAGCTAGCGAAAGTTTCGCCTGGATTTCAGTTCACCAGGTGAAATGAGGTCTTCCTGGAATTGTGGTAAGGTAGATTAAGGGGCAAATTCAATCATTTCTTATGGTTTTTGATCTGATAAATTGAATAAAACAGGTCCCAGATCTGTAAGTTAAATAGTTTTTAAGAAAACCAGTGTCAAATGCAAAAAATGGAGTGAAAAACTTATTTTTTCATCTTTGGGCAAGGATAACTGTGTTATTTCACCAAGAAACAGTTAAAATTTTTCAATAAAACATGTAGAAAATTTTATTCTGAACAAACCGGTGTAAATTAAGTACACAGAAAGCGAATAGATGTTTGATTAAATGAGTTTTTATTCATAAGAGTACAAAGTAAAATTAACCGGAAAAACTAAAATGAAAAAATGTGTTTTTTTCACTCCATTTTTTTGCATTTGACACTGGTTTTCTCAAAAACTATTCGCTTTCTGTGTACTTTATTTACACCGGTTTGTTCAGAATAAAATTTTCTACATTTTTTATTGAAAATTTTTAACTGTTTCTTGGTGAAATAACAAAGTTATTCTTGCCCAAAGATGAAAAAATGTGATTTTCACTCCATTTTTTGCATTTGACACTGGTTTTCTCAAAAACTATTTAACTTACAGTTCTGGGACCTGTTTTATTCAATTTATCAGATCAAAAATCATAAGAAATGATTGAATTTGCCCCTTAATCTACCTTACCACAATTCCAGGAAGACCTCATTTCACCTGGTGAACTGAAATCCAGGCGAAACTTTCGCTAGCTGTAACTCGCTAACGAAGCGTTTTCGGACCTATGTTTATATAACATTTTTTCATTATTTTTACTAGTACAATGTGCTGTAGAAGTGGGGGGAGAACTTCATGAATCACCCTGTATATGTTCCTTTATCTAACAACACAACATTAAAAAAGTACACTTTATTAATGCAGGTAAAAATGAAAAAATTACGTCCTAATTTCTAAAAATAGATATACAAAAGTTTAGTATGTAAATTCTGTTAACTTACACATCTTTACTCAAAGATTTTAAAGTCCTGTCAATACTTAAGCACTTTAGACCTGTCTGTATGTTCTTATCCACTCATCCAATGACTATATCATTTTACTCACTTATAGAGCAACAGAGATGCTGTTGATTACAAAAAGTGAATTTCGGAAAAATTGAACTTATGTACTTTTACCTTACAACCATAAGAAATGTTATATCACCGAACAAATTCCATATTTTTACCTAAACCTTACAAAGTTTCAGGCTTTATAGACATACCCAAGACATCATGATCACAATTTGTAAGCCATGGAGTTCTCCTTGTAAACAAAATAGGAGACTGATGTGTGTTCATTGAAGGAGTATGATAGTAATTGCTTTACAAAAAACACTAAGCCTTTAAGTTACATACAATGAAATGCACAAATGATATTCTAAGGATGAATAGGAAAACTTTTGCACCTTTTAATATAGAAACAGGTGTAAAGCAGGGGGATCATTGCTTAATTTAATTACTGTTTATCTTAGTTGTGGATAATAATGTGCACAAAATATTTAAAAATACACCTAGAATCAGAATTAGAACTAGCAAAACTCTATAAACAGGCTTTGTAATTTACAGAAGAAAAGAGTGCTTATTGCTGATTCTGAGGAAAGGTTGCAAGTGTTGGTCACAGAATTGATATGAGCTGAGGCAAAATGTAACTGAAAATCCAGAAAAGCAAGATAATAAAGGTCGGCAAAAACAGCAAGGATTCTATTAAGATCAGGTGTAGGAGAATACAAAAATACAAGATTCTAATTTAACTGAATGGCTCTAAACAATAACAATGAAATATAATAATAGTTAAGTTTAATTTTTCTTATAAACTATGAACAGATTTCCTTGACAGGTTTTTTCTGAACAAACAATACCATTATTACCAATGTAATTTAAAATAATGTTTCATCAGTACAAGAGACACTGATATAATACACCAAATATCACTAACATGTCCATAGAAAATGATAAGGGTCAATTTCTTCCGAAACACTTTAGATAGACTTAAATAAAATAATCCAGTTAAATACTTAGTCCTTTGGACACAACTTTATATAATAACAGATTTTTAACAGTTATTTTAAATGTAACCCACCGGGTTGGTCTAGGGGTAACGTCATTGTCGCCGCTAGTCAGCTGTTTAACAGCTGATTTTCGGAGACGAAGATTGCTGGTTCAAATCCTAGTAAAGTTACTTTTATACGGATTTGAATACTAGACATTGGTTACCGGTGTACTTTGATGGTTGGGTTTCAATTAACCATACACTCTCAGGAATGGTCGGCCTGAGTCTGTACAAGACTACACCTCATTTACATGTCATACATATCATCCTCATCTCATTGGGCCATGGGGTTGCTTATTGTTCTAAACTGAACAGATTGCAACATACACACATTAGGAATAAAAAATTTTAAATGTATAGATACACCTGAAATACAGTTTAGAACACAGTTCAATTTTAACTGTAATTAAATTCAAAGCAATAAATTACTTTAATCAAAGTCAAACAGGTAAAATAAGATATTCATTTATTAAATATTGTAGTATTCTATATCCACTGTTTAATGAATTTTTTATGATATATTAGAAATAAAATCATTAAATAACCATCAGAACAGTCAAAGAATAAGTAAGAGCACTTACCTCTGACGTCTGAGAAGTGTTCAGGACTTTACTATATTGTCAGCTCGTACAATATTCAAACTTACATATATTTTTACTTTTTCTTGCTCTACAAGAATATAAAAGGAAGGAAAGTATTGTTTTCATGTTGATTTTTCGAAATCCAAGTTTTCACCAGAAATATAGGTATGTTTTCAGGTTCTCAGAACCCAAAAAAAAAACATGTTTTCAGTCTGTCAACAAAATCTGTCTTTGTGTGTCAACAAAATATCTTAAGAAGGGAACAGCATACAAAGTACTTACGTTATGCACCACAAGTGGACCCGACATAGTTGGGTCGACAAGTGGACTGGAAGCAGTAATTTATTAGTGAAATTTCTCAAAACTGGCTCCTATGATTTGTTTAAAAATTGCCTCACTAACTGAATAGTTTATATTCTGCAAGACAGAGTAAATTTATTGTCTACTGAAAATCTTGGGAAGGTGTGCTCTAGTGGTAAAAAATGGTTTCCTTAAGATGCGGCCTTTATGAGCATTTTAGGACAAAAACATATTATAAAGTATAATCAAAGTTGTAGCAAATTAAAAAACCTACAATGTTCATTATAAGTATTTTTTCTACCAAGCTTAGTTTAGGATCAATTAGTGATTTTCTGTACTTCACCCATCAAAATATGGAAAAATGGGATTTTTAAGATTAGCATTTTATGACAAAAGCATTTATAGTTATCAAAGTTATAAGTAATACAACTTTTATTTCAAGCACATAATTTTACAGAGCCTAGTTCAGCGTCGATTAGTGATTTTTCACATTTTTAAGTTCTATGGAGGTTGATTTTCATCATGCCTCATTCACTCATGACTAAAATTAGGTTATGTTTTTCACTTTGCATTGTTTACTAATGATTTAACATAGGTTATATTTTTCCTTATTTATGACAAGAGAAAGTCAAGGGAGTGTTTCACACCAATTTTTTTAGAAATATTAACCTGCTTTGTATAGCATAACACAATAGCTCTAAAATTTATGTGTAAGTTTGAGAATTGTAACAAGATGATGATTGGTAAAGCCACAAAAGTACTTCTCGATTGAAAAGTTTTCTTACTTATTCTTTGACCATTCTGGTGGTTTTTTAATAATTTTATTTATAATCAAATAAAAAACAAGCGAGTGAGATATAGGTGTATCATAAATATTATTGAACTAACAGCACAGAAAAGAAGGGATCTGTTTAACATGCAATTTTTATACCATCACTCATGAATACTTAATTAGTTTAATACTGTTAATGCAGGAAAATACTATTCCTACCTACACACCTGATAATAGCTTTTCATACAGGCTTTTAATAGCATCCTCGAAATGACCGGGACCTGAGAGAAGAAATAACAAAGAAATAAAAATAGAATGTGCTATCTTTAACAAATAAATAAAACAACTAAAATAAAAATGTAACACACGCAAGTAATTACTAATAACCATTCCAATTTAATTTTCAAAAAAATAATTAATTAATCTTAAATAAAAAAACAACCCATTATAATACGTTATACAACAATATTATCAATAAAACTAATTCATCGAAACAAGGAATAGTACAATTACAGAAATAATTTCCTCCCCTTTAAAAAAAAAATTCAGCAACTCATACTGCCACGCAGTTGAAACCCCCAATTAAAAATATAAACACAAAACAAAACAAACTATAAAAGAATACAAGTGATTTCCTCCTAATAAGATTAACAAAAAGAAAAACAAACAAAAATCATTAAAATCAATCCAATTAGCGCAATTATTTCAGACTTATTTTTTCTGTTCCGTAAAACTTAAATTTAATGATATTGGATATATATTTATAATGCCAAAAGAAATCCATAAATCCCAATAAACTGTTTTAGAAGTAAATAACATGAAATAAATTGCCCCAATTTTCATTCAAAAATACGTACAACCAAAAATATTTAGCACATCAAAATAACTATTTCATCATACCTATAAAAGTATAACTTTTGGGATGCATTAAGTTGTTTAATTATTGTTATAGAAAATGTTTGGAATTAAAAAAGGTAATATCACTCCCAAAACCAAAGCTAATGATATAAAGTGGACAACAGTCATGCACAAAGTTATCAAAAGTCAAACAAGTATCAAAAGCAACACGTACTGTATTGTGTGTAAATAAATTAACTGACAGAAATAAATTATTAGGTAATTCTTGAGTACTAATAATTTTTAAATTATAAGCTGTGTTGTTTTGTTATTATTATTATAAGTGTTTAAATAAGTAAACATTAAAGTTTCAATTTTAAGTTGAAACAGTAATAAAAAAAAACAATATCATTTGCAGTTAGTATAATATAACTAAAATACAAAGTTGATCTCTTGAAAAAATGTAGAAAAATTTTGCTTTTTAAAGTTAATTTTTGTAAATATATTTAACAAGTTATTAAATAAATGAACGCAAGCAATTGTTCCTGTACTGCACACGGGATTTTTGCTAGCAGTAGAAGGGTCACATTAAAATTTGGTCTGTGAACATCAATACGGTGAATAAAAATTACTGTTAGTACTAGAATGTAAATACTGAGTTTTACAACTGTCTACTTGGAAAGGTATACAAAAATTTAAAAAAAGAAGTAATATGGCTGCAAGCATATTATATAAGATTTCTAGAAAAGAATTAATTGGATCTCGAAGTTCGACCAAATGATGAATGAAGGAATTTGGGAGAAGGCAGGAGGGCCAAACAAAGTATTAGAAGAAATAGAATAAGATACTATTGTGGTATGGTGTACCAATAGAAGTCTGCATGAGGGTGACATGATGGATAGGGAGGCTTGGCATTTGAGAAGTGAAAAATGGCAATAATAGCTGTACATAATAATAAATGTATACTTATTAATTGCTGTAGGGTAGGTACCCTTTTTTAGACCTTAGTCAGAAGTGGTCATAATTAAAATGCTTTACTTATCTTATTTATCACCATAGTGTATATATCTTTACATATCACTTATATATCACACATATCGATTTTCAGAATTAAAGGTCAACAGGAAAGTATAGAAATAATACTGTGACATATTGACAATGGTAGACGGCTTTGAAATGGTTTTAACAGGTAATGTATAGCTTTCTGGACTAGTGGATAGACTACAGTCACTCGTTGACCTAGTAGAATAGAAGGTTTTCAGTTCTCCATTAGGTTCTATTTTTATTGTTTGTTCTCTGAATTATATTTTTGGGTATTTATTTATTTTAAACTGAGCAGACTCTCTTGTTAGTCAGAGTTAAACAGTTGTGAAGCATGTTATTTAAAACCGGTTTGTGCGTTGGTAATGAAACAGATCCTCTGAAATGGACAAATAGTGTGAAATTTTTATCAATAAATTAGTAAAGATTAATTATTTATTTGATTGTAAATTCTCATATTTCTTTTTAGTTAGGGTTATTTCGAGTCGTGGTTAAGCTTTTTTTTAAAAAAAATGTGATAAATTTAGTCTGATATTAGTTTAAATAGTCTATTGTGATTTTCTTGTTGCTATAATGGTAATAATTAATTTTTAAACTAATATTTGTTATAAGTTTAAAAGGAAGTTTTGTTAAACATGAATAATCAGAATCCGAATGTCCGAATGTCACCCCTCTTTTACTTCAAGTAAAAATGGACAAAAATGTAAAATCTTTAGCTTTCTCTTCAACCTAAAACAAGCAAACATGCCTAATTTCAGTTTTCTAGATGATTAGAAAATTAGTGAATCAGTGACTATTGAGTTAAGACTTTCACATTATTGTACAGGGCGTTTCAAAATGTTCTTCGGGGTTACGAAAATTCACTACAAAAAAACTATTCCACTTACCTAAATGAAAGTTGTACGTGCAGATGCAGGGATTCAAACAGTTTTTTTTAACATCTATAAATGTTCAATGTGTGCTCCTTTGGTGACACGGCATACGTCAACACGAAAGTCTAGCTCTTGCCAAACACGCCCTAACATGTCTCTTTCGATAGAGTTGACCGCATTGATTATGCGATCCTTCAGCTCAGCGATATCGTTCGGCATTGGTGGCTTGAAGACCTTGTCTTTCACATAGCCCCAGAGAAAGAAGTCACATGGCGTGAGGTCTGGTGATCTTGGTGGCCACAGCAAAAGTTGTTGGTCTTCCTCAGACGCGCGTCCTATCCAGCGTCGAGGCAGTGTTGTGTTAAGGTACCGTCGAACCTCGTTATGAAAATGGGCAGGACAACCGTCTTGCTGGAAAATGAAGTCATTTAATAGCTGAGGCATAAGCCATAATTGCAACATGTCCAGGTACGTCATGCCGTTTACTGTCGTTTCTGCAAAAAAGAACGGCCCATACACTGCCTCACGAGAGATCGCGCAAAAAACGTTTACTTTCGGAGAATCCCTAACGTGTTCCACATAAGCGTGTGGGTTTTCACTTCCCCAAACTCGCACGTTATGACGATTTACTTTGCCGCTGATATGAAACGTAGCTTCATCGCTGAAAATTATCTTCTCTAGAAAACCTTCATCCAATGACACCTTTTGCTGTAACTCTAAACAAAAATGGAGCCTACGTGTTTTATCTCCATCAGATAGATGCTGCAGTAATTGAAGATGGTACGGTTTGAATAATAAACGTTTACGGAGAACTCGCCACACTGTTGTTTTCGGAATTCCTAACTCTCTGCCTGCAGACGCAGTCGATTTTGACGGGCTGCGAATAAAACTTGCACGCACACTGTCAACACTGGCATCTGAGGTTGATGGACGACCAGTTGATTTCCGCTTGCACAAGCAACCAGTTTCGCTGAATTGTTTGTACCATGTTGAATTGTCACTTGGTGGATCCTTATGAAATTTCAACCGAAACGCACGTTGCACAGTAATTACCGACTTTGACGAGTGAAATTCTAAGACACAAAACGACTTCTCGCGTCCCGTGGCAGCCATTTTCTCTACTGTCTACACCTAGCGGGCAGACGGTCAACTAACTGCCCAGTACCCGTGGAAAAAAACTGTTTGAATTGCTCTTTCGTACAGTACTTGTTTCATTCTTGTAAGTGGAATAGTTTTTTTTGTAATGAATTTTCGTAACCACGAAGAACATTTTGAAACGCCCTGTATATAGATAAACATTCAGTTACTGACTACAAACATTGATTTACAGATTAGGAAAAATTTCTTAAAACACTGTTTGGCTTGCAAGTAGCATTAAATGTGAGTGAGACATGGGTGATAGGGGCTGTACAAAGAGGATAGAAGCTTTTGAAATGTGGTGTTATAGGAAAATGTTAAAGATTAGGTGGGTGGACAAAATAAGTAATTTAGAGGTTCTTAGACGAGTGGATGAAAGAAGAAGTATTTGGAAACATCAAATCAGAAGAAGGGATAAGCTAGTGGGGCATATCTTAAGACATCCAGGTATTGTTTTATCAATAATGGAGGGTAATATTGAAGGAATGAATTGTAGGGTGAGGCAAAGGTTAAAATATTCAGAGCAAATTACAAAAGTGTAGGGTGTAGCAACCTCATCAAATGTCGAAAGCTGGAATATTTAGGTCACATAATGCGCAATCAAGGCAGGTATGAGCTATTGCAGAGCATATTACAAGGGAAAATAGAAGGCAGGAGAGCCCCAGGACGAAGAAAAATTTCCTGGTTGGCTAACCTTAGAGCGTGGTTCGGAAAGACCACCACCCAATTGTTCAGAAGCGCAACCAACAAAGTAATAATAGCCAGAATGATCGCCAACGTTCGGAACGGACAGGCACCCTAAGAAGAAGAGGGTGTAGCAGGAATGTAGATACAAAACGACTTGTGGGAGATAGAGAACTGCATAAAACCTGTCGAGACTGATGACAAAAAAGTTAAACTGTAGGATATGATATGAAAAGCCCACTGAGGTATATTTAAGATGATCTGTTTTTATAGGGCTGAGAATAAGTATAGTTTTAACAAAAATTTAGGAATTCAAATAAATAATATTAAAAGCTAGGTAATCCGTTACAAAAATCAAGGTCAATACTTAATAACCAATAAAAAAAAAATCAGACAAAATTCAATCCATAATCCATAAAATAACAGAAAACTAAGAAGGGACAACTCAGAATAAAAATCAAAAATACATTCCATAAAGTGCATAACTAGCAAGCAGGTCTTTGAAATAAACAACATGAATTAAATAAAGCGAAGAAGAAACACATTTTAATATCAATAACATCCATAAAAACAAACATGCAAATTTCAAGACAATAAGCCAAAAACTATATGCACAGCTTTGAAACTTACGTTGAGTATTTTTTTTACTCTCCTCTGCAGCTGTAATAGCTTCATCCATTCGTTTATCAAACCAGTCTTTCATGCTGCTGTATCTATTTAAACCAATTTCTTTTAAGCGAGGATCTAAAAATTTGTAAAGATCTATTTTATTATTTTCTGACATAATTATTAGAAATCATAATCAAATAACTTTCAATGAACATAGATTAATGGCCGTAAGAAAAACATTAAAACTGAATTTGGTTACTGTTTTTAAGCTAAAAAGTATTACAATGTATGATAGTTAACAAGGTACAGCTAATTCACTATATCGACAGCACAAATCAATAACTAAGAAAACCATAATATAACAATTTCTAAAAGAATTAAATAAACCTACAGAAAAAGATAGAAAATCCAATTTAAGTTGTCAATTTCAGAAACCATGGTATTTTTCACTGTTTTCTAAAAACAATTACTCTGTAGCATGACATACTATTCACACATACACACAATATTAAGTCCAAGTGATTGTAACAATATATTATGGTAACCTAATGTAGATAAAATTCTTTACTGTCAACGAAATTAAAACCACAAACATTGGTCTAAATAATGAGTGTATTTCAAAAAATTATCTCCATAATTCAGCTTACTACGTTCCAAACAGTGTAACAACATCAATTACAGCAAATGACTGCTAGTTTAAAACACTTGCTCTTTTATATGGATGAAGTCAGGGATTTTCAATCTTAAATAGTGACCGGAGTTGAAACGTGGGTAATAAATTACATGCCAGAAACTAAACACCATTTAATAGAATCGAAACACCAAGCTTTTCTATCAAAAAAAGTGAAAGCCAAGCTATCAACACGAAAAATTACTGCATCTGATTTCTAGGACCATCAGAACATTATTCTTATTAAATATTTTAGAGCTGGGGAGCTAATCTCACTGCTAATCGTTACAAAGTGATTCTCATATTACCAACAAATTCCTAAAAATCATTGGGTTCTAACTTCAACCATCTAGTATTTTGCGCACGCAGATATTACATAGACTTTGAACACAGAACAGGCTAATGAGCCTCTACCATCACCCATCTTTTAAAGGCCAGTCTTAACTTCTGTATCATTCTAACCTATCTCGATAAGCTCTCACTTGAAAATGGGTAGCTGACTAATGCTGCAAATGCCCACTCCATCTAGGATTAAAAAAGTGAAACCATTTCTAACTATTTTCAAATCTGCTAATTTGGAATATTATATTTTCTTGCATAGGCCTACTCTTTAGTTGCCTTCAGAAACTTAGCCTCACACCTTAGCATATAATATGTAGGGACAGCCATAATTTTATGAAATTTAAGGTTCTTGTTTTTTGTTTTAGAGTACGCTGAGTGGTACCACATATATCTAAATTAAAATTCAATTTATTTTCTATAAAACCTTATTTAGTATGAAGCTATCTAAGTTATATAAATGAAATGTGAAAAATATTCTAAATAGTCTTTTTCTACCGCTTATGTATTCGGCATTCAAACTATCTCTTTCTTGGTCTACCCAAGCTTCTTCTTCTGGTTGGGTGATATTGTAATGATCAGAATGCAACCCTTGAACTTGCCATTCTTGTGATGTGATTTCCCATCTATTCCTGTAACAGGTAATTTTCTCCAGAAAGGTTTCATCTCTACTCAGTTCTCTCCTTATGTCAGTGGCTTCTACATTTCTTAATTGAGCTGTTCTTAGTACTCATGAATCATAGTCGTATAGCTCTAGATTTAGCAGTAATACCATCACATCATATACAGTATCTGTGTGACCTTCCAAGTGTTCTTCCTAAAGGTCTAATTAATGAAGCCGTGAACTGTCTGAAACTTATTGACCCTTCTCATGAATTACTTTATCATCTTCGTATGCGACATCAAAAACCAGGTACGTGAAATGGGAAACTTGTTCTAACATCTTTCAATCAAGAACTATCTTTGAGCGGACTGGTCCTTTACCTGCAAAAGCATTTCTTTGTCTTTTATGCTGATATTTCCATCTTATACTCCTTGACGATATTCTTGAAGAGGAACACTGATCTCTGTAGTTCATCTTCTGAATTCTATATTATTACCATACAATCTGCGCATATATTAACATGCTCAAAAAGGTACAATCTAAGTAGTCCAACACTATAAAATAGTCAGAATACAGATCTTCACGCTGACATTTTGACAAGTATTTTCAAAACACAAATAGGCTACAGCTAGAGGTAAATCAGCATCACTTATTGCCTATGCAATAATCAAATCACCAATATACATTAAACAAGATGGTAAGAAATCCTCATTCAACCTGTCTCAATATTCACTTTCTTTTGTTGAACAATGACAACTAAATAAATATAAAAAAGAATTGGGGATACAGTACACCCTTGTTTAAATGTAGAACTGGCAGCTGTCTATTTAACGACAGTTTCTTTTTTTAAATGGCGGTGTTGAAAAAATGAGTTATTTAGTTGATCACGGTAATCGATACTGTGGTACGTATTACCCTCGATATGGATATCAATCGATGGCTTAGATTCTTTTCTTTCAATTGTATGTCAACTATTTCCCATAATATTTTTCTGTAGGCAAAAAAAAGCAGGAAGAAAACAATCTTCTACCGTCGGGGCTGGTAGTGACTTTATTAATGTAACTTAGACACGTTGCATTACTTTTGCTTTGTAAGATTCATTTACGTTTATTACGTTCAGTTTATTTATCTATTTATGAATAGTTTTTAAGCTACAGTATTTTTATTATGAAATCTGTCAGGAGTTGGTTTTGTATTCTTTTGTTTTGTAAGTTTTATTTGGTTTCATTTATGTTTTTCGTGTTTAATTTATTTATCAATTCAATTCTTCAATTCTTTTTCAATTCTTTTTGCAGGGTATAATCTAGAATGTCTGTGTGTCTAATTAAACTAATTTAGTTTATTATTAATGTATTATATATTTATGGGTATAGATTATAAACCAAATTATGAATAAAAACAGAATAGAATAATGCATATTTTGTATTGTCACTGGATGGTGACATTAAGTGGCAAACCTTATTTGTTTGGTTTCCCTGAAAAGGGCCGTTTAAGCGGTGGTCGTCTTGGAGAGGTGTCGGTTGTAGTCTTCGTGGCGGTCGAGGAGCTGGGCGACACGGCATGTCTTCGTCCAGCGGAGACGTCATCTTCTTCCCTCGCAGTAGTGCGTCGATGGCTGCTTCGTCGGGTCCGGTGGACGTAAGGCTCGATCGAGGGACCGCTGTGGGCATCGCTTGCGTCAGCGGGCGATGACGGTCCTGTTAACGGCTTATGGTGATGGGTCGACGAGCGGAAGAATCATCTTCTCTCTTGCGGGGTCGTCGATTAGTCCTCCCTGGAGTCCGGCAGCCGTGTGCCGTGGCGAATGTTTTGATGTGCAGCGTCTGGTTTGAAGTGAATCCCTCTGTCTGGATCGGTATTGAATCTCTGCTCAGTGCAGCACTTTTTATGTAGTCACCAAGAGTGCTGTGGTAGAGAGCGGCTATTGGCTTGGCCTTGATGACAAATGCCTCTGTCGGTGCGCCGCTAAAGGGCCTTCCGCACCGACAAAGGCCGGAAGAAGTATTGAAGGCCGGCAACACAGTAAATGATTAATTAGATGGGGTAGCGGTGACAGTATATTTCAGTATTTATTATATTGAAAAGAACTTCGGGTTATTATGGGTGAAAGTCAAAAAATGTTTTACAAAAAAACTTCTTTTTTTATTTTCTTTGCGTAGAAAATTTTTAGTAACGCAATATTATTTGTTTAGTAATAGTAATATTTCCCACAATTGTCTGAATAAAACGATGTGTAATAAAAGCATATTGAAAGAAGGTAATTTTTTTTTTAAATTTTGAAAAAAATGCTTACACAATGCACAAAAATAGCCTGCCACCACAGAAAAATGTGACTGCCAGTTCTAGGGTTAACAAATGCCGGTTTTAACAAATTCTGGATATAACGGACAACTATCTGCTAAATATTTATAGTTAGATTCATTGTTGTCATGAATCTGGTGAGTTGTGGGTTAATAAAAATGTAGAGGATAACTCTTGGGTTAAGCATCGTCTTCCTGAGAGAACTATGCACAACACAGTCGTATATAATGCTTTTCACCATTGATGAGCTCTGCTGTTCCATGCGTTTAGACCAATCAGAACGTTTGCCAGCGTTGTCAGATTGTACGAATGAACCAGCCTGACAAACATTACACGCGCATGTATATAAGAGCCACGGTAGTTCACTCGTGTCTTGCATCTCATACTAAACATATCAATGTTATAGAGCATGTTAACATACAATTCTTTATAATATTATCAGCTGGTTGTACGTTCATTTTTTGTTGGTTATAATTGTTATTGAAAGACCAAAAAAAATGGCTGATAAAATATATAACAGAGCTATGAGAGAAAGTGTTGGCAACGTTGCTAGCAATGAAGTAGTTAGGGGCAATGCATACATTCAGAGCTCATTAAGGCTGAAAAATAGTATAGTTACATAAATTTAGTCAATTATTTTATATTGACATGGTATTATGAAGAAAAAGTACTTACCAACATCTAATTCTTTTATTTTATCTCTCATAGCAGAAAATGATCCCATAATTGAGTCGATACTTTCATCACTGGGCATCATATCACTCATCCATTTTATATCTGGTAAAGAGTCTTTAAATTCTTTGATTTGCTGTAACATATTAAAAAACCCATGCTTATTTAGAACTAGAAATACAGTAGTCATGTTGAAAAAATTAAAATTCTATGATTGTATCTATTTGCGTAACTTGAACATACTCAATATATTAAGAGTTTTTATTTTCAGAAAAGTATAATAGGCTTACAGAAAACATAATAAAGTGAAAGTCATAGACTGATTCATCATAAAGCTAATTGGGTACTCTGTAAATTCTTATAAATAACTAAATTCTTGCAGGAGGGGAATGAAGCCTATTTCTTCTCTAACGAGTAAATGAGTTAAGGTGTAGCCTAACAGTAATACAGTTAGGTACATATTTCCTGAATGAAGAGTAGAACTCTTCATGACTTATCATTTATATATATTATATATATCATTTATTATTAAATATCATTTAAACTTGGCGCCCATTTCTTCACAGTGGAAATTAAAAGGTAAATCGTTCCCATACACATTTACAAGCCGCAAATGAATTTTGGTCGGTGTTAAACCTTCTTTTACAAAGAATTTTATCACTGCAAGGTATTAAATTTCTACCATTTTCAATCACGCACACTACAACTGCTTCAAACGACTGCCTACAATCAACTGCAGCCTGGAATGACGTGCCATTTTACATGGTGTCTATAAACAAGTGTACCCACGAAAGGCGAAAAAAATCACGTGCTATGATCTCTGGGCGAGGCCAAGAACTTTTCAGACCACCTTCGAACATTAAGTTTTAAAATTTTAACAAAAAATTGTTTGTACATACCTTTTGGAAAGAATATCCACCTCCAACTAAACTTCCAAGTACGATATATCGTACTTTCAAAGCACCCTTTATTACTTTCGCCACTAACATAGCCACACCACGAGTCTGCACACTTTGAACTGGCAAAGCCGAAGGACGAACAACTAATAATCTTTGTTTCTGAGGTCTGTACATCCAATTACTAAAATGTAACTGTCCATGTCTACACTTTATAATTGCAAGTAATGAGATCCCAGGTCTCGAGTGACCTACCATGGCCCACCTGCAAAGTAATAAAATTATGTTAAATAACAATGACAAGAAACCAACCTTTTGCGCACTGAAAATTTTATTAAAAGTATTACTTAACTCATATAATTAGTTCTACAAAACATTAGGTTACATTACTTTTAAACTTTGGTCAATGTTGACATTCTTGCAAAATGCAGTTTTCAGCAAAAATAATTTTATATAAACAAAATTCATATTTTAATTTGATAAACTAAAGAACTTTAATTTTTTGAACCAATATACATTACCCATTGATTATTTAATCAATACAGGCAACTACATTAAGTATACTGAAAATACAGGTTGCCTAAACTGGTGTAAAAATGCTCTTATTAAAAGGCTAATGAAAATATTATACAGTTAACAGGTCTAACAACCTGATATCTATCCATAGATAATTTCACATAAATTAATAGTGATTATACTAATAGGTCTGGTTTATAATTTGGCAACAAACAGACTTATCAGTGAGTAATATTCAAGGAAGTTTAAACTTGGAATTTGGAACAATTTTACAATATTTAACAAAAACTACAGGTCTTATAAAGCTTAACAGAATACCTTAGGAACCTAAAAGTAAAACAAAGTAGTTTTTTTATTTATTTAAAATCGCATCAACTGCTTGGTTATTAGAGACTACAGTGGATTATGTGATTGTAACTGTGGGATTTGACTTGTGAAAATTTCCAGATCCAGGCCAGGAATACCTTTGCGTGGTAGACTAAAGCGCTAACCACTACACTACAGACGCGGCCACAAAGAAGTATTAATCCCAATAATGAAATCTCTGTTTTAATAACAAAAAGGCTGTTTAATGCACTAAACATTATTTGAATACTTTTTAAATGTTCCAATTCTCAGGTCTTGGGTGGGAACAGTAGACTACCTACTACATTCTCTGACTGAATGGTCTGCACGATTCATATTACTGACCAAACTTTATTTAAAATGAGAAGGTATATGGTGAAATAACTTACATTAAAGAAAAATTAGTATTCTAGGATAACGGACACAACACATCTACACATATACTTGGTCAAAAGGTTGCACAATTCAACCTTTATTAACTTTAAAAAAATTTATTTCAAAGAAAAGTAGCTTTTTCCACCTTCTTAACACTTAACACAACTTGTAAATTAGGAGTATGGCAGAAAGAATATTGCAAAAGTACATAAAACAGCTCGCAAAGGAATTGTGTTCTAAAGAAATATGTTGAACAGAATTCTTAACCCTCCAGATTAACTATTGAATAGAGGAATCATTATAAAATTGAACTAGCTTGATATAACTGCAAAAAAAAATATCAGAGTTTATGCAAAAAATACATTTATTACTTGGTGATTAACTTCAATAGTATAAATTACTAGACAGTATTAAGCAATATTGGATTGTTAGTTGATCAAGCAAAATTAGTTTACAGTACATTATGAAAATTATATGTAAATTTTAATTAAATAATAACCCATTTTTCGTCCGATCACTTAAAAAATAAATAAATATTTCACCAAAAGGTTAAGGACAAATATAAAGTGAGGTTATACAACCACGGCACCTTAATTGGAACTAATGAAATATTTACCCAAATTTTCCACGAATCGTTCGATGCATTATAGCGTTTTATCAATACACTAAAAAGTTAATTCCAACACATTACTACAGCCTACAAACAAAATCGTAGTTCATTTAGTGCACCCGGCCCAGAACACTAAAACATATGATTACACCTTCATGGTGTCATTACTCAAGAAAATCAGTAGAGAAACTTTCGCTACTAGTTCATGGGCTGCCTTCGAGGGAGGTTGCCGAACTGTAAAAGCCGACCTCACCATACATCTGACACCATCAACTTACCTCCGTTTACATACGTTTACTTCAAATAAGTTGTAATCGTCTAAAAACATTGCGCAAATGGTACTTTAAAATTAAAACATCTGCACATTATTTTGAAAAAAAAACCATTTTATAACACTCTTTACGGGTTAATTTTTTAAAAAGAATGTATATTTTCCTTTTGCCTACGATGTGAGGACAATTATTGGAACGCGTACTATTATAGTACGTCAACAGATTAATATTTATCTACTGACATTATGTTAGATATGGTGCAAAATTCTGTTAATTTTTTTATAAAATTTGGCTGAAGGGTTCCAAAAAATTTGTTAGCGCCTGTAATAGCCGGGTCAACAAGACGTAATTTGTAGTCTACCCTAGTATTTGCCATTGAGTACACCCGCGTACTACAGCTACCGCACTCTATCGGATTTTTAGTAACTATTTTAGTATAACCAAAAACTATAGTATAATATAAATAAATAGTACAGTCGATTCCGGATAATTGGTCCGCTGGTTAATTGGGGCAGCCGGTTTTTTGGGGCAGTTCTTAAATGGACAGAAACAGAACGGGATTTTACATTGATAAGTACTCCGTTTATTCGGTCCATAATGCCGCTTATTGGGGCCAATCTGATGTATGTACAATATATGTTTTATTAAAACCATTACAGGCCAGCGACGAACAACACGCGGTTCTAAGCAGCAAGATAAGATAATGGGTAGTAAAGGTAGTAAACACGACAGAAAAAACAACAGTAATCACAGATCAGTCATAACGGAGATGTTATTTACAGTACAATGTGTAGGTTACATAATCGTCATTGCACAAATTTCAGCAAGTCATATCCACTAGTTATGCCCAACCTTACAAGCTGTATAGCCTCCTTGCAACTTATGGTTAGTTGTCACTTGTCATTGGTACATAGAACGTTCGTAATTCTATTCTTCTAATCAGTTTTTGTGATTTCATGTGTACTGTAACACACTATTTTTCGAGTCTGGTTGTTTTGTTATCTGTAGCTTACTATTTTATTTTTTAAAATTCCCATTCGTTCACACATTTTGTTGATATTTTTATGCGTAGGCTTACAGTACAGTACTTACTATCAACGTCTTTTGTGAGTTAGTGGTCAGTGGTGTAGTGGTCAGCGCAACTGGCTACTATACCAGGGTCCCGGGTTCGACTCCCGGTCAGGTCTGGCATTTTTTCATCTGTAAATCACCACATATCATTACCTACGCACAAGCCCAAGGCTTATGTAGGCATCATCACTTAATAAAAAAAATTATAATAATAATGCAGCGTAACGATATGACTGTGTGAACGAATAAAGCTTCTCGACAAAATAAAACGTATCCACCTAATTTAAGCCAACGTAAACTATCGGAACTAACCGGTGTACCGAAAATAAAATAGGCCAAGGGTAAAAGAGAAGCATTAAAAGATCATGGAACATCTCAGAAAAGAAAACTTAAAGGAAGGATCCATTTATTGAGAAGCATTGAATTAATGGTTCGCCATTGTAACTTTGCAAGATGATAGTGTCCATGGTCCAATGATTAAAACCAAGGCAAAATATTTTGCTAAAAAGTTAATCATTGTTCCGATACCTTTTTATTTTTTCGTGTGTAGCTATATGGATAGAACTTGCATGTACAATTTATGTATGTGATAATTTTAATAAAATGCTGTATCGTATACGCCACATTATACGAATTCGTTTATTAGGGCCAGCCGTTTAATTAGGCCAAAAGCTCCGGTCCCGATGTGCCCCAATTATCCGGAATTGGCTGTATAATCAAAACTATCTTAGTATGAACAACGCTATCTATCGGATTTTATTGAAACTACCTGAGTACATTTACCGCTCTCTACCGCGCAACTGGCTTCTACGCCAGGGTCCCGGGTTCGATTCCCGGTCAGGTCTGGCATTTTTTCATCACTCATTTTCATCTATCACCGTTCTCACCATCTGCATTAGCAGTAATTGCAAAACAGTCGGACGTTAAAAAAAAAAAAAAAAAAAAATCCGTAACAAGAAAAAAACCGCAACGTAGTTCAACTATGACGTCATTACTTAGTACAGACAATTTTCTCTGAAGTAGTTAACCCAATTGAAGGCATTCCATGATAACACATAAACCTTTATATAATATGTCTATATGTGCATACTTTTATTCTAGTCTTTACCTTTTTGAATAAATTTAGTTTTTTAAATTTAACGATATACCTAAGATTTCTGTTGGAAGTCCTACCTTACCATTTCAAGATTGCGGTAAATAAAAAAGGTCCTTCTAAAAATTTCGATATACTGAAGCAAGATCGATTTAATCGAAAGTCGATGCATCGAATTCGTTTTTTTTTGAATTTTTTGTTTATTATAGTTCTTTTCTTGTGCGCTTTTAGTGCGTTGATGGTCGAATGATATGTTTAAGTTTAATTTTTCTCAGAATAAAAGTGATTCATCTATCAAAGAAGATTTGATTGAAAGTAAGTTAGGTATACCGTAAGTTATAATCTTCTGTATAGCTGTGAAGATCCTTATATACCATAACCTCAAATTTCTCATGCTATAGGTTTACACAGTACTACCTATTGTATAAGAGTATTCTAATAACAACATAACTGTTCTGTCTGTTGATATTGATTGGTTTTCTGAAGTTATTGTTATTTTGCTCAAGTCTTACCCCAATGGGAAGTGACAATTTGCTCCCTGTCAATCGTGATGTGTGAGTGTGACTCTTCTACAAGACCACACAAAATTGCACTGGTTTTAAAAATGCATCTGTTTTTGGACAGTACAATAAGAGTAATAAATCAGTTGTTGACAGTAAACTATCAGTTTACTATTAGTGGTAAACTATAGTAAGATTACAGGTTACAAAGCAAGCATTCTATGTCTCGCCAAGACGAGTCGACTGATCAATCCATTCTGTATCCTCAAATCTGATCTGGATGTGACACCTTGCATTGTTTTAGTGATGATTGATAACTTGTGTTAACTGCAAACTTTGTCTTTGGCTTAATCTGCTACAGCTATAATTTGAACGTTTATAATTTAATTAAAATATTATACTACCAATTCTATCGTCATGCTTGTGTTAAACTGTAGTTTATTTTTTTTCTGTAATTAGCTAAATTCTGTTGTTGCAAATTCTGGGTAATTGAGAAATTTTGTATATTTTGTAGATGATGGTTTAGAATGGATTCCTGCTGCAGAAGTATCAGTGATTTCTGATAATATTAAAAGTCATGACAACTGGGGAATACTGCAGTCCAATGGTTATGAATTACATTATATCCCACCTACACAGATCAGTTCTTTTATAGAAAGTAATATGGATATAGTAGCTGCTGATATAATACCAGCTAAATATGAAGGTAAAAACTTACTTTTGTTCATATTCTTTATGATAATAATTATTTTTCAGTTGCAATTTATTTTTGGTTTTTAATGGAAGTCAGCTACTTTACGGTGATATTGTAGACTGGTTGGATATTTTCATAATGATGGGAATAATAGGAGCGATTGAAGGAGTGCAAGGAAGGGATTAACTAAGCGTAGAGTATTTCAAGAAGTAATTTGGGTTGTAGGTGCAGATTTGTGTATGGGTTTGACAAGATGGGCCCAGAGAAGGTAGGAATAGAGGATTGCATCAAACCAGTTAAATGATTAATGACAAAAATTATTGTACTTCATTACTATGAAATGGTCTTCTATCAAGTGATTTTTAAAAGACTACTTTTAAATTGAGGCTGATGGATAAATAAGTTCCTGAAAAGAATTTAAATAAATCTCTATCTTAATAGAGATTATAATAATAGATAATGATAATAATAATAGATAATGATAATAATAATAGATAATGATGATAATAGAGATTAATAGAGTTTTGCACTCTGACAAAAAATGACTAAATCTGGTTCAGTGGCAAAAACATTTAAGCCATGGAAGTTTGAACAACAGATACAATTTTTATTGGGGTACATGACAAACAGACAGACTAGTGGAAATATTTCATGTGAAGTGAAGAAGCTGCAGAACACACTCCTAACAATGCCGAAGAACATCATGGCCCAACTGAACCTGTTCAAACTTCTGAAGCCAATGATGATGAAACGGGTGAAGCAGAAGCTGAGGACCTCCACGTCAAAAGTACTTCACATGGAACATTGAAAAGCACAACTATTAATTGTTGATTAAAACATTACGACATCAACAAAGATCACACGTTCGTGAACAGAGACGCACCACTTCTAACGAAACGAACGAAATATTTCAATTTTTTGTGTTCGTGTACAATTCCATAAAAGAAGTACCCTATTTAAGCAAGTTGAGAATGAAAAGAAAAATTTTGATGTTGTCTCAGAAGAAGAAGAGGCCTTGTGTATTGCAATCAACCTTCTCCGCAAGTAGTAGTTTCACAAGAACTTCCGCACCTGCACCACTGTCTGAAGCGGATTATCAAGTACCGTTTAGGCAATCAAGTACCGAGGAAGGCAATATTACACCTTATCAAGAACATGGTGAAAAACATTCATTACTAAACTTGGACGGTTTTATGCAATATGACTAAACACGCCAAACTTTGTTTTTACTTCATAATTTTATACCTTTTGTTCATTTTTTTGCATTTTCTACAAACACGGTTTTACATTGTTCGTATGACAACCTAATAAAATCATTATTGCATGAATAAAAATACTTTTTTTTGATTTAATACTGTTTCATGGTGTAGTATAGTTAACGCAAACATGAATACTATAGTAATTAACTATACGTAAAAGTAATGTAATTTCGGAAATTCTTGTAGCTTACCTTAAAAAAATAGTTAACTTTTCCTGCATACATCTCTGACAGTTGCATCCTTTTCGGAACATGTCACCTTCAATTAACGAGTGAATATGTATAAACTGTTCCCTTGTAAACCTAGTGTAATTCTTAAATGTAGTATCGTCAAACTCTAGCATTAACTTGAACTCACCATGCGTTTTATGTTTTTTATAAAATTACATTGCCACAAACTTTTCTTCCTTTGCTTTGAAATACAATACAGTAAAATTAATTCTTCTATACTGGAATCGGATGAATCCGATTCTAACCTATCACTCTCACTAAAATGATCCATCGTGCTAAATGGCCAAACATTAACTAATATCTAAACCTGAATAAAATATTCTCCTGTCCTGCATCACCAGTATATGCAGGGAGAAATGTTTGCTTCGCCTGCACATGTCTGTCTCAAACGCACTGTGTCACCTGCGCTCCAGTATACGCCTGCCCTTATGTGCATGTGATTTTTGTCAGGCTGATACATTCATACAATCTGACAATGCTGGCAAACATTCTGATAGGTCTAAACGCATGGAACAGCAGAGCTCACCAACGGTGAAAAGCATTATAGGTCAATACTTGCAAAAAACTGGTAAAAATATTGTCAGTACTGGCGATCTGAGCAACAAAGCATTACAGACAGAACAATTTTAGACAGACTACGTGTTCTTTCGAAGTACAGAAAATTTTTGTGGTTTATTTTAAGGTTTCACATCTTTTTCATCACTTTGAGTGAGTCAAGTGATGAAGAAATGCTTCATCTATACTTATAGCTCTCTGACAGTTGAACGGTATAAGATCCCAACAAAGAAAAAACCACAGAAAGTATTGGGTTCATCCATACAATCGAAAGAATATACTATGCAGGCTATTAGTTGCAGCCAAAGAACCAAATTATATTGTTTTACATAGGTACCCTGCAGTTTTTAAAAATTAATTTTGTAAAATCAGTTATTTTGTTGAAGATAAAATAAATCAAGTGAATAAACCAGTATTAGATACAAATTATTTTAATAAAATACCACTACATACCTGTCAAACTTGACTTCTATTGCCATGCTGTGTCTGTCACATTATTTTGGGAATACTCCATGGTAGTAAAATCATATAAAACATGTTTTTTTCCACAGCACCCAGATATTATATAACATTAAACACCTCCATACCAACAGGTGTTATAGAAGCAACCTGCACTACAGGTTGGTCAGATTGATTACGTTGAGCCGATCGATGATAGATTGCTCATATTGCTCATTGGTGGGTCACCACTGCTTTATTTAGGAATATTGACAGGGACAGGTTATCATATCGCTCTTGCATTGTATCATGTGCAAATGACCTTAGGTGGGTAGAGAAATGCGACGTGTAATTGAAACTTAAAAGAATTTTGAGTTTGACTTACTGGTGTGTATGTTTCATTTACTAATTACTACTTAAAAAAAATGATCTGATTATAAAACTTACTGTAAGTGATGTAGGCATAAAAAAGTGGTTACCAGTGATTTATAAATCTTTTTTATAATGTTTAATCATTGAAATTGTCTTTCTTCCAGGTGGATTTAAAGTATGGGATTGTACACATCATCTTCTTGATTATTTGACAAACAGTAATTGCCAAATAAATTTAAAAAATACAACCGTTTTGGATTTAGGGTGCGGAAATGGTTTGTTAGGAATTTTAGCATTAAAGTTAGGAGCTAACTCTGTTCATTTTCAAGATTATGTAAGTAAAAAAGTTTTTTAATATATTTCTACAAAATAGCAATTTATAATAACTTGGTTAACCTGTTTACAAACTTGAGTAAAGTTCTGTCCCAATGTAATTGTTTTAATTATTTTTTTCAGAATGAAGATGTTATTAGGATTGTAACAATACCAAGCGTCTTAAAAAATTTAGAAACCATTAATAGAAATTCAAGCGATTGTAAATGTTTTCCAGGAGACTGGTTGTCATTCAGTGAACTGAATAGTGACGTGTAAGTATTTCAATTAATTAATCTAGCTGCTGATATTTTAAAATACCTGCAGTTTCTTTCTTCACTTCAATAAGTTAAGTTTTAATTTCTTCCTCTTCTTCTTCTTGTCGTGTCTATGTGGTTTGGATGTTGGTGATAATTATGGCTATTTTGACCTTATAAGTCGCAATACGGAACAAACCGTGGAGCTCTTACCAAACCAGGTCCTCAAATTGGCAAGCCAGGAAATTCTTCTTTTACCAGGATTCCTCTTTCTCTACCTTCCCTGCAGGATGCACTGCAGTATGTAGATCATATCTTTTTTGATTTCTCATATGATCGAGGTACTGCAGCTTACGACACTTAACAATTTTGACAAATTCCAGACCCGTGCTCGTTCTCAACAAAACTTTGACAGTAGTGACTCCCCATCCACAAAATTCTCAATATTCACCTATACAACCACAGTTCAAAAGCCTCAAGTCGATGTGAAGTCACTCTCTTCAAGGTTCAAGTCTCAACACCATACAGAAGAACAGAGAAACACATAGCATCTCAGAAGTCATATGTTCATGCCGAATGTCAGGTCATGGCTCCAAAACACTGAACCCACTGCATTGAAAACCCCGCTGGCCTTTCCAATACGATATTTTCCTCTGGAAAACCCTATTGTTCTTTGTCTTTCTGAATTTTATCATGTAGTACATCTTTGTCTGTGTTATTAGGATCATTTTATGTTCTTTTGAACCATCTTTGTTTGCTTTTGTAAGTCTTTTTTTTGGCTCATCGTTTCTAGATGTCCATGGACTCTCATGTTTCTCTTTCTTACTCCATCTGGTGTGTTTTCGATTTGTTACAATATATCTCTCTATCTCATGAATTCCTTGTCCATTATTTTCCATAATTATTTACAGATTCAGTTTTACTGAACCTTTTATTCTCCTTCCTATTCTTTCTGATTTTTCAAATTCTTGCCTTACACCTTTTATGTAATAGTTTAGGTTTCTATCACATATAATGTTTCTGGTAATACTGTTGTTTTATGGTGTCTGATTTTTGTACCCCACAACTTTTATTTTTGTATGTAGTCTGTATTGATCTGAATTTAATTTACTTGTTCTGATTTATTTTTTATTTAGGTCTTCTGAAATTCTTTCTACTAAATATTTGAATATTTTAACTTTGTCTATTTCTATTTTATTTACTAGAAACATGTTGTGCCTTGTGTATCCTCGTGAATAACTTTCTGCATCTTGTTACTAAGATAATAAATTACCGATACAGTGTATTTTGACAAATTGTCATGTTTTATAATTGCAGGTATGATATTATTCTGACTTCTGCTACTATATACAACACCAGTAACTATAAAAAACTTCTAAAAGTTTTTAAGAAGAAATTAAAGCCAACTGGTTTGGTGTATCCTTTTATCACTTTAAAATGGGTTGTGTAAAAAAAAAAGAATCAGTGGTTTCCTTGCCTAGTGTTACTTAACATTTTGGAACTAAATGATCTATATTTAATTTACTTGTTCTGATTTATTTTTATTACATAGTTTTTATTTTTATTAGTATGATGATGATTTATTTTTTTTTTGTTTATTTTTTTGGTACTTTGGTACTTAGGGTCTTATGTTGAGCACTTTGTCTTCTGTAAACCAAATAATTGTAAGAAATCTGAAAAATTCTATGTAGATCCTAACAGCTAAAGATTTCTAAACTAAAAATAATTATGCCTTACGATTGAAATGGTTTTTTACAACATATTTTGTCCTTGTGACACTGTAATAAGGTAGTCTTCTTTAAAATTACTGGTTCAAGTAAATAAAATGGAGCAAACGCTTCTAAGCGTGAGCCACAAGATTAAGCTCCTGAATGGAGGGTGGAAGCAAGAGAATTTGCTTTCTTTGTATAATTTTTTGTTTCTTGAAAAGCAGCTGTTTCATAAGATTTAAATTTTTTATGTACGTCTGCTAATAAGCTTGTTTCACTTTTTTGAAGGGTATGTTCAAAACTATCTTTTACTTCAATTTTTTTTTATAAAAAAATATCCTTTGAGCAATATTTTTGGGCATGAGGTTAACCTTTTGTTGTTTATTCATGTATTATATTTTATAATAATATTATAAATTCATTCACAATAAATTAAAGGATTTGCTTCAAAAAAGTAAAGCATAATCATGTGCTCAGTTTTATCCAAATGGGGCAGTTATACTTACTCAAAATAATTATAACATTTTAATGACTGAAACGGTACTTCTGAATTATCTGTTTTGTATAGTAACAATCCCTTCTTAGTTTTTTAAACTGTTAATAGATGCATGTAAAAAGTACCAACTAATAACAGATTTAACACTATTACTCAATTACCACAAAATAAATAGTGAATTAAGAGAAATTGGATTCCCCAGAGAAGTATAGTTCAGGTAGTCTGCCTGGATGATACCCTTAGTCAGGACTAAATAGGACACAACTCTGTATTGTTAATTTATAGTGTTGTTCTTAAACTGTATTTGAAAAATATTTATGTTGTTTTTTAATTGGTTCTTCATAAAAACGTTTTATTCAATCATAAATAAAAACATATTG
The DNA here is from genome assembly GCA_035578175.1 of Catonia carolina. NCBI lineage: Eukaryota > Metazoa > Arthropoda > Insecta > Hemiptera > Achilidae > Catonia > Catonia carolina. The sequence goes on from JAQMRL010000002.1 coordinate 68,965,929, forward strand.
AGCATGGTTTAATTGATGAAAAATAATGGACATTTAATGTTTATAGTAGCTCTTGTTAACGTCAGTACTTACTTAAAAATGAATAGTATTTAAAAATGAATCAAGATACTAATTTCATGCAGTAAATAATTTATTTATTCATTCAATATTTTCTTCAATAACATAAAAAGTCTTGTTGCTGCAAAAACTTATTATTTCGGGAATGGAGGAGGGACTAGGCAGTTTGAGGAAGCACTGGAGAAAGATGGTACATTTCAAAGTGAGGTCTTATGGGCATCTACTGATGGTAAGTATGAAGTCACATTACTAAGAAAACTGTTTAAATACTAATGCTAGAGTTTCTAACAATATAAATGCAAGTGCTTTCTGTTGTTGGTTTTAAAAAAAAGCTGATCCAGCAAAAGTTGTTGAGATGTGCTGAGGTACTAAGAACATGTTTAAGAAAAATATCTGTCTTAGTTATCCATGATCAATTCTTTTATACAAGCACATCCATAGGCCACAAGTATTGTAAACTTGGTGTCATTAAAAAAATATCAGTCATTGACTTTTGTAAAACTAACTTTCATGCTCTCATAAAAGTTACAAAGCTATGAAAACAAAGTATGGATTGAAATTGAATGATGATCTCTCAAGAGTTGTTTCTGTAGCTAAAAATAAGAAAAAAAGCTAAAAATAAAGCTAAAAAAAAGAAAAAATGTTAGTATAAATATACATCCAGAAACATTGCCTTAGTAAAAATGGATCAACACAAAATAATGGTCTAAGGAATTGAATAATGGAAGCTGCATAAATTGTTAAGAATACTCCAGCCATTATGATTTAGGAAATAAAAAAAGTCACAGGGGGCTAAATCGGGCGAGTACGGTGGGTGGTCCAACACAGTGATGCCCTATTTTGCAAAGAACACTTTCACAAAAAAGGTGGAATGGGCTGGTGCATTGTCTTGGTGAAGCATCCAGAAATAGGTCTTCCCCAAATCGGTTTTTTCTTTTTCTCATTCGTTCATGAAGGGCAGTCAGAACCTCAAAGTAATAATGTTGATTTACTGTCTGACCTTTGGGGACCCAGTGAACGTAGACAATTTCAAGCTTATCAAAAAAAGCATCTGTTTTTGATGTTGAGGGTCGTCCAGGGGATAGGTCATCTTTGGTTGTTTCACATCCCTCCTTAAACCTTTTAAACCTCTCAAAAACTTCTATGAATGATAAATATCCACTTCCTTTAACATGGCATGAGCATCTCTGTCTGAACATGGCATTTTTCGACAAGCCGCTAGTGCAGGACTTGCGGGTGATTGCTACAATGAGACTGAGCGATTTACAACCATTCCTATCGGGTTCAGAGTCAGGGAAGCATCAACAGGCATAACATGTTCAAACCTGGTGTAGCGTGCTCGCTATCTGCCGGTAGCAGCACTAGTCCAGTTATTTAATTCCCACACCTCGTACATTTAAATTTAATATAGTGTTAAGTTCTGTGGTGAATGAAGTGAAGGTGTCATTTTCAGAGTGGAAAATATGTGCTTTTCAGAGGGCCCGACATGCTAATAAGCATATTTTTCCTCTCAGTGAGGTAGGCAATGGTAAATCACCTCACTCCTCGTTTTACTTAGTAAAACCTCTACAGGTTCAAACCAGCCTTTTGGCTGATGACCTAAACAACTGTGTTAAGTTATGTGAAGGCTACATTGTTTGTGAAAGTATTGGAAAATAAAATTGGTAATTTTTACTCATTTATTTATAATTTGGGTATTGTAACAAAAATATTATTATTATATTATTTATTTTTATTTAACTTTCAGGAGTTCAGCAAGAGATTCTAAAAGTAACAAACAAACAGTAAAGAAAGATAAATATGCTAATGTGAATAAGTTCAATAATATTATGAAAAGTATAAGGGACATTGTTACGTTTAAAGGAGAATTAGAGAATTGACTCTTTAAGCAGGAAAACATGATAAAAATGATAAAATTTAAAACATTGTTTGAGAAAAACTGTTCTGATATTTAACAGCAAGACAAGTTATTTTTCTATATACGTAAAGTAAGTATTTTTTTTATCTGTGTGAAATGTTAAACTAAAAATCTGCTATCTATATAATGTGTGTGTGAATCTGATGTTTGTAATTTTTAATATCTAATGTAAAAATTTTTATTTTATAAAAATAAAATGGTGCTGTAGCCCTGGTTAATATTAAAAAAGTGATTACTTTACATTTTTATTGTATTTTTCTCTTCTGTTGTTTAAATATTTCACTAACCTAATGTATTTTCTCCTGCAATTTAATTTACTTTGAGTTCAATATTTGTATTAGTTGAGAGATCAACTAAAGAGAAATACTTAAAAGGTTGGTATTGGTGTGCACTGAATAAACTGCAGAATCTGTTTGTATGAGCACAAAATACAAATCTATGATTGACTGACTCATTCACTTATCATGAAATCTCCAGAATTACAAAACTGTAGTCAAACTTAAAATTTGGTATGTACGTTCCATTTTGGGCATAGGTGATTGCTAAAATATCATCTTTACACTTTCTTACATCTCAAGGAAGAAATGGAAACACTTAAAATATTGTGGGTATTGTATACTCAAGTCTGTGGGGAAAATTTAAAGTTGCCAACTGAAAATTGTAAAAAGTTTTTTACATGTTGAGGTGAACAGAGGTACCGATTTTGGGTGTACTCCAACTGCATTGAAGAAACATAGATTTATGTCAATTGCATCATTCATATACTCAATCTTTATTATTTATTCAGTGATTCGTAAGCTAAATATGTTTTAGTTTGTTACAGCTGTATAAAATTTTAGATCTCAACATTCTGTTTTAAATTACAGTATGATATCCAAATGAACATTTAGAAAAATCATTTTTAAATTTTGGTATCAGCTAATTAAACACAGCCTTCACTGTAGCACTTATAGGATTGGTCTGAGAGCTAATAGAACATTCAATAACACTGCCAATGTGCCATAGGTTGAATAAAAGCTAAAGAAAATAAGTACAGTATGACCTCGACTGACGCGAGGGATGCGTTCCGCAAAATCATCACGTAACTTGGATTGTTCTTTGGTTTAATCTTAAGACATTCGCTAATTGTCCGTAGTGTTGATTCACTAACCCAGTCGTTCCTTTTATGTTCTTACCGTCTGCATTAGCAGATATTGCAAAACAGTCAGACGTAAAACAAAAAAGATGGTCTTTGTTTTTTCACTCCTTTCGTAAATTTTAACGACATCTAATTTTTCCTTTAAAGTAATCACTCTCCATTTTTATAATATGTACTCGAACTCATGTTGTACACAAAGTAACAACAAAAACAAGAAAACAAGACCTGAAAATTGTAGCACGATTTAATCTACGCAACCTTGCACATTTGATATTTTTAACGCACTAATCAGTACTAATGTTTAGAACAAAAGGAATCAAGATAAAATAAAATTCCAGCGTAAAAATGGGGGGGGGGCAACTACGATACCGGTTTTAAGAGGAATTAGCAAAACAGTGGTCATAAATGTAAACATCCGTAAGATAAGAATAACTATTGTACACAATACAGGGGGGGGGAATATAACTGTGTTCAACAAAACCGCGCTAACGTGAATCACGCAAGTCGAGGTCTTACTGTATGTACTTTTCTGTCATCAGTATGTTGACTGGTTTGATGCAGTTATCCAAGATTTTTATCTTGCACGAGTCGTTTTATATCTACATACCTGTAGTAACACCCTACATATCTTGTAATTTGCTTTAAATATTCTAACCTTTGCCCCTCCCCTACAATTCACTCCTACAATATTACTCTACATTACTTATTACTTATTTTGTCCACCCACCTAATCTTTAACATTTTCCTATAGCACCACATTTCGAAAGCTTCTATCCTCTTCCTTTCTACAGCCCTATCACCCATGTTTCTCTCCTGTATAATGCTACACTCCAAACAGTGTTTTAAGAAATTTTTCCAAATATATTAATCAATGTTTGTAGTCCAGTGAGCTGTTTTTCATTTAAAAGGCCTTTGTAGCTTAAATAATCCTACTTTTGATATCACTTGTGCTTCTACCATCCTTTGTTATTTTACTCCATAGATAGCAGAATCCCCCAACTTCCCATACGTTTTTGTTGTATGTACTATGTTACCGTAAGTCTAACAAACAAAGACACTCTCTTTATTGCCTTAGTTATCATCTGCCACCAACATGTTAATAAAAATATAAGCTTCTCTGAATTATTTTAAAACGAAGAAGTAAAATATCCATGAGTGTGAAGTGAAACAAAAAGGATTTGCTAGTATTTTTAAGAATCAAGATGGAATTTTTGTCACAATCGAGACAAAATGCAAACCAACACCACACACCAACCAAACCACAGTATTTTATCAATAAATTTTTTTTTATATCATAATTTTTTATTTCTTTAAAAATACAAATTATGTTTACTTAAGATATAATTTAACAATACTTGATAGTAAATACTTTCAGCAGACTCTGGCTCAAGATAGTAAATACAACACTTCAAAAACCATTTTGATAATACTACAATATGACCTATTCTACCCATTATTCAGCATAGCTAATAATTTTACTATATGTTTAGATTCAAGAATTAAAATAATAAATTATATGATATAAAATGTATAAAAACACGTTTTAGTAAAAATTATCACCTATTATTGGAAATATCCTGTAAATACTTTTGTACGGTATAAAAAAATGGAAGACATTTTTTTATGACTTTGTTGAAGGATTTAACAAATTACAGTAACGTCATGTACTTTATGGATATAATCTTTCGTATACCCAACCACCTTTCCCCATATGGGTCGTAGTGTTATCGATAACTTCATCACCTTTTAATTTTCTGAATTTTATTCGATCATGAAGCCGGTTGCTCTGGCCTTGCCAGAATTCTATACTGTCTGGTATAAGTCTGTAGCCACCCCTGTAATTAAATAACATAATTACTCATCTGTTAAAAAAAGTGAAATTTTTGTCAGCCAATGACAACATAAATTTTATTTTTTGAGAAATCATTGATTCTGTTATCATCAGAGATTTAAATGCAATACACCCACCGGGTTGGTCTAGAGGTAAAGCCATCGCCAAAATCAGCTGTTTAACAGCTGGTTTTTGGAGATGAAGGTTCCTGGTTCAAATCCCAGTAAAGGTAGTTTCTTTTATACGGATTTGAATACTAGACAGTGATTACCGGTGTACTTTGATGGTTGGGGTTTAATTAACCATACCCTCTCAGGAATTGTCGGCCTGGGTCTGTACAAGACTACACCTCATACACATCATCCTCATCTCATTGGGTCATGGGGTTGCTTATTGTTCTAAATTGAACAGATTGCAATGTACACAAATTAGGAATAAAAAAAAGGCAATAAGATGACAATTACTGTTTTTTTCAAACATAGTGGATGTTTAACATTGCAAAACACTGTATTTTTGGTATACTAGTAACCATGAAATTGCAAGCCTGGATTAAGTTAGACAGTAATGCAGTGTTGCCGTATTTGGCAGAGTGGGAACAAACTTTTTATCTTTTATTATTATCTTATTATCATAAAAACTAGAAATTTAATTTTGTTCTTGCTTCAGGATTGTTAGACAAATTTTTAAAAACTTATAAACATTACTGATTATTTCTTTACTTTGTTTTCTAAGGTCTTTCTTTCGATAACGACGGTCGCTGTTTGGAGTCGATTTATCGGGTTGTTCATCAAAATCACTGAATTCATTCATATTTACAACTAAAAATACATTTAATACTCTGAAAAATAACAAATAAAATTTTAAAACCTTTTAACGAAAGACTGTATTAAAAATAATTAAATGGTAAGCTTTTAAATAAACAAATTTTTAAAACAAAAATTACTAAAAAACAGCCCACAAATGTTACGAAACGTTGTGTACGTCACGCTTGCATTGAACTGATTGAGAAAAGCAATTCCAATGCCACAGGCAGGGAGGGTGGAGTGGCAACACTGTAAGGCGGGATGGGTGGAGGTACATGACTGCTTGGTTTACTAGGAAGCTTGCAATTTTATTGTAAATAGTATAACATAAATACATCTATTTGTCGCATTAGTTTAAACTTGTAACATATCAAATTAGATAATGGATTGAGAAGGTAAAGCTAGTCACCGGCAAATCGAAAGAACTGTTCTAGCATTGAAATGCTATTTCCAACCCTTATCAATGTACCACTCTGAGCACAGAATGTCCTGTTACAGGTTTTTTTAAGTTCAAAGATTGTGGAAAAGATTAAATACAAAAAATGTGCAACATGTCAAATGTTTTTGTACTATCCTTGCATATTTGTAGAAAACTGATCAGGAAAACTTCTTATTTTTTTTATAAACACACAAATTCACCATCGCACTATCATTATAATACTCATGCACCCATATAGACCTCACTTTATTCACAATTGACTTCTGTAAATAGGGAATACATTCACATACAGATAATTTTCTTGTGAGAGACATTTTGTACAAAGTAACTACTGACACACGCCAGCTGTGAATGGAATAAAATACTACATCCAACAGTGCGACCGTTATATCGCCAATCACCAGCCTCTACCTTCTATCCAACAACCTAACCACTACCCTCCTGCAGTACAGCCCATGGTTTACAGAGTTCTATTGAGATACACTGCTGACCTTAATGCGGGCAAGTTCAACTGTATTTACATGATGTCATTAAATTCTTCTTCTTCTGCCCTTTAGGATTAGGCATTCCTACCTGTTCTGAACCTCTAAAATCTGCCCATCTCTTCCTCAGGCATCCTCGGTTTCTCCTTCCCTCCAATTTGTAACCCAGTGCTTAGTTATCCTATTCTCGCTCATCCTGTCCACATGCTCTATCCACTGTAATTTATTTTCCACTACCCTATCATTTATGGAGAAGATGTTAAGCTTTTTCCTTATCTCTGTATTCCTAAAACGATCTTTGGTTATAAAATTCTTACATTTAATAACATTATGTATTTTATGTTTACATATCTATCGACTTATTATGCTTAAGTGAGTATAATGTACCATAAACAAATTGTTGTATTTCACATTTAAAATATTTTGACGGTTGGAATAAACAACTGCACATAATCAAAACTGCAAATGACAATGGACTACTGTAATGTTTAAACGTTATGATTTAAATTAAGGTTAATTTCTGTAAGTTATTTCAGGTTTCAGTAAAGTATTTGAAAACTTACCAATGACTTGGTTTAACAACATCTCCACTACCAAGACTTTTAAGCACATTGTCCATTTTTTCTAGCATGACATCTCTACTTGCAACGACTTCACTTTGCTTGCTTACACATGCACTAATCTGACTATCTTTTGGACGAGTGTGAAAATAATCATCAGATTCCTGTTCGGTAATTTTCACAACTTTTCCTTCAATACGAACCTGCATTAAACAAACTGATAATAGATGATACAATAAATGTTGAAAAATTGTGCTCACTTTCTAACACCCACATACAGTTTACAACTGAAATCAATGTACTGATATAAGAGCAATGTTGTTAATGAAAATTTGTCAATGATTTCATATTTATACTATTTTTCAAGGCTGATGAGCTCTGAACGTATGCATTGCTCCTTACGCACTTTATAGCTAGCCAGTGACTTGCCAGCAACATTGCCAATACTTGCTCTTGTAGTTCTGTTAAATTAATCGATGTGTTCAGTACAAGATGCAAGATGAGAGTGAACTATTGCGGCTCTTACACGCATGTGCGCGTAATGTTTGTCAGGTACAATCTGACAACGCTGGAAAACGTTCTGATTGGTCTAAACATGTGGAACAGCAGAGCTCATCAACCATGAAAAGCATATTAGTCTCATAATAGAGGTGTATGCTGGGAGAGACAAGTAGAGATAGATTGAAAAATGGTATAATTAGGAAACAATTGGGATGGACAGCCTGGTAAGGAGAAATTATGTATGGTTAATAACATTCATAATTAATTTTGGAAAAATAATTACATTTTTAACTCAAATACATATAAATTCTTATAAGTGAGCTTGTCGACTCGGAATGATAGTGTGCTGTTTGCAACCAGTAAGCTTTGTGTATGTATAAATTAGCCTGTGGTTAAATCACAAGTAAAAATAACAATGTTAAAAGAAAACCATAACCTAACTTTAATCACGAGTGAATGAGTTTAATGAAAGTCACTAATAAAATTGATGCTAACGATTTAATTAAGCTCAGTAGAAAAAATGCTTAAAATAAAAGTTGTAGGGTTTTTAATTTTCTATAATTTCATACATTTTTGTACTCAGGTTACAATTTTAAAAAATATACCCCCATTCCTTTACAGATTTCAATGAGCAAAATTTGAAAAATCACTGATAAACTAAGCACTACAAAAAGCCTTGAAATAAAAATTTTAGTTTTTGTAATTTTCTATAACTTTGATTATAAACACATTTGCCATAAAATTCATATTAAGGCCGTAATCTTAAAAAAGCTATTTTTTCCATGAAAGCACAGCCTCCCCATGAGATAAATTGTAGTAATAGCAAAAAGTGAAAAATTGCATAAATAAATTACTACTTCTGGTTGATCAATTTTGATGAAAATGTTTGTGCAGGAGGTCCCCTCATGGTAATTAACTTAAGTTCCAACTTTCAATTTTTTCCACGGTTTTTGGGTTCAGTGGATACGAATACATAAGATTTTCATTGAAAATTCAATTTCAAAAATCAATGAAAACATAACTTTTCTTACCTACATTTCATTTAGGGCAAGAGAAAGTAAAATAGGAATTGCTATCGTTATTCTCACTAATAAAAAAATAAATGTTTTATCAGTAGCTCCTTTATGTATAACCAAGTACTAAACATTTAAAAATTACAGGATCTTACATAGACATACAAAGCCATTACAAATTCAACGAACTAATTTTATAAACTAATTCTCTACAGGACTAATACTTACGGAACGTTTGAGTGGTTCCCAGTAAAATGTTAAAGCTGCTTGAGGATTTTCATCCTGAAATAAAATATACCGGTTAAATAAAACACTGAAAATAATTATTTTGTGAACATGTAAGATAACAGATTATACTTATATAATAAAATAACACTGTAATAAGCTGTACATATTAAAATATGATTTCATATAAACTTCCAGTGAGGATCAGAAGATTTTATACAAAATTTTTTTCAATCCCAAAAAGATCTGGATATTCTAAATAGTTAATTATTTCTGTCAAGGTTTTTCTCCTGGTGCCCAGTACGTCTGAAAGTAATCTAAATGCAGAAATATAAATGAGTAGATTAGATAAAAATATGTCAAAATACTAATGAAAGTGCATAATACAGTGCTGTTACATATTGACAATGCACTACTGTAAAAAGGACAATCATTTTTTGACAATAATGTTTCGACAAAAGCTTTTGTATGGGTTGATTTTTATAATAATCTTTCACACAATTGCTGCTTTTCTAGACAGGTAGATAATTGTAGAATCTGACAATTATTTATTTTTCTATAAATTCTAAGGTAGGGTACAAAAAGAAGCCACCTCTTTGGTTGGGCAGTTCAGTAGTGTCCAAGTCTTGAAGGTGAATGTTGGTCGTACCTTTGTAGTGAATTGATTTTGGATAGGTGTGTTAAAACTAGTTGTGAATACCAACATTCATTTTGAAATGCATAACAGGAAACAAATGTACTAAAGTTAAATTGTCAGAAGGATTTATTCAGTTTACCGGTTTATTTTTGTAAATGGTCATATTTCCTGAGCCATTTATTCTAAGTAGTTTAATTGTAATTTACCTGCAGTTAAAGCATAATAATTTATTGTACTTCATTAACTTGTTATAATTTTAAAAGGATGTTTTGTTATTTTATTAATAACCAGAACCTGAAATAACTGTTACAGTAATATAAAAATTATAATCTCTTTTGTCAAAAACAACAGATAAAAAAAACAAATTTAAAACGCAAAGGTACTGTAATTTTTGCTGTTAATGTTAACTGGAAAAACTGATTAAACAATCAAACCATATTCAAAAACCCAATTATAAAACAAAATACTTATTTTGTAATGGTACATATAAGACTTTTTAGCATTGCTCAAAGCAATACTGTTTTTTAAAGCAACTATTAGTAAATAAGTGTAAGATTTCTACCTAGTACTTTTGAACATGAAGGTATGACATATGCTGAAGGGTAAAGAGACAATTCTGCCTTGTAATGAAAGATTAAGCACTTACAATAAATTTGATAATGCTATTTTTTTTATGAATAATTGTAACAAAATTGTTATTACCAATAAAAGTTACTCATTTTTAAGAACATTATAAGTGACTAAAAAAAAACTAAGATAAACCAGCAATGTTGCGGACAGAAGATCTAGAACGACTGTCATGAATGTCTACAGGGCAGTGGTTAAGTGCATACATACATTTTAAATTTAATCACAAATTTAGGGTTAACAATAAGGTTTTTACTTTATAATCTACAAAAGGTATAATAATAAAAATAGAAACTGACTAAATCTTTTGCTTTCCGACTGTTATAATTGGTGAAGAATTCAAATCCTTTGTGACTACCAAAGCCTTTCAGTAACACAAATCTTGCTGAAGGTGCCCCATTTCTGAAACAAAAGTTTGAAATCTGTTTATAATCTACGAATAGTGTTTCTCTTAGAATAAACAGTGTGGTGAAGTTTTAATTTTTTTCAATTCCATATTTAAATTTACTCATTATTGATTAAAACTTGATCAAGCAATAATGAAAAAAGCAGCATATATCACGAGCTGGTCCTACTGAGTTGTAAGAACAAGCAAAATTTTATTACAAAGATTACTAATTTGACCACACCAGGCAGGTGGACTGTTAAATTATTTCCACTCAAATCTGCTAGTTCCAGGGCAACAAAAATAGTTCTGTTCCTTATCACAGGGTCAACCAACTATATGACTGAAGCATTTAACAACCGAAGAGGTACAGGTGTAAAATACACTAATACTTTTCACGGTTGATGAGCTCTTCTGTTCCATGCATTTAGACCAATCAGAGAGTTTGCCAGCATTGTCAGACAGTACGAATGTATCAGCGTGACAAACATTATGCGTGCATGCGTATAAGAACCGGAGTAGTTCACTCGTGTCTTGCATCTGTACTGAACACATCAATTATAGAGTGCATTAACATGCTTTATAATATAATCAGCTGGTTGTATGTTCGTAGGTTATAATTGTTATTGAAAGACAAAAAAAAAATTGGTGACAAAATACATAACAGAGCTATGAAAGCAAGTATTGGCAATGTTGCTGACAAATCATTGGCTAGCTATGAAGTGGATAGGGGGCAATGTGTATGTTCATTTTGTTTTTGTTTAACGTCAGACTGTTCTGCAATTACTGCTAATGCAGATGGTGAAGGATGAAATGATATTTTGTAACGTATGAAAATATGCCGTGCCTGAATGGGATTTGAACCCAAGACCACATGATGAGATGCAAGCACTTTACCAACTACGCCAATGCAGCCGGCGTACATTCAATGTACCAATGTGTACGTTCTGAGCTCATCAACTTAGAAAAATAGTGTAGTCATAGTTATCTCCTCTGAGAGTTATGAATTTCATTATACAGCCAGACACTGTGGTGAATAAAGAGAAGGTATCGTTTGCGGGGTGGAAAGTAGATGGGCCTGGCATGCTGAAGAGTATACTTTTCCACTCAGTGAGGAAGGCATGGTAAACCACCTCAGTCCTCATTTTATTTAATAAAGCCTCTAGAAGTTCAAACCAATGTTATTGTTTGAAACTTGTTAGGTTTATATGTTTTAACAACAAGATTACCAACCTAAAAATCAATACTTGCACATACCTATTTATTATCTATCGTTTAATCAAAATATTTAATACGAACTGTGGCACTGAAGAAACTGTATAACATTTTAGAAAACTGGAAATGATTTTAAAGACATTGTCTCACATATCCCTGGTTACTTCAACCAACTAACGGGTGATTCAAAAAGAGCGCCGGTTTTTAAACGGCTGGTAAATTTTTGTTTATCGGTTGGCAACATTGTTAGACCTCATTTCTATTTCGGAGAACATTCCGATTGACGATTCAGTTGTAGTTTCTCTTGTTCGCAGTATAGTACTCTCGCAGTCTGTGTCTAACCATGGAGAAGTTTACTATTGCACAACGAGTGTTAATCGTCAAAACATTTTACCAGAGTGGAGAGAGTTATGCGGCTACTGTCAGGCGACTTCGCGGTACTCTAGGACGTAATGAAGCACCGAATGAATCAACAGTTCGCAGGCTCATGAAAAAGTTTTTTGAGACGGGTTCAACAGTCGACCTTAAATGTTCTGGACGTCGTCGTTCTGGCCGAACTGAGCAGAACGTTGCGTTGGTTCGTGACAGTGTGGCTGTTAGCCCAGCAAAATCAATACGTCGCCGTTCTCAACAATTGGGTTTACGATGTTCTTCTGTACGGAGAATTCTTCGGTACGATCTCCAATATCACCCGTATAAAATTCAGTTGACGCAACATTTGAAAGTGGCAGACCACCAGAAGAGACGACAGTGTTGACTGGGTATTGAGAAAACGGCAGGATGATGACACCTTCGCAAACAAAATTGACGCCTTGTGACTTTCATCTTTGGGGTCATCTGAAGTCATTGGTGTATGCCAATAAACCCCGAAACATCAATGACTTGAAGGAGGAAATTCGACGGGTTATCGGGCAAATGGAAGTCGAAACTTGTCGTGCGGTAATATCCAATTTCATGGACAGAGTTGATGCGTGCCAGCGCAGTAGAGGAGGACACATGCATGACACCATTTTTCATACATGAAATCGGAAGGTAAGATGAACTTGTTGATGTATTTATTTTCAGTTTTTCAATAAAATAAATCTCTTAATTTGATATATCAAAACCGGCGCTCTTTTTGAATCACCCTATAGAAAGTAACTAACGTAACAAATCAGTAATTCAACAAGACCGAAATATTTCAATGATAGTTATGTATTTGTAATCAATTTGCTTTGAACTGAACAGTATTGTACACAAGATTGTTGAATAAAGAACAGTTGCATACTTATCAGCAGTTGCAAGACAGACAGCATTTGCTTCTATGATGCCTGGTGTCTTAGTAGCTACTTCCATCCAGTTTTTGAATTGTATTATTGGATCAGTGTCTATCAAATCATTTTCAGTAAATACATTATGGTTGTCATTGTATTTTGCTCGCATTTCTGAAAAAGATAAATATGTATCTGATACTGTATATCATCATTTACTGTTAAACATCTTGTGGGTAAGCGAACTGCAAACTCCTTTTAAGTCAGCACAACTGGTTTCAACTAGAGAAGAGACAAAAGAACTGTCACTGTGAACGAGTCACGGTTACTTATAAGTCACGGTGACCACAGTTATTCAGATAGGCGAGTAACCGTTCCCCAGTCACTGTTACATAGAACGCTTACTCTTCTGTCACTGGAAGACAGGATGACACGGCGAATGTTCACCGTACTATTCTACAATATAGCATAGCCTCTCGTTCCCCAGTCACAGTTACAAAGATCTCTCGTTCCTCAGTCACAGTTACAAAGATCGCTTACTCATTCACTGTTTAAGGCAGGACGACACGGCGACCGTAATTCTACAGTTCCTTCAATCACTTTTACAATAATCAGTTACTCATTCGCTGTTCACTGTCACTTTTAAGAGAGAACGAATTCTTTACCTTAGGAACTAGTGAACAAATTCACTCGCTCATTCGCTGTTCACAGTTAACAGACAAAACGACATAATATGCTTACTCTTCTTCAAGGCCCCTATGATAGCTACGTAAGACATGTTGGTCTGTTCACTGGGCTTAGTGCTCTCCTTGTCGCCTCTCCTTTGATAACCGGCACGTCCATTATTTTTTTACTTCAATCTTTACGCACTCTTCTCTCTCTCACTTTCTCTCTCCCTCTCTCAGTCTCTTCCCCTTGTTATGTTTGTCATCTACTAGACTAAACAAAACGAGGGTAGTTCCTTTACATCTCTGATCGCGGTAACACAATTACATTACAGTATTATTTTTATTGCACGCCGCGTTCTACCTAGCTATTTTATTTGTAATGTGCGTTGTTATTTTTCAGTTGTAAATATTGTTTCTTGTACTTTCTCTTTTTTATACAAAATTTTATTTTTATTACTATTTTAGGATACCTTGTGTTAATCAGTTTTAGGCTAAATTTTTATTTTAATTATATATGTAGCCCATTTTTTTAATTTATCAAAACTTCATTTATCATGAAATAACAACTGAAAACATTATTATTGTTTCATTATAACAAATGAAAAATGCACTAAGAAAATACAAAGTTATTGCTAAATCACAAGTAACTATTAAAAGTAACGGTGAACGCATAATCACTGTCACCGTGATCACGGTGACTGGTTGAAACAGTGAACGCTCTTCACTAGTTTCAACAGCTGGGGGTCCCGGGTTTGAATCCTGATCAGGTCTGGCATTTTTTTCACCTCTCGATTTCATCCCCTGTGTTTGCATTAATGTGCAAAACAGTCGGAGGTAAAAACAAGAAAAACCTTGTTAACTTTGGTACTTCAATTAAGAAGTAAAAATGGTCAAAAAGTTAACCGTGACTAAAAGCCTGCAAAAATAATTTATAAATTTTACATTTAATTGTAATTTTTTAAGCACAATTTCAATCCGAGTACAATGTAACAGTAAAAGAATCCATACATTGCAAATGATATCTTGTTTCAGGTGTAAACTTTACCTTAAGAAAATTTTTCAAATCATAAGTTCATAAAAAATTGTTAAAGATCATAATGAATCTTATCCAAAATATTTATTCAGTGAACAGAAAATTAATAAAATAAGATAATTTGTTTTATTCTGACTGTTACATACACTAATATTAATGCAAATGGCGAAGGATGATAGATGCAAATGAGTGATGAAACAATACCAGACTCCTGACATATGAAGTAAGAGATACAAGAGTGGATGATTCATAAGACAGCTTTATGACACACTGACAAAATTGTAGAATATTTTAGGAACAAGATTACAATTACTGGATGATAAACTGATATAAAAAACTGTATTTTGAAGATAGCTGCCTCTGTGACCCAGTAGAATTTCCGACTTGAAACTGGAAAATTATTACACATTCAAACTTACTATCTTAAATTCAAAGTAATGACCAAGATGTTGACTTTAAATAAACTACAAAAATTAAAACTAAAGTAGCTTTCTTACAAAAAAAAAACAAAAAAAAACAAACAAGTAATAGATTAAACTCATTTTCTAAAAGTTAATTTTTTTATCAAAGATTATTAATTTAATTTGTAATTAAAAATTTTAACCATTTTGCATAGATTCATTTTTAATGAGTAATGTTTAATTTCAGGTGTAGTAATTTTTATTTGGTGCATTAAATTATGTAAATAGATGCTATAATTAATAACAAAATATTTCTAGGTATTAAGTTACTGTAAATTAAAAAAAAAATTTTTTATTTAAGGTTGCATCAAATGCTTGATTATTAGCACTCGTGTTACATATACACAAATTGAATCGGTGAGTGGAAAAGAGTAATATTCCAAAAAATGTGAAATTGAACGAAGATAACAGTTTTGTTAAGTTTACTTCGGCGCATGTATTGGTTGATAAAAGGGAAATATTCCTTGTATCTAAAAGCAGCTAAGCTACATTAAAAATTTAGTAGAGTGGAAAAAGGATAACATTCCAGGAATATTACCCTTCTTCCATTCAATAGCGAACAGCAGTTGGACCACTGGTTTCTGTCTTATTATTATCATCAAAATGTAACTGTAAATTATTTTCAAATAAAAATAAAGTTTTGTAGCATATTGGAACATTATATTGTTTTTTCAGCTAAATTTGTCCTATTTACTTGTACCAAATCTAGAAAAAGGTGAAAAGTCAACATATTAATAATCAAAAATCAATCCCACGATTATTGTACAACAAATTAAAGAACATTTACCATTAACATTGAACATTTTACCATTAAACCAAAACAAAGTCACAAAACAGTTTTTTTTAATTTCTCGAAAATAAGGATTTTGAAATATTACCCTTTTTCCACTCACCGATTCAATTACAAAGAAAACACACAATATAAATATAGATATAGACTATGAAATCATCAATCAAACACAGATTCAATGAAAATTATACAATATAAAATGAAAAACTAAATAAAAAATAGAATGGTACAATGAAAACGATGATATGTGTTTTTTATAATAATATTAAATCTGAAATTTTATGAAAGCCAAAAAATTTATAGTGCTCTTAACTGCTTCTTTCTCTTCCAAATTCATTTTAAAATCATTGTTAATTTTAATATTAATGTTCATGTGGAATGTGTACTTTGGCACTCTCCGAAGATGCAAGTGATTATACGTGGCATGTTGCAAAGTATACAATATTGTGGTTGCTCTTTTTTCAGTAAGTGTCCGATGCATAACCAAGTAAGTCTGACTTGATCCCTTTGAAGCTCTATGTCACTTACCAAGGATAATTGAGAGCTTCTTACTATCTATATACAAATGGCAATAATGTAGTTAACTATTTAATTTTTTCCTCTGTATTTAAGCCTTCAAAAATTCTTATCACATTTTTACTGCAGTTGAAAAAATTACTGCACTTAAAATTCAACAATTTGTTCTAAAATTAAATAATAATATGGGTAATAAAGTATAAAAATTGATAAGAACAATATACCTTTTAAAGAAACATCATCTGTTTCTTTATTTGGAGACATGAAAATGGTTTTATTAATAACGAACACAGTTAATAACAGTAATTTGTAATGATTGTCAGTTAACGTTTCATAAAACACTAAGAAAAAATTATCATAACAAACTGTGTAAAAATCTTATCACCTTATCACCAATGTTCAATTATCAGTATCATTAAATGATACTATTTTATTTAAATTAGATTATGTTGTATTTTGATACTCATTTAATATGATGATATTGTATTTAAATTATCTTAATTCAGTCCACTTAAAAGTGTGTAATTAGTTACATCATAACAGAAGGCCTATTCTACATAATGTTTATTCAGAATAAATAACATTATTTTGAAGACATCAATTTTTATAAATTCACATTTATTTATAATTTACCTCATTATCTTGAAATAATAGAATGAATATTTGACATGATATTATGCAACTGTTTATTCATTTACCCTCTGTAATGAAAATATGAAACATTTATGTAACTATTATTTCTCTACACGCGCAATACAAATGAATAATAGTTAATTAATCTTTGAGCTGATGAACTTACATAGATCTAAATGAAACGTAAACAGATGTTTTTATTAAAAATAATACACAATAGTGAATTTGCTTTATTAAATTACAATAATATGACTAAAAGAAGCTTAAACATACTAAATAAAAAGATTATATAGGGTCCAATAATATTAGTTAATACCTATATACACATAACATTAAAAAAAAATATATTAAATAATCAATCACAACTACTAGACACCTGTACATTAGGTTGGTAGATAATCATTCACAAAAATATTTAGGGGTCATTCATAAACCATGTGATGATTTTGAGTGGAGGGATTTTTTGTTTTAACATCCGACTGTTCTGCAATTACTGCTAATGCAGATGGTGAAGGATGAAATGATTTTTTGTAACGCATGAAAAAATGCCGTGCCTGAATGGGATTCGAACCCAAGACCGCATGATGAGAAGCGAGCACGTTACCAACTACGCCAATGCGGCCGGCGAGTGGAGGGAGGAATTGACAAAATTATAATAGATATGTAAACACAGTAATGCATTCAGTGTGGTGCACACATGTTGTGTTGGATTCTGATCACAGTATATACTGTGCAACGTGCTGAATGTGTATAAAAATCAGTTACTTGATGATGAAGCCAAAAACTTATTTAACATAAACCACATTATTTACAACAAATTTTTCCTTTATCTTGTTCTAAATGAATATATAGGGGTATGAAAGTATTGTTTTCATGTCAATTTTTCACTAAAAATAGATGTTATCAGGCTCCTGAACCCAAAAAAACATGTTTAGTGAGTGGACTGTGTATGTATATGCATAAAAGAATGGCATATGTATATGCATGGGTATGGCATACCCATATGGCATATGGGTATGTATATGCATATCTCAAGAATGGAATATTGTATGGAGTTATAACATAGAGTCTGCGAGAAAGCTCAAAAAATAAATATTTACCTGATGGACAGGGTTGGGTATTAATTTCCAAGATCTACCTTACTGATGAATTCAAGTTAATTAATGCTAATTCAAGTAATTAAAGGCTAATTAACTGAAACTAAATTGACTAAGATCTAAAAGTAATAAAAATGGAAGAAATTGGAGAGGCGTCTACATAATGGAAGAATGTATAGAGCAACAGACCCATTATGTGACGCTTTTATTACATTTGATAATTAGTCTGTTTTTAATAAAGACAAATACATAACTACAAATTTAATTCGTAAAATAACCAAACTACAATATAATCATTCCATTCGTTTGTGAAGCGTAGAAATGAAAACAATTTGTGAAAATCGGATTGGTATCCACATAATGATTAAGTAACAAAATTTAAAATACGTTTTTTGATTGTGGCTAATGCTTTTGAATTTTCTCTAGTACCTCATATATTTTCTTGATCAATAAATCATTTTTTGTTATACCTGAAAATTGTTTGTGAACTCTGCTTTCCTGATAAAACTTGAACAACAAACAAAAATCTTAATAATTTTATAACAGTAGATACCTTTTATTGAAAGATAATTTCTCTCGTTTCTACTTGATTAAGCAGTGCAATAACTTAAAAATATATGAAAGACAGGAGAATGTGCAACAATAATAATGGCTAACAAAAAATAATTATTGCATCTACCAATAACAAAAATTATGATCACTTGTAAGCTAATTTCTTTTTACACATGAAAACAGCTAGGATAAGAGAAGAGGTCTCCCACTCAATAAAAAATAAGATACTGGTAAAATAATATTGTAGCCTACATAAAAAACCTCAAGCTTCTTATTGACAAATTAAACTCTTGTCATATTGGCTGAAATTGAAGTAAAATCCATCATATCACATACAGGTACAATAAGAAAAAAAAACAGCAAATAAGCTGATCATACAAAAATACAGTGGATCAGCAAACATCTATCGTTTCATTACATAATATAACATAGAATGCAACATTATATTCATAACATAATACTACAAGTACTAACCTCTCATGCTCAAATGGAATTCCGAATCAGTTTTATCCGACATTGTCCTCAAATAAGGTACTCTGATAAATGTCTTGCGCAATAATTTCGCTATCGACCATAACATTAAATGTCAACTATATAGGAATAAGTTTTTTCGTCCCTCAGTAAATACACCCTTCAACGGAGTACACAAACTACCTCCTCTTTTTAAACCTGTCACTACTTTTTGGCAAGCGATTTGCGATGAATCGAATTTTAACACAATCGATTTACAAAATATATCGTATATAAACAACCCAGGATTTCACATTGATGACGTCATTGACGTGTACACTGTATTTATTGTATGATGACAAAAATAGAATAACTCTTACAGTAGTTGCTTTAATAATTAAAAAAATAAATCACTTTGTATTAGTCAGACATAGTTACATTCTCCAGTGTTTAACTCTGTTGTTTGACAATTCACTTCAGAACAGTCGGCCGCAATAGTAATGTCATTAGTTCGAAAGAGGACGGACTTCACTAAATTTATTTTGATTAATGTGTAAAAAACTGATAATTTTCTTAGTTTTAAAATAAGCCAAAGATATTTAATTACGTAACGAATTTTAAAAATATTTTGTTTTGTTTAAATTTTGTATTCGAACAAGTTTTTTTTAATCAGAAGCTACAGTTCAACATTATATTTTGGACGTTTCACGACAAACAAATTTTATTAAAAACTATAATGTTCATTATAATTTATTTTCTATGTCATTAAATCTTTGTCCGAAGCCGTTCAAATAGTAGTTAGCTCTTTTATTTTTCTGGTGAAATAGTAGTACATTACCAGAATTAGAAACACTGCTTCGACTAGAAACGAATTTTTTTTTATTTCCTTCCATCCATATCTAATTGGCAGTGGCTAGCGTTCACTGCGTTTAATAACCTTGTGTTATATTGGCAGTTTTTTTGGATCTGTATTCATTGTCTTCATTTCGTTAGTAATTTTTGTTTTACATTGGAGTACGGTGATTCACTTATCACAGTTTCGCAAAGGTTGGTGATTATTAATACAATTTTGTTGATATTGACATAGAAAGTGCTACGTATCATTCTGAAATAGTTATTTCCGAAATGTAGTACGAGGAATACGATTACCAAAGCTTCCTTACAAGTTTTCCTGTACGATTCTATACCCCGCTAATATTTAAGTTTATTGTATTGTTTTGGTTAATTCCTAAACTCATTATGGTTGCTGTTTTTCAAACTTTTGTGAAGTTGCCTTAGGCGTAAAAGTGGCTTAGGTGTATTATTAATGACGTGATTTCTTTTTGTCCATTCTTGTTTGATTTGTTTCCTTGTTTCTTGATTAATTGTAAATAAGTTTACATTATTGAAGTGAAGGAAAAAGAATAAATAATTCTATTAGTTTTTATTCCAAAACAATTAAGTAGTAAAAAAATATTAAAATGAACGTTAGTGCCCCGAGTAGGTGTTTTGACATTCTAGGTAGGCCTACACTTGTGCATAACTGTTCTTGATTGTATTTATCTACTATTATTTGTTCTGTCTGATTTATTAGTTATTGGTAAGTTGAGGAAGTAATTGTTTAATCAAATTCCCTGAAGAGACGTATATATTGTCAGTAAAACACTAATTTAGCATACAATTTTTGAAAATTAGTTTAATAAGTTTAAAGGATTTTGAATACAATTTTTGGTTGTAGCCTAGAGACTTGGTGAGTGCAATTAAATAGGTAATCTATTATCTGATTCTTATACTTTTAATTTGACATGACCAAAAAATGCCTTTTAGGAAATTAGTGGTGATCAGCCTAGTACTACTGAAAGAATATTTTAAATGGAAGAAAAGTTTTGACCATTGGTCATATTTTTATTGACAGATTAAATGATATTACTAAATACTAGGAAAAACATGACAGTTTTAACTTGTTTATGCACAGTTTTCTATTATTGAGACTCTTTTGTAATATTGTATTGAATGATTTTTTTGCTAGTAGTAAAGTGTTTAACATCCACAGTAGTTTCAGTGTGTCTGTATTTTGTTACTTCAAGGTTGTTAGGTATGTGCTATAATTTGGTAACAATTTGTAATTGAAGCTTTTAACTTTAGAAAAATTTTGAGCTTCTGTTTATTTGTTGCATACATGATTGAATAAACTATTCTTATTTTCTGGTTTGTTAATTGTACAAACTTGTGTTGTGGTTGAGAACTGAATGTCTAGGGCTCTGTTGCTATGCATATTTTAGTCTGCAATAATTACTTTGTCTTGCTCTGTATAAAATTATAGGAAGAAAAGTGTTGATTTCATGTCAATTTTTTTGCGAGTGTGTGCGTGAATGTGTACATGTTGTTTTATTTTATATGCCATAAAAATAATAACCTAATTGCATTACTTAATCAGGTTGTTAAAGGAGATTCTGTTTTATACTATTCAAAAATTACGTATTAATTACTTTAGCTTGTTAAAAAAAAACTTAGTGTTGTATATTTTCTATTGGCTGGCCCATTGTCGTAGTGGTTAGCACAACGGGCTTCTATGCCGGGGTCCCAGGTTTGATTCCCGGCCAGGTCTGGCATTTTTTTATCACTTGTTTTCATTAGCATCATTATCCATAGTCTGCATTAGCAGATATTGCAGAAGTCTGACGTAAAAAAAATCTATTGTGCCATTCCAGAAAATGTATTTGTTTTTTTGTTCTATTCCAAGATGAAGTATCAGAATTACTGAATAAAAAAATTCTGCCTACAGGAAATTTTTATTTTTATTGTTATGATAGATTCAATTTCTCAAGGCCTGCGCCCTCCCTTGTACACAATACACATGTATGTGTACATTCTATCCATTCTACTTTAGTTACATGTAGAGCTGTGATTCATCTATACATTATACAATATAAAACATAAAATACTTAATAGATGATTCTCACCTGATTAAAAGAGTCGATAGGTCCTTTCGGGTATTGGATACATAATCCAAAAATGACCTATTGGCTTTTTAATCAGGTGAGAGTCATGTGTTATGCATTTGGTGGTTTTTTATGTTATATAGTTCTAAACTATACACTGGAAAAATGTTTAACAAAATTATTGACGTATACCTGCAGCGTCTTTTTATAAAGTTCATATTTTTGTTGTATCCCATTATCTGTCCGTATGCTGTCATTATTTGGCTTTAATCTGCTGATCATAGCAGTAATAATATTGTACGGGGTTGGATATTGATTCTTGATATGTTATAATGATAGATTTTTGGTATGGTTTAGTGATTAAGAAACTGTAGAATTTACTAGTTTGTTCCTGTAGTTAAAGAAGATATTAATCGTCTTGTAAATTTATTTTTATATATTGTGCCATACTTGCTAGTAGGCCTATACCATTAAGTGAATAGAAATAGATTTATTTTCTTGACTAAACCACTTTGCTGTTTAATACCTTGCTAATCTACGTGAGTATAGAGAATGTTCGAATTATAATGTATTTACTGACCCCGAAACTTGTACCCATGTGAAGATTGAAAGGTGAGGATTAAAATGTTCTTATAAATTTTAATCATGAAATCCTTAAATGGTTATACAGTAATCCCTCGTTACCTTTTCGGAGGGTTTCCCTCGTTACCTTTTCGACGGGTTACATTTCGGAGGGTTACCGTGGTTCGTAAAACCGCAGATAATGACACCTTATATGTACGACATAATGGGGGTTAGGTTCTGAAGGAAAAGTCCTGTAGTCATTTTAAGTATTTAATAGTTTCAGGAACATTTTACCATTATTATAAGCTATGAATATTATTTAATAAACACTACATTTACATACAAAATTTAAGTTGCTTTAAAATAGTTAGTTATGGCTGTTTGCTTCTTCTTTTCAAACTCCTTGTGGACTTCTTTGTATGATATAATCAGCTCCTGGAGTCCTCTTTTGAATTGAAGGGCCCTTTCCATGACTGGATCCGTCTCCAACATGTGATCAGTGAACTGCGTTGCCATGCTGAGGATTTCATTGATGGTTTGTGAAGAAATGCTTGGCTTTCTTTCAGGATCATCAAACAAACAAAGAACTGTATGTATGTACAAAGAAGTTAGACTGACACATGGACGAAAATCTACGGAGAAATTACAGTATTGCGCCTGGGCGTGTGTATGGTGGGTGGGGGTTGTACTGGCGAGGCCTGGTACCTGGTGACGTGCTCGCTACATACAGTACGTGTAATCTAGCTTGGCTCATGGCGGCCGTTGCCATACTAGTGTGTCACTCAACATGGTACGAACACCAAAACATTTATTCAAACCCGTAGGGTGACCACATGTTTTCTGTTGTATGACTTCCCCACCTCCCACCAAGTAGGGTGTACACAAGGTGAGATTACATACGTATTTTAAGGTTTTAGGCCTACGGACAAATTCCGCGGATAACCGAAAACCGCGGATACCAAGGATACCAAATTTCTTCCTGATGGGTCTACTAAATATGAAATACCAATCAAAAATAATTTTCCCTAAACATATGGCATTTGGGCCAAGGTTCACTTAATATTGAAGTCAGTTGAATATTAAATTTTGGTTTTTCTATTCATTATACAGATATTAGTTCAATAATAATTCTTTTGTGATTTAGCATTGTGTAACAATAACTAAATTAAAAAAAGATACAAATAGTTTTATTATTGTACTAAATTTTTGTTTAGTCTAGTGTAATTTTTGATAAATAAAAAATGTATACCTGCTTTGTAACTTATCAGAAATATCTTGTTATTTACGAGGCTATTATTTATAAATTTATAAAAAAAAATCAGTAGCTAATTTAATCTTACTGATCCAAATAAGTCTGCTTGACACAATTAGAATTAATCATGGTCTAATTATAGAATGAACTTAACTAATGTTACTTGATGCCAACTACATTTGTTAACGGAAGTTAATTGTGCTCGAGACATTCACCTGAGACATGCGAATGACATTCTTTCAATGTAATTTATTTGTTAAGAATTTAGAAAGTTCTAAGTATCTCTTTTGAAGATGATAAACCTTATGATTTTTTGAATGTATTTTTGGTACATTATGCCAATTTTTTTCAGAAATATGTATTATCTATGTAGGTACTTAATTATCAATGACCTCATTTAAATACAATTTGTAGTAAGATATTTAGGCTCTAATTAAAGCCCTAATTAAGATTTGAGGTTTAAGAACTCATTAGAATTATTTTATTTCAGACTGGTTTAGTTATTATGTAATTGAATTGTAGTAAAGTGTGTAAAATTGCCAAAAATTTGTGATTAATTATTTCATAAATTGAATGTGTGGTTCTCATCTTTTTGTAATTTTCAAATCTTTCAAAATCCCTCCTTACCATCATGTAGGTCCTCAGCTCTCTCCAAACCTTTAAATTACTATTTTGTTTCCAATATTTTTCCCTGATCTTTCTGTTTGATTTTTCTGGAGGGGTTTTAAAATTTCTTTTACATATGAATTATAAGCCCTATAATGAAACAGTCTAGGGAAGCAGTTGCCTCCTTATAGCCAACTTGATCACAAATTGATTTGAAGGGTTTCTCTTGCTTTCTATCACAAAACATGCCTATTTCACTGTTACTTTCCGAGATGTTTAAGGTGGTATGAAACTGTCAGGGATTAAAATCATTGCTCTACCATTGTGGCAATAAATAAACTGAAGAATGAATCCTCAGTCTCCTAGCATAAGTCTGTTCACCGATCCAGTGTCCTGCTGTGGGGTTGCTTAACAGGGGCTCCTCATTCAGGTGCTGGAGTTGGACTGTAAGCGGCTAACAGATATCTAGTAAATGTTTTCTTGGTCTATCGTATGATGGAGATGGTGTAGGCATAATTACTTATTATTACTCTCATTTGCCAGAGACAAAGGCCCTCTATGTCAATCCCCATGGTCTATCGGTAGTTTAAAAAATTATAAATTATTAATTTTGTTATTTTACGTATTGTAAAATGTCCATTGATGTTTTTGATGGCCAGTGCTTAAAATCGATTACTAGAAAGTTCTCAGTGTCATTATTTCTTATTAAGTTGTTTATTGTATTGTGGGATTTAAATTTTGGTGCATTTGTGTTGTACACTCCAAGTAATCTATCCAGGCATTTTGGGTGAAAGCAAAAGTAAAATCTGCTCAGTTAAATTCATACCTTTGGTTAGATCTTTGGGAAAAGACGATTGGTGTGTATAATAGGTTTGATTAGAGTACTAAAATGTTAAGAGAGCGCAGCTTCTTTTCACTTTAACCTAAGCGGGTTGTTGATGTGACGAAACTCGTGTTAATTCCATTTCCATTGTTTTATATTTAGTGATTAGTATGTTTTTATGTTATGTTCAAAGTGTTGCTGACTTTATGTACTCTACAATTTTCTGATTTTGTTTTCAATTAGGCTATTTTCTTGGTTTTTATTTTTTCTTTTAAAATTTTATAGTAAATATCTTAATATTTATACATTGAGATTAAAACATCATAACGAGTCTTTATAATACATCCTGTAGTATTGTATTCTAATGTATACTATTTTACTGACCTTTTGCAGCTGCCTTGGTTTTTATTTCTTTACAATTTTATTTTAAACTTACTAAATGTTTTTAAATGAATTATGCAAAAAATGTAATTTAAATGTTTCTATAAAAAAGTCTAAGGTAATGGCATTTACTGGTAAATATCCTACCAGGTCTCGAATAGTGGTAGATGATGTAGTGCGCGAACAAGTATCACAATGCAATTATTTAAGTTGTGACATTGGGTTTGATCAAGATTTGGTCATAGAGAAGACAGTTACAAATTCCAAGCAGCGTGTGGCATTATTAGTAGAAGCCTAGATAGGAAAACAAGAAAAGAAATCCAGATAAATTTTTACAAGATAATGGCTGCCCCAGTCCTACTCTATGGAAGTGAGTTGTTGATTATTTTCAGAACCCAGGGGAGCAGAGTACAGGCGGCAGAGATGGGATTCCCGTGAAGAACAAAAGGTTGCAGTCATAGGGACAAACTAAGAAATGAGGACATAAGAACAGAACTGAATGTTTACAGCCTTAATGGGAAGATTGCAGAATATAGTAATCGATGGAGGGAGCACGTAGAGGGAATGCGTGAGGGAAGGAACCACCTCAGTGTTTTGCAATACAGACCGGTAGGGAGGAGGGATGTTGGGAGGCCATGCAAAAGATGGAATAATTCAGTAGTTTGTTGCTGTTGTGAGTTGGGAATAGGCAGAAGCCTAATCCTTGATTGTGAGAAGAAGAAGAAGAAAACTTACTCACGTTTTGGTTGGTCTACCAAGTGTATAAAAGAGTAAAAAAGTGTACCAAGAGTGTATAAAAAATGTAATATAATCATTAAAGTTTGCTGTTTCTTCGGTCATATTAGTTTCTGTAAATAAAAATCCAGGCAGCTGCAAATTATTAGTAAAATAGTTTTAAAATATTTATACATGGATAATATTTTTCATTTGTTGTTGCTATGTATTTAAAAAATTACACAAAAGTGTATTTAAAAATTTTTTGTTTATAATTCTTCTGTCAAGTTTCTATGTAAACATTTAACAATGAACACACATTTTTTCACATTACAAATGACATGCATTTAATTTAAATTAAATATTTACCATAAAATATTATTCATAAATCTGAAAAAACACAGTGAGTTGTTAGTTTCCTAGACTTATTTTATTTTGTAATGTATTTTGCTGCATGTATTTTAACTCCTATGTTGTGATGATCACATTTTTTAGCATTATTTTTAATTCTTGTGTCTTTTCTTCTGAGGCGAATGACGTGACCTGTCAGTGTCTTAAGTTTATTTGAGACTTATTTAAGTCTGTATTTTTCAGTCTGAAGTTTCTTTAGTATTTCTGTGCTAGGTTGGAATTGATCAATGACAGGAACTTGTCAAAGAAATTTGTGTACTTTTTGTATTTGCATCTTGTTAACTTTTGTTATTGGTGTTCATTGATGTATAAAACTATTAATGTAAAATTACCCAGACTTCTTGCTGATTTTTTGTTCTTCTTAGAGTATTTTATTAAACTGTGGGAATTTTGTACTCTCAAAAGGTTTTTTGTTTATACTTATGTAGAATAATAGTATATAATTATTATATATAGAATTACACTTATGTATGTATGTTGTTCATTGATGATGATGATGTCATTGCTGGCTGGCTGTGCGCTGGCGGTCCATAGACAATTGGGAGTTAGATGTCAAGAGTGTCAGTTCATTTACATTTAGTGAATTTATACACGTTAATCAACTTATACAGTTATCCATGTAGTCAATCTGTATACAAAAGTCACATGAATAAAAATCTTAATGGAATTTAATTTATTGGGATTATTTCTGCCCCAAACATAAAATTATAAACATTACTTGGGAAAACAGAATGACCATGATAAAAAACCTTCAAGGAAGGATTGACGTGGGCAACTTGCAACACAAATGCTAATTTATAAGCACTCAAATTTGTCATTACGTAACATTAACAACTCCAGAGGTAACTTATGCGTGTGAAACCCTGTTCCAAATAAAAACAATCAGAACTGTTGACAATGATTGAAAGGAAAACATCAGGACCTGCATAAGTAAAAGACATGAAGCAGAGTGATCTGGCACATTGTTGCCAACAAAACTGTTTATAAAGAAAAGTCATCAGTACAATGAAAACACGAATACATTACTTTTAATACATCCTCAAATCGCTAGAAAACAGGATTTTCTTAATCCCTGATGTGTGTACATTGCAATCAGTTCAGTTTAAGAACAATAAGCAACCCCATGACCCAATGAGACTAGGATGATATGTATGACATGTAAAGGAGGTGTAGTCTTGTACAGACTCTGGCCAACCATTCCTGAGAGAGTATGGTTAGTAGAACTCCAACCATTAAAGTACACTGATAACCAATGTCTAGTATTCAAATCCATTTAACTTGAGTAACTACCTTTACTAGGATTTGAACCACAGAACCATTGTCTCTGAAATCAGCTGTTAAACAGCTGGCTTGGGGCTATGACTTAACCAGACCTACCCAGTGGGTTAAAAGACAGGATAAAAAAAAATTCAGCTTTTTGAGGTGTGAACTAGAAAGTCAGCAGAAAATAGGTTAGAAATATCTGGTAATTCAGATGCTTATAACTAGAACAAAATCAACCCACTCCTCAAGTAACACAATGTTCCCATTGAGTTTAAATCATGCAAGCATAATATGAGAATGGTAGATGCTATCAAAGAGCAGAGATCAGATCGTAGGAAAATATACTGGAAAACTCACAAGAGTAGAACAGTGAGGCCAAACGAGAGAAAAGTAAAAGAACTGTAGATAAGTCAGAACAACCCAGGAGCTTATTATTATCAGTTGACAGCCCTTGTGTAACAAATAGGTTTGATAATAATAACGCTTCTAACACCAATCATGAGATTGCATCGATGGACTTGGCTTTTCTTATCCATTTTTTATCCAAGAAATTAAAATTTTTTTTGAGACTTAAGAAAACTTAGAGATGTTTTTTAAAAAAAACAAACATGAAACTCCAGTTTTTGTTATGCCAGGTACAGCGAATTAAGAAAAATCTGTTGTTATTTATCCAAAGTCACGCGTTTTTGTCAAAATTTGGCAATAAATAAAGTATTTTATTTTTTTTAGTCTGGTGTTTTAAAAAAATGTCTAGCGAAAAATTTGATTTATCAAACACCCTAATGAGTTGCTTACCACACTATATGGCTATACAAGCTTAAGTGAGAGTCAGGTGAATAGTGATTGTCTTTGGTAAAAGGAAGGGAGAAAAAACTGCACTCTGTGAGCTGATGTCATTGAGCCGTTTCTACAGTTATTTATATGACATGTTATTATATGAAGCACAGAACTTTGTAAATACGCGCATGTAAAAAAAAAGTAAGAAAAGATAACGTAGAACATTGTAATTGGAGCAAGTGTCTGAAAATTGCCTATTCTTCGAATCTCATACTGTTTATATCCTTTTCAGGTCATTTTTAACTTAACCGGCGTTGATAAAAGGAATACTATTGAAAAAATACCTACCCCTACCATGCAAGCTCTCAAACGCAGTTACAACTATTTTTAGATGAGCTGTGGCCCTTACACGGATTTCTTCAAAAGCCTTACCATTCAGCGGTATCATAATATTCACAAATCAATAGAAAAATTCCTGCTTACCTTATAGTGTTTCTAAATAGCTTACTTTTCCTCATAAATTCAACTGCTATTTAACTAAAGTATTCTCTGCTGTGCGCGTTCATTGACCTTCACTATTACACAAACTATTGAGTACTTACACGCCCGTCATCTAACAACAATATATTGGTTATACGACGGATAAGGGTCAAATTTTATAGGTTACAGTGATAAATCTTTACAAGGAGAGTAATTGCATGTTGGAAATTGTATTGATTTAAGTGTAAATGCACTTGAATTTACACTTAAATCAATAGTATTTTAAAGATCAAAAGATTTTTATAGTTTTTTTTATACACTAAATGTTCGTTTATGATATAATTAGTGTGATAATATACATTAGTTAATTTTCTAGTAATATTGTATGTTTGAGTATTAGTGTATATTGAAGTATATTACTGTGTACAATACGGTACCTATTAGTGTTGTGTGTATTAGTGTAGTAGTTCAAATCAAAGTACTTAAGTATTATTTTTGTTGTTACAGATGCCGAGCATAAAACTTCAAAGTTCTGACGGGGAAGTGTTTGACGTAGACGTTGAAATAGCAAAATGTTCAGTCACAATAAAGACTATGTTGGAAGATCTTGGTAAGAAGTTCTGAATTTTCTGTTGTTTATCACTAAAATGTTTTATTTAATTTTTAGTTATCATACAAAATGGTTACTATCAAGAATCTGTAATTATCCACAACCAGTTTTATGGATCCAGTGTTTTGACTGTTCAAGTATTGCTCTGAAATGGGAAAAGGAATTTTATTTCCCTTTTTTCTTAATACATTAAATGACCTACAAGGGTCATCTCTAAAGTAAAGACTGTTTTGTTGTAAAAAATTTATTCAGAAAAATTTGTAAAAACGAAGTGATACAGTGTAGTAGTAAAATACATAACTTACGTTAATGCTCTACATAGTTGCCATATGATTTAAGACATTTGTCATAGCGATTCACCGGCTTCAATATACCCTTGTCTTATTCTTCTGCCGCCAGTTCATTTAGCCACTGATTCACAGCATCTTCAAGTTCATCGTCACCTACATACGTACCTGGTAAATGCTTACCACCCAAAAATTGTTTCAATTTGCCAAACTAATGGTAATCTGAAGGTGCTAAATGTGGTGGGTGACTGAAAATTTCCCATTCATATCTACTCTGTAAATTGAGCATTTTACCTGCCACATGTAGATATGCATTATCCTGCAAGAATACCATACTGTCGGTAAGCCATCCACAGTGCTGATTTTGAATGGCACGTCGTAACTTGCATAGAGTTTTGCAGTAATATTCTGTATTTACAGTCGTTCTTCATGGCGTAAAGTCAATCAACAGTATGCCAAATCGATCCCTAAAGACTGTGGCCATATATTTCCTTCAACACAGTAGTCTTTGTTGGTTTCGTTTGTGACTGTAGGTGATGCCATTCACATGACTGCTATTTTTTTTTTTTTTGGGCATGTAATAAGAAATCCACGTTCCATTGCTGGTAACTATTGAATTGAGGAATTCATCACCATTTTCTCTGTAGTGCATCAAAAATTTCAACGCAGATCCCATTCGGATTTGTTTGTGATATTCTGATAACACATATGGCATCCAATGTGCACAAACCTTTCTGAAGCCTAAATGGCAACACACAATGCAACCAATAACATCTCTGGAAACATCAGGGAAACTAAGGGGTAATTCAGATATTGTCATGCGATGATTGTTTTTGATTTCTTCATCGACCTTTTTTAACAAGTTCTCATTGATTATTGAGGGCCTCCCCAAATGTTCTTCATCGTGCACATTTTAACTCTCGTATTTCTAAACCTTTCACATGATTTCGATTGTTTCTTTCATTCATTACATTATCACCGTTCACAGCAACCAAATGCCTATGAATTTGGACCGATTTAACGTTTTGATGGTTTAAAAAACGTATCACTCCACGTATTTCACTATCGGCAGCAACATCAATTATCTGATTCATTTCAAAACGCTATGACACCAAACATAAATAAAGATACAATAATGTGACATTGACAAACAACAGTGTGTATATTTCGAGACTGGCCTTCCACCTCACAGGTTACCCAACTTTAAGGCGAGAAATTTCCCAACGGTCTGTACTGTAGAGATGATCCTCATAGATATATCTGAAGGCAAAGTACTAACAAATGATTAATTGATTATTATCGTTTAATAATGAGTGAGTCATAAAACCTTCCTCTTTCCTTATTTATAAGAAACTTAAAATCACATTAATTAAGGAAAAAGTTAAGTAACTCAGACAAAGTGTGGTTTTATTGTTGATTAGGTTTATAAAATTAGTATAATTTTTATAAAACGTTTTTCTCCTGGCTTGTTGTTTGAGTAATATTCTCTCTTTTGAAATCTGAAGAGTTTTGCATTTTTAAGCTACAATTCTATGTTATTATTTATTCAAATTGTGTTGCTATTCAGGCATACCATGAAAAATTATTTTTATACACAAACAAAATGTAGTTTTATCTTCTACAAAAATCTGAAATACAATAATACTGCTATAATTATTTAAAAAATAACTAGGTAAAGTTTACTATTAACAGTTAACACTTTAACTGAGCTACCGGTCTCTCAGACCGGGAGGTATATTAAGTTTTCTACAGTTTCAGCCCTGTTTGTTCAAGGTCGTTCATAGGCTCAGTAGCTGACTTCTAACTCCCCCTCTTCACTAAACACTAGCGTTAGTTAAGTTTCCGTTCGGCTTTTTGAAAACCACCCGGTCTGTCATACCGGATAGCTCAGTTATCGTGTACTAATTAGCCGGTCCTGTATACCGGATAGCTCATATAAGTGTTAGTGTGTCAGTGTTAGTGAAATGGATTGACCTTCTACCAGTCGATCTGCACACGTGGAAGACGATGATTTTGCCGTTTGTGTACGTAGAATGCTGGATGATGAGTCTAGTTTAGATGATTCAGATATTCAGAGTGAAATACACGATCCCGATGCAGATCCAGACTTTGTGTTGCTAAATGAAAGTGATTCCAGTTCATAAAGTGACTTCACGTTTTGAATTCGTCAAAGCCTTGGGCTATGACCTTATCAGACCTCACCTTCAGAGAAGACTACAAATTCCCAATCTCCGGCGAGATTTGAGGCAAACTATTTTGATGGTGTTGGCAGAAAATAACCCTGTTCATGCAATAGAGGAAGAAGTCCCTTCCGACCGAATGGAGAAGAGAAAAACGTGCAGGAAGTGTCCATCTATTCCAGAGAGGAAAACCTAATATAAATGCATTAAGTGTTTTAATCCCATTTGTTTAGAGTGCAGTTGCAAAGTCTGCTATAAATGTGCAAAATACTGTGTAAACTCATTAACTGAACTGTTATTTCTTTTGTTTATTATTATCATCCATTATTATAGCAAATTACTCAAAAACATCTTACAAAGTATTATTTTATCATAATTGTTCTTTTCAAATTAAATTTTCGATGTGATCAAGAGTTTATTTGTTTGTTTGTAGCACAACAGCAGCAGTATTTCATTTTGTTATTTTCTATATTTAAAAGTTTGCAAATAAAAAAGTAAAAATGTTTAATTGTTTTTGTATACGTTCCCCATTAAATATGTTTACTAAAAATATGTATTAAATAAGAAATAGTTAATAAACTGACCGGTAAAAACCAAAACACACTGACCGGTCTCAGAGACCGGATAGCTCAAATAACGTTTCTACATCCATAGCTCAGTGAAAGTGTTAATAACTATTAATTTATTGAGTTCTGATATTACTACGGACAACTTTTTTTGTTATTTAAGAAGAAAATTGTTCAATTTAACACTCTGCGATTCGACTTGTACTACAGAAATTGTTTATTCTTCAAAATTATTCATGCATGTTGGTTTTATGTATTTTCTTTTTTAGTTAATCATTAATCATCAAAATAAAAAAGAAATGCCTGAATTTTGAAAAAATATTTTTTCAGTTCTTTCATACATTTTTTTTGTTGTGTAAAAATTAATACCATAATTAGTGTGCTAACAAATTTAGTACTGTAATGAGTTATTATTTTTTATAGGAATGGATGAAGACGAAGAGGAAGTTGTGCCGCTTCCAAATGTGAATTCCGCTATCTTAAAGAAAGTGATTCAGTGGGCCACTTACCACAAGGATGATCCTCCACCACCTGAAGATGATGAAAACAAAGAAAAGCGAACAGATGATATTTCAAGTTGGGATGCTGATTTTTTGAAAGTCGATCAAGGAACATTATTTGAACTTATTCTGGTAATAATTTATGTTATTATATTTTATGGCTGCTGAAATTTTGTGTGCATTTGATTTTATGTACTTCTACATATCTGTCTGTACAAATTCAATTTTTTTATGTACCAGAAAGGGTTTTAGAGACCATTTATAATAACACACATTTCTTTGTAGTTTATTGAAAGCTCTTGCTGTAAAATTTGTCTTTCAATTTTCAATTGCAATTTGTGATTAAAAAACTCCATTAAAATTAATTAGTTTATCCATTTCAGGCATATTGTTCCCTAATTTACTTACAAAAATTATTCCAGTTGTCAAAAATAAGTTATATAAACACATTTACACCACACTCCACCCTTCTCAGGCCAGTCACGCAACAATACACACCTTCTCATACAATAAAACTATACTCACCCTAACCATCTCTTGAACCGTCTTGCATGTCCTATACTCCCTTTGGAGTCTCCTGGATGCAAAAAAAAATCTCTAGCCTACCACAGACTATTACTATTGATGTCACAATATTGTGTGTTTTATCGTGTAAACTGATCTTTTCACGGAGAATATGGAAGGTGTTCCAGAGCGGTGACAGTGTTCTTTGCAAGGTATTGTTTCACCATTAGGGATTGAAATGACAGGGCCTTGTCATGCAACAAAAACCAATTATTCCTTGCCCATTTTTTTAGGTCATTTTCATCGAATTGCATCTCTTAACCGTTATAAGATCTGTACAATTCTTTGTTGACTGTTTTCCCTTCAGGAGTAAGTTCATATTGAATCAAGTCGTGGTAATCGAAGAACATCTCCAAGATTACATTATCCAAGCAAAATGTTTGTTTTCTTAGCGATGTTTTTGACTTCCATTCAGCAGACTGCTGTTTCGCCTGTGTTTCCCAAAGTGTGCGCCGCGGCGCCCCAGGGCGCCCCAGGGCGCCATGGAACCTTTCCAGGGGTGCCGCAGGCACCCCTGGAAAGGTTAGTCTTTTTTAAAATTAAAAAATTATCCTGTTGGTATTAGCAAAATTTACTCGTATATATACTTTTAATTTAAGTCAATAAAATGATAAAAATGTTGACGGCGCCGAGCAGTGCCCAGTGCAAACGAGCAGACTGCGCGCGCCGGGCGGCGCTCGCCCCGTTTCCGCATTCCGAGAACGCGCTCTGCTGGAAATGGAACACACTACAACTATTGTACATATATCACCCCATCCCGACAAACCAATAGGAAGCGCGCGCCGATATATGACTCACATCTTGTCGATCATATTTTTGCCTCTCGGATCCGCCAAGAGCCTATAAAATAGCCTATAAAATCCGCCAAGAGCCTAAAAAATAGCAGTTTTTCCTAGAAAATACATATTATTTGAAGCTTGAATTTTTGCCTCAAAATGATTAAAATGCTGTTTTTGAACGTTTAATTTTAAAAAATTCCATACCCCCAGCCCAGACCCCCCGGAAGGTGTGAACCCACAACAAAATACCTCACCAGCTGCCACTGAGCAAGGTAGAGGGGCGTCGTCGTAACCTTAAAAAATCACAAGGGAGCCGCGAGGTCAAAAAGTTTGGGAAACACTGGCGTAAGGGTCGTAAAGGAAGCACGACATCTCATTACCTGTTATAATTTTACACAGGAAGCTGTTGCCTGTATAAGTCATTTCAATCAAGTCCCTGGACATGGTCACTCATTTCTTTTGCTCAGGGGTTAACATTTTCGGAACCATGTGCAAGCTAACCGATGCATGTTCAAATCATTATGAAGAATGCTATGAACACTCCCATGTGAAATACCAAGTTCAGAGGCAATAGTATCGATGGTTGGTTGTCTGCCCGCATGCACAATTTGTCGAACTTTCTCAACAAACTGCTGTTTCCTTCATCACATCGTTTCCGTGCGCTTGCTTCAGTATCTTAAGAGTCTCTGAGGGTGATTTCTCCTGCAACACACAGAATTTGCTATTGGCACGCTGCTCTGATTATGATGACATTCCATAATCTGGTGAAAGGAAAAACTATGTCTAAAATATTATACACCACACGAAGGAAGCCAACTCCAACTACCTGCAAAATGGCACAGCACCTTCTCTAGTAGTGATACCAACATCACAAACAAAAATTTTCCTTCCAGTAAACAAATGCTTGACTGTACGCAACCATTCCGGGAACTTTTTGACCCTACCTCGTATACATTCAATGTTCGATTTAACAGGCTAATTGGATTTTGTCCGTTGTTATGAAAGTCCGTTAAATTGAAAGTAATTGAGTTGTTGAGTAATTGAGTTATGATTGATGATTGAGTTGTGATTGGATCATGAATGTTTCTATAATATGTTAACATAAACATTGGATTTGCTTATAGCCACATAAGTTAGCCTTACAGTTAAAGTAACATGTTTCCTATTAACACCAAGTATTATTAAACATCTTACAAATTTAAAAATACTGTAAATTAATACGAAAGAGAACTTTTGAAACTACGACTAATCAATAAGAGTTAAGAACAGAATTTCCAGCAGCTAGTAATAACCTACACTTATACATTAAACAACTACATATGGTGCAATTCTCTACTGGAAGGGAAAATGCAGTGTTTACACTGATAGCAGGGATGCCAACACTTCAAAAATTATCTATTGTGCGTATATAATTAGTTACTTATATCAAAAACTTTTGTTGGTAATTTTTCTTCACAAAAATTAACATTCCTTTAATTTTGTAATTTTCAAACTGTTATAATTATTTAGGAGGCTAGTCCATTAAATTGAAAGTCCATTAAATCGAGCACTGACTGTATATATTGATACCTTGAGGCTTTAAGCGAGAATTGGTAGTAATGATATATGTCTTTGCCTTGAGGTTTTAAGTGTTAAAAAAGAGGTAAGACTGTAGTGATCTAAAGTTAAAGTTTTTACTGTATGCCACCCAGTTGAGTACAGTGAAACACTGGGTGATGGATTAGAAAATAATGAATCAAGGAGGTTTTTGGTGTGTATGAAAAGTGTTGTTTTATTAACTGTCAACTTGTTTCAATTTTGTTTTAGGCTGCTAATTATTTGGACATTAAAGGACTGCTTGATGTGACGTGCAAAACTGTTGCTAATATGATTAAAGGTAAATCACCAGAGGAAATCCGTAAGACGTTTAACATTAAGAATGATTTCACAGCTAGTGAAGAAGAACAGGTTCGAAAGGAGAACGAATGGTGTGAAGAAAAGTAAATGAAACCGATAACACATCTCATTGATGATGATATTTTTTACTTGTACGTTTTGGTTTGAATATTTTCAACTAATTTATCTATACTTAATACTATGTAAAATATTTATTTGTATGACAATTTTATTGTTAAATAATGGTAAAAATTAAAAAATAAAATGTAAAGGAAAATTTATTATGTAACACAAATATATGCACATTTATAAAATTTTGTGTTTATAAACAATGATGCATTCACTCATTTCTTAATTAGATAAATAAATTTAGTTTAAATAATTGAAACAATTGTAAATTAGTATTCAATTGTACTTCTAACTGCAAAAGTCTTTTGATTTAGGTAGTCAAAAACAGTATAAAAATTCAGTTGCTTTTTAAAGAAGAGGTACATTAGTTGTTAATGTGATAAATTTTCTAGTTATATTTAAATTTATTTTATGGTTGTGTTAATTTTTATTGTAGATAATATCACAAATTCACTCATTTTAGTACATTAAAATATTTAATTTTCACAAATTTTTGTGAGAGGTATTTCATAAAAATTGGGTATTACCAGATCTGTTATCGTGTTTTAATAGTGGTTGTTTGTGCTGTACATACATTAAGTAAGGCCTGGATATTCTATGAGCACATTGTGATTTATCTATTCTTCTAAATTATTACTGTTTGTATTTCAAATTTGTTTGTTTATGAATTCATCTATTTACGAAAATTTTTTTGAAAGCAATGTATCAACTAATATATTTTACATACATCATGTTACATGTTGGTTCTTGGTATTGTATATATACTCAGGCCTGCAAATACTATAAACATATATATTTATTACAATTTGATTTCCTTTCTCATTTTTTTTTCAATTTACACTTCTTGCATTTCAAAATACTTTTTAAACTTGTTTCGGTATTATCAAAAATTATGGTTTTAGTGTTGTTTTATTAAATATTTGTATATTAAAATATTTCTTAAAATAATTAGGTATAAGTATTATTTCATTTTTTTATTAACTTTTGTAAATGTTCCTTTTTTGAGTTATTGCATATGTTTTTTTTTTAATATGTGTATTATATGCTTTAATTACTAGGATTGTCAATATAACAAATATTTTGTTAATAATGTCTATTTATTTGATGAACCTTCAAGGCATATTCCCATGATGCTAGTATTAGTTGTTAGCAGCTAGTTTAAAGCGGTAGTGTTCAATAGTGCGTTAGTGACTTTGAACATGTTTGATTTTACTAGCACTAGTAGGGGAGAACAGGTCATGTGATTGAACTCAGTGTGAACATTTGGAAATATTTCTAGTTGTTAGTAAGCTGTACTTCATACAGCAATACACAGCACAACTCGACCGTGTCTTCAGATCACTAGCATTAATTAACTAGTTCCGAGGGAACAATCACCTACGCGCTACTAGGCCTGCTAGTACTAGCAGCTAGTACACTAGCATCGTAGGATGCCTATAGCTTATCTTTAAAATAATCCATCTCCAACAAGGTTTGTTTGTAATTCTGAATGACATTGTTTAGGTGGTTGGTTGACTTGTGAATATCTAGTGGCGCTTATTATTACAATTGTTTGGTAATAAGTTTTACTTGATTCATTCCGCTTTATCATAATAGAAATAGTATCTTTAATCTTCTGCCACTCGTTTTTTTGCTTATGTTTTCGAGAATG
This sequence comes from Catonia carolina, assembly GCA_035578175.1. NCBI lineage: Eukaryota > Metazoa > Arthropoda > Insecta > Hemiptera > Achilidae > Catonia > Catonia carolina. The sequence goes on from JAQMRL010000002.1 coordinate 69,004,543, forward strand.
TAATCTACAGAAGACAATATTTACTTTTTGAACTGAAACTTGATGTTCCTGTCCTTTCCAGACAACAACAGTTCCAACAAATCAAAACAGCAATTTTGAATTTTTGTTATATGAGCAGGACGAGAATGATTTAAAGTTATTTTATTGTACACCCTGGCATTTTAACCCTTAAGTGGGCATAAAAAAAAATTAATGAAAATGGGTGTGGTATTTAAGTACCGTATTTTCCGGACGATAAGACACACTTTTTTTCGTAGGAAAATGACCTAAAAATTACCATGCGTCTTATGGTCCGAACGCTAGCTATATTTCAGGGTAGATGCTTTCTATAATAATATTTAATATTACCCTACTCTACTTAAACACGTTCAATAACTACCGATTTCAAAACAAACCATACAATGATATGGGATGTACCGTAGTTTTTAAACTGTAGACTATCGTCTTGAAGTTTCTAAGTATACACAGTAGTTTCTGTATCGATATTACTTACGGTAAATATCATAGCATTTTAAAATGTGAAGCATGTTTCGCACTCTTTCGCTTTTAAATTAAAAGTGGTTCAATATGCAAAGGATAATGGCATTCGGGCAGTAGAAAGGCATTTTTTACCTCCTCCAACAGAAAAAATGATTCGGGAATGGCGGAAACAAGAAGATTTATTACTCAAGGCAGATAATAAGAAACATACTAGTAAATTTCGAACTCTTACTGTCAAATGGCCTCAACTAGAAGCACAATTGAAAAATTGTATTATCAATTACTATTAGACTAACCATGGTGCCTGAATCTGATTGTCTACCTGAATTGACAATGCAGTCTGTCAATTCAGGTAAACAGTCAAACAGGATTTCACGTACACAAACTAGCAACATGGATAGTAACACCAATCCCCCGCATTACCCTTCTATTTATCAAAATTCTAAACATTTTACCACAACATTGGCCAATCGATATCTCATGTTAACATATCTGTACTAAGTTTTACGCTGAATTAAACGATAGTTTGCCCGAGCTGAACGATCGTGCGGTTACCGAGATAGCAAGGGTTCAGAATATTGTAAATAAATCGAAATTTAAATTTTTTTTTTTTTAATTGCTAATATGTGTACGTTGCAATCTGCTCAATTCAGAACAATAAGCAACCCCATGACCCAATGAGATGAGAATGATGTGTATGACGTGTAAATGAGGTGTAGTCTTGTACAGACTCAGGCCGACCATTCCTGAGAGAGTGTGGTTAATTGAACCCCAACCATCAAAGTACACCGGTAACCACTGTCTAGTATTCAAATCCGTATAAAAGTAACTACCTTTACTAGGATTTGAACCAGGAACCTTCGTCTCCGAAAATCAGCTGTTAAACAGCTGATTTTGGCGACGACTTTACCTCTAGACCAACCCGGTGGGTTGAAATTTAAATAACGTATGAATTTGAAATTTCGTACACGCTGTAAGAATATAATTGTCTATGCTGTGTTAAAATTTTATACTTTTCGGTCAAATATTTATCAAGTTACACGCCTCTAAACGCATGAACTTTGTTGCGATATCAAAAAAAACCGGGTCTTTTCGTCTTCCAACCTCGATATGGCAATTTTTAAACATTAAAAATATAGAACTATTATAGGTAAACGCAGAATAAAATTAGCTAAATTTTGATGTAAAGTATGTAGAAATCCGACTCATAATTTTGTAGATGCTTTGGGTTCAAACTAGGGTGTCTATGATTATGAAACCGATAGTAGTAATTTACGTACTTACAGTTTCTATATCCATTTATTTTTTTTGTAAATTTATGACTATGAAATAATTATATATATTGTATCTTCTGTACTTGCTGTTTTTCAATAAAAGACATCACATTTATCTGTTATAAAAAACTAATTAAAATCATTCAAAATAATTTTTAGATAATTTATGCCTTGAAAAACAAGGGTGCGTCTTATCGTCCGATGCGTCTTATCGTCCGAAAAATACGGTATTTGTTTTTAATTTGAAAAAAATAAAAAAATTTTCTGTTATTTCGACCCCTTCAGGGACTGAAGGGAAATGTGTTGGTAAAATATTATACTATGTCCCGCCTGATCAACTTTACCATATGATAATTTGGTAAATATGGTATTCTATTTTGCCATGTATTTTCTGTCTATATTCTCCAGTTTTTTTTATGATATAAAGGCAGGGAAACCCCTGTATTAGTCAACTTGTTGCGTTAGCTAATTTTCTTGTCAATCCAAACTTCTGAAGCATAAATAAATTGTATTTTATTTTCATTACATATGTGATGAACTGTTTGTTGGATACTCTTGATTATAATGATTAGGTTATGTTTTTATTTTACCTGTTTTTTTACAATGCAATCGTCATTCACTCATGATTAAAATTTGGTTATGTATTGCATTTTACAGTCAAACATGTGTATGTTGACCTCCCATGGTCCCAGAAAAAGTAGTCAAAAACACATAAAGGGTGAGCATGTTATAAGTAAATAAAAACACATACCATATGAGACATGACAAATTTTTTTGTGTTGTACAGTAATTAAGATTAGTTTGAATAAGAGGCCCCTTGTTTGGAAGACATATTTTCATAAATTTTGAAAAAAATTAAGTAAGATTATTTACCTCATCATTTTTTGGTCTTCCTCTGTTTCCTTTTCCTTAAAATTAGCGCCTACATTTTCAAGATAAAATTTTCACTTTTCTGTTTGCATTATGTCTTGTCTTTTAATGCATTAAAATTTCCTGTGAGTTGTCATTGACTTATTAGAATTCACTAAACCTCATCTGTTTGCTGGGCCATTAATTCTGTTGTTTACAGTGAAACCTTGTTTATCTGTACTGATGATTGAAAAACATTTTTTTGAAAGCTTCCCTTGGATTCTGTTTGAAATAAAATACAAAATTTTCAACTGAATGGTTTGTAATGTGTTCAAAATTAAAAATTGAGCACTTGACGTCGACTAAACTGTACTGGTGTAATCTAAGTAGGCTATTTTACAGGAAGCCATTGTAGAATTTATGCCTAGTTGTTTGTGAAACAAAACAATCAACCTATGAAGGAATCACTTTTTCGCTGAATCAAATGTTTCTAATGAAGAGCTGCACCAAATGTCCCTTCTGATCCAGTGAGATATGTAGATTTGGTGTCAGGCAAGGAGCTTGTCTACATGGTCTTATCAATCCAGAAGCAATTCAACTTCTCAACTATGACAATATTGATAGAAGGCTTAACAGGAAGAAACCCTTCAAATTGGTGTAACAGTGCAGTGTGAAATGCGAAAAGCAATCAATAGTTATTTATTTTAGTTATAGAACATTAATGGATGGACTATATCATTTGAAATAATACGAATGAAAAATTAATGGTTGGTCTCTTGACCAGTTTAAATCAACAAAATAAAAGGCTTAGTGAAAAATTACTGCACAAACCTTTACAATTAAGCACTACTAATGAGGAAATTGATATATTAACACTTACAGCATGGTGGCTTGATTATCGGATACTTTGCTATGCTGATCCGACATTACAGTGAAAAAATATCGTGATGCCAAGTGGCGTCAGTCGGCCACACGAATGATCTTACTTATTTGTTTATCAATTTATTTATCGGCTAAACTTAGTATGGTATTATACACATTTGTTGTTTCTACAAAATTTATATTTGAAATCAGTTTTTACTTTTTTATTTTATTTACTTATTTAACGTCGCATCAACTGCAAGGTCATTAGCGACGACATTGGGGTGTAACTGTGTAATGAGGATGAAATGATTTTTTGTAATGTATGAAAATATGCCATGCCTGAGTAAGATTTGAACCCAGGACCGCATGATGAGAGGCGAGCACGTTATAAACTATGCCAATGCGACTCATTAGTTATAGAAATTAGATAGATTATTTATTTATTGGTTAATAGAAATTGATATGTGTAAATTATTAAATAAATTAAAATTATTTTCATGTGTAATCTTGAAGAAAAACACAATATTTATATATGATAATACTTATTTACAAAATAAAAAAAATAAAAAACAGGAAAACAAAAAATGAACAAAACAAATCATTAAGAAAAATAGCCAAGTTATGGATTGATACACAAAATTGTAGAAATCGCACCACAGGCTGGCATTTTTAAGAATCCCAGTGGAACATTCTTGGTATTGTTCGGTAGAAACACAATATTCTCCTAGCTCTGAAGAGTTTACGTTTCATTATGATTTTTGTTGACCAAATTAGTATACAATTGAGAAACAGGTCATAAGAAGTACTCACAATATTTCTATACACACAAATTATATATATATTATTTTTTCAATAATTTGAATAACTATAATTTTACTTTGAATAACATAATGTTCAATAACTATATCTTAAAAGTATTTAGCTTTTTTAGTACTCAAAAGTTAAAAAATTTAGTTCGTTTGTTGATGGTATGACAAAAATTTACTATTATATTTCATTATGACACTAAGCGTTTATGATGACTAATAATTATTTGTAAGACCATGGTAATATGGAAAAATTAGTAATAAAAGTATATTTACTCGTGCAAATTTATTTCATGAACGTAATTATAATAGTGCATTTATTATTATAATATAAAGTAGGCCTAATAAGAAATACATTACAATAGTAATCACGAGTTCAGGAAGTAACTGAAATTTATTTTGAGTAATAAAATTAAACTATTTTTATGTAAAAATGTATTATTTTTACTTTCTGTTTGTAAACGAATACATTTTTATGTAATACATTAAATACAGTAATACATTAATATATTTTTATGTAAAAATGTATTATTTTTACTTTCTGTTGGTAAACAAAGTCATGGGAACGGTGAAATTTGTAGAATAAATGATATAATACACCGCAGTTGGAATCCCGAATAGACTAGTTTTAAAATTCATTCAAAAATTCCCAGTCGTAGGTAACGAAAGATGACCTTCACAGTAGCGCTTGTAGGATCGACCTGATGCCCTGAACAACATTTACTAACACTGCCAGTACACTGGCGATTTAATAAAAGCTATAGAAATGTAGGGTATATGACGCCAAGTGGCGTCATTCATCTCTGCGATGAAACTTGATTTGGTGCCACTTGGCGTCAGTCGTGCTGAACATGTTAATAAAGGTAATTTAATGAAATTTTTATATATTGAGTTACCATTATGAGCACTTACTAATTATTTTTTCTAGGCTACATGTAATATTCCTGAGAGTTTCATTGGCCTAGATTTTATTATTTCAAGATTGCATCTTTTTTTATTGCGTCCAGGAGACCCCTGGGGAAGTATAGGACATGTCAAGAAGTTTTGTTCTTAGGTCATCAGTCAAAAGGCTAGTTTGAACCTGTAGAGGGTTTACTAAGTAAAACGAGGAGTGAGGTGGTTTACCTTTGTCTTCCTCAATGAGTGAAAAAGTATGCTTATCGGCATGCCGGGCCCTCTGAAAAGCACATATTTTCCACACTGTAAATGACACCTTCACTTTATTCACCACAGGGTCTGGCTGTATAATGAAACTCATTACTTTCAGAGGAGATAACTCTGATTAGTGTCTTTTATACCTCTACCTCTTCTGTTCTTCAATAATTCAGTCATTTAATTAGCTGACCATGTGATAAGAAACAGAACTATTTATTTTAGCCCTGCAACGAACAGAAGTCAAAAAGTTATTACACCTGAAATATATTACAATCAGTCACACATTGTTCTACTAGGCTACTACTATTTAGAAAAATTCTTGTACGTTATAAAAAGTTTCACCAACCTAGTAATTTTTCAGATTTTTTAAAGGAATGCAAATTATCACATTTTAAAAATTTGGGGAATTTATTGATAATATTTTCTCCCTGCATAAGTAGGTTTTTGGTCAAACAATTAAATGGTGTGGTTCGTCATATAATGATCATTTCTGTATTTTGTGTTATGATAGTGGACATTGAAATTTTGCTTAACATACATTATCACCTCAAAAATGTAGACTGAGGGAACCATAAGCAATTTAAGCTCCATAAAATGGTCTGCATGAGGTTTTTTTTGCATCCAGGTGATTCCAGGAGGAGTATAGGACATGTTTATAACACCTGAAATATATAAGAATAACACAATGTATCACTACTATCAAGAAAGAAATTCTTGTAAGCTATAAAAAGTTTCACTGATCAAGTGATTTTTCAGATTTTTATTAAAGGAATGCAAATTATCACATTTTAAAAATTGGAGTTATTTATTCATGAATTTTCTCCCTGCATAAGTAGGTTTTTGTCAAACAATTTTGTGGAGTGATTAGCCACATAATAATGATTTCTGTTTCTCATGTTTTGATTGTGAACATTGAAATTGGTGAAGAGGTGAACTGGTTAGCTCCCACCATACATCTTATGATTTCTTTTGAATTTTTAAAACCCTATTCATACTAAAATACCATAACAGATATGAGAGAGAATTATACCATGGTTAAGCTAATATTAGTAAATTTTTATCTTTTAATCTGGCAATTTGTTTTCCCATTTCCTGGGCCGAAATTTGACTGCATACAATTCATATCACATTATTTAATGTTATGTGGAAAAAAATAGTAAATTAACTTAATAGTTAATGCTAACTACATAGCAAAAATGGAAACTGCGCGAATTCTGCGTTTAGTACTAAAGTAAATTTATAGTTTGTATGTTTCTCGCCAGAGAGCATACCAGGCAAGCTATATGTATTATGAATTACAAGTATTCCGCCATGTAGCGCTACTGTATGACAAGCGGTAAAAGTAAACTTCTGTAGGTGCAATAAACCCAAACAAAACGGTTTGAATTGTGTTGTGTCTAGGTTGATGCTGTTGTACATCACGTTTATAGTGTGTAGTGTGCGATAATCTCGTTTTTATCTTTACGTATGATAGTACTGTGTTTTTGTGAGTAGTGATTTCTATAAAACAGTTGCAGTGGATATTTAAAATTTTAAGTAAGTTATGTCGTATTTTATTTATTTATTTATTTATTTATGACATTTTTGTTTACTATACAGTTTGGTACATCACAGAATCTGTAACACCGGATAGAGCACATTGCAATCGCAGGTAATGCTCTGCTGAACAGAGGAAGTAAAACAAGATATTCCATCAAAGTAATATTATATTTTATTTTGAATTTAGTCACAAAGAAAAACACAATAAAACTAGAACTCGTTTTTATGATGCTGTAAAACCCTTATAGCAATGTTTTTGTAATGCTAAGAAGATCATAAAAAAATAATTAAAATGAATTCGTTAATTTCTTTTTTGAATTTAAAAATTCAGTATACTGTAATACCTACTTTTGTTATTAGTTTTAAAAATACTATATTCGTACATCAATGGAAAGTAATTATATACATACGTTGTACTTACCGGTTAAAAAAGAGTAAACAATTAACTTACATTCAGATAAAAAGATTAAAATTATAGCAGTTTTTGTAGTTTAAACGAATTTTGAAAAATCTGGTAAAGCAAAACAATTTTTCCTCTTCTGAAAGGTTTGTGGCTTACGTATATTTTGATATTTTTAATTATTTGCTTTTTCACGTATCGATTGATCTTTTTTTAAAAGAAAATTGAAATTAGTTTTAAGTAAATAATAGAAAATAATATCAAAAACAGTCTTAAATGTTTGTCTTCTTGCGGTTCGCCGTTCGTCAAACACAGCTGTCTTTAAGGCTCAAGTGTGTAAATACTGATTTACACTTACTTAAATGTCAAAATGGATGTAATCAAATTTTAAAGCATAGATTTCATCAAAGTTTGTGAAATTTTTTAGGCTGCGGGAACTTGTAGAATTATTTTGCCTATTATCTTAACGGTAGGCTTACTTTTCTTTCTGATTAAAACCTGAAATAAATCTCGAGAAAATGTTTTTTTATTTGAAACTAATTTCAAACTTTCATATAAACAGTTTTTCTGTAAGTTTCCATTTTTGAGAAGATGATTTAATGCAATTACTTATGATTATATTTTTTTGAAGCTTTTTAAAAATAATTAATGTACCAAAAGCCGCTAGGTTTCGCCTAGGTTAATTAAATGAGTTTCGCACGTCAGAATTTACTTGTAGTTTTCGCTGTATGTTAATGCAACGTAAAGAAAACCAATAAATGTTAAGACGCGTGATTATAAAACAAATTTAACAAAACTACACGAAGATCTCTTTTGTATTTCCTCGTCTCAATTAGTTATGCCCAAATGTAGGAGTAAATTACTATTAACAGCAGGTAGTTTTAGAACTCTTACGAGAACCTTGTAATGATTAGACTTTAGCTTCCTACATAAAGCGCTTCTGATACGTACGGGAAGACAGGCGAACCGCTGCTACTATGTTCCTAGATTTCGTAATAATTTATAACTTTGGTAATTTTGTACAAGAAATGTGGTACTGTTGAACATTAAGTGTAGTAACAGGTAATTTTCTGGTTAATTATCTTCTGAACCTTGTTTACTTATACCTATTGAAATATAAAAGCGATATTATTTTGACAGTTAGTTGTACTACTACAGTGTTCTACCACTAAAAATTTGAAGAATAACATAACATGTAGAATACAAACTATTTAATCATGATATGTATTAATTTTAGGTAGCTGTTTTTACTTTCTCTTGCCTATATGAATATACAGGGTGATTCATGAAGTTCTCCCCCCACTTCTACAGCACATTGTACTAGTAAAAATAATGAAAAAATGTTATATAAACATAGGTCCGAAAACGCTTCGTTAGCGAGTTACAGCTAGCGAAAGTTTCGCCTGGATTTCAGTTCACCAGGTGAAATGAGGTCTTCCTGGAATTCTGGTAAGGTAGATTAAGGGGCGAATTCAATCATTTCTTATGGTTTTTGATCTGATAAATTGAATAAAACAGGTCCCAGAACTGTAAGTTAAATAGTTTTTGAGAAAACCAGTGTCAAATGCAAAAAATGGAGTGAAAATCACATTTTTTCATCTTTGGGCAAGAATAACTTTGTTATTTCACCAAGAAACAGTTAAAATTTTTCAATAAAAAATGTAGAAAATTTTATTCTGAACAAACCGGTGTAAATAAAGTACACAGAAAGCGAATAGTTTTTGAGAAAACCAGTGTCAAATGCAAAAAAATGGAGTGAAAAAAACACATTTTTTCATTTTAGTTTTTCCGGTTAATTTTACTTTGTACTCTTATGAATAAAAACTCATTTAATCAAACATCTATTCGCTTTCTGTGTACTTAATTTACACCGGTTTGTTCAGAATAAAATTTTCTACATGTTTTATTGAAAAATTTTAACTGTTTCTTGGTGAAATAACACAGTTATCCTTGCCCAAAGATGAAAAAATAAGTTTTTCACTCCATTTTTTGCATTTGACACTGGTTTTCTTAAAAACTATTTAACTTACAGATCTGGGACCTGTTTTATTCAATTTATCAGATCAAAAACCATAAGAAATGATTGAATTTGCCCCTTAATCTACCTTACCACAATTCCAGGAAGACCTCATTTCACCTGGTGAACTGAAATCCAGGTGAAACTTTCGCTAGCTGTAACTCGGTAACGAAGCGTTTTCGGACCTATGTTTATATAACATTTTTTCATTATTTTTACTAGTACAATGTGCTGTAGAAGTGGGGGGAGAACTTCATGAATCACCCTGTATAGGAAGGAAAGTATTGTTTTCATGTCGATTTTTCGAAATCGAGTTTTCACCGGATCTATACGTTTTCAGACCCCCTGAATCCAAAAAACATGTTTTTAGCGATTGGTCTGTGTGTGTGTCTGTGTGTCTGTGTGTGTGTCTGTGTGTCTGCGTGTGTGTGTGTGAACAGAATATCTCAAGAACGGAACATCGTACGAACTTGAAACTTGAAACTTAAGTTACATACCACTACCGGACGCGACACGAACATTTTCATCAAAATCGGTCAACCGGAAGTAGTAGTTTATTCGTATAATTTTTCAGTTTTTTGCGATTTTCTCAAAAACTGGTCCTACGATTTTTTTTAAAATCGCCTATTTTACTCAATTTTTTATTCTCTACAAGATAGGGTAGGCGCCATGTCTGCTGAAATTCTCGGTGAGGCTCTTTTCACGTAAAAACGTTGTTTTTTTAAGATTACGGCTTTAATATAAATTTTAGCGCAAAAACTTATATAATAAAAGTTGTAGAGAATTTAAAAACCTACAATTTATGTTTGAAACATTTTTTTGTATGACGCTTAGTTTAGCGGTAATTTGCGATTTTCTGTTTTTTTCTCACGAAAACGTGAGAAAAATCGATTTTTTTAACATTTCGGTCTTAGTATGCATTTTACGACAAAAGTGTATATAATAAAAGTTATAGAAAATTAAAAGATCTACAACTTTTGTTTAGAGAATTTTTCTCTACAGAGCCTAGTTTAGCGTGAAAGTGTGATTTTCCGTTTTTTTTAAGCCAAATTGAGTTCGATTTTCATTTTGCGTCTTCCACTCATGATTAAAATAAGGTTATGTTTTTGAGGTTAGTTTTTGTTCATTTCTAATGTTTTAATACTAATGTTAGGTTTATTGTTAATTATTTGCATTGGCAAGAGAAAGTTGTGTGAGTGTTTCACACCAGATTTTTTTAAATTATTTTTATTAACAGCGGTCTTAAAAAGTATCCTTGTTTTCTTCCTATTTATAGGGAGAAAATTATCATCTCTTTGTTTTATTATTCTTCCTGCCATGGATTAGGCCTTCCGACCTGTTCCGGCTTCTTTGCCCATCTTTTTCCAGGTCTGCTCATATCTGTTTGTCCATCAGGAAAGTACCTAGTTTAATGCTTGTTTCGCTCATCTATTCTCACTTATTTATATAAAATATGCCCCCATTTCTCTCTGTATTTACCAACTATTTTTAAGAGAGAGGAGACATTTAAATGGGCCCGGATTTCATCATTCTTAATGTGATATAAAACTACACCCCTGAACTCTTACAAGTAAGCTATAAGAATATGTTAGATAAGATGCTATAAGAGTACCTATATGTTAGAATAGTTAAAAAAACTGTGTCACAAAAATAAGTTAGTAAAGAATTTATCTGTAGTTTTCACATTATGTCAATGCAACTTGAAGAAAGCAGTATACGTTGTACATTGTAATAAATATTAAAACGCGTAATTATAAAACAAATTTAACAAAACCACACGAAGATCTCTTTTGTATTTTCTCGTCCCAATTTATGCTCAAATGTTGGGGTAAATATTTTAACTAAATTAAGGTGATAGAAAAAGTAAAATAGAAATTGAATAAGATAAATAATTTTCAATAATTATACAGAGTGATTCAAGAAGTTTTCTGAGCTCACTCTACAGGTCAAAAGAAATAAAAAAAACTTTAAGTAAGCATAAGTCCTAAAACGCTTTATAGCGAGTTACGGATAGCGAAAGATTTCGCCCGGAACTCAGTACTCTCGGTGAAATGAAGACTTGCTGAATTATGAGAAGTACATTAAGGGGAGAATTCAGCTGTTTCATATGGGTTTTAACCTAAAAAATCGAATAAAACAGGTCCCTCAACTATATACCTCTTGGATTTTCAGATATTCGACGTAAAACAGAAAAAACTGCCCCTAAAAACACGTTTTTATAGGTTTAAACTACAAAAACTTTGTTAAATAACTAACAAATATACATAAAAATTAGAACTCTCGTAAAAAATTTGTTTTTGAACAAATTGGTATAAAATATGGCTAGAAATTATGACCAAAATATTGTTTATAAGACCCGTGATGAATTAATAGCCCGCATTATGGATGTCGCTGCGCAACTTAAGACCAGCCCTGAAGAACTTCGAAGAGCAACATGTGCGATACATAAGCGTGCTGGCAAATGCATTGAACAAGGACATATTTTTTAACATTTATTGTAACATTTTTGGTGAGTTTATTTACCAGGCGTAAGCCTACTTAAATATTACCTAGTAGATATTTGATTTCATAGCAAATTTTATCATTTTTCAGTACGATTTGATATGTTTAAAATAAATAAATAGTATTTTCCGTTGTATTTGGTTGTTTCTTGCCTTATTTTATACCTGTTTGTTCAGAATTAAAATTTTTTACAAGTTTTGTTTAACTTTTATGTATTTATTAGTCATTTAACAAAGTTATGTAGTTCAAACGTGAAAAATGTGTTTTTAGGCACAATATTTTCTGTTTTACGTCAAATATCTTAAAAACCAAGAGATATAAAATTGTAGGACCTATTTTATTCGATTTTTCAGGTTAAAAATCATGAGAAACAACTGAATTCGCCCCTAATTTACCTTCCCAGAATTTCAGCAAGTCTTAATTTCACCGAGAGTACTGAGTTTCGGGCGAAATCTTTTGCTAGCCGTAACTCGCTATCAAAGCGTTTTAGGACGTATGTTTAGATAAAGTTTTTAATTTCTTTTGTACCTGTAGAGTGATCTCATAAAACTCCCTGGATCAATCTGTATAAATATTGAATATTATTTTATTAAAAATCATAAGAAACAACTGAACTCGTCCCATTATTTACCTTCTCAGAATTTCAGCAAGTCTTAATTTCACCGAGAGTAATGAGTTCCGGGCGAAATCTTTCGCTAGCTGTAACTCGCTATCAAAGCGTTTTAGGACATATGTTTATATAAAGTTTTTCCTTTTGGCCTGTAGAGTGAGCTCGGAAAGCGCCGGAAAAACTTCGTGAATCATCTGTATAATAATGTTGTAGATATAGAGAACAATATGTAGCTAACAGCCTATTTTCTAAACTGGGTCAACGGCTGAATAAATAAATAAAATAAACTGATATTTTTCTAAGGATTGTTCAAATTTTGAGAAAATCACGTCTTAATTAACACAGTGCTCGAGTTGTTTAATCATATAGGCTAAACGTGCCTAGGCTGAAGGTTACAAGAAGGTAATTTAATAAATTGTAAATGTAGGTTTTTATCGGAAGAAAGTGGATCAGTTTCGTTGACAAAATCGTATTACATAATCACAAGAAATTTGTTTGTGATAAAAAAATGTAAATAATATTTTATTGTGTTATTAACCTAGGTTATGTGCCTTGATTTCACTGCTAATTGTAATTCGCAACTGCTATTTAAAAAAATTCCCAACGTTTAGAAAAAACTACTTTAATGAATGTTAAATGAACTTAGAAACTATAAAATTTCACAGACTTGCTTTTTACATGAATGTTAATAAGAATAGTAGATTGCAATTTAAGTAGATTTTTTTTGTCCACGTTAAATGTGAGAAAAATTAGTACAAAGACCGGTGAGGTTTATGAATTAACGAGGTGAAGTTGTTCATTACGGCCTAATTTTATATGCCGTTTGTTGCAGCTGTATAACAATTATACAAGATCTCATTATTTACAGAATTAAAATTTAAAACTGTTAATAATTATGAGTTAACGGAATTAATACTTACAAAATTACTAAGCGATTTTTTTCACTTTTTAAGATCAGTGTGTTGGAGAATCTCTAGTACCTACGCTTAAATTAAAACAATTGCCAAGAGTAAACGGTTTTATTTCAGACATTTTTTACAAATATTAGTTTTGAAATACAGCAGAGTTCTTAAATAACACTAAAATAAAAACATAACTTGTTTAGCTATACAAATTTTAAAGGGCAAACGTGCCTCACGTTATTTTTTTGTTAGAAAATGTTCAATAACAGTTATGTTGTACCGGTGGAGCGATTGACTTGGTAACGTCCACCAAGACCCAAACAACAACTTCAAGATTAAAAATAATTTGGTTATCTCGAAGATTTGGGCTGACTCAACTTATGCTACTGAGAGTCCTTAGTCATTTTCAAGCCTCCAAAAATTAGTTCGAGACTACCAGGAGATTAGGTGGTTGTTAACAATGAAGCAGTTTCTAAATGCAAAATGTAGACAAATTGTCATGAACTGTGAAGAATATAAATCTTTTATCCCTACTGACGTTAGTGCAATTGAGGTAGACAAATGAAAAGTAGTCTACTATTATTACAACCGTGTAAATAAATGTACTATTTACTAATATTTCGTGTTTTTTATTTAAAAAAAATAAGTCATTAATTTAGTTAAATTAATACATAATTTTTCAGTAAATCAATTCTTTCTGTTGGTGGATGAGTGGCTGAGTCGATTAGTTCTTACTGCTGAAGCTTTAAGATCCTACTTCGATTCTCAGAAAGGGAGGAGCGAGATTATTTTTACTATCTGTCATCGCTGACTGTAGAAAATATTATTGATTGTTTGTTTATCAGGTCTGTAGAGATTCAAAATCTTCTTGGTCCACTTTTTACCCCATCTGTTTGTAAATTTTTCAGCACCGGCAACAAGCAATGGTAACTGTTTTTTTTAAATATAAACTAAAAGTAGATGGGTTTAACTTCGTACCCGTATGTGATGGTTCATTAACATTTACGAGTAGTTCACGGTTTTCTAACATAGTTATAATATCAGTATAAATCTAGAGCAGCTGTTCCACAACCTTTTTGTAACGATGGGCCAATTAATTAGTGATTTTTCGAGCCGGGTCGCAGGAATAAAATTTGTAAAGTTTATTTCTTATTTACTTGTAGTTAAATATTAAAATCCAACAATTTTATGATGCTTGTTGAAAGCCATCAGTTTCTCGGTAAATTAGACATTTTGCTTTATTTCGATATTGAAAAAAAACATATAAGTCTGTTCACTTATCTTCAAAACACCGTCCTTCTTCTTCAACTTTACATTTTTTCGACACGGCCATTTTAAAAACGCACTATCACAAGAGGACAAGCGATACAACTGATCAGTTCGCACAATAAATATATTTTTGTTTTTTTAATTCCTAAATGTGTACATTCCAATTTGTTCAATTCAGAACAATAAGCAACCCCATGACCCGATGAGATGAGAATGATGTGTATGATGTGTAAATGAGATGTAGTCTTGTACAGACCCAGACCGACTATTCCTAAGAGAGTATGGTTAATTGAAACCCAACCATTAAAGTATACCGGTAACCACTGTCTAGTATCCAAATCAGTATAAAAGTAATTACCTTTACTAGGATTTGAACCAGGAACCTTCTTCTCCGAAAATCATCTATTAAACAGCTGACTCACGGCGACAACATTACCTCTAGACCAAACCGGTGGTTCAATAAATAACTTTATTAACCATACATATGTAATACTGGTCTCGTGTTAATAGATGACTGGCTCAAATTCAGATTAACATTAAGTACTGCAAGTGATTGGGAAAAAGAAATTACTGATGTATACTAGGCGGCAGGAATTGATTCATCGATAAAAATTGTGTATCAGCGAATGACAGCAAATACGAATCCATTTCCTGCCTAACAAATAATCTTCTCTATTATATACACTGTACATAAAATATTCCAATAACCGTATCATTCCTTCAATAGTTAAGAAACTATAAGTTATTAAAAAAAAATTGTATGGGTAAACACTCAATGTCAGTATCATATTGTTGTTTGGTACAGCAATATTGTGGTAGTGGTGGGTTATACATTTTACTATGATCTAGCATTTCATTTCACAAATTGAAGAGCAAGATTTTAGAGCGGGCCACGAGTTGTGTACCCTTGATCTAAGGGTTGGTGTAATGGTCATCGCAACATACAAAACGGGTTCGTGTTCCAGTTGGGTCTTAATTCATCATTCATTTTCATCTGTCATTCTTCATTGTCTGCGTTAGCATTAATGTGCAGAACATTTGAGTGTAAAATTATATATATATATATTAGTATTTTCCGCTAGCTTTGAAGAAATTCATATAATTTCTTAAACGTTGAGTTTATAGTATTCTAACTAGGCTGTTGACCTGTAGTAGTACTTACAAGTAATTTATTTCAATTGCTTCAGTTAATGTACCTTCCCGTCTTTACATTGTATACGTGTATTGCTTAGAAAAAAGACAATTAGCATTTCAGTTTGATAAATACGCGAAACGTCACGATGCATCTATTGTAAAAAAAATAAAAATAACCAGGATACTACTATAATGCATAATGGAAGTGCACTTTTAACATACTTCTGCCACTGTTCCCAGTATTGCTATTTATTTATTGTTTCATTCAGTGTTATGATTTACGTACGTCGAATGAGTTTATTTTCTATTAAGATATTAAAAAAAAAAAAATTAAGTCGCATGAACATCTTGGTTATTAGTGACTGCTTAGGGTTTAGGAACGGTGGGTTTGAACTTGTAATAATTTTCTAGACCCTGACCGGGAAGCAAACACGGGGCTCCCGCTTTAAAGCATATTACGCTAACCACTAGACCATGGAAAAAATCTTATTAATAAAAATCGATTTTTATCTGTAGGCGTAACATTGTTTCCATAAAGTGATGGTAAAATATATCTTGTTCTTGCAAACAGTGTTATTCTGTGTGTAGAAACACTAAATTTCATACGATATTTCTACTACAATTAGTGAAGAATAGTGTAAATATTTTAGAGATCTGATTTCTTTGATCTACATTACAACGTATTACCATCCGCAATTGCCCATAACAGGCAGGCGGAGTGTTTAATTATTTGGACTCGATCTGCTAGTTCCAGGGTTACAAAATATTGTTCTGTTTCTGCTCGGATGATCAGCCAATTATGACTGAATATCACTGACTGATTATCAATTATGACTGATTATCAGCCAATTATGACTGAAGCATGTAATAACAAAAGAGGTAGAGGTAAAAAAGACACTAGTCAGAGTTTTCTCCTCTGAGAGTAATGAATTTCATTATACCCTGTGGTAAATGAAGTGAAGGTGTTTTTTGCTGGGTGAAAAGTAGGTGCTTTTTAGAGGGCCGAGCACGCTGATAAACATACCTTTTAACTCCGTAAGGAAGGGAAGGTAAATCACCTCATTCCTTGTTTTACTTCGAGCCTCTAGAGGATCAAACCAGCCTTTCGGCTGATGACTTAAACAACAATAACCATCCTCAAACGAGGGGCTCTCTTGAATCACAGGTTTGGACTTCATAAAATTTGAATAATGGTAATAATTTATCTTTATAATTAAATTATAATTTATAACTTGTTGAACGTAAAAACTAAAGTATTTACATATTTTCATCTACTTACTCTAGTAGATAAAAAGGGGCAACAACCTTAAACAGTAAATATTATTTGAAGAATTACCGTTCTTAGAATTGGCTTAAGTATTAAAGTTACCGGTTAACAAACCTTTACAACCTTTCTGAAATCCTAAAAGAACTAAAACCTTTAAAAGAAATAAATTTTTGTTCGTAATCGTGTTTTATTTTAATCCTTAGGGTATAAAATCGCGGTGTAATCTACATTAGAAGTAAGACGATTGTATTCTAAAAAAACCCCGCAGAAAATTGTTGTAAGCATCAAAGAAATCCGTTTTAATTGGGATAGTAATTCTTACATTACATGCCCGTAGAACCAAATTTAATTATTCATTGGTAAAACGAGTGTAAGAAGAAAGCAACGTCTAATTACACCGTGATGTTATATTACATGAAAGCCGCATGCTGTTTTAATGCTTCTTATAGCTTGATTTTAGACTAATTGGTAAAATGTTTATAGTTTAACTTCGATTAAGTTCCTTCAAGTAGAATGGTAAAATAATAATGAAGCGGTACGATTTTAATTGCTTTCATTTTCTTCCAGCTTATAAAGAACACCTTTGCTTTGTACTAAGGCACGCATGCTGAACCTACAACTGAAGAGATACAACTGAAGTTGTTATTCAGTATAATAGCCTCCATTCTGTAACCGATTCATATTGTTAGCAATGGTATTTCATACTAAAAAAAAAATCTAATGTGAAACAATCACACAACTTTCTCTTGCCAGTGCAAAAAATAAAACATTAGAAATAAACAAAAAAATTAATCTCAAAAACATAACCTCGTTCTAATCATGAGTGAATGATGCAAAATAAAAATCATCCTCAGTTTGGCTTAATAATACGGAAAATCACTTTCACGCTAAACCTGTAAAGAAAAATGCTTCAAATAAAAGTTGTAGACCTATAAATTTGATTGCATACACTTTTTCCGTAAAATGCATACTAAGGCCGAATTCTTAAAAAATCCATTTTTTACAGATTTTCATGAGAAGAAAAACCAGAAAGTCACTAATTACCGGTAAACTAAGCGTTATACAAAGAAATGTTTAAAATAAAAGTTATAGATTTTTAAATTGTCTACAACTTTTATTATACACACTTTTGCCCTAAAATACATACGTATTACAGCCGCAATTAAAAAAAAAACCAATTTTTTTTCTACGAGAGCACAGCCTCCCCAAGAATTTCAGTAGACATGGGGCTTAACCCTATCTTGTAGCACATACAAAATGTAGTAAATGAGGCGATTTTTAAAAAAAATCATGGGAGCCATTTTTGAGAAAATCGCAAAAAAGTGAAAAATGACACGAATAAACTACTACTTCCGGTTGACCGATTTTGATGAAAATGTTCGTGTCGGAGTGGTATCTAACTTATGTTTCAAAATTCAAATTTGTACGATGTTACGTTCTTGTGATATTCTATTTACACACAGACCAATCGCTAAAAACATGGTTTTTGGGTTCAGGGGTTCTGAGAACGTGTATATCCGGTGATACCTCGATTTCGAAAAATCTATATGAAAACAATAATTACGTTCCTTCCAATATATTCATATAGGCAAGAGAAAGTAAAAAATAGAGGAATTTTTTCTTCTTTGCATTGTTCTTATTATTATTATTTTGACGTTATATTAAGTCGCATCTACAGTTACGTCATTAGCGATTCATTTGAGTTAAGGAACGGTGGTTTTGAACATTCGATAATTTTCCAGACCCTAGTCCGGAATAGAACACTGAAGCTATGGCACTTTAAAACGAATATCGCCACGGCGACAGTCTCTTTAAAATATTAAGCGGAGAAGTATCCAGAAAAAAGTCATCTTTGTCAGGTTCTCTTCATCTGATTTTAAAGAAAAATATAATTTTTTGACGCATGGGTGTGCCTTAGATTTCTTTATCAACGTTGGTGTGTAATATTGAAGTATACGTACACTATATTGGGTGAGGCAAAAGTCTGGCATCCTGTTCATAACTTAACAGCTGGTTTAGTTGGCGACGTGAAACTTTTGAGACGTGTTATGGGTCGATATATTTAACTTTTGATGATAGTAATGCAAATCCAACCCTTTTGTAGGGGTGGCTGGGGGTAGCAACTCAAAAATTTGAAATGGCAACCCTCATCATATGTCCAATCGTTTAAAAGGCTTAAAATAAAAGTTGTAGACCTATAAATTTGATTTCATACACTTTTGTCGTAAAATGCATACTAAGGCCGAATTAAGACGAAAAGAATTATGTAAAATAAATCTCTCTACGATGTCCCAGTCCAAAATTGCGGATGTTTGAATAGATGTTCCTTAGGATAATAATACTTTTGTTTTGTATTAATACATATTGAAAGATTTTCTTTAGAAAAAAGTAAAGCGTTAAAATTTGATCTGTTTTATTCGTATCAAGTGAGTCAGTCAGTGAGGCATTCACTTATGGGTATTTAGCTTTGTTGAATCGATTGCATTTACTCTTAAAGTTAACTTATTTGAACAAAAATATTAAATAATCATATTTTTAATTTGATAAATTATTCAAACGGTTTCAAAATAATTAATTCAAGTTTTTTGATACATCATCTTAGTGTCCTTATGCAATGTGTAGCCTATTTTATAGCCTACCGTACCATCATATTGAATAATTATTCGATAATGTTCATTACACTCTCCTTGTTTGTTTATAAATAAGTACATTTACATGTATACTGGTACTTTAAATAACAGAATAACATAGATATGAACACTGTTATAACATTACATAAATGCATGAACCGCCTACAGCGTTTCAATTTTACCTTATTCACGCCTTTGAGTTTCAGTGCTTATACGAATATAAAAAAGAATCTTCAATCATCTACCACCATCATTCTCCGTTGTTTTCAATTAATTTTATGTCACGGTCAGATCTGAATGAAAGGAAGAAATCTTATTTAGAATCCGTGCTGCTTCTTAATGCCTCTTCTGTTGGATATTTTTGTTGCGCAACTAAACTCTTTCTTTTGAGTTGAACTATTAAAGTAATAGATTTTTTATACATTTTGTTAATGCTAATGTAGAAATTAAGAAAATCTTTTTATAATATTGTTTTGAAGGATTACAAATATAACTTTCGTAACATTTTTTAAACGTAGTACATAAGTTTATATAAGTTACACAATGGTTTGATTTTTATGAAAAATAAACCAGAAAAATGAATATTTTTGCATAAATAACGGTCAAATACATTATTTTGTTTCTCTATGAAATTTTTTATATACGAATATATATACACAGCCAATCAACTTCTCAGTAAAGAGTACACATGATCTTGCAGCAAACTTTTATATGTTATTGCAGCATAACATTTGCTGCAACTGAGTTTCTTAAAGTACAGCCTACATTTTTGTTTTACTGAATGTATTTCTAATAGTTGACATTGTTACATACTTAAAAATTTAAGCGATTCAATGTTGGTTTTCGTTTTTTGGATCTGTAGAGATTCTGGGTTTATTTCCTAGTATCTTCTTTGTCCTTGTTTATCTGATTCAGTAATTGCGCCCAAGCAAAAATTCCCTTTTATGCTATTGTTATGTTCAATTTATTCATTACATCATTCAACGTCAATTATCTTCTGCAGAAGCTTGGACTTACCGGTGCCTTACGCAACCACCGTACAGTCTTTGACAGTTTTTTATAACTCATTCGTTCAATATAAAAATAAAGCTTCCTCCAGTTTTCTCTACGTTTGTTCCTATTCCTTGCTTGCTGTGTAAAATTATAATTTAATTTGTATTCTATCATTAGGGTAGGTTTTCTCAGAAGAATTATTTTTTTTTTAGGTAATTTAGATGTAGGCTATGTGGTACGAATTTGATTCTTTCACTCAAAATGTTACTACGATAATTCATTTCCTTTAGGCTTACGTTGTAGACTTAGGCAGTATATGTAGGTCTGATACTTGAGTTAATTCGTAAAAATTATCGAACCATGGTAGTCTAATAATGTTGTTACGGATCAGAGAAAACTTTCCAAAAAGTGACAAAACGCATTGTCTTTTTCACTTTCTTGTTTGTTCATTTATTACTTTTCTTTCTAATTTTATTTTATTCTACCGTGTTACTCTAAATTAAAAAGTTTTCCGAGAACATTAAAACAAATAAAACATTTAATAAAACTTAAGTTATGAGTATTCGATGTCATAAGTTTCTTTTTGTATTTAAAGTCATGTCAAACTTGGTCTTCAGCTACTTAGAATGGGTTAAGGAACTGTACAAGTGAATTTTACCGTAATAAAATTTCCCAAATCCTAGTCGGGAATCGAACTGGAGATCTGATTCACACAGTGCTTTTTAGCGCTCTCTTTGGATGAAGACGGCGATCAACCAAAATAGAGTTGTCTTGACGTGAAAATGATATACCAAACCAAAATTTAAGATATTCCTTTTTACCAAATATCAGGAAAAAGGACTGTTCTTATGCTATATTCTTTTCACCTTACTATTTTTTTCCTAGTTTATTCTTTCTGTACTTACCGGGTTGGTCTAATGGTTAAGTCATCGCCGCAAGTCAACCGGTCAACAGCTGACTTTCGGAGATGAAGGTTGTGTGGTTTAAATCCTAGTAAAGGTAGCTGCTTTAAAACCTGTGTGTTTGTACGCGAGTGAGTGCCTTAGAATTAGCTGGTCTAAGAGAAACAGAGAAATTTAAGAGAAAGATCCTCCGCAAGATAATAGGTCTGAAGATAGTAAACGGACAATATAGGTTACGAGGACGAGATGTTTTATACGGATTTGAATCCTAGACAGTGGTGGCCGGCGTACTTTGATGGTTGGGATTCGAAATTAATCACATTTTTCGTGGGTTACATCACAAACCGTCGTATCTGAAAATCATGTTTTTCTAGGAGAGCCGTTTGAAGTTTTGCGTTACGTTCTCGATCCTACATCTCAGCAATTCTTTACAATAAAACTGTAATCATTGCTTTAAATAATCAAAAAAAGACTTTATTTCTTTAATATTTATGTGATATTATTGTAAGTTACTGATTTTTTTCAATAATGTATAAATTGTTGAGTTACGACCGTACGTGATTTACGGCAACACATTATGTAATATAAATAAATGACGAATCTCTACAGATAAAAGTATCCTGATCGAAAATGAATACTAACAAATACATGATGATTACTGTTTTTTTTATAAATTCTACATTAATTTAGACAACGCTATACAAATGCGATACATATCTTTTGTGCATGGAAATATGGATCTCGTGCTATATCCTGAAGATTGCTACCTAACCCTATCAAGGAGATACCTATGTAAACGCCAACTTTATTAATTAGTTTTATTTAATTATGTAGGCGTACTTATTCGAATGCGTCACATACAGTTTCGGTTTCATTAGGTAAGCGACCGCATCACAAACTGACGAATCTACAGATACGTCAGAGGTAGGAATCACAATTCAAGTTTTACAAACTGACGTTTACATACGACAGTACGTGATTTACAATCCGCAACTTTTTGTAAGTTACGAAGAAATTTTATTGCTCGTATCTTTGTTAATAACGAAGATATAGATAAGTCAGTTCATGATGGTGTAGAGTACACCCAGACACATTCATAGGCAACCTAACTCAAATTTCGAATTTTTTGAGGTACGTCACTTTGTGATGCAGACGACGATTTACAGGTCATCCCCATCTTACAGGGTTATGGGGGTTGCTTATTGTTATTTAATCGAACAGATTGCAACGTACCTACACAAGTTAAGAATTAAAAAATAACTTCTTTCTATAAAAATCTTGTGTGAAACACTCGTACGACTTTCTCTTGTCAATGCAAATAATGAACAATATAATCTAACATTAGTAATAAAACATTAGAAATAACCAAAAAACACTAATTTCAAAACACATAACTTTATTATAATCGTGAGTGAATGATGCGAAATGAAAACCAAGCTTAGTTTGGCTTAATAATGCGGAAAATCAATCTTTGCCGCTAAACTAGGCTCTGTAGAGAAAAACGCTTTAAATAAAAGTTGTAGATCTTTTAATTCCTATAAATTTGATTATGCATTTTTGTCGTATATTGGATACTACGGCCGAAATCTTAAAAATGAATTTTTTTTACAGATTTTCATGAAAAAAAACCAGAAAATCACTAATTACCGCTAAACTAAGCGTTATACAAAAAATGTTTGAAATAAAAGTTGTTCTACAACTTTAATTTACACACTTTTGTCCTAAAATGCATATTAAGGCCGTAATCTTTAAAAAACCATTTTTCTCTACGAGAGAACAGTCTCCCCAAGAATTTCAGCAGACATGGTCTACCCTATCTTATAGAGCATAAAAATTGTAGTAAATGAGGCTATTTTTAAAAAAATCGTAGGAGTCGTTTTTGAGGAAATTGCAAAAAAGTGAAAAATGACGCGAATAAAACACTACTTCCGGTTGTCGTATTTGGATGAAAATTTTCGTGTTGGGTTCGGTAGTAATATCTAACTTAAGTTTCTAGTTTCAACTTTATACGATGTTCTGTTCTTGAGATATTCTGTTCACACACAGTCACGCACACACACACACACACACACACACGCGCGCGCGCGCGCGCACCCACAGACCAATCGCTAAAAACATTTTTTTTGGGTTCAGGGGGTCTGAAAACGTGTAGCTTAGGTGAAAACTCGATTTCGAAAAATTGACATGAAAAAAATACTTTCCTATTTATTCATATAGGCAAGAGAAAGTAAAAAGCAGGCTGTTACCAGTACCTGAAGTAGAACTGAATGGTACTAACTTCAATACTTCGGATAAAAGCACCTGAATAACATTACAGAAATGTCAGTTTTAGTACACAATTATATCCGTAAATTTCCTTATAAAAGTTACAATCATAAATGCCCTCCAAGTAAACCGTTCTTGATTCATTAAACTGGAAACTTTGGAAATACAGCGTAGTAGTTAGGCTTAGAGTTTTATAACTTATTTTAATTTTTTAGAATTCAAAAGGAAAATTAATGCATAACATAAGTTATTGTTAAACCCTTTTCACTTCTGTGGTTTTTATCTCAATTGCTCCCGATTTTTACGAGATATTTCTTATATGCTATGAATTCTATTTACTTAATAACTATTTAATTGTGATAAGCACTAATTATTTTAACAGGTTTTTAAAATATAGTTAATGAATTTAAAAAAAAAGTTTGATAACATGAAGAGTTTATCATAAAAAAATGTTTTAGGGAATATAATTTCATTTACTAAAACATGAATTTTCGACAGTTAGGCTGTCTTATTTCTCCTATATCACAGATCACAGATCTAACATTTTACATTACGCTGTAGCGTGTTCACATAGAGTTAAATTATGTGTAGTAATATGAAATAACTGGTCCTCAATAGTTCAGGTTTGTTTTACGTTTTCTATTCAAACATTCCTGTTTTTAGTTGTATTTTTTATTTAATATAAATTTTGTGTTAAAATATGTACAAGATAAAAATTCATACAGTTTTTGAAGTGTAAATTAGATTACATAACTAGTTTAATTATTAGTTCTACCAAATCCTAAATTAAAATATTAAATTAAGTTCTTACATAAAAATTATCATTGAAGAAATGAAACGTATCATATTATTACGGATGGAAATAATAAAATTTAGATTGTTTTTATGAACGGTTATTTGTAAAAATAAACATAATAAAATGTACACGATATATTTAGCATAAAACAAACAGGAAGATGGTACCACGCAAAACTTAAATGTCGTTGCATATAATTTACAAGTAAATTGCTTTTACATCACCATACTGTAGTTGCCGTTCTTACTTTTATCGAATTTCCCACTGAACAACGTACTGTGTGTAATAAAAAAGACCTAGTTCATTATAATACAATATTATATAATAAAATATTATTATATAAAGATAAAGAACGGACTTTTAAATAATTATACGCGGAGTAAACTTTGTCGGTTGTATTTTATGGAACAGTGAATTCAAATCGAAAATTCATGCTTTAATGAATAAGGAAAAATGTATAAAGCCAACTACGTTTTATATTTTTCATAAAAACTTTTGCATTTAATTATTTTTTTTATTATTATTTAATTATCCAGTTTTTAATTATGAATAAATAGGTGTCATAACCGTGAAATATATCTCATAAATTTTCCAAACGAATTACGAAGAATTTAAACAAAATTGTGTTTTATAATTATTTACAACAGTACCATCAAATAATATCAAATAACATACTAGTATAATAGTCGTATGTAATGTACCTCCATCTTAAAAATGTGTTCTGCAAATATCGTTTAATAATTATTCTAATTATTCTAATAATAAGTTATATATTATAAAGAATAATATTATTCTATTATTCTAATATTAGAGAAAAATTAATAAAATCTGGCGTGAAACACTCACACAACTTTCTCCTGCCATTGCAAATAATTTACAATATAACCTAACATTAGTAATAAAACATAAGAAATAAACAAAAAAAAACTAATCCCAATAAACATAACCTAATTTTAATCATGAGTGAAAGACGCAAAATGAATATCAACCTCAGTTTGGCTTAAAAATACGAAAAATCATTCTTTCACGCTAAACTAGACTCTGTAGAGAAAAATGCTCTAATTAAAAGTTGTAAATCTTTTAATTTCCTAAAAATTTTATTACAATACACCTTATGTCGTAAAATGCATACTAAGGCTGAAATCTTCCAAAATCGATTCTTTTACACATTTTCGTAAAAAATAAACAGAAAATCGCTAATAACCGCTAAACTGAGCGTTATGCAAAAAAATTGAAATAAAAATATTTGTAGGATTTAAGTTCTCTACAACTTTTATTGTATACATTTTTGCTCTAAAATGCACATTAAAGCCAAAATCTTAAAAAAAACATTTATTATGAGAAAATAGCCCCCTAAGAATTTCAGCAGATATGGCGCCTACCCTATCTTGTAACGCACAAAAAAATGAGTAAATGACGCGATTTTTAAAAAATCGTAGAAGCCGTTTTTGAGAAACTCGCAAGAAAGTGCAAAATGACACGACTAAACCACTACTCCAGTTGATCGATTTTGATGAAAATGTTCATGTCGGGTCACGACACACACACACACACGCACGCGCGCGCGCGCGCGCGCGCACACACACACACACACACACACACACCAATCACTTAAAACATTTTTTTTCGGTTCAAAGGGTCTGAAAACGTGTAGATCCCGTGAAAACTCGATTTCGAAAAATCGACATGAGAACCATACTTTCGTTCCTATATATTTATAAAGGCAAGAGGAAGTTAAAAAGACTCACTGCATTAGCTAAAAATATCTAGCTAACTAAAATGTAATTATATTATGTAGCTACATACATTAATTTATTTTTATACATTAACAAATTTAATACGATATGTGTGGTTATACGCTGAAGCCTGAAAGGTAAAGCACGAAAGTATACACAGATTAAGTTTTACAAGGTGATGGCTACACCGACACTGATGTACGTATGTAAGTGAAGTTTGGGTGCGTAACAAGAAAGAAAAGTCAATGGTCCAAGCAGCAGAAACGAGGTTCCTTAGACATGTTAAAGAATGTACAAAACAAGACCACATCAGGAATGAGGTGATAAGAGAGGAAGGTGGGACCCAACTACTAAATGAGATCATCACGAAATATGAAGGACACATCATTTGTTTAGAATGTCACAGGACCGAGTACCTTTGAGTGCATGCCTTTATGAACTAAGGGGTACAAAAGGAGTGGTGAGACCGAAGAAGAGATGGACGCAGGAACAGGCTCAATCACAGCCTAATCCATGATGGACGCCGACATTAATTATTTCTAAAATTATGCACTAACCAGTTTCAATGTTATAACATTTCCTGTGTTGTTTTTATTGATCACGTGTCCAATGATATTGCATGACAGTTTTTGATTTCAAATTTCGTTTAATTTTTTAAATTCCTGTTTTCAACCGAGACGATTTGTCTAAAAATAACGAGGTTTCTAGGACTAGTATAATTTTGGACAACTTCAAACTTTCTATTTAATTTTATTCCTTAATAATATAAACAATTGAATAATAAATTAAATTAAATTTTCAAACTCATCCGTGTTCATCGTTAATAGTTGAATAATCTTTCTAATATATTGTTTCTTCTTGTGAGACTGTTAGATTTGACACTCATCGTTTTTTATTCCCATAGCCGTTGAGAGAGTTGAGCCATCTTGGCAATTACTTTGATTATATTTACTTAGTTATCGTATGATTACTTCATTGGCATAAATTATTATTATTCACTCAAGGTATTTTATTTCGCCGTTGCTCCGTCAGAATTCTGATTTCTCCTTAATTCTTGACAGACATCTTTAAGACATGTTTTTATTTTTTACATTGGTTTCATATGCGAATATTTGGTTTCGTTGTGTATTTATTACTTGATTGCTTAAAAACATTGGCAAAAACTGTAATTTTAGCGTTCTATGCAAGTGGATTTTGTAACAAAATGCTACCGCGTTTTGTATTTCCTATTATCTTCCACAGAGTGCACCCGCGGTGACTGTTGCTTTACTTCGTTATAATAACCTCCCTTTAGTTATTTAAGTACATTAATGTATCCAGTTGCCCATAACGGGCAGGTGGAGTGTTAAATTAATTGCACTCGATCTGTTGGTTCCAGGGCTACAAAAAATTGTTCTGCTTCTTATCACGTATTCAGCCAATTATATGACTGAACTATTTAAGAACAGAAGAGGTAGAGGTGTAAAAGACACTAATCAGAGTTATCTCCTCTGAGAGTAATGAATTTCACTATAAAGCCAGACCCTGTGATGAATAAAGTGAATGTGTCATTTGCAGGGTGGAAAGTGGGTGCTTTTCAAAGGGCCTGGCATGCGGATAAGCATACTTTTCGACTCAGTGAGGAAGGCAATAGTAAACCACTCACTCCTCGTTTTTACTTAGTAAAACCTCTAGAGGTTCAAACCAGCCTTTCGGCTGCTGACAAACAACAATGTATTCAAGATGTGTTTGAGCTATGTTTGTATAGGCTTATGCTAAAAATACCATGGACGGATAAAGTAACCAACGAGATGGTCTTCCAGAGAATGGGAACAGAAAAGGAACTTGTTTACACCATCCAAAAAAGGAAAATGGAATATCTGGGTAACATTATGCGTGGACCAAGATATTAAATACTTCGCTTAATAATACAAGGCAGGATTCAGGGGAAGAGAAGAATTTCTTGGTTAAAAAATCTTTGCGACTGGTTTCGTTGTACCTCAGCAGAGCTGTTCAGAGCTGCGGTGTCCAAAGTCCGAATAGCTGTCATGATTGCCAACCTCCGGTCAAAGAGGGCACGATAAGTAGAAGAATGAAAGCA
The DNA here is from genome assembly GCA_035578175.1 of Catonia carolina. Lineage (NCBI taxonomy): Eukaryota > Metazoa > Arthropoda > Insecta > Hemiptera > Achilidae > Catonia > Catonia carolina. The sequence continues at coordinate 69,033,013 of JAQMRL010000002.1, forward strand.
TTGAAAGCTCTAAAGTGTCTTTTAGAATATTATTTTATTCTTTGAAAAAAAAAACAAATAAAATATTTTGAAGTCGCTGGAATATAATTGAAAAAAAAATTAATATATTTTTAGAGTTCAGTAATCTAAGTAGGATAAAATCAAAAAGTAACATTGTGTGTAGGGAAAGGTGTTACATTCAACTTTCATATTCATTACGTATGATTTATTTATCTGTCTTACTTTATATTTTACGCCGTATCGTATAAAAACCAATGGAAATTCTTTTGAAAATAAGCATTAAAAGTGGTATCTTACAATGCGTCTGAAACCGTTTTTATATTTGGGAATATTATCTCGCATGTTTCATACTCATCTTTATACGTTAAATAATTTCATTTTCTAAGAAGAGAAAGGGTTTTTAAAAGTACAATTTGTAATTGAAGTATTATAATTTGTACATAAAATTATATTTTATTATAAACAAAAACGGTAAGGTAGGAAAAGAAATAAGACGAGAAAGTTTGTTTTAGTAAATAGTTAATTCATCTTTTTATAGACGTGTAAACTGAAGTAATAACGTATCTCGGTAGATTGTATAACTAATATAAACAGCAGGGGTAGGAAAATAAAATGTGCTCTACCTACTTCCATCAGTTATGAGAAACATGGGGCAAATGTCAGCAGGATGTTACCAAGTAAAATAGACTATGTAAATAAGCTGTCACTATTTAAATTTAACGTAAACTAATATAAAGATTATAATCATCAAATAAAAAGACTTTGATGTTAATGTTTTAGTGAAAGTAAAATTATTATTATTAATCATTTCGTTTATAAAAATAATTATAAAAATAACGGTTAGTAATTTGTGTTATATATTATGGAAATTTATAATAATTATTATAGTGCAGTATGATTTCTTTAAATATTATTAATAATATCTGTCATTTATAACAACCTTTCATAAATTTTGTTATCTTACATAATAATTATTTGTCTTATTATTAAATAAATGTAATATAATTGAACTTTTCTTATTACAACGTGGGTGTTCGAGTGACTTCAATTTTATAAATTATAATCTGTAATTTCAAACAGCCAATATTTTAAAATGACTAGCCTTTTTTACCATCGTTCTAAATGAAATAATAAATTAATTTTCATTACTTTACAGAAAGGATAATCGTGAAGTAAAGTGTTTTCTTTTATGTTAATTTGGATTCTATATTCATTTTATAGTTTTTACTTTAAAGTTATTTATTATGTTAATGATTAAACTTATTATTTTGTTATCAGGAACTGATTAAAAATAAAATAAATAAATAAAATACAAATAACTCACTAGAAAACACTGTTATTTTTTGTTCTTGTAAAATATAATTAAATATTCTTTCTGTGAAGTAATAAAAATGAATTTATTATCTTATTTTCTACCAGAAATTGAGCCTGAATTATTATTGTTTCTCTGTGGGACGTATAGTAATGTTTTCTTTTTATAGGGTAGTTACCCATTTTACCGTTTTGGTGTAAGTGGTTGTAATTAAAATAATTTACTTTTTCTAGGTATCACTTCGGGAAGACGCATGCCGATTTCCAGAACTTTAACTCTTCCGGAAAGGTATAGCAATCACATATTATATATTTTTTTAAGTTGTCACTCGATTTGTACCCCTTGGGTGCAAGTAATCAAAATGTAAATGTCTTGATTTTTCTGCTTAACCTGTGATAAGTTGATACGGATATTTCATATTTCAACTCTTTTGGTTCTCGGGAATTTAGAGAATGATTAGTGAGTCAAAATAGGTACTTACATAAAATATACTTTCGTATATTTTTTGATAATTTATTTGTTACATTTATGTCAACAGTTAAGTTTTTGTAGTTTTATCTGTTATCAGAAACTGTACTTTGTTAAAAGAATCATCAATCTATTAGCTATTACCAGTCTATTAGATATTTATCTGCTTTCGCGAATATCTTGATTTGTTCAGACTTAAGTTTGAACAGGTTCATCCAGTTGATGGGTTCATGACTAGATGTCAACTAATCACATACAGAAGGTGCTCGGTAAACAAGTATGACATAACTTGTATCAGTTGATTAGATTGGTTTATTTGGGTTAACACGGAGGATCTCGTGTTTTAAAAAAAATCTACTCTTATTAATTAATTGTTTACATTTTACCAATAACTGATGGTTTCCAGTATAATAAAACGTTTTTTATTGGGAGTTGATGTCTACATAACCCTTGCGTGCGTAGTAATGAAATTGGACGATGTACAGATGAAAACATATACTAGACCTGATTGGAAATCGAATCCGGGACCTCTAGTGTAAAAGCCAGTTGCACAGATCACCACACCAATGGCCCGGCCTGTTGATTAATATTAATTATTATCGCTTGCAAATAAAAACCAACTAGGCCTATCTTTAAAAAATTAAATTCTATCATGACTAAAATAAAACATTATGTTTTATATACTATTTTTTTCTTTTACAGCCTCATTGGACCACTTGAATCAAATTTAGAAATCCTTCTTGGTTTGGTTTTAGGATTCTTACGCTTTTCCCAATAATTCTTCATATTTTGATATCTGATCTGTCTGTTTTTATCTATACAAATCATTGACGACGGAGCTCGAGTTTTTTGACGAATATTGTGTATTTGTCTTTAAGCAACTTAAGCTGTTCAGATTTTTTCTAAAAGATCTTGTTCCGTATTGTTAAATTCTTGCATATCTTGCTATACTTCGGCCAACCACCTTGGAGTATTTTTTCATGAGTTACTTATTATAGAAATGAGTTGTTTAGTTACTCGATTGTCCTTTATTCTAAGTAAACGCCCGAAGAAAGAAATTTGTTTCTTCCGCATGATGTCAGTAATTAGCTCGATTTCTTAGTAGAGTTCAGAATTAGACATTAAGATCCAGATATCGTTGAGTTTCCGTTTTTTGTTTATGCAAGTCCTAAAGATTCTTCTTTCTATCCCAAGAATTTATATACTATATTACACTATTCTATCTATATACTATGTATTGTACGTTTCAACAGTTTCCAGTTCGAAAAATGAAATTATTTCTCAAGTTCTTTATAAATTTTAAACTGTAGAAAACTTTTTTATTCCTCACAAGGGATTAGCCAAATCTGAAGAGGACTATTTTATCTCCACGAGGGTATGCCAAATTTGTTATGTATTAAATTATCCCCATGAGGGATTAGCTAAATTATTATGAAATGATTAAACATGTGTCAATATCAGTGAATCAATTCTTGCTTTATTTAATTTTTTAAGTCCTTATTTTAATCTTTTTATATATATATATATATATATATATATATAAATAATTACATACTTGAATGAATGGTTGTTGTTATTGTTTTTATACGTCTGCCATTGAAAAGCTATCAGATAATCACTATTATTATAAAGTAGAATAATTTGTGTCTCTTTTAATAATATGAACGTTATATTTATTACTATTTATTTATATTCACTATTTATTATATATTATTACTATTTGTTAAGAACGAATGAGGGACCTACTCGCTTGGTTTGGACTCCAGTCCCCCACTAAAATAATTTACAATTTCTATTTTCTTCTTCTTAGTTGCCTAGTAACCATACTTTTGTTAATGAAATCAAATAATTTTTAAAATATTTATTTTAATCAGCTGGAAATATCTATTTTTATTTCAATAGACTCAAACATAAACAACTCCAGGTGCCCAGTAAATTTGTCATATTACAAAACTTTGAGTAGTATGGTACTTAATGTAATTTTTAAATGTATTAGTAATTTTTAAAGTTATTTCAATTCCATTTAATCTATTATAAAATAAAATTGTGAGTAGTATACTACGAATTAAGAATAATAGTTCAACATTTTTAGACTGGTTATGAGCTACTGGCAACAGAATAACGGAAATACAGTCCAACAAAAAACAAAATTACTGTCGTCGGTTTCCGCAGCCATGTTGTTTTCCTGTTTAGGTAAAAGATTTCCCTTGTAATTATTTTTGTCAGTTAGACATAAAGTAACGGTTAGGGTTTCCGTTCATTTTAAGCAAAATCATAGGGGGATACCCTACGTATTATTTTCTGTGCATGGCACGGTTTGTATAAAACAGTCAAACCAAAACCGTGACTCATGTCACTCCCATTTCCACCCTCATAAAGGGGTTGTTCGGTTTCCAGGTGTTGAATAATAACAGGTGCTTCAGTACAGTTGTCTTCTAGGAAACAAGGTGCATCTTTCTGTGGATCATTGTCAATAAAGACAATTTACTCATATTGTTATTCTTATACAACTACCTTCTGTCTCGTAAATTTGAAATTTCCTGATTTAATGTAAATCAGATTTTATATTGTCTATCAGATTGACTTTAAATATCGTTCATATTGATTTAGTAGTAGCTGTAGTTTACTGTAAATCGGTTTTCAAGTTTTGAAAAATTGTATTTTACTTGACAGATTCTTTTAATGTAAGAATAAACCATCAATTTGTTGAATATTGATACAAGTTCATGGAGAAACACACACACGTGTGTTATAAACACACGTATGCCAATAAAATCTGACACAATACTTTTGTAACTGGTATAAAAACCTACATCTATTGAAGTTGGATTCTATTGGACAATAATATTAATAAAAATATCTGTTACTTAGTCATACAAAACATAAACAGGATTAAGATGTTTGCTAATTTATTTTTGTCACTTTGTACTTAAAAAAACTTAATCTGTAAACATAATAAACATCTTTAAGAAATTAACTTCAAAACATTTATGTGATGTAATCTATAAGTTTCAGTTAATATGTGACAAAAACCATAACATACGATACTTCATATCAATTTTATGTATTATGTTATTTTATTTACAACCACACTCACGTACTATAATATTTGTTGTTTGTAATATTTTAACTATTTGGAAGATTCTGGAATTTTCTAGTTGTTAACTGATTGGAACCTTCTAGAAGGCCAGTTTTGCAATCTATATTAATAGGAACGCACTAGCAAATTATAGTTGAGTTTTGTTATAGATTTTGTACGGTTAAGTTGAAAAAACTTTTATTGCCGTTCAGTTTGATTTCTTGTTATATTTTTTGATAACAAATTGAATCTCTGTTGACGTTAAAAAATTGGCGACTGTGACCGGACATTTAAAAAGTAAAACAGACACTGAATCACCTATGAAATAAATTAACCAGTTTAAATAAACAGATTTAACAAAATATGAAACTCTAAAAGCAATTCGACTTAACGGTACAACTGGAACAAGACTCTACCACAATTCGGTAGCACTCCTATTTATACAAATTGCTAAGTTAGTCTTATAGAAGATTCCAAACAGTTAACAACTAGAAAGTTCCAGAACCTTTTAAACAGTTAACACAATAAAACAACAAACATTAAAGTGTGTGGGTGTGGTTATACATAAAATAACATAACATACGTCTTATGTAATTCATACTTCCATAATATATTATTAATTTTCTCGTATTGCTAAAATTATTTAAAAAATATTTATTAACATTAATGATATTTTTTAATATAATGATCTTGTTATCGAATTAATATGTGGGTTGAATAAAGTACATATTTATAATAGTATTTTTGTGAATTAATCTCACGAATGGCTTTCTTTGGATTTGATTCTTTCCTCACAAGCTTCATGATTCTTTTGTTGAAGTACATCGTAGTTAAATTTACCCGTCAGTTATTATATAAAGAAACAAAATTGTGTTCATACATGATTACGCGAGCTTCTTCATGTCATTTTAAGTACACCTGTTGAGGCATATGTATATACAGTCGAACTTCTATAACTCGAATCCTCAAAGGATGGGGGGAAACAATTGGAGTTACAGAAATTTAGAGTTATGGAAAAATAAAAACAAAGCAATTATAAAAAAAAAAAAACAAAAACAGAACATTCCACATAGACTAATTCAGTGCGCTACAAGATGTGGAATATGTAGGCCTACTGGACACGCGTAATTTCGTAATACAGTACTGTACGTTGCATTTAGGTTAGTTATTGGCTGCAGTCTTAAGTACTGTACATAGTGTATACAATATTCCAAAATTACGTAGTACATGCTGATTACGGTACATTGCACCGACAGACTATGGTTCTATTGTTCTGTGGTCGACCAAATATTCGTCAATTTACAGAAATTCATTGTTTTGGTTTACGCCCGTTAAGCTTATAAAGTTACAAAGGCAACCAGATGACTTTGAAGGTCTGTTCCCTTTTATGGTTGAACATATCCTCTTAGAATAAAAGAAGCGGCACTGTACCTTAATTTTTCAAAAGACCAAAACCACTATTTGGGAATTATGAACAAAAACTTTGTCAAAAGAAACAAAATAATTATTTCAACTTAAAAAAATGGCGGAATTCGAGTTATAGATGACTTTTTACATGGTAAATGCATGGGAATATTAATGATGACTGAAATTCAATACGAGATATAGACTTTCGAGTTATAGAAGTTCGATTGTATCTCTGCAGGTAATATTTGAATAAAAAAATAAATGCGAATAATCGTTAATGTAAACCAGTTACTTCTTAAACGAGAAAGAAGCACTGCTCCGAAAATTTATCAAGTAAGTTTATTATGTTCTGTTATGTAATCTATGTGTGTGCTTTGTTTTTATCGAGTAGTTTAAGTACGTGAGTGCGTAAACTTTCAGTTTCAAGTGTTGTAAATGAAAATGTAGGGATATTCATAAATTAACCAAAAAAAGCTTAGTCACTCTTCTTTGTATATTATGAACTCTCCTGTTCAGCTATAATTCAAAAAACCTTTCACTCACTATCCACGTCCGGAAGTGATACAATAAACCTCTTCCTTCTTTTTATTTAATATATTACATCTCACTATTTAATTTTTAGGAATGTTTAAGATGTCTGATAGATTAGCATCATTTGTTATATTTATTTGATTGTTACATAAAGGTAACCATCTCTTCAAATCATCTGAGTATAAACAATAGGGGTTTAGCAGTTAATCATGTGAAAATAAAAGAACGATTTTTGTAAATACAGTAGAAAGCTAAGCGGATATGACATTTTATTAATTTTTTCACTAACACGTATTAAAAATTATACATTCATTTTTTATTTATTTATTTGTTTACTATAAATATACGGTTTGTTTCCGTTGGAAATTTAACAACTACTTCAACATTTGTAAAAATGAAAGTTATTTTTTTACATTTCAGTTTTTTATAACTTTTCTTCAGGCGGTTTAAAATATTGTTATTATTAAACATATCGATATACTGGACCAACAACTTTCTTTGTAGTTTTTAAATGTACTGCAATAATTGAAAGAGGCAAATCTGTTTTAGACAAGTTGTAATAAGCATATGTTTAGGCTGCGTTAATTAAATGAAATAAATAGTTTATAGAAATTTTTTGGTTTGAGCCCGTTAATTTCTTTCTAGTTGAAGCTTGTTACCTAAATTTTTTCTTTTTAATAATCTTAGCAGAACTGTGAGTTTCAAGTCATGTTAATTTATTAACTTACATTTGCTTACTTACTTATTTTTTCATATTACTTATTAATTTTGTTTTTGCTAATTTTGTTAATTACTTTTTGTAATTAAAACACATCGTTATTAATTCTTTAATTATTTTTACTAAAGTGTATTCCGTCTAATTATAGTTTTATTATAATTTATCTATTTATCGTAATTTTGACACATCTATGTAACAAGACAAATTAGTTTGGAGAAAACCACGTTAGTTAATCTTTATAGATTTATAAAAATTAATATTTGTTTGTCCCTTATGCGTTCCTGAACTGATCAACCGATTTAAATCAAATTTAATCTATAGATTACTCATTTCATGGAGCAGGTTTTAAGCTTTTGAAAACATCGATTTGTGCAGTAGAAAGAAAGTTAAGGGCTTAAATATTGTTTTTGTGCTTTCGAAAAAGTCAGATGTTCGACTTTTAAAATGCAGATGTATTTATATAACTAGACTTAAAATACAGATGTTGAAATCAAAGGACAAATAAAAACGGATATTTTTTCAATAAACAAAGCACAGAATAATTTTTAAAACGAGTCTGCTTTAATTCGATTTTTGTAGGCGTAACAGTGCGTGCAGGGTACAGCTTTTATTTTATAAAATATTATTATATTATTATTTTTATAAGATACTGTTGTTTTAAGTAAAGCTTAAATCATGTCTTAACTCTTAAATACATGTATATCTTTTAATATAATATGTTACACGAAATGCATGATGACAGTGTGTTATCGGTCAATGTTTTCATGGTTATCTACATTGCAGCACGTATCAGTAGTATCAGTCTTGTGATTTGAGTGAGTTGCAACGTTATCTATTTTATATTTTATTTTAAAAAAAATTGAAGATAGACCTACTGACAATAATTTATAGGTTAGTTGCCCGTTTATAAATGTAGGTTGCAACTGTATCTATTTTCTCTAATAACAAAATCAAAGGTAGGCCTACTGAAAATGTTCAGATAAATGATTTTTTATCCATGTAGTCTGCAACTGTGTCTGTTTTATTTACTTATAAACAACATCTAAGATAGGCCTGCTAACAATTTACAGAGTAGTGCCCTTTTATTGTCTTTGAAAATTATGTTATTCTACAAAAATTAAATTCACATCACTGTTTCTACTTTGCTTGATTGTTAATAAAATATTTTATATTGAACTATGAAATATTATTAAGTAATAAAATTAACTCTGGTAGCATGTCTGTTTTGATACAAAACTTATTCCAAACTGTGGTATTTATGAACCTGTACAAATTTACCTTGTTTAATGTTAGTTATAATGAAATTAAAACTATTGTTGACCGCCTCCGTAGCGTAGTGGTAGCGCACTAGCATACCAGCTGGAGGTCCACGGTTCGATTCCCGGCCAGGGACTGGGAATTTTTTAAAGTTAAAAAACCCACCGTTACTTATCCCACCGTAGTCGCAAATGGCCGAGCTGTCGATACGACTTTGTGTTGTTGTTTAGGTCATCAGCCGAAAGGCTGGTTTGAACCTGTTTTTACTAAGTAAAACGAGGAGTGAGGTGGTTTACCATTATTTTCTCACCAAGTGGAAAAGTATGCTTATCAGCATGCCGGGCCCTCTGAAAAGCACATATTTTCCACTCTGCAAATGACACCTTCACTTCATTCACCACAGGGTCTGGCTGTATAATGAAATTCATTACTTTCAGAGGAGATAACTCTGATTAGTATCTTTTACACCTCTACCTCTTCTGTTCTTAAATGATTCGGTCATGTAATTGGCTGACCACGCGAAACGAAACAGAACTATTTATTTTAGCCCTGCAACGAACAGATTGAATGTAAACAATTTGACACTCCACCCGTCTGTTACGGGCAGGATGCGACTTTAAATGAACTAAAAAAAACTAATTTTTCAAGTAAATTTTAAATCATATTAAGATTTAATAAGTAGATACAAATTTTTTATAATGGTTTTTAAATTAAATTTAAAACGATTACCGGTTTTTGTCAGTGAATGCGGAAATTTTTAGGAACCTATCCGGGAAACAAATCCGGAATATTTAGAGCTTAGCATTTAAGTATACACTCACTGGTCAATGAGACGGTCAAAATATTATCTTAAAATAAGTATAAAAATATCAGTTTTATAAGTAGGTTAGCAGAATTTTTATTTCTTGTTATTTGATAATTTATTTTAATTTAATTAAATAATGAAAATAATGATTATTATTATAACATTACAATAGGTTGAATATTTCTACGTTTGTATTTCCTGTGGACTAGAGATCACGGAAATAAAACAAGTTAAAACAACGGAAATAGAGCGCTCCTCTTAACTAAATATAAAATTAATAGGGCGTGTTACATACCTTTTATATTGTATTATATACATGTTGGCTTGAACAATTATTCTTTCTGTACTCAATAACATCTAATGCGTAGGGCCTATTTTGTAATGAAAATTTAAATTTTAAAATTCAAAACGTTGTGTAATTGTATTCATTGTCAAAATTTTCTTTATTCATTAAGAGAAATAAAATTCTTTTGTCTTTTAAAGTTTAACGCTGTTTTTCTTTATTCTTGTAGTTTAAAATTTATTCATTATTTTCTTTGTACAAAATAAATGTGGTAATGAAGGAACGATTAAGTATATAATTCAAGAACAAATGCTTAAATTAAAATAAATGATAATAATATCATACAGTTTCTACAGTACTAACATAAATGTTTTTAATAATTTCTTGACAAATTTAAGTCAAATAGTTTCAATTCATGAAAGTAAAATATGTTATTAAAAGTGTATGTGATACCAATTTCAAGCAGTTGGTTTGAAAATTGAAGACTACACTACTTTTATAAGAAAATTTAATATTAAATTTTCAATATCAAGTTCCCACGTTGTTTCATGAAGCGGATTAAAGGTTAAAGATGACACATATCTGAATCAAATGGTCAACGGCGTCATTAGCTACACTGTTCTCATTCGTCTAGTTATTATTTTGTTATATTACTCACAGAACTGATAATCTTAAAACTTGATTGGCTGGTGAAATTTGTAATTAGTTAATTATTTTTATAACCGTGTAAACATTTTCTATTCCATGTAAAATTTAATTCTTTTAGAATCGAATGCGTGTTTGTTATTAAATAAAATACAATATAATGTACATGTTTTATGTTATTACAAGTCTAATATAAGATGTTATTGAAGGATTTATAAATAGTACAGTTATTTATTTATTTAAATTCATACGAAAGTCTGGTGACAGCAACGGTTTTAAAATATTGTATATGTGTAGTAAGATTACCATTTTTTCAAACCCTTGTTAAGAATCAAATCGGGAACTTAGATTTATGAACTGACGCGTGCTGATAGAGCCACTCTGTTCTCAATTCACTATTTTATGATAAAATTTTATTTTGAAATAAATAGTAAACGAATTAACCATTTTATTCCAAATTCCACCATCACGTCACATGGAATGGTTTATTTTGTGGGAGATTACTTATAATAAACATTTGTTTGTTTACATTTTGTATTTACTTAATTTCTTTTCATTTTTAAGTTACTGAAAATATTCAGGAAAATAGAATTTGATGAACTTTTCTAGCTGCAGCAAGTTAGTAATGAGTATTATATCTGCTGTAATATCCTCACAAAAATAATTGAAAAATGTTTTACACTTATGTCCCAGTTTTCCTTTTTACAAACTATAAAATGGCTAGGAAAATAAATGCAAATGTTTCATTAAAGTTTTGAGTAAATATTTCACGGTATTTCCTTAGTAATAACTGTTAATATTAGTGTTTAATTTTATTTAAGTATGGTTCAGTTACGGATATTGAAGGATCTGTGATCTGAGATGGATAATAAAAAATATTGCACACATACAAATGTAACATAATAATTGCAAAACTTAATAATTCACAAGTTGTATTTTATAATTATTTATTGGATTAAAATTTCTTAAGGTAGGATGATCCGATATACAGATGCGGACCACCTCTCACTGGACGTGATTCTTTTCAGTAGAAAACGTAGCAAATACTTAGAGGAGTGCAAAGTGAACATTTCACTCAGCCGTTAAGTAAGAATAGTATAGGCATTAAGCATGACCGATGCTGAACACCATCTCTGAAATTGTAGATTCAAGACAAAACTAGAAACTAATGTACGTGTACATTAAAATATTTTGCTGATTATTGATAATAAAATTAACTTACTACTTAACTTACTGATTCACGATAATTATTTAGTATTTCATATTTCTCAATTATGTGTAGCGAACACAAGTTACAGAACATGATGTAAGTTCGTAAAAGGAATGGGGGAGTTGTTTTATGAAAGATTCTTCTTCTTCCGGATCCTATAGGTTCCGAAGGTTGGTGACCGTCATAGAAGTCTCACTTTTCCGTTGCACTGTGAAATTGCTCTTCTGAGCTTTGTCCAAACCAAGTTCTCAGATTTTGAAGCCACGACACCCTTCTTCTACCAGGTTCTCATTTTTCACATATTTTCCCATGCAAAATGGTATGTAGTAAGGAATGCCGTGAGTCATTCCGCATATGTAGCATTGTTTTTTTTTTGATGGTGGAAATGACTTCCACGTCTTTCTTTATTCTCCTGAGAACCTACATAATTGACAGTCCTTTTATCCAAGCAGTCCCAAAGGTTACCTAGACATATTATGTGGATTCACACTCCAACACCGGTATGGATTTTTATGAGATTTATTCTCAAATTTCTTGAACCAAATACTATCATCATCTGTCAAGGATTAGGCTCAATGGCCTGTTCCGGCATTCATCTCTTTTTAGGTCTTCCACCCTTGCAGATAAAGCAGTCTATAGTTCCATGCTCGCAGAGAAAGTCTATGAGCTGGCATGCGAAGTAAATGGTTGGACCAGTTTCTCTTATACATTTTTAACGTTTCCAACAGTGACTGAACATTTAACTCGGCGCGGATAGCTTCGTTACGTACTCTATCTAACCGGGTGCAACCTTTGACTCCCCGCAAAAATCTCATTTCAGTAGCCTGGATACGAGGTTCATACCTCTGTAATGACACCCATATTTCACTCCCATATGTTATGAATGGTACAGCCATTGCTCTATAAAATTACATTTGGTGTCCTATCTCGTTTTGTTTCCTATAGTCATGCGAATAGAACCGCATACAGGGCTGAATTTTGCCAGTTTTTCACTCACGTCATCATCTTTGTCATAGGAAATCTTGCATCCTAAATATTTAAAATCTCGAACTTGTTCTATAGTTCGGTTGCCAAGTATAATTTTTGATTTTCCTTTGAATGCCATAATCTTTGATTTTTGTGCCGACATTCTCATGCCAAACTCTGCGCTAATGTGCAACTTATAAATGGTATATTGGAGTCTGTCTTCTGTGTCAAAAATAATAACAGTGTCATCTGCGTACAACAATAAATTTAGGAATACGTTATTTTAAAGCTGAATGCGTGAGTCAATTAATTGATTCCAAATTGAGTTAAACTTTTGAGAATCCAGTTCCTATACGTTAGCTGTAAGCAACTAGTTTACTTTAAGATTACATGTGAAAGAAAGTGGAAAATTACCATTTTTACTTAGATCATAATCGTGTTAAAAATATACATTAAATTGCCGTGTGTATTTTGTAATGCATAGATTTGTTTTTCATAATTATTACACAGTAGTAACAAGTTTATGCTTTGAAATTGAAGGTCAGTGAACTCAATTACTGAAAACACTTTTTAAGTTAACAGTATCATATTATAGTATAATACAGAATTTATATTAAATCTTATTTACATTACAAAATAAATTTCTTTTAACGAAACAATGATATTTTACATCCAATATCATGAATGCAGTCTACGTGTACGTTCCTTTCATGTGTATAAAGTTGAACATTCTTATGTATTAATACTTTTAGTATGCAAATAAAAAGTAATTTTGTTTTTATTGTTAGTATTTTTAAAATATTCTTAACAGTGGGAGTTAGCTGAGTTCTATCGTAAACGGGTTCATCGAGGTGTGATACCGGAGGTGCGGGCTACTGCCTGCAAGGCTCGCAGGTCTTCCTGCCAGGTGTATAAGTGCAGGTATACGTAGTGAAGGTTGTAATATAAAAAGAGGGGAGTTCTGTTCTGCTAGTTGTGAGGAAGAATCGTAATTATGTCTCCACTTGTAAAGAGAATACAGTGAAAGACAAATTATTGCCCACATTTGTTAGCAGCTGTAGGCTTATTTCTTGTCCTCCAGTTTAAAGCCAGTTACGCCTTTCATTTTCTAGGTTGGATATTCGTCTTCCTTACTATTATATTGCAATCATAAAAATATACCCTATAGGCCTTCGTATTTTAATATAATTTTGCGAACAGATTGACGCCCCTCTAATTGGATAACTATAGCTAATACCTGTAAGCTATTTAGGTTAAATACATAATAAGAATCTAGCGAATGTTGTTATGTTTATGAAAATAAACTGATTATTTTATGTTTAATTTTTATCAGAGTAATAACTTTTTAATTCAGGTAGTTTGTAAATTTTCAACATTATTACTTTCGATGCATTGACTACATTAAAGGGAGACTGTAGGGCTACTTTGTATCCCACCAATGTTAAATTTGCTACTATTAGGTACATTTTTCATAGGATTGATAAAAGATAGGAAAATAAAACTTTACACACTTATTGTTGTCGGGTGGTTTTAGCTACTGGCATTTTTTCAATTTAATCTGTTGGACCATAAAGTTTTTAAAAGAATAACAAATAACATAAAATATTTACAATTTTTTCTACATTTTTTGCATATTACTCATATATTCATTTTTTTTATTACTCATATTCATTTTTTGAGCACCTGAGGAAGTAAAAACAATGTCGGTGAATATGTGCATGGGCCTTCATGATCATTAACTGGTAAACATTTCAGCCTAGTAGGTTAAATTGTTTCTAAGAAAAACGTACCTAAGTGTTAAAAATCTAAATTTACGGGAAAAGGCACAAATAAAAAACAAAATGTAAGTTACACAAACAAGTTTAATTTGCGGTCTTGGGTTCGAATTCCACTCAGGCACGGCATTTTCGTACGTTACAAAAAATCATTTCATCATTCACAGTTGCAACCCAACGTCGTCGGTGATGACCACAGTAGTTGATGTAACGTTAAATAAATAAAAAAAGAAAAGTTTAATTTTCCATCAACAGTTGGTTAGAAAGCTGCATCAACAGTGGAGAATATTAAAAATCGTGAAGCAGATATTTAAAAAACAACTAAAATTATTTTTGCACCAAAACTAACAATATAAAATATGAAAAATATTTGTTCTTTGTGACATGTTAACTTTTTTGGGTAGACCTGATAAAAACTTATTTTTGTCATTTAAATAACTTTTTTGTCGTAATTTAATGTTTGTATGGTATATCTAGGTCTAAATTATTGAAAAACATAAAAACCGAAAATCAAAATTTTCAGTCAAAACCATCATACAGTCTTCCCTTAACATGTACTATAGTGCCCTTTACGAAAGAAGTCCGTTGTGTTTGAAGAGCTCTATTTCAAAAACGACAGAACGGAAACTTTTCAACGCTACAGCAAAGCCTGTTCTTTCCTGCGTTGATTCGTTTGATTTCAATGGTTTTATTTAAAAATTTGTTAGAGCACAGCAATTTACGCATAAAAAATACCCAGTTCTTAATGGTTTTCTGTTAGTGTGTTTTTTAAATGTCTGTTACTTCATCCAGGACTTACATAAAAAATAACGCTTTAAGTATCTTAAAGATCACAGTTTTCTTCATAATGTGATTATTTAAAGCGTAAAATCCGATGTTCCGTTTTAATATCGCGTCAATTTAAAAGAAAAATGTTATTTTGGCTCTACGTAAATATTGGGAAATGATTTTTTGTCTGAACCATGCATTTTTACATCAGTATTGAGCCAAGTATAGACGTTGGCATTTAAAATTACAAATACAACATAAATGGGACTTGTGATTTAAGAAAAATTCTATTAAATTGGTTGAGGGACGACTGGTCTTCACAGCGGACTTCTTTTGTGGAGGGCACTATAAAAACATTTTTACCGTTATCGTTTTATACTTGCTTTGAATTGTTTCTTTTCTGTATAGAATAATAAAATTTATATTACAAAAATTAACAAATAACCGAATCGCGAATTTTAAAAACAGTTTTAAAACACAACTCGCTTTGTGAATCTGTATTTTTACACCAACTAAAATGAATTTCAAGTAGGCTACTTATTACTGACAAACAAGAAGTTAACTGGAAAAGAAAATTATACTTATTTTCGTAAATTTGCCTTTGTTAATAATAATAATCTTAAAGACTTCTGAAATAGGAGTTTTCATTTCAACAATTTTTAAAGCTAATTACAGTAATCGTATCACTGTTCAAATTAGTTGTTCAGAATTAATAATTTTTAATGACAAAACTTCAGCATATGCCTTAAATTTTTATCTGTTTTTACTTTTGGTCACTGGAACCGAAATCAAAGACGAAACTCATTAAAAAAGTCCCTTTCATGATTCGATGCGTCTCATGGCTGGCGGTAATTTTTAAAAAGGCTTACTTTTGACTCATGGCAAAAACCATTAGTGATTTCTGTATCTACTCTTTACGAGAAATCGAATGACACTATTTTTAATTTATTCCGACTTTGTTTTCTTGATTTCCAGTTTTGGGCCACTTCCGGTCGAAACCGGAAATTCAAACCCGATGATGTCTGTATCTACTCTTTTTAAGAGGAATCAACTGACACTTTTTTGTTTCCAAATTCCGACTTTGATTTCTCCACTTCCGGTCGAAACGTTTTTTCCCAGTAACGTTTTTTGTAAATACGAATCCGAAAACCGTTTGTTGCTTCTTTTGTAGTTTCTAACATCTGGGTGCGACGGACGGACGGAGGGATAAATCAAAATTATAGATGACAATTTTAAAAAGTGCCACCAATTAAAGCTACGAGTATATTGCATAAGTTTTTCATTTTAAAAGATATAATAAAATTATACTTTTACCTGTAGTATACCAAAATTTTTTCATAATTTTCTGTTCTCTATTAAGTACAGGCCTAAATGTATTTTTGATTTATGATAATATATGACATAAGTATACGGGTCTGTAAATATGTTGCTAAAAATAATAAATGTTGTTATTTTTCTATTTTATTTACGATCGTTATATAATTTAAATTTGAATAATTTATATTTATCATATAATCACTATTTTCTAAGATGTAATTTTTATAAATGAAACTTATGAAGGTCATTTTTTATTCTGGTAGACGATCGCTAGACTACAGTACACAACACTTAGCAACAAGAACACAGGTGTTCCACAAAGTGCATGCATCCCTTTCACTGTCTCTCAGAAACTTGATATTAAAAACTTATCAGAACAGGAAGATCTCCTATCCGTGACATATTCTGACAAAACTGTTGTAATATACTTTCATTTGTAGAAAGATAATTTCACTAAAGTAAATATATGTTTTTAAGTTTATTTAGAAAGAAATTTTCACTTAAGTAAATATATATTTCATGTGTAAAAAAACTACATTAAGTTTACAAATGTCCTAACGGTCGTTTCCCGTTAGCACGTAATTTTTGTTTTCATAGAATTTCGGGTTATTTCGTCTATCAGGAATAAGTAAAAGGTTTACTGGAAAATACTGGACAAATGCCGGAAATTTTGTGCATTTATGCAGTTTAAAAATTTCAATTAATAACTTACTTTTAAAAAGTTCAATGTTAAAATGTAAAAAAACCTACGTAATACTAATTTACAGTATTTTATTTGTTTTTCTGAACTAGCAGCTGAAATAAGCCTAATGTAACACTATTACTTCTCCTTTCCCTACCTCCTTGTACCACTACAATGTCAGGGTGTATGAAACCACTTCCTTCAGTCTTGCCCCCGTGTGTACATCCTTTTATCCGTTCGACTTCTCCGATTATTTTTCTCAGTATTCTTTGTGTTTCATTAGGGAGAGGGGAACCCAACGTTACGATTTCTGGATGGGGGCTGCCCCTTAAGATTCTTCTACCTACCCAATTATTATTTCAATAGTTTATTATTTAATTCTATTAATTTTCTAATTATTTTTTAATTATTTCATTTCACGATTTATTTGGAAATATCCTTACTTCCTGGGATGCCTGTACTGCCATGAGATCTTCAGGTTATAGATATGTAACTGAGGAAGGAATCCCCAGTTCCCCAACACAAATTTAGTTTACCGTTTCCCGTGAGAATTATTACTCAATATTCCACTGGGTTTTTCGGCACAACTGGGCCACCTTGTATTGGTAAATAGAAAAAATTCTGTCGTTGAATTCTTATATTATGTAAATGAACAATCATTCGCTATTATTATACACCATAATTACCATTCGCCAGAGCCAAAAATATTCAAAGGTTATTTCCCTGGGCCCAATATAAGACACATTAAAAAAAGTCATTACGCGATAAAATAACGTTTAAAATAAAATAAAATAGCGTTTTTTATACGAAAAAGACTTCTACGAATGCAACTTTTAAAGTTAATTAATAAGAGGTTAGATTACGGTTAACAGAAAGTACCTCTAATGGGAAAAGCTGTTGTGAACGGTTTCAATTTAATTTATTTAATTTGTTTAACAAAAGATCTGTTTAGATTTTCTTGCTCCTGCAAGTGATTCAAATTTTAAAACCTTTAGCGTAATTTATTTAAATTGTTGTAATATTGTAATAACAGATACGAGTACTAAATTTTCAAAAAAAGTGTCAAAAAAATATTTGTCATTTCCTGAAGGTAAAACGTTTGATTATATGATATTATTATGTATTGTTTTCTGTTATTTTCTTAAGGGGAGTGATTCACCGAAAAATATCGATTATTTGAAATTTCCTCTTTAAAATAGTGGTACTATTATACAATCGGATGGATATTACTTTTGTTATTGTAATGTTTCTGCAGTATTCGTCAAGAAAATATTCATACAAGTTATTGTGAATTATTTGGTTATTCTTGTCTTTAAAGTGGAATTGCCGAAAATTTCATTTTCTGATATTAAACTGCACTTTTCTCAGATCCTACTAAAGATATCAGTGCGAAATTCTTACAGTGTGTCCGTTACAGTAAGATGTCAGTTTTAACATATCCAAATGTAAAAATATTGTAAATAAGATGAAAAAGAATTAAATTCTTTTTCAAAAAAAAGCAAGTTTTGTTTTTTTTAAATATTTTTGATCGATTTAAGACAACCATTAAAAAAGTTTATAACTATTAAAATTATGCAAAAAACATAAAATGCATAGGGTAAAATGTAGAGAAAATTTCAAAATTTCATCTTAAAAAACAGAAGTAAAATATCCTTAGTGGTTTTTGACAAAAGTGCATTTTCAATAAGATGGTTTAGTATAGGGCGAACCACTCCATTTGACCGTAATTGCTAATTTAAAAATTAAAATAGATATAAGGACTTTTTGCTTCTTCTTCTTCTTCTTCTTCTTACTATCAAGGATTAGGCATAAGCCTGTTCCGAACTCACAAACCATCCTGCTCGTCTACTGAAACACGAGACATTCCAACCCGTACATCTCGAATACTGCCATCTTCTTCGAAGTCTTCCCACCTCCCTTCTTCCAACTGGAACATATTCCGTCACTTTTAGAGGTATTCTCCCCTCTAGCATCCGTTCCAAACGTTGCCTCCATTGATTCCGGTACTCCTCCACTTTTTCATTCAAGCTAAATACACCCAACTCGGATCTAATTTCTTCGTTATATATTAGAACCAGCCTCGAGCAGCCCTTCACTCTTTTTAAAAACCTCATTTTAGCTGCTTGGATCCTACTTTCTTGGCGTTTTGTTGTAACCCATGACTCACTTCCATAAAGAAGGACTGGGGCTGCCATTACCATGTAGAACTTCAGTACTGTCTCTGTTCTAGCTCTGTTACCAAGTAGCCTGTTAATGGTACCACAAATAGCTTGAAATTTATTTGTTTTATTTTCGACATCCAAGTCCCGATCAAAGCTTACATCGCAGCCCAGATAGTTATAGTGAGACCCTTGATCTAATACTACATTGTCTAAAGCAATCTTCGAACAAGTGGGATTCTTCCCTCTGAATGTCATAACCTTTGATTTAGCAACCGAAACTCGTACATTATACTTTTTGCATAAATCATTTAAAACATAAACTGCTCTTTGAAGCTCATCTTCACTCTCTTGTATGATCCACATGTCATCCGCAAATAGCAATGCATTGAGGTAATCGTCAGTACTTATTCGAACCCCAGGACTAACCACACTTTTCCACTTTTTAAAAATATAGTCAATATATAGCCTATATATATTAAATAACGTAGGTAATAAACTGCACCCTTGTCTCAACCCTTGATCTACGAGTATTCTATCTAAACGTTTTATACTTGTATTTATCACTATTTGCGTACCTTTATACCGACTCTTAACCACTTTTATCAAATGAAAAGGATACCCCCTTTCCCTCAAGATTTGCCAAAGAGTATTGCGGTCAATTCCGTCGAAAGCCTTTACAAAATCTATAAAGGCCATATGCGTCTCCAAAGTGAAATCCGCCGTTTCTCAATTAATCTCTTCACTGCAAAGACATTATCTGTATATGAGCGGCCACTCCTGAAACCATTCTGTTCCTCACCCAAAAGTGCTTCCGCTATGACCCTCATACGGTTGCCCACAATCTTTGAATAAATCTTGTAACCCGCATTTAAAAGACTGATCCCACGGTAATTCCCATAGTCACTACGTTTTCCCTTCTTAAAACGAAACTACTTTCTGCTTTGTAGTCTAATTATTAAGCTACGGAGGTGAATTTTTTATCGTTGTTTAAAGAAAATCAAGAATCGAATGAACAAAAAATATGATATCCTTAATCTAAAAATACATTTATTTAAACATTACTTTAAAAAAGTAGTAGTAACTTACACAAATAACAATTACATCCATTGCATTATTTATTTTAACATTAGGTACTTGGTGTACCTAAATCGTGTTTAAAACTCTTGCAAATACAAAACTCGTGATTAAAACTGAACAAACATTTAAACTTGCGATACTTTCTAAACAAATATTTTTATGTTATTTAGTATACACAAAAATATATTATGCTGATAATAATATACTTGATATATTACGCTATTTATGATCTAGTCCGTTAATATAATTTAACGTGCTAAAAGATTTTACATAAAAAAAACATTGATGGTTGTTTAGTATACGATATTAAATAGTTTGGTATTTTTAGTTCAATCTATAATGCATGAATTTAATATTTAACTAGGTATTAATTCGAAAAAACGTGTGCTCATCAATTTTGAAATAATCTAATTTATGCTTTACTTTTTTCATTTGATGTGAAATTAAAGCTCAAAATTACGCAAAAAGTATTGAATTTCAACACTTAGAAAATAAAAGGCCGGTGATTATGCCAAACTCTACCCTTTCCGTCTCCCCTAAAATCATAAACTAACTCCTACCTAAAATTGTACCATTTGTCCACGTTAAGTACGGTGCGTGCCTTTCCCTCCCCAAGACAATAAAACTCCCACATAACTGAAAAAGGCCACTGAAAAACAAAATAAAAGAAAAGAGCCGCTCTTAAACCCACTTGTCCCTTAATATAAATTTTCATCCACGAGTAACTTCTTAAAATACATTACCTCCTTTGAAGTCCCAGTCCCAATCCCGCAAGAGCCAGAATCCTATTTCCTAATTTTAAACTATAAAATTCCCCCTAAATTTCATGAGGTTGCAATTATTCGGTAAAATTGTTCCCCGAGCGATCAGGTGTTCCTTAACACGATGTCGCCATCATAGGGCTTCTCAGCCCTCTCAACCAGGATTCAGGATTCAGGATTGAATTTCAATTGATAGATAACGGATTAATTCATCGACTAATATTAACAATAATGTAATAAAAAAAAAATCATGAAAATTTTTAACAGTTTATTTTTATTTTGTACTCTACATAGTGCTCTCCAGGAGGTCAAAACTAGATCTTCATTCAAAACTTATTCAAGTACATTAGCCGCTTCTGTGTTTTCTTTTCGACGGGGCTTTCCAACAAAGAGTGTCAGAGATATTTGACAGTATTAGTGTACAATTATAATTTATTTTTTATTTAACATATATAGATGGGAAGATAAATATTTCCCAATCGGTTATAAAAATAATGAAATATTAATAGGTGTATAAAACTGTCTGAAATCTTTTAGTTATTTCCTACATGTTTTCACACCAATAAAACGTATTATGTAAACAAGTAATGTTTATTTTATTGCAGAAACTATTAAAGTTATGTTTAAATTAGTTGTAATAAGTTTGAATTTTTATTACAGTTTTACAATCAAGAAATTGCTCAAGATAATGTATTTTACATCTTAAGTACTAAATGTTGGCTATTTCAGCAATGCTCTATCATACACATATTTATCTGAAAGATACTAATAAAACTATAAAATACTATATTTGTATTATATTTGTTTAAATAAAAATCAAATACTGTAGTGTATATATTATAGGCTTATAACAAAGATAAATAATATTTTAAAATTTATAGGCCTACGAGAAGTATAAAAGTTAAACGCACTTTATGAACGATTTAACAAGTCGTAAACCTATGTTATTTTTTTTTTAAAAGCCTACACATATTGTATTATGGATATTTAAAAAAAGTGAAATCCTATCCTTGTAATCAAAACTATAAAACTACATGAAATCTGCATAATAAAAACAGAAAAAATAGAATTTTAAGTAGTTTTTTAAACTATTCAAAAACTTATTACATAGTCTTTTTGAAAGAAAGTGTTTTTTTCTGCAATATCGCTTTATGATGTACTATTTATTTTTTTGTCTTATTCACATTATGTTAATATTGATATCGTGAAATATAGTGAAAGCTTTTTAAAAGCCGATACTACACATAGATTTACATTATAAATTCTAAAAATTCTAAAATATATTTTTAATAAAAGTCTTTTTTTTAAATCTTGCTGATTTGTTTTTGTGATATCTGATAATCGGTAGAACATATATCAAGAATAGAAACTTTTTTGTTAAAGGTCTTGCTTAAAAGTTGTAATACAACTGATGCACCTGTTTCCTTCTACATAAATTTTATTTGTTTTTGTTAGAGAGTTATGAAATGTTTTCCTAGAGAAACAATCGGAAATGAAATTGTTGAGCTCAAAAGAAATTTACATCATCCAAAAAAGAACGGATTGTTGAGTATAAAAATGACTAAGCAAACTAAGATAATACAGATTTTTTATAATTTTAGAAAAAATCTGATTTTTCTCATACGAATTTTTGTTTAAGTAAACTTTATCAATGTTTCCTATATTTTACGCATTCTTAATTAAGAGAATGAGTTAACTAATTATGGTTTAAATTTTATTTAGCGCATAGAGATATGGGGGGTCCGCCATATTGGATTCTAGTGTCAACACAGCTGTGAAGTTAGCTCCCGAATTTTTAGAAGATTTTGAAATAGATTCACTTCCTATAAGTATAATTTTTGTTTAATAAGTTATTTAAACAGTTAGTTTCAGATTGTACGTATAAGTTTTTCTTTTTCTTTCCAATAAGTTTAAGTATTGTATCAAATTAGTTTGTCGATAGTTTTGAGGTTAGGAAGTTCGCCGGTAGTTCTAAAATAGTCTGTGACTTAAAGTAAATACAAAGTTTAAATTGTTTAAGATAATTAGTTAAAGTTTATTAATTGTTAGGAATGGCCACTAAAAATTCAAGTTTAGGTAAACAAATTAAGTCTTCTCCTCCCGTTACGCGGTCCCATGTAAATTTTAAATCTCCGATTAGTTTAGAAAAAAAGGTAGCTAAATTGAATGAAGATCAAAAAAACATTAGGGATGCAATAATAAGTAGTAACAAAATAAACGAGGAACTTAGAAATAAATTAGAGCAGGAAATAGCTTCGCTAAAAGAAATAATAAGAATAAATGATATGGACCACAAAACTGAAATCGCTAAATTATTGGAAGCAAACCGTGCCTTAGAAAATGAAATAAAAGTAGTCAATTTAAAACTTCTAAATGAGTTAAATGCTGCAAAAACTAATGACAATAAAAATAGTAAAAAAATAAACGGCACTAAAAATGATAATAAAATTACAAATAAAAACGGTCCTAAGAATCTTTTGTATAGTGAAGCTGTAGGGACTAAACCGTCTACCAAAAGTAATAATAATAATAATAGGAAAAACAAAGTCCTAGTATTGGCGGATAGTCATGGCCGTGAATGTTGGGAATTGTTAGATAAAAAACTAAATTCTGAATTTGAAGTAAAAGTAGTGTTTAAGCCGAATGCTCCTCTAAAAGAAGTTGTTAAGTCATCTAAAGACGATGTAAAAACCTTAGGTATAAATGACCATTTAATAATTCTTGGAGGAACCAATGACATAGAATCAAAACAACTTAAAAACACTCCTCAAATCTTAAAAACATTCGAAGAATTGGTTCCACTAAGTAATAAAACTAATTTAATAATAAACGCTATTCCATTTCGGTATGACAAGCCAGAAGTAAACAAAGTTATAAGTAAAACAAACCACGAAATGCATAAAAGAATTAACAGCCTAAAAAATAAAACAATTGAAAGGGTAAAAATCAACTTTATCAATGAAAGGTTAAATCGTGATAACTATACTAAACATGGGTTACATTTAAATTTAACTGGCAAAAACATACTGTGTGATAGATTAGCTTCACTCGTTACATGTAAACTCCCAGATAAATTAAAATCTAAGGATACTTTTTTAATGAAATGGCTAAAAAAGGGGGAAAAAAGTTAAGAAAAAGAAGGGTAGGTTATGTTAGGACAACCCAACCTCACATTAAGCAATCACAGGTGCTACAAATAGGTAATGACAGGTTAGGTTTAAATCCGGATGATAGGTTAGTGCATCCACTACCAACAGATGCAGAAATTATAGGAAATAAACAGGTAGGTGCACAAAATGATTTCATCAATCAAGTTCAGGTTAGGAATACATCTCACTTCTCTATTTTGCACCAAAATATTCAATATTTAAGTAATAAAATAGATAGGGTTGAAATATTTTTAAGGTCTGAGAACCCAGATATGGTATTATTCACCGAACATGGGTTAAAAAGTAATGAGATTCCTATGATTAGCTTTCCGGGGTTTTCTATTAATGCTTCTTACTGCAGGAAATTTCATAAAAGTGGAGGAGTCTGTATACTGACTAATATTAGTAGGAACATACATACACGTAACTTACCTTTTGTAGATAGGTTTTCTCAGGAAATGAATATGGAAGTAGTAGGATTAGAAGTTAGGTTGGGGGTACAGGAAAGGATGGCTGTCGTTGGTGTTTATAGGTCTCCAAATGGTGATTGGGACCAGTTCTGTAAATTGTTCAGTGCATTGCTGGAGAGTTTGACTGAACGGTACTTAAGAGTTGTTGTTATGGGTGATTATAATGTAAATCTTGCTATTCAGAGTAAAATGTCCGAAGAGTTCAGGGATATCGTGAACATGAACAATCTGGATATAAAAGTTAGTGATTATACAAGGATTACTAGCCATTCTCAAACGATAATAGATAATATTCTAACAAATATTGTTAGTTGTCAGGTTAGGTTAGGGGGTTCAGAATTCTCTGATCACGGGTACCAAGTAATAGAAATTCAGCATTTAGGTGGTCAGGCCCTGAATCAAAAAGTTAATAAAGAAACTAGGCAAGAGGACAAGGGTAATATAAATTGTTTATTGCACAGTTTATCCAAAGAGGATTGGAAGACTGTTATCAATGCTTCCGAAATTAATCAAAAATATCATTATTTTATTGAAACTTTAAAATTTCACTATAATAGTAGCTGTCCAGTAAAAAGGGTAGTTTTAACAAAGAGAATTAGTGAAATAGACCAATGGATTACAGGGGATATTTTGAAACTGAAATCTGAAGTCAGAGATGTCTACTCTGAGTTCAAATCAGATAAAAATGAATTGAATGAGCAAAGATACAAACAAATTAAAAAATATTATGCTAAAAAAGTTCAGAGTGCCAAATGCAAAAAAACTGCTGAAGTCCTTCGTAAATCAACTAATTTAAACTCAGCAATATGGGAAACAATAAATAGGAATCGGAATGTAGTTAGTAATAGGGGATACACAGATATACCAAAAATTGTCAATAGTAATAATGAAGTTATAGAGAATGGATCAGAAATTAGTAATTATTTTAATAAGTATTATCAGGAAGTAGCTTCAAAGCTTAAACAGCAGATTACGGAAACTGAGGGATATTATGAAGTTAGGGGGGATAGAGTTGTAGATAATTTTGTATTTAGCTCAGTTTCATATGAGGAACTAGAATCAGTTATCGATAGCTTAAAAAGTAAGAAAACAGTAGGGTTAGATGGGATCTCAAGTATTGTTGTTAAAAAATGTAAAAAGTTTTTATTAACACCTCTCCTTCATCTAATTAACTTCTCCCTGGAAAGAGGTGTATTTCCAAAACAACTGAAGGAAGGTAAAATATTGCCTGTGTTTAAGAATGGCAATACCCAAGTAGTTGAAAATTATAGGCCCATAAGTATATTAAACACTATTAGCAAAATTTTTGAAAAGGTAGTGTTCATTAGGTTAATCAATTTTTTGACTGAAAACCTTATCATCTCAAAAGATCAGCATGGTTTCCAAAAGGGTAAGTCAACCAAAACTGCTATTGTCTCACTTTTTGAGCAGATAGTTGATATATTGGATGCAGGAGAGAAAGCCTTAGCTGTGTTTTTAGATCTCAGTAAAGCTTTCGACTGTGTTGATCATGAAGTTTTGTTGAAAATGTTAGAGTCATTAGGTATTAGGGACGTAGAACTTAAATGGTTTCAGTCTTATCTGGTAGGTAGAGTACAGTGTGTAGAAATAACTAGAGTAGTTAGGGGGAAACTTACAAAAATTTTGTCTGAAAAGCTTGATGTCAAAGCTGGTGTTCCACAGGGGTCAATTTTAGGTCCCATTTTGTTTTTGTTGTATATAAATAGATTACCAGATATCTTACCCAACAGTAAAGCTTTATTGTTTGCTGATGATACTTCAATCATAAACAAAAGTTTACTGGTAGATAGTCTCGAAGTGAACACACAGATTAGCGTAGAATCTGTAGTCCAATTTCTGAATGAATTAATGTTAACAGTTAATGGGAAAAAGTGTCAGTTCTTACAGTTCAAAAACAAACACAACGTAAGGGAAAACAGAGAAGTGGATGTCTTGATACAAAATAATATCCTAGATCATGTGCAAACAGTGAAGTTTCTAGGAGTGTCACTAGATAGGACCCTATCGTGGGATTATTACACCGATCAAATTTGTAGTAAAATATCATCTGGGGTATTTGCATTAAAACAAGTTGCCAGATTAAATGATAAAAAATTGCTTATAGCAGCTTATCATGGTTTAATTTTATCTCATATCAGGTATGCCATATTAGTATGGGGTAATTCATCACAGGGTAACATGGAAAGAGTTTTTAAAATACAGAAAAAAGCTATTAGGTGTATGATGGGAGTCAACCACCTTACCTCATGCAGATCACTATTTAAAGAGCTGCAATTGCTCACGGTTCCTTCTTTGTACATTTTTGAAGTGATAATGTACGTAAAGAAAAATACCTTTTTACAGAATTTAGATGTTCACAACCACTACACAAGAAACAGAATCGATTATTATGTTGCTAATCACAACACTAAATTGTTTGAACAAAAACCAACTTATGCAGGTAGAAAATACATCAATAAATTGCCTCAAGGTTTAAAAAGTTGTGACAATTTAAGTCATTTTAAAAAAAAGCTAAAACAATATTTGATTGATGAAACATTTTACAGTGTGCACGAATTCCTTTCTAAATAGTTTTGGTATTTAACTTTAATTAAACAAATATTGTGTACAATTTGATACAAAGGGGTTCTTGACAAGCCTGCTGAGTTAAGCAGTAGTAGGGTGAAATTATTGGTAAGTGTTGAATTTATCATTGTGTTTGATTTATTTTTATTATTTATTGTGTGTGATATTTAATTTAATACGGTTCATGACAAGCATACTGAAGTAAGCAGTAGCAAAAACAAATTTTGGTGGTAAGTAGTAAATTTATCACATTGGTGATAAACTTTCAGTTCATCAAATTTACCTTGACATGTCCTATACTCCCTTTGGAGTCTCCAGGATGCAAGTAGCAAAAAAAAAAAAACAAAAAAAAAAAAACAAAAAAAAAACAAAAAAAAAAAACAAAAAAAAAAAAAAAAAAAAAAAAAAAAAAAAAAAAAAAAAAAAAATCTACAATAAAGAGTAATATCTACAGTAAATACTTTCAACTGACTAAAAAGTACTAACTGACAACAACTAACTTACGAAGTACTTGTTAGCTTTTGTCAATATTAAAAAAAAACTTATTAAAAATGAATTGTACAGATTAATTAACTTATACTGGAAATCAAATAAATGTTTTAGCACAAAAATATGGTATTTTGTTGGGTTCAGGTTATCAGCCGAAAGGCTGGTTTAAACCTCTAGTCCAGTGATTCTCAACCTGGGAGTCGTGGTGATATTATAGGGGGTCACGAAACAATAATAAAATCATTCAATCATTTGAGAAAAAATCATTTAACATAAACTTACTTATCAAAATTTTACATACAATAAGTACACTTACTTGTAAAGAAAAGAAATTAATCATTAATGTGATGGTTGCATTTGTTTTCATTTAATTTTTTTTTTCATACATGGATCTTCGTTAGAATTTATACAAAAGTAAATTGTTCTCGAGTGATAAAATTAGTGCAGTTTGATTACATCATATTAAAAAAAACATTTTACATTTATAATTACATTCAAAATTTAATTATTAATAGTAAAGCTTACTATTATTATCGGGGGGGGGGGGGTCGCGAAATATTAATTTTATTTATTTTTACTATTTGGGGGGGGGGTCGCGGAGCAAAAAAAGTTTAAGAATCACTGCTTTAGACGCTTTACTAAGTAAAGCGAGGAGTAAGGTGGTTTACGACTGCCTTCCTCACCAAGTGGAAAAGTATACTTATCAGCATGCCAGACCCTTTGAAAAGCATCTACTTTCCACCCTATAAATTACATCTTCAATTCATTCACCACAGGGTCTGGCTGTATCTTGAAATTCATTACTTTCAGAGGAGATAACTCCGATTAGTGTCTTTTACACTTATACCTCTTAAACGATGCAGTAATTTAATTGGCTCATCATGTGATAAACGAAACTTTTTTTTGTAGCCCTGGAACTAACAGATTGAGTGCAAATAATTAAACACTCCACGTGTCTGATGAGAACACGCTATTTTTCATAAAAGCCAATAATTTTCAAAATTTTATAAATACACCTATTTTACTATATACAGTACTACAGATACGTTTTATTTTATTCTATCAATATCTTGGCATACATAGTTCATACTTTGTGATAATACGGTGAGAAAATGCGTTAACAGTTCCAAGAGTATTTAAAATAAAACTTATGGTTGAGTTGTAAAAAATGTGAAAATGAATCGTATAGTTTCTGTTGGCTGTATACAGTACTTTCTGTTCTATTATGTTACAAATAAGAAGTTGTAGTTATAACAATTATGTGTACAACTATTATTACATTTTCATAACGGAAGCTTTCCGATGAGAATTTTATTGTAAATACTATACAGCAGAATCTTGTTTTTGTTTTACTCAATGTAATAATATTGTGTTTATTATGTACGAAGTGTTGTAGGTTATTATTTGGTGGAATACTTCCTTGTAGCCAGAGTACGTGTGTTTTATTTTGTTGTAATTTTATTAATAATAGTAGGAAATTCTATGTTATTTATCCCTGGTTTTTATTTTTGTTTCTTTCAGTTTTCTAAGCTTATTTGTTAATATAATCCTAGCAGGTTGCTAATAAAATAAATATGTATTATTTATTTTTATTGATTATAATATGTATGTACTGGTTTCATTCAAATGTTGACCAGTTCTGATTTCCCTATACTACTTTTTACTTTTCTAAAGAAAGAAAAAACTGGGGTTACTTCTTTCGTTTCCGGGATCTAATCACATAAATGTGATAAATATAATCAAATGGTAGGCCTGTCGATCTATTTATTATAGTAATTAATAAATTTTTAATTATATTTTTAGATTATTAGTTTTGGTTTTTTTGAAAGTAATCTGGAAAAAATAATAAAATTAATGACAACCTAAACATAAACTTGTAAATTTTCAGGAGCCATTCGTTTTTGAATAATCACATTTAAAAATTGAAAAATATTATCTTTTTAAGTAAATCCTTCAACTTAATGACTGTCAGGATTAAATTATTTAAATTATTTCTAATAAATGAGGATAAATTATTATAGCTGTTTCTAATATACTTAAGTATAAATTTTGCAGGGTTGAATGGTTGGTATACGTTTCACGATTTCTTTATTTTGAAGTGTTGCAAGATTTCTGATTTGCTCAAATCTGTTTGTTTCACCAACAGTGCTCCTCTGTTTAAAGAATAAATAATATATAAACTATGTAATTACAAGGAATGAACCAAATAAGAAAATGCATAAACTTAAGCATATATTGCAAATCATCAGTAATTGAAAATTAGAGATTAAAACAATAAAAGTTGTTTCCTTGTTTATTAATAACGAACGTTCAGATTTTCGATAAAAACATGAGATTGACGGCTTTTTGTAAAAATTAAAAAACATAAATTGGCGCCTTTGTAGTTTAGTCGTTAGTACGTTAGCCTACAACGTGGAGGTCCCGGGTTCGATTCCCGGCTAGGGTCTGGGAATTTTCAGAAGTCAAATCCCACTGTTCCAGATGAATAACTGTAGTTGCTAATTAACAAGCTGTTGGTGCGACTTAAAATAAACCAAAAAAAAAAAAATTTTGTAATTACTACATTCTGAATGTGTATTAATTTCTTTATCGAGAATGGTGAAAATTTGGATAATTTATGTTTTATAAATTTTACTCACCTCGTCATTAAAATATAGTTTCTGTCTGAAGAAAACTCTTAAATGTCTACACAAATCTACTAATAAATTGCAATTTAAAATTAACTTTGTGCAAAACATCTAAATCTAGAAAGAGAAGTGTTTCAAGAGATCGTAGTGCGCAGTTTCTTCCTGGCTAAAAGAAGTAGTAATAAAACTTACTAGGTTCTGATTTTTTTAATGACTCATTTGTCGTTTCTTTCTTCTTACACAGTGCATATCGTCACGTCTTTCTCTTCTCGCATTAAAATACATTCTCTTCTAACATTTAGATGTTTTTCAAGTTGTATTATTTAAAGGTTATTTCAATTAAAAAATATCAGGTGATTTTTAACCTCACCTTCCAAAAGTTGGAAAATCTTAAATTGCAAACATTTAAAAAATTTAATTTATGTTAGAATTAAGTTTTGCTTTATCAATCGTTATTAACGTTCCACGTAAGGAAATTTTGATTTCTATACAATCCATGAGGTTTCTTCATCTAACCGGAGCTTTAAGTTGTCCATGCCATGGGGAGTTTGGGTTTTTACAATGTGGAAAATGTAAGTAACTGCTTCAGTTAAAAAAGTAAATACATATCCACAATGCTTTCATATTCAGATTTTCCTTTCAAAAATTGAATGAGCTTTTCATTACACTTGATATTTTCGGTAGAAAAACTAATCATGCTCATATTTAACCGTATATGAAAGAACCAAATACAGTCATAATTCTAATTAAGTGAATTTGATCTCGGCTCAATTGCCGGGCAAGAAGCTAATTGTGCTGACCACTATACCAGCACGCTGGCCATCGTGTACTATGAAATACGTTTGTAAAATAAACTGGCAAATATATACCTAAATTCTCGTAAATACATTGGTAAAATAAATAAATAAATAAAATAACTATGAAATAAAATGATTTCATACTTAGTTATATTAATTAACTAGTATGTAGACTAATTTTTATTTTTTTATTTGATGTTCTTACTTCATTTAAAGTCACATCGATAGCTTAGTCATTAATGGCTGCTGTGGGTTTTTGTACTGTAACGGTCGGTTTTAACATGTTAAAATTTTCAGACCCTAGCCGGGAATCGAACCCGGGACTTTTCGCTTTGTAGGCTAGCGCGCTAGTCACTTCGTCATAGAGGCGGTCTGATTTTTATTTTTTATTTACTTTTTTAAGTCCCATCAACATCTTGTTTATATGCGACTACTTTAGGTTAAGGAAAGTTGGGTTTGAACTTGTGATAAGATTTTCGAGACACTTGCCGCGAATCGAACCTGGGACTTCATACTTTGAAACATAGCTTGTTGACCATTGAGCCACCTCCGTGGTCAGACTCGAATTTTTTTACTTTTTCTAATTGAATTGGCCATTTCAGAAAGCACGTAAGTCAAAATACTAACTTTAGTCTTATGTTGTTCCTGAAGTAAAAAAGTAAAATGTGACTTATGTTGTTTCTCTATGAAATTCTTTGTTCAATAACCGCAAAAATTTTTGTTATGCAATAATAGGCCTATTTACTTATTACAATAATGACTTAAGGAACCTTTTCACTACAATGAAATTCTTGACTTCAAAAAAATTTGTTCCCTGAAATATTCACGGTTTTTATTTTGTCACCATCATCAATTTATAGTAATTTTCTCCTATAATACATAGTTTTGCCCAGAAACTTTGTATTTTCTAAAGTTTGGGATTTCAGCTTCAAAATACCACCAATTTTATTTTCAATCGGAAAAATAGGCTTTAGGATAAACCTTATATCATAAGGATACCGCTCTTAGGATTATATTAGTGAAGAGAAGCCAAATTTCTTTAATTTCTGTAGGGAATGATGTGTTTAAATTCAATCAATCCGGAAATGTATTAAATAAAATAGGCAAAATTTTAAATTATGGGCTTTTTGAAATGACTGATTCAATTTGCATACATAAATTTTGTCATAAATTTCAACAGATTTTGTCACAGAAATATATATTCAACTAAGAAATGTAAAATCGTTTTCATGAAAAAGTAGCTTGGTGGAAAAGAATTGTTTTTATAAAAAAATAAATAATAAAATTACACGGAAAATAATTTTTCATCACAATATCATTTTGATTCATGAATATTGTTTACTGTACAAGAATATTGTATAACATTTCCCTTCGGTCTATTTTATACAAGCTCAAATAACAGTTTGTCTCTTCCTCAGTAGCCTACATTTACAAAATATGACCATCAATTTGTGCTACAATTGTAGTAAACATTCCGACAGGAAGCGATTAAAACGATTTCTACGTTATTGAAGCAATGTAATCATATTTCTCTGTAAAGTTACTTTTCTAAGAAGAAAACTCGTGACTAGGTCCATAATACATTGGTGGCCTCATTCTTTGTTGAACTCTGTAGTTAATTTTTTGTATTATTACAGATATAATTAAATCATTCCTTATTATTGGATAGAGTAATACCCTATATACAAGGATTTTTCCTTCCTGATTAAGGTTCATTTTAAATCGGAACTATATAATGACTTATCTTTATTTACTGTAGTTATTTACTTATGCTGGTAAAAAGGTAAATTCTAGCATATACCTTCATTACTCGAAAACACTATATTCTGTATGTATTAAAAAAAGGAAAACCGTTACAAATAGAAAATATCCTAAAAAAATCAAAAAATGTATAAATATTCTGTATAGGTAGGTACTTAAAAAATTGTATATTTGATTTTTGTACATGAAGAATGTACAATCTATAAAAAATTGAATGACTTCCATTTTTAAAAACATCAAAAAATATGTGTTTTAGCAGAATATTCAATAAATATATTTTTTTCTTGAAATAATAAAAATATTTCTGGTTATAAAAATGATATCAGATCTGTAATTTGTAGATAAAATGTGTAAACAAAATAAAGAGCTACCGTTATGCTTAGTCTACTTACTATATTCTTAGTATTATGAAGAGGTACTGTTGTTTAAAATTTACTAAAAAATATTTCATTGATGTAAAATTCTCGTGTTATTAGTTTGTTAAGATAATCAGGTTTACTAATAAATAGTAAATACTATAAATAGTAGTACGTAATTTTTGCCAATAAAATATTAAAAATTCGCATTTAAAAAATACAAAAGCGAAATTTTGCATTTATTGCAAAAACTTAACTAAAAATATCAATAATAAGATAACAGATTCAAATATTTTATTAAAAGCTGACATTGTAGAAGTCCCTACGTTTTCTTCCTTTAGCTTTGCTTTCGGTCATTTATAACTATGTTGTAAATACTAAACAATCGCTTAACATCTCTGTTGACTGGGACTAAAGAGGCTTTGAAAAAGAGCCTTTGCAAAGCTAGGGTAGCAACATTTTTTTTTTTGCTAATAAATCTGTATGATACAGGATTTTCTTGGTTAATCAATTTAAGTAGTTGTCTGAAAATGAGTATATCCATTTATGAGTTCATCTTGTGGTATATCTTTGAAAAATGGTATTTTAGAGAAGCTTTCCGGGATGAAATTTGTGTTTATAGATGATGTAGGTACGGGGCTGTTGTTACAGGTAGAAAAAATAATATTGCCAATATGCTGGTAGGCTTCATTTGTCGGTTGAATCTCATATGTGCAGACAATTATTTATCTAAACTCTTTTATGCTGCTGTCTTCAGCATAATTCTGTTGTAATTGATTTCGCCCGTTTTCATTTGACAAAATTCTTTTCGTTTTTTCACTATAAGAACCTTTATATTGACGCTTAAGAGAAGACTTCAAAATCTTCTAATTTACTCAACCAAATGTGCACTAGTAGATAATCTGATCCTTATAAATTTTTATAAAAAATGATTATTATCGAGATTTCGCGGAAATGTAGCCTACTAAAAATTTTAAAAACATCGTATTTTTAACATATTTTGGCAAATTTCGCCTTTATTCACATTTATTTCGTAAATATAACGATAATTACGTACCAATAATTATAAAACAATAAAACATATAGACCAGGTAATTTTTGTAAGCTTCCCAACTTCAAAATTAAAATAAGTGATTTCGTTTAATAATTTTAACACATTATATAACCTATGAACTGTTAGTATCACTGTAGTAAATGAAAAATTCACAATACTTTTACTGCAAACTATTTTCTGAATAAATTATTATATCATGAACGATGAATTGGTACAATATGAGCCAGGTGGCACGTGAGAGGTTGGCAGGCCTCTCTGAAGATGGATACCGGAACAGATCATAAAATAATCCTTGAAAGAAGATTATACATTACCAAGATTAAGTTAGGCTAATAATATTTTGAAATTTTATAAGTCAGGGATTTTATGGAAATAATTTAATAATAGAAAACTTGAGGGAGTCATTTAGCTGATTTTTATTTAACCTGTGATTATCAACAACCCGGAAGTTTCATTTCGTGCTATTAGAAACTCTTCTTAGGTGATGATTACTAGTCAAGTGTACATGACTAGATGATTGAGAATATTTATGTAATTTTATATTCAAAGTAAATTGTTCAACAGCTGATTTTCGGAGACAAAGGTTCTGTAATTGAAATCCTTATAAAGGTAGTTACTTTCATAAATTACAATATTTACCTTTTTTCGATTACTATTTAGTTTTTGTTTAAAAATTTACGGTCGTTTCGGTGGTACGTATGCTACCAACTTCTTCAGAGTAATCATAAAATTAAAATTAAATTAAATTCCATCCAGTCATATCAATAAATTTTTTTATATGACTGACTTCGCCCATAACAGGCAGGTGGAGTGTTAAATTATTTGCACTCAATCTGCTAGTTCCAGTGCTACCAAAAAATAGTTTTGTTTCTTATCACATGGTCAGCCAATTATATGACTGAACTATTTAAGAAGAGAAGAGCTAGTGGTGTAAAAGACACTAGTCAGAGTTATCTCCTCTGAAAGTAATGAATTTCATTATACAGCTGGACCCTGTGGTGAATGAAGTGGACGTGTCATTTGCAGGGTGCAGAGTAGATGCTTTTTGGAGGGTCTGGCATGCTTATAAGGATATGCTACTCTTGTACTCAGTGAGGAAGGCAATTGTAAACCACCTTACTCCTTGTTTTACTTAGTAAAACCTCTACAGGTTCAAACCAGCCTTTCGCCTGTTGACCTAAACAACAACATGATTGACTATGAGTTTTGTTGATATGATTGAATGGAACGACCATTCTGAATTTTAATTTTATGGTTACTCTGAAGAAGGTAGTACCACCGAAATGATCGTACGTTTTTAAACAAAAACTAAATAGCAACCAAAAAAGAGGAAAGAAATAATCATTTGTATTTTAATTTATAAATTAAACGGTTGGCGGATGCATTACAAGAATTTTTTCATAGTTACTTTTATATGAATTTGAAGACTAAAAAGTGGTTACCGGTGTACTTCGATGGTTAGAGTTCAACTAACCATACTCTCTCAGGAATGGTTGGGTTGAGTGTGTACAAGACTACACCTCATTTACTCATCATACATATCATCCTCATCTCATTGGATCATGTAGTTGCTTACTGTTCTTAAACTGAACATACTGTTACGTACACTCATTAGGAATTCGTTTAGCCTAAAAATTTAGGAAATTACTTTATAGGTAACTTTATATAAGTACGTTTTAGGAAGAAATTGTGTTAAAAAATATTTCTTCCTGGTAAAAGTATTAAGGAAAGAAATAGATCTAAAGATGTTAAACGATAATTATCTGTAATACGAGTACGAGTATTCCTTTCTTAATATTATCTTTTCACAATTATCATGGTTAATAATCATTAAAACATTTCTTTTAGAAATTATTAGCCGGAGGTTAGTAATGGTTGATTTTAATTGTAGATTTCCTTTTAAAATGCAATTTTATAATAAAATGTAGAAGGCATTTGTTACAGTTGAATTACTATAATGTTAATTTACTAGGTCAACAAGTGCCGATCATAATTCTGTGTAGTCATATTTGAATTTCTTTCTAGCTGTTGCACATAATATAAATTATACTTTTTGTTTTGTGATATAATCACTGCATACGACATTAACTTCCGTCATAAAATGTCACTCCCACATAATTTATAACCATTTAACTTTTTCAGCTGTAAGTTTATTGAAATTTTGGATTTATTGGAGTTTAGGGTTGATATTAGATAAACATTATGACAATTAAACAACAGCAAAGTAGAAATTAACAGAAATCAACGCAAAGTTAACTGGTCAGATTTTTCCAAAAAAATTAATTACTGTCCTGATTACTAAAATAACGCTTGTTCAATCTTTCAAAAAGTAGTTCTTTTTACTTTCTCTGGCCTATATGAATATATTTATGAAAGAAAGTATTTTGTCATATCGATTTTTCGAAAATGAGTTTTCACCGGATATATACACGTTTTCAGACTCCCTGAACCCAAAAAACAAACATGTTTTTAGCGATTGGTCTGTGTGTGTGTGTGTGTGTGTGTGTAAACAGAATATCTCAAGAACGGAACATCGTACGAACTTGAAACTTGAAACTTAAGTTAGATACTACTCGAGGACCCGACACGAACATCCTCATCAAAATCGGTCAACCGGACGTAGTAGTTTATTCGTGTCATTTTTCACTTTCTGCGATTTCATCAAAAACGGCTTCTACGATTTTTTAAAAATCGCCTCATTCACTAAATTTTTTATGCTCATCAAGATAGGGTAGGTGCCTTGTCTGCTGAAACTCTTGGGGAGGCTGTTTTTTCGAAAAAAAATTGGTTTTTTTTAAGATTACGGCTTTAATATGCATTTAAGCGCAAAAATGTATAATAGTAAAAGTTGTAAAGAATTTAAAATCCTACAACTTTAATTTAAAAACATTTTTTTTGTGTAACGCTTAGTTTAGCGGTAATTAGTGATTTTCTGTTTTTTTCCCGAAAATCTGTAAAAAAATCTATTTTTTTATATTTCAGCCTTTATGCTTTTTACGACAAAAGTGTATAATCAGATTTATAAGAAATTAAAGAATCTACAGATTTTATTTAGAACATTTTTCTCTACAGAGCCTAGTTCAGCGTGAAAGAGTAATTTTCCGTATTTTTAAGCCAAACTGAGGTTGATTTTAATTTTGCGTCATTTCCTCATGATTAAAATAAGTTTATGGTTTTTGAGGTTAGTTTAATGTTCTAATGTTTTATTACTAATGTTAGGTTATATTGTTGATTATTTGTATTGCCTAGAGAAAGTCGTGTGAGTTTTTCACAACAGACTTTTGCTATTATTTTCTTGTTGGTTAAAGCAATAAGTTCTGTTAAGAGCCGAGTA
The DNA here is from genome assembly GCA_035578175.1 of Catonia carolina. Classification (NCBI taxonomy): domain Eukaryota; kingdom Metazoa; phylum Arthropoda; class Insecta; order Hemiptera; family Achilidae; genus Catonia; species Catonia carolina. Next base: position 69,070,859 of record JAQMRL010000002.1, read on the forward strand.
AAATATAAAATATGAAAACTAAAACATAATGAAATACAATATAAATAACTACCACCGGCCATCCTAGAAGTAATTTACCTTACAAATCAATGTACCATAGATAAAAATTTTTTTTTTTTTTTTTTTTTTTTTTTTTTTTTTTTTTTAACTTTAATAACTTTATTTGCAACTATATACTACGATACAACGAGCAAATTAGATGACAGTAAACAAAGGATGACAAGGAAAAAAAAAAAAAAAAATAAATAAAAATAAATAAATGAAAAAGAACAGTGATACCCAGTGGTATATGTTCTATGAAATAAAGTTCATGATACATGAATGATAAATAACAACAGAAGAAAAAAAAGAAGAAAGAAAAATAAAATAAATCACTTTATAGAAGATCTCTGGCCCATTGACGTTTCAACCTGCGCTGCGGATTTCCTGGTAGTGATGCATCCGATAGTTTGGTGATTAATTCGTTGGGGTGATCATGCAATTTTCTGTGAAAAACACTGTAGCTGGACTTAACTACTTCACTTATGAACGGAATATTAAGGTCGTCATGTAGAATTTTGTTGTTGACATAAAAAGGTGCGCAGGTGATTAAACGTAGGCATTTTGACTGAAAGGCTTGTAATTTTTGTAGATTGCTCGGTTTAGCTGTGCCATAAATTTGTAGTCCATAGGTCCATATTGGTTTGAAATAAACTTTGTATAGTAATAGTTTAGATTTTAGAGTCAGTGAAGAGCGGCGTCCAAGAAGTCGAAATAGTTCTTTCAATTTGGAGTTCAAAGTCAGTCTTTTGGTTTTTATATGAGTCGCCCAGGTGAGTCTCTTGTCAAAGTGAAGTCCAAGGTATTTAACTTTTTGTCGTTGTGGTATCGGTTTATTGTCGAGTTTAATAAAAAATTAAAAAATTCAATTTCATTTTTGTAACATTCAGTAAATGAAATATTCGAAAATATATAGCAAGCTTTGTAGTTTGTTAAAAGACTGCCCTTGTTATTCAGCAAGTATCTCATCTAGGCCTACAATGGGACATTCAGAAATTAGACTGTCATAGAGTGAAGACCGTACTAAGAAAAATTTAAATTTATTTAAAAACAACACTAAAAATTTGGCTGAATTCAATGATTCTCATGTAACAGATATTAAATAGGCAGACGATTTTTTTTCTAAATATTTTACGCTAAAACACAGATTAAAGACTTAGTACCTTTTATTCCACTGGAGATCGCATTTATCTTACAAAAAGTAAATTATTATAACTATTTAATATTTCCGACGACGTGACTACACGGCTTTGATCTATGATTTGGTGAAACAGTAAAATATAAATAGATACAATCTTTTCAAAACAAATGTTCATAATTAGTCACATCTAGTCTCTATTATATACAGCCCGACAACAAATACCCAGCATACACGAGCATTTATTACACAGATTCAAAGATACGAAAATTTTCTCACTTACACTTACCACAAAATTTACGAAAAAATTAAAACTATGTTGGAATAAGGAACTGATATAAAACCCTGACGAGGGTTTACGATTGGGCGATTTCCTGAAATTAGACAAAAACATTATTATAATTACTTCTTGTATTAATTTACAGTTGTAGTTGTTTCTAAATAAATATTTGAAAAGTCTAGGAGTTCTTCATTAACTATAGTCCGATTCACAAAAGAAAACACGTTCTTTTACCAGCAATATCGTTTGAACCGTTGTATGAAAAAACAATTACGATACATCAAATTAAAGCTTGTTTTATTGTTGGTTTTAAAAAACTTGATCCCCGCATAAAACTTATTAATAATGAAAAATTGTGTCACGTTTCTCCAATCTGTTGTTAATTATGTAACCGTCAGTACAAAAATTATTTCCGTATCATTACTAGTAGCCGAAATAAAGACTGTTTTTTAAAACGGCCGCCATTTTAAAACCAGTCGCCCAAAAATAAAACAAAAATATGCATTACACGTAGAAACCTTTATTTTATAATAATTTGTAGCCCTATACATTTTAAATACGCGTGAACAAAGCAATAGCACCTTGAAGTTGGGTATATGAAAAAGTGGTTGAAACAGGGTACTTTTTATGCGTAATTCGTTGTATTTTAATACAGTATTGATTTCCAAAAATATTAATGTATATCCTGTAAACAACAATAAAACAAGCTTTAATTTGATGTATGGTAATTGTTTTTACATACAGCTGTTTAAAAGATATTGCTGTTAAAAAACAGGTGTTTTCTTTCTTGAATCGGACTATGTAATGTGTATTAAAAAATTGTTTCAATTGAGATTAAAAATAGAAACATCGATCCACATTATTAGATCTCGACTTGTACAAACATTTTCAATGAAACAACGAGAAATTAAAAAATATTATCAATATTTTATTTATTTATTTATTTATTATTTTTTAAATTTATTTAACGTTGCATCAACTGCAAGGTCATTAGCGACGACGTTGGGGTGTAACTTTGCGTAATGAAGATGAAATAATTTTTTTGTAACGTATGAAAATATGCCGTGCCTGAGTGGGTTTCGAACCCAGGACCGCATGATGAGAGGCGAGCACGTTACCAACTACGCCAATGCGGCCGGCATTTATTCATTTATTTTCTTGTTTATGCGTATAAACAAGTGGGATTCTAAACTGAGTAGGATTCGAACCCAGGACCGCATGATGAGAGGCGAGCACGTTACCAACTACGCCAATGCGGCCGCCATTTATTCATTTATTTTCTTGTTTATGCGTATAAACAAGTTTTAATATTTGCAATAATAAACATATAGTACAACGTATTCCTATTTCTATTAATGAGAACCAACATAATATTACGCTTCAATTATTTACGGAACAGATTTACGATGCAAAAAGATACAAGTAATTCAAAGTTAACCATTTAACTGTCCGAGCGAAAGTGTAAATAAAACATAAATGTTAAACATATTCATATAATGGACAAAACACCATAAGTACCTATGCAAATATACAAGTTTAGTCACGCTTTAAATTAAATCCGAGGGTATTCTGCGATATAATAAGCGAAGGTCTGTCTAGTAGTTTAACATAAAATCCTTGGAATCCACCATAAATAATGAACTCGTACTTTATAATGTTAATGTAACTGAAAAACAGATATGTATTCAACAGGTAATTTAACAACTGTCATTCATCTAATATTGAATTCTATATAAAACGTCGCAAATTTTGTCATCTGCGTAGGACATTTATGAAGGCTCCTAAACGACTTAGTATCTTTGCGGATTTATAAACAAGGAGACAGTAAAATATCACATGGGAAAACAAATTAGTCGGTTTACTAATTCATTGTCCAACGAACGTTACCAACAGAGGCAAAACCATCATCCTAAATTATCTGGGTCTTAATTTACTAAATAATCAGCACTCTTATTATTATTATCAAAGACTTTTAACTACGCCGGCAGCATTGGCGTAGTTGTTAACGTGCTTGCCTCTCATCGGTCGTGGGTTCGAATTCCACTCAGGCACGGCATATTTTCATACGTTACAAAAAATCATTTCATCCTCCATTGTAAACAGTTACACCCCAACGTCGTCGCTTATGACCGTTGCAATTGATGCGGCGTTAAATAAATAAATAAAAAAATACTTTTAAAGATTTAATTTACTGTAATTACCTTATAGATTTATGATTTCGTTCTTTATTGTTTTTATTTAAGATTAATATTATTCAAAATTTAGATGTTAAATAATTGTTCACATTTTTTATCAGTTGAGTCAGTGGACTTCTGATTCTATTAATGCGGATTCTTGTTGTTAGCAAAATTACTTGTTTTCATATTTTAAAGCACAGTCTGTAATGTCGCAGGTTTGTTAATAAAAAAAACCTTATTCAATAACGAGTAGTACTTCACTGTAGTTTTCTGTTAATGTTTTTTATATACGCACTCGCAATAGCAGCAACAAGGTGTTTTGGATAGACCTTCTTCAGCATTATATTCCAAACAACATTATCAAAAGCTTTCTCCCAACCAATAAAAGCAATATATGTTTGAAGATTGTACTCACGGTGTTTTTCAATTATTTGCTTCAATGTGAACACTGCATCAGTACATGAACGTCCTCTACGACAGCCCATTTGATCTTCCCCTTTTAAATCATCCACAATTAACCGTAACCGTCTGTTCGGTAGGCTAGCATATAATTTGTAAGCATTGTTTAAAAGACTAATTTTGCGGTAATTTTCAAATTGTGTTCTTGACCCTTTTTTTGTATATTAACATAACCTTTGATGTGGCTCATGCTGTAGGTATTTTATACCTCTTCCAACACATATTATACAGTAAAAACAAGCTTAAATGAAAAAAATTACCTCCATACTTGATTAGCTCCATATTTATTCCATCCATACCACTGGCTTTCCTGTTCTTCGACTCTTTTATCACCAACTGAAGCTCCTTGAGGGTGATGTCGTCTACATGACAGTCAACACAACCCATTACTTCTGTATCTAGGAGTGTTTCTTCATACCACAAACCTTTATAATGCTTGACCCTCTCCTCTCCTGAAACACAATCTATTTTCACACATTCCTTGTATTGCTGTAACTTCAATATTACAAAATCTTTGATTTCAGAGAAATGTCTCGGTGTAACGAATTTTTCTGATCGTATGTGTAGAAATTTAATAAATGCTATTTGTCCCACAGATTTCAAAATTTAATTTTTACGAGTCATACGAAAAACTTGATTTTGTATATTATGTTTTAGTCTACAGGGAACAGTATGTTAAGAGTTTCGGGAAATTCCTAGAAATCTACGTGTAGGCTATAAAATGTTTATGTCTTCTTTCTTGACTTAAAAATGATGTTAACGATTGGAATTATTATAAAACAGAAAATTTCGATTGTCCGTCACAATCGGGGGTCGGATGATTGGGTATAATAGATTAAGAATTATTTTTTGATGCGAATCTTATTTTATTAAACGGTATTTTTTAAGAAAGTAATGAACACAATAATAACAGAAAAGATGACGTTAAAATTTGTAAATAAAACAATTCTGCACATAAAATTTTCAAAGGCCTGCTTCGCACATGAAGTTAAAATTATCATGAATTCCAAATAAACCAGTTAATAAGTTATAAATAAATAAATAAAATAAAAAGAAACAATCAATGTACAGCAAATCATTTACCTGAATTAAAAAAAATCGTCTATCTTGTGATTAATATTTACCCTACTCGTGTTTGGAAAAAATATTCAATTAATATATACTTTTCTTAGTTTATTTAAAGTCGCATCGACAGCTTGGTCATTAGCGACTACTGTGGATTTCGGTACTGTAACGGTAGGTTTTTACGTGTTAAAATTTCCAGACCATAGCCGGGAATAGAACCCGAGACCTCCACGTTGTAGGCTAGCGTGTTACCACTACACTACGGAGGCGGGCAAATTGGGTTTTGTAATTGGAAAGGTGGATTTAGACTTGTAATTTCCAGACCCTAGGCAGGACTCGAATCCTTGTTTTCCTACTGTTAGACGTTTGCATTTAGAACACAATTTGTCTAAACTGTTTCAGTGCTCTCACACTTTTTGTCTCTATATTGTGTTACCTCCTCACTCTTATAATTATTTCTGTTGCACAAATAATGTTTTTGTATTCGTTCACAGTTTAGCAAAGTAGCTGTTGTACCATGACGAATAAACTGGGTGACAAAAAACCGAAAGACGGTTAATTTTTGTTCTATTTGGTATGTAAAAAAAATAAGGTACATACGACTTTCAAAGTGTTGAAAGTAAAATACTTAATTAAAAGTACATTCAGTTAATGAAATATGTCAAATCGTTATTCAGTTTTAGAATTTGTGTTAAAACGTAATAAACTTAATTGTAAGTTACTTGGTTTTGGTCAAATACTAGTACATTGTTTATTTGTATGAGTGAATGTTAAGAAAATAATATTTAGATGCTTACTTAAAATGGATTTCATTAGAAAGTAAATGTGTTTGTTTTAGTCTAGGTGTGAACAAAATGGCTATTATGTATTTACTTGTCGTTGACGTTTAAAATTCAATTTAATATTTTATGTTTATTAGTTAAAGATAAATTAATAAGTTTCTTTTAACCGACAAACAAATACTTTACAACACTATTTGCAATCACTTAACGCCATATTTTTCTTAGTGGATAGAAATACTTAAATGGAAATAAGTTAAAGTTTTAATTTAAATTAATTTCTTTTGTATTTACAGGCATGTCAAGTGGTAGTTAGTCTATTAACCATTTTTTTACTACAGTTTACTGATTAGTACATAACACGTCACTAATTTTTAATCTGTTAATAAATTTCTTTTTTTATAAATTTTGCCTTACAATGTTAGATATCTGGGCCTACAAATACATCGTCGTTTGTAGACTACATGGTAATAGCACATATCTACCGAAAGAAAACTACATCTAAATTTTTGTAAAATATTTCAGCAATAAATCTCTCCTGTCGAAACCAAACAAGCTGAATCTGCATAAACCAGTTTTAAATCCGTTTGGATATGAAACACAACTTTGAGCTAATTTAAAAAATTCTGACATCAAAATTTTAAAACGATTCCAGTCAAAAAAGAGATACTTGTTAAACATCCCCTAGTTCGTAGGCAACAAGTTAACTTTTGGAAATTTCAACTTAAAAACTGTAAAGCAAGAAATTTCAGATTTCAGCGTTAAATATTAGGGTATAATACACAAACATAAAAAAATTACTAGCTATTAATTTATTAGAGCATATTTTAACTCAAAATTTAAGGTTTAAACGATTTAATTTTTTACTTGCTAGGTGGAGCCCAGCGTCAAATCTTTGTGACAATCTGTCCTCTATTCTTTGCAGATCACCGTACCAGATGACGATTGTATTTCTTAAATTTAGCTATACTAGACTAGATAAATAAATAAATATGAATTTTTTGTCAAATTTTTTAAAATAAATCTCTAAACTCCTAGCCCAAAACTTCCTAACTAATTCTTAGTTATATCTAGTCTAGTCAACTGACAACTGACAACTACAGTTATCAATTTCAGTAATAAATTAAATTTGAAAATTTTGATTTTAACCCGCTTGTTTAGTCTAGTGGTAAAGTCGTCGCTACAAGTCAGCTGTAACAGCTGATTTTCGGAGACAAATGTTCCGTAAGGATACTTATTTTATACATATTTGTTACCGTTGTACTCTGATAGTTGGGGCTCAATTAACCATACTATTTCAGGAATAGTCAACTGCCCATAGTAGACAGATAGCGTGTTAAATTACTTGCACTCAATCTGTTAGTTCAAAAATAGTTCTGTTTCTTATCATATGGTTAGCCAATTAAATGACTGAATCATTTAAGAACAGAAGAGGTAGAGGTTTAAAAGACACTAATAAGAGTTATCTCCTTTGAAAGTGATGAATTTCATTATACAGCCAGACCCTGTGGTGAATGAAGTGAAGGTGTCATTTGCAGGGTGGAAAGTAGATGTTTTTCAGAGGACCTGACATACTGATAGCATACTTTTCCAATCAGTGATGAAGTCAATGGTAAACCACTTTACTCCTCGTTTTACTTAGTAAAGCCCTCTAGAGGTTCAAACTAGCTTTCCGGCTGATGACCTTCACAACAACATTTCAGGAATGGTCGGCCTGAGTTTGTACAAGACTACACATCATTTATATGATTGTCATACATATCATACTCGGCTCATTGGGTCAAGGCGGTTGTCTAGTGCTCTTAAATTGAACAGATTGTAACGTACACATGTTGTTGTTTAGGTCATCAGCCGAAAGGCTGGTTTGAACCTGTAGAGGTTTTACTAAGTAAAATGAGGCGTAAAGAGGGTTACCTTTGCCTTCCTCACTGAGTGGAAAAGTACTATTATCAGCGTATGCCGGGCCCTCTGAAAAGCACATATTTTCAACTCTACAAATGACACTTTCGCTTCATTCACCACAGGGTCTGGCTGTATAATAAAATTCATTGCTCTCAGAGGAGATAACTCGCAGTAGTGTCTTTTACACCTCTACCTCTTCTGTTCTTAATTGATTCAGTCATTTTATTGGCTGACCATGCGATAAGAAAGAGAACTATTTATTTTAGTTCTGTAAAGAACAGTTTGAGAGTAAATAAGTATAGTTTTAGTATAAGATAGTTTGACACTCCACCTGTCTGTTATGGGCAGAACGTACACATATTACTGATTAAAAAAATATTTTCGTAGGCTAATTATCATGGATGTCAATCGATGGATGTTTGACTTCATTTAGTTTTCATTCACTTTGCCACATTATCTAGGTCTATCTTATTGTGAAAATAAAACGAACTGACTGGAAAGTAGTAGTATAAAAATATTAAGAAATAATAAGATGTGTAGAATCGAACTAACTTATGTATTTTTTTTCTGGTTTAACGTCCGACTGTTATGCAATTACTGCTAATGCAGACGGTGAAGGATGAAATGATGTTTTTGTAACGTATGAAAATATATCGTGTCTGAATGGATTCGAATCCAAGACCGCGTGATGAGAGGCGAGCACGTTACCAACTACGCCAATGCGGCCGGTATTGAACTATGTAGTACAGAATTTTACTGCTATTATTCTTTCAATTGATGAATCTGGAATTAAAACTTTTTTACAAAACCATTTATAAACACAGCTATTTTAATAAAAATTTTAAAACTGACAGACAATTTAATTTTATGGTTGAACTTTACCATGCAGGTTCTTGTCATCGGAATAATCTGTGCAAAATGTTAAAAAATATGATATAAAATATTTATGTACTAATAATATTTGGCGGATATTAGCACGATGAAAGTGTTACTTACTTCCGTCAAAATATGGTAGTGAATATATTGTTGGATTTATTTATGTTTTGTTCTTTCATTTAAGAATAGATTCTTTACCAGTTCTTACTACACTTTTGTAAACAATGAAAAATGAAAATTTGTGGTAGAAATAATAACGTTTTAAATGGAAAATAACAAAGGCTTCTGGCAATGCATCGTAGGAAACGGAAGTGGGGGGAAGCGGGCCGGAAACACCAGCAACTGGAACATGATGAAACCGGTTTGACCTTGGATTGGACTTTCTAGTGCGATTTATTTAAGTGATATGATGAAGCCGCCGTAGTAAAAAGCTAACAAGTATTGGTTTGGTCCTTTGAACTCAACCGGTTTTATAAAATATTGACTTGTATCAAATAAGTAAACATTAATTTTTATACTTATTATAGACTGTAACCAGCACGTGTTAAAAACCTAACAAAATCTGGGGCTGAAACGTCAGTTCATTCACACGAATTGTCATAAATTTATTAATACGAGTATAAGTTACATGGAGAAAACTTCCTGTAGAAGTTTAACCGGTACTGTGCTAATGCGGCTCTCCGACAGACGTTTTATGTCCATTCAGCAGAATGTAGGCCTCCACACTTTTAAATAACTTATTCCTCATTCAGTGTATCACTTTTTTGTAGTCTCTATACCACATAAAAGCGAAAATACAGTCACTCAATCACTCATTCTTCGAATATAGAATCTCGACAACCACCCAAGGTAAAAATAGGCTTGTGTTAGAAACTTAGTAGGATTATTCCTTGTATATCGTAGGAAACCGCTTAGAAAGAAATTCATAGTTGCTTTAAATATTGTAATATCAGAAACTATTCGTTGTCTTACTCAATGATAGGTAATGAGGTATCAAAAATAGTCCAATTCTGAAAGAAACCGCATAAAATTCAAACCGACTACTTTGTAACGTAGTGGTCAAGCTAGGTTACAAAGCGGAAGGTCCCGGGTTCGATTCCCGGCTAGTACCCAGAAATGATTTCGTGTTAAAACTTACCGTTCCATCACTAATAACCTTAGGAAAACCGTGTGATTTCTAATAAACTTGGGAAACTTTTAATCTATTATAAATTAGAGATTTTTCTATTTTCTTTAAACAAAAATGTATGTGGAAAAATTATAAAAGCACAAAACTTAAGTTGAAAATTTTGTAAAGCCTAAGATAACTTGCAAAAAGTATTTTCCATAAAATTTTTTTATTATGCAAATCGCTTTCAAAAGTACTACTTAGCTTCGTTCTACATAATGTTCGAAGTACAGGAAATTACTTCCGATTCAAAGAAATTGATTATGAACACTTTTCTTTTACTGGAGTTGTTTAGTTCTCAAATTCTCATACAAAGAAGATTATAAATAATGTTTCTACTGTGTAAACAATTTCGCCGGGTCAGACTAGCTAAAAAGCTAAACCGATGATGATCATGATTTTAATGATCAACTAAAATTAAAAAAAAAAAAAATTTACAACTTCGTTGCTGCTAACTAAGTTGTCAATTAATAATTAAAAAAGTCGTTCTATTAATATACATACATTATAAATCAGAAGTTTTTTCAACTATCACACACTTTTAACTCATTTGTCACTTGATCGAAATGTTTTTTAATGAAATGTTAAGATATAGGTCTACTACAGAAAGTTCTGCAAAAACTTGTAAATATTTGAATACTGGACAGGCGAAATTAGAAATTAATTTTATAATTGTACGAATAAAAACATTTAAATTACATATTTTAAATACTCGTATTAAACAACTTTTAAAAAGATGAAACAGAAAGTAATAATATCAAAATAATAGTAATAATGAAACTGGTATTTCTCGCCTTGCCTTTCACCTAAGTTAATATAATTTCCGTTCTGCAGGCATTAATTTATCCATTCCCATCTGACCCAAATAATTTAAAATGAACGATTTCCATTGGTTACAAAATATGACCAGTTTTAATTTCAAAACGTTTTTACCGACGTGACTTGTTCGTGAATCCATCTTTTTATGTTTATTTTTTATTGTTTAATAAATGTTTCGATTATTTTATGTATTATTACTGTATTTCGGTAGCTTAGCATAGTTATAGTTTGCTAATTCCTATGTCTGTAAGATGTAATTATACGAAAAGTCTCTAGTAATCCCTTTAATTCAGTTACCAAGTCACGAATTTTTTTCCAAATATTTCGTTTGGAAATTATTTCCTTTCGTTGGACAGTAAAAATTATGAAAACAATTTAACATTCACAGAATTATTCGGTTAGGTACATAAAAGAACACTGCTCTTGAATACTTGACCATCACTAAAAGTTACACTAAAACTTAGTAAGTGATCAACAAATGCTATTTTATTGTTTTATGCATAATTTACTTTGTATTTTGAAAATAATAATTTATTTCGATAACCGAAATCTAATTTATAGATAAAGTTATTACCTCCTTGTCAGTATAAATCTCCGTTCTCAGTACTTCAGTTTTAATTTAAGTTTTGGAGAAATTAGCTCAAGAAAAACAAGTAATACGCCAGTTGAACTCATTTCTGTGGTCGGGCCAGTTTACCAGTAGTACTAAGTCAATATGCTTTACAAGACTAAGCTTTACAAGACTAAAGGATTGTAAGGATTGTAAAGGATTGTAAAGGGTTGTAAGGATTGTGTGTACGGATGGGTCAGAGACGTGACAGTTTCAGTATTAGGGATCGGGACAGACTTCTCACTAAAAAAGTAGTTTCTGGAGAAGAAGGAGGATGTATGTTCAGACGTGATTACTTGAAAATCAGTACAATAAGCTAAGTGATGAAAGATAACCTTAAAAGCTAAACAGTTAAAGAAGTAAGTTATGTGCACCTTCAAAGGATGTGTCAAAGCAATTAACTCAAATGATTTTTTGATGGAGATCCTCTTAAGAGAAGAATCCATTGGAGAGATCTACTAACAGATGTTCGCAAAGGTGTGCACTACGATAGGAATGAGGTCATCAGGATGAAGGTAGGTTCAATAAGGATCATTGGCGTTTGGGATACGAGATAAACAGCGCCAGATATTTTGAAACTCGTGAAAAAAAATTTAAGTTTTAAAATATTACTTTAATATTAAATGTTTTCGAGATATTATTCTAAACCGATGGTTTCTTCCGCAATGACAAATTTTATTTATATTTTAAGTAAAACACATAAGTTAATTTTTTATCACTTCTTGGGTATGAGATCTAATTTTCCGATCATGGCAATTTAATCGGTGTAAAAGAATAATCAATTAATATGTTACATAAAAAAATCATAAACGAGATCTGATTATCACATGAATATAATGATCATTTGACCACAGCTTTCACCGGAAGTTTTTTCTTTGTGCAAGAATTGATAAGAAAGCACTGGATTGGAGAAGTTGATTGGAAAGTTTGTATGAATTCTATCAAAAAATGTAAATGTTAAAATTTTACTTAATTTAACCTTAAGACGAATGGCGTTACTCAAGTAAAGAGGAACCATCGCTTTTCTCCCTTCCATGGCGACAAGAACCATTAATACAACTGCGTTAATTGCAATATCTAAAACAAAATAAAAAGTATGCAGTAATGTGAGGAAAAGTGATTTTACGATTATAAATTTACGTAACACCTTGATTAAAAGTGAGGCGTTTAACGTGCTAGCCTGAAAAGGTAATATTGTTTGGATACCGGGTAGGGGCTTGAAAATTATACTACTTTAAAGCGTATTTATACTGTATCATATTTATTGATATCGCTAAAGACCAAGCAGTTTATGTTTATTATTAATAAATTAACGACTAAAGTTATTTTCATGATTTCTTTTTTTTTTTGTCATCAGTCTCTCGACTGGTTTGATGCAGTTCTCCAACCTGTTCTATCTTGCGCAAGTCGTTTCATATCTACATACCTGTAACACCCTACATCTTTTGTAATTTGCTTTATATATTCTAACCTTTGCCTCCCTCTACAATTTACTCCCTCAATGTTACCCTCCATTATTGATAGCCCAATACCTGGATGTCTTAGGATATGCCCCACTAGCCTATCCCTTCTTTTGGTAAGATGCTTCCATATACTTCTTTTTTCATCCACTCGCCTAAGAACCTCTAAATTACTTATTTTGTCCACCCACCTAATCTTTAACATTTTCCTATAACACCACATTTCAAAAGCTTCTATCCTCTTCCGTTCTGCAGCCCCTATCACCCACGTTTCACTTCCGTATAATGCTACACTCCAAACATAATGTTTTAAGAAATTTTTCCTAATCTGTAAATCAATGTTTGTAGTCAGTAAGCTGTTTTTCATTTCAAAGGCTTTTCTAGCTTGAGCAATTCTACTCTTGATATCACTCGTGCTTCTACCATCCTTTGTTATTTTACTCCCTAGGTAGCAGAATTCCCCAACTTCCTGTATGTTTTCGTTGCCTACTTTTAAATTTCCCATCTCTTCTAAACCACTCTTGCTGCTGCACAACACTTTCGTTTTGTTCTTATTAATTTTCATGAAGTAATCCTTCCTCAAGATCTCATCCATTCCATTTAAGGCATCCTCTAGATTTCTTTTAACATATCAAAATAAACGTAATTTTAGTACTAACTGCATAATTACTATTTTGTTGTTGTTTAGGTCATCAGCCAAAAGGCTGGTTTGAACCTGTAGAGGTTTAACTAAGTAAAACGAGGAGTGAGGTGGTTTTTTCCATTGATATTCTCGCTGAGCTGAACAGCATGCTTATCAGCATGTCAGGCCCTCTGAAAAGCTCATTTTTCCACCCTGCAAATGACACCTTCACTTCATTCACCCTGGCTGTATAATGAAATTCACTACTCTCAGGGGAGATAACTCTGATTAGTGTCTTTTACACCTCTATCTCGTCTGTTCTTAAAAGACTCATTCAATTCTTCAATTCATTCAATTCTTGTTCTCAAAGAGTCATATAATTGGCTGATCATGTGATAAGAAATATAACTATTTTTTTTCTAGTCCTGCAACTAACGGATTGAGTGCAAGTAATTTAACACTACACCTGTCTGTTATGGGAAGATAATTACTATAGTAGTTACAATTAAAAAACATTACAATTTATTTTTTAACATTTTTTGTTATATTTACAATCAGGCAGAAGTAGTTATAAGTACGGGGTAATTATTTTTTAAGAGTGGGTACTCAATAGAAGCTACTCCATAAAAAAATAATGATTCCTATTTACACAGAAATATAAAAACCTAAACATATACATCAAAAAGAAAAATATTTATATATTTTATTAAAAACGATATGCATGATTTGCCACTTAGATCTAGTACCTACATGAAATCGTTTTAGACTTCTAATATTATCACTGTAGTCTAAGAGTGCAATATCCAAGATATCGTAAAAATTTGAAATGTATTTTTCATTGAAAAGTTTTATTTCGTCTGCAATTACCGGCCCATTCACGAAATCATGCATTTCGCTATTTATGGTAAACCAAGGATCATTGCATATTATTATCAGAAGACCAATTTTTTGGAAGAGTTTATGAATATATTTTTAAAGGAATAAGAAAAGATTAGCTGCAATACTAAATCTGAAATTAATTAGAATCAAATGAAACAATGTCAGAAGTTCCGAACATATAAATAAACTGGTTTAGTTTACAGGAGATAAAAGAAAAAAGCAGTACACCAAGTTTAAGGACGTTAAAAAATTTCATTAACTTATTTAAATAAGAAAATTATTATGAAAATAGTTGTTGAATTAATGTTGGTGTCGCTTATTAAAAAGGTGTTACCTACTCAGACTAAGTTAATGTTTACCGTAATGTAATACTTAAATATCATTAAAATAATCAGAATGAAACAAACTTCGAAACATAAATGCCGTTTTAGTTCTAGTTATGATTTATTTTATTGTAGAATGATTTAACGGAAATGTACGAGTAATTTAAAATTATATCTGTTAACAAAAGAATACAAATGTAGGTTACGGTACACAATGTTTTTATAAAGGTACAAAAAATTAATTTTAAAATAAATTTAAAACGAAAAATATACTTGGAGCATATCATTTATCCAAAATTGATGGACTTAATTGTTATTATTTATCAATCCATCCTTGAATTACATATATGAAAGTGTGGAATTTTGTGGTTTGTTTTAGGCTTTAACGTTGAACTAAAATTTTGTGGTTTAAAGTTGCGTTGTACAGAATTATGATTGAACAGAGAATTTGTTTGTTTTAAAATTGATTTTACGATTTAGCTTTCAATTTATTTTTGCTATAGATTGTAGTAAAATTGCGCGAGAGGATGTAAAATAGAAGGGAAATACTTTCTGGTACAAAATCTTACTTTTTAATATTATGAAAAATTTAATAACATTTTATCGTTTAAAATTTTAGTTACATAATGTTAATTGCCGTATAAAAACTTTATTGACAGGCCTTAATGCATTTTATTACATACTCTACATTTAAGGTAAAATGCCGATTTTATTTCAACTTCCTGCAATTAAGGAAAACTTTGAGAAAGTCAACAAAAAATAAGCTTTACATTTTTTTATTTTTAACCGTACTTTCGTGAGTAAGGCTTTACTGTTTTCTTGTTACAAATCATTAACGAAATCTGATTTACCATCAAGGTTAGAAATGTTCAACTGATATTCCACAATCAAAGAATATTATTTGTTTGTATCTCTTTTGTAACTTTTTTTATAGACAAGATTTCTATTATAGTTAACTATTTCCTAAAAACTTTTCTCTTCTAATCTTCGCATTATGGTATTTCCACTAAAAATGGGCAACAAAAAATAGTTCTGTTTCTTATGACATGGTCAGCCAATTATATGACTGAAGGTAAAAAACCACTAGTCACAGTTGTCTCCTCTGAGAGTAATAAATTTCATTATACAGCCAGACCTCGTGGTGAATGAAGTGAAGGTGTCATTTACAGGGTGGAAAGTAGACGCTTTTCAGTGAGCCTGGCATGCTGATAAGCATACTTTGCTACTAAGTGAGGAAGGTAATGGTAAAATACCAAATTCCTCGTTTTACTTAGTAAAGCCTGTAGAGGTTCAAACCAGCCTTTCGGCTGATGACCTAAACATATGCTATTTCATCAAACTCTCAAAAATATAAAAATGAGAAGGAAGCGTTTAGAATAGTACTTTGCTGTGACTAACGTGATGGATTATAGCTAATCATAATTATGATTATACCAACTTGGTTGCGTTTTATATTTAGAAGAGAAATTTACACCTGTAAATATTGCACTACTGAATTGTACTAAACTAATTTTTATTCTTACTAATATTTAACTTCAATATTTATCAATTTTAGAGTAAAATGGATAAATATTGATAAACCACGCATTGGCGTAGTTGGTAACGTGCTCGCCTCTTATGTGGTCTTGGGTTCGAATCCCATTCAGGCACGGCATATTTTCATACGTTACAAAAAATTATTTCATCCTTCACCGTCTGCATTAGCAGTAATTAACAGTAATTAACAGTCGGACTTAAACAAAAAAAAAACATTTTAAAGTAACACCAACACTAACGTTTATTAGTGACAACAAAAATTGAAGTGTAATGATTTTTAGAAAAAAAGGCAATAGGTCTAACTGGCAACAGAAAGATTCATTTTACACTAGAACATAAAGAAAACGATTCACTCCAATTTTTAAAGTTTGTTAACACAATTAGGTTTAGAATACTATAGTTCTCAAAGTTAGAACACAAAATTATCAAAGTGGATAAAGTGGAGTCCCCGATTCGATTTTCGTGAAATTCTGGAAATTATTACAAATCAAGTCCCACTTTTCCATTACCTATAATAATAGCAAATGACTAAGATGCTGATATGACAAATAAACTTAAAAATCATAAAAAATGTAAAGATACAATACTGAAGTTATTAAAGTTCACGAAATAATTAATTCTTTTAAGGAAAAACATAATTGTTTGAGATAAAGAAGTTAGTTTATCTAGGCACTTGTACAACATATCATTAGGACTTCATTAT
This sequence comes from Catonia carolina, assembly GCA_035578175.1. NCBI lineage: Eukaryota > Metazoa > Arthropoda > Insecta > Hemiptera > Achilidae > Catonia > Catonia carolina. Next base: position 69,087,694 of record JAQMRL010000002.1, read on the forward strand.
TTTATTTTATCACCTCGTACGTAATATTATTTGTGAGATAAAATTAAAGAAACTTTTGTAGTTGCATTCATATATTTATTTTATTATTATATGTCGGAAATTCTAATGAATATTTTATAAGATAATAAACAAACAAAAAATTATATCATTAGAATTTGTTTTAATATCCTGTTAACATTGATACATTTTTTTAATCTCTAATGGTTTAATAAATGTCTGCAATTCCAGGGTAAAAGTACAGTGTTGTTACTCTGGTAATCAGCCGAAATGTTGGTTTGAACCTCTAGAGACTTTACTAAGTAAAACAAAATGTGAGTTGGTATACTATTGTCTTCCCCACTGAGTGGAAAATTATTATGCTTATCAGCATACCAGGGTCTATGAAATACCTGTTCATTGCTTCAGTCATATAATTAAATAAATAAAATATAAAATAAATATGCTTACCATGTGATAAGAAACGAAACTTTTTCTTTATAGCCTTGGAACTAGCACATCGAGTGCAAATAATATAACTTTTCACCCTGAAAATGACCTTCACTACCTTCTGGCCGTATAATAATGAAATTCGTTACACTTGGAGGAGATAACTCTGACGAGTCTTTTACTCCTCTACCTCTTGTTTTTAAATGCTTCAGTCTTATAATTGGCTGACCATTTGATAAGAAACAAAACTATATTTTGTAGCCCTGGAACTAGCAGATCGAGAGCAAATAATTTAATACTCCACCTGCCTGTTATGGGAAAAATAGTACAGATATAAATATTACAAACTCGTCTCGGGTTGGGCTACCGAAGGAAACTAAGGTGCAGTCTACTAATACCTAATATAACCAAAATATTATTTATTTATACAATGAAAAATGTATATTGATGTTGTTTTTCCCTCATTTTTTATGTGCAAGGTCAACAATCAAAGTAACTAGAACAATTAATTACTATTAATAGTAGTATTACCTTTTTAAGGTAAAAGGAAAAAAATCCGTAATGTTACTTAGGTCACTGTTGTTTGATTTGTAGCTTTCTATCAAGTTCATTATAACCTACTTGTAGAAAATAATTTCTTTTACGTTTTTAAACTTACCTGAAAGAACACTTCTTCTGATTGAATTAAACAAACCAATTTTATTGTTGATTAGTCACATTTGAAACGGTTAATTATTGTATGTAAGATTTAATTAAATTGTCAGTGGCTTTACTCTGCTTAATTTATGACCTATATAAACCATACTTATTTATTTTCTGTAAATGTGTTAAATAATTGAATCAGTAAATGTTTCTGAACAATTACCGTGTGAAAATTATTTTTTCCTTGCATCTACTCAGAAAAATAAACGATGAAATGGAAAAAATTTGTGTACTTTCTCCAGTTTTAAAAATTATCAAATATTTGCAGTAAAATATAAATTTGTAATTACAATTTTTGGAGAAAATTTTAGATATAAGATAACAAATTAAGAAAAATCTATCCAATTTATATATACCACTATAGTATGTAATATTGTAACACGTTATATAGGGTCCTTTCGATATTTGGGTATGTAATTAATAAACAGACTTCCTTTGAATTTATAACAATTATTTATTTACAAGATTACAATTTAAATTAATTATTATACTTAAATTAATAACAAATTAAATTAAAAATATTTAAGGTAAATTAATTACAAAACTTAAAGCTTAACTTATAATACAGAATGTATTACATTTAACAATAGCTTCTTACCTACAACCAATTACTAGTATATGATGTTTAACAGTACGAAGACCTTTTTGTTTAACGTACTAGTTACAATGTATACAAATTGGTTAACACTTACTCATTCATAACCATGTGCCAACTTGAACTAAACTCACAGCAATACCCGACAAAGGGGCTGGCGCCTTAAATACATGTTACTAATGGTTGTTCTAGAAAGGCACAGAAATTGTCAAATAATAGGACACAATAGAAAGACCCTTCTACGCTTGACTAGAATAATCTACAACGAAGTAGAAAGAATCAACAATAGGCGTAAAAAAAACTCTTATAGTCCTGACTGCACTTCCGAGAATTTCTATTTAGAAACATCTATCCATCTGCAACCCATAATCCTTGTTACAATACGCTTTATTTCATACAATTACACTTTCACACCTTAACTCTTTCTAGCCGCCCGCGAACTACTACTATTATTAATGTCACAATTAAACAAGCTTAAATTGTGAATACTATAAAAATATAGTAACAATTCTAAATAGTTACTAGATAAGGAGTAATATAGTTAATATATCTATTAATGAATATTGCATCAGTAGTTTTTCTTTTAAGTTGAAACTCTATAAATGCGTATTAAAACCAATGTGGACTTACGAAATTCAACTCTGGGAAACTGCTAACAACTCAAACATAGAAACACTTGAAAGTTTCTAGACGTAAACCATCAGAGATATCTTTTAGAGTTCCTTGGCACGTCAGTAATAGGTATCTATGCTGACATACCACTGAAAACAGTGAGGCAGGAAATAAACATCTTCAATGAAAGACATCAACGTAGGCTTCACGGCCATCCAAATTACTTTTAGGTTAAACCTATTAGCCAGTAATAATAACATCGGTTTTGGTAGACTCAAGCGTTATAACATACTTGATCTGGCGTGCAGATTTGTGTAAGAATACTGGAATATCTGTAAATCAAGCATTATTGAATGTGGATAAGATTTTTAACTTTCAATGAACTCTAATAACTTAAATGATTTATTGTTCTGGATGTAAGAACATATTGTATTGTTGCAATTGGGTACCTAATTTAAAAAAGAAGAAGAAAAATGTTTCTTAGTATGTAAGTTGTAAATTCTAGCCTACGTTTAATAATATTTGTTATTACTGTATAAATTGACGATGTTTATTCCTGACAAATAACAATTAAGTATTTTATTTTATTATCATACTTTAATATTTCTAGTATAGTACGTGTTTTATCAGATTTTCCTTTAGTCTTTGATATCCAATTCCAAGCAGGTATACAGAGAGATCTTTATCTCATGTATACGTGTTTAAGTATTTTTAAAGATCCAGTGGTTGTAAAAATGTTATGAAATGGGTATAGCTGAGAGTTGACAAGAGTTCGTTGCTTACATGAGAAGGTCACCATTAAATTTGTATGCATGTAAATAAATTATTTACTTTTCTTTAATTATACTATTTTATTTTCTAAACACACTGATTTTTTTAATCTGTCGTTTATTTTCATGAACTTTATTTTAAATACTAATTATTCTATTTTAGTTCACGTTATAAGTAACGTAGCGTAGAATTACATGGTGCTGTGTTTCTTCCGTAGCAATTTACTGTAGCATGTTCTTTATACTTCATCACGTGTAAGGAGACATTGACCTTGCACCATGAAATGAGCTGATAATAGGCTTGTTGTTGAAGGAAAGAACATGACAGCCACTGATAAAACTAATCGGCCTTGAATAGTCAACAATGGTGGTCACATCGAAAGGGAAAACAACTTTTTACTTTTCTTTTATAATACAATATTATCATGGGTGTATATATACATATGCGCTAAATTACCGATTATACTGATAGTTGTGACAGGTGAGTGTTAATAATTATGTTTATACGTATACTTTACTTTTTTGTGAAGCAATTTTTCTTTACTTGCTTTAGCGGTAACCTGATAACTTGAATTAAAAAACAACCTCTTTGTTATTTGAATACGGTTAGAAATGTAGAGAATTTTAATTCTGTATTTTAACATCATCGATATCGTAATTTCTACAATTACAGTATAAAATATCATAATTATAAACATGAACAGTAATCGTTGTTGAGGTATGAGATAGATGTTACTGAAATTTTAACGTTGATTTCACAAAACATGTCATTACGAATTTTATGTATTCAAAACAACTAAAATTTAAACAATAATGTTGTTTCATAAAAAAAAGAATTCACAAATATTTTACCATTTTTCTTTACATTCTTACCATTTTCCATTTCTCTTACCATTTTAAAAAATAATTCCGGTAGAATATAATTAATTAGAGTATGTTTTATTTTATTTTAAGTCGCATCAACACGAATGATCTTTAAGCTAGGTTATAAGCGACTACTTTGAGTTAAGCAACTGTTTGAACATGTAATAATTTTCTAAATGCAGCCAAGAATCGAACTCGGGACTTTGGCGCGTGGCACACTAACAACTGTGCCATGGAGATCGTCCCGTAGGCCTATAATTTTTATTTTGCCTAATACGTTCATCCAATATCTGGAACGTAATAAATTTTATTTTTTTAACGAATCAAAAATTAGTCTAATTTAATTAATAACCTACTTGTTTTCTGCTGCTAAATTTAATTAATAATTTTTTTCGTAATCAGTCTCTGGACTGGTTTGTTGCAGTTTTCCAAGCTTTTATATATTGCTCAAGTCGTTTTATACCTACATACCTGGAATATCCTACATCTTTTGTAATTTGGTTTAAATATTCTTACCTTTGACTCCCTCTACAATTCACTTCCTCAACATTTCCCTCCATTATCGATAGAGCAATACTTGGATGTCTTAAGATATATGCTCCACTATCATACCCTTCTGCTGGTAAGATATTTCCATATACTTTTTCTTTCATCCACTCGTTTCAGAACCTGTAAATTACTTATTTTGTCCACTCACCTAATCTTTAACATTTTAATAATTTTGTTGACAACTGTAGTTATCTTTTGCAACGATTATAATAACATTAATGATGACAAATTTTCCAGATGTGCAGAGTTTTATTTTTCCCGAAAAAATTTATATCAGTATGTTTCAAAATGTTTTATATTATAATTTGACTTTGTTTATCGACATGTGATGTCATGTATTTAAAAAAATGTTCCTTACAATGAACTTTCACACAATTTTACAGACTTTCAGGAAGAAATTATTACGGAATCCTAACCAAATTATAATCCAATAGTCTACCTGATAACCCACCTCGATCTTCCTGATATTCCTGTAGCAGAGAATTCAATAAGTAATAATTTTTGGTAATACAAAATGAACACTGGGTTTTTTATGATCTTCATCAATTTTAATTTAAAATCTTCGTTAAATCCATTCGGATTTATACTATTAATTGGTGTTGTACTACAAGCAATAATGTCCATTATTGTTCATTTTTTCATCTCATTCACTAATTGTTATTATTAAACAGTGGTTGATAACAATGAGAAAAGTAAATAAATGTTCTTCAATAAACAATATTGTATGAATTAAGAATACTTTTCATTCAATTTGGATTGCATGCATGGTATGCTTGGATGCCTATATGACGCCTTATCGACTCCGATACTCCTATTAATAACAACTGTAATAAACCTATTGAATTCCTCCTACTATAAACTAGTAGAAGTTATAAGTAATTGTTTTGTTAAAGCAGATTACTCCTTTTAATCAAATTTGTTAATATCTTAATTCACATACGAAATTAATCTTCCTTTTGTTGTAAAATTCTATGTACAAAGTGAAAAGTGATTCATAATTATAAAATTTGATTACTGTTGTAATAACTTACATGTATTCTTTAAATAGGTACTGTTTTCTGGACTACTTTGAAGATTATGTCTGGAATTGTTCAATAACTTTTATAAAGGTTGAAACAATTTTTCAGCAATCTGTATCCCACAATCATAATAAATTGTAAGCCTTAACATTTATGTTAAAAACTATGGTTAATTCAATTTATTTCATATTTTAAACAAACATTTTCAGTTTTTTTTATAATTGCTTTTTTAATAATTTACTCTTTACTCAAAAACAGCATAGAGTGGTTTGTAGAATATAGTATTACCATCCAAAAGTTTATCTAAATTTTTTAATAAATAAATGATCTGAAAAAAAGAAAATTTCTTTAGAGAATACCTGGCAGTGGATAATTCAAGAGTTGAACAATGAAAGAAAATTAATAAAATTAGAGAACGAACATAAGAAAAAAAACTAGTAATCGAATAGCTTAGATTTAAATTGCAGTAAGTAAGTAACTTTAAGTAATTATATTCTTAAGTATATAATAAAATATTTTTAAATAATTTTAGGTAAAAATTTCTATAAATTAAAAAAAACTAACGGTTTTATTTTATAAAATTTACATAACAAAAATTCAAATAAAGTTTGATAAAAATTACTGCATTTAACTTTTTAGAAAAGAAAATATTTTATTTTTTTTAACTTACAGTTTTACAATGCATAGAAATTAGGCATGATTAGTTATTTGTAGAATTTCAGTGAATTTTATAGGGAATTCATTATTTTAAATTGAAATTTTTTGTGATTGAGATTTTTCTAAACTCAAAATTCGACTAATGTAAATAGACACGATAATATTGAAATTTAAACTCAAGAATTTTTAATTCAGCTAAATGGAAAGTCTCCACGTAATCATTTTAAATCGCATCAAGTAACTATTCATTCTCGGAAGTTTCCTTGTAACCTTATTCTCAGAATTCTTCATTGTAGGATTTTCCTCTTTCTCTCCAGTGCTCTTTGACCTGTTCATGTGTTTGGGGAAACCCGTAAACTTCTAGGCTATATCTGTTTTATTTGAAGTTTGCTCGGTTCTGTGTGTTCTTTTGTTTTACACTCACTTTTTAGTGTCTTTCCTGGCTTCTGTAAACCACTTACTTATTTTGGATCAAATATTTCTTTATGCTCTGAATTATTTTTTCTTGATCGATTATATAAAGACAAATATAGAACTATAAAATTGATTAAGTAATTTTAGGAAGTAGAAAATTAAACAATTTTTGTTTTTTTAGGTAAGTGTTTAGTCATATTTTTATGTTTTTCATCATTATGTACTGTTTATAAGTTGATGTACAGTTGTGAATGAAGATTTTAAAGAGTATAATAAGTAGGCTTAAATAAATATAATTTTCAATGATTATGTGTTTTCATTAGAAATATTTGAAGTTTAGTTTTATTATTTAATTAAAGAAAACGTAAAACACTGATTGAAGCTAATAATGAAATAAGGAAATTTTTCATCAGGAAAAGGAAGACGCATTGTTTTTATGTTACGCCAATTGTTTTTAGGAATGGAAGAACAATACCTGATCATTGTAACAATGTTTTCTTTTGTTTTCTAGTTATTTCAACGGTTGGGTTTATTATTTAAACACTGATTAACAATTATTGTCTAATTATTTAATTACCACTGAACAATCAAAATCACAGAAGAATATTCTGTTTTGTGAAAAGTGAAACTCTTTTTCTTTTAAAAGGTTGTTGTATTTGTTTTTACAAAACAGATTTTTATTATTACTCTTAGGAAAAGTGAAAACGCTGTTTTCTTTTAATTTCCGAATTAATTACAATTTAGGTCTAATCACAAACAAAAAGTACACTGTATCGTAGCAGATAAAAATTTTAGGCAACAGATTCCCTATAGCAAATAAACGATAATAATACTTTCAACCCATTTATTGATAGAAACGTTTTCTCAGTGATATAAAATTACTATAATCACAAAAATGAATTTTTTATATTATTTCTGTTATATTGTTGATCTATGGTCTACAACCTGCTTAACTACTTTGTGCAAAACTTTCGCGTTTAGTCTTTATTTTTTTAGTTTCATGCCGACCAAATCCTACACTAATCTACATAAATAAAATTGTGATTTTGTCTGTACAATTTTTCAAAATGCCTCAAATTTTGTTTCTACGCCAAATGTACTAAGTAATCACCGAAAATAAGTTCAGCTGAATTTTTGTCTGTGTGTATGTTACGGAATCACGCAAGAACCGCTTAACCAAATTCAATGAATTTCGGTATTTAGGTTCTGGACGCTATTGAAATGAAAATAGGCTATAATTTTTTTTAATATCACAAAGGGATGGGGGAGTTCAAAGGGACGGGTAAACAAACAACTCCAAATATCTCTGTTAAAAGTCAATTTATCAAAAAATATTATATAATCGAAATTACGAAACGTTTAATGACAAATAAGTTTGATTATGTAAAGTTTTTCATTTTTATGCATAATAACGGAGATATTACCAATTTGACAAAAATAAACATAGCAATATTTTAGAAAACAAAATAAACAGAACAATGAACATAGGTCTACGCGCCGCTGGTATTCATTCCGAAGCTCTGTACCCTACCCTTGCCACCACTACCTAACCTTACACGACACACCCGTTCTCGGTTACATTGTCAAAAACGAAAGACAGTCACCTTAGTAGTTAACCATAGTGGAGTGTTCCAATTGTGATTTACCTTTCATTTAAATTTTTATTGCTCTGTAGCGAATAATTAAATTACCTACAGTTACATTACACACAGATTTGTGTGAGTTAAACTTCAAAACATCAATTTTCATTGCTCTATAAAAATAGTGAATTTATTTATTTATGTAAAATAATTAACTACGCTTCTGAAAATAATAAAGCGCTGCGAATCTTTATTAAAAAAACACCTAGATGTCGCTTTTATTTTACGTCCAACTCTTTTATTTTGTCATTAATAATAATGCTGACGTTGAAAGGAGGTACGAATAGATAACAATGAATGATTTAAGAATATCAGACCTGACAGGGATCGAACTCGGTACACCAACAGACTGTACACAGCACCAAGAAACCCGTTCGAAGAACGGGCATTTTAGCTAGTTATTCAATAAAGGAAATTATTAATGCCGACGTATAAGATTTTACTTGTATATGCAACCCTCAGAACGTGTGTACTACTGTACCTAAAAACAACAGTTAAAGGAAACAGCTGATATAAGATTAGATAATAATTATGTCATAGTATGACATATTGGCAGTGTGATGACATGTAAAAAATGAGCTGTCAGCATTACTATACTTTTTATACTACGTTATTAGAAAGGCATGACTATTTCACCGCGTACATCACCCAGCCGTCACTATCTCTCTCTAGCCGAAATGCAATCGTATACTCCGGCAATAATATTTTAATACGGATTTGAATACTAGACAGTCGTTACTGGTGTACTTTGATGATTGGGGTTCAATTAACCACACTCTCTCAGGAATAGTTGGCCTGCAACAATAATGACATTAATCGTTATTGACTGTTTTACATTAGATTAAATTATTGTGAAATCCAAAAATTGTGTGGTGTTTTAACTACTTCTTTCTGTACCAAATATTATCTTAAATAATGGTAAATCCTGAATAGTATTCACGTGTGTTGTGTATTTTGATATTTTGTAATGATGTGCGTGATTTTAAACGGTATGTTGTAATTTAAACAATGTTGTGGTTGATCTTTTGTCATAATGTGTATATTTATCAGCTAACAGTGACCCATGCGTAACCGTTTTATTAAGGCTTGATGTCTTTGGAGTTCTGTGTATGGTTGTAGGTCTTTAATATATCTTTTTCTTAGTTTGTAAAGTTTTGGTGGATTATGCTGTAACAAAATTTTATTCCAGCGTTCTTTGTTTTGGTGATGAAGGTGTCTCCCAACTGTTGTGTGCGACATTTGGTGATTTGTGTTAGTGGGGTATTTAACGCTTGTGGCAGTTAGCCGCTACATCGTTACGGTGCACACAGCGAAATCGATACAATGTGCGTTTTATTCTTGTTGGTACTGAATTTCTAATTGTATTGGGTATGGATAAACTAATTTTTAATCTCTTCATTTTGTTAGCTGTTGATCACACGCACTGAGTTGGTGAATATAGCAAACTTTTTATCTGTGCTCATGGCTAATAGATCTAATTTGTGATAAATTTAATTTTTTATAAGAAAGAAGTCATTTTTAAATTTAGTTCTATTTTGTTTTCGACTAAACAAAAACCCATTGCAACAGATAAACAGAGATTTTAGAATTCCGGTCATAGAAATCGCTTGATTATGATAGATCCAATTGTATATGCATAACAAAGAATAACAGTGAAAATAAAATAAGGAAAACTAATAAAAAATGTCTATCTGTTGCGGGTGTTTAGAGAAAGAGAAGTGGAAGTCCGATCAAAAAACTATCTTTAGTCGTTTGTATTTTCCTTAAGCAACGAACGGTTCACTGGTCGTCTTGCCAAGCTAGAAATTCTTTACGCTACAGCAAGTCGACCGACCTGTTGAGGTCTCTACACTTATCAGTACTTGCTTTACGATTCAAACAATTTAAAAATTTTAGATGTGAATTGTAAATTTATTAAATTACTATTTAATCCGTTACACTTTGCACGGTCTACTATCAATGTCAATGAATTTTCCCACTGAAGATAATATGTACTGTATAGTACCTTAGTAACTTTATAATAAAAAATAAATAGATAGATTTATATAATCTATAGCATCGTCTAATATGGTTTTCATACTTCATAGTTAAGAAAATAAACCGATAAAAATCTCACTTTTAAATTCTGAAATCAGGCGTTAGATTTTTTCCATTTGTTGAATAATATTTACAATAATGAAAACTTCATTAACTCTTAATATTTTTGTTACAAAATACACAAACAAAAATATTTTATGAGTAGTAGATTACAGTATTTGATATAATCGTAACAGAACAGCTTTAAGACCTGTTAATTTCAGCGTTCAGGATCATATTTCAGTGTTATTATTAGATACTAAAATTTATAACATGATTATTTTATTTTATAGTATGTAATAAAACATTTTAATCTACTTTTTTACGTTATGAATCTAATAAATGATTTATTTTTTAACGTTAATAAAAATGTTCTTTCAAGAATCGAAAGTTCATTTGAAACGTTTGTTGATAGACTAGAACAGGGGTCTCCAACCTTTTTTACTCAAGGGCCACATTGTAAATTTTTGGAAGAAAGGCGGGCCAGCAATATTTCAGGGCAGAAAGTCTAGCCCCCCCATACACCCTCGAAGTTTTTTCTAATTAAGAGCTCAGTGGTGGTTTTTGAGATTTTCTTGCTTAGTTTTTTAAGTTGCTATATTTCCTTATAATATCTTTGTTGTTGGCCAACTAAAATTCTTTACGTGATTTTAAAAAAAAGCTGTGACCAAACAAATAATTATATTTGCTATAAAATAATATTTGTTCTGTAAAAGGAGTTTTCAAGTAGGTTTAATGAAAACACAGGATGATACAAAACCAAATCTTTTCAATTTACTACAAAATGTACTTCATTGAATTTTAAAGAAAACTTGACAATACATGAGTTTACAACAAGTGTAAAGCTTAAAAGGAACAATTATTTTTTAGTGAGAATATTGGATTTGTTTGCCACTTATAAAATTTCAGCCCATTTAGGGTCAAACACTACTTTACATTTAGGGTTACATGACTTTACATTTAGGGCTATTTACATTTAGGGTTGATCACTACTTGTTTACAGCTAGTTTTACACTTATTGAGAAAAGAAGTGGCAAGTGAGAGACGACTACTGTACTCATATTTAATGGTAAAAATGCTTAAAAGGAAATATATTATCAAATAAAAACTTTTCTCAGTATGCTAGCTTTCCGCGGGCCGGAAAAAGTCTGTTCGCGGGCCGGATGTGGCCCGCGGGCCGTAGTTTGGAGACCCCTGGACTAGAATATCGTTCAAAAATTTTATTGGACTTAGTTATTTCAATGAAATGCTGCTAAAAAAAATTGTGGTTGACTAGACAAACAGTACTGGCAACTTGCTGAAATTAATAATGCTTCTCTGATAAAGGATGAACTCAATAATGAATTCAAAACACAAAATCTGGCCCAATGTATTCGAAATGTAGATCCTGCTTGTCCATAAATACAGTCATTCAGGCAGATTTAAAAAACTTTTACGTAGTTGTAAAGAGGACACTTTCGGGATTCTGAAAAAAATCGAAAATAAAAGTTTAAAGAAGCCGTAATGAGATTTAGTGAAGTAAAAAACAAAATAATTGAATTAAAGTTTCGATGGTGCTACTATTCTTGTGGTGACGTTGGAAAGTTGAGTTTGTTTTGAAGGGTTGCTATGTTTACGGGAATTGTTTATTTAGATGCATACTTTAATACTTAAAATTTATAACATAATTTAATCTATGTTTTACATTATGAGCCAAATAAATGATTTATAATTTATAGCGCTAATTATTTTAATCATCAATGAAAAAATCATCATTGATTATGACCGAACTGTACACTTATCAGATGGTGCTGCGAAAAATTAAAACCATAATGCAAATAAAAAAATTAACTGATGAAAATCTAATTTTAATAATTTTAAATTCTAATATTCAAACCCAGTAATCCAGTAATCATACTATTTTTTTTTTTTTTTTTTTTTTGGTTTAACGTCCGACTGTTTTGCAAATTGCTGCTAATGCAGACGGTGAAGGATGAAATGAATTTTTTGTAACGTATGAAAAAATGCCATGCCCGAGTGGGATTCGAACTCTGAATCATACTATAGTGTTTGAAATAATAATATGTATTTTATTTATTTCAGTATTTTTTGTTTTTGTAATAGTGTTAAGAATTTCATTCATAACACTATTAAATAAGACTAAAGCCTAATTGTAATGTAATTTTTAAAATTTCTTGTTAAGAATAAACAAATAGACCTATTATTGTGTAAATTAATTCAAAAGGGACAGAGTAGATCTTTATTGTAAAAAATAATAGTTACTATCTACATCACAAAGATACATTAAATCTATCTAACAATATATCTGAAATTATGAATGAATATTAAAAGTATATTACTATTAAAGAAAACTAAGAAAACTACATAAGTTAATAAAAAAAAAACTAAGTAACGATCCATAAATTCTGATTTAATTTCTGGGTATAACATTATAATTTTAATTTTGTGTTTCCGGAAATTTTTACTTGATCGTTAGTTTTGAAACAGTAAATTATTGTGGAAAGGTTGTTGACTGTTTGAGAAATAACAATTAGTTTGTTCATACTCCGTACAGCCAGATGTTAGCCGTAGAGCGTATATCTGATAAATTATATTAAAAAAATATTCAAAATTTCATTTAATAATCCTTCCAGGTTAGGTATGTAATATTTTTTTATTTGTTTGTTATTACTTACGTCAACTGCCAAAAGGCTGGTTTGAATCTCTAGAGGTTTTACAAAGTAAAAAATCTGGTGTGAAACACTCACACAACTTTCTCTTGCCAATGAAAATAATTAACAATAAACCTAACATTAGTAATAAAACATTAGAAATGAACAAAAAACTAACCTCAAAAAACATTAGTGAAATACGCAAAATTAAAATCGACCTCAGTTTGGCTTAAAAATACGGAAAATCGCTCATTCACGCTAAACTAGGCACTGTACAAAAAAATGCTTAAAATAAAAGTTGTAGATCTCTTAATATCCTATAAATTTTATTTTATACACTTTTGTCGTAAGGTTTTTGTCATTCTAAGGCCGAAATCTTAAAAAAATAGATTTTTCACACGTTTTCGTGAGAAAAAAACAGAAAATTGCTAATTACCGCTAAACTAAGCGTTATACAAAAAATTGTTTGAAATAAAAGTTGTAGAATTTTACATTCTCTACAACTTTTATTATATAACGTTTTGCGCTAAAATGCATATTAAAGCCGCAATCTTAAAAAGAAAATGTTTTTACGTAAAAACAGCCTCACGCAGAATTTCAGCAAACATGGCGCCTACCTTATCTTGTAGAGCATAAAAAATGTAGTTAACCAGACGATTTTTAAAAAAATCGTAGGACCAGTTTTTGAGAAAATCGCAAAAAAATGAAAAATTATACGAATAAACTACTACTTCCGGTTGACCGATTTTGATGAAAATGTTCGTGTCGGGTTCGGTAGTGGTATGTAACTTAAGTTTCAAGTTACATCGTACGATGTTCCGTTCTTGAGATATTCTGTTCACACACACATACACGCACACACACACACACACACACACACACACACACACACACACACACACACACACACACACGCACACGCACAGACCAATCGCTAAAAACATGTTTTTTGGGTTCAGGGGGTCTGAAAACGTATAGATCCGGTGAAAACTCGATTTCGAAAAATCGACATGAAAACAATACTTTCCTTCCTACATATTCATATAGGCAAGAGAAAGTAAAATGAGAAGCGAGGTAGTTTAATATTACCTTCCTCACCGAATTGAAAGAATATGCTTATCAGCTTCCCAGGCACTCCGAAAAGCAACTACTTTCCACTATGGAAATGACACCTTCACTACATTCACCACAGGGTCTGGCTGTATTTTTGTTTATCCTTTTCATTGATGTTTTTATTTTTGATGATTTTTTTAACAAATAAAAGCTTGATTAACTTTCTTCAAAACAACTGTAACGAAATATTGAGATATTTACATATTTAAACCATTTATAGTATTGATATTTCTCATTACGTTTGTAGTAATAACGAATTTCAACATCAATCAGTTTGTTATTGCTAGAAATAAAATTGTTTAGATAATTACTACGTTATTAAAGAAAATACTGCAGATGAATAACGATTATGAAATTCCATACATGTCTTTATTTAAAATAATATCTTTTAACATACGAGTAGTTAAGGAGTCCTTGTATGTTTTAGCCTACAATATTTTTCTACTTTGATTGACTGAATGATAGCTATCCATACAGGGTGTAAACTTTTCAATAACATTGGTTATTAATTTAATATTAGTAACGGAAGATCTGATGCGGTTGTCATAGTTTTATAGGTTTACGTTATATAGACTTTGTAGGCATGAAATCATCGACAAAAATATAATATTTTGTCTTAGAGTGTACAAACTTTGAAGTTTGAATTTATCTAAATTTACAATGTTGCATTTCTAAATTCTATTAGATAATTGAGAAAAATACTATCCTTTATTAGAGTTCCCGCTGCTAATAAATAAGAAGTTGATGGATGATGAAAGTTAAACGAGTACGCAGGCGTTGGTGGAGTTTACAGAAAACTTGTACAATAGAGGGCCTCTACAGCATATATCCGTATGGAACATTTTTATCGGTCTGAAATTTGCATTGAACGAATAAAAATTAGCAATTTTTCATAGTTTTGTTGAAACCATAAAAAATGTAACTGGAGCTAAAGTTTTTGATAAGAATTCGTACATTGATGTATATTTCAGAAACGTTTTCAATTACAGTTATTGGAAAAGTAATAGTTTTTAAAGGAAGATTCCCGGTAATGTCAAAAAATGAATTAATGGGAATATTTTGCAGCAGTTATCCAATTTTAAATATTTTGGACGTAACTTGTCTTTCGCGAACAAGCAGAACGTGACGACTAAAGTAAATAAGTTTAATAATACTTGTGGGGCGATAGATAAAACCTTGAAGCACAGGACCGGGAGAGACACATTTAAATTTTTATATAAAGATGGCTATACCTATGGTGCTATATTGCGGAAGTGAGGCGTGGGCATTTACGACGTTGGAACAAAATAAGTTGCAAGGGGCGGAAACGAGGTTTCTGAGAGCGGTGAAGGGCTGTACCTGGGAAAAAAGAGCTACGGGATCCGGATATACGGAATGAGATGGAAATTATTAGCCTAGATGAGAATGAAAATCCATGAGAAGAACTGGTGCAGCCATTAGGAATGATGAGAGGAACAAACTCGTTAGAGTTTTGGAGTTTTGTAGAGGATTGTTAGACGTCCGAGTAGGAGATGGTTTCCGGAACAGGCCGAGCAGCCTATTCCATGGAGTGAAGAACTTCAAAAGAAGAAGAGGAAGAAGAAGAAAAGAAAAGTATACTTTAACAATGAGAAAGATGGTTATACGAGTATATTGTGACACTTATCTCTAAGGTTCTTTTCGGGATATAGGTAAATTAAATAATTAACACACTATAGTTTAAAATTACAAAAAAATATTAATTACAATATTAAATTAATTGTAATCAATATAAATTACAATTACGATTAATTTACTTATAATTAATAACCAATAAATTAAAATGAATTTAAAACTTAAATTTAAGCAATTACAAGATGATTGTTTACTTACTTAAGCTAAGTCCTACTTACAAAATTAACAACGATTATACGTTTTTACAGTATAGGCTGAATCTCTTCGCACGCGTACTCGTACACAGTATAACTCACTAACTGACAGATCAAAACTCGTCGATGGCAGATCAAAGACTGACTCTCATTAAACCGGCTGCGCTTATATAGGTGAGGTATTGAGATTTCGAGAAGGACAGAGATTTTCGATATAATAATAAGAATACAAAATACTTTTTATCATTTTCTCGATTCATCTTGTTGTTTAGGTCATCAGCCAAAAGGCTGGTTTGAACCTGTAGAGGTTTTACTACGTAAAACGAGGAGTGAGGTGGTTTACCATGCCTTCCTCACTGAGTGGAAAAGTACGCTTATCAGCATGCCGGGCCCTCTGAAAAGCACATATTTTTCACTCTGCAAATGGCACTTTCACTTCATTCACCACAGGGTCTGGCTGTATAATGAAATTCATTACTTTCAGAGGAGATAACTCTGATTAGTGTCTTTTACACCTCTGCTTCTTCTGTTCTTAAATGATTCTGTCATTTAATTGGCTGACCATGTGATAAGAAACAGAACTACTCGTATTTATTTTAGCCCTGCAACTAACAGATTGAGTGTAATAATTTGACACTCCTCCTGTCTGTTATGGGCAACGATATATCTTAACAATCTATTAACACATTAGGATTGAATAAAAGGGGATAAATGAACCCCCTAAAGGGGTTGAATGAAAGGGCCAATAATCTAAATAGGTACCCGGGTCTTTCAGGTATCCGTACAACAATAGGACTACCTGTATTATACGATACATAGCTATTTTTGAGTTATATTTCTGTCTCTTAGAAACACTAATTTATTATTTACTACCAACTATTATTATTTACATTATCACCTTTTAAATCTCGGTCCTTCTCGAATATTCTCAAACACTCTTTCTTTTTAGATATTGTCACAACATCTATCTTAATCTACTGTCTAAATTTTTGAGTTTATAGTATCGATTCCTTGTCGTTGGGTGTCTATGTGGAATCTGAGAAAGAAACTATTCTTTCGGAAAATTCAAGCAATTCATTAAAATATCTATCAGCTATAATATTTTAACATTGTTACCAATATGTTCTGCATTATTCTGATATTATATTTCAGGTTACACTCAGTTTTTCTGCACTAGAATTATTAGAAGAGATAGCGAAATGTAATTTAATATTTCTAGGTTTTTTGCTTGTTTTTCTTTCAATACGTTGATTTGTTCCATCGCTGATTCCTTGTTCCTAGAAACGATTCTATTTGTTACTAGAGTGTTCTTTAAGAACAGAATACTTTACAGCACTTCAATTTTTTTTCTAGAAGTATTCATATCATTTACTCTTTGTGCAAGTGTAAGCAGCGATATTTTTCTCATTAAATTTAAATTACATAACCGATGTTTTATGCTATTTGATACATTATTAGGAAATAATTTTATGTTAGATATTTTATGAAGCATATTATATTAACCGTGACCCGTGGCGGTGTTCTATTACTTAGATCTATTATTACTTAATTTTATGACTGTTACTATCTATTATTACTTAATTTCTAACAATGATAGTTACAACACGATATGAACCAAAAGAACACGAAATCAATTCATGCATACATTATTTATTTTTTGGAGAAATATTATAAGTAGTCGTAAGTTATTCTGGTTACCTGATTAAATTTTAAACAAAATTATTTGAATATACCTAGTGGCGTAAAAAAAATTATCAGTTTTGTTTTTCGTGTTGAATTGAAACGGATAAACTCTGAATAATTGTATTCGCTTATTTTCAAATTGATAAACTTGTGGAACTATATTACTGAAACCACCTCAAAGTTTTTACAATGTTTGAAACAATTAAATTCTGAAGTTGTAGAAATATTGAGTTTTTTTATCTTATAACTTCTTTTTTTTGGTAATCCTAAATATATTTTTACTTTCTTTCTCACATTATGTCGTCCTGAATATTTTTTTCATATACATTTTTATTATGCATATGTTATAACATATGTATATAACATATAATTTATTGCATATGTTGTATAACAATAAATGCAACTTATCGATTAGATTTAACAAATGAAAAATTACAACCCACTGGTGTAATTAAGTAATTGTAACATTAAAACATATTATACTGTTCTTAATTATTATTTAAAATCAAAATAAGATACTGTTTTAAAAAAAAATAACCAAAACCTCTTTTAAAACGAAAATAAAACAAAATGAAAAGTAATAAATAATAAGCACATGATTCCGAAATATGTGTACACCGAACTATACTGGAGATAATTAAAAATGTTCATTCAGTTATTTACAACCTTCACACTCAAACACGACAGTCATCTACAGAATATTAACATTATATTATTTCTGATATTGATATATCAGATCTATATTATTCCTGAATATAATACATTTTTGGGTGATCTACGATGTTCTTTGTATTCAGACTAAATTATATCTTAAAGAAATTTGTAGGTTTTCTATAAATAACATGATTGGCCTCATTTGGTCAGCCTAGATCAGAGATGAGACCCGTTTTGCTTCTCTGATAGCATAAATTTTCTTCTTAAAGGGACTTTTACTAGCGTACTGACTAGAATTCCCTGATAGAATATCTAAATATTGTATAAAATATTAAATAAAGTTTTTCGTATTTTTTAATTTTTATTTAAAGTTGAATCAATAGCCTGGTCATTAGTGACAATTTTGAATAAAGTAACGGTGTTTTGAAAGTGTAATAATTTTCCAGGACTTAACCGGGAATCGAACTCGGAATCTTCCACTTTGCAACGTAGTAAGCTCACCTCTAAGCCACAGGGGCATTCAAATAAACTTTACACATACCTAAAATAATGTAGTTGTATTACACAGAAGTCAAAATTTGGAGTAGTGAATGAAAAAATTGTGTTACTGTATAAATTGAAAAAGGATAGCGACTAGACATTTACTTGGAGTGGTCAAGGAAAACTATCAGATAACCTTGAATTGGACAGCCAAAAATTATGGTACTAAAACTAATTAACTACAAATTAATACTCATGTTTTACAGCGTCCATCTTCACTAGTTAACTTATTAATCGGCCATTAAACAATTTATTTTAAATACATGAAGCAGAGAAAAGAGCAAACAAATAAAAAGTAATTACACAATACTATCCATAATATTGTAGTCTATTTATAAAAAACCCATCAAGCAACTTTGAATATATTTTTGTATACATTTCTGAATATACATTTTTGAATAAGTCTGGACCTAAATTGATATAAAAAAATTAATTTAATTTTGATATAAAATATGCTAAGTAGCTTTGTAAGAGTATAAAAATTAATGGAAATGATAATAAGATTTTCTTTTAAACTTTTTGACAGCAAGTGGTTCATTTTATGGCTATAACAAAATATATTACTGTATTATTTTGTCTGTCTCATTTTAAGCTTACTATATCTAAAGTTTCTACGATAGATACGTTAAATATTCATTCAATAGGAGAAAAGGAAATCAATCTTTTTATTTTATGTTTGCCAAAACATCTCTTAAGATGATCTCTTGTCTCATTTACCCGTGTAAAAAACCTACTCGTGTTAATTTTTTAAATTTTAAATTAATTTAAACGTGATACTTTAGTAATTTTATTAATTATCAAAGGTAGTTAAGGTCTGTTTATTATGAGAATAATCTAATCGTTGTAATTGTTAAAAATAAAAATTGCAATTAGGGCTAATAATAACGAAAACAATAATAAATTAAGTACTTTGTTATTTCTTAAGAAGTTAAAATTGAACGAGTTAATAAAATTTCTACATAAATAAATTTCATATAGTAGTTATTTAGTGTCTTTTTATTTTAAGTGACTTAGGTACAGCACTCTCCTTCGCGTTCACACAAATATAATACTTAAAAATGTATTCAAAATACATTCTTCAGTATTTACACTAAGACATTTATGTCCGGTGTTCAGAAAATACCAAAACGCCTCTGGCTTAAGTACTTTCGTGGGGTGGTCCAAAGAGTAGACTTCACTGACAACTGTTAGCTTTAAACGTGATACAAGTGACTCAAAAATGTTAAATGTACTACGTTAATATTTTGAAACAATAAATATTATAAATATCCAACAAAAACTACACAATTATAGCGCTATGCACTGGCTCTACATCAATATTTCATCACTTTTTGCTGGGCGTGGTCCTGGAAGAGGCTTCCTTTGACGCATTCTTTAAATTCGTATAGTTCCAGTTCAGATGTTACATAAAATTACAAATTTAGTTTTGAATCGTCCAGAGTTTTTCGTTTACATGAGTGTTGCAAGTGAGGCGCATACCCATATGTAAACCTAAATAGCGTACTTTTTGTGATTAAGGAAAATGATGGACGTTTAAGACAATCGGAGAGCAATCCTGACGTCGTAAGGTAAAAGTAGTGTGTACAGTTTTTGTAGTATTTTCTGAATACGCCATTGTTGAAATTAAGATTCTAGCTGTTTTACATGGTACTGTAAATTAAGAGTGACTTCATTTGGAGTGTCTGCAGATTATAAAATCAAGAAGTCGTTAGCAAAGGAGGCAGTGAGAGGTGGAGCAGTGGGGGCATCTGATACAAAAGCGCTAGAAAAAAGTGGAGACAAGACGCAACCTTGCGGAACACCTGGAAGAGAATCAAAGGATTCTGATTACAAAAATTGAATAAAATATTTGTTCGAAAAGATGTACAAACTTTGTGTGTGGTTACTTGTAATACAGTAAATCTACTAAGAGAAAAGGAAAACAATCCTGTAATTAGTACTTTGCCGACGACTTTATTAATATTGCATGTGTGCATAGTAAAGAAACGTACATAGGCTATTACAAACCAACACTGTTGTTAATTATTATCTACCCTCCACTCAATTTTCCAATCGTTTGTTTTCTCTAACACTTGTTTACTTGAAAGATTAAAGGTAACAAAAAATAAAAAATTGTACATTTTTAATTACTATAATTTATAACTATTTGTTTCTTATCCTTATATTAATCGTTTCCCTTAATTGTTTAATCAAATTAACAAAATATAACCAAGCAAATTAACACAGAGATTAATTCCATTTATAAAGTCACACGTGGTTTGAGATTGAATGATGTTTCAATGAATCTTAAGCAGTAGCAAGCAGCAGCACGCGTGTGAAGGGCTACCTATCCATTGCTGGACAGGAAAGTAGGTTCGTCATGAGAACAGGTCATTAGCACGACTACTTCTGACAATGGAATCAGTTTCTGCTTTTACAAACATAGAGAACTAGAACAATTCTCTAAGTTTCACTTGCCTTCCATTCACAGAATGTAGTAACTAAACAATCTATTTATATTTAAAAGGAAAAAATATGTGAATAATTCATTATTTATACATCAAGTCTTTAGTTTGAAGAAGGTATTTTATCTTCAATTATTTATGTAATTAGTATTCTACGGCTATTACTTCGGAGTAGCATTTCTAAATTAAATACTGGTAATAAAGATGTTCTTCCGTGATAAATTTTAAAATGTGTTGTTTTGCGGATGCGTTGTATTATAAATAAATAACACTGGTAACATTTAAAAAAAATATTATTAAATATTAATTTTAAAGTTCCAATCTATCTATTTTTCTTAGTGATACAGTCGGTACCCAAATGTTTCGGATTAGATTTCCGTTTAAAGAAATCCAGATGGCATTCAGTATTACTATGATTCAAAACTGTTCTAAATCAAAATTGTAGCTGCAAATTAGTTGATGAAATTTAGTAAAAATCCAATATTGTAGGTTTAGAAATTAACTCCTAATGGACAAATTCTAACGATATCTTTACTCATCTTAACTACAATAAATTCAAATGAGAGAAACAATCGGGTTCCTTCCGCGTAATGTATTACCGTGTATCTAGAATGTAAACTGTGGTGTTGTTATTTATATTGAAGTAGAATATTGATCTCTGTGCCCTATTATTCAAATTTTATCTACCGAGTATGTCTTTCTCAAACGAATTCACCGTTTCCAACAAAAGAGAAACCGTTTTGAAAAAACTGTTTAATTTTTATATTTGTATTATTTTTTAGATCGTTATAGAGTGGATTTTTTGTTTCTTTTTTAAATAAAATTCAAAACTATTTATAAAACAACAAATAAATGTGATAGAGATACAAGATATAGAGAAAGTAAGAAAAATGCTCGGAGATAAACTTTAATACTCAAAGATCACCACTCAAAAGAAGGCTTCAACTGGAATTTTAAACTAAAATGGGTTGTTTAGTGCAATAGAAGATACTATTATTTTTAGATGGTACTCCATCGTCTGAAACGTTTTTGTAAATTACATCTAAACAAACTATGCAATTGTTATGTATATACCATGAAACTACACTGCCTTGTTTGATGAAGTATTGTAAATTTTTTAAAATTATAACACGATACAAAATTTACAGTAGGCTATATTTTAAAATTTTCAAAAGTCTTAAATTTATGATTTTACCATGAACCATAACTTCAACGATGTTCCAAAATATATTTTTATTAGTCATCAATTCCAGGAATTTGTATCATCATCGATTCTTAAAAAATCGTAGAAGTTCTAAAGGCTGAGCGCATTTATTACGAATTATTATAGTAGCCTTCCTTAATCAAAGCTAAAAATTCTGTATGTTCATTATATAATGTGTTTTATTAGTTTTCCTCTCACAATAGCAAAAATTTGTTTCTATTATTTCTAAGCTGCATCCAAGATACTCTAAAATGGGAGTATAGGACTTGTCAAGATAAAACTGATAAGTCTGAATATGTGCATTAATATTATATCGAATTCATTACTTATCATTTCGTTTAATATACTAAATTATTCATTTCTTTTTTATTACGTACTACTTACTTATTTACTTACTTGCTTCAGTAAGCGTGTCATCTAATAGTTTTTACCCATTATTGCACAATTTACCTTAGCGTTTACTTGGAAATTTATTTATTTTGCCAATGACATCGCCATTATTAATTATTTCCGAAGCAAATAATTATTTTGAAAGGTACTCTTGTGTACTATAAAATGATTAATCAATGAAGTAGATTACTTGCTTAGCTCATTTTTAAACGGATTCAGATAATCTGAACTTTTCAAAAATTGGGTTAATTTATTAATGTATTTTCTGCTAGCGTAAGCAGGTTTTCTTCAAACAATTTTTTGTTGTAATGAAAAACGTTGTTAATTGTGTTGTAAATGTTAAAAAGTATTTTAGTCAAATAATATTTTATAACCTTTTCAAGGATTTTCTTTTGAAATTTTACCAAATAATTCTAAATAGGTAGGCTACGTATCATGCGGACTCGATATAATTTCTTTGTAAAAATGTGTTCAAAAAGGCTGAACGGTATTCATTACAACTGTTCATTTATTTACATAACAAGAAATTAAAAATACCTTGTAATTTCCTCCCTGGAGTTCTCTTTCTTATGTTTGTCTTTTTTATTTGGGGTTGGAAGAACAAAAAATGGTTTATTCAGAACTTTTGACTCTCTAATCAAACTTCTCCAATTTTTTAAAATTTTTATTTAATGAATGATGATGCCTACATAAGCCTTGATTATGCGTAGGGATATGAGGTGATATACAGATGGAAAAATATCAGATCTGACCGGGAATTGAACCTAAATCCCGGAATAGAAGCCCGTTCCGCTAACCACTACGCCAATGGGCCAACCAAATGAAAAACTAACCTCTAAAACTGTCCGATAACTTCAATTAGTTTCAGTTTTCTCTGCGGACACAATTGATGTGCTTATATATCGTTTTAGTGTGTATTTTGTTATGCGAAACTGTTTTTCTTTTAAACATTTACCTAATTAGATCGCTTCATTATGTTCTTTTAATGTTTAATCTAATAGACAACCAGTAGCATTTTTCCTTGAGTAACTGTCTGTTGGTTACCATTCAAAGTGCTCGTCTAACTAGTGTTATGTAGCAATTTGAATTTCTACTAACGGACTAATTGGGCTGCCCCGGAAGTTAACAATAGGTAATTAATACAAAAATCATGCTTTAATTTTATTACTCCAAAGCTTCTCTATTTATTGCTCGATTAAATTGTAGTAATTATGAAAAGCTTAAAAATAACTGTTTAAATTATAATCATTACATGGAGTTTTAATATAAATTTGTGTTTCATTTTTTCAGGATCCTTGAAAATAACAATGGAAGTTAGATTATCGGAAGAAATTTACATCTAAGTAAGTTATACTTTAATTTTTGTTTTTGTTTTTAGATTGAATCGAATTAAGTACTTAAATTAAATGGTGTTAAACGAATAAGCATGATGTTTATCATATGAAAAAAGATTATTGTCATAATTTAAGACAATAAACTTCATTAATGCTAATTAAGAATGACAACTGCATTGTTTATGGTTTAACATTTTTGATTTTGTAGATGTTAATATTAATGTTTTCTACTAATAAGAAACAAATTCCCACAAAGGGCACCCATTCTTATGTATAAGAATGATATCCATGCATATATGTGTGGGTGTACGGGTATGGCAACCCCGGAACCCCAGCTAAGAGTAAATCTTACTTCAAAACTACACACAGTTGCTGTTACACTATACACAAAAATCAAACTACATTAAAAACACCACACTTCTTTCAACACACACGCACTTACATACCTCACAGAGAATACATGCCATGCTATCTTACACATTCATAAAGCTGGCGAGGCTTATAACAGGCAGGTGGAGTGTTAAATTACTAACACTCGATCTGCTAGTTCCAGGGCTATAAAAAATAGTTCTATTTCTATCACATGGTCAGCCAATTATATGAATGAACTATTCAAGAACAGAAGAGGTAGAGGTGTAAAGGACAGTAGTTATCTTCTCTGAAAATAGTGAATTCCACTATTAAACCAGACCCTGTGGTAAATGAAGTGAAGGTGTCGTTTGTATGGTGAAAAGTAGGTGCTTTTCGGAGGGCCAGGTATGCTGATTTCCAAAGTCAAGATAGCCATCATGATAGCCAACATAAGAACCGGATAGGCACCATAAGAAGAAGAAGAAGGTATGCTGATAAGCAGCATACTTTTTCAACTCAGTGAGGAAGGCATGGTAAACCACCTTACTTTTCGTTTTATTTAGTAAAGTCTCTAGAGGTTCAAACCAGCCTTTCGGCTGTTGACCTAAACAACATCAACAACAACAAGATATAAATATGATTCTGTGTTTAACAAATTTAATTTGAAATTAATTAACTTTAAATAATTAAAGAGAGCCACATCCGTAGCCCATTTCTAAGATTATTTCTAGGGCCCATTTCTAGGGCTAGATTGGGCTGCATTTGCCAAACGGAAGTTTTCCGTTTCGATTCCCGGTTAGGGTCTTGAATTATTACCCTTCAAAATCTACCGATTCTGTACCGTATCCCGTAGTAGTCGCAAATAACCAAAACGTTTATACAAATTTAAAAAATAAGCGCAAATTAAAAATATAATATTTTCATCAACTACTGATTTGTAAAATAAATAGTACTTCTGTCGGTATGTATCAGCATTTTTGATTACTATAAAATAATGGTGTTCAACAATGCATTATGATAGTTATGGATGGAAAAAATTTAAAATACCGACATGGATAAAAGGTGTGATTATAATAGTAATTACGAATGTGACAAATTTGAGGACCGATTAAATTAGCCAGAGTTTCACTTTTTTGTATTTATCCTTTCCTGGAAGATTTTTGATTAGAATCCATCCTTTAACAGAGAGATTCGATTTATTTAAAAAAAAATGACAGTTATATAACAAAGAAGTAGTGTACGTGTTAAGCGTGTCGTGACATGCATTAAATATTGAAGATGATGTGCTGTAATAACTTCAGATCAACTGGCCGCCGTTATTGATAAATGATACAGCTATCTGTGAACAAAATAACAACGGGGAATATTTTGTAACGGTTTTGTCACCGAGAGAAAATGAATCGAGGCTCCCACACTACAGGACGTCGACCTTCGTAAGCAAACAATCACCAGGAATTGGACATCGAATACGGCACTTTCTATATCGAATTAACTATGTATGTGGCTATGAATCTATAATGGAATCATGACTAGGAACTTATATCTGTTTATTTTATATTACTAATCGAGACTCTATTGTGAAGTAACGTGGTGATTTAAGATAATTCAACCCAGTGATTATTGTTTAAATAGTTTAGAACTCTTGATCATTTTTAGAGATCACTTACTTACCGTTCACCATTATTGTACAATCTACTAGTTTCACTATTATTTTAATAAGAGTGGAAAACTAACGACTGAAAGTAGCTAGTTTACACTATTTGAACTTGTTAAATTACTACTACAATTTATTTAAATGCCAACACTATTATTATCTTCATGAGCATAATAGTAGATAAAATGAATACAAAATCTGTAACGGAGACCACGCTTCCACCTACATTGTTTATTATTAAAGTGACTGGTTCAAGTAAAATGTAAAAGAAAAGAAAAGAAAACGCTAAATATCTGTGAGAAAGATTTTTTTTTAATGTGATAGTACTCGTTTACTCATCTCAACTTTTAACTTTCTTGATCTAGAATCGAAAGTTTTAGTCCAAATACATTTATCTCTAATTTATCACCTGTTCTTAAAAAAAAACCAATTTAAATTTCATCATGCATAGACAAATGAGTTGAAATGGGGTTTGGTATGTATTCATTTTCATTGAGTTCTAATCATAAAAATAATAAATACTATCTACTATATTTCTTCTTTTTTTTGCTAGCGACAGAATTTTTCAAAACACGTACTGAATAACCTGTATCATAGTTTGAGAAATCATTCACACGACAATAATGTTATTTAAAAACGCTTTTCACAGGTAAAAATACATTAGTAAGTTAACAAATATCGATCATTTGTTGTCCTTTTATCTGTGGAGAACAAAATATTAGCTGATATATAAAAGTTCAGAAATTTGTTGAGTTTTGGCTGAATATTCTGCATCCATCTGTGGGGCACCACCAGTAAAGGTATCTTTCAAATTATCCACAGGTTTAAAACTAAAGTACTGTTAAGGATCATCTCAAATGCTACGTGGTTGTAGGAAATTCATGAGTATCTTAATGTATCTACAGTGAAAGGAAGTTACAAGAAACAGTCAAAAGTACATTATTCGTCTAGAACGTCTGTTAAATCTTCTGGTTATTAAACTGGTGGACAATAATAGACACATGAGGCGTCTAACAGTCGAGATACATTTAGATGCGCAGATTAAAGATAATTTCTGGCAAAAAATATATTTATCTTTACTATCAAAATCAAAGTAAAAATATAATATATACATTGTCAATTAAACTTAAAATTTAAATACATATTAAATTAAATCCAATTATCTAATCCAAAAAAAAGTTAGACTAATGCATACACTGAACTGGGTTTGTCACTAAGTGACTACCTCAAACATTTTTAAAAATTTCGTACAATTACTTTTAGCTGTAAATTTACTAGACTGTTTGAAATTACATTTTTAAACAAATTATTTTTCATAATACTATGAAGGAAATAAAGACTAAAATTCTACAGACACTTGTATAGAATGGATAATAATTGGTTGACGTAACAAATTTTTAAGACACCAAAAATTAGACCTAAATTGTCAGATAAAAAGTCATAAAGGTTACTGAGAAAACTAGGATACATTGAGAAAACACAATGGATTAAACCAAATTCATATATATTATTTCGGACTTTAAAAGGCTCCAAGAAAAGCAAAAGCAGTTCATCGAGTGAATAGAAAAAAATAGAATAGCCCTTAGTGAATGAATGCTGATAATATTGGCTGCAAAAAGAGCTTCCAGAAATGCCAAAAGTCACTTTCTTCTTCTTGTAGTGCCGACTTCATTACTGAAGATAGACCACAACACTTAAAAATCGCTCTCTATTATGAGCGATCCTCAAAAGAAAAGTCGTACTCAAGTTTATAGTCTCTAATGTTCTTCTACCGTCCATGAGCATTTCCTGCCCAGGCCTGCGCTTGCCCTTAACTTAACCCTCGAGGTTCAGTCTTAGAAAATCATACTTATCACTCCTGTATAAATGACCAAGGTTTGTGCCTTTTTGCTTTTGATTATGCCTATCAACTCACAGTCCACACCCATACGTTTCAAAACATCGACTTTAGAAACATGACAGAATTCGAAGCATTTTTGTTAACACCCTCATCTCGAAAGCTTCTAAACAATACATATACTGCATACTTAAAGTTCATGTTTCCATACCGTATTGCAGGACAGAGTAGATGTCTGTCTTTTCAAACCTTTGTCTTGCAGGAAGTGAAATTGTATTGTTAATAAACAGATGCTTCATAAAGTCACTTTACGTGAACTAAAATTGGTCTTATACGAAAATAACCATTAAGGAAATTATTTTTTTTCTTTTGTTTATTTAACGTCGCATCAACTACAGCGGTCATTAGTGACGACGTTGGGTTGTAACTGTGAAGGACGAAATGATTTTTTGTAACATATGAAAATATGCCGTGCCTGAGTGGGATTCGAACCCAAGACCGCATGATGAGAGGCGAGCACGTTAACAACTACGCCAATGCGGCCGGCAGGAAATTATTTATTTTGAACTTTTGTTAATCTGTTTAGTTGTGACTTTAATTTTAATCTTATATACTTGGCTTTCTATAAAAGGGCATCATTACATTTCGTAGAAACAACAGAGAAAAGTTGAGAAATAATAGTTTATCTTCGTTTATTCGTGAAGATCAATAAATATTGAAGTAAAAAAGTCTTAAATTGTAAACACTATTGTTTATATAATCATAGTTTAATGTTGTATTCTACTAGATAAATAAATAGTATAGACTACTATTAAGTTTAAGTAATAGATCGAGTTTTGTTTGTAGGAATGCAGTAGGACTAGAAAAAAATCTATTTTATTACATTTCAACAGCATTAACTATCAATAAATGTTTATTGAAATTACTTTTTGTTATAGACTTTATGAGGGTTACCTTATTTTTCGATGTTTAAATGAGTTGAATAAAATGTATTTTCAAGGTCTAGGTGTTTTATGTAATAGTGTTTTGTAAGTAAAAAGATAGATATTAATGAGTAATCAATACTACTCTTGTTAAACAAATACCTCTTGCTTCATCTATTGAAATTATAGGCTTTTGAGTTAATTATACGTTTGACAGAGTATATTTATCGAATTTTCTTTTTAACCACATACGTTAACCGTCATAAATCTTTAAATTTGATATCACGGATTGTAGTAGACTATTTCAACCCGTTTCCCCAAATGTCTCTTTTTAGCTTTTGAGGGCTTGAGAGTGAACAAAGATACCTATCGGGATGTGTGCTCGTGTTTATGAATTGCTGTTATAAAGATTGGTTACCTTTCCAGGTCCCTTATCGAAACGTTCAAATTTAACATATTAAACCGTTCTATGCTAGTTGATCGAGCTGGCTTGGATGTCTCCTTAAAACGAAATAATTTTTTGACTTCCTTTCCTGATTATATTATAGTTTAGACATTATTTAATGTAATTGTACGCCAAATGTCTTAGTTATTTATTGTCATGTTGGTTCATTCTTCTTTTTCCACTACAGATAAGCAAACATGTCTGTTCTAGGCCACACCGATCAGAAAACCGACTCAGATAATCTCCTCTATGACTTACCCTCAACTCTACTGGGTTCTGTGCTTCAGTACGTTGAGGGGATTCTTCCTATCCGATGAACATGATCCTACAATCTCTTTCTGTACTCACTGATTTTAGTATCCAGTTCTTGAACTCCCAGCTCTGTTTGAATTCGTTCATTGGTTCATTAAAATTAAAATTATTTACATTAATTAATTCGAGTTAGGGAAAATGGGAATTGCAAAAAATATCGAAGACTAATTATTATTGAATTTCTGATTAAAAAATTGATTAATTAAAGACTATAAAAAAATCATTTATACGCATTTACAAAGGATGGACGACAACTGACTATCCAAGAGAATCATAAAATTGGAGGAAAAATTCAAGAACCATAACAACTGGCTGAAGGAAATTAAACAAGAGTTCCAAGAACTAGGTATCACGGAACAATAAATCATGAATAGAAAAGAACAACAGATAATTAACAAAGAAGTTTCCACCTAGAGAAAACACACCCAACAAACACTGACAGAATAATTGAGAAAACGGAGATTCGAGAGAATGTTAAAACACCGGGGGTTTAGATAATTCAATAATCGTATCTGTAACACTGTAACAGTTCCATCTGATTGCAACTGAAATTAAGGTAAAAATTGACAACGAACATTTTTTTTATTCATGCGAGGATTTACAGCCCCGGCCGTATCTCGGTTCCTGAGCACCACCTCTAGAAGAAAGAGGGCTACCCCTCTTTCTACTACCGGCTGGCGTTCACTGTCATATCCTCTATGGCCACCTACCATCATCCATCCTCTGCAAATGGCCAAACCATTTTAACTGCTTCCGGAATATGGAATTCTTGATATTTCCTTGAAAGCCAATTCTTCTCCTAATTTCGGAATTCGATCGATACGCGACACACCACAACTCCACCTCCAGAAATTCATCTCCACCGCTTTTAGGCAATCCTTCTGCCTCTTTGTCAATACCCACCCTTCCGCACCATAGGTGCACACACTCTCTAGGATAGCATGATAAATATTAATCTTTAACTCCATCTAGACTTTATCATTTCAAAGGACAGAATTTAACTGCCCTATAACCCGTCGCCCATGCCAAAACTTGCTGTTTACTTCCGCTGCACTTGTTCCACTCCTATCGAAGACAACGAAAATTCTTTGCTAAATCAAGTTAGTCCTATTATTTTAAGTACATCTAACTTAAAAAGAAGAACTGTGCAAACAACGACAGTAAGTAACGAGCTGCACAAACTTTTTTATAGAGGGTTGTTTACAGCCATGGGTGAAACCTTCGATGATACGTGAAGTAAACATGTGTCTTTATTTATTTTATGGTAATGTGTATAAAATAAAGTAAAATTAAAATAACGCTTGTAATATTGTGTTCAGTTTCATACTCTGATTAATGATCTTTGTTAACAGATGATAAACTGCATCAGTTGACAATAAAATTACGTGTTTTATAAAAATTAGTCGTTGTGCTTAGATGATTAGAGCTGTTAAGGGAATTCGTTTTGCCCCGTTTCTTTGGTGCGATCGCTTAACTGATCTAAACCATGACATAATAGAGCAGGCTGGCATTATGTAGTGTTTCATCACGAAATCGCTAATCTGTGCTAGTTTGCGGTCGCTAGACTTTTCTAATTCTTTTATATTTTTTCTCTTTCTGGTAATCTAATAGTTTATAAA
Organism: Catonia carolina; assembly: GCA_035578175.1. NCBI lineage: Eukaryota > Metazoa > Arthropoda > Insecta > Hemiptera > Achilidae > Catonia > Catonia carolina. The sequence goes on from JAQMRL010000002.1 coordinate 69,119,019, forward strand.
TTACTGTCTGGTTTTCGTTTGCTGATACGACACAATGGATATTTGAATAATAAGATTGATTTCCTATTCGTGTATTTAATGTTTTCATCTGCCTAAAAATATTCCTTGGCATCGCATCAAAGAAAATTCGACAGTTTATTTTTTTTAAGTCATCAGTAAATCAGAAGAAATTCGAACTGGTTCTAAAAGACTGATTTTTTCAAAAATTATTTTAATTTATGATTTTGGATTCTTTTAAATTCTTTCTTTTATTAGTTTTGAGTGATATTAAAGGTGGTTTGTAATAATACTACAAATTTGCGAGTTGTTCAGGTCAGCAGCTGAAAGGCTGGTTTGAATATCTAGTGATTTTACTGAGTTAAAACGAGGAGTGAGCTGGTTTACTATTGTCTTCCTCACTAATTCACGAGTAAATTCACTATAACACATAAAAACAAATAAGCTATTTCAAAGAAATTCTAAAATAACTTTTATGAAGTCCTGTGTAATTATTAAATTTCAGAAGTCTTCCCTGAAATAATCTATTTATATACTCTCCAATTACTAAAACATTAAATTTATTTAAAAATTTCATGTTTTATAAAACGATCTTGTAATCTCATTACCTAACATACGCTGAGATAGATGGATTTCATTATTTTCGGAAGATAATATATCCGTACAAGCAAACTAAGCTCTTCGCAATGTATTTTATAGTAATTTTTATAGTACATACTTTAGGTGATTTCTCTTTAATTTACAAAGAAAAAAAAATATTATGTGTATGTGACATCATCCATGGCACAGTGTTATGGATGCTTTTTTCAAACACGAAGAGCAAATCCCGCTTATTCTATTATCACATGGTGCAATAGTAACTTTAGCTCATCAAGGAATCTTATCAAAAAATTATTAAAAATCTAATAAATTAATTATACGAGTAATTACAGCTATTTTAGGAATTTACTTCACAATCTAGAATTCACTTCCGGTAAGAATATAGTAAACATTTTTCAAACCATCTCATTCTAGCAAATTGTTTCTTAATTGACTGTAGTTGCTAATAATTTATCTAAAAAAAACCATGGGTACATAACGAATCAATAAATCCTTTAATTTATTTTTAAAGAAGGTAAACATTTAATTCATAATAAAAAATTGGTAGTTTTAGAAAAATGAATTCCATTTAGTGGAATGTTCGCCATGTTCAATTTTTCCGATTGATAAGTGGTTAGAGAATTCTACTACCGTTAGATTCCATATTACAAACTGCATAATAGAAATACCTCTAACGTATTGATGTTAAGACTTGTATCACCGAGTCATCTGTCACATGTTAGCGTCTCTATTAGAGAGTAGTGTGAAAGAATACAATAGAATTATTATGTATTTAAGTGTCAAATTAGCGTTATACTCTTTGAGTACGTATAATGTAATTAATTTAATATTATTAATTGGTCAATTAGGTACTGTAATTAAAACTACATGATAATAAAATATATTCAGCGTATGTTTACCGCAGTTTCTTTTATTTATGCGATTAATTTTTGTTCACATAGTATGGTAATTTGTTTATCTATTCCACTTTCTCCTGGAGGATAATGTGAATTGATTATTAGTTGAGTTCGTTCACGAATGCTTTTATTTATTTAATAATGAACAATTTATGAGTATGTAACTTTAATAATTTCCTGTTTCTTGATTGGGTTTATTTATAAACGAACTACTATACCTGTTAATAAAAGGAATATTCGTATTAAAAATCACCACATTTGTAGCTGTTTTGTGTAATGAAACATACCGATTGGATGGACTCAGTAATACGTATCTACCTTCCAATTGTGGCGTAGACAGCCTTGACTTTTCTTGTAGTCACGCTAAACTTTGTACACCTCATTCAAAACAACACATTTATTTGTAAAACTACTACCAATAAAATTACTATATCTAACAGTACATAAAAATGACGGGAAGCAACAACGTGTGGTCTAAGCCCTACTTGGCCGATCCGTTACAAGTGAAACAGTAAAGGTCATTTTATAAAGAAATTCTCAGTAATGATGATAATGTAACGAATATAAACTGAAATCTGATTGTTGTAAAATTATAGACTATCGGTTTGAAATTCTTGAAAATATGTTCCTTTCCCTTTTGCTTGAATAGAATAATTTTAGATACTTATTTAAAAATCATTGAATTTTTATTACATTATTATCCGTTCGTTATTCTGAGATAGTTTCTATTTGTTATGATCGGAAATTCTTGTAACGTGAAATAGGCATTCCTCTAGAAAATAATAATTAAAAGCAGAAGTAGTCAAGAAATGTGACAACTGCTGTTGCTCATTAATTATTATCTAGTTACACAGAAAAATTACAGGAAACATTCACATCATTGTTGTAAACGGCTATTCACAACTCTCTGACCACAGTCGAATTGGAAAATGTTTTAACTGTATGTTAAATAAATATAAAAAAAGAACTGTTAGATTGCCGGATGTTTTGGTTTCCAACTCTTAAAGAATAAAAGAATTTATTTACTTTTTTTAAATTAATTTGTTGACAATGTAGGTATTAAATATATTTTATTTTTGACTTTTGTAGGTTGCGCTTCACTTTAAAAACATTATGGTAAATAAAGATTTTTAAAATAAAAAAATTATTTATTGTCATTAGTCTTACTAACAAACAAATTCTTTTAGTTTTAAACTGTCTAATTTCACGATTATACAAGATTTTGAACGAATACAATTATCTAAGAAACAACGCTAAAGCCATTCATATTTTTAACGATTAGTAATTCCCTATTGCTATTCTTATTATCTAATTTTAAATTTACCTATATACCTGTATAGCACTATGGGTTTCATGAAAGTCAATAAGAACAAAACAAAAGTGTTGTGCAGCAGCAAGAGTGGTTTACAAGATATGGGAAATTTAAAAGTAGGCAACGAAAACGTACAGGAAGTTGAGGAATTTTCTGCTATCTAGGGAGTAAAATAAGAAAGGATGGTAGAAGCACAAGTGATATCAAAAGTAGAATTGCTCTAGCTAGAAAAGCCTTTGAAATGAAAAATGGTTTACTGACTACAAACATTGATTTACAGATTAGGAAAAATTTCTTAAAACACTATGTTTGAAGTGTAGCATTATACGGGAGTGAAACGTGAGTGATAGGGACTGTAGAAAGGAAGAGGATAGAAGCTTTTGAAATTTGGTGTTATAGGAAAATGTTAAAGATTAGTTGGGTGGACAAGATAAGTAATTTAGAGGTTCTTAGGCGAGTGGATGAAAAAAGAAAAGTATATGGAAGCATCTTACCAGAAGAAGGGATATGCTAGTGGGGCATATCTTAAGACATCGAGATATTGGTTCATCAATAATGGAGTGTAATATTGAGGGAGTGAATTGTAGGGGGAGGCAAGGGGTAGAATATGTAAAGCAAATTACAAAAGATGTAGGGTGTTACAGGTATGTCGATATGAAACGACTTGCGCAAGATAGAACAGTTTGGAGATTTGCATCAAACCAGTCAAGAGACTGTTGACAAAAAAAGCACTATGTATACTCTTACTTCTAATGTGCACATTATCGTTAACAAATTTATAAAAACGATAACAAATTTAATAAAATATACTTAAGAAATAACCTGAAGGCTATTCATATTTATAATACAAATCTCTTTTTTTCTAAAATAAAATACTTATTTTCTAATTTAAACCAAGTTTATGGATTATGGTTTTATGGCACTTCAGTCTTCTCTTAAAGTTTGAGTTGTCCAGGATTTGCAGCGCCTGAACATTAATTTTAACATTGGTGATTCCTCGTGAATAGATTTTTTCATCTCAAAACTTGATATTCTAATCTAATAAAAATTACTAAAATTGTTATCTGAAATTATCAATCTGTTAATTTATGTAACACCCAATTACCGTTCAAGTTTTCACTTGAAGACAATAATCCTTACCCAGTTTCTGCTAGATGGTCACGTGGCTAAACCTTAAAACACTAATTTAGCTCATATATTATCCATAGAGTTAACTATGACAACGTAACCGTTTTAAAATAAAATTTAATTTTACTTTTACAAAGCGCATTTTTTATATTAATTATACTAAGTGTAGCAATGAACGACTTAGAAATTCGTGAATTTGAACAATACCCTTAGAACGCAACTCTAAATTAACTTAATTTTTTTTGTTATTCCTGATTTATATACATTGTAGTCTGTTAAATTAAGAACAATAAGCAACCCCATGACCCAATGAGATGAAGATGAAATGTATGATGTGTAAATGAGTTGTAGTCTTGTACAGACTCAGGCCGACCATTCCTATGAGAGTATGGTTAATTGAACCCCAACCGTCAAAGTACACCGGTAACCACTGTCTAGTATTCAAATCCGTATAAAAGTAACTACCTTTACTAGGATTTAAACCAAGAACCTTCGTCTCTGAACATCAGCTGTTGAACATCTGACTCACGGCGACGACATTATCCCTTAACTGCATGATTTTTTATATTTGAACGAGAAAAATATATATAATAGGACTACAGGTACTTATTATTGGAAAAATAGTGAAAAACATTTTTGGTTACAGGTTTTGGCGATTTTTTACTTTTTTCGGTTGTACCATATGTGGCACAACATGCAGTGAAATGAAGTTTTAGGGTTTTCTTGTTGTGACGTATTTGTCACAACATGCAGTTGTACGTTCGTAACTCCATTTATAGTTTATAAAAGGAAATGAAATAATAAAATAAAACTCAGTTTATTGAACAGCAGAATACCAAATAAAATTTAAAATTAATATTTAATTCAATAAAATTCCTTGCCAATGAAACCGAAATCATAAAATCAGCTAGTACAACTCCAAAAATAAATTACAAAAGACCCGTAGAGTTTTATTACCATACTTAAGCATATTAGCTCAATAATCTCATTTTATTATTACTGCTATTTCTTTTACGGCTCAGTATATTTAGCATAATTTCTGATTTTGAAGTATTTTGGGGTTTAGTAAGCAAATATTTTGTAAGCAGGTGATAGGGACTGTAGAAAGGAAGAGCATAGAAGCTTTTAAAATGTGGTGTTATAGGAAAATGTTAAAGATTAGATGGGTGGACAAAATAAGTAATTTAGAGGTTTTTAGGCGAGAGGATGAAAAAAGAAGTATATGGAAGCATCTTACCAGAAGAAAAGATAGGCTAGTGGGGCATATATTAAGACATCCAGGTATTGGTCTACCAATAATGGAGGGCAGTATTAAGGGAGTGAATTGTAGAGGGAGGCAAAGTTAGAATATTTAAAGAAAATTTCAAAAGAAGTAGGGTGTTACAGGTATGTAGATATGAAACGGCTTGCGCAAGATAGAACAGCTTGGAGAACTGCATCAAACCAGTCGAGAGACTGATCACAGAAAAAAAACAAAAATATTAAAATATTTTTAATCACTTATTTAGATCGTGAAACTCTAGTAATAATATAACCACATGTATTGGGCTACATATGGTTATGTATTTTTCAAGCTACGAATGCATGAAGTTCCACATATGGAACATTTAAACAAAGTACTATTAGATAAATTTAAACTAACAATTTTTGATATATCTATACAGTTAAAGTAACTACATATCTTAGACATTGAGAAAATAATTTTTCCAGCAGCTCTTGATGCATTTAAGCAATGTTTTCTTCAACTTAAAACTTTAGAAAAACAACAATAAACAGAAACATAACCTCCAACCGAGTAACATCACTGATCTGACTTGTAAAGCACTCTACTGGCTTAAATGTGAACTCATACAGTAGATATACTGTATAAGCAGCAAACATATGTTTTAAAACATATGATTCTTTTATCATTTAAAAGAAAAATAATACAAAAGTGGTTGTACCACATATGGTACAGTATGCAGTGAAGGGTTATTTTTAGACCAACCCGGTGGAATTATAACTTAATTAACAGCTTGAACTTATAAAATAAGCTGTATTAAAAATTGAAGAATTTGCAAGTGAATTAAACTAATTAAACTAATTAAATGTACGTGTAAGAATATCCTGGCTACACAACCTCAGGGAATGGACCGGAAAGACATCTGCTGAACTTTTCCGTATTGCTGTCAGCAAAGTGAAAATTGCCATGCTGGTCGCCAACATCTGAAACGGATAGCGCACTAAAAGAAGAAGAAATGTACGTGAGGGAAGAGCAAGACCAGATTTTTTTAAAAGATTAAATTTTGATAATTTCGGGTCTAAGGTTTTGTGGACTTTTTATCGACAAAACGAATGCATGAAAAAGTTAAATTGATTTTTGGAGAGTGGCGTAATGAATGTAAAAGATATAACTTAAAGGTTATAATTGTATGAAGTTATAACCCAATATGTTCAATATAGTAACATAATTTATGTAAGCCTAATGCTATAAGAATTTATAATTTACACACTAGACTCATGAACTTTGTGCCATACCAACAACTTTCTAACAATAGAATCCTTATGATCTGAACTTATCCGGGTCATAAATATGATTTTAATAATTAGATTTCTTTTCATTATCTTAGGTTAGGGACCTCGTTCGTAAAAATTGTTACAAAGATAGGTGCCATTAATTAATCTTGAAATGATATGTCCTTCTAAGTTTCTTTCTTTCTTTTGTGCCTTACCTTGCTATTAAAGCGTACTAAATTGCGAGTTCTATTCAGAGTTATAAGTTATGGTTTGATTACTGTATTATACACATAAATATGGTATTTCAAGTGTATTCAATAGTAAATTCTGTTTCATAAAATGAGGCTACGTGGCGCCGCGCTGGGTTAATTACAGTTTTTAAAACACCCCATGTAATTAGAAATAAAAATACATCAGAATTGATTTATAGTGTATGAATATGTCTAACAATCAAAGTGTTCAAAAAGTAATTTTTTTTAACTTTTTTGTTGTAATTGAACTCATGATAAAAATATTAATAATATTATTAAGAATAATATTAATAATATATATATTAATAATATTAATATTATTAATAATATTATATTAATAAAATAATAATACTATTAAAAAAATATTAATTAAATAATATATGTACGTTACAATCTGTTCAATTTAGAACAATAAGCAACCTCATGACCCAATGAGATGACGTTGATACGTATGACGTGTACATGATATGTAATCTTGTACAGACTCAGGCCGACAATTCCTGAGAGAGTATGGTTGTTAAATCACTATCATCAAAGAACACCGGTAATACAGTCTAAAATTAAAATCCATATAAAAATAACTATCTTTACTAGGATTTGAATTATGGAACCTTCGTCTCCGAAAAATCAGTTGTTAAATAGCTGACTCGTGGCGACGACTTTGCCACCAGATCAACCCGGTGGATTGATAAAATATAACGAAAAATTAATAAGGTTACTACGTTATCGAGGATTGTATGAAGAAAAATAAAGGAGATTATCGTACTTTTAAACAGTAAATGTCTATTACTATTTTTTGTTGTGTCTAATCTTCCATTATATACTTAAAATGCTTGCGGATTCACTCGCCCATTACTATTTCTCTAACTTCCCGAAACCTAGAGAGCTGGTAATTCGATACATTTCTTTTCAAAAACAGCTTAGGGATTTGCTTTTCGACCATTTGAGCTTAAGGGGTAAAATGGGGCTGGTGTAGTGGTCAACACAACTGGATTCTGCACTAGGAGTCCCGGATTAGATTCTAGGTTAGGTTTTAGAATTTACACTTTTCGGTTTGCTCCTACAAAGTAAACTGAAAACACAAATGCAAAATATCAAGTAATAATTATTTTCAATAAAGTTTTTCTGTATTCTTACTTAGATTAGTTAATTAGATAAATTTAAGAAATTAAAGTTTATACAATTGCATGATAAAATCTTCTTGCAAAAATACTTGACCTTATTAGGATTTAAAAAAATTGATAATACTATAAGAATATGCAGTACTACCTAATAATTTTGAAAAAATTATTACGATTTACCTCTAAATTCGTAAGTAGTTATTTAAATTGGAATGCAACGAAGGATATTCCTTTAACAAGATTGGTTCTTTTAAAATCTTGTACAGTTTGTTGAATATGTATTTTTATCTGATTCGTTGCCCTATACTTTAAAATAATAATGGATTCCCGAAATATTTCGACAGCTAGCAAGTTACTTTCACATCCTTTGTGGCAGAGCTCACGATAGACAATGTTTTCAATTGAATTAGCATTATTTCAATTGTGTTGCTTACGTCACTTTTTTAAACCAACAACCCGTTATTTGTGTGTTGTACGTGTTCAATACTTCCAGCTTAAATGAAAATAAGTACATTTATGTATTATTACCGATAAATGCACAAGAAATATGCTATTGAAAATTACTGCCAGACTTTCACAAAATTTTAATAAATATTTTAAACTTAAATATTTGAAAGTGTACAACAATATCATTATTTAAAAGTTATTATTAAAATAAGTGTATTTGGCTGGTAATCTTCACAAAATTACTACCCATCGTTTTACATTTTCTGAGAAATTTGAATCACCATTTTTGTACCTATACAACTATTCAAGCAGTAAAATATCACATGTAATCTATGGGAGTCTTAAAAAATTTTCTTCAACAGGGAAATTTACACAGGTTGTAGGCTATCATTTTAACCAACTAATTTTTTTATCTCTAATATTTATTACGGTATTGTACATTGAGCTGCACAATTTCCGAATATGATATTTAAATGGCGGTAGGGAATTTTATTTTAAGAAGAGGAGGTATCCGGTGGTACATTCTCCGTTTATATTTCCGGGTGTTGTCCGATATTTTTAGACCAAGAGGTCTCTTTTCCATTTACGCTTTAGACGAAGCACAGTTAGGATATTACTTGTAGTTAGATCACGGGCTAGTTGGTTTGGATGGTCATCTAGTCGTTCGTGAAATTTACTATGGAAGGACGCGGTTAGTTCCTTTACTGTCGGAATTTTGAAATCGTTGTAGAGGGTTTTATTGCTTACATAAGAAGGAGCGCCAAAAGCAAGTCTTAAGAATTTTATTTGGAAGGCCAGGATCGACTTCAAGTTACTGTCTGCCGCTACGCCAAAGAACTGGACACCATAAGTCCAGATTGGTTTCAAAGGGTTTTGTTTATTAAAATTTTGGAACGTAGGTTCAATTTTGATCGAGGGAAAGCAGAAGAGTATATTCTGGCGGGGATTAAGTTCTTAACGTTTTTTACGCAGATGATGCTTCCTAGTTAGTCGCCTGTCAAGCCATAAGCCAAGATATCACACCACTCTGGCCTGGGGGGGTATGAATGGTATTCAGCATCAGTATTCAGGTGGACAAGTTTGACGTCGTAAGGTGAACGAATAGATGAATAAATCAACGCAGGTTACGTTTACCTACTAAATCTCAGACGGAGATATGTACGTAGACCTACTGTTTTTTTTGGTATTTGCGGTTAAATTCATCTCTTTGTATTAATTACGCTCGTTATTTACATAAGGCTCAAGGTGACATAGAAGAGTAGAAGATGAAAATGAATGATGAAACATGACCAGAAATCGAGCATGAGACACTTGGCATAGATTAAATATTATTAAATAACATATACTAAAATCATAATGTTGTTTAGTTCAACAGCCGAAAGGCTGGTTTGAACCTCTAGAGGTTTTGCTAAGTAAAACGGGGGTGAGGTGGTTTACCATTGCCTTCCTCGTTGAGTACAAAAGTAGCTTAAGCTTAACAGCATGCCAGGCCCTCCAAAAAGTATCTACTCTGCACCCTGAAAATGACACCTTCACTTCATTCACCATAGGGTCTGGCTATATAATGAAATTCATTACTTTCAGAGGAGATAACTCTGACTATTACACCTCTACCTCTTCTGTTCTTAGATGCTTGAGTCATATAATTGGCTGACCATGTGATAAAAAACAGAACTATTTTTTCTAGCCCTGGAACTAGCAGATTGAGTGCAAATAATTTAACACTCCACCTGCCTGTTTGGGCGTAAAATCATAATACTAAGCATATTTTGTTATACTACTAAATATTTTTAATTTTCCTCCTTCTTGATAAGATAATTATGAGCTGGTTGTCATGTTTCATAGGCGTAAGTCAGTAACTTACGACCAGAAAAGCTTATTATACTTAATTATCTCTCAACGTCTTACAACAATTAAAATACTATTTAATTATTTCTAAAAGAGAAAATTACACTGAAATTGGTAGGACCCCACAAAGTTTTGGTTGTATTATTGACGTTGTGGGTGTGATCCGGGGCGACCGGTGGCTAGATGGATGCCAGAACAGATCTTGGGACCTAATCTTTGATCGAAAGAAGATAAATTTTTTTATGAAACACCAATGTGAAGAAACATTTATTCTTATATTAGGGATCGTGGTAATTTTCTCATCTTACTTAATTATACAAAAATATTTATAATTTTTGAGCACAATAGAATATGGGTTAAGCGGATCATGTACTTTTTTGAGGAATGTTTAGTAGAAGGCTTGGTTACCAATCCGACAAGTAGTTATTTCAAAAGCTGTACCTAGTATCGCTTACTCAATATACTCAATATTTTGACGTTTGTCGAAACCTTGTTTGGTACATAACACTTTTCAATGTTCATTTCAGCATATGAAATTCAAAAATTCGAAAAATATAAGATTTCATCTATATCGAGTTACTTTAAAAGTTAATATGAGTTTATTACTACACAAAAAAATTAACTTGCTATATGATGTACAGTTAACAAAAGTTTCATATTAAAACGGGTGCAAACAAGTCAATTTTTCTCCAATAAACTGTATAATATTACAATAATCATTGAGCCGTACAGGTGATTTTTTAACAGGATACAAATATAAAATCCTGTTATATTGCTCTTACTACAAATAAGTTACACAGCATGTAATAAAATACATAGATAGATTCTAATAATGTCTTACATCATAGTATTGCCCAGTCTTAATCCGTGAATACGATCCTATCTTCCCACATATAAAAAGAAAGGTTAAAGTTCAAATTCTGTGTACTATAACCGTTGTTAATTTAAACGCATGAAATCATTAAGTCCATTGCAACAAGTTTGAATTTGAGGTCGGATATTATATTTATGGATTTTTTTAAAAAATCAACTTTAATAACCTGTAATGAATTTATGAATAAAGTTAAAGATTTATTTTCTTTCCCTTATAATTATATTACATACGTTAAAATTTTTGCGTAAGTTCCTTTACTTTTAATAAACGACCCTCTAATTCAGTAACCATAAGAGTACAGTATTTCTATGTTTATAACCTGCAATTTTCTTGTAGAAAGTGAAGTTGTTACTTTTAAAAATCATGTATCGTTATTATTTTATTTTCAAATTACGTTCAATTATGTTTGGAGTAACATACTATTAATTTTTTATTTTTTTATTGATAAAATAAATCGATTTATGCTTTATAACATATAAAAATATGAAGAGGGGATGAAATTTATGTGTACAGAAGTTGAATAACAACGTATCCTAAATGACCAACGAAAAATAATTTATATTTTTAACCATTTTATAGTGATTCTCCAAAAATTATCATTATTTCTTCATTATTTCAAAACATTTTTGTTTAAAATTTCTTCATTATAAATAAAAACATTCTTGTTTAAAAACCACATTTTAAATTGTATTACTACATATCATAATTAACTATTTCGTAATTATCTTCATTTGTGTACATGAATAGTAAGTATTGTATCAATTTATAGTAGGTATAATAATACTTATGTTTAATACTAGTGTTTATATAATCTAAAAAACAAAAACAAAAATAAAACATTTGTTTGTTATGTAAACTCATGGACTATGTAGTACTACTATTTTATAATGTTTTATCTAGAAAGTATCAAAATATTTTGTTTCAAAACTAATTAAAAATTAAACCGAATATAAATTAAAATATTTAGAGTAAAATTTTACCAGTTACATCACTTACGACTATAATTTTATGATAATTTAAATCGATTATAATACATCTTTACCGGTGGAAAAAAATTAATATTTTCTCAAGAATAATTGAAAATGTTGTACGAATAAAATTAAAAATTAACTTCATTTGAATTAAGTAAACTACGAATTTAATTTTATTGCACAAATAAGTTGTTTTACCAGTAATGCTCAGTTTATTTGGTATATTATGACTAATGTATGTGTCGTATCATTGTGAACCTCGTCTTCAGTGTTGCCGTGTAACCATCAGTAAAAGTTTTTTTTAAGTTATTTATTTAAGGTTGCATCAACAATGCAGTCATTAGGGACCAATTATTAAAACAAAATTATTACAATATCCAATAAACTGCCAGTAAAAAATTACAAATACCAATTGCCAAAATATCAAAAATGAATAATTACTTTATAACAAAATTTAAAAACATAAATAATGACAATGACTGATCGTCAAAATTCAATCGGTGGCAGAAAATTACTGTTACCGCACAAGGTAAACAAAATACACCACTCATTTACATGCTCACAAAACTATTTACAGTGTTTTACTTAAAGACATTATATAAGTTATGTACAGTTATACAAATTTAGGCTCTTCATCACTTGCAACACACTTTCAGTCTTGTCTATCTGGCAGAAAAGATTACTAAGAGACACATCTTAAAGCTGAAATCTTCTTCTTTGAAATTCTGTGAAACGACAATCATATAAAACGTGTTGCACCGTCAATTGGTCCTCATGGTAGAAATGACAGATCGGTGGGATAGCAGGACTTGAGAAAATGTAACTATGCGTAAATTGAGTATGGCCTTACGTAATCGTGAAATGCCCACCTGATCTCGTCGACTCTCCAATTCTATGGGTTTTCCAAAGATATGTTTTCTAATTTTGTGTAACTTTGATAATTTTGAAGTCCATTCATCGTTTTATACAAATTAGCCATTTTTCTTTCATACGTTTTAAACAAAAGGTAGTAACGTCTGCCAGAGTAACAGCATGGTCTTGTAGATGATCTGAAGCAGCTCTTTTAGCAGCGACATCAACCTTTTCATTACCGTAGATTCCAACGAGATGGGACCCAAAGAAATGTACTATTGTTTCGATAATTTTAGTAAATGAATACTAATTTTGTGATTTTGTAGATTAGTGGATCAGTAGGGACTGATGAAAGTCTAGAGAGAACACTCTTGGAATCTGTAAGATTAAGTCACACAATAAATAAAGAAAATAAACAATATAATGAAGTGAAATTCAAAACAGAGCCATAATGCATCAGTCGAACGTATCGTATTTATTAACACATATTCTCGTTTTCATGTGTTCGTCTGGTTTGTATGAGTGAGTTGGTCGTACAAGTAGTATATGCATGGAAAATGCGATTCGGCAATAATGTGGCTAACTCCATTGACCTTCAAGCTCATAATGACATGACGCATACATTAGTGTAAGAAAGCCAATCAGGGGTAGCTCCTGATTTCTTTACCGCTCTAAACTTTGCCTATGCAGTATTAAACGGAGGGACAAGTCATTTCCATGTCCGTCATAAATAGTATATTAGGTTGGTATAATAACCATGAGTACAACTCTTCATTATGAAAACATCTGAGTTTAATTGTTTAGTCTGCAACCGTCAGTTCATTACCGAGAACTGTTGACCGCCATTTGTCTTGATTACGATGTTTTTAATTGTAGTAGTATACTCGGTATTTTAAAGCTTCAACATCCATGTATACTACCTTCAGAGTGGAAAAATATTTCAGGAATTGGCTTGAAAGCATGCAAAAATGTATAAAACTTCAATGCGAATTTGTAAAAAAAAATAATTTAAAAATATTTAAATTTAATTTAATTATTTTAAATCATTGTTTTTGTAAAAAACTTTAAAGATAGTACTAATATTCACCAGGAGTGCAAGATCATAGAAACAAACAAAAATATTTAGCAACTTTCGGAAATATTAATAATAATACAAGTTATTATAAAATAATATTTTAGATACGAGAATTCTAAACAAAATTAATCATCATTTCTACGCGAACATATTAAATCATTCTGTCGACTCATTATTAGTAATTAACTTACTTATAAATAGAAAGGATAAAAATTTAATAAATGTGAACAAAATTGATGAAAATCCAGCCGGATTATTTATATTGAACACGTTTCGAAATTTTCTTATTATAAATACTGACTATTAACTTAGTTAATGAGTTATTTTAACAGACATTACACATTACTTATTCAGGAATGGATCATTACCTTTAATAAGATTTATTATTACATTTCATTACATATTATTACAAAATAATAATTTATTTATTTCAGTAGAAAGTTAAGTACATTTTTTGTTACATGACAGCAGTAGATAGATTCAATGAATTGTTTGATAGATTTCGTGATACCTTATTTTTTCATTTGGAACTATATTAAAAGTTCACGCATTATGATTTTCATATACGATGAAGATTTCGGATATAGTGAGATTAAATGGTATTCTTTGTAGATTCAATATAGAATATTCTTTTAACGATCGGTAGTGTTAAATTTATTATTTCATCAAATTGGCATGATCATTAAAATAAGATACTTTGTTGCTTCATTGGTTGATCTTTTAATTACCTAAGTATTACCTTAACACAAGCAAGGCTTATGTAAGCATCAGCTTTCAATAAAAAAGGAGCAAATTTACGTTCAAACTTACCCAAATTTATGTTCGAAAATAAGTAGCAAGTTATGTTTAATTTTTTTGCAATAAATATAATAAATTTTCCGCTTGTTTTAGGTCTTTTTTTATAAATTAAGTTTAAACTGTTGAATGAAAAACTAATAATTCCTGTGAGGCTACGGAGGCTATTGGAGTAGTGTGTTTTATTTTGTTGCATAGATGATGATGTTAATGTGTAAAACAGTCGCATAAAGAAATTAATGTAGTTAAATCATTGTACCGTAAATAAGAAATGTAAATGGACTCTACTATTGGATTTGCAATACTTGCACTTGAGTTCTCAGCACTTAACTCAATCTTATACTGAATTTTGTATAATAATAGAAATGATGGTTCTTAGATATCTTTTATTATGTCTTGACGAGTTCTCTTCATCGAAGTATAATTCAAAAGTAATTATTTGTTTGATATTACATGGTAATATCATTGGAGAAAGCTACATACATTATTATAAAGATGATTTCTGTTAATGCAAAACAGGACTTACTCCTCCCAGTTAACAAGAATAATTATATTTACTTCAGTGTACATTTAATTATAATTATTATTATTTCAAGTTAACCACAAAATATTATTACCACGTAGCACATACTTTCTTACAATTAAAAGACGATGTACTGGTTTTAGAACTACAGTAATTTCAGTGGTTTGTATATTGTATATTTCCAAGTTTTTTTATGTAAGAAGATTCTTCAACTGCATTAAATAGAAAAAAAATAATGATGGAGACTTACAAATGATAGATTTCAGTAAGAAACTCTTAATGAATTTGTTTTTGGTAACTGTTAAGAATTATGTTATAAAAAAATATTACTACAAGGCGATGCCAAAAAATTTGCAACATATAAATTCGGAAAAATGTTTTCCTTGTGGGAAGTCAAATTGATAGCCGTCAATAAAAAAATATGTGTGGTTATAAAATTTATTGACAGAGTTTGAATGCATTTGGTTTCAGCCCAGAATTAGATGTATAAAAAATATGCTTTACAGCTCATGAATATTTTTCCAAATTATACACTCGATCTTCTTAACATCTTTTGATTCACTTCTAAATAAATGTCTTTCCTTTGTTGTTGGTGTCGTCATCAGCCATAAGGCTGGTTTGAACCTCTATAGGTTTTACTACGTAAAACGAGGAGTGAGGTAGTTTTCAATTACCTTCCTCACTGAGTGGAAAAGTATGCTTGTCAGGATCCTAGGCCCTCTGAGAAGCATCTATTTTCCACCATGCAAATGACACCTTCGCTAATTCTTTCATCACAGAATCTGGCTGAATAATGAAATTCATTACTCTCAGAGAAGATAACTGTGATTAGTGTCTTTTACACCTCTATCTCTTCTGTTCTTAAATGGTTCAGTCATATTATTTGGCTGATCATGTCATAAGAAACAGAACGATTTTTTGTAGCCCTGGAACTAGCAGATCGAGTGCAAATTTAATACTCCACCTGCCTGTTTTGGACATGGTCTTTCCTTTATCGTAAATACATTATTACCAAAATTCAATCTAATACAAAAAGTGATACATTTGTTAATTAATTCTTTCATCATACTTCTTCTTTTCGTCGTCATGGGATGTTTTAAAAAAGTAATTAATAATAATTGTAATAAAAAAATAATAAATTTACATATACTTCTGTTCTACAAACTTATAAACACAAATAACCGAGTAATGTTGTTTATGATATGTTTTTTAGGCTGAGTTTGGAAGTTATATTAATCAAATAGTATAGTATAAATACACGATCGTAAATTAAAATTGAGATTCTGTTTACCATCAAATACAAAGTTTTTTCAAAATTGATTTGAAAAAAATTATATGGTTTTAAAGAGGACATTTTCGGAATTAAAAATCCGAAAAGGAAAACCGATAAGAGCCGTAACTTGATTGTTTGAAGTAAAAAACGAAATAAATAAGTTAAAGTTTGAATGGTACTACTATTCTGGTGGCAACGTTACCACAAGGTAGGAAGGATCGTTTTTGAAGAATCGTTACAGTGTTGGTAATTGTTTTTTTAAGTACGTAACTAAATTAATTAATAACACCGAGAAGAACTATTGCAAAATGAAGACTAAGTGTTAATGCAATACTGTGTTGTAAAATTGGTCGTTAAGAATGAACTAAGTACATCAATCAAAACTATTGTGTGGATTAACTTGCAGGGGCCAACTAGTATTATATTATTCATTTTACAACGAGTTTAATAAAACCTTTTAATAAATAAAAGTTTATAACATATCTTGAAGAGAACAGCACTTCTTCCATATAATTTTCTGGTTATTGGAGGTGACTTAAGTATTTCTTATTAGGTCCTGACGACGTGAAATTTTCGTATAACGATGAGTAGATGGAATGAAGATGTGGCACGTAGATTAACTCATCATTTAATATGTATTTGTCTTTAGATTAATGGATATTTTTTAATTAAATTTAATCGAAGAATAACTTGAAAAGTAAACTTAATGGTTATTTAATTATGAATTGAAAATAATTTTTTTGTTACATAAATTTGTTTCTTCAATTTTTATTGGATGCTAAAAGTTTTTATTTCGGTGAACCAGTAAGGTAGATCTAATAAAAAAAACTCTGGCGTTTTAAACTCTTTTATCTTCTACACTATCGTCAGGCAGATATACTGTAGTAAACTTTGTAAGACGCAAGAAATTTATGGCTGAGAGGTTTGGACTCGCCAACCAAGATGTAAAAGCTGAACAACAGCGCAACTGGCTTCTATGCAGGGATCTCGAGTTCAATTCCCGGTCAGATCTGGCACTTTTTGTATGTATATCGCCTCATATCATTAACAATGCACAAGCCAAGGCTTACATACGTCTCGATAAAAAAAATTATTTTCTGGAAAAGAAATTATTATTTGACCATGCTTGATCGAGTTTCGAATTGGGAAATTTTAAAGAAAGTGGACACACAATTTTTATTAATCGAAGAAATTGAAGAAATACAACTAATCTGTTACGGTCATCTGCGAAAAATGTAGGAGATTTGATTGTCACAGACGATTGGGCCATGGGTCCCTAGTAGATGAAGGGAGTGAGGATGACCCAGAAAGGAGTCAAGTATGTACTATGAGAACTATGGAGAAAAGAGTCGAACGGATGTTTTCAATAGGAATGAATGGCGTTTCGGGTTGAGGTAAATAGCCTAGTGCTGTAGAACAGCTGATATACTCATAATCAAAAAAGTAAAAAAAAAAAACTGAGGAGTTGGTAAATTTAAGGGTCATTGAGCCATTACTATAAAAACGTTCAATACTCTTTATAGACGTTTATGCATCAGTAATAAATTACAGATATTAAAAAATAACCTATATTCAAGAAACATTATTGAAGGAGTTATTTACAGGTTATAGAACTGTAATAAATATAAAATACATTAGTGTTAAACTTAATCATCTAGTTAATTTTTACGGTATATTAATTCTCAATGATTATTAATTGACAAAAAAATTGTTTGCATAATATTTTACATTATCTATTCTTGTCAGGAAGTTAATTTTATGTTACGCAAGTAACTTTTACTGATTAACACCTGTTACAACATAAATTATTCATCTTCAATTAGTGGATAACAAATTTAGCTGATAAATAAAATACGTATGAAAGTTTGGACAGTTAAAAAAAATTATATCAACATAGTAAAATTATGTTGCCTAATATTAATATTCATTTTTAGCTTGTTTCATCACTAAATAGAAATGGTCAAAAAATAAACCGATGTAGGCTATACGATAATTACCGATGTTTTTATTGACTCTTCTTAGAACAGATTACGACTTTAAATGTAAAGAAATATTGTCATTGTGTTTGTGAATTTGACATGTCTGAAATCTCAAATACCTTTAATTCCACTATTGCAATATAGTATAGGCCTACGTATTAAAATTTCATATCATTAGCTATTCTCTACATTATACAAGAGACCAGGAAAGAAATTTAAAAAAGAGGAGATATATACGACAGTACTGATACTATAAATTTTTTATTTTAGTTTTGTTTTGAAATATTCGATTCTAGTATTTTATTTATTTCTCAGGATGTCCACTGTTTTAAAGATTATGTACAGGCAATCTGCAATATAGTGGAAAATTACATTATAAATAATAATGCATCCTATTTCTAGGTTTCCGATAGGATGCTTTTTATAAGCTTAGTCACGGTTACTTTATCAACATAAGTACGCTTCGTCTATTAGCTACATTACATCAAGCCGGTAGAAAAAAGTCTCTACTGAAAACTGAATGACAGCCGATATTAATTTAGAAAATTTTACCGGAAAAATAACTTTATATTTAATATTCTTAAGGAAGTAATACCGGGGAAAATGTCCTTGGAAACCTCTGGTTGCAATATTTAGAACTTGTCGTAAGGGATGTCGGGACTGAATGTTAAACTGCATTGAGGATTGAAGACATTCCTAAATCAGGATGGCTGCCAACCGATCAGTTAACCCTTTATAGGTAAGTATGCTTACCACTGGCAATAAGGTCGAGTTTTTAAAAGAATAAGCTATGCAGTTGAACCCTATTGGAATTTTATGGCTTTATAGATGTTCTCTTGTTAAGTAGGCTATCCAAATTTTGAAATTAGTGCGCAGCGACCATTTGCTTCATGAGTTACACGAATGTGGTAAGGATTCGTACCAGCATACGCAACCATGTTGTTTTGTTGTTACTTTTGTACAGTGCTTAGAAAATTCGAGGTTTTACAGGAAAGCAAGCATTCATGCTAATATAAAGTAGTTTTGATAAGTTATTCTACACATTTTTCTGTTGTATAGGACTACAAGTTGTTTTAATAAGCATTTTTACCACTAAACATTTTGCGATTCCCATTTCAATAAACTTCCTTGGTAAGTACTATATTTAATAGGGCTTAACTTAAAAAAAGAAATATCTTACTATTTTGACACTAGAAATACCATTATTCAAGTCCCTATAAAACAAAATTTAACATTTTACATGTATTTTTCCCCGCGTAGTACTGCCCTATAAAGGGTTAATTGATGTTAAAAAAGAAGCAAACCCTCCTTGTTTATGAAAAATATACAAATTTCAAATAATGGAATTGCTATTTTTGAATTAATATGGCGGACGTTTCGCACACTCTACAGACTGGAAACTTTCTAGTTATAATAAATAGATACGTAAAAAATATACCCTCGAATTTCATTTGCTTATGATTAATCAAAACAAAATGGCGGAAAGTAATTTTATTTGCATAACCATTTCAAATTTCTGATTTGTTGCAATGTTACTTATCTAAGTAATAAAATGAAAGAATTATGAAAGTAATAAATTATTGTTGTTGTTGTTTAGGTCATCAGGCAAAAGGCTGGTTTGAACCTTTAGAGGTTTTACTAAGTAAAACGAGGAGTGAGGTGGTTTACCATTGCCTTCCTCACTGAATGGAAAAGTATGCTTATCAGCATGCCGGGCCCTCTGAAAAGCACATATTTTCCACTCTGCAAATGACACCTTCACTTCATTCACCACAGGGTCTGGCTGTATAATGAAATTCATTACTTTCAGAGGAGATAACTCTGATTAGTGTCTTTTACACCTCTACCTCTTCTGTTCTTAAATGATTCAGTCATTTAATTGGCTGACCATGTGACAAGAAACAGAACTATTTATTTTAGCCCTGCAACGCACAGATTGAGTAAAAAATTTGACACTCCACCTGTCTGTTATGGGCAGAATAAATTATTAATGAACACAATTTGTTTCATTAACCTTTATTCGAACTGATGTCCATCAATAGCTGTGCACTGATAGAAACGAAACAAAAAGAGTCATAAGCGTTTTTGAAAAATTGCCGAGGTATCAACAGCAGTTCTCTCTTCAATCCACAAGAATATTGTTAATTTTTTATATTATTTTCTTATTCCGCCATTTTGTTTTGATTAATCATAAGCAAATGAAACTTGAGGGTACGTTTTTACATATCTATTTATAACTGTAAAGTTTCCAGTCTGTAGAGTGTGCGATGCGTGCGGCATATTAATTCAAAAATAGCAATCTCTTCGTGGGACAACCAGTATCCCAGAGAGTTACCAAAATTAAACTTCTTTTTTCACTTATAAAATTTTTATTCAAACAGTATTGACAACTTACAACCAGTGAATATGATGAAATTTTTTTGTTTTACTTCTGACTGTTATACAATTGCTGCAAATGCAGACGGTGAGAAGGATGATAGATGAAGATGAATGATGAAAAAATGCAAGACCTGACCGGGAATTGAACCCGGGACCCCGGCGTTGAAGCCAGTTGCGCTAACCACTACGCCAACGGGCTGGCCAATATGATGAAAACATAAAAATATGAATTTACCTAAGGACTTAAAGATGAACATCACTCACCAGTGGGACTTTGGTGGTATTTATTTGTAGTATATACACATATTGGAGGAGTGCACAACTTACACAGATATCATAGGAAGCTTAAAAATAATAGGAATAATTAAAAAAGAGTCTAAAAAAATATGATATACTTTTTGAAACAAAGCGGATTATTTAGTTATATTTGAACGGAATAAATCTCAGAGTTTATGTCACTTAGTGTACAAATTATTTATTTATTGGATGCTTGTTGAAAATGCGGCAGCCCCTTTACACCCGGCGTATGTATTTTAAATGTTTTGACGTCTGACGGAGTTCTCTTCTAAGAAGTAAAACATATTATTTTGTTTTAAACTGTCGTGGGTCCTGTACACTCTTAGCATTTGGATAGTTCTTTTAAGTTTTAATTCTAACTGATGAATCGTTAGCGGATATAATTTAAATACATTTGACAGCACTGGTTTTCGGGTCGCAATAAGTTTTCTTGGATTTTAGTAAGGACTAATGACCATAGAATTCAATGTTAGCTAAACAAAAGCATCATATTTTTTACTGTTAATTTTATCAGATTTTGTTTAGTCAATAAAAAATGCATTATATAAACTGTAGTGTATATAACGTATTATTCCACTCGTATTCTTTAGCAAATAACTGAAAATACCAAACAAATGAAATCAGCAAGTTAATTATATGTTATAGCAGGCATAAGAAGAACTGAACTCTTGTGTTATTTGCAGTTGTACCTCAGTATAAATATGAATTCCGACCTTGGAAAAAGTCATGACATTTCCCACTATTACCATAACAATCTCTCTAGTTTTATTGTACATAATTATACAGTAGTATCATTTACAGGTGCTAACGATCTAATGATAGGTTAATTAGAAAACATCATATTTTAATGATGCAGATACTGTATTCCATGATCCGTGGTAAATATGGTTTACATAGAGATTACACTAAACCAGTTCAGAAGGACTATTAAGTATTATTATTTACCTACTTATTTATGGTAACGAAATAATATATTGTAGCCTACTGTGATGTATTCTCGGAGATAGTGTTCTGTTATAAATAATTATTCTGCCTAAAGTATATTGAAACCAGTTTTCAAATTTTCTTTAAATGTTTTATTTATAAAAATTTTAGTACCTGTTTATTATTTACAATACATAAAACCCGGTTATTTTATTTAAATATATCTGATAAAACCTTATTAGTAAAATAAATAATAATATATGATGAAATAACTGTTTAATGATCATGTACATGTTTGAATAAATAATAAAAAATATTATTTTAGAATAATATGTGAAAGAAATATTGCGATGTGGCATTCCTTGACAGAGTCAAGAGTTTAACAAGGTTTGGCGCAAAATTTTGCCAATGGAAACAGTAATACTTTACCAGCTGTAAGAAATAATCAAATCGTTTCTTTCAAACAGATATTCACCATAGCTTTAAACAAAGAAATGTTAGATCTAAGCCCAATACATGTCGCAGTTTCACAAAGAAGCATGTTTTCACCAATTTTGACAGTTTTTCTACGGCTGATATTCCACAAAAAAATTTCTGATTGTGTAGGATTAGTGACCTTTAGGCCTACAGATGATACAGCCGTGCAGTCAATTCACAAAGATCTGTTGTACTTTCTAAAAATCTTCTAGGAGGACTGAATTTAATTCAGGAATGGCAGAAAAAGTGGCGCATGAGTACAAAAAAAAGAAACGTAAACCACTAACGCATGATATTCACCATGAGAAGGAGACATGTCGGCCAGTGACTTTCAACGGTAAACATATACCGCAGTCCGAAAGCGCCAAGTACTTAGGACTAAATATAAATATACTTACATGGTATACTTACTATACTTACATGGAAAACTCATATTCAGACGAAACATACGCAAATCAAATTTTTGGCTATTAGAAAACCATTCGTCACTGACATTTCACAATAAAATTGATTTACAAGAGTATTATAAACTGATATGGACGCTTGGCATACAGCTTTGTGGAGCAATTAAGTAACTCTAACGTGAACATCATACTACGTTTACAATCCAAACTGTTACGATCCTATTACTCTAGCTCTTTGGTATGTAAACAATACAGTAATCCATAGCGATCTCAACATACCGTACGTCCAGGACAAATAACAAGATTTTTGGCAGTGTCAGAAAAATTGGAAAAACATTTTAACATCCTAGCCATTACTCTCCTAGACAACAGTGACAATGAAAAGGTTGAAACATAAACACCCAACGGACTTATTGTAATTTATTTTTAAGTGATCATAGTTTAAATGAATAGTGAAAATGATAGTAGAAGACAATCTTGTACTTTTAATTTTAATTTTTTTTATCCTATAATATTATGCAACCCACTATCAACCCACTATACACAAATAAAGTGAGTATTAATGGTAAAGAAATAACAAAATTGTTTGATTGTCTCAACAGTTCAAATATCTAGGAGAAATCATCGACTGTAATCTAAAAGAAAAATCCACTTGGCAAAACCGAACTTAAAAAATTTAAAAAAGCACAAGGAATAACCTAGCAAACGTACAAAAAATGCCTTTCAATGCATGCCAAAATCCGCCACTACAAAACAGTTGTTCTCCCAGAGGCGCTTTACGCCGGTGAAATTATTTTCCAAATTAAGAATGAAGCTAAAACTGACCAACTTCTTAAAACAGAACGCAGAATTATCAGAACCTGCCTTAACAAGAATTATCAAAAAAATGGGGTATGGCGAATTCCTTCTAATGAAACTGTTTAAAAAGAAAATTAATCCGATTATTAACATGATGAAGAAAAGGAGTATTTCCTACTTTTTCCACATTTTAAGAATGCCGAATGATAGAATATTGAAACAACTGATCCTCAGGAACTTGAACAGGAAGATTACGGGAAGATTACATTGAAGAGATTAAGAGGGATCTCAATGAAATTGGAGTGGCAATTGAAGACGCGTTTGACAAGGAAAAAATAAATAGTACTCTCAAAGCACACAGATTTTATTGGGGAAAAGCAGAAAGACGGCACGGTGGAGGTTACAGATGAGATACAAAGATCGGACCGTCTCAAAAAGTATTGGCAAAACCGAAAGACTAGACCAATACGTTATCCGAAGAACACTAGAAATGATTGGCTTAGTGGTCCAATGTGGCTTCAAAAAATGTTATGTGACAACTTGGCGTATGTATCCCAAACGAAATGCAAAAAGACGAATATTTATGTTTGTATGTCCAACTGTTCTCGAAAATGACTAACGATTTTAATGAAAATTCGTGTAGTCTATAGGGGTTTCAGGGTCTACAAATCGACTGCACTAGATCTCATATTTGCAAAAAATCGTTAACTTGCTAAATTAAGATATACTATAATAGAACAATAGGCTGACTACAGATGTAATAAACAATAACAGAGATGAAATAGTAAACAAATATACGGTATTTTAATGTAAAGACTACGTCAGAACTTCTTCAATGGCTTATCTTTTATCAACCCATTGTATTATCATTCTTTTCGGAAATCGATCATATAATCTGCAACCGAGCAAAGCTCGGTAACCCGGTACTTTGTAAATAAGTTAAGATATACAAGTTTATATTTTTAAAGCGATTCCAGACAATCGACTTTTCATGTTATTTTTTTCGTAGATTCATATCTGCTAACTGTTCCTTGTGTTGTTAAATTGATCGTAAATTTCCTCTGTTAAGTGTAGTATGCTTACTCTTAATTAATTGGTTGATACAGTAAAACACAAGTAAGGCAAAATTACTCTTAACTCTGAATTTTATATATTTGTTCGACTGAAGATATTTGATTTTAATTATTATTTGTTCGAATAGAAATAATTAATTAATAATATAATAAATTAAATTAACAGATACCTTTCTAGTCTCAGAACTTTATGGAGAGAAACGTTTTATGGAGA
Organism: Catonia carolina; assembly: GCA_035578175.1. Lineage (NCBI taxonomy): Eukaryota > Metazoa > Arthropoda > Insecta > Hemiptera > Achilidae > Catonia > Catonia carolina. The sequence continues at coordinate 69,144,023 of JAQMRL010000002.1, forward strand.
GAAAAAAGTTAGTTGCAGAGTGGGTTATTAGAAATCAATTTAATTTTAAATAACCAATTTACTAAACTTATAAAAAATAACGTGGTTCAAACAGGCAAAATTTAAATTTTACATGAAAATAATTTCATTTGAAATACACACGCATATAAATACTTTTTTTTACTTTCTCTTCCCTATATGAATGTATAGGAAGGAAAGTATTGTTTTCATGTCGATTTTTTGAACTCGAGTTTACTCCGGATCTACACATTTTCAGAACCCCTAAACCTAAAAAACATGTTTTTAACGATTGGTCTGTGTGTGTGTATGAGAACAATATCTCAAGAACGGAACATTGTTGAACATGAAACTTGAAACTACCGGACCCGACATGAACATTTTCGTCAAAATCGGTGAACCAGAAGTAGTAGTTTATTCTTTTTCACTTTTTTGCGATTTTCTCAAAAACGGCTTCTACAATTTTTTTAAAAATCGCCTCATTTACTACATTTTTTATGCTGTATAAGATAGGGTAGGCGCCATATCTGCTAAAATTCTTGTGGAGGCTGTGCTCTCGTAGAAAAAAATGGATTTTTAAGATTTCAGCCTTAATATGCATTTTAGAGCAAAAATGTATTATAATAAAAGTTGTAGAGAATTTAAAACCTACAACTTTTATTTTAAATATTATTTTGTATAACGCTTAGTTTAGCGGTAATTTGCGATTTTGTTTTTTTTTCACGAAAATGTGTACAAAAATCTATATTTTAAGATTTCAGCTTTAGTATGCACTATACGACAAAAATGTATAGTCAAATTTATAGGAAATTAAAAATTTTAAAACTTTTATTTAGAGAATTTTTCTCCACAAAGCTTAGTTTAGCGTGAAAGAGTGATTTTCCGTATTTTTAAGTCAAACTGAGGTTGATATTCATTTTGCATCATTCACTCATGATTAAAATAAGGTTATGTTTTTTTATGTTAGTTTTTTGTTTATTTTTAATGATTTATTACTAATGTTAGGTTATATTGTTAATTATTTGCATTGGCAAGAGAAAGTCGTGTGAGTGTTTTACACCAGATTTTTTTAAATTTTGTGTAGTAATTTATTTACTACTAGTGATTATTAACTTTCTGGACATACATTTCTTTATTTAAATAAATTACCTGTAATAAAACAATTTTATACAATTGCTTCTTCTATTAGAAAGATTCATAAATAATGCTATTACAAAATATTATTTTTATCTGCTCTTTCTAGGAAGACTTTAGGATATTTAAAAAGTTATGGTTCAGTAAGTTTATATTGTAAATAGTTATTTTCATAAATTAAGTCATTATTATAAATTGTTTAACTAAATATTAAGATTGTAAATACGAATAAATACTAAGGATTACTTCCGCATCGATCTTATTATTGTTAAATAACTTACCGAGGTAATAAATATGAAAAAATAATTAATCGTGTAGTAATATTGATTAAACACAGTACAAAATAGCTACTGTTAGAAACCAGAAATTATTAAAATTTTATATTTCAAATTAAATTATTGCAGTGTCATTTAGTTTAATCAATAATTTCGTTACTTAATAACTGTTAAGTTTGCCAATCTGTTACTTAATGATATTTAAAAAGTATAATTAATTACAATTTTTTATTTTATTATTAAAAATACGCGAGTTAACCTAATTACTTTTATGAATTAAAAATAAATTGCAATTCATGTTTTACATTTATTATTTTGAAATGAAAATATAAAACTACCAAATTTCGTTACGTAATAACTATTTTTAACTTTAAAAATATTAGTGCATGATCATTCCTAAAATCAATATAAAGATTTAATAGTAGATCTTCATTTCAGAAATAATTTTAAATTATTTATTTTCAAGGTTCCTTTTGTTTTACAGTCGATTGTAAAGTAATTGGGTCTTCATCTCAATAAAAATCACGTTCGTAAAAAAGTAATTTTTTTACCGCAAAACAGACTATTCTGTTAAAAAAATTGTATTATAAATTAAATTTTGTAAGGAAATAATGGAGGTGGCCTGTCGGTGGCATATACGTTTGTTGAGCCGACAGTCCTGAGTTGAATTTCCATCTATAATCTGAAATTGTTATGTATTATGTTCCGGTAATGTTTAGTTCATGTAATCATTTAATAATCACATTATATCATAATATAATCAAGCTTAATAATAATATTTTTTGATGTGACTGAAGCTAAAAATATAAATAAACTTTTAAAAAAATTGATATGGGAACGAATTTCGTGTGTTACCAAATAAATTGTACCGTTTAACCTGGTAGCCATGGTTAAGATCGTACTATTTTAACAAAGCGTTTTGAAATTCTTATTTGAATACTAAATAAAATCCAACAATAATATTGTAGATTCAGTTATAATTTTGGTGAGAGATTCTCGCTACAAAGAACAGTTTTTACAAAATATAGTAATTATTAGATCTGTTTCAGGGTAAAGATATACATTAGCTATTAAAAATTAACAATTTTAAAAATTTATAAAAATTGTACTAACATATTTTTTCGACGTTAATTTATCGAAGTTCACAATATCGGTTGACAACCCCCCTTACAATTTGTTTGACCAAAATAAACTTGGCTGACTAAATTGAACATAAAGTAATTTGAACTTAATTGTAATTATAAAAATTTAAAATTAGAAAAAGTAATCAAAACTTTATTAAATCTTTAAAATTATCTTTTTTTTTTTTTTAACGTTAATTTTATTTAGAAACTATACAGTACAGTACAACCATCCAAAAGCTTAACTAAATTTTGAAAAAACAAATGACTTGATAAATAAACAGAAATATTTTTTTAAAGAATACATCCCAGTGGATAATTCAAAAGTATAGTGGATTTCAAAAAATAAGTTAATAAAAATATAGAACAATTAGATCAATAGATCTCTACTCCATTTTCTTCGTAGGCGTCGGTGTGGTAAGTTTCGTCTTGACATTTGCTGTATTAGGGGATTGATGTGATCTGTTAATTTTCTGTTAAATTTGGAATATTTTATTTTAGCAGTTTCTGTTACAAAAGGGATTTTCAAATCGGAATGCAATGTTAAATTTGTTACGTAATATGGGGCGTTCGTTATCATCCGAAGTATTTTTGACTGATGAGTTTGAATTTTTTGAATGTGAGTTTTCTTTGCGGTCCCAAAAATTTCAATACCGTAATTCCATATCGGTCGTAAATAGGCTTTGTATGTTAATAATTTAAATTTTAAAGATAGAGTTGATTTTCTGTTGATGAATTTTGAAAGTAATCTTGTACGGTTATTTAGTTGCAAACGGTTTGTTTTGATATGATATCCCCAAGTCAGTCTACGGTCTAAATGGAGGCCCAGATATCGAACTTTATTTTCTTGCGGTATCTCATTGTTATCCAGGTAAACAGTTGGACAAGTTCTTCTTCTTAAAGTAAAAGTCACTTGCACAGATTTCAGCGGGTTAACTTTCATTCTCCAGTTTTTGAGCCATGTAGATACCTCATACAAGTGATTTTGGATGTTCATCGAAGTTTCTTCTGGAGATTCACTGCTGCATAACAGAACGGTATCATCTGCGTACGCTGCTACTGTCGTGAAGTCATTTTCCGGGAAGTCAGACGTAAATATGGAGTACAAAGCAGGAGATAATATGGACCCTTGAGGAACTCCTGCTTCGATATGCCAGATATTAGAATATTCCAAACCTTGGCGCACAACAAAATATCTATCCTCTAAAAATGATCTCAGAATTCCATAATATGTATCAGAAAAAATAGATTTTAATTTATACAAAAGCCCGGGATGCCAAACCTTATCGAACGCCGAACTAATATCCAGAAATACAGCCGATGTGTATAATTTTTGTTCTAACCCTACAGAAATTAAATCAACCACTCTGTGCAGCTGATGAGTTGTTGAATGCTGCCTTCTGAATCCAAACTGATAATTTGGAGTTGTAGCTTCAATTATCGGCGAAAGTCGATCTAACAAAATTCGTTCAAAAAGTTTAGACACGACTGAAAGAAGGCTAATGGGCCGGTAAGAGCTTACACAGTGAGATGGTTTTTCCGGCTTCTGAAATAAAACAATAGTTGACAATTTCCATTGTAAAGGAAAATGCGCAGTTCTGAGAATAGCATTAAATATGTTTCGTATAAAAATTATCCCTCTTTCTGGTAACTCCTTTAATATCTCTGCAGTTATCAAATCCAGACCTGGTGACTTGTGCAATGGAAGACGTTTAATAATACTCTTGACCTCGTTTAAACTCACAGGTTTAGGCGGCAACGATAGCGTAGTTGGGCACGTTACGAATTCCTGTACATCCCTGTCAAACTCAATGTCTCCTGTTTGCACATGAGGTTTAAATACGTTGCTGAGATGTTCTCCAAATAAATCAGCTTTTTCTTGGTCAGACTTGGCCCAGGTTTGGTTCTCACGCCGAAGAGGAGTCGAAACTGGAACTTGCTTTAGAAGTCGCTTTGTTGCTCTCCATAACGAGCCATCTTCTGTGTTCAGGGAATTCAAGCGGTTTTCAAAGCGGTCGAGTTTAACTGCCCAGATTTCCTTTTTAAGTCTGTTGGATAGCCGATTGACAGTAGATTTATCGTCCGGAAGTCTTGTACGATGCCATCGACGACGTGCTGCCCGTTTTTGAGTAATTAATTCCCGTATGGATCTGGGATAATGAGGTCCATTGCGTTCATTTTTTGAAACAGTTATTGCAGAATCCCATGCAGCAGATTGAATGATAGAGGTAAAATCGTCTATGGCGCATTCTAAATCGTGAGCAGTTTTTAAAGGGACGTGAACATTTAAATTGTTATTTACAAGATTTTGAAATTTGACCCAATCCATCTTACCGGTTGGCGTTAGCGATGGTAGTTGCTGTTTAAAAAGAGGAGTAGCACTTATAGTTAACAGAACCGGAGAATGGTCGGATCTAAAATCGTCTAAATTTTCAACCGCATGGTGAAGTCGACTTATACCTCGTGTTATAAATATATCTAGTATATCAGGTAGCTTTGTGACGGCAGAAGGCCAATATGTCGGCATCCGGGGCGTTATTACTTCAAATCGATTGTAGTCAATTACATTTAGCAGTTGCCTGCCTCGTGGTGTATTGACTCTACATCCCCACTGAGTGTTCTTCGCATTATAATCACCACCTGCAATAAATGCTGGTCCCAACTCATCAAAAAAATTTTGAAACTCCTCCTCAGTTACTCGAAATCGTGGCGGACAATAAACTGATGCTACATTAAATTTTAACTGGTTTAGGTATAAAGAAAGTACAGTTGCCTGAAGAAAATTTGTTGGAGGTTCAGTGAAAAGGAAGTCATGTTTTAAAGTCGCCTTGATGATAATTGCTGTGCCCCCTTGGCTCCGGTCGGCCGGGTGATCAGTCCGGTAAACGATGTAACCGGGAACGTAAAAACGAGAACGTGAAGTCAAGTGAGACTCCGAAATGAGGGCGATGTCTATTCTTTTCTCATGTAGTACATATTCTAGCTCATTGAAATGTTGTGAAATACCATTAGCATTCCATAACAAGACGACAAGGGAATTAGATGTCATATTATTTGGCATTATTTTTAGACATTAAGGCTTGTATAAGTTGAGTCATCAACGAAATCATTGGAAACAATAGAGTTTTCATTTCCGACAAAAAAGTATTAATTTGATTTGACGGCCCCAACGCAGCATTATATTCCGCAATTTGGGCAGATGAAAATATGGAAGGTGAATGTACCTGTAATAATGGATTTTGTCCTGCTTGAATTTTATTTCCGGTGGATTTTGAAGGCAATGGTGGAAAAGATGAAGAATGAATGTCAGGTACTGGGTTTCAGCTTTCTGAAGATAAACCATTCAGTGTAGTCATACGTGGGTTGCACCAGTCGATGGATCATAGCCTGATAATTTCAGAACTGAAGGAGAAAGGTCATACAGTACGCAGTGTATCGAATGTTATGTCCCATCGCACAAAACAGTATTTGCCGCTGTTGTTTGTAGACCTAGAGAAGGCAGAAAATAATCAACAAATATTTGATGTAACGTCTTTATTTTTTTCTAAAATAAAAGTTGAGCCGCCGCGTCCGAAACGCCATATAGTTCAATGTCTAAGGTGCCAGCAATATTCACATACAAGACGTTATTGTAATCACGCTCCTAAATGCGTGCGTTGTGCAGGGGATCATGAGTCTTCCAGTTGTACCAAACCACGCGATACGCCAGCCACGTGTGCGCTCTGTTCCCAGTCTCACCCGGCTAACTACAAAGGGTGTGCTATATACAAGGAAATCCAGAAACGTCGGGCACCCCTTCATAAAACAAGTGAAAATTCAAAAAAAAAAAAAAAAAAAATTAAAATTATCTAAAATTATAATATAAAACTTTATTTTTTATTTTTTGCGGTCGCTTCCCATACCGAATTACTATAGCTTTCAGAAAACGTAGATTCACCTTCTATAGCCACCTATAACGAACTTTAAACTGACTAAACGAATATGGAATTACTGTCGAGAGTCAAAGCCCCACAACGATGGTTCAGAGATATCAACTCCGGACCTGATCAAAATATACATCACAACCCAAGATCTTGATTCCAGGAGCACACTCAAACATAAGCTCAAAAATACAGTATATATGGAGGAACCTGGAAGGAAAACTGGCTCAATCAACGAACCGAAGCTCAGAAGACACATCAGTCGAAGGAGATGAAGACACCTGCTAGGCACGTAGGAAATTAAAACACGCAGTCCAAATACGTGATATAGCAAGAATAATTAACTAATATATAAGAATAAATTAACTCTTTTTCCAATTATGTATTAATTGAATTTTCTCAATTTTCTGCAATAATATAAATTAGTAATCTATAATCGTTTTATAAAATAAAATTTTGTCGAAGTCACAACTTACGTAACTGTTAGATCAACTAAAAACTGCTTAAAGATTATAAAAAAATCGTTTATATTCATAATTCAATATATCACAAACCAATATGTTATTTTTGAAACTTATGAATTTCTCTTATTTTCTTTAGTTTCTCCACCTTTTATAATAATAGCATAATCTAATTCTCCAAACTATTTAAAATAATCTCGCAGATCATCATCAGTCACTGTCTTTGGAACAACAATGAAAAGTCACAACAAGCGATCTTCAAAATCCTCCCATTTATAATCTTGATTCATGGTAGAAGCAATCATTTATACTATAAAATTGGTTCATTGAAGGGAAAATTCAAATAAATTTTGTTTTTTTGCTTTGGGGACTCCGGGGGACAGGACAGTTAGTCCATCTAATAGCGAGTCGCTTTCAGTTCACGCCATTGATACTTGTTAAAATTCTATTGGGTTTCTGTGACCAAGAATACAAGAAATATTTCATAAATAATTACGAAATCGGATTGGGTTCATTTTCAAAATGAAACTAATCGTATCGATTTTCCTTATGTTTTTAAATTAATTAAGACATCACTGTGAATTAATTCTAAAACAAAATCATCATTATATTATTTAAATGGAAAATATAGTCCGATTTATTTTAAATGGAGATTTTGTTTGTCCTTAAAATACAAAGTTTTACAAAGGAATTAAAATTTACATAATTGTGAAGAGAACACTTTCAGGATACTGAAAAAAATTTAAGATTTATATTTGTAAAAGCCGTAACGAGATTTTTTGAAGTAAATAACAATATTAATTAAAATGTCGACAACCTAACGGGTGGCCTAATGGTAAAGTAATTTCTGCGACTCAGCTGTTTAACAGCTGATTTTCGGAGATGAAGGTTCCTTGGTTTAAATCCTAGTAAAGGTAGAATTTAATTTTTATACGGATTTGAATTTTAGACCGTAGTTACCGGTGTACTTTGATGGTTGTGGTTTAATTAACCATACTCTCTCAGGAATGGTTGGCGTGAGTCCGTACAAGACTACACCTCATTTAAACGTTATACATATCATCTTCATCTCATTGGGTCATGGGGTTGCTGTTGTTCTTAAATTGATAAGATTACAACGTAAAAACATTCGGGATTAAAAATTAAAAAAAAAAATGTCGAGCTGCCACTATTCTGGTGGCGATGTTGCAAAATTCAGTTTGTTGTAAGTGTTTTATGGTGAAAGGAATTGCTTATTTATGTAAATATCTTATATTTCATAAACTCTAGCCCCAAAAATCATGAAATAAAATTATAAGTGTTAATTAATTGAGAAATTGATTGTTAAGAATAAATTAGTATTATTGTGGGAATAATTAGCACCGGTCAGCTAGTTTAATTTAGTTTTTAGTACGGGAATGAAGTAATGAACGCCAGACGTTGTTTTACTTTTTGTTTTGTTACTGGTAAGAATAACTGTTTCAATCGTTTACTCAAAAATGTAATTTACATTGAAACCGTAGTTTACACTGTTTCTCGATAAATGCTTCAATGATTACCGTATAATATTTTAAAGATTTATTTAGCCTACGTATTGTGTTTCAATAAATAATAAATTTATCAAAACCAAAACTATCTACAACATAAGGTAAACTGGTAAAACCACAGACCGTATAATATTACAATACCAACAGTGATTGTATTCATAAAGTTATTTTTCTTTTTATATAATAAATACTGTTGTATATTTTGCTTCCAGTCAAACTGTGTAACTATATAAGCTTTCACATCATGAAAGATAATCTAGGGCAGGGCTCGATTCTCTCTCACATGATTTAATTTTATATTTTATAGTCTTTGTTGCGGTTTTTTAAAATATTGTTGTATATTTGAAGCTGTATTTTATTATATTTTACATACACGTTATACTAATAAATTGTAATCAGTGACTCATTTAATCAATAGAATTTGTCAAAGTTGCGCTGTAACATTTATGGTTCCTTGAAGTATCATGCGCGCATAAAAAATTATATATTTTGTTATACAGATCTTAAAATATAAAACTAACATAAAAATTATTATTTATATTTTTTTATTTACGTTCCTTTCAGGTTACATATTAGCCGCATTTTATTTAATCAACATTAATTGTGAAAACATGAACCTTTAATATCAAAATTATATTTCTGTACTTTGTTGTAAGTAAATTATTGAAAATATTTGTTTGTTCTTATTAATTTTCATATAAAATTTGAATATTACGGAATTAAATGTCGTCTTGTTTTGAGATTTTCATAGCTGTTGTTGTTGTTTAGGTCATCAGCCGAAAGGCTGGTTTGAACCTGTAGAGGCTTTACGAAGTAAAATGAGGAGTGAGGTGGTTTACCAATGGCTTCCTCACTGAGTGGAAAAATATGCTTATCAGCATGCCAGGCCCACCGAAAAGCATCTACTTTTCACTCTGCAAATGACACCTTCACTACATTCATCACAGGGTCTGGCAGAAATTCATTACTCTCAGAGGAGAGACTCTGATTAGTGTCTTTGACACCTCTACCTCTTCTGTTCTTAAATGGATCAGTCATATAATTGGCTGACCATCTGATAAGAAATAGAACTATTTTTTGTAGCCCTGGAACCAACAGATCAAGTGCAAATAATTTAACTCTCCACCTGCCCGTTATGGGCATTTCATAGCTGTTATCCTTGTAATATATCCTTGCAAGCAGTAACCCCTGCTTGCTTCGCTTCGTTATCATAAATATAATTTATCTGAAAAATACTAAATCTAGTCCCATCTATTTTAAATCGAGATCGTGTTAGTCTGTAGTTAAATATAAAGTTCTACAGAACGAATTAAAAAAATAATTACTTGGTTGTAATGAGAAAAATTTCAGGATTCTGAAAAAAAATCAGAAAATTAAAATTGGTATAAGTCGTAACAAGATTTTGCGAAGTAAATAAAACAATTGAATTTATGGGTTCGTTTTGAAGGGTCATTTTGGTGACGGAATTATTTATTTAGATGTATATGTTATTTTATAATTAACACTCGTACAAAAAAAATCGTTAAATAAGTGTTCATGCAATTGTGAAATGGGTTGTTAATAATAAATTAATACTACTGTGCGAATTGATTCGCACGGGTTAGCTAGTGATATTTTATTTATTATTTGTGGAATATTTTATATTGATTAATTTTGGAGGAGCTAGATTTTGTAAATATGAATTTTTGTAAATTTCTGTAGGAAGTTAAAACTTTCCCCACAGGACTTCATGCAATATCAGCAATATTAAAAGATTTTTTTCATTTTCTTCGTTTATAAGTAGAATATTTTGAAATCCTTTCTTAATGAGTACTTTCTGACCAAGAGGAAGAGGAGCCCGAATACCAAACTTCAAGTTTTTAGGTCTTAAAACTCTGGAGATTTTGAAACGAATGAACGATCGATTCAGTTCGTGTTTGTATGGTTGTATAGGATATTTTTTCAAATTTATAAACCCAGATTTTTATAAAATATTTTTGAACCCAATTGATCGTTTTGCCCAAACGATCCTTCAGATTAATTTAGCCAAAATGTTCTTATCTTGTCAAAAAATGTTTTCGAAGGAAGGTCCCAATTTGTTATCGTTTTACCATTCTCTTAAGTTTAAATTTCCTCTCCGATTGAATACAACCATAACGTATAGTTGACATATCATCCGAAGGGTCGTGGGATATTCATAAACAAATTTTAAGTATGGTCTCGTGGTTATACGAACAACCACGAAGTTACACTAATGAATCCAATACTCTACAGTCTAACGGTCATATTATTCGTCCTCTATGCTATTACAAAAGTATCAATCCTTGTTAACAGGTAGGTGCATTAAAAAAGGGTTTACTATTAATTTTTAATTTAATATCTGCTGCTTTTTTTATAGATCCGTGTTATTACTAAAATAATTTTCTTGGAACTGTCAGACAAATATAGAATAATGCAATGCAGTACCAGTTTTAGAAACAATAAATAGGTTATAATGATTCTAGTCGAATTAAGATGCATGGAGCGAAGTCTTAACAACATTTACAACGTAACTTTCTTGTTATTTCCTTATTCGATTAAAACTAGTTCTCTTTCTACTTGCATATAAAATAAAAATATCAGAGGATTTAAAATTAACTTTTTTATTTATGGTTTAATAATGAAATATAAAATGCATTTGTACTGGCTTATAAATGCACTAACCTGTTATTTAATAGTTCAATATTTCTTGTTCATTGTCGTTATTCAAATGTAAAGTAATATTTCATAATACTACAAATATATTTTACAAAGTTCACTAAATTAAAATAAAGCGGTGTGGTTCAAGCTTTTACTACTACATATTTATATTTTTCTGTTGAACTGTAATAAATAAATAGACTTGTATTCAAACACGTCTGAAATAGTTGGTTTGCAAATTGACATACTTTGTAGACAATTGAAATAAATGAAGAAATATATTATTTATATTATAAAAGTGTAAAAGCTCATTTTAAAAGTAATGAACAAAACCACTCGCTCTTTCCTTTTGAGAAATTACTCAAAGGTTTTTAAGTAGGTACTAGATATTCATCAACTTTATGTCTGTAAAATAATTATGCAGGCGCAGAAAATTGCAGCAAATTTCCCAGAACGAATCCACATAACACAGAAATTATCATTTGATTTTCCTATACAATAAAATAAGCAAATTCTGTTGTCACGTGAAATAGGCTAAACAGAGGTTTTTTCTTTTCTTCAGAAGAAATTTTGTTGCCCGGCTTCTAAACAGAAAGTTTTTGTTTTGAAAGTTGTTTTGAGAAACAAATCTGTTTCTCAAAACTTGTGAACATCATCAAGTTAGAAGCAGAATACAGAAATTTTCTTTAGTTTATCTAGTTTATAAATTTTAACCATTTTACCTAGACTTTAATGCAAATGAAATTGTAGACTACTATCAAATGTCACTCCCAAATCTGAGATATGACTTATTTGAGTTAAATGTCTATTTAATAAAAAAGTAGTCCGATAAGATAAGATTATTTAAACGTTCAAAAACGTTAAATTCATCTAAATCCCAATCACACTTTGATATTTAAGAAAATTTCTAATATCATATTTAATAGTAGTACTATATAAAAGTTCTATATAAATTCACTGCAATAATTCACAAGTTTCATTTCCTAACTTTTACAGAAATTATTAGTAAATCTTAAAGAAAAAAACTTGGTAAACCTCACTTATAGTTTGCTCGATTAGAGCCAAAATATCGGATCTGACAAGAATCATTAAAAGGTGTTACGGAAAAACTTTCAAAGGTTTTGTAGTAGCCTATACCTATCTGCCCATAACAGACGGGTGAAGTGTCAAATTTTTACACGCAATCTGTTTGTTGCAGGGCTAAAATAAATAATTCTGTTTCTTATCACTTGGTTAGCCAATTAAATGAGTTTATCATTTAAGAACAAAAGAGGTAGGGTGAAAAAGACACTTATCAGAGTTGCTTCCTCTGAAAGTAGTGAATTTCATTATACAGCCAGACTCTGTGATGAATGAAGTGAAGGTGTCATTTGTAGAGTGGAAAATATGCGCTTTTCAGAGGGCCCGGCATGCTGATAAGCGTATTTTTCCACTCAGTGAGGAAGACAATGCTAAACCACCTCATTCCTCGTTTTACTTAGTAAAACCTATACAGGTTCAAACCAGCCTTTCAGCTGATGACCTAAACAACACAGTATACCTATATCGACAATTAAGTTTTTATTTTTCATTTGTTGAAGATTGTTTGCAATGCTACACAAATTTTAAGGGCGAACATTAATTTGCTTGTACCTGTGAATTTAATGTTTAGAGTTTCTTGAAATACTTTGGGAAGTTGTAATTGACGGGGCTTGCTTATTTTAATAATACAAAGTAATTTTTGTATTTTCATTTTTTTTAAACTCACTACTCTAATTTTTTTATGTTGTCATGAATTTAAAAAAAAATGTAATTACTTACTTTAAAAGAAATAAGGTTTTGCCGCCTCCGTTGCGTAATGGTTAGCGCGCTAGCCTACCACGTGGAGGTCCCGTGTTCGATTCCTGGCTAGGGTCATCACAAGTAAAAACCCACTGTTCTCGATGCATTAGCCACCGTAGTCGCTAATAATCAAACAGTTGATGCGATTTAAAAATAGGTTTTTATTGCTTACATAATAATAGAACCGCCAGAAACAAATCTTAAGAATTTTACTGAAAGGTCTGGATCGACTTTAAAATATTCTCTGCTGGTGCTCCAAAGAGATGGACACCGTAAGTCCAGATAGGTCGTAAAAGAGTTTTTTAAATTAAAATAAAAATTTTGTAAAAAGTAAATTTCCCAATCGAATTGATTACGATTCTAGCTACGAGGGTAGGCTGATAAGTAATGCACACATGCTTGTAGAAGACGAACAAAAAGAAATAGCAAGATGGGGTAAATAACAAATTAAAGTACAAATCTTAACCTACCAAATTATCTATTTATTTTTCAATATAGTCACCGTTAAGCATTACACATTTCTCCCAACGTTTAACAAGTTTTTTCATTCCGTCACTGAAAAATTCTTCCGACTTTCCTCGAACCCAGGACGCAATAGCTGCCTTCACCTCATTGTCCGAGCTGTAATGATTACCCTTAAGGTCTCTCTTCAGTAGAGGAAAAAAATAAAAATCGCAAGGCGCAAGGTCGGGAGAATACGGAGGGTGTAAAATTGGTTGAAACTTCAGGTTTCTCAGAGCCTCTCCAGTTGCACGCGAAGTGTGTGGACGAGCATTGTCGTGTTGCAAAATTATTGGCGCCAGGTTGCCTCTAACACGACAAACTCGACGTCGGAGGTGTTTCAGAGTCTGTATATACTGAGCAGAATTTACCGTTGCCCCTCGTTCCAGATAATCAGTCACATAAACTCGGCGAGCATCCCAAAACACAGTCAAAAGAATTTTTTTTGCGGACGGTTGTGTTTTGAACTTTTTCACAACAGGAGAATGTGGATGACGATATTCAGCGCTCTGCCTTTTTTCTTCGGGATCGTAATGATGAACCCATGACTCGTCCCCCGTCACAATATTCAAAAGAAAGTCGTCTCCTTCGTCACGGTAGCGCTTCAAAAGTTGTTCACAGCATTCCAATCGACGCTGTTTATTCTCGTCTGTCAGACGGCGTGGTACCCATCGTGCACAGATTTTACGGTATCCCAATTGTTCAATAATGAAGCCAACACGTTCCTTAGATATTCCAATTTGGTTTGCGATACGCTGTTGAGTGATTCGCCGGTCATTTTGAATCAAATCATCGATGAGTTTGCGACGATTATCGTCTGAGGCAGTGATTGGTCGTCCACTGCGTGTTTTGTCAACAATTAAGGCTTTTCCAGGTTGGCAATCACGAAATTTTATTACCCAACGATTCACAGTAGACCTATCAACAGTATCGTCACAATAAACAGCCTTTAAACGACGATAAATCTCACTAGGATTCACTTTCTCAGCAGTTAAAAATTCGATAACAGCGCGTTGTTTAATTCTCGTTGACATAGCACCAGAACACGACGCCATACTTCCACTACTCAAAACAAACTGAATGAAAGCAACGCCTTCAAACTGCGCAGGCTTGTAGAGGAGAAATAGTACTTCCACATGCCACCAGGCGCGCTACTGAAGTTTATTTAGTTGTCTTCTACAAGCATGTGTGCATTACGTATCAGCCTACCCTCGTATAACTACCCAACTGAACAACGGCTAAAACGAAAATGGAACAAAGAACTATTGGTCTGAATTACGAATATCAGTCGCAGAGTCCGAAACAGAGAATGTATCAGTTGGTTCTTCTCCTGGCAGTAAAATTCCCGACCACTTATTAAATAACTTTAAATATCATACATGGAAATTGTGACACTCAGTGTCCAGTAATGTACCAAAAATAAAGAAAAATATTGATATATTTTTCCTGTAATAGTGGATTAATTCTTTTAACAAAATTAATTAATTTATAATTGATTTTTTTTTGTAATGAAATATTTCAATTAATCAATTTTAAATTACAAAAAGGAACGACGTTTTAAATTTGTAATTAATTATATTAATTAATAATTCTTTAATTAATTATATAAATTTAATTAAACTAATAATAAATTAATGAAAATGTTATAAATAAATTAGTGCACGTATTCTTAAAAACATTTATGTATAAGCGATTGCATAAAAAGTGCTTTTCATATTATTAAATATTGAAAAAATATTAATATTACGCAAATGATTTTATTTATCTAGTTACATAATAATTAGTATTAAATAAAACATACTTAAATAATTTACTAAAGGATAATCACAATTGCATGCTTTAGTATAAGAAATAACATAAAAGATAACATCTAATTATGGACATCAGAGAGAACGATGGGGACGTTTAAACTCTCCATTTTTCCGTACGTGACTGATTTCATCTAACTTAAATTGCACTATTATTTCGATGTAAAGAAATAGATTTGTATTTAAGGCTACTTTCATATTCGTATTAACAATAATAGAAATAGTAGTAATAATCTATTACTAGTAAATCTACATAATAAATATAAATTCGTATTTATTATTAGCAACATTACAATGTTGCTGTTGTTGTTATCTTTACAATCACTACTGACAACATTAATAATATATTCCTTTAGATTAAATCCAGTACAATAGTTGAATATAATAAAGGATATTACATTATGGTGTAATAAGATTTATAAATTATGTGTAAGAATTCATTTCTGGTATACAGGACACAAGTATTTTAATATTCTTTTAAGTAAACAGATAATGTGTAATAATTTTTTAGTGGTTGCACATTGAGATTTCTATCTACTGTTTTATCATAAAATCAGTGGTTCAGAAAATTACATACAGTATAATATATTTAAGTAAAATCTTCTATCGCTTACGGATCAGGTACTACGCCTGTTACAGCCTCAAATTATCTTTTTCTTGGTCTACCCAACCTTCTTCTTCCAATTGAGCAATATTGCAAGTTCTTCGAGTCCTGTATCGGCTTATTTTCTCTAGGATGGTTTCTTCTTTATCTGGTTCTCTCCTAATGTCACTACTACGATTCTGATCTCGCACGGATCTTCCCTTCACCGACCTCATGGATCTTATTTCAGCAGTTTCTACTTTCCTTAATTGGGCTTTTCTTAGCACCCATGACTCACACCTATATAGTAGCCGGGGAACTACCATCACGTATAGTAAAATACGTGATAATACTTGTAAGAAAAATCAACCTTATAAATTCGTATAATTTTTAATACAACATGAAATAAACCGAGTTTTAAAATGTGTTCTTTTAGTTTATTTAAAGCTGCATCAACTGCTTTAGTTGTTAGCGACTACAATGGGTTACGGTGTAGAATCGGTGGGTTTAACATGTAATAATCCCAGACTCTACTGGGAATCGAACTCGGGACCTGCTGATTTGCAGAGCTCATCACAATCTAGCGCTCCAACACTAAATCATTGAGGCGGCGGAAATTTTTAAAATTTTTCTACATTTCAAAACGTTTCAATATGTTTCCAAAATTCTTCTTTCCACTTATCCGTCACAATAGGCTTATTGCTTAGTGTCTTGGTTATCTTTGATTATTAATTATTAATATAAATATTAATTGTTTACAAATTAATAATGGAAAAATTATCTTAAATAGATTTTTTCTTAAATACTATTATCTCTTTAACAAAATTCATTTTATGTAACTAAGTATTAATAAATTAATAAATAGTTCATAGTTTCCTGGATACAGTGAGGTTTTTTTTAATTTTGTGTTTATCTAGTAGTTACATTCACTTGAATTATGTGGGACTTAAAACTACATATTTAGTTTAATAGCCCCAGAGTTATAAAACGGCAAGAAAAACAAGTCTTATGCTGTTGTATATAGTATGGTATATAGTTGTATAAAATTAGGCAACGAAAACATACAGGAAGTTGGCGAATACTGCTATCTAGGGAGTAAAGTAACAAAGGATGGTAGAAGCACAAGTGATATCAAAAGTAGAATTGCTCAAGCTAGAAATGAAAATTGCATTTGAAATGAATCAGTTTACCGACTACAAACATTGACTTACAGATTAGGAAAAATTTCTTAGAACACTATGTTTGTAGTATAGCATTATACGGGAGTGCAACGTAGGTGATAGGGGGCTGTAGAAAAGAAGAGGATAAAACGTTTTGAAATGTGGTGTTATAGGAAAATGTTAAAGATTAGGTGGGTGGACAAAATAAGTAATTTAGAGGTTCTTAGGTGAGTGGATGAAAAAAGAAGCAAACGAGTGGAAGCATCATACCAGAAGAAGAAATCGGTTAGTGGGGCATATCTCAAGACATCCAGGTATTGGGCTATCAATAATGGAGGGTGGTATTGAGGGAGTAAATTGTAGCGGAGGCAAAGATTGGAATATATAAAGTAAATTACAAAAGATGTAGGGTGTTACAGATATGTAGATATGAAACGACTTGCGCAAGATAGAACAGCTTGGAGAACTGCATAAAACCAGTCAAGAGACTGATGAAAAAAAATCAATTGAATTCCAGTCAAAATTAACAAGAAATCAAATAATTGTATGGTTCATTGATTCTAGGAAGATTTTGTAGAATGTATTTTCTCTGAATTAGTCAACGTCATTTTGATTAGTATTATATTCTATCTTAGGACACACGAGACTATGATCATACAGGTTAATTGTCCACCTTTTTCATAAACAGAGGAAGTTCTTTCAGTGAAGCACAAAAGAAATTTGTTGTAGCCCTATGTCTTAAGAGAAATTCCATGATTATTTTAGCCCATACGATGTATCAGGAATATGAGTGTACAAAATTTTTATCTGTGATTTAAATTAACATTTAACTCTTAAGTTTAATAATTTATTCATATTCTTTATAGTAATGATATTAAATGAAAGAAGTTTTATTTTTGGAGAACACCTTCATTAAAACTACCACTGAAAGTTAATATTATATTTTTATTAACAGTATAATCTTTAAATGATACGGTATTTTTAACCGTCTTAAGTTTTATATCGCTTATATTACTGTAAGATTAAGATTTATTGCATAAAACCAATTATTTTTATGTCACATGAGATGTTGTAGTCGTAAACCTAACTTAATTTCATAGGCCTTTATTATAGCGGGAGAAAATGCTTGAGTTGGGTAGTGGATGCTAGAAACATTGCTATGCCATGGTTGATCGGTGTTGAAGAGCAGGAATATAGTACATTGTTTTTCTAGTCGTTATGAGGTGGTCTTCTCTCCTGACGGCTAGGGGCTGTGACCTTAAAGAGCGACCACTTTCCCTGCTTACTTATTTCCTGAGGCGCCAGACGGCCCGATTCAGGAAGGAATCAGTTTTACCGTCAGCCTACCTCTTGCCTCTGCTGCAGTCGTGAACTGAGCAAGTTGTATTGTATTTTAATGGAATGGCTTGATTTCGATGTCGTTATTTCACATGCAAAACTTGATATTACTATGTAATATCAAACAATAATAGAACGTAAAAGTCTTTATTTTTATCTGCTTTTAAATATGTGGTCCATGTATTTTTATCGATTCGTAGAAATAATTTTCAATAGGCAACAATTATTTTACGTGTGAAGTTGTTGCAGGTATAAGGAATAACATGAGGATTATCTTTTTTTCATAAAACTAGATAACCATAAAATTTAAGTACAAAGTAGAATGAAAGACAGTTCAACATTTTTTATTGTTAGTTAAATATGTGTTCACACAGTTATCAATGGTAGAAATACTTTCCTCATTACTGTTATAAATATATTCTGTAAGAATAAATGCGTAAATTCTTAAACACTAAAACAACACTGTATCTTTAAAACGAATAAATAAGAATAATAAAACTTTACAACAGGTCGTTGAAATATTTACTTGGGATTTGATGTCTCTTATGTGCAGTTACGACATGCAGAAATTAAATTGGAAAGTTTTAAAGCTTTATGTACACTCTGAGAAAAACTCTGGTTGATAAAGTGTGGAAGGAGACCGTTATAAGGTCTCCCCTTCCTTATACCAGATCTAATGTAGGGTTCAGAGTGTTAAACTCTAATTCCTTGGCAGATATTAATAATAGAGACTACTAAAATTAGATTTTTAAGACATGTAGAAGGGTCTCGATTACTGGACCATAGTATTAAGAGAAGTTAAGATATTAGCCATGTAAATAGATGTCAACCATATGGATATACATGTTAAACGTGTAGTATAATCATTTGTTGCGTTTGCCACACGATAGAACATCCAAACAAGTGTTTACTTACAAGTCAACTGACTAAGTAGTAATGGACGACTTTGGAAGAGATGGGCATTGAAATTTCTTTTAGCAAAGTCAGATTACTTAGTTCGAAGTTGGAATAGAGTAGGAGAAATAATCCGCATTATTTATAATGATACTGATAAGCATAAATACTAGAATTATAAAAAAAAAATAAAAAAACTCTTTTTAGTTAAGTAATAAATTTCGAATTCAAGTTCATTTTTCCTGACGGAATACCGCAGTGTTATGTTAAAGGGAGAATATAACAAATTTTAGATGTGTAAGAATGTAAAAATTATAATCTGTCTGTTCTACAAACTTACTTCTATTTTTGTAGTACTAGATTTTTGTATCCGTACTAGACCTGCTGGTAAATCACCTGTTAATTCCTTTTAGTATTAATTGTGGAGTATTATCAGATTATCTTAAATTTTACTTTAGTATTTGTAATTAAGGGTAATATTTATTAAATGTTTTGTTGATAAAGTTTATTAAAATTTATCCCTAAAGCTGCAAGCAACTTTTATAAACCTAAAATTATGGCACATGTCAATAAGGTACGAACCGCTTAGAAGATTGCTTGAAGATAACCATAAAATTATATGATGATCGAGACTAATGTGTATGAATTTGCACATAATGATCTTCTACGCATTTATAGTCATGCGCCATGCACATACATGCACATGCGTAATAAAAAGAGAATTAAATAATACCGGTTTTTATTCTTGACCTGTTTCAAGAAACGATGCCTTGTTCATGAATTTACAAACACGGTTCACTTTTTACAGCAAACCCGGAACTTCGAGTAAAAATAATTTGAATTGTTTAAAACTTGTTTGAATAACTTTTATTTCTTTAACCGCATATTGCACTTTCTGTTAAAAATTTATCACAACCATTATTTGGTCCATAAATTTTTCATACTCAAAATAGATAAAATAACTGTCTAAATATTTATACTATTTGTACTTACAGTAGGAATATTTTATAAATAACTGTAACGATATAACTACACTGTTTTAATAGGTATTGAATCAAATACACTATAATTTCAAGAAATATCATGCCATATTTCATTATGAAAGTTTTAATTTAATAAAGCAGTTTGTAGCTGATAGATATTTTATGATATATTTATTTTTATATGAATTTATTTTCAAATTTTATAGCTCTTTTATAGAAAGTTCTGCAGTTATTTCGTGTTAACTTATCGAAGAAGCTGATATAGGCCTACGTATCAAAGCGTTCGATGTAATCCATGACGTTCTCCAATTCGATCTATAGGACATCTAGAGCAAAATGTAAAAAATTGTTAAATTGTGTTAACTGTCCCAACTTCAAATTCAGTAATCTGCTATTTCATAAAGAAGTTGGGATTTCCATCTCTTTCGAGGTCGTCCAATACTATTTTGTCCTGCAAGCTTGTAAGTAAGCACCTATTCTACACTACTCTTCTAACCTCTATTAAAACCATATGGTTGACATCTACCCTGGGACGTTAAGTGTATACATAATTTATTAATTTTTTACCTTCTTAAATGTCTTAACATTCTTATCTCAGTAGTCTCTATTCTTGATATCATGATTGTACATAAACTACATCACATCCAAAGTAAATCAACGAATGCGCCTGTTCAAGGTTTTATCGTTCAAATCTACTTTACTCAAAACTTCACGTTCGTATAAACATTACTAAATTAAAGAAGAAATATATATGTCCAACCGTTACAATTTTGTCGGGTAATTTATTATTTTTAAGTCTGCACAATGCTTTTGAATCGTGTCAAGAATAAAAAATAATCACTCAAGTTAAAATACAAGAGAATTTATTGGTTAATAGGAAGGAAGTCGGCCCGGTCTATTCTTAAACAAGTAGGTGTTAAAACCAATTTGGATCTACATTACTCAGCTTTGAGGTTGTATAAAATCCAGCAGTGTAAAAATCATTAAAAAATTCCGAAATAAAGTGTTAAGGAATATTATCGGTAATCCGTGGTACATTCGGAACGATAACCTCAATCAGGATCTGATTATCGAAAGGGTGAATGAGGAAAAAAGCGATTTATAAGAGATTACAAAGATCGACTCCGACGTCATACGACTATCGGGGCGATGCAAATTCTTGTCAGCATACCTCAAGGGAACACTGAAGTATCATAAAACCATTGACTTTGATTTAAAAAATAAGAGTATTTTATTTTAGAAAATAGGAATAGCCATAAGGGTGCTTTTTGAAGTGTATTTTATTAATTTTTTATAGATTCCATAATTTTTTGAAATAGTTTTATGCATGCATTAGAAGTAAGAGTAGCTACAATGCTGTTCCTAGGTAAATTTAACATTGGGATGTAAGTGTAGTAGGGAAATACTAATCGTTAAAAAGTAAGAGTAACCATAGCGCTTTTCTTGTTTCAACTATATTTTAAACTTGGTAGTTAGATATTGAAAAAAATGTTTGTTTGCCTGAGACTAGTTACAATAAATGAATAAGAGAAAGGTAAGCCCAAAGATATTCTTTAAAGTTTAAAATTAGTTAACAGAAACACTACTGTCGTTATTAATGATATTATTAATTATAATTATTAATATTTAATTATAATTATTAATATTAATATTATTTATTCAATATATTTTTTTCAGACTAAAAAAGTTAAATTTAAATTTTACTTTCTCAAATCATAAAATAAACGGCCCTGATAATAAAAATTTAATTCCTCTTATTTACTTTAATACTATTAGTCGCCTGAAAAATATTTTACAGAAACATAAATTAAAATAAATTTTATAAAAGCATTTCTCATAATTTTCATATTTATTCCTGTATATTACAAAAGAAAGTCAAGTGAGTTTTCGAACCATATTTTGTACTACATTAATTATATTTTACGACATAAGTTGTAAACTTAATAATTTATTATAATTATACTAAAAATAAGAAACCAATGTTTCAGGAAATGGATCCCATTTAATAAAATCTATCAAAGTCATAAATAAAAAAATTAAAGGTTGGTAGATTATAATCGAGTCTCTATAAATATTTATTCAGTAACATGCCCTGTTGTGAATCTGGCCGTTTTCTATAATATAAAAAACTTACTTTGTAATTTATGCTTAAAAATATCAAAACTGTATTTGATTGACATTTACGACAAATTTCTCTTGTCCAATAATTTCTAAGTTACTGTTAATTTGATTATATTTTGTATTAAAATATTATATATTTTATTATTTGTTTATAGTATTTAAATTAAATAATTTCTATTCAGCCACACTACGATAAATGTTGCCAAGTTGTAATGGCAGCATTCCGCTTTAACATAGTACGTAGTTGGGGACATGACCTCTTGACCGAAAACACTTCGGCTCAAAACCCCGTAGTCCACTTTCAAGTCGACGTTTTACCAATATCTACGAACTTGTTGATGACAATTTAATATTATTTATATACAATTTTATTTAAATATGATAAATGAAAGCTATTTTTAGCTGAAAGAAATATTGCATCAATTTGAGATTTTATACGGTAAAGTTAAGGTGACATTAAAAGATTTATTAGACACTTGACGGACATAATTTTTTAATCTTGGAAAATCATAAATCACATTCATTATTATTCTTTGAACAAAAATAATTTCACCATGTATCCGTGGTTTTTTCAATTTATTTAATTTTCCTTGCATTCTGACCACTACTAATGATCATATTTACACATTTTTAAGTTCCTTCTTTTCCAAACTCCTTCATCTTTCACTTTTTGTTGCTTTTTCCTTACTATTTCCCATATTAGCAAATCATAATTATCTCTGGAAATCTAGATTTATATATTGGTTTTTTTTTCTTAAATGTTCACTCTATTTGATTAATTTTTTGAAATGTTCTATATTTTCTTTTATTTTTAATTTCCTTAAATTGTTCTTTTCTTGAAACGATTTTGTTATTCTATTTTCATAAAAATTAAATATTTTCTTTATTATATGTTTGCATTCATTCAATGTAAATATCGTAATCTTAATTTTCTTTCTTTTGTTATATTTTCTATTTTTTATTCTTTATAGGTTCCTTCTGATTAAATTTTTTTGTCATCCGTCTCTCGACTGATTTGATACCATTTTCCAAGCTCTATATTTTGCACAAGTCGTTTCATATCTACGTACCTGTAACACCCTACATCTTTTGTGTTTGCTTTATAAACTCTAACCTTTGCCTTCCCCTACAATTCACCCCCTCAATATTACCCTCCTTTATTGATAAAGCAATACCTGGATGTCTTAAGATATACCCTACTAGCCTATCGCTTCGTCTGGTAAGATGTTCCCACATACTTCTTATTTCATCCACTCGTCTACGAACCTCTAAGTTAGTTAGTTTATTTTAACCACCCACCTAATCTTTAACATTTTCCTAAAACACCACATTTCAAAAGTTTCTATCCTCGTACTTTCTACAGCCTTTATCACCCACGTTTCACTACCGTATAACTACACTCCAAACATAGTGTTTTAAGATATTTTTCCTAATCTTTAAATCAATGTTTGTAGTCAGTAAGCTGTTTTTCATTTCAAAGGCCCTTCTAGCTTGAGCTATCCTACTTTTGATATCATTTGTGTTTCTACCATCCTTTGTTTTTTTAAATGTTTATTCCCTATTTTCGTACATAGATTCATGAATTTTCTAATAATTTTCTGAGAAAATAAAAACATCATATTTAACGCATTTTTAGCAGCTAAGAATTATATTAAAATTTTTTTTAGTAAATATGTTAAAAAAATTGTACTGTATCTTGAAGAAGACAACTCTTAGCAGCATTCCTTCCTTATGATCTTTTGGTTATAGATGATAAAGGGGTTCTCTTGGGTCCTAACGATTTCCAGCCTTTCGTTAAAACGGAGAAAGACTTAATTTTGTTTTACAAGGAGTGAATAAAGTGATGATGTTACACTCATAATTGAATTTTGTTTTTAGATGAATGCATTATAATTATCTAGATTAATTAAATTGAGGAATAAGCGTTAATTTAATGAATGCGTTAGTTTAATGAATAACTGAAACTTATTAATTTACTCGTATAATGTAATTTTGTTTCTTAAATTTTGAAAGTATGGTTAAATCCTTTGTAAACCATTTTACTATATCCCTTCTCGCTATAGATTTTCGATAATAAAGAAATTAAGGGCTTAAGACGGCGAGAATATTAAATTTTTCCTACCGGTTTACTTGAGTTAATGCAAATAGAAACAGAAAAAAAATTAATGAAATAAAATCATGAATTCACGCTTAACTAACCTCTACAGAAGAAAATTCATAAAAAAAGGTTGTAGATTTTTGTATTTCTGTAACTTTAATTATATACATTTTGGTCGTAAAATGCAAACTAAGGCCGTATTATTAAAATTCAATGTAATTAAATTTTTTTACAGAATGTCATCTCATTTTTTACAGAATTTGATGAAAAATAAAAACAAAAAAGTCACTACTACTAGCCGCTAAATTAAGCGTTGTACAAAAATATTTTTGGAATAAAAGTTGTAGATTTTTTAATTTTCTATAACTTTTGTTATATACACTTTTTCTCTATAATACATATTAAGGCCGCAATCTTAAAATAAAAATAACCTTTTATTCCTGCGTGACACGTAACGATCAGCTTTGTTCACTGCTCAGAAAAAGTACAAGATGCGCCTAAGTTTTCACTTCAAAAAGTTTAATGAAGTGATAAGAAAACGATAAAAACGCGTTTATTTCAGCGAGCTTTCTATATTTTATAGTTTTGTAAATTTACATTCTGTAAATTATGATCGTCATCGGTTTATGAATTTGCCTACATCGGTTTACACTTGTAAAAAACAGACAATTTATTCCTAAGCATGTGCGAATGTAAACCACTACTGTTAATATGAAAGATGTTATTCTGGAAAGTATTTATGAGCGTGTTCTTAATGAAGATCATTACAAATTCAATTTTTTAAATTACAAACGAAATGTTGCATTTATAATAAAACTAAAACTTTTTGAATGCTAAGTGAGAACTATTTTCAAATAATTTACGGATAGTAGTAAATAGTATTTAAAAATAGTAAAAGTGTAATTACAGTATTCAAACGAATGGAAAAGAAAGGTGAAATTGAAATGTGACGTAGTTCACTAATTTGAATCATTTCCTCTTAGAGAAATCAGTTCGTGGGATAGCTAACGTTTATGATCATTATTTTTACATGTATACACAATTTATAATATATGTAATAAATAAAATTTATAACATAATACGCTACGTTAATTTTTATGTTAAGAATTAGTATTTAAACCATTTGTTAATTAGTATTCATATTCTGTAATTGTGTTGAACGTAAATGATGACCCAGGAAAATATAATTATAATTTATTATGAACTAATTTGATTCTCATGAAAAATGTAAGCAACTATATTATTCCTTTTTTTCATACTTTTACAGTTCTTTTCAATGGAAATATTCTTCTGAGAAGGCAAAATCCTCGGCTCAGAAGAAAAAAAATAAATGGGAACCGCATTATTCTTACTGAAAATCTTCTACCATTTTACTAAATTTAATGTAATTTGTTATGTAATATCCAATATTTAATATTTAATATTGGGTTATATTTACGGTGGCAGAAAGAGGTTTGTTAAAACGTAGGAATATGTAAAACAAATACTATAAGCGCTCGAATAAATTGTAGTGAATCTTTTAAAATATTTCTTTATTTTGAATCATTAACATTTTTATTAATTATATTATGTATTCACCTTCTTTAAAATATCACTGGATTTTTGTTAAATGGAATTTTATTGTTAATTATTTTAATAGACTAAATGGAAATCAAAATTTACTAGCAATCAATCTATCAGATAATAGC
This sequence comes from Catonia carolina, assembly GCA_035578175.1. Lineage (NCBI taxonomy): Eukaryota > Metazoa > Arthropoda > Insecta > Hemiptera > Achilidae > Catonia > Catonia carolina. The sequence goes on from JAQMRL010000002.1 coordinate 69,170,110, forward strand.
TTAATTCAAAATAAAATATTGAGACGAATTAATTTATTGGACTTCACTCAAATTATTGACTTACAGCATTATTTTTTTGTATTTTATTTATCTGTTGGCTTATACTTATTTTTTGTAAATATCACATAAATTTTAGATGTTTGACATCCTTTAGATATTCAATCTCTTCGCCATAACAGTTACCTATTAGTTAAATAAAACTATTAGATTGTAATGTAGCGGTTTTTTAATATTATAGCAAAATATTTTTTTAAGCCACATAGGTCATAAGTACATTAAAGAAGAAACATCTTATTCCAATTTTTGTTGCGCTGAAGGACTTTTCCTGATCTTTCTTCCTTGATTCTTCTCCAGTATTCCTTCAATTTTTCTGATCTCTTCTGGCGTTCTTCGTCGGATATACGATTTTCTGTCGTTTGGTCGGTTTCTTCAACAAGAAAAATTTATAATATATTCTTATGTGAATAATAAGTAGTAGTATTTTTTTTACATGTACTGGTCGAAGAAAACTCCCCCAATGGAGAAACTTCGTTCATCTATTTCACGTCTTGTCATTTTAAAATAAGTCCGTTGTCTGCCTTCGTTTCAGTCGGAGAGTGTCGTTTGAATTGTCTAACAGTGATAAAGATGTAAAGTAAAGGTGGCTAGCAAATTTTTATGTGATTTGAGTCGTCTTTGGTATTTTGTTCTGAATGTGTTGATATATTGTTGAACTATTGTAGGAGTGTTTAAATCTCTGTGTAGTAGCCTATTTTGTTTGTTATGTACCAAGGTGATGTGATTGTCCTGAGTTATTTGGATTGGAACCTTTGCAAGAGTTTATTGTTTCAATGACTTGCTGTAAGTGAATGTAGCAATGAACGGCTGGAATGTATCAGTACGTAAAAAATGGAATATAGACCTTTGATGTTAGAATTATTTTTATATAATTCCTTTATGTTTTTAACTCGTGAATTCTGTTACAAACTTAATATCGTTAGAAGGATATTTATCTTTCCTGCGTATTGTATGTTTATATATCTACTGAACTGCACCTAAGAAACAACGCAAAAACGTGTGATCGTAATATTTTAATGGTATTCCTTTTAGCGCATTCCTTTCTGCATTCCACTAATAAATTGATCTTGAAGGCGAAACGGTAGTTTACCTTTGCTTATTGCGTTTTAATTTTGTTCACTAAGAGAAAGTACTGAGGAGTGCAGTAATAGGAGAAGATCAGTTATCCTCAACAGGTGATTTGTGATGTAGTAACCAAGGTTCAGTGAATGTGATTTATTACCAATCTATATAGTATTGAGTTCTGCTACTGATGTTCTCTTAATGTCGGATTTCAATGAATTGCATTTATGAGATCTAATCTTGAGCTACGCAGCAACATGTGCACTCCATTGTATGAGTACATATTTTTTCGTCATTATACTATTGAAAAGGTTAAGATTTCCTAATGAATTGAACACTAGAATATATTTAATTGAAGTAGGAATGGAACTACAGTATCTCTGAATCAGACTTTCATATGATTTCTAAGAGGTATAACATATCGATTAAGTATTGTGTATGAAACTACTATAGTTGTTATTCTTGTAATTTTACTTTTCACTTTTTAATAAAATTTAGTCTGAAGTATTCTTGATACATAAGTTATACTGGCAATTTGATAAATACTGGGGTCTAAGAAAACTAATAATAACATCTGTACCTAAGAAGTAAAGGAAGTTAACTCCATTTTTGTAAATTTGCAGAAGAACCAAAAACATGAAGTTTTTCTTTGTTTAAACATTTCTGACAGGAATATAATTTTTTTTAAATTTGTAACAAATATAGCTTCTGATACAGAGATTTAAATGACTTAACAACTTTAACTTCTACACCTCTCTGACCAGCCACAGAACTTGAGTTAATCAAACGAAAACAAAATTTATTGTGCTTACTCTATTCTGATAAAGAATAGAGCATTACATAAGAATACAGCATTTTATTCACAAAAATGTTTGAAAAAATTACAGAATTCAAGCAATTTCTGAGGCCTATCAGTAAAAAAATAAAAAAACATAATTCAAAATAAAATAACATTGTTAATAACGTAATAACGAGTATACGAGGTGTGGCTATTAAATAACGAGACTGACGTTGTAAAAAATATTATTTTTATTTTATACATTATCACTTATTGTCTCCTTCAATATACACTCCTTCTCTATCCCTACAACGCTCCATGCGAATTTTCCATTGTTGGAAACAGTGCTGGAAGTCATCTTCTGTCAGCTCCTTCAGGACACGTGCCGCTTTCTCTTTTACAGCTTCCACAGTTCAAATCTTGTCCCTTTTAATGCAGATTTCACCTTAGGGAACAGGTAGAAGTCACATGGTGCAAGATCTGGTGAATAAGGTGGATGTTCTAACACTGAGATGCTGTACTTGGCTAGGAACCTCTTGACAGATAACGCGGAATGACCGGGCGCATTGTCTTGGTGGAGAACCCATGATTTGTCCTTCCACATTTCGGGGCATTATTTCTTACTCTTTGACGTAGTTTAGAAAGTACCTCAAGGTAGTAATATTGATTACTTGTTTCACCTTCAGGAACCCAGAGAAGGTACACAATCCCATGAATATAAAATAAACAAACATCATTGCTTTAAATTTTGACTTGTTCATTCGAGCTTTTTGGCTCTCGGTGAAGTTCGGCTCTTCCAGTGCATGGATTGGCGCTTCGTTTCCGGATCATAGGTAAAAAACCACGTTTCATCACATATTTTTATCGTTTCCAAAAAAATTGGGTCATTTTCAATCGCGTATGAAGTGTCAGTACAAACATTTTTGCGAGCTTCTTTTTAAACATTTTTTAGCGGCACGTGTCCTGAAGGAGCTGACAGAAGATGACTTCCAGCACTGTTTCCAACAATGGAAAATTCTCATGGAGCGTTGTAGGGAAAGAGAAGGAGTGTATTTTGAAGGTGACAATAAGTGATTATGTATAAAATTAAAATTAAATTTTTTACAACGTCAGTCTCGTTAGTTAATAGCCACACCTCGAACATTCAATTAGAGTTAAAAATAGTAGTGATTTTAAAAATCTTCCGCCTCATATACAAAAGTGGAGTTAATGAGCTTACTGCAAATTTTTAAAAATGAAAGTAAGACAGATTCGAGTTAATACTGTGAACCATTAGACAGAGTATTTCTTTTTGATTTTCAAACTTAATTTTGCCTCCTTAACACGGGCTACAAGGTCTATGCAAAGATTATAACTAACCGGCTGAAGATTATCGCGGAGGGGATACTGGGTGAAGAACAAAACGGCTTCAGGATGGGAAGGTCGTGCTCAGACTGTGTTTTCGCCTTGAACCAAATTGTAGAGAAGCATAGAGAATACAACGTCCCGACGTATGTTGCTTTTCTGGACTATGTGAAGGCTTTTGATCAGGTTAAGAGAAAGAAGCTATGGGATATTTTAATACAAAGGGGTATACCTACACATCTAGTCAGAGTGATCCAAAGTATGTACCAGAACAAAAAAATACAGATAAAAGTGGGAGGTAAAACTGGTGCAGAAAAAAGAGAGATAACACAAGGAGTGAGACAAGGGTGTCCCTTATCACCCGTATTATTTAACATTTATATTGACGATGCCGTAAGCAACTGGCGAAACAAATTAAAAACGAGGTTTTTAGTAGATGGTAGGCCTTTAGACACTCTATTGTTTGCAGATGATCAGATAGTGTTTGCAGACTCTGAGGATAATTTGCAACGAGCTGTATATTCACTGAGCAAAATTTATAAGGAATATAACTTGGAAATATCGGCAACAAAGACGAAGGTGTGGGGTTTTGTTGGAGAGGAACCTCTTAGAAGCAAAATTGTTTTGGCTGATCAGATATTGGAGCAGGTGTCAGGGTTCCAGTACCTAGGATGTAGATTATCCTATGGGGAGAGTGAAGATGTAGACTGGAAAATACATAAATTCCAACGTCTATTAGGAACCATAAGCAGAACATTAAAAGGGAAAGTAAGGAAGGAGACAATTATTAAATTTTATAAGGTAATGGCTAGGCCGGTTCTATTGTACGGCGCCGAAGCTTGGACACTGACCTCTCGTCAATACAGAAGAATCGAGGCAGCAGAGATGCGCTTTCTGAGAAGTATTGCGGGTTGCACTCTCAGGGATAGGATTAGAAGTGAGATAATAAGAAATCAACTTCATGTTGAGAATATTAGCGATATTATCAGGAAATATAGGAACAGTTGGAGGGAACATGTAGAGAGAATGGAGGAGAGTAGGATACCCAAGTTTTTGTGGCGCTATAGAGCGAGAGGAAGAAGAAGAATTGGGAGACCGAGGAAGCGATGGGAGGACCAACTGTAGGAACGCATCGATCGGAATGGACTCGAACTTTCCAATTAGAAGCAATAATTTATGTATAGACGCAGGTTTCGATGATGAATTTTACTAAATTACAAAGTATACTTTTAAAATATACAATCTTTTAACAAATGACAATTTCAAAAGAAAGCAACAAAAGAAGAAAACAACTACCATTGCAACGGAACAGGCTGGGTAAAGCCTAAGCCGTTTAGTTGATGATGATGATGATGATGATGATTTTGCCAAAATTGGAGTAAACATCCTTACCTCTAGGGTACAGATATAAATTAAATGAAACAACATTTTTTAAAAGATTTTTTTACAATAAAAGACAAATTCTAAATTAAATTAACATTTTTTTTAATCAAATATTAAGCCGTTAATAATGTAAATTTTGTGTTGTAAGTATGAAACATTGAACCGCAAATAAAGGCATACAAAAAAAATCTGAAGAAATCTAATCCTTAAGTACATAAATGTTTTAGTAATAAAAAGTTTACTGCCCATTTAACAATATTTTTATCGTAAAGAGTAAGAAACACAAAAAATTTGTTTACTTTATGAGTTCCAGATATTCATTAAATAATTTCATCTAGAAAATTTGTTGAACTAGATGGTAAATACCTAGGTACGAAATAAATTCACTTAACATTAATATGTTTGTAATTATCTTATTAAAACAGATAAAAAACATAGTAATGCTTCCAAATATTGTTATGTCAAGGTACTGAGCTCATTCTTTTTATTTGCATTTTGTTTATTATGTAGTTTAAAAAATTATTATGTACTTATAATGAGGAAATAAGTTTTACGGTAAGTTTTGTTGTGAATCTTCTATAAAAGGAGTGGAAGTAAAATAATCATGAACTAAACTTGCCATAAAATGTTGCTTTTTCATACTTAATACTGAAAAGTTTCAATCCAGTATTACAATAACTTTAAATCAATCTTTGTTATTAGTGTTTTGTAAAATACAATATAACGTTTTAAAACGTGGTTTTAAAAACTTCAATCTGATGAAGAATTTTCTGAAAACAACAAAGAGAAACAGGAAGGTTGTAGTTTGGCTTTTATTTCTTATAAGCCATGCTTAAAATCTAATACAGTGTACACTTTGTTGTTATGTATGCTGCTATAAACTCAGAATTGTTCTGAATAACCTTTAATTTTTGTTATGCTAAAAGTTAAAGAAATAATGACAGAAGTGTTAATAAATATTACAATTTTTTAAATTTAATTTGAGGTAGGTTTATTTAGTAGGAAGTCTAACAGTACTTGAAATTTTTAAATAAGTACTCGATTTGTAAAAAAAAAAAATACTTTTATTCCATTAACTCATATGGTAAATTAAAATGTACATAGCCTACAGGATACGAACATGTAAATTAAATTTGGAAAAAATAGGACTTAGTATCTTAGATAGTTTTTTTATTGTGTTGTTTCAAAGCTGCAAAAATAAAAATATTTTCAGGTATTTTTAGGTATTGTAATAAACATTACAGTTATTAAGAGAAAAACCACTTGATTATTACTTTCGAATTTTCTGGGTATGATCTTTTAAAACATCATATAAAGTGGATTTGAAATTGAGGCCAGTCGGTTGGTTTATTTGTGTGGAACATAGGAGGAGACTTGACTACGATTCTTGTCTGTTTTTATGTGTGTGTATGAATGTTTTATATTATTAAGTACACACATAATAATGTATCTGTGTGTGTTGATTGTGTCTGCGCTGCTGAATCTGTGGCTTGTGGTCTGCAGCTGCACGCGCGATGGAATCCTTGCAGTGTTTGTTGTTCGCTCGCGGGTATTTTGTTACATCCATTCTTCATTAGTATTGCTGACCCACATACGATCATCCTTTGGAATGCTGTTCTATCCTATTTCATTACATTTGTATTTTCATTCATGATATTAACTTTTGATTTTGTACTATCGATTTTATTTTCCCTTGAACGAGATTAAATTTCTAAGCTATCTAATTCAGTGAAACTCCAATAATTAATTGTACGAATTCGTTCTGACATATTTATTTTTAAAACAAGTTTAAATCTAAATAGTAAAAAAATTGTTTTGTGTATATATCAGTGAGATTTAAGCTAATTGAGGGAAGAAACAACCCTTAAAATTAAAAAATTGTCATCGAGTAAATTTTCATCTAGGCAGAGTTTAAGTAGCGAAGTACTATATTTGTTTTTTTTTGTATGTAGATACTGCCTTATAATCTTTGTGCCCATAACAGATAGGTGGAGTGTTAAATTATTTCCACTCCACTGCTACAAAAATGTTCCATGGCTACAAAAATATGTCTGTTTCTTATCACATGGTCAGTAAATTATACGACTGAAGCAATTATGAACAGAAGAGGTAGAAGTGTAAAATACACTAGTCAGGGTTATCTCTTCTGAGTGTAATTAATTTCATCATTACATATACCCTGTGGTGAATGAAGTGAAGGTATCATTTGCAGGGTGAAAAGTAAATGCTTTTTAGGGGGCCCGGCATGCTGATAAGCATACTCTTTCAACTCAATTAGGAAGGCATGGTAAACCACCTCACTTGTCGTTTTACTTTGTAAAGCCTGTAGAGGTTCAAACTACCCTTTCTGCTGATTATCTTAACGACAACAACACCGTCTAATCGGTTCAAACTTTCTGCTTATTATTTTAACGACAACAATACCGTCTAATCGGTTCAAACTACCCTTTCTGCTGATTATCTTAACGACAACAACACCGTCTAATCGGTTCAGTGTATCTTAACAATAAATAATTCGTGTGTCAAAAAGAGTTAAACTCAAGAAACTCCAAAATCCTTCGATATTTGACTTCTGTGATACTTGCGAGTGTAAAAAATGAAGTACAAAGAAAGTGAGTAGAATACAAAGAATGTTAAGCTAAATATTTTATTACAGTAGGCCTATCTATAAGGCAAGTTCAAATAATTCAAACGTTTCAACCTTGAATTTTAAGTTGATTGTCAAATAAATATCTGTTTTTATGTGTTTTAAAGATCTTTCTTTTTAAAGTCGAACATCTAACTTATTCGTAAGCACAAAAACAATATTTAAGCCCTTAACTTTCTATCTACTGATCAGATAGAGATCTTCAAAAGCTTAAAACCTGTTCAAGAAACTGAGTATTCTGTAGATAAAATTTGATTCAAATCGGCCGACAGTTAAGGAATACATAAGGGACAAACAAACAGACTTATATTTTTATATTTACGAGTATATAGGATTTAAGTGATGTATTTATTGTAAATTTTGATAGAATGGTCTTTTATCTATTCTTATACCTCTAATTACAGATAATATTCATTTTTCAAGTCTATGATTTTAATTGTATATTAGATTGTACATAGGAAGTTGTTATTTCCATATCTGTTGTAATATTATTTTAGTGTATTCCCGTTATATTACATATTTTGAAGCGTCGATTTTTTGTATTTTTTTTTGCTGTAGCCTATATTTGTGGATACGGTCGAATAGTGACCATTACTGTAATATCATAGATAAATAACAATTGAATTGATAGATTCAAGGAAATTATACGCATTGAATCATAGTGTATATTTTTTACCATTTTACCGTAATTTAATCCACGTGTGACCTGAATTGTATGCCGCGTACGCTGAATTTAGTTACCGAACATTAACCATCGCAAATTACACCGTAACATCGGTTTCTTATTGTCATGTAGTTGTATGCAGATGTATTTGAACTACTTGTTAAATCAATCAGTCTATTTTTTGCGTGAACTTTTCATTGCGAATTGATTTATGATATATTACAAATTATTTTACATGGATCAATTTAAATAAAAATTGGTTGTTTTAATTCTATTTTTTGTCTATCTATTGTTTTATAATTGGGGTTTTGATTCTCATCAATAATCTTGTTCATCATCGTTAGTGAAGACAAAAAGTAATCCATTGAATGTTATCCGGATATGACGCTCGTCTCAGGAAACAATAATCGTGTTATAGCGCAACCTACCTTTAATAAGAATGACCTTGTTCACGGTCCTCATCCTTTATATCGAATAAGATCTACTTTACTTATTTTCCTCTTCGATTTATTCCGGAAAAATTAATTTTATAACGTACCACGCTTGTAACAATTTTTTTATACTTTTTTTTGAGTTACATAATTTATCAAAGACTTGGATGTTAGTAAGCTGTTAAAATGTTTTTAAACATTATTAAAGTCCTGAACTATTACATAAAAAATTTAACAAAAGAGTTGTAAAAAATATAAATAAAAATAATATGGAAAATATATTTTTTTAATCTCTAAGGTGTGTAGGTTGGAGTTAATCATGCAGGGGAAGATAAAAAGCGAGCGGAACGTTGGCAGACTTCGGACATCCTGGTTGAGGAAACTGAGGGACTTGTTTGGTTGCCGTAATACAAAACTGTTCCGTGCAGCCGCAAATAAGGCCCGCAATGATGATGATTTCCGACCTCCGATAGGAGAGCGACTTTAAGAAGAAGTTTAGGTTGCAATCTGTTCAATTTAGAAAAATTAGCAATCTCATGGCCCAGTAAGTTGAGGATGATATGTATGACGTAAATGAGGGATTGTCGTGTATACAGTAGACTCAGGCTGACCATTCCTGAGAGAGAATGGTTAATTGAACCCCAACCATCATAGAACACCGGTAACCAATGTCTAGTTTTCAAATTTATATAAAAGTAACTAACTTAACTAGAATTTGAACCATGGAACCTTCGTCTCCGAAAATCATCTGTTAAACAATTGACTCGCAATGATGACTTTACCACTTGACCAACCCTATGGATTTAAGTAGAATAATGAGTAAAATATTTGAAGATGTAAATATATTATGGAAAATATTGGAAAATGAAATGCATTTAAAAAGAGATCCCGGTTTGTTTATACTGTAGCTATACCGGGTGAACCATACGTATGGGAACCCCACAATAAATTGGAATCCGTTTTAGATAGAACACTGTAACTTTCAGGATAACGTATTGGCCAACTAATACCTTTTGACGCACAACTGAATTTTAACCTCTTCTTAGGGGGTGGCCCAGGGGTTGTAACTCGAATATAATGGTGATACGTTGTGTGATACATCATTTTAATGGTCTCTTTAAAACAAGAGAAATGGCATAAATAAAAAAATTCCAAGATGCTAATGTTAAGATGCTAATAATTTTGTTACAACAAAATTTTAGTAAATTGATTTTATGAAATAAATAGGGAAAACATAATTATTTGTTAAGCAATTTGTTTATTTAAACGCACATTTCAATTTAAAAGATGCCTGAAATGTCCAGTCTGTTGTAAAATTATGATATTGCATTATTTAACGATTCCTCAGTGATAGTTTGTGCTGCTTCTTCAATTTTTTTTTTTTTAATTTATTTAACGTCGCATCAACATCAAAGGTCATTAGCGACGACGTTGGGGTGTAACTGTGTGTAATGAGGATGAAATGATTATTTGTAACGTATGAAAATAGGCCGTGCCTGAGTGGGATTCGAACCCAGGACCGCATCAATTTTATTTTGTAAATCATTGATATCTTGCGGCTTTCTACGGTAAACAATTTTTTAAGTGGTCCCATAGAATGTAATCCAATGGTGACAAGTCGGGTGATCTAGCTGGCCATTCTATTACACCCCTTCGTCCAATCCATCTTCCAGGAATAATTTAATTTAACACTTTCAGCCCTATGTGTATCAATTTGCCTCACGAAAGAGTTTTCTCTGGGCCCGCGTGAGCTAATATGATTCACAGTTAAGTTTCATCATCAGCCCGTGTGCATCAATTTGATACATGGGTGATAGTTACGTTCTGCATGCTGTGTACGTATCTGCTTCGCATTTTCTGTGTATTTAAACGTATGAACAATTCCTATGGGTTCTAGCAATAGATTTCAGACCTTGGGTTGGAAAAATATTCACCAGGTAGCAGCACATTGTGCCCGTGGTTTTTGCGTTCTCACCAGCTGATTGAGCATAGTTTTGTTGTTGTTACAGTTAACCTGCAAGTGGCTTAGACCACTACCAAAACTGAAAAATACTTATCTGGGGCTGAAAGTGTTAAAATTTGTCGTATCTGAATGCCAAAGTGAGGTGCAATGTACCGTAGCTACAGTATAAACAAATACAGGACATATTAAATGATTTATAAGAAAGAGAAGAATGAGTTCCTGCGGGCATCTGGTAAGGATGAATCAAGAAAGGCTTACACACAATGGGACGCCGGGGTGAAACTCAAAAATCACAAATGTTTCATACTACTCTGTGGTTTTTATTAAAATTCCACAATACTACGAGAAGAGGAACCAAAATTGAAACATGTAAAACTTACTTGGTGATTCTTAGAACTCTAGGTTTATCGCCTATTTCCCATAGAGTGTATTTTAATTTCTTATACCAATTTCAGTTGGGGTTATTCAAAAGATTTATTTTAAAATTCGAATTTGCTGAGGTTATACGTTTTTTGTATAAAACGGTGGCAACAAGTCAATAAATGGTAACATTTTTTGACCATTTATTTGAATTTAGGATTGAATCAGTAGAATCTGGACAAATTTTTAAATCAGAATCGGTAAAGTTTAAGTGTGGAAAGTTTAACGCTTGTTGCCGGATACCCATCATTTTTGTGCCAATCGTCTCATTAATAAATCTATTTAAATTATAATAAATATAAGATTTTATTAATTTCCGCATTGCTACGTGTTGAAATTTTAAGTTAGCTCAAACCATTTCAACGCAGGCTACCTATTACATTCTGACGTGTATTATCAAGTTCAAGATGCATTAAAATAATCTCGGATTCGTTGTTATTTATTTCTATACCTTTAAGAATTTCACTTTTTTGATAGATTTTATTACTTTCACTCATAAAGTACACGATCCATTGCGGTAAATTAAAAAGAGCATGACCATAAAATAAATAACGTAATCAATTTTTTATTGAAAATTTCTAGTTTTTGTTTTGATAAAAACCACACATCTAAAATCTTTCAATATTTTTTAGATTAGAGATGAAATATTTCTATTTTAATGAGTATAAAGTAAATAGTCCTGACCATCGGTTTTGGAGACTGTTTAATTATACGTGACTTTAAAGCGTATAATATGTACAACAATGGATAGTTTGGTCATCACTAACTATAATGGTTATCTACAACTTACATTCCGTAATTTCTTTTTCAAAAGATACAGCTTCCATTACAACACATTTTCTAACTCCCTCATTCGTTTTGTCGTTAGAAACCTTTTTATTTGTAATGATCTCGAAATATATTGATAAACAGCTGTTATACAAGAAAAATCCATTTTTTATCTGTTTATAAGAACATTACTAGTACCTATGAAAAAGATGGACCTAATATAGTAACAAAAGATATACCGAAAAATGTGAACCTGCCATCTTTGTAACCTTTACTGAAATTTTTAATTATTAAATTAAAAGACAACCTTGGAACAGTTATATTAAACTGTAAATAGATTTTTGAAAAGAATACAATCGAAAGTAGGATTCTAAATTCTGCCCACAGCTTGTATTTCTTTAAATGTGATTCATAATAAATTACTCTGAAATGTAACAGCGATATTGTACCAATAGAATAATTTTAACTATAAATGCTTTTATCAGAATAAATAAAAAATAATAATTAAATAAATATAATTTATTGTCACATACAATAATATACATTATAATATGATAAGTGAAAAATATTTCGGGTAGGAAATGTGAAGGTCTACCGCGCAGAACTCAAAAAGGAAACTGAGCAGGCGTTCGCTTGAAGTGGCTGAGAAAAACTGTGTAAAAACCTTGACCAGTAGGCCTACGGCCAAACATTATGCTAAAACTAATAAATTATGACTAATTAATTTTTTTATAGCGTACTGTGTAAAAATTTACAATTATACTTATTAGTTAGTTGTCCATTAAACAGTTTGTTCTTTCATTAACAAAAAAAAAACACAGGTAAAAATAATCGCAAAAATATTATTATAAAAAATAATATTATAAATTAAATAATTAGCCAATTAATAATTTAATAACTAACTAAAATTAATCGTTAAAATTATATGACAAAGATTTGAACATAATTGGATTTAAATTTTTGGATATTTTCAATAAGTTTGAATATGTATAAATTGATAGACTCTTGACTATAAATTACAGTTATAAAAATTGGAACAATAATAATAATGTTTTGGGTCTGTAAATTTTCACAATCTAAAACCCACTGTTTCATAATCTACCGCAGTCGCTAATAACCGAGCTGTTGATGTGACTTTAAATAAACTAGAAAAATAAATAAAGAAAAAATAAAAATGTACAAAAACAAACTGTTGCTTTTTATAGTTAGAGTAAATAAATTTTTATTATACAATAATTGTTTGAGGAAAAACGATGTCTAAAATAGTTAGTTAATACTAATTATTTTAATCAGATATGTGGAATGATTCACAGGACACTGAGGCAAAAGACAAGACCTGAAACAAGGTTAAAGTTTTATAAAGCGGTGGCAGTTCCAGCTTAGACATACGGCAGTGAAGCATGGGTGATGAGAAAAAGGAGTAAAGAAACATCCAAACTGCAGAAATGAAATTTTTAAGGTCTGTCAAGAGTTGTACAAGACTTGACAGGATGTACAATGAAGATATAAGGCAAGAATTGGAAATTTTTCTACTGAACGAAAAAATAAAATTGTTGGTGCCCAATGGGTCGATCATTTAATTAGAATGCCAGAAAGCCTCTTGCCTGGTGTAGTTAGAAGATACAAACCGGTGAGAAGTAGAGATATTGGCAGGCCGAAGAAAAAATGGGAGCCGGAACAGGTAGAAATGCCTAACCTGTGAAGAGAAGAAGAAGAAGAAGAAGAAGATAATAATTACCATTAACTTTTTATATAAGTATAATAAGGAAATGTAACAGATGCAGACAATTCTGTAAGTTCAGAGACTCAGTAAATTCAGAGTTCGGTTAGCCTACTGGTTAAAATTTTAAGATCCCGTTTCCAAATTTATTGTAGGCATAGATTTAAACTTAAGTTATTTATGAGAAGATGTTTTAAATTTTATTAATTTTATTAATTTTACTAATATTTTTTAAATTATTTTTAAAGCAGGTGTGTACCTGTTTTTTTTACCGCCGAGATACATGTTATATAATCTATTTGTTCGTTTTTGTTTATTTATGAGGATACTTTGTAATAATGCCTAAATTGTAAAAGATATAGGTTATTTATTTAATACGAAATCTTATTTAAGTATGATTGTGCGGAATATTTTGTTTGAATATTATTCTTCTGAATTTCTGGAAAGATTATTTCTGTAGTATTATTTGATCATTGTCTGTAACTAATTCAAGTAATCAATTGGTTTTGCTACTCATTTTAAAGCCTCTGCTATTCTTTGTCACTAATCAAATCATTATACGCCAATACCTTAAAAATGAGCTAAATAACAAAGCACAACAGAAAGTGACCTTGTTTCGTTTTTGTTGTTGATCTGGAGTTATAAATTGCTTATTTTTCTTTTGTTGTGAGTTCGGTGGAAATTTTAAAGTGAAATTTTAAAATTAAGATTGTTTATGATCATCTCTTTCGGTTGGAGAATTTTTTAATTGTGTTATTCTTTTTTGTCTGAACTGACTGTGTTGTACTTCATTAGATCGAATTTGCTAAGTTATTTCGTTAGAATTGTCACATACGACAGACTATGAAATCTTTGTACTGTAACGAATACTGTAATGGGAGAATACAATAGGCTAAATTTGCAAAGAAAAACAAAATGAGCTTCTAACTCGTGTTTGGCTCGATTCAATAACAAATCAAGACTTCCGTAGGACATTCAGTGGTTTATGCTAATTCATTTACTTATTTATTCTGTTAATTAAAATGATATATTATTCTTTAGCATACCATACAGGGTAAAATTTTACATTAAAAAAATTATTTTAAAATAGTTAATTTCGGTATAATAGGATATTTGCCCTCATCAAACAGCTCTCGAATTTTTTGGCAGTTTTGTGTCCTAAAAAAATGTTAGAAAATAGTAAACGCAGTTTAGACACCATATTTTTTTAAAGATTATCTTTAAGTCCTTTTTGGACATTGTTTTTAAATTCATGTTCTGTATAATGTAACGTCTCTTCTATTAAGATATTAGAAATAGATTTCTTAAAGAAATGGGTTTTTATAATATTCGGTTATGAGAATGTAATTTCTTCGATTCCTGGATACAATATTTTCTTTTAAACGAAGGGCAAATACTCGTAAATATCTTTCTTTTAAATTTTGCCTTTCTTCCATCCGAAGCTCGATATTTTTGTGTATACAGTAAAACGAGCATAATAATATGTACATAATAATTTAAATTTATTGTTGGATTCATTAGTATGAGATTCGTCGGGATATAATCCTGATTAAATTTATTAGTTTTACACTCTTTACATACGTTGAAAACAGGAATATTTAAGTTGATTTTAAGGAATTTGCATAAATAGCTATTAAAGTGTTCAAGTTTTCAGCAATTCTGTCTTTTGCATTTTTTAATCTAAATTTTAGACTATATAGATATCGTTTTTAAATTTCAGATGGCGTTGACAAGTACATTGCTGCCATTGGCTCTGCCCGGGAGCCAGGGGCAGTATGCTGCCTCTACTTCAGATTCTGGAGGTGACATGAGCGACTCACAAGGTGGAAGTAGACATCGTGTGAGGACAATTACTCTTAATAGAAGACGCCATTGTACAAATTTCGGATTCTCATTGAGGGGAGGACGAGAACATGGTACTGGATTTTTTATATCAGCCGTTGAGGCCCCATCTGAAGCTCATTCTCAAGGTTTAATGGTAATTATAATTTATTTATTTTTTATTATAATATTTGACCCTTACTTGGTTAGAAAATGATACAGAGAATCATCTTACAGCTGACAATTTTATCCAGATATTTAAAAGAATAAAAACTAAGGCTTTTGTTCAATCCTGTTCAGTATTTCATTTACCTACGTGAAAAACAAGGCCTTCTCCTTCACATTATTAATAATGAAGATAAAATGATTCTTGAAAATTACCATAATGGTCAAAATTACTTAGTTGAGAAATTATTTTTGTCGACAAAATTACAAAACAGAGAAAGAACCAACTTAATTCCAAACTAAAATAAATATTGTATGACATGGTTGATTAAAATTTTTCATGGGTCTTGCCTGTATCCAATCATGCTTTAATGACATACGTGGTTAATTTTACTGTGCTTCATGAGTGAGATATCAAGCGTCCTTATATTCCGCAAATAATTGCGTCAAATATTATACTAACTTTTATGTTTTCTTGATTACTATCTTAAAATTGGACTAAATTACTATATTTACGGTTGCGAGTGGTATTCTTTTATTATACCATTTCGGTTAATCTTTATTTCCATTTGTTACGAGTTCATTCCAATTTCCATGTTCGTGATGGGATCTACATTAAATTTATTTGCGATTGGCTGTTTGAGTAGGCCTATACCTTTTTGTCGTTGTCATGGCAAGGTTGAACATAGGAAAGCCGAGTTTTACAGAAGTTTTGTAGTTCAACCAAAAAAATTTATTGTCGCATTGATGGAATAACAATTTCATTGTTTGATACAATCAAGTCGGTACTCTACCTACTACACTGTTCAAACCCTAAACTGATAGATTGTTTCAACTGTCATAAATCACGCTCACCATCTTGGGTTTGTTTTTACGTATATACAAGTGAAGGGGCTCATTTAAGGCAGTAAAATAAATATAAATAACGCCTGATTTTTGTTGGGGCTGATAAGTTGGATCGCGCAATAGGCTTGCCTGTGAGGAGATATGAAACGTCACCCGGTTCGTGCTACGGCTTACCGCTATGTTGTAGGGGTTGATTAACAGACTTAGCGTGACATATTCGGTTTTTTAGGTGGATAAATGGTCAAAACCTATACTAGGTTTTGACCATCAACGCTCAAAAACACTCTTGATAAGTCTCTTAAAGAGTATTCCAATTCTCATCTCTAGATCAAATAATTTTAATTTCGCTGTTTATTTTTATTAATTACATTTAGGGGACTCCAAAAAGGGAGTATAGAATTTACTAAGATACATAGATACATTTAGAAAGCAGGTAGAGTTTCCATGTGGGTTCTAGAAGCCTTATAACTTGGTCCTATAAACATGGGTGCATTACAAACTCGGAAAAAGTCGAAAAATAAAACTTAGTTGGGTAACTTGATTGATTACAACGGGTTTTACAAATCTAGGGTTACCAATTTAATGAATTAGGTATTTTGTTGTAGGTAAGTCTAGAAAGTGAAGTCAAGCTATCAGTAAGATATGATTAGGTGTATATCTTCGATCGGTATATGTAAGTAAAATTTATTTTATTAAACATTATTTTTCCTTTGTTTGTATGTAATACCTGTCATAAAGAACAGCCAAACAAAAATTATGTACAACACTCACCTCAGAGCATTAACATCAAGATATATTTCATCTCACTCAGAGTCATCTTCAGAATGAAACATGTTCACATTATCACTCAAAAAAATAAATAACATAAATGCTAATAGTTGCAACTTGATTACGTATGACTATTTGGCCCCGATATTCTTTATGTCAATTATAAGTAAAATTATCTCTTCACAATGGAACAATAATCTCATTGATTACAGAACAGTAAAAGTGACTCTGGTTCATTATTTTTGCTTATATAAAACTACCATTTTTTAAATTTATTACAGGTTGGTGACCAGATTGTGCGGATCAATGGTTTTCCAATTGCAGATGCAACTCATCGTGAGGTGCTACAGTTAATTCAAGGACAAATATCAGTTACGCTTAAAGTCAGATGTATGTATTTGTTTTTAATGTTATCTTTTATACAATAGTTTTATTACTTATTAAACTTTTCCATTGTAAGTCTGTAAAGCACTGTTGTTACTGTTGGTCAGTAAATACATTTTGAAAGCTGTGATATCCAGTAGCTTCCTTTTCCCCTTTCTCAAGAACAAGATGCTACGTTTCTCCTTTTTTGGATAATTTTTGTTATTGACCATGTGTAATAGATTGCAAACTGTTACTTCCCACATATTCTGCTATGACTTTCATATTCAGACTGATAAGTGTGCATCTGTAGACGTTTTGGAAAGCATAACTAATATCTCACATAAAAATACTTTAATCATTTAGGAGCATTTTATTGAATTTATAAGCTAGAAGAGATTTAAAGAATCAATGGTAAGAAATGTGACTGCAAAACAAATGGGCCATTTCAAAAGAAAAATTGTGTATTAACAGAAAATCTCTAAGAACTAAATTTAAGCAACCTACTGCATACAATAAGTACAAAAGATGAGCGTATTTTGATTCTCCTGTAATTCTGTCATGTGCATATTTTCTTTATCATAAATACGCCAAGGGTTGTAATTAAAAAATATGTGGTATGTAATTCAGTTTCTAACAGAAAATTTAAAAATTCTGCTCAACAGAGCTTCATACAAAATTTTTTACAAATTTTAACAAAGCATTTTACATTAAATTAAGCCTATTTTGTGAAATTTTTCATAAAATGGACTTGAAGCTGCAACCATCAATTTGGCAGTGTGATTCTAGCAGTCGCTTCATACCATAAAATAATCATTGTCTGAAATAACTAATTTCTAATATTACTTTTAAAACATTCTTTAAAAAATGTTTACATGAAATACATCTTTTGTAAAATGTTTTCAAAATTAATACATAAAGATGATGTTTGTGAAGTATTTCATCCTACTTAGTAAGCTAATGAAGTAGTTTTCATTAACTTAGCAGTTAACATATAATATATTTAATAAGTTGCTGACTATGACAACTAAATTAACATTACTATTCATGAGCAGGTTAAGTCACAGTTACCATAATTTGTTAAATAATGTCTTGTCTAGGTACTAATTTTATTTGAAATGCAAATGAGTTCTAACGAAACAAATTGTGTGAAAAAATGCAAAAAGAAAATATTTTGTGTTAATAAATTCATTTAAAATTTATTATGTTTGCTTTTCTCATTTCAGGTGTTGGGATGATACCAGTAAAAGAGTAAGTCACTTAAATTTATTTTCTTAAGAAAAATTACTTTAATTCATCCTAATTTTTATACTTAAATTTTGGTATTCTCATCAACTTTCTCAACAACTTGTCTCACCATATTCAAATTTTTACAAAATGTTTTGATTCTATTTACTTTTTGACTTACTGCAAAGAAAGTCTACTCTACAACTTAATATTGCAAGAATTAACAAAATGATTGTTAATTCAATTTTGATAATTAATCATTACTCATAACAACACCCTGTGTAAGTTTTTCAGAAGCATTTATATAGCTCCTGCAGGAATGTGAAAGATATGCGTAGAGTGAAACATTTAATTTTTTTTGGCTTTTCTGGTTTCACAACTTCAGAAGTTGAACTACTTCTCTCCAGTTCACAATAAAGTAAAATAAAACCTTATTTATTAGAAAATTGATAAAAAAAGTTAAAAATTGTAAGGATACATTTTAGAGAATTCCTATTACTTTGGACTACAATAAAGTTAATTACTATGCAGTTCTTAGATTAAATGCAGCGTTTTATCAGTTCTCATGCAGCCCTTACAGCCAAAAAATGTTTCAGTAGTTTTAATACACACAGTTTCAGGTATAAATATTGACAGTAAGTTCTTAAAACTCATTAATACTGCTTAATACAGTAGGTTATTAGTCTAAAACTCTCTTCTGCTACACTAACTAAAATTATGATTCTTACAGGGTTGAACTTGGATTGTAGAATAATTACAGACAAATTAAATTACATTTCAGAATTATTCTCTGATCACAATAAGGAAGTAAAACTCTATGATATAATAGTGTTTTTTAACTTTCCTTAGAAAACTAGAAGTACAGCTGTGTAGAATTTAAAATTTTAATATGAATATTTTTTTGGTTTAAGATGAAACAAAATCAGATAGGCCTACTTATGCCTACTTGGTATATTTTAACTGTAATTCTGAAATTGGCAGGTAATACTATTTCTTAAAATAATATGTTAAAAGTGTACCATAATACAAGAGCGAAATGTGGTTGATAGGGGCTGTAGAAAGGAAGAGGATAGACATTTTTAAAATATGGTATTATAAGAAAATATTAAAGATTAGGTGGATGGACAAAATAAGTAATTTAAAAGTTCTTAGATGAGTGGATGAAAGAAGAAGTATATAGAAACATCTTACCAGAAGAAGGGATAAGCTAGTGCGACATATCTTAAGACATCCAGGTATCTGGTATCTCTATCAATAATGAAGGGTAAAATTTAGGGAGTAAATTGTAGGGGGGGAGGTTAGAATATTTAAAACAAATTACAAAAGATGTAGGGTGTTGCAGATATGTAGACATGAAACTACTTATCCAAGATAGAACAACTTGGAGAACTCCATCAAATCTGTTGAGAAACTGATGACAAAAAAAACTATTTCTTCAATATTCCTACTCTTTGGCCGCATTAATTTTGATAAATCCCTGGAATACATAAAACTGTATAATAACAAAAAAAGCAAATACATATTTTTATTGACACTATGTGTTTTTGTTATTTAGTAGTTACAGTGATGTGCTTACTTGGAAAATAGTTGAAACTGACACAAGTTTGTTACCAACATCATTGTCTTCTAATCAGAGTGACATAATATGCGATGATCACCCTGTGCTACAGTCCCAGAGTGACATTCGACTGGTTCTACATGTTGCTCCAAAAGCAAAACTTGGTTGTGGGTATGTATAAGATTCGAGTATTTCTTACAAACGCTTTCTGTGGTTAAGTATCGAGAGACACAAAAACAAATTGGGTTGTTGACACTGAAACAGATGTCTTTGTAGTCTATAAAATCCACCTGCACCAAAAATATATTTTTTCTTAGTAAATCAATGATATTGGCTTTTGGTGTATCCTTTCATAAAATTGACCAACAGTTAATGCTTAAACAAAAAAATAAAAAAACAAGTTCGACATCATTTTAAACATAAGGTTATCTTAATAATGACACCATCTATGTGTAGCTTAAAATAATACATTCACTGTATTGTAGGTTTGCTAAATTTTATCAGAATTTAAAAAATTTCTTTATCAATATTTGATAAAAGTTAAATGTATTAAAAGTGGAATTGAACTAGGTGTGTGAATCTTATATTTTTAAAAATTATAAAATCAGTAATAAAATATGTCTTAATACTCTGCCACTTCACTATCCTCAAATTTCTACTGGCAGAGTTCTTAGAAACTGAGGTGTAGAAATAATTTAGAGGAAGATATCTATGATATTTTGTGTTATTAGAACTGCTGTATTATAATTCTTCATACACTGATTTTATAATACGTGTTAGTAAATCTTTATAATGCATCCTGCAGCTTGAAATCAATTCTATTGTAGAAGTGTTATAAATTTCACTAAGGATCAAGGTACTGTCTTGATCTTTATGATCTACTTACATGTGATTTGGTCGATCCATCATCATTAGAATACATAAAATGAAACAGTTTTATGAAGATGACTGAATATACAACATCTTCTGTAGGTTTTAGTTTTTTTTTAAATTTTTTAGGAATATTAGGCCTATTATGTAGTCTGATGATGGTGAATTCACTTAAACACTTGTAAGTAGGATAATATAAGGATCAAGGTAGCTGAAAGGGTAGTGAAATTTGTAATATTTATACATGTTAGTTGACACTGTGATACTGACTTATGAGTCAAGATTCTTTGTTTATTCTGTTTTAAATACAATATTGCCATTATATTTTATTTTACATCAGAACAAATTGTTTAAAAGAATTAGAAAAGCCTATGGTGTATTAAAACAAAATTGTATTTCTGCTTTGTTCTGTGGAGGCTGGTTAGAAATTAGGTAATAATTTCTATTTCTGATTTTATGTATCAATTTAAAATTCTTTGTTAGGGTGCTTCTGTGTAAATGGGTGGCAGGGCCAAGTCTATGGGGAGGGACAAAAGGTAGCAAATGCACCTGGCAGAACATCCTGGGGTGGCAAATTGACCCTTAGTAAAATAAACAATCTGTATTTATATAAAGACTAAAATTTAAAAGAAAGTTGGTAGAACTACCACGGGATTAAGGAAATTTCAATTTCCTGAATTACTTGAAAGTGGTAAGTCATAGGGTAGAGGATGCGCAATACAAAATATGCGCAATAAAAAAACCCTGGATCCACCACTGATGGTTGGGTCAGGATAATAATAGTTATAATATTATTATTATCCACCACTGATAATAATAATTATGATTGTAATGAAATAAATTTGGGGCCCTTGATCCAAAACTATTTCTTAAACACATAGCTAATGCATGAAACAAGAAATCTGAAAGAAAGCTCTTATCAACAGATGTTGTTCTGTAACTTAATTGTTTTTTATTTATTTTTTAGAATATGCAAAGGTCCTGAGTGGAGACCTGGTATATTTGTTCAGTTCACCAAGGAGAATGGATTAGCAAGAGGAGCTGGTCTTAGGCCTGGAGATCAGATTCTACAATGCAATAATATTACTTTCACTCCTGATACACCTTTTAATGAGGTAATATTTGCTATTAGACCTATAAAAGTGTAAACTTTATAAAAAATAAGTGAATTATTTTTGATTGGGCACAAGTTTTAAAGAATAAATCTTTAAAATACTTTTTGCAGTTTGGAATCAATCTAGTGTCCATAAAATTATAATTGATTATCATTAACCTTTATCCTTTCCATGCTACTTTAATATTTTTATTTTTGTTACTTACACATTTTTACAACATTTACTTACACAGTTCTGGTGAGTCATCATCATAACCATCATCAAAATATAATATTTAAAAAAAAAATTGAAACTTAACTTCATTTACCTATGTAAACCTGTTCAGTTGCATAAATGTACCCTTTTTATACACAAGATGAGGGTGATAAAGGATTACTCTATGCAACATTTGCAACTTCCTCTAAAAATTTTTATCCGTTTAGTTTAATTTTTAAAAGAATATCATGATGTTGGTGAATCCACTGAAACATATGTAAATAAAATAAAAAAGTAAAAAAAAATATATTAAAGGAATACTGAAAGATCGTAAGGTTCGTGAACAGAAGTCAGTCACATTTACCAATATTTATTTAGAAAATTCAGGATATTTCAACAGAGTAAAACATTTAGGTAGTCTATTAATTATTCTGATTTTTGTTGTTGTTTGGGTCATCAGCCAAAAGGCTGATTTGAACCTCTAGAGACTGTACTAAGTAAAACGAGGAGTGAGGTGGTATAAAATTCCCTTCCTTACTGAGTGGAAAAGTATGCTTATCACCATGCCCGGCCCTCTGAATAGCATCTACTTTTCCACCGTATAAATGACGCCTTCACTTCATTCACCACAGGGTCTGGCTGTATAATGAAATTAATTACTCTTAAAGGAAATAATTGTGGCTAGAGTGTTTTACACCTGTACCTCTTCTATTGTTAAATGCTTCAGTCATATAATTGGGTGATCATGTGATAAGATACACAACTATTTTTTGTAGATCTGGAAATAGCAGATTGAGTGCAGACAATTTAACACTCCACCTGCCTGTTATGAGCAAATTTTGATTTTGATTTAAGCCAATTTGAAAGTTATTTATGTTTTAGTTGTGTTTGGAAATACACATTTTTCTTTACTGTTCATATTTCTGCTGACTTTTTTTCTGGTGTTCTTAATCTGTTTTACTTTGAATTTAGAAAGGAATACCCAGTAGTTTATGACTTTGGCTAACAAACGGATATAAACTCAGTCACTCAAATTATATATCTTAATTTTTTTTGTAGTGATTTCTTCCGACCAGCCTGGAGGATTAAAATATTGTTGTATTATTTTAACGTTTTGTATATGTATTCAAAATTATATTAAATATAATTTCATATGTTTAGGCTGTATCGGTGTTACGATCTTCTGGTTTATTGGAACTGGTTGTTCGTAAAGGAGCTGGTTTAGATTTATTCCCTGGAGAATCCTCAGGTTATAATAGTTCTGCCAGTAGCGTTGCTGGTGATCAAAGTCCAGAGACTTGGCTCAATAAAAGACTGTCTATTGTTAAAGAAGAATCTATTATAGATTCAGAAGGGTAAGTAGTATGAGTGTTTTTACATAATTGTAGCTGTAAGATTAGGAACAATGTGGTTTTGTATACAGAATCTGAAGTCATTAAGGGGCATTTCATCAACTATGTAACTCGTTCATTTTTATTATTCTAAAGATTTTACCATTCTCAAAATTCATGAGTTTTTTCAGTAATCATTCTTCTCCTATCCATGTACTTATGAAATTTTATCTTTTATTTACCATTCTCAGTTCTGGTTCCTCTATCATCGATTTCTTCTCTTATCCAGCATTTCACCATGAAATCACTGTGACTGACAAGTGCCCAATATATTTTCATTTCCATTTTCTTTTTATTTTGGTTAAACATTTTCCAGTATATTGCTTAGAATTATATAACAGACAAAATGAAATTGAAATTGGAAAAATATTATATTTATAAATACAATAACAGGGAAAAATTAATGAACACACAGATTGAATATGACAATCAACTGATTAAGTTGGCAAGACTGTTTTAAATATAAGAATCGACTATTCCTTATCTACCATGGTAGGAGCAGGAAGTTTTAAATTTTGACGTAAAATAAATTTTAATTTACTGAAGATGTGTACAAGATACACGAAAGCGCTATAAACATTGGTAAGTGTTTTATGTTACCGTATTCTGGTGGTTAGAAATATATATTTCAATTAGAATTATATAATGTAGATAAACCACCAAATACACACTAGATGACTCTCACCTGATTAAGAAAGTCAATAGGTACTTTCGGATGTCATGGATCTATCATTAGTTACTATATAAATGTATTAATGCATGCACACTTTTGTCAACTTTTCATGACAATACCAAAAATTACATTAAGTAGATATGTAATTTTTAGTATTGTTAAGACAAGCTGATGAAAATCTACATGCATTAATGTATTTGTATTAAAACTGATTATACGTGATACCTGAAAGGAATATTTACTTTTTTAAATCAGGTAGGAGTCATCCAGTGTACACGTGATGGTTCTTTTCTATATTATTTAATTTTCATTTCCTTGTGATCAAACACGTCATGAATTCTCTTTTGCATTCTATTCCCAGTAATAATTCATTACATGTTTTTCTCAGTCTAGTTTCTCAGTTTCACTCCAGTCAGTATTATATGTTTTTCTTTCTGCACCAATTGCCTTTATAGTCACATATCCAACACTTGTTATAATGCTCTGTCCTGCTTTTCCCAAACCCATGTTTCACTTTCATGTAGGCTAATAATTACTCCAGACAAATGTACTCACAAATTGTTTTCTTATCCCGATGTTTATGTGATTATTTACTATCAAAATTATCTTTTACTGTTAAATTCTTACAGTTAAATTTTACTGTTAAATTACTCCTGATTTACCTAATAATATGATACGAGGACTGAAACAATGCTGGAGCAGAGTGATATCATCAGGCAAATCTAAATAAGTCCACACAACTGTTGGAGGTCTATTACTAGACAGTGATTCTTCAAAGTTATTAAAGCCATTCTTTTTGAAACACTTTTTATCATTTTTACTTGTTGTTATAAGCTTTGTACAATTGTGAATTTAATAATTGAATGTCAAAAAAAAATACTTATTTCAACTATGCAATTTTTATAAAAACTAACATATTAGTTTCTGCCCGGAAGGGAATAGAGAGTATTTTTCCTCTTCTTTATCTCCTACTTATTTAGCAAATGAATTATAGGTGTAACAGAATTATATGAGAAACTAAAACCAGATGTGCTTTTGAATACACTCATCAAATCTGAATTGTATTGTTCTCTATGTGCAAGTTTTGATATCCCAGATATGTGCGATTCTTATCCACCATAGAAGAGTAAGAACTCTGTCATACAATGATATGACAGTTTCTCTCTGTCATGTAATGGTATGACAGTTTCTCTCTGACATACCAGGTATGACAGAAAGAAACTGATATAGCGGGTGGAGGTTAGTAGCAACCACTACCAGCTAGTTGTGGTGATAAATTTAAGTCTGGCGTTATGTTGGTTCTTTAATCTCAAGCTCTGTAGCTAAAAGTATTCTTTATTAAAACTGTTGTCATTAGTTCTCAAACTTCCTAGAAAACAGTCCTGAGTACTTCAATTTTTTTTCCGTAAATTATGGTACTAACATTCTACGTATTTTCTTATTTAATTTGTTTATGGATGGAATGTCAAAAATTTCTACAGTTTAACTTTGACTCAACTTAAGAAATCTGTTCATTAAGAATTAGCAAAATCTTACCATTAAATGCCTTGAATGTTTTTCTCAAGGAACCAAGTTCAAATTTTGCTTCCAAGGTGATCTACTATTTTCAAATACATACAATTTTAAGGTTTCTAACTTGTATTTTAATTTCTGCGAGTTGTATAATTCTAAATTTTATGGCGGCACTTAACATATTGGCAATTGCTGGTGTTTTATTTACTCATACTTATAGAAATTAAAAGTCAAAGCAACTACATACAATGATAAGTATTACATTCGTATCAAGTATCAGACTTAAATAAATTTTTATTATATGAGCCTTATTAAATCAAAAATAATATGTTTTTGAATTTTTCAGACGTTTTAGCCATAATGATGTCGCTAATAGAAATTGTATAGAAAGGAGAGATTTACAGACAATTAGCTCAACACCGTCTACGTCAACTAAATCTACCAACACTGGTCAGTACATATCCTAAAGTTTTATTCTTAACGATTTGACTTCATTTACATCATTGGTTTCTTTTTTGGTAGTAAACAGGAACAGCATATTTTTATCTCAGCGTTTCTCAAGATGCTGTTCATTGGGCAAATATGTATTAAACACATACTATTATAAATTTATGTAGATATAACTTCTTTTACAGATACAACACAGTTAAAAATGAGCCATGTTTTGTTTCCTTTCAAATCAACTTATTACCAGTAGTGTCATTATTACTACTGTTACTATGTTGAATACTGTAGTGTCAATCATCAGTTACAGACCTCTTCCAGTTTTTTTTTTATGTATCACGTCTTCATTCTCTACTTTCCACACCTTCATTCACTTTATCCATTAATTTTAAAACGAAAACTACATCGTTCTCTGTATTAATGAAAACTTGAACAGTGTCAGGATCTAAGAAGAAACCCTTCATCAGTTATAACCAGACGATTACCAGGAAGCAAAGCTGCTGAGAAAATATATTCTAAAAATTTTAAGTCATTTACTGAAAGTTTTTGTTAATCTATGCGTAAATAATGCTTGTCTGTTAAATAAAAATAAATAAATAAAACAAAAAAAAAAAATACTGTGGTGTGCAGTTGGCAGAAGGTAAAGCTTATAGTAGAACAGAATCAATAAAACTGTTATGAGATTTTGGTTTCTGCTGAATTTGTGTAAATTACATTATTCTTGAATGAAAATAACTTTTTTCTATGATAATGTTGCACCATTTCTTCAGCTGATAATCAAGTGAGGAATAATGCGTACCATACATTTTGGGTAGGTACCTTGCTTTATGTTCAGTTAGTTTACAGTAATTAGAGCTGGTGACTGTCATAGCGTAGTGGTTTGTTGACAATGAGCATACGTCTATTCTTTAGTGTCTGATACAGTAAATACAATAAACTTTCAGAAATTTAATAATTTATGACTTGGGAAGTGTTAATAGATTTTTCGATTCTGAAAAAGAAGGTTTTTGATTCTATAGCTACTTGTACTTTAATTGAAAATTCAACACATTATTAGCATAAATACTCAGCAGGAGAATTATTTTTAGTAATACATAATAAATCATGTGTCCTGAATTTCAATAAGCTTTGTGAGAATGCTTTATACTGCTATTTTTACTGCATCATAAAAAATAATTAATTGATATTTATCGTCTTTTTTCTATTACAGAAAGTACACGTACAGTAATTCATGTAGGATCAGATGACATGACTACAAAGGAATCAAATAGTAGATCAGACACAAGTGAGAGCCATAAAAACAAGGTACACCTAAATTACTTGAAATGATTTTAATAATATTTAACTTATAATTTTTCTAAAGTTCTGACCTATATTTTTTATTTCATCTTTGCTTATTTCCTTCATTATTGAAGTGGTTTTACAGTGAATAGAACATTAAATAATATGGTAGAATGCAAAAGCAGTTTCAGAAGAACTTATGACAATTTTTAATGAACTATTAGTTTTTAAAAAAATTTCTACTCCATTAAACATTTAATTTCATGAGCTGAAAGAAATTATTAAGGTATCTCATTAAAGAAAATAAAAAAATAATCCCATCAATTAAAAATTAACTAACAGTTATTTACAACTACTACATGTTTAAAAAATAAATATTTATAAGTGAAAGGTAATTTTAAATACTTACACTCAGAGTTTTCTATGGATAAAATATTGAGCATTCAAGACATCTGTTACAATAAAATTTTTGAATTTGAATGTTAAGTGTTGTGTATCAAAGTATTCAGTTTTTCACATCATTAAGTGGAAACTTAATTTCGTTTAGGTTTACTTAATATTTTGTTAAGTTATTTTACCTTGAAACTGTTAGGTAGTTGATAATTTTCAAGGTATTTAAGTTACTAAGCTCCTAACTAAGTAAGTACTTTATTATTATTATTATTATTAGTGATAACAGAAACTGTCAATTATGTTAACAAATCACAGATTTCATAAAATCACTTGTTATACTTTTGTTCATTTAGATGTTGGCCAAATACAATTTTTGAAGCATTTACATTAAATATATATATATATATATATATATATATATATCTTAGACAATACTAAACCACCAGTAAACACACAAAATTAGCAAGAATGATCTTACCGTTAAAAAGGCCTTTTCAGATCCCTGGATCCATCATCAATTAACTCACAAACACTATAAAATTTTTTTCACTGGCAATTTTTTTCACTGGCAATGCATTGCCAGTGAAAAAATTTTTATAGTGTTTGTGAGTTAACTGATGATGGATCCAGGGATCTGAAAAGGCCTTTTTAACGGTAAGATCATTCTTGCTAATTTTGTGTGTTTACTGGTGGTTTAGTATTGTCTAAGGTAAATTCAGCACACAGTACAACATGTTTAAAAAATTGATATATATATATATATATATATATATATATATATATATATATATTAATACACCAAAATGGATGCAAAGCAAAGAATCTTAGATATACCTACTATTTTGCAGCGCTCTACTTTTGAGTAACATCCCCTCAGTAGTGAGTACACTGGTTACTACCAACAAATATGCTACTGAGTTACAACACACATTGTGCTAAGTTGATTGATACACAGTCTATTTGAAAAATGCAGTTGAGTAATATATTTGGCAGGGGTAACACTAAACGTCTTTTTGATAAAATGTCATTCCCATATCTTTTGTTCCAATTTTATTATGTACATACATCTAGTCTTACCTTAGAACTTACAATAAAAACATTTGGTTTCAGTTGTATAAACTGTACCTTTTAATTCTTTATTTACTTATATGAAATTATTTTGTTAAATCTTAAAAAGATTATGTTGTAAGATATCAAAAATAACAGTAAATATTTTTTTTTGTTTCAGTTGGCTGAAATCTGTATGGTTTCACAACAAACAGAAACGAAAACTACGACAGTTCTTGTAGAAGTTCATCAAAGTGAGGAAGAAGAACGCTGCAAGGTACATATTTGTAAAAATATACTTAATAGTTTAAATTAAAAATTAAATTAAATTAAATTAAAAATGTAGTCTTATACAGACTCAGGCCATTCATTCCTGAGAGGCTATAGTTAACATTGAACCCCAGCCATCATAGTACACTGGTAACCACTATCGAGTGTTCAAATGCCAATAAAAGTATTTACCTTTACTAGGATTTGAACCTGAAATCTTTGTCTCTGAAAATCAGCTGTTAAACA
Source organism: Catonia carolina (assembly GCA_035578175.1). Lineage (NCBI taxonomy): Eukaryota > Metazoa > Arthropoda > Insecta > Hemiptera > Achilidae > Catonia > Catonia carolina. Next base: position 69,199,532 of record JAQMRL010000002.1, read on the forward strand.
TCTGACACTGTGACAATTACCAATAGACCTGGTGGGTTTAAAATAAAATTTAAACTTTTGTGTCCTCTTGTAAGATATTAAGACTACTCAGTATAATTGAGTGCTTAAACTACTTTATACAAAAGCAGTAGCTTCTCTCAATAATAAATCAAATAGTACCCATGGAAGCCATTAATGTAAGACAAACCTATACTTCCTCAGGAGTCTCACGGATACAATTAATAAAAACCAAAGAAAATCCTCTTTTTATTCTTCTAGCATTCTTCAATAGTATACTTCCAAAATTAGTATTTCATTGTATTCTTTTTTTTATTGATACAATTACAAATGATTCTATGTATTTGTTATTTTGAACATTTAAGGGAGTAAATTTTATCTTTATTTCAGATGGACAATAGTGGATTGTTAAATAGTTCATCAACTAGTTCATTCACTAGTAGCAGTAATAATAGTCTCAGCAGTGCCATTAGTCAGGAACTTCAACGACGTTCACAGGTTTGTAAAAAATATATCTGTACCAAAGAGGTAAAGAGTGTTAACTCCAATTTTGACAAAATTGAGTGAAAAATACCTTTAAAATCAGAAAGAAATGCTTTAATGCTTCAATTTTGTAATTGATGTACAAGATTTTTTTTAAAAATTGTTATTGAATGTGTTTTACTGATAGTCAAGTAAATTTTGCTTGATTATTTTTTGAATTTGGTGTTTTATTCATCTGTTACTAAACAGTAGGCTATTGGCACATTTTGAAATTTTTTCAAATGTGTATAAAAATCTGCTTCTTTATAAAGTACACTAGTTAAGTACAATAGGTAAGTACAATGGGTAAGTGCACTAGGTATATCACTTAAGCTTTTTTTCAACCTATTGTGCTTTGGAGTTAACACTGATGTAAAACGTTAAAAAGTGACAAAACCCAGAAAGCTGTTAAGGTTTTAAGTCCTGTTTGGGTGCGAAGGATTATAGAAGTTGACAAAGTTATGAAATAATAAATGTAGACAAGAAGCATTTTCTGTAGAAACTGGGTGTAAATTTCAAGTTTTTAACACCTACTGAAATTTTGTTACAATAATGAAAAGATACTATTGCTACTTATTGGCTCTTCTGAAAAAACAACAAAATGAACAAAAACTTTTACTTCTCAGGTACAATTATGTTTTATAATTTTCCCCTCAACTTCTAATACTGATAAAATAATAATAATAATAAATTGAGAAAATAAATACTCTGTTGTTATTAAATCTATCATTACAAATTTGTTTGATGATTTCACAGAATCAAATATCAGAAGAAGTAAACTGATAAAATATGATTTTAACATTGAAACTATAAACTATATTTGTAGTTTATTAAATATAGACTATATTGTCTTTATTAAATTTAGACTATTTGTCTATATTAAATATAGACTATTTGTCTATATTAAATATAGACTTAATATTTCCTGTTTGATTATCTCTACATTAAAAAATTTATAAAAGGCCTTCTTTGTGGCCCAGTGGTTACAGAATTAGACTGCACTGCACACTGCAAAGCAGAAAGTCCTGGGTATGATTCGTGCCTAGGATCTGTAAATTATTACAAGATAAAGCCCACCGATTTAAAATAAATTTAAAAAGTTATAAACCATTTATTCATAGTTTAAAAAAAACCATAAATACTAATTATAGTGGGTTTTTAATTTTAAAAATATTTAAAATGTAAATGTACCTATCAGAAATGTTAGTGCTTTTAATTTAATTCTGTATTCAGTAAATTCTGTTTTGTTTGTTTTCTTATTTAAAAGTCACCTCAACTTTCTAATCGTTAGTGACTATTACATGTTGTAGAACATTTATTATACTTGAGTAGAAAAATGTAGATGCTAGCAATGAATCAAAGACAGGACCCACTGCTTTGCACCTAGAGTCTAGCACTCCACAACTGTACCACAGCAGTAATCTTCATAAGATCTTTATAATGCGGTTTATAGATAAGCACCAGATTCGCTCAGTTAGTAGTGTATTTGCTGAGACCAAGGTCCCGATTTGATTCTTCCTATAGAATCTGGAAAACTTTCACCATTTGTTTCTTGTTAAAAATAATAATAAATAATCATTGGTATTTAACTACACTTGATATTGACCGAAGAGTTGAATCAATTAAAAAAAAATTATAAGTGCTTATCTTTCTGTAATCAAACAAAAATTGGCATGAAGCTCAAACTCTGTAATTGGTTATTTTTCAAACTGTTTTACAGTCAGTACTTAGCTTTCATTTTGTTATCAAGAACTTGTTTTATTTTAAACAATTACACTGACCATTGACATTGACCACTGAATTACAATGGATTTTCTTGGTTTAGCCTAAATAGACTATAACTTTTACAGGGCATCCAATGTTGTCTGTTCATGTATGATGGTCAACTTTTCATTAAAAAAAGTTGGTTGGCTGAATGGTGTCACGTAATAATTATGTCAGCTTCACATGCATTTTTAATTTGATCTTTACCTTATTGCCTTTACAATTACCAAATTTTCTTTAATTTATGTAAAAATAATACCTTATGTTTTTAAATATGTTATAGAGAAGAGCTAGTGAGGCAAGTGAATTAGGAAGATGCGAAAAATCTGGACCAGGTCGAAATTTGGAACTTGTTAGGTCTGGTTTGGATAAAGAGAAAGTTCAACAGCATGAACAGTTAATGGAAGAATTCAAACTTGCCCACAAACGAATGTTCTCTAATGGTTCATCACCTACTGCCCCTGCAACATCTAATTCTACGACTACTGATTCCTCTTCTTTAGTACAGGTATTTAATATTTTAATGAATGCTATGCGCATGTACGTAAAGCATGCATGTTTGTGCCTGTGTATTGTTATCATGAAGTTATTTGCCTTTAAGCAGGTCATTTGCACCATGTTTGTCTCAAACTTGTTCTGTTTTCTGCCAGCATCTTAATTTCTTGATAGCTCATACTCCTTTTAATCTATAACCTTTATTCTTCAATGCCCTCATTTATTTTACCTTCTACTGGACCATCTAACATGGTTTTAATTAAAATTTTTCATCTCATTCTAGCCAATTAGCTTTCCTTCTTTGAATGTTAGCTATCAAATTTCCACTTTTCATAATTCTTCACTCTGTCAATCTCTAATTGCCTCCATACCCATGTTTCTAAAGCCTTTAGCCTTTATCTGTCTTTTTTTAACCTCCATGTTTACTAAATATTTTTACATTGTTATTACGCTAATATGTTACTATTACATTATTATTAGACACTCAAATTTTCCTTCTTTTGAGTAATGTTCTTTAATTTATTGTTTCCGACTCCCTTGATTTGAAACTACTTTGATTTTTTAAAAATTCATTTCCATGCCATTATTCTGTCATCATGATTTCTAATTTTGGTGATATGAACAGAATATCTTGTGATTTACCTCCCAACACCACCATATCATCTGCAAATTGTGTACAATTAAGTTTTCCTCCTAAATGCTAATTACTTCTTTCTCTTCTACTCCTAGCTTGCTGCTCTTTCAAGATCTGACCAATTAGTTTCAAAATCTTTTAATTTCATAGCTGCACTCTGCTTCAGGTACATTTCCTTAAGTAACATGTACCAATGTCTGTCAACAAGTGAGTGACCATTGCTTAACTGTATTATCGTCATATCCCTCTTTCAAATTTCCTCGGGTCAGTGTTAGCACAACTTCTCTCCACCTCTCTATCACAACTTCTTCTCAATTCATTCATAACTTAACTAGTTCACTTCTCTCTTGTTCTACCATTTGGTTCTTCTCCCTCCATCTCCAAGTAAAACATTCTTTTAGACAGTCTGTCTTCCTTCTTTGTAAGACAAAACCATCATAGCTTTGTCTGCCCAACTCTCATTACCTGGCTGGTCATCTCCAGTTGTTCCCTAATTGCATAATTTCTCACTTGATATCTTCTTGTCTTTCCTACCATACTTCTCTTGTTCATTTTTGCCACTTGTATTCTGTGCTACATCTTCCTACCAGTTTTACCCTTCCATGTTTCCACTGCAAAAGACATTATTGGCATAAAATATGCATTGCACATAATTTTCTTATAATACATAGAAACTTCTTGATCCTTAATCACTTTTTAATAATGCTTTATATGCTGTATAAATCTATAAAATAGCAACAAACAAGTATTTAATATTTAATTGTGGCCAGCTTTGTTTTTATAGCAAATGACTGGTACACAAATAACTCAAAAAAAAAAAACTAAAAAATTATGGGATATTGTGCCAAATGGAGGCTGTTAACCATGCACTCGTCTACCTATTGAATTTACAAGGATCTCATCATAAACATGTAATGACAATCAATCATGTGCATATAATGTATTGTTCCAATTTTTCATATCAAATATTTTGATAGTAATGAAACAAGTATTTAATGCTTGTGTTATCATCCACTCATGTTTTACTAACTATTGATTCATTCGTACACATACATCATTTTCTTAAAATTTTCTTTTTTCTTAATTTTATTTGGAAAAGCCATTTTTATTGACAATGTAAAGCTTTGGAAATGTGTGCTAATTCTAATCTGTGGTTCTTAACTCATTAAAACGTAAAATGTTTTTGTTTACTCTGATTTTATGTATCTTTTTATCTAATTGTTTTACAGTTCAAATAACATAAACTTAATTGGTACTTAAGATTAAAGTATTTTAGCATTTCTATTTATCTGGATTACAGTTCAGGAAGAGTTGTTACAACATTGTATATTTTGTATTTACTGGTACATTAGAACACTGTGTTTTTATATATTATGTACAGGGTCATCCTAAAAGAATATGGGCTGGCCGCATTGGCGTAGTTGGTAACGTGCTCGCCTCTCATCATGCGATCTTGGGTTCAAATCCCATTCAGGCACAGCATATTTTCATACGTTACAAAAATCATTTTATCCTTCACTGTTTGCATTAGCAGTAATTGCAGAACAGTGGGACATTAAACCAAAAAAAAAAAAATAAAAGAATATGGGGTTTAGAACACTGATTAAATAAAAACAGAAATACTTATGGTTGATGTTGCTTATTTATCAAATATGTCATCTCAAACAGTTTTTTTACATAACTAATAAATTTCAATTTGTGCACCATTGGTCGGTCTGTTAATGTCCAATTGATACTCAGTTCCTGACCAAATGTTAGTTAACATTATCTTCTGTTACGGTTGTCAATGCTTCATTAATTCTTTTCTTTAAGCCAGTGGTTCTCAAAATTTGTAGACCCGCGGCTCCTTTGATCTACAGATCATTTCCAGCGGCACCCTTATTAACTGACCAATCATAGTACAGTACTAATTTACATTGTCATCACATACATTACACAGGTGATTCCATTCCCAGAGAAGGAGATAAGAAAGTAAAACATTTAAAAGGAAATGATTGTGTATGCTGAGATATTGCACCCCTGATAATGTTTGGCCTGCAGTGCACTCTTTAAGAACCACTGCTTTAACTGATTTAGGTCATAAATATTTTTTTTTTTAATAAACAATGTTTTTGATGTACCTCCACAAGAAAAAATTGCAAGGTGTCAGGTCTGGGCTTCTTGGAGGCCAAGGCCAAGGCCTTGTTGGCCTATCCTTTGATTTGGAAATTTTTCATTCAAAGCCTGGATGACAAATACATTAAAACGTAGGGGTGGGCCATCTTGTTGGAAATGAATTTGTTGTATGTTTTTTGAGTTAAACATAAAACACAAAGCATATCAAAGTTTTCCTACTGTCTTGGTCTGTATTACTGCAACCCCACCATTCTTTTATGATGACCCAGTATGACTAATATATTTGAAATATATATTTCTAAACCCCCAGAATATGGTAACAGTAGACACTTACCAATGTTTATAGCACTTTGTTTAAGCACGTTATATTGTACAAATCTTCAGTAATGTAGGTACCTATTTAAAATTTTTTTTACAATAAAAATTTAAAACTTCCTACTCCTACTATGGCAGATACGGAACAGATGATTCTTATATTTGAGACAGTCTTGCCAACTTAATCCATTGGTTATCGTATTCAACTTGTGTGTTCATTAATTTTTCTCTATTACCATATTTATAAATATAATATTTTCTCCAAAATTTCAATTTTATTTTGTCTGTCCTTTATTTCCAATATTTCTAGATTATTTTTAATATTTGACATAATATTTTATATCTGATATATTATTTATACTATGTTTTGTATCTGTACTTTGACAAATTGTATGTATAAGTACAATATTCTAATTTGTAACAAAACAATTATACGATCGATTATATGAATATCATTTTTCATTAAACTACTGATATCTTGAGAATAGTGGAATCAATTTTCAGAAATAGAAAAGAACAAAAGTTGGAAATTTTCTCAAAATTTGCTAGTAGCCAAAAAATTATTAGTTATTGAAGAATAAATGAAGTTCTTATTCCTGAGAACAGGAGAATGTCGCTATAAGAAGTATAGACTCTTATCAATTATAATTTAGGATTGTGGAAAATCACAAACCCTTGATAATGCATTACTCTGCTTACTCTGCCTATGATAATGCTTTACTCTGACTATGCATTTTTTGTAAAATAAAGATACCGGTACTCTAAGTTGTTTTATTTTATAAAATGATATGAGACATGAAAAAGTAATTAAATTACTATTTATGATTTTAAATAATAATTAAACATTAAGGAATACATAGTCAAACCAGAAATTCGGTATTAAGTAAGAGTACAATCATGATAACTAAATATTTTTATAATTTAAGTGCTACAAGGGTGTACTGTCATAAATAATGTAATGCCCCTGATGTTCGCTAATAACCGAGTTGTATGTGTAACATAAAAGATCTGAATCTATCGATTTGTTGTTCATGTGCCTTCATTATTTCAATAAATTAATGAATTTATTTAGTTTATATTTTTTACTCTTGTTCACATTATCTGCTTCAGAATAATGAAAGATAAATACAGTAGTATTAGTAAAGTTACTGTCTAAACATTTGAAGTATAGATTAATGCAAATTTATTCAAATATAATTCTGGTTTGTTTTGTCAGAAGTGAAGTAAAATAGGTCAAACTATATTACATTAATTGTTGTGTCTTTTCCTAACATTAATTTGTATTTTTTTAAATACTGTAGAATAAAATATTAAAATAAATTTCTATACTCTCTTTGAGAGTCTCCTGGATTCAAGTAACAATCAATAATTAAAAGTCACCTAAAGGTGTATGAAATCCGTTACTTCTAGAGGAAATATATTTTTTAGTAATTTTTTGTTTTTTAAATTTTTTGATAAAGGAAAAAAGAAGCAAGTATCTATTATAGGCTTACAATTAGCATCATGAGTTGAATAATTAGGATAATTTTTAATTGCTTGTAACGAGTATGATGGTTAATTTTATTACAGTATTGCATTTACTACACAAATGTATACTTAAAGAAGCTTTCATTTTAATGTTAAAAATATTTATTTGGGTTGTTGTTTAGGTCAACAGCCAAAAGGCTGGTTTGAACCTGTAGAGGTTTTACTAAGTAAAACAAGGAGTGAGGTGGTTTACCATTGCCTTCCTCACTGAGTGGAAAAGTACGCTTATCAGCATGCCGGGCCCTCTGAAAAGCACATATTTTCCACTCTGCAAATGACACCTTCACTTTATTCACCACAGGGTCTGGCTGTATAATGAAATTCATTTACTTTCAGAGGAGATAACTCTGATTAGTGTCTTTTACACCTCTACCTCTTCTGTTCTTAAATGATTCAGTCATTTAATTGGCTGACCATGTGATAAGAAACAGAACTATTTATTTTAGCCCTGCAACGAACAGAGTGAGTGTAAATAATTTGACACTCCACCTGTCCCCGTAATGGGCAGTTATTTGGGTATAAATTAGTAAAAAATATTTTAAAAAATTATACTGTAAAATAAACTATCATTTTAAGTAGTAAAATAACAGCTTGGTTTTAAATTACATTATGTGAATTTTGAGACTACTTGTGAATAAAAATGAAAGAAAGTAAGTAGCCTCCTTTGTCTGCTGTGAGATATGTACTCGTACATTACATCAGTGTACCACTATCCTCCTACTGTTTATAATTGTGTAATAATATATTTCCCATACACAAATCTACTGTAATTGTTTACTAAAAAAAACAAGAAAGATATTTGGTAACAAAACATTAAAAATATAATTGAATAAATATTGTACAATTAAATTTAAAAATATTTATCTTCTTTTAAATAAATAAAATCTAAACATTTGTCTCCTATTAGTTTATTTTATACTCATCAAGCTGCATCAAAAACTTTGTCTCTAGTGACTACAATGGGTTACAGAATTATGAAATTGAATATTAAACTCTTTTTTTACAATTAAAGTCTTTTTTTAGTTAATTTATTTAAAGTTGCATCAACTGCTTGGTTATTAGTGACTATGGTGGATTATAAATCTAGAACAGTTGGTTTTGACTTGTGAAAATTTCCAGACCCTAGCCAGATATCAAACCCGGAACTTCCATGTTGTAGGCTAGAACCCTAATTAATAAGGCATACAGTTAAATTCTTATTATGTGATAAGAAACAGAACTATTTATTTTAGCCCTGCAACGAACAGAGTGAGTGTAAATAATTTGACACTCCACCTGTCCCCGTAATGGGCAGTTATTTGGGTATAAATTAGTAAAAAATATTTTACTATTATAAATAAATAAGATTATTATTTACAATGTTTATAGCATCAGTAGGCTATCCTAGAATTCTTCTAGTTAAATTTTAGAATACTGCATATTTTTTTTGTAACTTTATGTACTTAACTGGCCCTTAAATAATAACTTCACATTTTTATACTCTTGTATTAAACTAATCAAGTTAAGTTAAGTTAAATATTTTTAAAGTGCTACTTTAACTGTCACATTATAGTACTCTTTTATTGTTGAACATGTAACATTTACATGTACTACACCAAATTATTTCTTGTTAAATTATTGGTCTGCCCATAACAGACAGGTGTAGTGTCAAATTATTTACACTCAATCTGTTCATTGCAGGGCTAAAATAAATAGTTCTGTTTCTTATCACATGGTCAGCCAATTAAATGACTGAATAATTTAAGAACAGAAGAGGTAGAGGTGTAAAAGACACTAATCAGAGTTATCTCCTCTGAAAGTAATGAATTTCATTATACAGCCAGACCCTGTGGTGAAGGAAGTGAAAGTGTCATTTGCAGAGTGGAAAATATGTGCTTTTCAGAGGGCCCGGCATGCTGATAAGCGTACTTTTCCACTCAGTGAGGAAGGCAATGGTAAACCACCTCACTCCTTGTTTTACTTAGTAAAACCTCTACAGGTTCAAACCAGCCTTTTGGCTGATGACCTAAACAACAACAACAAATTATTGGAAACAGCAAGAAAATTGTAAGAATTATTTAATTTTCTGTTCCACATTTGACTGGCTTCTTGTTGGTGTAGTGATTGACATGACTGGCTTCTATGCTGGGGGTCCCAGGTTTGATTCCTGATTCTACTAGGTTCTAGTAATATTTTTATCACTGATTTTCATCTAACAACCTTTACCATCCATTTGCCTTAATGGGCATAACAGAACTTTGTAAAACAAAAGAAATAAGTTATTCCACATTGAGAAGGGAGTTAAAAAAAATTTCATCATAAATAGGGCTTACACATTATATAAATTAAATAATAATAAAACAATAATTTTATAATATTAAATATTTTCTTAACCCTAATTGGGAACCAAACCTGGTACTGTTCTTGAGCTTTTGTGGTTACTAAGTTGAGCATTAGATTGGTCAGATAAATTATATTATATTTACCTAATTTGGTTGCCTTTCTTACGACATTTCATTTTTAATGCATGATTTCTTGCAAATTTTTGTTATGCAATGAAGATATATGTACGTATACTTAGTGACATAAACTTAATTTTATAGTTAATAAAACGTATCATTATAGTATTTTATTGATTGTGGTAGTATTTCATTATAAATCTAATTCAGATTTTATCTGTTTTCAAGAAATTATTGTTACTGTAAATTATGTAACTGAAGTTTACAACTGTTATCTTTTTGGTCTAGTATTTTACAGTTTAAATTTTTTTGGTATAGTAATTATGGACATTTTATAATTCTTATAGTTCCAATAAAAACTCATGAGAGCTAGATTTGTACCATCAATAAATTTACTAATTATATGTTTACCTTATCAGGTAACAAAATAATAAAGTCATTGCATTTATTTAAATTAAAATAAATAATTAAACATTACTTACGCTAATTACAAATTAATTTATAATATCAAATAAAGTTAGACATTTATGTTGAGCCTTGAACCATCTTTTCAATTAAATTAAAGCATTGCAGCTGTTTCTGTGATATAGGTTTCTTAAATCTAAAATAATTTATTTATTTTTAATTTCTGATTTAAATGGACTCATTTAAATTTATTTTTGAATGATGAAGGACATTTTTTAATCCCTAATGTGTGTATGTTGCAATCTGTTTAATTCAGAACAATAGCTAACCCCATGATGTGATGAGATGAGGATGATGTATGACGTGTAAATGAGGTGTAATCTTGTACAGATCAAGGTTGATCATACCTGAGAGAGTATGGTTAATTAAACCCAACCATCTAAATACACTGGTAACCACTGTCTAGTATTTAAATCCGTTTAAAAGTAACTACCTCTACTCGGATTTGAACCAGGAACTTTTGCCTTCGAAAGTCAGCTGTTCAGCTACTACTTTAAACCTAGACCAACCCGGTCAGTCAAAGGGACTATTTAAAACATTTTTTTTTATTTTTAAAATTTGGATTACGGGAGTATGTGCTTTGGAAATAATTTTTTTATAGTTTTAATGAAATTTCAAATTAAAGAGTTGGTTAATAAATATGTAACTTTGTAGTGATTTTATCAATATCTCATCATTATTTTCTTGACTATTAGTGTGCAATTAGGTTACTCTGATACAATTTTCATGTGTTACTCAATGTTGGTACTGTAAATCTTCAATGGTGTAACTTACTGTAACAAAACTTTAGCCATATATAATTATATTTATTTAGATAAGAAAAGTGTGGCTTGTGTATTGTACACACAATATAATATTTATATTTTTTATTCCATTCTGGAAAAATGTAGTAAAATGGGAATTTGCTTGTGTCATTGAAATGGGTGGGAACTCTTCATTTTGTAATAATTTTTTTTTAGATTTTTTTCTGACTATTGCAACTATTCAGGTAAAGTTTATAGTGTCTTTAAACAATTTGAAAAGAGAAGGCCTTGAATGTTTTAAGAGATAATAAGTTGAGTGTTGCATCGAGAATTTTAGGGAAAATACATGTTAAAAAACTGCAGGAGGCAGTATTTTGGTTCATGGGTTGAGTCTGGAGAATCGAACAAGAGTCCCGTGGAATGTGTCAGGTATGAAATTTGAATTTTCTGTTTGGAGGAAGGGGGTCCAAGCGCCCCAGCCCCCTGGCTAAATACCTGATGTAGGTCAGGAACTTAAGAATTCTGACTGGGAAATAAGAAAAAAATTCAGATTTTAACACATAAATCGTATAGACAAACTCAATTGGTGTCTAACTCATGGTAGCCTATGTAATATGAATGTTATACAGTTTGAAATGTGTGCTATCTGATGGCTATTAAATTATTTTTCTAACAAATTTTTTTTTAAATTTAAAAGAATGTTGTGACGTTATAAATTGTGCTGTTTTTGTCAAGTCTATTTATTATTTGTTTGTTTTTAAAAAATTACTTATTTAAAACATTTATGTAAAAATTTTCAGAATTCGTAATGATATTGTAACCAAATTTTGAGGGTTTGTTTAACATGTAAAATTCTAGTTTCTTATACCGTGAAATTGAAATATATATATTTTTCGTTTTAACAAAATTTGTTTTGATATTTTCTGCACATTCTAGACACTTGAAAATATTTTTTTGAAAAGTGATTTCATTCCAATTAATAAATGCTTATGTAATGAATTAAAAAAGTACTGATGTACAAAAGAAAATCAAAACTTTCAAGGACTTATAATCAAATTAAAGTCCTATTTTTTACAGTTAACTGACTGGGTTGCTCTAGCGGTAAAAAACAAGTTAACTGCTTGATAGGTGATGTACGGAGATGAAGGTTCCTGGTTCAAATCCTAGTAAAGGTAGTTTACTTTTATACGGATTTGAATACTAGATAGTGGTTACCGTTGTACTTTGATGGTTGGGTTCAATTAACTATACTCTCCCAGGAATGGTCGGCCTGGGTCTGTACAAGACTACATCTCATTTACACATCATACATATCATTCTCATCTCATTGGGTCATGGGGTTGCTTATTGTTCTAAATTGAACATATTGCAATGTATATAAATCAGGAATAACAAAAAATTAAGTTATTTTAGAGTTGCGTTCTAAGGGTATTTTTCAAATTTACAAATTTCTAAGTCGTTCATTGCTACACTTAGTATAATTAATATAAAAAATGCGCTTTGTAAAAGTAAAATTAAATTTTGTTTTAAAACGGTTACGTTCTCATAGTTAACTCATTTAGAGCTAAATTTAACTACATATTGTCTATTTGATGATTCCTTACTTTTCTAGAAGATGGTTCTTAAAATACAAATTTTTTAAAAGACAAAACATAGGCTTATCGGTAATATGAATGTTTATTTTATAATGTAATTTTTTTGTAGACGATAATAAATTTGAACTGTTAAACTTATCTACTAAAGTTACTTTTGATTTTTCTCGGTAAAGTAATAAAACGTATAGTTTTATTCTGTTTGTAATAATAAAACAATTTAATTAAACCTGCTTACTTAATAAGTTATCAAAAAGGCACGTCTAAACATAACTATTAATTATCAGTTGACAAGATTTCTTATCTACCTTTACTTGAGTCTACCTTTTGTATTCCCAGGTGATCTCATAACTATAACTCCCCCACTATTTTTATTATTTTCTTTCCTATTATATTTTTACATCTATTCCCCCTCTTCTTATACATTCCCCTCTTTCTTTATTTCTCTCTTACTTCCCCTCTACTAGGTTCATTATTGAAGCCATATTACATACAATATTTCTGTCTCACTTTCTTTGCAGTTATGAGTGGGAAACCATTGTTTGTTATTCGTACATACTATGTAAGTTTATTATTTATTAATAATTTTATAATTTTAAAATGTTGATAGATGGATTACATAATAAAACAGTTTTATAAATAATTTTTTTAAGATTTGTATAAATTCATTAATATGCTTATTATGCAATATCAACATTATTTGTAGAATTAATTAAATCACATCTAAAAATATAATATGAATGTTAAATGTTGATATGGATAGTTTGATTAGGTAATACTTTACTAATAATCCTTATCATTATTACTTGTTTTCGAACCTTTGCAATAAAAACAAAATTTTCTTGTTACATACGTGTTACAGCATATTTACCCAAACTGTTATTAGTTCTTATCAACTCTAATTTATGCGTATGTACACACAACATGCGGTTTAAACATAATTTAGTTTTTAATACATGTTGTACATTACTTAGTAGGTGTTGTTTTTAAAATTATTAATAGAAAAATGTAAACTCATTATTACTTTTCATAAACATAGCAAACATATTGCATATCTACGCAAATAAAAATTTGAGTCTATTTTCTATTATTAAAATTTGTTTTAATAATTTAGTAACTTGGTGAAGTGGTCTGTGTAACTGGCCTCTATACCAGAGTTCAATTCTTGGTCAGGCCTGGAAGTTTTTCATTGTGCATTTTCATTTACTATGCTTCACAATTTATATTAGCCTTAACGTACATAACATTCGGACGTAAAAGAATAATCAAATAAATAATGTAGTGGTATAATAGGAAACAGTATAGGATTAAATTAATTTATTGTCCAGATTAAAAATAAGGAATCCAAGAGAGATTCCAACAACGAGTCCAAAATGTTCTATCCCAAAACATAGTTTTATTTAGGGAATCCAAGGAATCTAAAAGATTGTGACTGTAAAGACGGGAGGATGGGGTGTACAATGAGGGAAGGGTAAAACTCTTTAGAATCTCAGTAAAAAAAGTAATGGTTAAAAATACATTATTATTCTAAAAAGGAAGATATTAAAACTTTTTTAATGTAGTAAATAAGGAGACAATTAACGAATAACTATTTTGTTTTTCAATCAAATCTTTTTGATGTAAGCTATTTTACACTTACAGGATATTTAAACAGAAAAAAACCAATGAGTAATACACAGCTATTGGCTAATCTCATAAAATGTAAACAATTTATTCATTTCTTTAAAATTTAATATCCTTTACAAACTTCAGCCGTATGTAGCAGTTCGGATGATGAGAATGATTGACAAACTATCCTGATATTAGGGCTTAGGGCCTCATAGCTGAAAAATTCATTCTCTAAATATCGTTTTATATTATTTATATTGTATACATATATAAAAAAATTTCTAATAACTATTTCTTTATATCAGTGATTTGGAATGTAATAAGAAGATTATTTTTAAAGTTATCAGTCACAAATTTAGTGAATTAATTTATTAAGACCCTATTACTTTCTTCAACAAATTTTAGAAGGATATATTTCCTAAAATTACTAATTCACTTAAAATGTTATTATTACGTGCCATTATAAAGCCTGAGCAAAATTTTTTTGAGATTCCTTTGCACAAAAATATAAAATTTTATTAGATTTTAAATGGAGGCTAGTGGCTCAAATTTGTTCTGCAAGTAGAAGATCATTTCATTGTCATCACATCCAAACTCCAGTCGTCTCAGTATGTTCATCAAGTGCTTACCCTCTTGTGTCATCTGCTTTAGTTCAGTTTTTACACCTAGTATTTTCTCTCTTCAGTCCTCATCTTTCCACCTTTGGCCTTACTGAATGTAGCCATTGTTCCTTGGCCTTCCTTTTGGTCACTTTTCTTCTAGTTTTCCAAGAAAGTATACTTTCTATTCTAGCATTGTCCATTTTCATCATGCTTTACACACCCCTGAAAATTTCCCTTTAAAATTTTGCTGTTTCTTTTCTGTTAAATAAAAGAAAATCTAATTTTGCCAAATTAGGTTTCATTCTCAAGTTCGTCCAAATGGTGTTCATCCAAACTGTTCCACCAGTCTGGAACTAGAGCAGTCAAGTTCACTCAAGTATCTTGTGACCTATGTCAAGAAATGGTTAGAATAATATTAAAATGTTTACAGTATATAATGTTAAAATATTTAAATAAAATTTAGCATTGGCTGCCTCGATGGTGCAGTAGTTAGAGCACTAAGTGACAAATGACTACAAAATGGAAGGTTCCTGAATTCAATTCCTGAATAGGGTCTGAAAATTTTTAACCCATTAAAACCCAAAGACACTACCTCACTGCAGTCAATATGATTTTTTTGTAAACTCCATGTAAGAGACTCAAAATAGGAAGTAAAGCACATGTTAAGACATTGCACTTAATCTACATAGTCCCTTCTTAACTTTATTTTCTGGTAGTCTTTATCAATATTTTTCTTCGACAGTCTTCTTTTCATTGTAACATGGGTAATATGTGTTAACTATCTTTGAGCTCACTACCTTGTACTGCAATTGTGTAGTAAACATTGAGCAAAACATCTACTGAAACTTTTGTATAATTTTTTTTATCCCTAATATGTGTAAATTGTAATCTGTTCAATTCAGAACAGTAAGCAGCACCATGATCCAATGAGATGAGAATGATGTGTATGATGTGTAAATGAGTTGTAGTCTTGTACAGCCCCAGGCTGACCATTCCTGAAAGAGTATGGTTAATTGAACCCCAACCACCAAAGTACACCAGTAATCACTGCCTAGTATTCAAATCTGTATAAAAGTAACTACCTATACTAGGATTTGAACCAGGAACAGTTGTCTCCAAAAGTCAGCTGTTTAACAGCTGTCACGGCGACAACTTTACCTTTAGACCAACCAGTGGGTTCTGAATAAATAAATTATATTTTTTTAGTATAACAAGTTATATGTTGTATTGATTGATTAAGTGTTCACCACAACAACAAATTTATTATGGTTTTTACCTTTTATGAAGGGCAGAAAATCTGTTCATCATTGGGTACTTCCATATGTTCTTTTTTGAATAAAATTATAATTTCTTGGTATTTAAGATAGACTACAAAATCGTATCTACATCAGCTAGTGTGCACGCGTAAGGTAGGAAGAATTATCTTGCTATTTTTAATCATGTTTATTATTATCTCGGTAAACAATTTCTTATGGAATAAGTTATTGTCATTATTGTAATAAAACTGTATTAATAGTATTAACAATAAAACAATAAACATGGCACAATAAAAACAATAGGGTATCTTTAATCTAAGATTAAAGTATTATATAGTATCAGTAATCTTAATACTGTATACAAGCAGTGTGTTTTAATAACAGTCTTTTTATACTGTGATTTGTCTGTTGTATGTACCCATGTATTTTATTAGCATGTTTAAGAATTAATGTATCATATATCATAATGTTTAACCTTCAAATACGATACTTATGTCATGCACAAGTTAATTTATGACTCATTTAGTTTATAACTGCATCACAATTATTTTGTAATTTAATCTTAAACTGACATTATAGAAACTCTTCTTTATTGAAGTGTCTCTTATTGACACCAAAATATTGTTTTAATAATATCAAATTGTTATTGCTGTGTATATTACTGTTAAATTTTTGTTTTAGTTATTTAATTACTTTTTCTTGTTAAACTGCAGTTTTCGTATATAAAAAAACCTTGAAGTATTGTTATATAATTATAAATTATTATAGTAATATTACCTTATCTTAAAGAAAATGTAGCCTAATGATTTATATATTTTTCATTAAGTTGTAATTTCTTTTATACTAAATATTTTTCATTAAAACCGTTGTAAGCCTTTTTTAATATATTTTTTTATAGTTTTCATTCAGGCTAATAACTATGCTGTGTTTACTTTATAAAAGGATAGTAAATAACATTTAAAACATTAAATTTAAAATTTCCTTGTACTGACTTACAAGTTTATATTTTCTAATAAAGATTTTATGTAAATCTAGTGAACCAAGACAACTACCCAAGGTCATTAGTAATTGTAAATTTTAACATTATATCATTGAATGAAACATTACAAATTTTTTGAGGCTCTAATGCTGCTACTGAACCACTGAGACAGTCTGTTTATTTTTTTTTTAAACTAAATGTTTCAGTCGTATTAAATATTGCCTCTTAAGTAATTTTTTATGTTTAAGTCAAAAACGTATCCTGTAAACTGTTTTCTACAAAGGTTTAGACATTTTTTATTTCATGTATTGTTTTTAAAAACTGTGACTACTAATGAAATACGCAGTAAAACTGTACAACTTAAAAATCTTTACAGAAGAACATGCCCTCCCAATAGTTCTAAATGAAAATATTTATTTTAGAGTAATTACTTATTTTGCATGTTTATTGTTGATTTTAATTTCTACTTAAATTAAATTTGAAATGGATGATTTAAGAATTATAATATCCTTACTCCAAGATTTGGACACCTGTGGTGTTGTGGTCAGTGCAACTGGTTTCTGTGCCAGGGTCCTGGTTTGATTTCCGGTCAGATCTGGCGTCTTTCCATCTGTATAAATCGCCATATCATTACCTATGCACAAGCTAAGGCTTACATAGGCATCATCGCTCAATAAAACAAGAGCATTGTTTCAGTCTTTATTGTGGATTCGCTAGCATCTGGTTGGAATTTAGGTCCTGAATCAGCAAATTTTTGTTTGAATTAAATTTGTCTTTAAATTACCGTTAAAATTTTAAGAAGGTTTTGTTGATATAAGGGACTTGGACGTTGTCGTGTTAAGTTCTGTTCAATACATAATGTAAAGCATCAATATTAACGTCAGTAGCTAGACTGCAAAATGAAGACTTCTGGTTTGATTCCCAGCTAAAGTCTGAAAATTTTAATTTACTGTAACCAATTGTTCTTGTTCAGTAAACCACTGTATAGTCAGTAATGTCAAACAACTAATCCAACTTAATAAATTGAAAAGTGCGTTCAAACTATTTCTTTGAAATGGCTAAATATTTCTTAAAACTTTCAGTACATTAATTTTTTTTAAGTTTAAAGTCTCATCTACAGCTTGGTAATTAGTGACTACTATACGTTTGTTACATTAGTGGTGGGTTTTACTGTTTTAAAATTTTCAGACCCTACACAGGAATCAAACCCGAGAAATTTTGCTTTATAGGTAGTGTGCTAGCCCTTACACCACCAAGATGGCCTAAATTAAATTTAAATAAATTTAACTTGTTTTGTTTTCAAAATCTGCCTTTTAGTTAAAAATTGAGTTTGATCATTAAATCAGGTAGCTACTTTTTTTTATTCATTCCGCCCTACTAAGGACCATGAAAAATAATTTAGTTGATGGTTTATTTTTCTAGTCAATATTCTTTCATTTACTGGCTGTGTGATCTTTTATGTTCATCACTCCAGTTATCTTTCAGTGTTCAATTTTATTATTATGAAGGTCTCTAAACTCCTTCATTTTCTTCCTCAATAAATCACTATTTTTCATATTATCATGTATTAATTGTATCTCTTGAACATCAATTTCCAATTTCTTTATTTAATATGCATTAATATATTTCATTATTCAGCTTAGCTTGGCATTCTTCATAAAGTAATACTTTATCGAAAAAAAGAGAAAAGATGTTAAAAAATATAGATGTTAATAAATCAGTATTTGTTTCAGGAAAGAGAAGCATCTCAGCTAAATGAACAGCCAAAACAACAGCAGCTACCACAGCAACAGCCACAAAAGCTAAACCAATTCCAACCTCAGCTAAATTTGCCACTGAACAATCAACAAAAGCAAAGCCATTTTCAACCTCAACAGCCTCAACCTCAGCAGCAACAAAAACAGCCACCACAACAACTACAAAAGCAGCTGTCAAATGAACAAAATCACATAACTGTCAATAAACCTCAACCTTGTACTAAGTCTTTTCTGAAAGAACTACCTCCTCAACAGAGTGTACCACAAATTCATGAGAATGTTCGTCCACCAGTTAGAAACAGACAACCAAATGTACCACCTCCTCCTCCACCAGTAAGTACTATTTAAAATTGTATTTGTCACTATGTTTTGACCGGTAGTGATCAGTGCAACTGACTTCTATGCTAAGGGTCCTGGATTCGATTCCAAGTCTGGCACTTTTCTTCTATCACCCTTCATCATCTGTATTAGCATTATTGCACAACACAGTTAGATATAAACTCTCCCAAAAAACGTTTTAGTTGTTATTTACAAACTTATTTTAATTTTAAAAGTTGTAAAGACTTAATTATTATCAGATAACAGCTTAAGATCATTATGATTGAATTAAAAATGAATTTTGAAAAATATGTCGGTTATTTCAGTGTGTAGATATTAAGTACTATTAAATTACACTAAAACCCTTTTTATTCTTTTATTTGTCCTTTTTTATTTTTTTATTTGAGTTTTTCATAATTTTATTTTATTAATTTGTTCATTTTAGTCTTTAAAGTCTGAAATTTTAAAAATGTTACTGGTTTTTAAAGTTTTACTAGATGTTTCTATTCAAATTATTCATGTACACTCATACCCAAATTTAACATGATGCAGTTTTCCAACAGAAACAATTTTCTAAAGTAATAAATTATCATATTGCAAATACAAATACCATTATTGTATTTGTTAATACAGTCCGTTCAGCCAGTTGTCATAACAAAACATATTAACAGTTTGATTAAAAATCAAAATCATATTATTTTAAATGGCAAATGTCCAAGGGCTGAATTTGTTGTATTCATGTAAATGGAGATTCTGTGTCTTTAACTTCAGAGTTCTATAGAACTGATTTGTACAATTTTTACATGGTTGGGAACACTTTTGGGATTCTGCAAATATCCAAAAATTATAATGAAATTTTGCAAAGTACATAACAATATGATTGATTTAAAATATGAATGGTGTCACTATTCTGGTGGGATGTTGAAAGTTTTAGTTTGTTTTCACTGTCGTCATGGTGACAGGAATTCTTATTTAGGAGTATGTCTTATTTCATATACACTGGTGCAAAACACTGCAAAATAATTTGCATCGATCAGGTAGTACATTTAATTATTTTAAGCATTATAACAACAAATCTTTAATTTTTTGTGTATTTTGTTTCTACAGTTGCCCGTCATGGATCAAGTTGATTGTTCTTCAGCAGCAACGGTACGTTTGTCTAATATGACAATCAGCAAAAATGGAGTTGGTGCTGTGGTTTCAATAAACTCTCCACCATCTCCTCCAGCTTGTCCAACACCAGATTATGACACGATGAGTGTTGCATCTGAACAAGACATCAAACACCAACCACGTAATCAGTCCGTTCGGCCAGTAGTCATAACAAAACATATTAACGGTTTGATTAACAAATCAAAATCATCAATTATTGTAAATGGCAAATGTCCAAGTGCTGAATCTGTTGAAATGGAATCATTAGAATCATTCAAACTTACTAATCCATCTACAGTCAGACCAAAACCACCGCAGACTTACTTTGCTCAAAATACTAGAAAAAGTACTGCCAGTCGTTCTTCAGATTCAAGCTTAAAGTAAGTAAAAATCATTTATTTACTTACTTAGAATACTCATTCTACATAATAAATTATGTTTCATTTTTTATCTTGAAATATATATTTTTCTAACCACCAGAATACGGTAACATAAAACACTTACCAAATAAATTATGTATATATTCACGCAAGGATTTACAACCCCAGCTGTATCTTGCTTCCTAAGCACTACCTTTCTCTGTCTTGCCAATCCCATTGGAGAGCTGCCGCAAGGACACTGCCTCCTGGACCCCATCCAACCATGTCACTTCCGGCCTACCCCTCCTTCTTCTACCGGCTGGCATCTGCTCCCATACCCTCTTTGGCCACCTACCATCCTCCATCCTTTCCAAATGGCGAAACCATTTTAACTGCTTCCGAGAGTGGTATCCATGATATTTCCTTGAACGCCGATTCATCTCCTAATTTCAAAATTCGGAATTCAATCAATCTGCGACACACCACAGCTCCGCTTCCAGAAATCTATCTCCACCGCTTTTAGGCAATCCTTCTGTCTCTAAAATTACTACATCAAGTATTTAATGTAAACTTCAGGGAGTAGTCAAGTCAAATATCTAAAATTTACATTTTTTTATACAAGTACGTAATTAATTTAACTCCCATACTAATGCGCAAAAAATTTTAATTATTTTCATATAACCAGTATGCAAAAACAATTATCAGCTCATTATGTATGAGGAAAAAACAGTGAAATTGGTATTTAACAGAATTACTCATAACTTTGTGAGCACACACTGCTATTAATAGTATGCTTTTAGTATCAAATTGGCCAGAACATTATGCTCTATTTTTGGCAGTAAGTTTTTGCTGTATAAGTACTTTTCTAAAGTATTTATTATCAATTTTTTTAAAAACCCCAAATAATTTTGAGTCTACCATATTCGTATTATATATTTAAAAAACTTATTACCTTTTCTATCATTGAGTTAACACTATCAATAAAATAATTATGTAGAGTTAAAAGATAGAATCATGCAGATATCTTTAATAGAAAAAATGTTATATGGATTTATTGATCAAGAAACACAAAAAATAAAATTTAGGTAATTTAAAAAATAAAGAGAGAATGGACTACGGTTAAGCCTTCTCTGCTATTTTTTTTTTTTTTTTATTATTATTATTATTTAACGTCGTATCAACAACAAGGTCATTAGCAACGACGTTGGGGTGTAACTGTGTGTGATGAGGATGAAATGATTTTTTTTTTGTAACGTATGAAAATATGCCGTGCCTGAGTGGGATTCGAACCCAGGACCGCATGATGAGAGGCGAGCACGTTACCAACTGCGCCAATGCGGCCGGCTTTTGTTTATTTTATTTTTAAGTTTTTCAACCGGATCTATCTTTCCTGATAATTTCATATCCAAAATCTTTAATTTACTCAGTATTTTAGTTGAAATATACTAATTAAAGGGACTTTTATCCACAAAATGGAGCAGATATTTCTTACCATGAGCCTATGGGTAAATGACTTTTTCATTAACTTTAAGTTGTCTCACGTTGAAAGTAATTTGATGTTTTATTCAAAAAATTTTGAAGTATTAAAACCTGAAAATGACCACCTCCATGGCATAGTGACTAGCATGCTACCCTACAAAGTGAAAGGTTCTGGGTTTGATTCCTGGCTAGGGTCTGAAAATTTTAACATATTAAAACCCACTGTTACAGTACCAAAACCCACAGTAGTCACTAATGACCGAGCTGTCGATGCAACTTTAAATAAATTTTAAAAAACTTGAAAAAGAATAACATTTCAAAAATAATTTCATTCTTTTTTGACTTGACATCCCCTTAATATTTTTAAAGCATATCTCACTCTATTACATGAGAAACTTGGGTTTGGAAATATGATTTATAAGTAAATGAAGATTATGAATGCCATTTATTATTTAATACCATAGACAATTACTTTTGTTCTATTTATCAGTCATCTCTGGTTAAACAAATTAAAAGAAAACAGGTGTTATTTTTAACAAAAGTATGTTAATAGTTGTACTTGTCATGTCAGTGACATTTACCATACTTGTAATAATTACTTTAATTTTTTATATCTCTGTATGGATAGTGCTGTTAATAATATTGTACTAAGAAGACAAGATATTCTAATATCTATGATGCAGTTTAGTTTTTAAATATCACTATCTTCGCAATTTGTTTTTAATAAAAAATTAAATCTCTACAATGCATCCTAGAGCTTGAAATCAATTATATTTTATAAATATTTGACGTTTTTGTAATATTAGAGTTATATGAGACTGAAGGTGCTACATGTTCTGTCAGTTTTAATTTTATGAATGATAGTTTGTGTTCTCTGATAATGGTGGATCCACCGAAACTTATATGTAAGTAGATCATGAGGATCAAGGCACCTAAAAAACATCAGTGAAATTTTCAAATATTTATGCAGTTTAAAAAATATTTACACTATGTAAAACTTGGTTTTTTGTGCGAAAATTTTCTAGTTTTCAGTTTTTGTTATCAATGAACAATAACAGATTAATATGACAGATATAAAAAATTAAAGAACATTAATTTTTCTTATATAAGTTTTTAAAATTGAATTATGGTAGAGAGTTGAAAATCCAAATGTCCGAACGCTGAATTTTTGCCAGTTTCTCTAAACCAGCCAAATGCCTATATTGTCTTACCATATTGCTGTAAACTTGATTATTGTTCAAGATTTTAGAACAAAAATGAGAGTGATACAGAAGAGGACAACAACACTTTGGTCTAGCATATTCTGAAGCATTTGCTCTAGAGCCTGCCTTGTCATGGTTTTAAATACAGCCAGAAAGTTCCCAGACACACCTTCTTCTGAAAAGAATAAAAGATTTGGCTGAAGAAATGAGAACTTCCAAGTCGATTTGACCTAAAACTATTGTCTTTTTAAAGTCAATTCTAATTTATACAGTATGTGTTTATATTAAACACATTCTATAAAATTATTCTACTTTTTTGTTTACTTGCGATTTTCAGTTGCTACAGTATTAATATTTATCTTGTGACTCAGTGTATGTTTTATTAGTGAACAGCTCTCTTAAGTTTAATGACCTGTAAAGTGCAGTTTTATTTCAATAATACAGTATGTTAAGAAAATGTAAAGATACAGTTTAATTTTTACTTTCTTTTGTCCTATATGAATATATAGGGAAAGAAAGTATTGTTTTATGACAATTTTTCAAAATTGTGTTTTCTCTGGAAATACAAGTTTTCAGGCCTCCTGAATCCCCAAAAACATGTTTTTAGCGATTGTTCTGTAAGTGTGTGAACAAAATACCTCAAGAATGAAATATTGTATAAAGTTGAAATTTATACTTAAATTAGGTACCAGTAGCAGATCTGCCATGAATATTTTCATCAAAATTGATTCATCAGAAGTAGCAGTTTATTCTTGCAATTTTCCAATTTTTGCTCTAAAACAGCTCCTATGATTTGTTATAAAATCGCCTCATTTATTAAATATTTTATTCTTTACAAGATAGTGTAAGTGCCATGTCTGCTGAATTTCTTGGCGACATTGTGCTCTCATGGTAAAAAATTATTTTTTCAAGATGGTGCCCTTAATATGCATTTAATGGCTAAAATGTAGTATAATATAATTAAAGTTGTAGAACATTAAGAAACCTACAACTTTTATTTCAATTGTTTTTTTTTACGCTTAGTTTAGCAAAAATTAGTGATTTTCTGTATTTTGCTCATCAAAATTGGTAAAAAAAATTAAATTTTTAAGATTGCGGCATTAGTACGTATTTTATGATAAAAGTGTTGTAATTAAAGTTATAAAAAGTTAAAAGATCTATCACTTTTACTTCAATAATTTTTTTCTACAGAGTCTAGATTAGTGTCAATTATTGATTGATATTTTAAGTTCTACAGAGGGTGATTTTCATTCTTCATTGTTCACTCATGATTAAAATTAGGTTATGTTTTTCATTTTACATGGCTTACTAATGATTAAACAAAGGTTATATGTTTTATTATTTACACTGCCAAGAGAAAGTCATGTGAGTATTTCACACCTGATTTCCTTTCTATATTCTCTCTTTTTGGTGTTACTCATAATGATAATACATTAATTAAGGTCATTCAAAAATCTGAATGAATCAGTAATCCAAACCGCCTATGGTTCTAGTTAGTTTGGACTTCGGTGCTATACTGTAATAATTTCATCTGAAGTGAAACTTGCTACGAAAGATTAAAAGGCATATAAATACGGTTAAAGCAGAATGTCGCCATCTTATCACATAAGTTCTCTTCTTTTTTGTTTATATGCATATTAATCCTCACAGAATAGGTCTGCTTCTTTTAAAGAATATATTTATATTAAAATAAAATTTCATTTATTTCTATTTTTATTTTCAGTAGTCGGGCATCTGTTCATAATGTTGCCATTGAAAGTGCTAAACCTACAATTACAATTAGAGAGTATCCAACAACTTTGGACAGGAAAAATCCGACACGTTTTCATTTCCTAAATCAGAATTCAAATGCAACATCAGCTGTTTGTAAAGACCAGCCAATTTCCTCTCAATTACAGACTGAACTGACTCAAACATTGTCAAGAGCTAATTTACAACCAGCCAATGACAAAACGGTTTGTATAGTTATATATGTTCTTTTTACAGTATACTCTCATGAAATGGCTCAAATTAGGGTGGGCAGGGGAGGAAGAAGTCTACCCATTCATGAATAACAAAACATAATGTGAGTGGTCTGTGGTTAAACTGACAGTTATTTTTCCTTAACTAATTTGTATTTATTGTTTTACTTTAATTACCATTTTGTACGTAGTATATTTTGGCCATGGATACATTACATTTCACTAATATAAAAATAATTTTAACATATTAGAACAGATGTGGAAATTTTTGAGTAATGATTGTATAAAACAGGGAAAGAGGTGATTGTTTGAAATGCTTTAAATGAAACGAAAATGTAATAGTTTTTTTAAATATTAATTTATCAAGGTGTAATTGCTTTTAATTTTACAAACATAATTTTCTAGAAATAAAAATTTTGAAAAGGCAGTACTTTAATAAAACATAAAATTTTATACTGCAGTACTTATTTTCTTACTGAATAGCGTGATTATTTTGAAATAAATATTTTTATTTTCAAACTTTGTTAGTTCATCTGATGTGAACTATTAAAAAAGGTATCAGTAGGCCTACATACTTAACAATTTATTTGTAGCTTTTAAAAGAGCTTTTTGCTAGTTGAGTAATTTATTCGGCCTTTGTTAATAAACCTTGATTGTTTAAAGATTATAAAAAAAATATGCCCATAACAGACAGGTGGAGTGTTAAATTAATTCCCTTTGATCTGTTGGTTCCAGGGCTACAAATTATTATTGTTCTTTTTCTTATCACATAGTCAGCCATTTATATGACTGAACTATTTAACAGAAGAGATAGAGGTGTAAAAGACACTAGTCAGAGTTACTCCTCTGAGGGTAATGAATTTCATTATACAGCCGGACCCTGTGGTGAATGAAGTGAAGGTGTCATTTGCAGGGTGGAATGTGGATGCTTTTCGGAGGGCCTAGCATGTTGATAAGCATACTCTATCTTTATAATCGTTTATACTTAGTAAAACCTCCAGAGGTTCAAACCAGCCTGTTGACCTAAACAAACAACAGAAAAAATATATTACCCTCTTCCAGTTATGACAATCGGGAATTACAAGATGGGTTGCAAAATATTTACATACTATAAAATGTACTGGCGGGTCTGAGGCGGAGGGGTTATAGAGGGGTAGACAACAATTTTTTAAAAATTAGTTACTATTGCTCTTTGAAAATATTTTTGATGCTCTCTGAGTGAATTAGGACAGAAAAGTAAAAGTTGTCAGTTTAACCACTTAACTGCAGTAATAATAGAGTTTTTTTAAGATTTTGATTAATATTACACAATAGCCAAAGAAATAATATTTACACATTATATTACAACTAATAGAAACATTTTGCATTGAAGATGATTTGCTAACTTCCAACTAATGAGTCTATTCTATGAATATTGTTTTTAATAATACAGAGTTTTTGGTGGTTAAATAAAATAAAAATTTAATTTTTCCCAGAAAAGTGGTGGTGAAGTTGGTCTATCCCCCCAATTGTTTCACAGCCTTCTTGTAAATTCCAATTATTGAGAAGTTAAAAAAAATAGATGACAAATGATTGTATCATATCATATCATTTATTTACTTATTTATTTATGGTTTTGCATCTGACTGTTTTGCAATTGCTGCTTATGCAGACTGTGAGAAGGATGATACATGAAGGTGAGTGATGAAAAAATGCCAGATCGGGAATCGAACCCGGGACCCCGATGTAGAAGCCAGTTGCACTAACCACTATGTCGACTAGCATAGTATTATTTTTATGGCAGTAAAGGCATTTTCATGGTAATTAATTAGTTTAACAATAATTATCATTACTGATTGGTAAAATAAGAAAAAATTAAAATTGATAAATTAAAAGAAAACGGGGATTTTTATTCTATGCTTTACCATTTTTTAAGGTTGGCTCATCTGTGTTGTGGTTAGTGGAATTTCCTTCTATTCAAAAGATCTTGGGTTCGATTTCTGGTCAGATTTGGCATTTTTTAACACTAATTTTCATCTATCATCTTTCGCTATCTGCATTAGCTGTAATGTGCATAACAGCCGACATAAAACAAAAACATTATTTTTTTAAATTATTGGGTCATTTAAAACTAATAACAATAATAAGTAATTATGTATTACACATTATGTTTTAACAATTATTGATTTCAGGAAATCACATCAACTAATGGGCAAACTGTTGGAAGAAATGTGGTAACTATTTGTGTAAATGCAAGGCAAAACCAAAAACCTCCACAGATAAATGGTAATGGTAATGGAATTGAATCAAAAGGTCAAGCACCATTTTATCTTCACAGGCAAAATGATGAAATTATCAACCATCCAAAAATGGTTTCAACAACAGTCATTAATAAACCTGATCTATCGAATGTTGAAATGAGAAAATCAAATTTAAGATGCACTTCTGATAACACCAATAAAAACACAGTTACTTTTAATTTTGGAAGTAACGAGAAATCAGAATCTCGAACAATGTCTATTATACAACCGAATGGAATTTTAAAAAATGGAACTACTGGAAATATTTCACAAGTTCAGATTCAGAATGTTCAATCGGGAGGACCAACTAACAGAGGTTCACAACAAAAGTCTATAAAATTTGGAGGAATGTAAGTATAATTTGATAGATCAAGATTCATTTAAAATAAAAATTTTCATTAACATTTGTGACATACGGTAACTTCAGCAATATAGTACAATAGTATAGTTTTAGCTATACGAGGGGGTACCCAAAAGTATCCGGAATAGCTCTGCTGTGGGCGGAGCTTGTGCAGTACAAATTCCCGCCACTAGGCTGCTTGTAGCGCTACTCATTGCCAGTTCAATGCCATTTTGTTCGTTGATCTAGCTTGTTCTGTTCTCGTGCAGTGATTGTTCTCGCTAGTGCTGTTTTGTGCTCGTGTCGTTTTTCATGATGGCAAGTTTTAATGAACAACGTGCGGCTGTGAAATTTTGCTTCTTGCTCGGTAAAAACGTCGCGGAAACAGTTGTAATGTTGAACACAGCTTACAAAGACGACGCTATTGGAAAAACCCAAGTGTACGAGTGGTTTTTGCGCTTTAAAAATGGCGACATGTCGATTGAGAACAAACCTCGTTCTGGACGACCGTCGACTTCCCGAACAGACGAAAATGTTGTGAAAGTGAAAGAAATTGTACGAACAGACCGACGACAGACCATTGACCAAATATCACAGGTTAGTGGGTTATCTTGGAGCTCAGTCCAACGCATTTTAACAGAAGACTTGACAATGAAAAGAGTCGCTGCCAAGTTTGTGCCTCGGGTTCTGACAGACACTCAAAAGGAACGTCGAATTGAAACGTGTAGTGATTTGAAACAACAGCTTGAAACTGATCCAGATTTCATGTCAAAGATCATTACGGGTGACGAGTCTTGGTGCTATGGGTACGACCCAGAAACCAAACAACAATCCAGTCAATGGAAGACTTCATTATCACCCCGACCAAAAAAAAGTCGTCAAGTCAGATCGAACATCAAAACAATGCTGATTTGTTTTTTTTGATGTGAGGGGAATTGTCCATTCAGAGTTCGTTCCACCAGGCCAGACGGTAAATCAAGCTTTTTATCTTGAAGTGTTAAGAAGACTACGAAACAGCATTCGTCGTAAAAGACCTAATTTGTGGCAGACAGGGGACTGGTTTTTCCACCACGACAACGCGCCTGCACACACGGCAATCTCGGTTACCCAGTTTTTGGCGAAAAACGGCATGGTTTTGCTACCACACGCACCGTACTCACCCGATCTGGCTCCGTGTGATTTTTCCTTGTTCCCACGCATGAAAAGGGGCATGAAAGGTCTCCGATTTAACAACGTTGATGATGTCAAGAAAAAAACGACGGATGAGCTGGCAGCCATCACTGAAGAGGAGTACAAAAAATGTTTTGAACAGTGGAAGCACCGGTGGGACAAATGTATTAGTTGTAATGGAGAGTATTTTGAAGGGGATAAGGTTCTTTAAAAAAAAAATTAAAAATAAATAGTTTTAAAAAATAATTCCGGTTTCTTTTGGGTACCCCCTCGTATAGTACAGTAGTTCAGTAGTGAAAATGATACTGTGTTTGTGTGACACGTAGGACAAAATTTATTCATCCATCCAAAACTGATGCTGATTACATAATTTATGGCTTAGATGCCAGTTAGTGGTAATAATACTTTAATGACGGAGGGACATCACAATACATGAATTAATGTAACCAGAGTGTTGCAACTTATTTTCTCTCAAAATGGGTAAAACTGTTTCCGAGCAGACTGTTTATCGAAGGTTTATGATATTAGCATTGATAATTTGAAATGTTTATTTAATTCCAACATTTTCATTGCCACTTTATCTTTACTTTTTCTTGTTCTGTATGAAAATAGGTAAAGAAATCTATATTTTCATGTTGATTTTTCAAAATGAGTGTTTACCTGAGATACAGGTTTTTGGGTCCCCTGAACCTAAAAACCATGGTTTTACCAATTGGTCTGTGTGTGTCAACAAAATTACTGATTAATAGAAAATCATACTTATTTGAAACTTGGAACTTAAATTAGGGATCATAGTAGATCCAAACCTAATATTTTTAACATAATCGGTCAACTAGAAAAAGTAGTTTATTTGTGTGATTTTTCATTCTTTTTTGATTTTCTCATAGATGGCTCTTATGATTTTGTTTAAAATCACTACATTTACTATATTCTTTGTGCTCTACAAGATGGAGTAAACAATATGAACTTTGTGGGGGGGCTGTGCTCTCGTCATTATTTTTTAAGAAGCATTTTTGAGAAAAAAATTGTATTTTTATGTATCATCAAATTTATAGAAAATTAAAAACCTACGATTTTTGTCTTAAGCATTTTTTTTACAGTGCTTAGTTAGTCAATCAGTCAGTTATTTTTCATATTTCGCTCATCAAAATGAAAGTCCAAAAGTGGTTGATTTTCAATCAGCGCCATCCATGTGTAATTTAAATTTGGTCAAGTTTTTCATTATTTACTTTGGCTAGAGAAAGTTGTGTGAGTTTTTTAGTACAAGATTTTTATTATAAAGTTATTAATCAATTTAAAGTTTTATTTTTTAAATTATAGGTATTATATTTTTTTATATTATTTATTTTATTATTATTATATATTTTTTAAATTTTTTTAAGTTTTATGTTTTTCCTGGTGGGGAAATGAACCTTGAGCTTTGCTGCTCAGAGTATTCTCACACTGTAAACCACTGCACCCTAGATGCAGTCTGTGGCTTTGTTTACTTAAATTACTAAGTACTTAGTAATATAATTTTGTTTCTTTGTTTTACAGAACAACAATTATTCGAAACAGTCCTGAACCAAAGATGTAATTTGGAGTATATTGTCGTGCTTATTACGCATGTAATGCAAATTGTGTTCTATTTTTTGTATAAAGAAGTTGTATTGTTTTTTATTATATTGTAATTTTTTGTATTATATTGTATTATTGAAAAAGTTTACATAATGTATTATTTTTAAATATTTATTTAAAATAAAAATATATAAAAAAATAATTTTGTTATCATTGAGAATGTATAACCTTTTAATTATATATTTCTCAGGAACTATGTGTATTTGAATATCACTTCTTGGTCAGTCTGTTTGCATATCTCCGATATGATATTTGTGTAGTTTGAAACTGAAGGGAAACATCCTATGGTTATTAGTTGTCATCATCTAATGGGAGTAACTCAATCATTTATGGTGTCTACCAATTAACTAAGCTGGTTTAGTCATTTTAAAAAAATATTCAAATTTAAAGCCAAGATAATTAACCAAATCAATGGACTTTCCCTAATATACTGCATATGCCTTTACACATGTAACAAGTAGAAAAGATAAAAGTTCCTTGATTAGCTTTTCATGAACTTTCTAAATTTACTAATGGTGAAAAATATTTCCTGATCATGTGATAACAGTTTTCTCAGAAGGATAAAGAAATAATAACAATAACATGAAAACAACAGGAACAGACACATTACTCAGTAACTGGTATATCATGTTTCTCTTGAAACTACAATTCAGTGGGCTTAACAACAACAAAATTTGGTGCTCATTTGGTTGTATTTAATTGACTTTTTAACTTGTTGACTGCTATGTGACCCAAATATAATTATATCACACTTGTCTTTGAAAATGGGCCATGTGCATCAAAAATGAGTCAAAGTACATAACTAATTTTTAAGTCGTGTGTTTCTAATGTGGTTTCTAAAGCTATGGCTTCAAAAAGTGACATTGTGCACTTAGCTTGTTCAAATAGTTGGCATTTTTCAAATAATAGGATATTGTGTATACAGTTAGTTTTTCCTGTTTTCCTGTAATAGAATGCTGCTATTATTAATTTTTTTTTTTTTTTTTACTTATTTTGGTTGATTGAAATAGTCTAGAGTACTTTGAAACTAAACCCAGTTGTCTATTACATTATTTGTTGTACCACAAAAATGGGTCACATGGCACTGAAATGTAAAATCATTCCAGTTGGCCATGTTTCCCAAAAGTGTGTCACAACTTTATTTAACAAAAAGAATTAGTATTTGTTTATTAAATAAAATATGTACGTAAAATAACAAGAAAAGTGAATAAATTGTGAAAAAAATAAAAAAAGTACGGTGGCCCCGCTGTAAGTGTCACAAACTTTAGTGTAGCAGTCAACATTTTAACTATCAAATAACTTACATATTATGAAGTTTGAAAGCATATTTACAATAGGTGTAAAACAAAATTTGTAGACATCAGCTAAATACAAAAGTCCCACTGAACTACATAGAATGATACATAGTGTGCTATAACTAACCAGTGAATTCTTACTCTTAAAAAATTAACCAGCAACTGTACCTTCAGAAATTCTACAATCTACATGTATATATATTTTGTAGTTGATATAGCAAAACCTTTACCTGTGGGAAAAGGAATAATTAAAAACCATTGAAATAAAATTTGTCAAGAAAATGCTGTAGATATGAAGTAAACAAAATTAAACTGTTAAGACTATTGCTAGAGTCCCAGCTCCGTGTAGTTGAAAGGAATGCAGTACGTTGTTATAGTAGTGGGAGAATGAATGAGTTAGTAGTGTTTCACAGCTGATGCGTTTGTAGTGGTAGCGTGTACTAACGAGACTAAAAAAATATTCTTATCATCCGGCTCATTAATTTAACAAATACCTAGCGGGTTATTAACTTGGTCAGATTCATAATATTTAACTTACCAATTTATATCAAAATATGTAAATAAATGAATGTAATAAATACAAACAAATATGTTAAATACAGAAATTTCACTAACCTTCTTTTTAAACTGCGTCACCTTTATTTTATTCCTACTTACACGTGTTTCGGTGGATCCACCATCATCAGAGTAAATAAAAAATTGAAACTAAAAATTTTTTTCATTTATTTAAAATTTACAGAAGATGATACATCTTCAGTCACTTGTATAAAACTGATTTAAAATTAATTTATTTTAATTTATCCCTTCTCATATTTACTGTAGATAGCAGCAGCAGTCAATATCACTTCATCATTCCTAAATTTTATCTGTTCATTCAAAATTTCCTGCTTTTGCTCTTTTAAATATTTATAAATATGGAACATCTCATATTTTTCAATTTCATTTATTTTATTTATTATTATAGAGAATAAAAATAAAATTGAAAAATATGAGATGTTCCATATTTATAAATATTTAAAAGAGCAAAAGCAGGAAATTTTGAATGAACAGATAAAATTTAGGAATGATGAAGTGATATTGACTGCTGCTGCTATCTACAGTAAATATGAGAAGGGATAAATTAAAATAAATTAATTTTAAATCAGTTTTATACAAGTGACTGAAGATGTATCATCTTCTGTAAATTTTAAATAAATGAAAAAAATTTTTAGTTTCAATTTTTTATTTACTCTGATGATGGTGGATCCACCGAAACACGTGTAAGTAGGAATAAAATAAAGGTGACGCAGTTTAAAAAGAAGGTTAGTGAAATTATTATATTAATTCATTATATGAAATAGAAATATTTCAAACTGCAGGATGCATTATAAAGATTTATTTTTAAATACAGAAAGTTTGAAAACGAATGTTTTGCATCAGAGTAATACAATAATCGTTCTCCCAGCATGCGTCACTCATTTATTATACCTCGCCCGTACCCTTCACCCCGCAACTACATGAAGCTTGGAACTGCACAATATTTGTTTTTATTTTCATTTGATTCAGCACTAAGTACAATCGCTTCCTTATCTACATTATATTATAATTCAAAATATAAATCTTAGACATAAAGTACGCTTTGCTTTAAATCAAGTTTCAGGAAAATTTGATTATCTCTCTTATTAAGGGTGTACCAAGCAAGAAGCAAAGGGTACCTGTGCCAGAAGATGTTCAAAAATACAAAAAACCTAAAAATAGTGTAAACTGATTTTTAAAAATTACACAAAGTTGTTGTAGGGTCTACTGGCTCTTCCTTGATCTTTCATAAGATACCTCTCTTCTCCGTTGTTGGAATTTGGTGCAGAATCAAGTGAAGAAACAAAATATTTTCATGGTTTAATGTTATGTTACCCAAATTGTTGTATGGTAGAATGTTCTTTTCTCTTATTCCTGTAGAACGAACACAATTCCAGACGCTTAAAAACCATTAAATTCATTCCAGAAAGCTCATGGATTTGTTTTGAGGATAGCCAAAAATAAAATAACAGTGAGATGCAAATAATATTGGTAGTTATTGAATATTTCAGAGCTGATAAAAACATTCCTAAGTCTTTAGGAACTTAATTACAACAAAATCAGTAATTTACATTCACAGGCTGTGATTATTATAAATTGTAATATTCTTACAATTAATATTAATTGGACTATTGTAATTTAAAATGGCAACAAGCAATTTTTTTCTGATGATGCCTACACCAGCCTTAGCTTGTGGGTAGATATGAGGTGATAATATGCAGATGAAAAAATGCTATATCTGATCAGGAATCGAACTTGGAACCTTTGGATTGTAGCTTAGCGTGCTTCCATTACACTACGGAGGCTAATTAATTTTATAAAATTTTCTATATTGTATTTTTGCATGTAATAAGTATTATTCATAGATAAGTGTACGCACACCCACCAAGACTAGGTACTTTTCTATTTTTTTCTCTCTTTTTATTTATTTAAGTTTCTGTTATTCTCTATTCACCTTTGAGAAACTTTTTCCTCACTCTCTCATTCTTTTCCGCTCTTGTAATCCAATTCACTTCTTCAAGGATTTACGCTATTAACTCCTTTTTATTGTATTGTATTACTATATGTATACTATATTGTATTACTATATTATATTGTATTACTATATTATATTGTATTACTATTTTTATTGTATTGTATAACTTGATGGAGAATCCCAAGAAATAAAGTAATTAGTTTAACATAAAAAAAGAAATAATGTAATAGAAGGAGCAATGAGTATTAAAAATCTGCACAATTCAGTTACTTTCCAAGAATTGTAATTGATTTGAGAAATGTAGTGGATCTTCTTCTTCTTCTTCTTTTCATAGCATAGGGCATGTAGCCTGTTCCGGTATCAGAATGTTTTATTTTTATAAGAAAGCTGTGAATAAAATAATTACTCACAGCATTGTAGAGGTTTTATCAAGCTTATTTTTTTCCTCAGGCCTGTATTCTAGAACCCATTTGAAATTCTATATCCCTTCATTCTTTGAAGATATTCCATCCAATTATTGTGATAATAACAGAGTTACGCTTATTGTCTGTAACTCTTTCTTGTTAGAAATAATTTTTACCGTATTATGTTATTAATTATTATTCTGTAAATTTAATGTTTTATGTTAGTAGTATGTGGGGTGGTTATGTGAGTGACGGCAGGAAAAGAGAAGGAGTGCGTTACGAGTTTGCGAAACTAGTAGATGTGTGTGTATGCGGTGTAAAGTATTTACGATTATTAATAAATTTAGGTAATATAGATATACCAGTGTTTCATTGTTTAATCTCCGTCATCCTTGAGAAGTAATTAATTGTACGTGTTTGTGTATGTATTGTGGTGTATAAAAAAACACCCCTTACATTCCTTATATTGAAATTTTGAATGCTGTTCATTGAAAGATAATACTTTTGTATGGCTGTTAGTTTTTGTTTCCTATCCCTGTAAGAGTCCAAATTTTACTGTCGTACAAAAGTTGAAACTAACATTAAATCAGAAAATCTCATCAAAGTAGGCCTATATTTATGAATCCTGTTACTCAGCATAGTTGCAATCATTCCTCCTATTCTCTGAAAACAATGCATCTTTTTATCAACATCAAGCTCATTGTCAGAGACGTCAACGTTTCTGTCAGAACCAATTTGGCAGCCAAGTTATTGAATATTCTCACTAACTCAATAAGACAGTTATTAATCACAATCCTAATTCTTATAGGGTCCCCTCATACTAAAGCCATCATTTAAGTTTTTGTGTTATGCACAAGTTGTATGAACGACATAAATTTTGGAAAAGAAAAATGGCTCTTTGGAGCTTTTTTTCTGACTATTAAACTTTATCTCAGCAAATAAAATGGTATTTTTATTTTCATCTATATAGCATAGTGGAAACACTCCAGCCTACAACCCAAAGATGCTGGGTTCAATGCCTGACTTCTTCTTCTTCTTTAAGTGCCGTGTCCTCCTAGAACATTGGCGATCAGTCGCATGACCTTCACTCTGTCCACAGCCAATCGAAATAGTGTCGTGGTGCTCACCCCGTACCACTGGCGAAGGTTCCTAAGCCAGGACGTTCTCCTACGTCCGGGGCCGCGCGTCCCCTCTATCTTCCCCTGGATGATCACATGCAGCATTCCATATTTCGGATTTCTCATCACGTGGGCAAAGTACTCTAATTTCCTTCTTTTTATGATATTAAGCACTTCTTTTTCTTTGTTTAGCCGCTGCATTACCACTTGATTCGTCACTCTGTCCATCCACGATATCCTCAACATTCTGCGGTAAGTCCACATTTCGAAAGCCTCAATCCTCCTGCACATTGCTTCTGTGAGGGTCCATGCTTCCATCCCATAGAACAAAATGCTAAACACATAACAGCGCAATAAGCGTATTCGCAGCGCAAGTTTTAACTCTCTACTTGTTAGTACCCTTTGCATTTTCCTAAATGATGTTCTCGCCTGCTCTATTCTGCATTTAATCTCCTGCGACAAGTCCCACTCCTCGTTCACCCAGCAGCCCAAATACTTGCATGCCTGCACTCTTCGCACTATGTCCCCATCTATCACAATATCTGCCAAGTTATTAGCTATATTTTTGTTCTTGCTGATCACCATCCATTGGGTTTTCTTTATGTTTATTTTCAAACCCATTTGTTGGCTATGGTCCGTCACTGAATGTAGGAGCGCCTGCAAATCATCCCTGTCCGTTGCCAGCAGAACTGTGTCATCAGCATATCTCAAATTGTTAATGACTATTCCATTGGCAATTATACCCTCTCCTCTGTCTTCCACCGCTTCTCTGAAGATCTTCTCCGCATATAAATTAAACAAAAGTGGAGAGAGCACGCAGCCCTGTCTAACTCCTCTCATAATAGGAATTTCTTCCGATGTCTGGTTGTTAATTCTAATGTCCGCTGTCTGATTCCAGAACAGATTGGCTATTATCCGAATGTCTCACCCATCCAGACCTACCTCCTTCAGTATAGCCATTAACTTTTCATGCTGAACAGTGTCAAACGCCTTCTCATAGTCGACAAAACAGGCATATACATCCACATTCACATCCCGACATCTCTGTACAAGAACCTGAATGCTAAACAGCGCCTCCCTCGTGCCGAAACCACTCCTGAAACCAAACTGGGATCTGCCGATGTTTTCTTCAGATTTGGTAAAAATTCTTGAATGAACGATTTTTAGGAACAACTTCAACACATGACTCATTAAGCTAATTGTTCTGTATTCCTTGCCTACTTGCTATTGGCCTTTTTTGGTAGTGCAACAAAAGTTGATTTGAGCCAGTCTTTGGGGATAATTCCTGTCCTATATATACAATTTAGCAAATCCAACAGAAGTGCATTAGGTCCATCGTCTTCCAGAGTCTTCAAAACCTCAATCTGTATACCATCTGGTCCCGGTGCCTTTCCGTTTCTTACTCCCGACATGGCGCGTAAAAGTTCTGCCTTAGTGATATCCACTCCGTCATGTGCAGTAATATCATGTGAGACGCTTCTATCATCCACAAAGAGATTTTTGATATATCTCTTCCATTCTTGCAGTTGTTCTTCCGTGCTAGCAAGAATCTGATGTTGCTCATTCATAAGGATGCTCCTATTATTCCTTTTGTATAGACCAGCTGTCTGTCAAATTTTCTTATACATATTAACTGAGTCGTGTTTGGCCTCTAACTGTTCTATTTCTCTACATTGCTCCATTAGACACTCTTGCTTTACTTGTCTAATCTCATTTCGAATTTCTTTTTGGGTGTCTCTGTATCTGATAGGGTCTTTGTTTTTATATGATCTGCGGATGTTCATTAATTTCAGGATATCTTCGGTCATCCAACTCTTGTGCTTGGTGTTACCACTTTTCAGCTTACTCCCACTAACCTCCACCACGGACGTTTTAATTTGATTCCACATGTCTTCAACGTTACTCTCATCTATCGGCCGATTAATGCTGTTCAACCTTGAAGTCAGTTCCACCTGCAATTCCGTCCTTGTTGTCGGGTCTAAGAGCTTCCTTGTATCTATGGGTTGTATTAATCTTGGTTTTTTGATCTTTTTTAACTTTAGTCTTAGAGTGGCGGCTAATAGTGCGTGATCCGTAAAAACATCTGCGCCAGGGTAGGTCTTGACTTTCTGTACAGTGTTCCGGAACCTTCTATTAACAAGGACATAATCTACTTGATTGCGAACATTTCTGTCCGCATTAGAGATCCATATATATAGACGCCTTGGGGGTTGTTTGAAATGTGTGTTGGCTACAATTAAGCTTTCTTCTTGACAGAACTGCACCAGTCGGTCGCCTCGTTCGTTTGACATACCCAAACCATAATCTCCCACAACGTCCTCTCTTCGACCCTTACCCACCTTTGCATTAAAGTCACCCATAATTATATTAACTTCTGACGATTTTGTCAACTCCAAAGCTCTTTTGATATGGGTGTAAAAAGTTTCTACTTCGTCATCAGAACCATCACAGGTGGGGGCATAAACCTGTATAAGATTGCTCGCTACAGGAGTTGTATTCATCTGCAGCACGCATACCCTGTCCGAGATGGGAGTAAAACTCTTTATGGATCTGCTTATGTCCCTCCTTACCAGGAATCCCACACCATTCCGATGCCGCGTACCGTCATTACCGGAATAGTATATATCGTGATCTTCCATTCTCATCACTCCTGAACCCGGCCAACGCATCTCGCGAGATCTCATATTCATCATCTCATACCGAGAATGTCTATTTCGAGTCTTTTCATCTCACTGATCGTGTTATGTGTCTTTCCACTTTCAAATAAACTGCGAACGTTCCATGTTGCTATCTTTCTCATGATCGACCCGGGGATTCTTAGCACCCCCTGCCCATTAAAGGGCTGCCGGGGACTAGGGGCCGTGGTTTGACTGTTCTCGATCATGCTAAAGATTGTCCTGGGGATGTCCTTAGGGACCTTTAATGCAGTGGTCTCCCGTTGCCTTCCGCATCCTTATGCCGTTGACCCAATCCATGGTTCCTCCGCCTTCGAGACCGATTTCCCAAACTCAGGACAAAAGAGTACCCTTCCACCTACCAGCTCATCCGCCCGGAACCGTTGGCCAATAAGTGGTGTGACTGCTTATACCAGCAATCACTCGGTGTTCTAGGATATGCTTATTTAATGGCGGCAATACTCGCCATGTCACGATACTTTCCTTGGGCTTGTACAGTATTTTATAAGGTATACTTTCCTAAGGTATACCCACTACACCCTCTAGTATCGCCATTGCTTGGTCGGGGACTGCTTATTCAATATATTCGCAGCTAACCCTCATATCTGAGGGTCGATCACTATCCGCCACCTGTGACCCTGCTGGTAGCCTGCACTCAGCCCCAGCCAATAAAATGGTATTTTTATTTTCATCTATATAGCATAGTGGAAACACTCCAGCCTACAACCCGAAGATCCTGGGTTCAATGCCTGACTGGGGTCTGGAAATTATAACAACTCAAAACACCACCATACCAATTATATAACCCAGCTGTTGATGATGTGGTAAATAAATTAAAATAAAAAAGTGTTTAAAGAGAGGCCATAAATTATATCAATAACAGATTGATAAACTGATTTCCATTCGCTTAAAAGAGTGTGAATATAGTGAATATTACAATAAAAACTGTAGGTGACCTAATCTGACACCCTCATTAAAACAATGTCATCTATTAAATCTCTTCCTGTGTAAAATATAGTCTTGGGTTCGAATCCCACTCAGGCATGGCATATTTTCATACGTTATAAAAAAATAATTTCATCCTTCACAGTTACAACCCAACGTCGTCGCTAATGACCACTGTAGTTGATGCGAAATTAAATTAACAAAGAAAAAAAAAACATTCAATAGGCCTAGCTAGGAAGTGAACTTTATTCTAAAAGTTACCAATCATTAAGCTCTTGTCAACTTGCTAAAACAGCCATGTAACTGTTTGAAAGGTATAAAATTTGTACCCACAAGATAAACCTTTTAGTAAATTAAATTTTAACACCTTAAAAAGCCAAAAAATAATCAATAACTGATCTTTGATAGTTTGACATTGATATTTCTGTTAAAAGTAATTGAATCAGTCATTTCAGAAAGCCCATAAGTTAAAAAAAGTAACTTTTGAAAAAATTAAAAACTGGTAATTTACTACTTTTCAATAAAAAACAATATTAAAAAATACATTTTGTTCAAAGGGCAGTCCACTTTAATATAAAATATACTCTTTTTTGTCTTTTTAAAAATAAACCACGTGTTAAAAGAAAAGTTGAAAATTTAGAATTTAAATGTTTCTGAAATAAATTGGAGTAAAATGCTAACTTACCTTGTTTACTGCAAAATACGTAGGTAGACCAGAAAAAATTGTGTTGTACAATAGTATTCATTTATTTATTTCACTAGTTTGGATTAGTTACTTAAAATAGCTTTTGGCAGTAATAAAAATTGAAATCCTTAACTCTTAGAAAGAAAAATGTTAGTTTTCAGGACTATTCATGTTCTTCGTTGTCGTCACAAACAGTAGTTATTTCCCTTAAAACGATTTCTGCTTAGAAACTTTGTTTTGCCTCTTACACTAGAAAGTAGGGATTAAGCCTCAAAAGATCATCCACTTTCATTTTTTAATTAGAAGGAAGCATTTTGTTATCCTAAAGGAAAAGCTTTTCCTTTGTAATGTACTTCAGGAAAGCCAGATGTGATTTTTGTTGGGATGGTGTGTTTACATTCAGTTAGTCCTGAAACACACTTAAGAAAAATGTAAAATTTGACTTACGGGCTATATTTTCAATACAGAGCAAAATTTTATTTTATGTAGTCATATTGACTAAAATAATAATAAAAAATTGTTGTAATGTAGATTTTCTATTTAATATAAATTTTTATCAAATTATATAAAATGTTTTGAAAATTTTGTTTTGTAAAATGCGTGGGAAGTGAATGTATAAATCAGTGTAGACTCAAGTTATATAACTTCAAATAAGGTTACTTGAATAAATCTTATAACATTTTAATGGACTATGTTGGTATGAAATATGGGATAAGATAACTAGCATTTGAGGAAGAAAGTCCCTTGTTGGGAATAAATCTTTCAATATTTTTCAATATTAATGATATTCAATATTCATCTGTCAGCATTAATTCAAGAGTGGGGTTTTCTTTAAATACAGGAAGACCACTGCTATTCCTGATTATTTTTGAAACTCCAGGCAAGATGAGAACACAGTCTGTTCTGTTTTTCTCCATATTTACTTTCATTTTGGGTATTGTCATTATACCAGCTGTACAATCTTCTCCGTCAAATTTCTTTGAAGATGGTGAGTGTTTGATTTTATGGCTGTTGGATATTTCAAGATGTGTTGAAAACATGTTTTACCAGTTTTAAGTTCATGACATTAGTAATAAATTGATTTGAGAAATTAAAACAGTAATGGAGCGATGAAGTAAGTGCTTCATATATTTTAAAATTTCTTCTGCCTTCATTTTCATTTCAGTGATTAGGTATCTCTCCTGCTTTGAAACTTCAAAACAACCTTTCACCTTCTT
This sequence comes from Catonia carolina, assembly GCA_035578175.1. Taxonomy (NCBI): domain Eukaryota; kingdom Metazoa; phylum Arthropoda; class Insecta; order Hemiptera; family Achilidae; genus Catonia; species Catonia carolina. The sequence continues at coordinate 69,241,087 of JAQMRL010000002.1, forward strand.
GTTTGTACTTCATTACTTAAACAAATAGGTGGTGGCTTTCATTTATTCTATTCAAAAGTTATCAGTTGTTTCTGTTCTGTACAACATTTTCAGTTATGTAAAAAATTTGTAACTACCCCACTATTTCAAGAGAACAAAACCTTGTTTTACAAATTTTAAAATATGACAAAAATCTTTGTCTTTTCTTCAGTAATACCTTTCTCAATTTTTTTATATTTTTTTCAGTATTTCAGTTTCATCTCTCTTTTTTATCATCACCTCTCGATCAAACCTTTTACTGACAAAATGGGGATCAGTATTGTGAATGTTATTAAATTTTGCCGAAAAAAATCATTTTACAAATTTGAACTTTCAGAGGCCTGGTTCGAATGGCATACATCAGGCACATTCTGGTACTAACTGACATGGTGTAAAAGTTTGTAACACAGGCGCTCAAAATATCCAAGAAGTAGGTTTAAATCTAAAATGTATGCGGAAATATTCTTCTTCTTGTTGTGCCTATCCGGTTTGGATGTTTGTGATCATCATAGCTATTTTGACTTTATTAGTTGCAATCCGGAACAATTCTGTGGAGCTCTTACCGAATCAGGTCCTCAGATTACCGAGCCAGGATATTCTTCTTGTACCAGGATTCCTCTTTCCCTCTAGATCTTCCCCTGCAGGATGTGCTGCAGTAAATCATATCTCTTGTGATTTCTCATTATGATCAAGGTACTGCAGCTTATGGCACTTAACAATTTTGACCAATTCCAGACCCTTGTTCGTTTTCAACAGAACTCCATTTTAGTGTCTTTCTACTTCCACAAAATTCTCAATATTCTCCTACCCAGTCACAGTTCAAAAGCCTAAAGCTTATGCAGTCGCCCTGTTCAAGGTCTAAATCTGCCACACCATACAGAAATATTACTAGTTTAGTCATGGAAATATTACTAGTCTATTTTAAGTTTTATTTCTGATATAAAATATGTATAAAAATTAAAAAAACTATAACTTAACACTGATAATTACATGATTTTTCAACATTTATTATGGAGTTATTGCTTTACACAATACAGTATTAACCGGTGTAATTATTATTATTATTATTAGTTTGTATCCAACAGCCAAAATTTTATATTGATTTTTACCATTAATTTAAATAACAAAATATTGGATTTATATAATACAAGTTAAAACAAAATTTTCTTTTAATCCATTCTATCGTTCATGTACTTTTTATCTTAGGTAAGGTCATTTCATTTGCCGATGACACCAGTTTGCTTGTGTGGGGAAACAGTTATGACAATTTGGTGCATATTGCAAACAAGGCTTTCCAAGCTATTGTAAAATACTTCAAAAGTCATAATCTAAATACTTATACATGTAAGATTGATGTGATTACATTTTTCTTCAAAGATAAATGGAATTATTGGATAGTATATTACGACAAAACATATATTATGGGTGGAATAGTATTTTATTAATGATCACTTTTATGACACTTAAATTTTTCTTATGAAAATTTTAGTAAAAAGTGAATAATAAACAAAGAAAATTTGTAGTACATGAGGAATAAAATGGGCATTTTTTATGATATAAAAAAATAAATTTGAACAATTATTTCTACTAACTGTATTTAACTAGCAATTGTTTGAAGGGATCAAACGATTAAATTAGATTAGATTGTGAAGGATGGAAGGATGAGGCAGTCCTTTCTGTTCCTTAACACTGTACCTCTAAAGAGTCTATTGTGTTATACCATTCTCCTTATTAACTCAGCTAACAGACCTCTGCTTTGTATATATACGTTTAAGGACACTACTTACCAAGTCTTTCTGTGGAAGATTGCCCTCCAGGTATATTTGCACGAAGATTGAATACCTCCCATCAGAGACTTTGCATTTAAAGATAATATAAAAGACAGATTCTTCCCCCTTCCACACAATCTATATACCAGGTTATCATCAAAGATCCCCATGTTATATAGATACTTCTTAAGGTGACAATGACCAATTAACAGACCCACAGGCACTTTAATCTCCTTCCTGCCAAGACCAAGTGCTTCACAAACAAGAGTATGGGGTATGATTCACATCCTACTGAGTCTTAGTTGAGCAGTTTGGTTCCAATGCCTCTGGTGTACTGGATAGACTCACTTAGATATGGCCTCATGAATTAATGATTTGCTGACTCCCAGATAATAAAATGATTCTGGTCCAGCTAACCATTGTACAGACCCTCTTTGGCTAGAGTATCTGCCCTTCAATTACCTGCCTAGCTCTGTGACTCGGTACCCACATCAAAATAACCCTGATGCATGCTATTTGCATGGCTGGTTCATGGAACCAGCAGTCAGCCAAATTGGCTTCTCAGGAGTCCTGGATTCAATTTACAGTCAAATTTGGTATGTGTTCATGGCTCGTTTTCATTTATCACTCTTCTCATCATCTGGTTGCAGTAATTGCACAACAATCAGATGTTAAGAAAAAACTAGTCATATAAAGATCTGCAGGCACTCTGGAATTCCTTCCACAGCAGTCGCCATCCTTGAGTCCAATAATGTTTCACTGCAGGATTCAGTTGGCACTGTGAAGCCCCACTAGATTTCTACCCCAGCCCACCCATTGGCCGCTTTTTGCTTAGCAACCTTGGAGATGCTGTAGGATCATAGAAATGAAGTCACTTATCAAGCCAAGTGCTGCCCCCCTACTAGCCTTGGGTTTGTTCCACTCATCAGCATGGTTGGCTTCCTCACTGTATGCTGATCAAACAATAATTGATAACAATATTCTGCTGAAAATTGGGACATTACTATTGCTCTGTTTATCATCAGTATTACTTTTTCACTAACCAATAAAAAGTTAGCATGGTAAAAAAAGCTGATGTGAATTTTTTACTCTAGCTTGTCTAATGGACTGTTGTTTGATGTATTTGGGTTGTTTGATATGCTGTGAAGTAATTAATGGAAAAATTGATTCAGTTGGTATTAATTTATACTGTTAAGTTTTTACTAAACTTAATTCATGGTCTTTGGAATGTCTTTCATTCTTTGGAATGTTATTTATTTGGACCATGAACTAAAAAATAAATTAGATATGCATGTCTCCTAATAGTTCCTAGGTATTTGGAATAGTTAGATTGATGTTTTTTCAATTTATTATAAACTTAGAACTAGAGATAAGTATGAATATATACGAGTAAATTTCTTTTATATAGGTTAAAAGTATGGATATATAAAAAATTCAGACCTATCTTAGTTATTATTAAGTTGTTTAATACTCATACTTATTTTAAGGATATCTATTAAAAATCTCGAAATTATTTCTTTTTAAATACTACAATCAACAAATCACCCTTATATTGAGATGTATTTTGAAGCTGTGTAACCAATATATCCTGATGTGTGCATAAATACGAGGTGTGGTAATTAAATAAAGAGATTGACGTTGTAAAAAATTTAATTTTAATTTTATACATAATCACTTATTGTCACCTTCAATATACAATTCTCTATCCCTACCATGCAAATTTTCCATTGTTGGAAACAGTGCTGAAGTCATCTTCCATCAGCTCCTTCAGGACACGTGCCGTTCAAAAATGTTTGAAATTAAGCTCCCAAAAATGTTTGTACTGACACTTTGTACGCGATTGAAAGTGATCCAATTTTTTTGGAAACGGTAATAACATGAGATGAAACGTGGTTGTTTTGCTTATGATTTAAAAAAGAAGCGCCAATCCATGCACTGGAAGAACCGAACTTCACCGAGAGCCAAAAAAGCTCGAATAAGCAAGTCAAAAGTTAAAGCAATGATGGTTGTTGTTTTTTTGATATCCATGAGACCTTCACTGGGTTCCTGAAGGCCGAACAGTTAATTTGATATTACTACCTTGAGGTACTTTATAAACTATGTCAAAGAGTAAGGAAAAAACGCCCCGAAATGTGGAAGGACGAATCATGGGTTCTCCACCAAGACATTGCGCCAGCTCATTCCGCATTATCTATCAAGAGGTTCCTAGCCAAGTACAGCATCTCAGTGTTAGAACATCCACTTTATTCACCAGATCTTGCACCATGTGACTTCTACCTGTTCGCTAAGGTGAAATCTGCATTAAAAGGGACAAGATTTGAGTATGTGGAAGCTGTAAAAGAGAAAGCGGCACATGTCCTGAAGGAGCTGACGGAAGATGACTTCCAGCACTGTTTACAACGATGAAAAATTCGCATGGAGCGTTGTAGGGATAGAGAAGGAGTGTATATTGAAGGTGGAAATAAGTGATTATGTATAAAATTAAAATAAAATTTTTTACAACGTCAGTCTCGTTATTTAATAGCCACACCTCGAATGTCATAACTTTGAAGGGAAACTTGTGCCTTAAAATTACCGCTAGTCATTTAAAGGTATAGTTATGGTGAATATTAATAATTCCCAATTTTGGGGCGTTTTAAAACTCATGTGAAATCTTTGGTACTAGTCCCCACATTATTGGTTGTTAGTACTTAAACAAGTTAAGAATGCCCTGTGTTAAGATACATTTTAATTACGTATAATACTATATTTTGTAGTATTACAAACATATCCTTTTTTCGAATGTATCCTTATTTATTTGTAGAATAATGTAAGAACTTAAATAAAAAAGGGAATTATGAATAGCAAGTAAATTTGTATAAATTTAAAAAATGTTTGCTTCTGAAAAAATACAAATAGGCATCGTGCATTGGAGATCGCTCTTCCACGAGAATGTTTTACAATGTGCAGTGGATGAAGCTATAGACATCGATGTATGTTAACTACTGGACGCTCGCTGTGCGTTGCAAAAACGGTCTGGAATAGGGATCTTCTCCGACCACCATATACATAACAAAAGAAAAAAACATTTCAATTTAACTTTTCATGCCTGTTTCATTTCATAAAAAAGAAAATCATCTCATAAAAAAATCATCCATCATAGTTTTAAATCATCATCATTAAAAATTGGCACCACATTCCTTGAAAAATTTCACGCCGAAATCGGTCACTGGATCGATTCACATCACGTCACTTTCCCGCCATTCCTCATTTATTCCATCTCTTTTACACTAGTTGTGCTTTAAAAATTGTACAGTTGTAAATAAAAATAAAATTGAAGCAAAAAAAAAACGGTCTGTACCTATCCTCCACCATAGGACTGGTGCCGTCTGAACAGCAACCATTTACCTATCTTATATAAATAGCTACGTTTCATCTCCTTAATATGTTAGCCGAATATATTTTCGTAAAATTAATGTTCAAGTCTATTTTCTGCACTCAAGTAAGAAAAATATACATTTCTTAAAATAATGCACAGGTTAAAAAATCCTCATTATTAAATAATTTAATAATTAAATAGTTTAATTTAATTTAATAGTTAAACAAGATTTTATTAAACTACATTAAATACACTAAGTACAATCTTTACAGCACGTCAGACATATTTAATTATGATATTATGGTATTGCAATTATACTCGTACTACATGTATTTTTACGGTATTGCATTATTCTGTGTTCATGTCACTATTTAATTAATTGGTTAAGAATAGGCCTATATAAATATTATATTTTTACACAAAAAGGTTTTTTATATTTTTAAACAAAACGTAATTGAAATTGAAAATAACTAAATACACTCCTTTTTTGTCATCAGTCTCTCGACTGGTTTGATGCAGTTCTTCAAGCTGTTCTATCTTGCGCAAGTCGTTTTATATCTACATACCTGTAACAACGCAGTATGTAGCCATGTGGTGGGTTGGAACTCTTTCAAATAACTGGTTGGCGTTAGTTTACCCAAAACTTACCTGAGTAAACCTTAGTACCATTCCAGTCACGTAAAAAGGTTTATCTTGTAAACTCAAGTTCCTTTATTCAATATTGCTCTTTTATCTAAAAAAATGAATTATTTAAGCGGACTTACAGTAATACAAATTTACCAAAAATTCTGTAATATGTAAAGATTAATGAATTGTTATAATTTTTATTAAAATTGGGCTGTGTGAATGATACGTACCGAATCAATTGAAAAAATATAAATAAAATCCAAATTATGTGATTTTTCTTGGCTTTAATTTTTAAAATCATAATTGTAAGAAAAACAAATTTTTGTTTTCTAAGATTGAATCATATTTATAGTTGCTTACGTCCGCATAAAATTTAAATTACACGATTCGTTTGCTGGACCGTAAACGAAATTAAGATGTTAAGGATGCACTTGATGTACCAGGGGTGATATCAACTATTCAAAAATCCAGGCAAGAATCGTATAGCTTTTGTAGCGGATGCCAGATGATCGAACTCCCAAATAGGTATTTACTTACAAACCAACCGGACAACATGGTATTGGATGACCTCGGAAGACGAGATGTGCGTCCTAACTTCTTCATATATTACTAGACTACTAATTTTAAAGCTGGAACAGACCATGCAGCCTAATTCGTATTGTTTACGATGATGAGTATCATAATAACCTAAAGATAATATTATAAATCCTCAATTGAGTAAAAAAGCACACCATGTTTTTAATGTAGGCCTATGTGTTGTAAGAAAAGAAGTGTTGACTATCCACACTAAACCCGCATTTTAATCGTTCCGGTGTTACATCTCTGCTCATCATGCTGAATTTTATTACTCTGACTGGTCATGTGCAAATATATGCACTAGAAACCCTAATATTAGGCTATTATATTATACACCCTTGAAATTATAAGTGTATCAATCTTGGATTATTATACTGTCTCGCCGCCAGCTCCTTGTCTGAGAGAAATGCAGCAAGCTGTAGCCTGAGAATATGTTTACGCTATAATAAAATTTCTTTCATTTACTTAAAATCGTAGCTGTTAAAAATATATTTTAAATATTCTATTTGTTATTGCAGATGATTCACCCTCAACGGATTACAACGATTACCTAGACAATGACCTTGAAAGAATCCTTTACGTAGCTGTCAAGTAAGTATACAGAAAAAATTGATTTCTAATTATTCACTAGACGAATATACGTAGGTTACGTATTACATTGTAATTATTGCTTGTTCTGGACTAATTAAATGATAATGTTTATTTTTTATGATTAAGTATTGCAATTCAACTAATGCATAGTATTGACTGGAAATACTTTATAAAAAATCAGGTGAGGTTTTCTCTATACAAAAGTATACTATTACACACAATTCTCCGGGAAAAATTTTGGTCCTCCTTGGTGCAGAAGTTAACCTGCTATACAGCAAAACAGTTTATCGATTTCCGGCTAGGTTCTAAAAAAAATTAAAAAGTTAAGAATTTAGCTTTCCATAACCAATAGCAGTCGCAAATGAGAAACCTTTCCACAAGACTCTAAACAAAATAAAATTATTTTTTAAATTTTGAAAAATTTGTTTTAAATTCATAACAAAGACAACTGTTTTTGGAACGTTATCTGTTTTTATTTCAAATAAGTTTCGATTATTTACAGAATCTGAAAATTCAACCCTTCAACCCAGGGAACTTACATTCTCATGGTTCTTACATTCGAATTGTCTAACGAAAATAGAAAACTAGTTGAAAAAGCTTTTAAAAGTATTTGAAACTGAAGACTAATAATTTGACGAAAATATTTTAAATTTAAATTAAATTACCACCCGAAACTAGTTAATACAAACGGTAACTCCGAGTACTGAGTTTTTTTGAACAATACAATAGTAGGCTACTATTTACTTTTACATAAAAATTTGTGTCCTTTTACTGATTGTAAATTGATAAATTAAGGTTTGTGTTAGTGTGAAAAAAATTCAAACGGCTATTGGGCTGAAGAATTTGTTTAGCTTATGAAAATAATACTTAACGACACAGGTTTTTAATATTAATTGGGCTTATTAATTTCCACTGCGTCGGAAAATGGAATGAATGTGAATAAAAATTAAATTAAATTCTGAATAAAAATTAATTAAATGTAAATTATAAAATTTTATTTTTTGGGAAACAAAGTAGTGTAGCTGACCTCTGCGAATTAATTCGCTCAATAATTCTCATTTATTCTTGTTAAAAAATGTGATTTCACAATTTTATATTGACACTTATAGTTTCTTTTCACGATGCTTTGTTTAAATTAATGAAATAATGTATGAACCTAATAATAAATTAGATAAAATAAATAAAATAAACAATTCACATTTCCATAACGATTCTTTAGAACAAATTTAACTTTGTAATGCCGCCTCCAAAATAATACCACAAAAACTTTAATTAATTTGTTTGTTATTTACTTTGCAAAATCTCATTACGGCTTTTACCAATTTTCATTTTCCGATATTTGCAGAATTACGAAAGTGTTTTCTTCATAACTATGTAATTTTATTTTTTAGATTCCTTCGGCTGTAAGTCTCAGCTTTCTCGTGGAAATAAAGTTCTCTTGTACAAAATAATACTAAAACCAGTTTGGACTTACGGGTTAGAGTTATGGGGTACAGATAGTTCATCAAATATGAAAGTACTGCAGCACTTTCAATTGAAATGTCTGAGACTGATCACTGCAGCCCCATGGTACGCAATCAATAAAATATTGCATTACGATCTAAACGCCTTTTATAAAAGAGAAAAGTAAACAACGTAGCGAGAAACATTTAAAAAGGTTAAAAAAACATCAAAATCCTTTCGTAATTAACCTCCTCGACAACAGCGAAGATACTCAAAGACCGAAACGTTTTAAAACGTCATCACTATAATCATCTACATGGTCATAGTCATCTTTAGCTTCAACTAATTCATATTTCAAGATATTTATGCACAGTTCAATCAAGTTTAGTTTTATATTTTGTTCACACTATGTCTTTTTTTAAACACACTAACTAAAAATGTTTTATATTTTCATTCTAAGAACTTTATTGTTCATATTTTTTCTAATTTTTGTTTAACTTATATAATTACTTTAAAAAAAAACTGATAGAAAAAGAATTTCACTTAGTTAAAAAAATTCCTTCGTTAGAACTCTGTACTTAAGGACTAACATAAATTCCATTTAAAATATATTGAACTAGATTTTGCGTTGTAAGTAAAGTACTATTATTATTAATAAAAATGTTATCTTTCATTTCAGAAGAGACAGTAACAGTAACAACTGTATACCTAAAGGTGGAAGCTGTGATAACAGGCCAAGCGACTGCTGTGATTACACATCATGCCGCTGCAATCTATGGGGCGCTAACTGTCGATGTCAAAGACGTGGCATCATTTCACAAAAATGGGGAAAATAACTTAATTCTCATGTACATTTTTTTATATTATTATCTTACATTTTCTTTATTATAAAATAATATTTTAATTTCTTCAAATGAATAATTGTTTTTGTAAAAGTTTATTATGAAACAAATTTCTGTAATTATTTATTAACGAAATTTTTGTAGGGTATTTGTTTTTTGGTTTTAAAAATGTATGTGGGTGTTATATAAAAACTTCGAGTAGATTTTTTTCTTTACTTTCCTTAACCTTCTAGTTCTAGTGGTTTTATTGAAAGTTCTTTGAGCGGAGCAGTTTCCATGTAAAGTAGGCTGTAGGTTTATTGACTCGAGATTCGAGTCACTCAATTGAATTCCCTCGTACCAGAAGTTTTAGCTTTTAGTATTTATAAAGTTTCAACTCCATTATGTAACATTTTTCTTCTAAAAACTAAAACAATTTTATAAAAAACCTTAATTTGTTATAAACCCCATCTTAATCAATGACAATGGTCATAAATCACTACCATTTATGAATAAAATTAATGACCAAGACGATAAGCTATATCATTTAATATTGTTGTTGTTTAAGTCATCAGACGAAAGGCTGGTTTGAACCTGTAGAGGTTTTACTAAGTAAAACGAGGAGTGAGGTGGTTTACCATTCCTTTCCTCACTCATTGGAAAAGTACGCTTATCAGCATGCCGGGACCCCTGAAAAGCACATATTTTCCACTCTGTAAATGACACCTTCACTTCATTCACCCAGGGTCTGGCTGTATAATGAAATTCATTACTTTCAGAGGAGATAACTTTGATTAGTGCCTTTTACACCTCTACCTCTTCTGTTCGTAAGTGATTCAGTCATTTAATTGGCTGATCATGTGATAAAAAACAGAACTATTCATTTTAGCCCTGCAACGAACAGATTGAGTGTAAATAATTTGATACTCCACCTGTCTGGTATGGGCAGAAAAAAATTATTAAAATTTGTTAAATTATTTGAATTAAAATTAACTTATGTTATTTAGTAAACTTGTATCATACGTAAAAAATGACAGTATTGTTAAAAATTGTTTAGTGAAATAAAATAAATATTAGATACTAAATGATTATCAACAAGCACAAATTATCGCAGAAGATAAACACCAGAAAAAAAATTATTAACAAGGGTGAGAATGTGATCTTCAGGGTGGAGGCGTCAACTGCACAATACTGAGCAGTTTAGGAGAGAAAGATCGGAGAGATTGAAGGACATGTGCTTGAGGAAGAGAATGAACATAACATAAGTAAGTAACCCAAATATTGATCTACCGTACTCTCTTGAAAGAGCTATTTAAAAGTAATAAATATTTTATTTTTAAAACTTAAGAGCATTAACACATGAAGGAAACTTCCGCAAATTTTCCTGCCGGAAATCGGACCTGGTGCTTTGTGAATATCATGCACGTAATTGAAAGAAAGTAATCAAAAACATTGTACTATCATGTGATGCAAATTTACGAAAGTAAAATATTGCTAACATCGTTTTCAGATGTTTAAGTTAAACATTTAGAATGTTTGGTTGGGAAAGCGCAAGAAGTTTAACTTAGGTTTTAAAGTTAAACGAAGTTAATTTAAAGGCAATGAAGTATTATTTAGGGAAAGTGACTCTAAAAAAACTAAGTCAATTTAATCTTGAAGAAAAGTAAATTTTTCAAGTATTTCCATCACACAATCAGAAATGTTCGAATAGAAAGAATGTAAGCTAAATCTATCCAATTTAAATGAGAATTCGTTGTAGTTATATCAGGCCTACTATGCTCAAGAGCCATCCCTCGGCCGGTAGTCCTGCTTTGTAACACCATGATTACATTTGCTACATTCTACATCACTACATTCGGTCTGCTTTACAAAAGTAATACGACTTAGTAGGTACCGGTCAGGAGAGCTAATATCTTTTCCTTAGCACCTTGGGAAAACAGGGACAAAGATGTAAAATTTGTATGATATTAAATTTATCATTGCGTAGATCCAAAAATACAGAATGTTAGTGTCAATACCCAAAAATTTCATATATCTACTTCAAAATTAATAATAACTAAATTGAATTAACTACCCAAAGATAACCTGCGCCAAAATTATTAAATTTGTTGGTGGCAATTAAAAACAAATTGTCATCTATCATTTTCCTTCGTCGGACCGTCACACCCAGATGTCAGAAACTACAAAAGATAACAACTAACAGTTTTCGGATTCGTAATTTGCACAGAACGTTAGTAGGCCTGAATTTGGGTTGAAGTTACAGCGTCAACAGGAAGTGGTCCAAAACAGGAAGTTAATAAATAAAAGTCAGAAACTACAACTAGGGATAACAACTAACGGTTTTCGGATTCGTAATCTGCATAGAACGTTAGTAGGCCTGAATTTGGTTTGAAGTTACAGCGTCAACAGGAAGTGGTCCAAAACATTAAGTTAATAAATAAAAGTCAGAAACTACAACTAGGGATAACAACTAACAGTTTTTGGATTCGTAATCTGCACAAAACGTTAGTAGGTCTGGATTTGGTTAAAGTTACGGTGCTAACCGGAACTGGTCCAAAACCGGAAGTTAATAAATAAAAGTCAAAAACTACAAAGGGATAGCAACAAACTGTTTTCGTATTAGTTATCTGCACAAAAATTTAGTAAGCCTGGATTGGGTTTGTTACGGTTTTGACCGGAAGTGGTCCAAAACCGGAAGTCAATAAATCAAAGTCGGAATTTGAAAACAAAAATAGTGTCATTCGATTCCTCTTAAAGAGTAGATACAGAAATCACTAATGGTTATGGTCATATGTCAAAGGTAAGCCTTTTTAAAAATTGCCACCAGCCATGAGACGCGTCGTCTCATGAAAGGATTTTTTCCATAACTTTTTAAAAAGTGAAGAATAATGTAAGCCATTAGGGTTCAGAAATTTTAACATTTTGAGACCCATCGTTCTATAACCCAGAGTAGCCGCTATGACCAAAATGTGAACGAGATTTGAAGAAAATATGCCCTTTTGAATAATAACCTTTTATATAAGAATCTTATTGATGGTGCGACAACAAATATTACTAATAGATTTAATCGATAAAACTTGTAAAACTTGTAAGTTGCAATTCAATGTTGTATTAACGAATAGTACGCCCAACAGTACATAATATGAGTGAGTTATATTGGTTTCGCCGTTTTTGAGTCGTAAACATCAATTTAATTTCAAGACATTATTGACCCAATTTCTTAGAGCCGTCATAAAATCACAGGAAATCGTATAATAATATCCAAAAAACTTATCTTTTTCTTTTTGAAAAAAATACTGGTTTTCAAAAGATCAATAGGAAGGAAGAGAGAGAAATTTCAAAAAGTTTTTGTGGAGGCGCGGAATTGTTCTGTGGGGGCGAGAGACGCCTGCGCCCGGTGATATTAATCTGTATATCAGACCGACGCTTGGTGCGAACCGTAGTACTTGTAGAATCGCAATAGAACAGCGCGGCCAGTAGTGCGTCCTATAGAAATTGTAATTTGTAACTCTTCTTCCATTTTATAAAAATTTTTGCGGTTCCGTCAAAAAAATGAAGGCTCAACTTTTGATACTGGCCTCTTGCGTTCTTCTACTTTTAGGTCCAATTTTACCCAGCGTCACAGCATCTTACTTCGAAGACGGTAAATTGAATTTGTAAAACAATTAATTAATTTAGTAATTACTTAATGACTAATTTAGTTGATTTTTTCATCAATTACGCTCGCTGATATGAAAACGATGATATTTTATAAAACCTCGACAACTAGGAATATTAATAAAGACTTAAAAAGTTTTTGCTAATATTACTACGATAAAAAAAGTCTACAAGTTTTTCTGGGCACGAAAGTTTATAGATTCTTTATTTTACATGTATCTGAGCGTATCTTGCACTTTTCTAAAATTTTGTTCTTAACTTTTACTCCTCCTTTATAATTAAAAGTTAAATTTCTTTATTTCCTATAAATTAGTTACTAATATTTTTGAAATGAAACATACTTAGTTTTCCTAACGATATTATGCCATTTATTACTTATAAATTCTAGTATTAACATTAAAATCAATTTTATAGAGGCTACTGGATGACCTTCTTGTTACATAATTAAATAAATTGCAATTAGTTTGTAGTTACCTTTGCAAAGTTATAAAGTTTCGTTAGTAAAGTTAAAGGAAAATACTATGACTTTATTTTATGAAAAATTTCGTAACCGTTCAATTTATATTACTAAAAATTAATTACACATTTACGCTGGCAAATAATATGTGTAAAAATTCAATTCTCAATTTTAGGTTTTATCTATTGATTAATTAATTTAAATAATTAATTCTTAATTTATATTGTTAATCAAGGTTTTTGCTTGAGTAAATAGTATATATTTTTATAATTTCGACGTGAGCTAGTTCCTAAATTTAAAACTATGATCTCAGTATTGTTTTACTTTAAATTTTTCAGCAACAGGCGAAACAGATCCCAATAGATCACAGTGCATTTACGTATGATTCTTTAATTTCGGAAATTAATGTAAGCTAATAAGTTTAAAATGGGACAATCTTTATAACAGTTAATTGGCTTCTCACTGAAAACAATGATCCAAAACAGAGAGTTATTAAATAAAAAAATATGTGTAATTCATCGATTTTACAAAATAAATTTATAATATTTCTTGTAGTTTATAAAAGAACTATTTAGTTCATAATTATTCTTATATCAATTTAAATGAAGCTGTTAAACTAGCAAAACCTAATTTTGATAGATTACATTACTCTCTTAATATAGTTTCAGTCAAATGTAGAATCTTAAATACTTAATTTATTTGATCATCGGAAGATTTATTTACCTTACGAAGGATAATAAAGAGGTTGTTAGTTTTACAGTGGTATAAAACTCTAGTGCTGTAAATACGGAAAAATTGAAATAATCCATTTCAGTGCACTATGAATAAACAACTAAGAACTAAATAAGGGTTATTGACAATGGTAGTCGATGCCCGATAAACGACAAAAAAAGGAACAACTGATTTATACGTGGTTTTAACTAGAATGCGTTAATTTTCCGTTTAATAATAATATTTACACGTATCATGGACCTGAATATTTACATTTATTTTGCCTCTGATAAAAAAAATAATATTTTTTGTTATACTACGCAGTAAATAAAGTATGCTCATGAATTGTTTGTGGTCTAGTCCAATTCTAAAAATAAAACTTAAACGAACAATATTTTTGGAAAAATGTACTAAATATGTTACCTCGGATATAAGAAATAAAATAAATCTCATTAACAAAACAACAAAGGTGTATTATTATTCAATGAGTTTACAAATTATAAATTTTATGTTTTACATGAAATGAATTCCTTAAAGGATTTCCAACTCAAAATATTCAATCTTAAAATGCAGACAGAATTGTTTTCTTCCGACTACGCCCTGAAGTACTGATCGGCGAAAATATAACATCAAGTTACATTTAATTTTGCATTTATTGTATGTAATGATATTTTCAATTATTATTTAAATTACTCAGCTTTTCTTCAGAAAATTTGGAGCATCTAATATTATTTTGACATTTCTGCTTGATATTTTTTGGGCGGTGAAAACTGTTACTCTGTTACTCTGTTACTCTGTTACTGTGGTGAATAATCGGTTTTACTGAAATACCCATGCTTTAGCATGGGTATTTCAGTAAAACCGATTATTAATTTAAGGTTGTTGAACAACTTTTTTTAGTTTTATTGGTTACTGGGAACTGTACTTTATTGACAACCAATCAATTTGATCCCTGCTTTTTCTCTGTATTTTGACGTGATTCGGTATGAATTTTTGTACAGGGACCCCCAGTCCAGTCAGCCGGTCATCATACAAAGTCGCTTACCCAACCAGTGTTGCTTAACAATTAATAGCGAATTTATACCAGCTGATTGACTGGGCTGGTCCGAAGGGGGTGTAGAATAATAATTAGAGAATCAACTTATGTATAAGTGTTTTACAAAGAAAAGGTGTAGATTTGTACAGATACAAATACAATCGTGTTACAAAATTTAGTAACATTTTATATTCTGTTTGATAAAACCTGAAGTTTAAAGCAATAAATATTTGTTTAAAATTTATTTTACGAAATAATATAAAACTTTGTGGCATTTCTGTTTTGCAATGCACCAGGGAAATAAAATATAGGCTACTACAACAAAAAACAAACAAATGAAAGCACGCCAGACTACTAAAATAATACAACCTGTAGCATTTTCACGAAAAGGCGGTTGTTAATTCTGTTTTATCCAGTAAAAATATCCAACAATTTTGCAAAACTGTGAACCTAGTACGGAAAATTTCGTTGATATTATTCTTCTCTGTTTGTATCATCCAGCTCGAGTTTACAAATAAAATTATAGGTCGCCCTAGTTTTCTTTTTTATGAACAAAGGCTTTAAATGGTTTCATATTCATTCATGATAAAACAGTAAACAACTGTATTTGTAAATGCCCTACATTTTGTTTCATCTCTTTTTATAATCCTTTTCTTTCTTCTTCGGCGTTTAAACCTCTGCTGAAATTGTAAATATGATTATTTTCTACTTTTTCTTGTCCTATATGAAAATATAGGAAGGAAAGAATTGTTTCCATATCAATTTTTCACCGGTAGTACACGTGGTTTAATGCGTATTTTTGGCCTCTGAACAAAAAAAAAATGTTTTTAGCGATTGCTGTGCTAACGAAATATCTCAAGAACGGAATATTGTACGAATATTTGCACTTAAAACTTAAGTAGTTAAGTACCACTATTGTATCCGACACGAACATTTTAATAAAAATCGTCAACCGAAAGTAGTAGATTATTCGAGCAATTTTTCACCTTTTTCGATTTTCTAAAAATGTCTTTTACGAATTTTTAAAAAAATCCCTCATTTACTAAATTTCTCGATCTCATTTAACAAGAAAAAAATATATACCAAAACAGAAACTTACAAAAAAAAATAGTATAATTAATTCAAATAACCTTTTTAACACAAACAATACTCAAAATGCGTAAACTATTACAGAAAGAAAAACATAACAAATAATTAATTTTTCCAAATGAAATCTGAAATTATTTAAATATGTGACATGTAAATCTTTAAATTTTATTTAGCTGGCAGAACGTACTAGGTTGTTCTAGCGGTAAAGTTATCGCCGTTAATCAGGGATTTGACAGCTGATGTACGGAAACGAACATTCCGTATTTAAATCTTGGTACAGGTAGTTAGTTACGTTAACCCTACAGCAGCACACTCTAAGTTTGTACCGGTAAATGCATACTGGGGTGTATTACACCCCATCAAGTTTCCCCATTTATTTTGACTAAAATAACTTTTTTTTTACTCAGATGTTGTTTTAAATGTTTATTACACTATTTCACATAATTTTATGAAGCGTGTTAAGGTTATCATTGTTTAAGTTCAAAAAAAAAAAATTTTTTCAATTTAATTCATTTTTTTAGTGTTTTAGAACACGAACAATTAATTATTGAAAAATGGACTTAGTTGATAATTTTGGAATGAAATCACTATACAGTGTTATTGATAATGAACTATATTTATTAGAAAGATACAAAGTTTTAAAATATATACAATGATTTACCTTACCTAGACCGTTCTTTAAGTGTGTTATTTAATCCAAACACTCGTAACAAAGTTCAACCCTATGCTCATCACATATTGCCCTGTTGCATGTAGTGCAAGAATATTTTGTTTTTCGGTCTTTCTTCCTTGGGCAAAGGTTACACCTTCTTTGCCTTCTTGATTCCGCTGTTGGTTGATTAATTTCTTGGACATTTTGAATACCCAAAATCGTGCAGATCATTACACGTAAGCTGCGACGTAGGGTTACAACTTCAAGTCTTGATTGTAAAAATGGCTTGACCATTGAAAACGATAAGTTTTGTAAAAATACTCGCCTTTTCATCTTCTGGTTACTATCTTTTAAATTGTAGAGCACCATGGCATTGATAGCACTCTGGTCCATAATTCCAAACCAAATTCTCATTGGCCACCGATTGGTTTTTCTGGAAACCGTGTAACTATGACACAATTGATCAAATGAATCAGTACCCCCTTTGGTTGAATTGTAGAAAAGGATAACTGTAGGTTTCTTTGTATGTTCATCTATATCTTTGTTGTAGTGCATTGTAGAAAGAGCTAGAACATTTCTGTTTTTCTGTTGTGAATAGGATACTATCATTTTGTTGTTGTCAAAAGCAAACAGTGAGGCATCTTTCTCTTTTTTTGCTAAAAATGATGCAGGAATTTCCGGTTTATTTGCTCTAAGTGTACCAACCATGGTTAGCTTGTGCTCTTGAAGCATTCTGTCAAACAGAGGTACTGAACTGAACCAGTTGTCTACTGTGATGTTCCTGTTGGTACCATGAATAGGTTCACTCAATTTTCGGACATAAAAGGATGCAACTGGTTCTCTGTTAGGGGGCTGAAACTTTCCAACATACGGAATAGCATTTAACATGTAAAATGTTTTAGCATCATTGAGCATTACAATTTTTAACCCATATTTATCGGGCTTACTTTTGATGTAAACCCGAAATGGGCATTTGCCTCGAAAATTCAGTAACTGCTCGTCAATTGTTACATATTCAAAAGGAGTATAAAGAGCTTTTGTCACTTTATACTATCACTGTCACTTTGAGCAAGAATTGCTCGTATGTCATCACTGCCTAAATCGTCCATAGTCTTACTAATCAATAATCAAACTTACAAACTAAAAATATGAAATAAAAAAATAAAAAAAATACTGGTCTTTAAAAGCAGATGCGAAAAAATATGTATACTACAAAGTGCACACTGGGGTATACGTAACCCCAAAACGATACTACACTGCACACAAGCAAGATCTGATAGAAACTAGTTTAGCTGTCAAACAACAGGGCTGCCAACATAATTTAGACAGGACACAAAATTTCCCTCATTGAAAGTTAATGCAACAATTAACAAAAATTATAACACTGGGGTAAAATACACCCCAGTGTGCCTCTCTAGGGTTAATACAGATATTAATCTAGACAGTGGTTATCGGTGTACTTTAATAGTTGGGGTTCAGTTAACCATACTTTATCAGGATGGTTGGCCTGTCTGCAAAAGACTACACCTCATCATACATATCATCCTCATCTCTTTGAGTCATAGGGTTGTTTATTGTTCTGAATTGAACGGATAACGTACACACATTAGCGGTTTAAAAACGTTATTTGGCCCAACATTTGGCGTAGAAGTAACGAAGACAAAGTTAAAAAATTCCAAAACTTTCCGAAAAATATACTGAAAGGTTACGGTGATTCTTTAGGCTTGAAGATATTTCATAAAATTTGTAACGCCTGTTAGTTTTTATCATGAAGTAGCAAAGTAAAAGCATTATCTGGGGAGAACGTTCTGTAATACCGAAACCTTTTATCTTATAACACGATGTATTTAAAGATTTTTCGAACTCTATACATTTCATAATTAACAAATGTTTAATAATCTGAAAATTTTAAACCTGTTACACAGCCTATAAAAAAATTAATTAATATTTTATCTATTAATATAGTGCTTGCATCAGCCATCGATAAAGAGATAAGTTGTTTACTTGAAATACTTAATAAAAAACCACGCCGAGTAACAGATTAGATATGAAAAGTAATATAGTCCATTAAAACAGTAATAAAAGCAATGTTTTCCACGGGAAACGAGTGTATGAAGGTTCCCTATAATATTGAAGATATTATCAAAGTTATTAGGATGATAATAATAATGATATTGAGTTTAACATTTTTACTAAATACGTTTCTTAATATCAAATTTTTCATGTACATAAAAGATTATGTTTTTCTGGTGTAGTTTTACTACAAAACTACACCAGTAGATTACTACCTACTGAGAAAGTAACATCCTTCTTTTCATCGGTTTACTGTCAATATCAGTAACTGTCATAAGAATATTACTTTATAAAAACAATTCAGGTAATTTACGCGGAGTACCTATCATTATAATATCTAAAGCAAAACATCTGGTTCATGTATTTTAAATAAAGATTTTGTTTAGCCTTAAATATAGCGTTCTACCGAACGGATTTTAAAATATTGTTACACCTAAACCTAGGGTCGTTAGGGATCTGAATAATAAATAATTAATAAACTTTCTTTTAACTTATAACAATATTATTTATTGTTGTTTAGGTTATCAGCCGAAAGGTTGGTTTGAACCTCTAGAGGCTTTACTAAGTAAAATGAGAAATGAGGTGATTTATCATTGCCTTCCTCACTGAGTGGAAAAGTAGCCTATGCTTATCAGCATGCCTGGCCCTCCGAAAAGTATTTACTTTCCACCTTGCAAATGACACCTTCACTTCATTCACCACAAGATTTGGCTGTTTAATGAAATGCATTACTCTCAGAGGAGATAATTCTGAGTTGTGTCTTTTACACCTCTAACTCTTCTGTTCTTAAATGCTTTGGTCATATAAATGGACAGCATTTGTGATAAGAAACAGAACTATTTTTTGTACTAGGAGATTGAGTGCAAATAATTTTAAACCACCTGCCTGTTATGAGAAAAGGGTAATGATATAAGGTGATATATAGATAAACGACCTAGACATCTGACTGGAAATCAAACCGAAACCGAAATCAAACTGGAAATCGTTTTCTGACTGGAAATCAAACCCGGGATCCTGGCATAGAAGATAGTTACGCTAATCATTACGCAAATGAACCGGCCGAGATAAAATAAGGTGCATATTTTATTTCATAAAAAACACTGATACAAAATATTGCGAAGTAAGACTAACTGTGAAATTGGTTGTAAATAATACATCTTTATTATTGTGCGAATTCATTCGCAAGGGTTCTCCTCATTGATTCGTTTTACTGATTACTATGCTAGGGGTCCCAGTTTCAATTTCCTGTCAGGTCTATCATTGTTTTATCACCTCTCACCGGCTGCATTAACCTAAATGTACATAAGTTGGACGTAAAGCAAAAAAATAAATTATAATTTGACATTTGAAATTTCCAGATACAAATTTTTTAGAACATCTTTTGATAAACCTTAATCGAAATAAATTTTTCGTTAGTGTTTAGATTTCTTTAAGTTTTCTAGAGTTTCATGAGGTAAAGATGGACTTTCAAATATGTTATCAGTTATCTGTAAGTCAATTATTTGTAAAGTCAGGTATAAGAATAGTTTACTCAGAAAATTGTTAGATTTTGGGGACTTACATTTTATTCTGAAATCGCATTATCATTTCTGGTGATTAACAAATGAATTTGACTTTTAAGTACTGATTGGTTTCAAGATTACGCTTTTATACCTGAGTTAATATGGTAATTGACAGATTTCCCACTTTTTAAAGAAAAAATATTAATGTCTTTTTCCTAGGTATGCATGTATTTTAAGTTAAAAAACACCCAGAAACTTCTTTACAGCGATATATTTAACGATAAAATTCAGTTAATACTCGTAATTTAACAAAAATTAATGCTTTATACATAGCTTGTTTTTGAAATTAAAAAAATTGACAAGCAGTATACATGTACCAAAAAAAAAAACATATTAGGATTTAAAACAATCTCTAGCATACGAAAATATAAAATAACCTAATAAGTTTAACCCAGAAGTATATAAATAATATTTTATTTTATGGCATACAATCATGATCTAAATGTGAAATAAGTTTACAAAATTTGAGGTGAGAATCGGTTTCTAGGTTATGCACTGTAGGTTATGAATATTTAAACATTTTCCGGGAATCCTAACTGGGAATTTCAATTTTATAAAACATTCTGTAACATTGAGGCGATTTATTGAAATTTTTATATCATGATTTTTAATATTTCTTAAAGTTTCTATATAACGGCATACTTATTGTAGTTACATTTAGCAATTCCTGTTTATTAACAGACAATTCCGATAAGGAAAACGTGCGTTGTAGACATAAAATTTTATTCGTAGTTTAACATTTCATTAATAATAACATTTAAAAAGTCAAGTAATTTAAAAAGTATAACAAAAAATAGCAATGTACTCGTAAATTATAACATGTTTCAAAAATTGAATATATTGCACTACTGTCTGAGATGAATTTTATTAGGTAGACCTATTGTTAGTAGCTCGTTATCGTTTGGTGTGTGTCGGAAGTTCTTTGTTCTCTAGACTTGTCTTGACGATATCAATGAGTAGGTAGCGACTATTAGTTTTGTAGCAATACTATTTCGAAGGATATTTATATTTTAAGCAGGTCTTTTAATTTTTATGTAAAATATTCAACAAAATATTAATTTTTTAATTTTAACTTCATTAGTGTAATTGAATCAGTCTTTCCAAAAAACCCATAAGTCAAAATTTTACAATTTTTCTATAGTGTATTTTAGAAATAATTGAATGTAAACACACCATCCCTACATAAATCACGTAAGTCTGACTTTCCTTAAGTAGTAACATAACATTCAGAAAATGTTTATCCTAAGTGGTATAATGTGCTTTCTTCTAATTAAGAAATGAAAGTGGGTGATTTTTGAAGCTTAAGCTCTACTTTCTAGTGGAAGAGGCCATACAAAGATTCTACGAAAAATCTTTTTAAGGGAGATAACTACTGTTTGTGACGACGACGAAGAACGTAAAATAGTCCTGAAAACAACATTTTCTTACTTAAGTTACGAATTTCAATTTCTATTATTGCAAAAAGCTATCTAAAACAACTATTGTAAACTAGTGAAATAAATAAATGTACTACTCTGTACAGCACAATTTTCTTCTGGTCTAACAAAGTATTTTACAGAAAACAACGTAAGTTAATATTTTACTCCAATTTATTTTAGAAACATCCGAAGACAAAATGTTAAATTTTTTTAAAATCAGTAGCTTATCTTTAAGACAAAAGTATACATTTTTTATTAAAGGGACAGCCTTCTGAACAAATTATATTTTTTAATATTGTTTTTTATTGAAACATAGTAAATAACCAGTATTTATTTTTTTCAAAACTTATTTCACTTATAGGCTTTTGACTTATAGGCTTTCTGAAATTACCGATTCAATTAACAATTGTTACAAATCAAACAACCAATGAGTATGATGGTGCGTAAAAGAATGAATTACATGGCATGAGTGACGTGAATGGTGAGCACCATCATTGACTGGACTCTGATATTTTATTTATTATTGGTTTTATACCAATTCATTTACAGGGCCAGACCTGACACAAAGATTAAATTTTAAAAGGTGATAGCAATTCCGATAATAAAGTATGGGAGTGAAGCATGGGTGACCACGACGAGGAATGTATATGGATCCAAGCAGCGGAGATGAGATTCCTGTGAAGAGTTAAAGGATGCTCGAGATTGGATAGAGTGCGGAATATGGATATAAGGAAGGAGCTCCAAGTCTACTGTCTGAATGAGAAGATTCAGGGGTATAGAGGGCGATGGAGGGGACATCTGGACAGAATGCCGGACCACAGAATACCCCTTCAAGTACACCTCCATGCACCGGTTGGACGAAGAGATGTGGATGACCTCGGAAAACATGGATATAAGCTGAGAGTTTCAAGTTTGTGAGTTCGGAACAGGCGACGGCCTAAGCCTTGAAGGAAGAAGAAGACCAATTCATTCATGTATCTCTTAGTTACTTATAGTTTCTAGAACAGCAGATCCCTGCTTCGTTGGTTTTGTCCTGTGAACGTTGTTTGGTAAATTATGGGAAGGAGGAATTTTGAGGTCGTCATCTACAGTAGCGTTAGAAACGTAAGAGGGTACGCTTAATAATATTGGTAACATCTTTGACTGAAACCTCTGAATCTGAGCTATTAAAATGACGGTTTAACAAATCCACCATCCAAATTGGCCTAAAAAGGGCCTTTTATAACGAAATATTTGAACATTGGATAGTTAAAATTTAATTTAAAAATGTTTTAATAGATACAAATTTATGTTCGAGAAAAATTTAGGCATTCTGGTGAACTATTCACGAAGTGAAATGAAACAAATTAGGGGTACGCTCTGTATCCAAATATTATTACTTTATGTCTTTCCGCTTTCCAGGATATTCAAACAATCGTGTACTACTATTTTCACTACTGTTCGCTCCGATGATATTCTTCTAATAAAATAATGGGTACCTAGAAAAACAAGCGTATTTCTCTCACAATGGCCTTTAAGAAAAAGAATGTACTTCTCTTGACACAGCAAAAGGATATTACTGAAGAAACAGGAAAGACGATCCTGGAATGCATGGAGCACAGGAAGTGGCAAACTAAATAAAAGTACGAGGCGAGTATAACCTCGTACTTCTGTTAATGGGAAAGCTTTAAAAATATTATTTCAACAAAACAGAAAACTCTGTTAAAAGTTTTTCGAAATTATAAAAGAGTATTTTTTGTTTTTATTTATTATCTTGGTAAATTACCATACGCTTTTTCTGACGAGGGTTGATCAAATTACAAATTCAAATGCAATAAATCGGTTTTTATTGATGGATGACTAAGTTTCACGAGTTGAATGAAAGCCATATATTTCCTACAAAAAGCATCGACTCCACCTACATCAGATACCCGCTACAGAATTGCTGTCAAATCTTTTTTCTGATATCTTTTTCTGTGGCATTTTATATAAATTTTATGTCTCTGCGCTGCACATGTCAGCAGAAGTATCCTTAACACTTTTCTTATATTCTTTTTGGTTTATAAATCTTAGAATGTTTTTACATATGAAAATGGAGTCGGGATCTTAGAATTCTGAACATCATGATGGGAACTTATAGACAATTTCTAAATATGTAAATTTTTTTGTTAAAAAGTGGACTATCGACATAATACACGATAACCTGTCAAAATATTTTAGATTGTAATTTTTAGTTAAGTTGGATTTTGATAAAGTAGGTAAAGGGTTTTTTTAAATAAAGTATACTGTTTTTGTATAATATACGAAATGTAAAAGTGTATAAAATAAATGAAATTAGTTACTTTCTTTTACTTTTCTACATCATTTCCAAAATGTGTTATGCATTTTCCCAGCGGTACACAAGTTTTTCAAATGGCTCTCTGTAAAATTGTCCATTCAAGTTGAATCATAAATAAATTTTGACAGTTTTCCAAACATTTATCATTGCCAAAACTTATTCCTTCTACTTCCCAAACAGATAGAAATCAGACGGAGTAAAATAGTGACTGTACGGAGCATAGGTTATAATCACCCAACGATACGATTCCAAAAGCGAGACTGTAGCCTCTGCCACATGCGGGTGTGCATTGTCATGAAAAAGATACGGCACAATAGTTTTTCCGGGTGCTTATTTTTTTATATTCAACGATGCACATTCTACTATCGGTTTCGTATTATATACACACGAGTTTCAACCCTTGTATCTCTAAAACGATGAATCGAATTTCAACATACTTTACATAAAAATTTAGCTCATTTTATTTGAAGTTGCTAACATTTTAGAGAAACCAAGCAAAACAAATCTGTTTCATTTAGTACGTAAGCCGTTTAAATTACCAATGTGCATGATATTTTATAAATGGGCATTTGCCCGGGAAGTTTAGCAAAGCAATTTTAAGTATCAAAAATATGGGCAAAGATAGTCTTCAAAAATATTGCTTTAAGTTTTAATTGATTGTAAATTTTTAGAGCTTGTATAAATAGATTGTCAAATCCACACTTAGTAACGACAAAATGTAAAAAAATCAATAATAGGCAATCAGTGAAAAAAGAAACGCGTCAGCTAGTGTAAAAAGAGGATCGCTTTTTACACTAGCAACTAAAAATCTAGTAGCACATGAAAAACACTGAAAAAAGAAACAAAACACAAAAACGTTTAATAAACAAAAGACGATCTAATGAATTTAAATTTGATAAATCGATCTGGTCGGTCCGTATATCGAGTATTACCAATCGATATAAGCAATATTTTCTGAAAACGTCGCTCGAGCGACGCTACACTAATGTGAAATGGCCTTTAGGGGGTATTTAGAGTAACACTGGCTAATTTGTATTAATATTTCATTGCTCTGAACATTAAAGACAAAATGCTTATTTATTTATAATATTTCATTTATTAAATAATACAATTATATTAATTACAATATTTTATTCCATAACGAAAAGTATTTAAATATTATAAATAAAAATAAAACATTGTGATATTCATTATTTAACACGTTAAATCTTGAGGGAAATGAAAGAGTAATCAACCTAGTCAAAGTGAAACATAATCTCATTTTGTTCATTATTGATAGCCTACATGGAAATTACTTTTTTTTACAAATTACTTTGTTGTGTAAATAAGTTTACGTAAACTCTCAGTAAATTTCTTTACATGCCTGAAATTTTTTATTGGATATTCCTGATAAAGTGAATACGAAATTGAATTTTCATCTCTTTTTCAAACTTAATTCTAAATAGAACTTTTAAGATAAAATTTTCAAACTCTCTTATCCTATTTATCCTTGTTCTATAAAAAGAAGAAATCTAATTTTACAATCAGCACATCTCTTTACTGAAATAAGCTGTACGTTCACATATTAAAGAAGGTGTTTCAATAAATTCAACGAATAAATTTTTTTTTATAACTTGCAAGTAATTTTCTTTCCTATTGTATTAAAACTTATTTTTTTTTACCGGGAAAATTCTTAACAGCTAAATTTTCTTGATGCCGCTAACTGGTTATTGACATGGAGGTTTAAAATAGAAAGAAATGATTAGATTGTGGGTGTTCAGTCTGGGTTCGCATCCCTTAAGGAAGTAACAAGATCAAATCAATCTTTAGCATGCATCTTCATCCACCTCGAACTATTTCGCTCTTTTACTCACATCACATACATTACCAGTTTATCAATCACTATCTAGAAATGAACATTGTTTATTTTCATATTATATGCTCTATGTTGTTATATTTGAAAATATGTTATTTAAATACTGTTAAAAACCATTAAAAAATACATAAGCTGTGAGTGGAGTTAATACTAAATTTTACCTACATTTTTCTTTTGTATTAATATTTCTATTCGCGAGATTTTATTTACTTTTATTTATAATATCACATTTCACTTTCGTTAGTTTCGTAAACTGCAGTGAAGTCAAGACTGAAACTTATTGTCAAGGCTACAGCTTCAAAACAGTTTGGGCCTTTCAAGCAATAAAATATAGGTACGAACTTTTTTAACTGATTAGAAAGTTCTACTTCATAATCTTAAGCAAGTCAATTATTTTTATTCTCCACTAGCTTTTTAATTTTAGAATTTATTCATGTTTGAATTTTACTAAATATAAACATCCAATTTGTTATTAGTAGCACATAATAATTATAGACACCTTAGTCATCTCGAGGGGCAAACGCAGTTCCTAGAAAAAGTAGAGCGTAGGTTCCTAGAAAAAGTAGATTCAAGGTTACTTTAAACTTTTCAAAAAAATTTTATTTTTAAGAAAAATAAATGCACCGATTCATATTAAATAAAACGCCATCCCAATCTCTACGTTTGGCTATTATTTTCAAGTTTATCTTCCTGCCGTTATTTTATAAAGTATTAAATAACATAATTATTAACATCCAAATTTGTCCCTTTTTACTACCCGTTTCTCTCTATATGCCACTAATTACGGAAAGTAATTAATTTCACAACAAAGAGTTATTAAAATAAAGGGAATACACAGTGGCGTGCTGTGGGTCAAAATTTAGTGAAGCTGAGGAAACGTTTTACGTGTTAAACTGAAATTTTAATTCATGAAAACTATTAACAAAACTTTAAAACAATAAACAGTACCAAAAAACACCATTTTAGTTTGGCACGACCACCTATCCACTCATTTATCGTGCATACTGGACTGAATATGTTTTGCGAATTTCCCAGAAAAATAAGTTTAGAAGTTGTGGCGTGGGACTTCCATTCATTATTATTTAATTTCATTTGTTATATACGTGGAACGAGAACGGTTTGATAAAATTTTTTTGTCACATAGCCTAATAAAAAGATAAATTTTTTAACAAGCACAGAATACTAGTATAACGAACTCGAAGTAGGACGAAGCGCATAAAATAAATGTTACAGTACAGCAGACAATGTAAAACTGTTATGGAAATCACTTAGCTGCTAATTTTGGATTGGAAGTCCCTTTGACTCTTGCACGCATGTAAGCCACCGGAATACGTGATAATTTAGGAAGAATGGAGTCACTAATTAGTGATTATATTTAAAACTTATTCCTCTTTTACCGGGAAATATTATATTTTTAACAATTTGCCTTACCTACGTTCTACTAGAAAAGACTGTAAAAACTGTAGCCTCAGAAACAAATTATCGTGACATAATTTATTAAGTAAATTAAAATATTTTTTGTGGAATGATAAATAAGTTCTCTCTATTTTTAATATGATAAGCCGGTATATAAAATCATAAGTTACTGGTATATAAAATCATTTCATAAAATTTTAAAATTGAATTAGTAAATTTTTTCTGTATGAACAACTAACAAAAGTTAATTGTGTCTTGTTCTGTATCAGCTGTTTTCTGAAATGAAATTGGTGCACAAAAACTCGTCCTATATCGCATAATTAACACAGTGTTGTATGTTCCGGTGTTCGGTTTCTGATAAAATAACTTAAATTATCTACTGCATTCATTTCATACGCTCACTTACACGTAAGAATCATTTATACGAGTATTCTACACTTTTACATACCTGAATGCAGAATTCAGCAAACTATATTCAAATGAAATTTTCCCCGTAAATAAAACATTTAGTTCAAATAGCTTTGTTAATAGAGTACTATTATTAAAAATCGTTGCAGGAAATAACAGCGAAGAGCAAAAGGGAAGTTCGGAAGGAAAACAATCGATTGAATGCCAATGAAGTGGAAATCACGAGTTATATTTTGAAAAAATAACTTTACTTCATTAATTCATATTTATTTAGATTGAATATCATAATTATTATCTCTCTACAACTATATTTTTTAGTAATTGACTTAATTTGGTCAAATATTTCTTTCTTTAGATTCTGAACAACAACGAATGTTAAATGCCAGATAAAAATTTATGATTGCACGCTAAGTAGCTGCAGCTAATGATGATACCATGAAAAATAGATATTCCAATCCACAGAAATTACATTATAGATACTCCATAAAAATTACTTAAAATTTTTTTGTAAGAGCTTATAAGGAACTAAAGTAAATCCATACAGTATTATAAATTAAAAATCCCTTTCATGATACGCTTCTCATGGCTGGTGGCAATTTTTAAAAAGGCTTAGGCCCAACCTTTGATTTATGGCAAAAACCACTAGTGAATTCTTTAGCTATTTTTCAAGAGGAATCTAAAAACTATCTTTATTTACAAATTTCGACTTTGATTTCTTGACTTCCGGTTTTGGGCCACTTCCAATCAAAACCGGAACTTCCAACCCAATCCAGTCCATTAACTTCTTTACGAATCCAAAAACCGTTTGCTGTCTCTTGTAGTTTCTGACTTTGATTTCTTGACTTTCGATTTTGGGCCACTTCCGGTTGAAACCAACTTCAAACCCAATTATTTCTGTATCTACTCTTTAAGAGGAATCAAATGACACTATTTTTGTTTCCAAATTCCGACTTTGATTTATTGACTTCCGGTTTTAGGCCACTTCCGGTAAAAACCAAAAATTTAAATTCAATGCAGGCCCACTAACTTTTTGTGTAGATTACTAATGCTAAACCCGTTTGTTGCTATCGCTTGTAGTTTTTGACTGATTTCTTGATTTCCGGTTTTAGGCCACTTCCCCGTCAAAACCAGAACTTTAAACCCAATTTAGCCCCATTAACGTTTTCTGCAGATTATGAATCCGTAAACGGTTTGTTGCTATCTCTTTTAGTTTTGACATCTGGGTGTGACGGACAAAAGAAAATTTTAAAAGACATTTTTTTATAAAAATTGCCACCAAAAATCAAATTAAATCCATACAGTTTTTCACAGCACAACTTAGGCAAGTCAAGATAACATGTACTTTTGATATAATTTCTGAGAGTGAACCCTAGATTAATTCTGATTTCCTAATATTGCTAACACAAATAAATTTTTCAAAGCAAAAAAAATACATTTAAACTCCATTTTTACAGACATTACTGATTCAGGCTTCTAAATTAGTAGAACGATTGGAATAATTTTTATAAGGTTTTAAAATTACGTATATAACTTCCTCTTAAAGCCGTGCATTGAAAAAAATAGTTTCCATATTAGTTTATTAACTTTTCACTTTTTACGATCGTATCATCGTACGAAGTTGAAACTTGAAACTTAATAGTTAGGTACTACTAGAAGAGCCGACACGGATTTTCATAAAAGTCGGTCGACCGGAAGTAGTAGTTTATTCGTGTCATTTTTTACTTTTTGCGATTTTCTCAAAAACGGCTCCTACGATTTTTTTAAAAATCGTCCCATTTACTATACATTTTATTTTCTACAAGATAGGGTAGGCTCCATGTTTGCTGAAACTCTTGAGGAGGCTGTTCTCTTTTATAAAAAATTAGATTTTTTAAGATTGCGGCCTTAATATGCATTTTAGGGCAAAAGAGTATATATAATTAAAGTTGTAGACAACTAAAAAAATCTAGCTGCATTTTTTATTTCAAACATCTTTTTGTATAAAGCTTAGTTTATCTTCTAGTTTTCAGCGGAAATTTGTGATTTTCTATTTTTTTTCATGAAAATCTGTAAAAAATGGATTTTTTAAGATTTCGGCCTTATGCATTTTACGACAAAAGTGTATAATATAATAAAATTTATAGAGAATTAAGATCTACAACTTTTCTTTAAGCATTTTTCTCTACAGAGCCTATTTTAGCGTGAAAGAGTGATTTTCCGTGTTATTAAGCCCAACTAAGGTTGATTTTCATATTGCGTTTTCACTCATGACTAAACTTATGTTACGTTTTTTAGTTTAATTCTAATGTTAGGTATATTGTTCATTATTTACATTGGCAAGAGATAGTCGTGGGAGCGTTTCACACCAAATTTTTATATTTAGTGTACCCTATAGCCTAATTTCAATTGAAGTGCTTTGCGGTGAAGGGTTGTGTAACAAAAATACAGTTCTTAGAAAAAATATATCATAGTTTTATGGTTCACAATTTTTGAGTGAATCTCTAGTATTTTACATTTTGGTACTTACATCTGACATCTTAATGAACATTAACATTAATAGTTCAGAAATTTAAGTATCTCGGTGAAATAATCACATGGAATCTGAATGAAAAGCCTGCAATTGAGAACAGAGTAACCAAACTGAAACAGGCCCAAAGAATCACCTGGCCCATATATAAGAAGAAGTCCCTATCAATTAACTCCAAAATCAGGCATTATAACTCTGTAATCAAGCCAGAGGCTACATGTGCTTGTGAGACCCTTTTCAACTTGAACACTCGATCAACCACGGACAAACTTCAAAAGATAGACAGAAGAATATTAAGAACAGCCATTAATTTCAAGCATCAAGTCCAAGGAAAATGGTGGATAGTCCCCAACAATATAGTTTATAAGGAAAATGAGCCGATATTGGACACAATGAGGAAGAGGAGAGTCGCTTTCTTTGGCCACCTTAGCAGACTGCCTGACTCAAGACTCATTAAACAGCTCCTTGACTACCAAATGAAGAATAAGATCCAAAACAAATGGATACTGGAAGTCATGTCAGACATGAGGAACTTGAATATAAATGAAGAAATGATCCAGAGACGAGAAGAGAAGACCATCCTAAAGGAAAAGAGGATAACCCAACTGCCTTTCAGAGAGAGAAGACAGCCGAATGCAGCTGTAGCAGAGAGATTGAGAGCCACCAGGTCAAGGAATATGAAATTGATGTGGGAACGAAGAAAACAGCAGTGGGTGCCACAACTAACTCCTCAAGGAACGCATGTCCATGAGTGACTCGAGTGCTCCAATTGGGGCGTAAATTAAAAAAAAAAAATATTTACTTTTTAATATTATAATTTTTATTATAACTATCTAACGCAAATAAAATTTTCATCCACTTAAACGTTTTAATGTTTTCACACACTTTACCCTCTAAAAATGGATGGATTATATAATGTTAGTAAAACAAGACCGGAGTTTTACGTAAGAGAATATAAAGTAACAATTTAGGCCCTAGCACCTGTTAATAAAGAAGATAAATATTTATTATTGTTCTAAAAAGATATGTCTCACATTTTGGTAAAAAAGAGTCAAGTGATTTTAACAGCTTTATTTACTAAAACGTAAAAATAAGCAGTACATAGCCACTTCGTCCATTAGTTTTTCCTTAAACTGTAAAGATATGCTAACGTATACATTCTATGTTATCTGCACACCTAAGTGTAGCTAAATTTTTAACTCGTTTATCAACCATAATTAAATCAGTTTACATCACAAAAAATCAGTTTTTGAAAAAATGTTGCGTAACTCCTTCATCCACTCAGCTCTTCATTTACCGAAGTTTTTGAAGCGTATATTAGGTTGTGTTCATTAAACTCTGTTGACAAAAATAAAAAAGGTTGATATCAGGATGGGACTAATTTTGATCTCTCCAGAAATGGGATAGCACAGATCACACAATTATCATTTGCATTTTTGTTGGGTTTATAACTTTTGTCAGGTAAGAAGAGAGTCAATCTTAACGTCTGATCGAATTACTTTTTAATTTCTTATTAACATACAAGAACTAAGCCATAACGTTTAATTTTTCACTCTTTAACATTTGTTAAAATTAAGAAGACTTCTTTATAATAAAATCTTTACCCGGAAGGAATTGTTGGCTTATATAAAATGTTGCCTTTCGTATAAATTTTCGTAACCTAATTTTGTACTTAATGTACTTTTCAACCGTATCTTATAACATTAAAATGTTCAAAATTACCGGTCCCAAATTTCTTGATATCTTTTATGTTAACATAAAAACATTTTATTTGTTATTTTACAACGTATTATAATGGGTTATCTTCTGTTTTAAGTTTTATTATTCAGATAAGATGTAACTAGTAAAACTTTCAAAAGTTAACCAATTAGAAATGTCAGAATGTTAAATTTCATTATAAAATACTCATATTTAACAAATTTTTCAAATTTCAAAATAATACTTATTATATCTCAGTTTGTTGTAAAGTTATGTCGTAATTTTGCCATAAATATTCAACAAATCTGTACTGGTAACTCAAACTGTTTGTAATTACGATTAATTTTCTTTGCAGACAAACACTGTTCGTCCTTTTCGTTATTCAGTTAATTGCAGATTAAAATACACGTGTGGCATCCTATGTGGTATAGTGGTTAGCGTACTACGCTGGAAAGTGGAGGTCCCGTGTTTGATTCCCGACCACGTCCCTATTTAACATTCTAACCCACCGATCCGTTATTATCGTCGCTAATAACCAAGATGTTGATGTGAATTTAAATATATTTAAAAAATAAAATAGATAATAATATATTAAAAAGTTAATACATTTTTATTTTAGGTCTTTACTATTTATTTATTTATTTATTTTGCTTTTACGGCCATATTAGACCACTCAATCAATTTTTGGAGGCTTTTCTCCTAGCCCAGTAATCTCTCATCACTTGGGCTCTTCTTTCCCGTTCTGCTTCCGAATAAATCACCTTTCTCCTCTTTATTTCTATTTCTTTAAATCTAGTCTCACTTTGGTGTAATATTTTCAATTTATTCGTTTTTTGCCTTAAGTCTTGTTCTGTAATCCGTAGTTCCGCCATGTCTTCCTTGACCTCTTTTATCCATCTTGGATGTTGTTTGGATGTAATCAATCTTTCTATCAGTTGTTTAAAAACTCTGGTCTCTGGTGTTCTGAGAATGTTCCCGAAGGAGGAACCTCTCTTCTTCCTCATCTTGTCTAGTATTGAATCCGTATGTTTGTATACTTGCTTGTTTGGCAATAGCACCCACATCCCGTCTTTCTGGTGTTTCTTACCAATACACGCTCTTAGAATCCTTCTTTATATTTTCAGGACACCTTCTATTTTGCCTTTCAAGCCTTTCAGATTGAAGAGGGTTTCTCTGCAACACGCAACTTCCGGCTGAACTACTGTTTTATAATGTCTTAATTTGGTCTGGATTGATAGTGACTTCTTATTGTATGTACTATATCTAGTTGTAATTTGTGCTCTGTTTAGTTTGTTTCTTCTTTGATCCCAGGATTCTTTTTCTTGATTGTTATATCTGATAATTTCTCCAAGATATTTAAATGACTCAACCCTTTCTATCTTATTCTCGTTTAAACTAATTTGGTTTATCACTAGTGGGTCTGTAGCCATGAACTTTGTCTTTTCGTATGAAATTCTTAGTCCCACTCTGCGATCTGTTCTAAAGTTGTTATCTGTTCTTTGGCTTCCGCTATTGAAACTGCCATGAAAGCCAGATCATCGGCAAATCCTAAGCAATTTAACGCAATTTCATTATTTTTCCTTCCAATTTTAACATTCCTAGGGTTGGACTTCTGCCATTCCCTCATAATGTATTCCAATGCGCAATTAAAGAGTATAGGGGATATTCCATCTCCTTGCCTTAGCCCTGTTTTTATCTCAAATGATTGTGAGATTTCTCTTCTGAATTTTATCATGGACTTTGTGTTGGTTAGGGTAAGTCCAATCATATTTACTAGTTTTGGGTGGACTCCTTAATTCCTGAGGATCTTTAACATTGTTGGTCTATGTATACTATCATACGCTTTTTTGAAGTCTATAAAAGAGATTATTAGTTGTTAATTTCTTCTTCTGTATGAGTCTATCAGTAGCTTTAATGTTAGGATCTGGTCTGCGCAACTTCTCCAAGGCCTAAAACCTCCTTGGTATTCCCCCAGTTCTTCATTTAACTGATCTTTTATCCTGTTGTATAGGATTCTAGAGAAAATTTTATAAGTACAATCCAATAAGGAAATCCCCCTGTAGTTGTCCGAGTTTGATTTATCTCCCTTCTTATGCAAAGGATGAATTATTGCTGTTGTCCAATTCTCTGGTAATTTTTCCTCTTTCCATATTTTTACTAGATTTAAGTGGAGTGCTCGTATTACTCCTTTATCCGCATACTTCTAGGTCTTTACTAAGTATACTTAATTTCTATTTGACATATCAAAATGAAGTTAAAATCAATATTTTAATTGTACTGAATTAACAGAAGTGGAAACTTACAGAAATTTTGTTAATAATTAACTTTATGACAATATGTAGGACTACTGCTTAGTATAATACGGCTTTTTGGCTGTAATTTTTCATAAATTTAACAAATTTTTTTAATCTGGTTATTTCAAGAAGCACAGCAACAGCAGTTATTTTCTTTTTATGTCTTTATTTTAGCAAAATAAATTACTTAGGCACAGAACACTAATATATAATATTACCGGATCGGTAGATGTTTCAGGAGAGTATTTTAACTTGTTAGATACTTCGAGGTACAATAAAATGGTTTGATATTAATCCGAAAAATTAATTTTTGGTGGGAAGTGTGGGAAGTGCAATGTGGGTATATTTGTGGATTGAATCCGTAAGCACTGAAGTCAACATGTACTTCTCTTTCAGTGAGCTATCAAAAATGTTCAGATTTAGTTGCCTGCTCGTTTACGATGAGAATAGTAATATATGTTAGTCTAAAATTTTCGACCCGATGAGACACTTGTTAAACTAACCCGTATATATTCAGGGGTAAATTTAATGGAATAATTTTGACAAAAAAATATTAAAAGAAAATAGAAATGGTTAACGCCAAACTTTTTTAGACTTGACAGCGAAACGTATATGCTACGTTATTGATGAAAATTTAATAGTCAAGTGAGTAGTTCAAAGGTCACTTAATCTAATATTAATAAAGCGCAGGAAACACAACCACCCTCACACTCGTGCACACAAAACAATTCGCTAAAAACTGTCGTTTAAATACGTACAATGTTTTAGGTAGGCGTGGGGAAAGAGTGTTTTATGTTAAACAAAAGAGAGGACACGCGTTAGTTGGATCGATGGACAACAGAATACAATACGAGACATGCAACAATCAGCCCTTCAGAATATGTGTGCTGTGTGCTGTTAACAATAACTTACACAATACTCATTGTATATCAAACTGTACATACGCTAATTACTGTACTGATGTCACCTGTTTGAATTTATAACACACTGAGGAAACTCAGAAATTTTAATAATAGCACAATACACCAGTATCAACTATATAAACAAAATTGTGATTTTGTCTGTACAATTTTTCAGATTGCCCCAAATTTCGTTTCTACGCCAGATCTACCAAGTAAACACCAAAAATAAGTTCAGCTGAATTTTTGTCTGTTTGTCAGTTTATCTGTTTGTCTGTTTGTATGTTACGGCATCACGCAAGAACCGCTGAACCAAATTCAATGATTTCGGTATTTAGGTTCTGGACATAATCGAAATGAAAATAGGTTATACATTTTTTTAGTAGACTATCACAAAGAGATGGGGTAGTTCACAAGGAAGGGGTAAACAAAAAACTACGAATATCTCTGTTAAAAGTTGATTTATCAAAAAATGTTATATAATAGAAATTACGAAACGTTTAAAGGCGAATACGTTTTATTATGTAGCCTACATTTTTTCATTTTCATGCATAATAATGGAGATATTACCAATTAAAAAAAATAAACCAATATTTTAAGAATTTTAACATACACTCCACCAGTACTGTATACACCTTTTCTCGGTCACATTGTCAAAAATTAGTCGTCTTAATAGTGGTCACCATCGTGGAAAGTTCCTATTGTGATTTACCTTTCGTTTAACGGTATCATAATGGTAATTTTTCTTGCTCTGTAGCGAATAATTAAATTTCGTACAGTTACATTACACACACAGATTTGTGTGAGTAAATCTCACAGATTTGTGATTTACCTTTCATTTATTATGAAAATAATAAAACGCTGCATATCTTAATTAAAAACCACCAAGATCTCGCTTTTATTTTACTTTTAACTATTTTTTTTCATAAATAATAATGCTGACGTTGAAACTGACGTTGCAATAGATAACAATGAATCGTTAAAGTATATGAGAACTGACAGGGATCGAACTCGGCACCCTAACCGACTGTCCACGGCACCAAGGAAACCGTTCGAAGAACGGGTACTTTAGCTAGTCATTTATAAACAGCTTCTCTGGTACAATTCATTCCATCGCCCAATTTTCTGTGGTGAAGTTAGACATACTTTTTAAAGAAAGAATAATTTTTCTTCTAATTTTAGGTAAATATAGTCCTGGACAAAATTAAAGTATCATGTAAGATTTTGGGCTAAGCGAAAAATAAATAATTTTCTTCAATGTGCCAGGTTCATTCCTGTTATTGCTATTATTTGTATTATAATAATTTAAAGCAATATTTAATATTTTTTAACAAAAGATTAGAGGTTTAAATTTGATTTATATAATTTATTGAAAAAATAAAATAAAATTAGCTTTAAAAACACAAGTTTTATTTAACAAAAACGGAAGAGTTACCTACAGTATTGAATGAAAGTTTTCCATATTTAGTTCATACATAATGGAAAAATTAAAAGTAAATGATTATTATGTGATTTATAATGAATTAGTAATTCAGTAACAAGTACAGCCTCTCTTGCCTTAATTACAGCTAGCATCCGTCTCGGCATTCCTTGAATAAAGTTTTGGATTTCTTCCTGGTCGATTTTCTCCCATTCTTCTTTTCCCTAATGACAGCTGTTGAAGATTCGCTGCATTACGTTGACGAACTATTTTTTTAAGCATAACCAAAACGTGCTCAATAGGATTTAAGTCTGGGCTGTTGGCTGGCCAGATCATACGGTTAATATCTACATCATCAAGACTCTGTGAAACTATTTAAAATCTTTTAAAATGATGTGTTAATTTTGTCCACGGCCGTATTAAAACGTTATTTCTGCGAGGGCAAGTCAAAAATTAAAGAGAAATTTGAATTTCCCTCCGAATCAACGTGTATGGCAGCACTGATAGTTCGCTACAACGTCTTTCAGCTGTTCATCGTAAGTATTGTTTAATTGTTAGCTACTTATGATTGTGTTCAAAAGTCTGTTCAAAATGAGTTCTCCTTTGTCTGATTGCACCAAAGAAGATATGCGAGCAGTCATACGTTTCCTCAATTCAGAAGTTGTGAAACCAGCAGAGATTATTCTTCGAATGCAACAGCAATATGGAGAGAGTTGTTTGAGTGGAAGCAAGATCACGAGTGGATTGATTGCTTTAAAAAAGGTAAGATTTCTCGGTGTGATAAACAGCGGCCTGGTAGGCCTTCCACTTCAAAGACAATATTTGGATGACAATATTTGAAAGACAATATTTAAATGGCAACATTTGAAGCGGTTAAACAATGATTCTTGATTATCCACGAGATACAGTTGATGACATTGCAAGTGAGTTGAATGTAAGCTATGGTTTAGCATATTCAATCATACATAAAAACTTTTGAAAAGTCTTTGCTCGCTGGAAATCGTGATTGATCTGACGGTAGAGGCCATTGAAGCGGTACAAAATTTTCTGACACCAGGCCAAAATCCTTCTTTCAGGAAAGAATTCAAATGCTCGTTAGAAGATAGACGAGTCCATAGAATTAGGAGGGGATTATGTTGAAAAGTAATGATAGTATTTTATAAAATATGTAGGTGCATATAGAGATTATTTCAATTTTACTTTACTTTTTGACGTACTCTCGTAAAATAATACTTATAATTTATATGATTGGTCCTGAGACTAACCAACATTATCTGTCCGTAATAGCTACTACTCACAAGTAGGGTATTATACTCTTGCCCGTATAGGAGTACATTTTCTTTCCAAATTATGTGTTTTATAATTTAGCCTAAATTATGGTAAGAATGTGCATATGTAAACAACATAATGTAGAATTTTTAATTAACTCACAATTTTATTTTTCATTCTTTCGTCTTTCTTGCCATTCTCTTAGATTACACAGAAATTATAGTTGTATATTATTTAACACTCTATACTACTCAGAACTGAAGTTGTATTTTCCAATCCTTTTTTTAAACCGGCAGCATTTAAAAGTGGTTTAAACCTTTTAGTACCAACGTCCGAAAAGTAGGACGTCGATATATTTTACGTAATTATAACATTCGGTTTACTGGACGTCCGTAAGTTACGCATAAAGTGCCAATGTCCGGATAACCGAACATTTCAAAAAACACTTTTAAACTAAAAATTAATGGAATAATGTATTTTGAAACCTTCTTCGTGGCGCAGTGACTAGCGCGCTAGCCTACAAAGCGAAAGGTCCTGGGTTCGATTCCCGGCTAGGGTATGGAAATTTTAACACATTAAAACCACAGTTAAGGTACCAAAACCCACAGTAGTTGCTAATGACCAAGCTGTCGATGCGACTTTAAATAAACTAAAAAAACTATTATGAATATTTTTAGCGTTAGAACGATTTTATTTATGAACACAATAAAAATTAACTTTTAACAGGACACTTTACTTTCCTGTAACGTTGAAATTTTGGTCAGCAATGGCAGGCTTACGCCTGCAAGTTTTTGTAATAAGGGCTGGCACTTTTTGTACACCTTTATTCAAACTAATTGGCACTTTAGATCAAACTTTTAAACATTGTTTCGGCACTGAAAGGGTTAAATGAAGAAGTTTTTATTATTACCTATTATTATTTAAATATTTTAAATAATGATTTAATTAGATCTATTTAAATATAAGCATCTCAGCTAGTTTAATTATAGGTCTAACAGTGTTAGATGTTTCTAACAAGCGACTGCTGATTAATTTAAATATTGTATGTTTATTGAACTACTAACAGTATATGAAGTGAAAACTTTACACTGTATTATATGAATCTGTCTTTCGATGCAACGTTGAAAGTTTATTGTTTGACGACAGGAAATTTAAGCAAGCGGTACAGTTACAGTATAATGACAGGATAACTTTTAGTTACGAATATTTATGAAACTACCAAAGCACAAAGCAAAATCCTTTGCCTTTCATCTAGATGGCTATACGTCAAAACTTATAATTGGGTTTTCTATATGCAAATTATTATTTTAAAATATCCTAAGGGTAATAGTACTTTAACTGAGCAAAGAAAATTCAGTATGTAAACATACAAAAATCTGTTAATATTTATGTATGTTTCGCATTTACAACGATGCGTTACCCACGAACGGTTTTAATACTCCATAAATCTGGGAATATTTCTCTCTTTAGACAAATTTCAGTGTAATTTAAAAAAAATATAACATACCTTTTAATAGCATTTTAATTACAGATTAACTGGTGAAATTAGTTGTTAAAAATGATGTAACGTTTACAATCTGAAACAATTAGTGAAACATTTTGTGTGCTACTTGTCCTTCAAATTTGGTGATTTTTACGTTTCTCTGTAAAGACAGTGCATATACTACACATATAAATAAAGTGTTTGAAGTTTTGTACCACGGATTTGTGAGTGTTTTGCAAAAAAAGAATTTAATAAAAATTTCATATATTTACATTAACTATCCAAACAGTTTCTGTTGCATTTATGGTGAGGTAAAATTAAAGCTTTGGAAGAAAAAAATATAATTTCACTAATAAAGAAAATCATACGAACTATATTTTGGATATAAAGTATAAGATAAGGGCTTGTTTTGGCTTTTCATATTTTGCTACAGTTCATGTGCACCACTGTTGTCTAGTTGGTTGAATGAATCTCGTCACATGAAATTCTTAATTCTAATGGTTTGGAGAGAAACGACGGATCAATTCATGGACTGTTATTTTTCTTTTAAAGAAAATATCTGGGGTAACAGATAAGAGTATACATACTGTCACATATCCCAATATTCCCTCTGACACTGGTTGAGAAAGTAGGCGGGAAATTTACAATTATAACAAAAATATTATTGAAAACCAATGTATACTTGAGTCACGTGGTTGCCTTTGGTTTTAACGGAGGTAAAGGGGGAAAACATCAGTGTACCTGCGCGACTGTTTTAGTATCAGTGCAGCCAACACAACGTACACTATATACTCAGAGCACAAACAGTTTATCGTGAAACCTTTGTATATGAAACCTTTTTATAGGTTAACTGTACGAACATAACTGTTCGTTACTGTAAACAGAAATACTGGTTTCTCGAAAATTTTGTCGGATTATTCACAATGCTGAACGAATTCTATCTAATATGCAGTGTAATAAAATGTAAAGTTGAAGCTAAACAAAAATGCATTTTGTGTTTTTTAAATATTTTTTTTTTATTATACAGTCAATTCCGGATAATTAAGGCAAATCGGGACCGAAGCATTTTGGCCCAATTAAACGGCTGGCCCTAATAACCGAATTCGTAAACTGTGGCGTATACGATACTGTATTCTATTAAAATTATCACATAGGTACATAAATTTTACATGCAAGTTCTATCCATACACACTCGAAAAAAATGAAAGGGTATCAGAACAATGATTAACTTTTTAGAAATCATTTTGCTTTGGTTTTAAGTATTGGATCATTGACACTAACAATTTGTGAAGTTACAGTAGCAAACCATTCATTCAACGGTTGTCAACAAATGGATCCTTTATTCACGTTTTCTTTTCTGAGATATTCCATGATGTTTAAATGCCCACTCTCAGAGTAGTTTATTTTCTTGGAACACGATACAAGCTATCGTAATTATCGGTACACCGGTTAGTTCCGATAGTTTACGTTGGCTTAAGTTAGGTGGATACGTTTTTATTTTGTCAAGAAGCTTTATTTGTTCACACAGTCATATCGTTACGCGGGATTTAACTCACAAAGACGTTGATAGTAGGTACTATACTGTAAGCCTACGCATAATAATATCAACAAAATCTGTGAAACGAATTAAAAAAAAATTAAAAAGTATGCCTGCAGATAACAAATCAACCAGACTCGTAAAACAGTGTATTACAGTACACTCATGAATTCACAAAAACTGAAAAGAAGCATGGAATTACGAACGTTCTATAGATAGGAGCTCACTTGATTACTAGCGTAAGGAATTCGGTTGGAGAGAATTGTTTGTACTATTCCCCTCCTCCTATAACCTAATAGTAGTAATAATACCATTAGTACGCGCTCTTCTAAAAATGTTACTCAAAACCATTTCGAATAACTACTGTAGTACCAGTCCCCCTTGCACTTCATCCCGCACTAGCAAACAAGTCAGCTCCCAACTATATGTACGCATGAAAAATGACAACTAACCATTAGTTGCAAGGAGGCTGGCTATACAGTTTGTAAGGCTGGGCATAACTAGTGGACATGACTCACTGAAATTTCTGCAATGACGATTATGTAGCCTACACATTGTACTGTAAATAACATTTCTATTATGACCGATGTGTGATTACTGTTGTTTATCTGTCGAAATGTTTACTTTACTACCTCTATCCTTCCCATTATCTTATCTTGCTGCTTAGAACCACGTGTTGTTCGTTGCTGGTCTGTAATGGTTTTAATAAAACATATATTGTACATACATCAGATTGGCCCCAATAAGCGGCATTATGGACCGAACAAACGAAGTACTTATCAATGTAAAATCCCGTTCTGTTTTTGTTCATTAAAGAACTGTCCCAAAAAACCGGCTGCCCCAATTAACCAGTGGACCAATTATCCGGAATCGACTGTATTTTCATAAATTCCTCTTAACAAAAGCTATAAATGAGCGGCTAACTACCGTGATGTTTCTCTTTCCACAATTCGAATTATAAAGAAGGAAATTAATAACATGAAGAAGCTATATTTCTTCAAAAGTTTTATTGACACCTGGTAAAAAAAGGATACGGTTCGGTAGATAGGCCTACTACGTACTAGTGAAATGGATAGTAAAGACAACGGTGTTAGCGATAGCAAAGAAGGCGATTCATTCCTAGAAGATTTTGTTCCAATAGAGTAAGGTAGCTGGTAATTACAGTAAATCAAACATTTATAGCCACATAATTGATACAGGCAATATTACAGGTCAGACTTTTTCTTATAAGGTATATGAAGAAAACATTTTCTCGGCAATAAACCACAGCTTACAAAATGTATGTAGTAACTGCACGGTAGTGAAATTAAATTACTCACTGTTGACGTTGGCAGCACTGTTAAAATTTCACTTCCCTTCCTCACAACCCATTCAAACACAAAAGGCATTCTCGTGACTCAAGTACCTATAGCTTTATTTATTTTCCAATATTCTGGGATTTTCTTCCGAACTAACCCAGAATATCATTGTGGTATCTGGACAGTTGTACTACTTATACTGTTTGGTTATGTGAAAATTATATTATGTATTATAGTTAAGCAAAAATATGCTTAATGACGAGTGAACTAATGAACCAAAAATTCCCTCGTCGGTATTTAGGTTGTTAGATAACCACAATTATTTACAGTTAAACTATATTTTCTTAAATTTGTCAAGATTTAGGCCTATATTAATTATCACAAAATATTTAATTTTATCATTCTATTTATTTTCATATTTCAGTTATACGTACGTTTTGATTTAGAATGAAGAATCATTGTTTTAATAGTTGATCATTTTTCAACTTTCATGTTCTGTATAATAATTAATTTATGGTAATTTATACGACCATCAGAAACTTAATTTATTTGCTTACCCTTCGTAACAACCCTTAGTGAGTTTCAATATTATCAACAATATTTGACAGCTTTGAATAAAGACAGACTTCAAAGTTTAATTACAAATTTGTAGGATAAAATGTATAGTAAGATTATCATGAAAATCTGTATGTATTTAGGCCTACTACATAATCATTAAGACTTTACCTTCACTTAATAGGATGAAATTTATAAGGTATTATCTGAAATTGTAATTTATTGAATAACATACATAATTCTGTAATGAAATAATCATTTACCTCAAACTTATAATTTCTACATGGAATATTAGACGACTACTTCACTTCTGTGTGTTGGAGATATCATAACAATAAAAACATACTAAATTTTTTCTCGTTTTTTTTTGTATTGGGCCAATTCTAGACCACATGAGGTGACTTTTGTCATTTCTGGAAGCTTCATGGAAGTCCTTAAAGTTCGTAATTAGTTGTCTGAATTTGGTTCGATTCCGACCATGTTTAAACTCCTAAAGTCTATTGTTTAATGTATTAAATGTTTGTTTTGTCAACCGGTTGTCGTCCATTCTACACAAGTATTCGTAAAATTTTATTCTTCTTTTTTTAATCGTTTCCATTAATCGTTCATTTTAATTGTAAAAGACTCAACTTATTTATTCCATTTTTTCGAAGAGCTCATTTCAGAGGGCACACTTAATCAACTTCTTAGCCCATGTCTCTTTCTCGAAAGCTTTATCCTCTTGAGTCCACGTTTTCCCTCTTCCTCAAGTGGGTTTCTTCCTCTCCTGAAACTCTAATTTCTGTATTATTTCTCTAAATGTTGCACTATCTTTTATGATTTCTGTGTCTATTCTGTTGTTTTCAAGGTCTTTGTCTATTTCTTTAAATTATGGTATCCTGTTCATGTGATTG
This sequence comes from Catonia carolina, assembly GCA_035578175.1. Lineage (NCBI taxonomy): Eukaryota > Metazoa > Arthropoda > Insecta > Hemiptera > Achilidae > Catonia > Catonia carolina. The sequence continues at coordinate 69,284,793 of JAQMRL010000002.1, forward strand.
TTAAGCAGGTTGAAAATCTGCTTTGTTAGTCTGGTGTTTTCCATTCTGTATATGTGTCTGTAAACCTGTAATTTTCCCTTCCTGATTATGTCTGTTATTTTTTTATATTTTAGAATAAAGCTCTTTTGTTTGATCGTTGTTTATACTCTGATTCTGTGTTGATTTTAGGATCCAATATCTTCCTCACAATTCTTCTCTCAACTTTTTCTATTTTTACATATATTATAATAATTTATTTTCAAAATCCCATTAATTAATAATTCCTTTCATAATTAGTTTTCTTTTTTTAAGTCAACTACTACTTACCTTGTTTCATAACTGTGTGACTTCTAAGAGAAAGGTGAAATGAATGAAAAACTTATTTGTATTGGCTTAAAACGAAAGTTAAAGGACTAAAGAAACTAAGTGATCATTAAGGAGACTGATTAAAAATTAATAACGAATACTTGTATGTTCTTTTTAAAAAAATTTCAAAACATTTTTTATTTTATGTTGTACAGAAAAATTTATCGTACAGAACAAAGGAATTCCACGCTACAAATGGATCAAAAATATTTAGAATTTTTTAAAATGTATGTACTGGTGTGCTAGAAAGAAGGATTCACAAATGAGTAAGGTAAATCCTTTTGATCCTTATTGAATGAAAAAGTATCTAACCATTTAAAAGAAAGATTGAGTTTGATAAAGGTAATGACGTTATTATGAAAAAGGGATTCTACTCGTAATTGGAAAAAGGCAAGAGGTAAAACTGAAGTACATAAAGGAATCGAGATCATGTAATTTGATAGAATTTCATAAGCATTCAATTAATTTCTTTACTACCAATTAAGTATTTGAAATCCTGTCAGATAGAAATAGGGTTAGCTGTAAGCTAATAGTTATTTCAGTGTAAATGAACTTTAAAAATAAATTACATTTCCAAATAAATCATTGAATATAATCGTTCTTTAAGTTCTTCTAAGTAATTTCTGATTCTACCAGACTTTGCCAAAGGTGCTAATTGAATTTACTATACAGTTAAAAAATGGCTAGAGCGGAACAAATTAACGTTTTAAAAAATTGACGGTAAAATGTAACATTCAAACAATGAAGGGTTTCGTTTCTCCCTAGTCCACATTGAGACATAATGGTATATCAATGAAACCCTTTCATTGAGTGATTGTAAATGATAAATCATTAAATTGAAATCCCGGAATCAATATTTAAGTTATACTAGCGTAAAGGACCAGTGATAAATCATTCGCACAGTGTTTTTGTGTTTCAAACCCTTATCATTTAATAAATGATTAGTTAACAACAAACTTAACCGTTCTTAGAACAGTTAGTAACGACTAAAGCACATAAGTACAATAGTTTCGTCCTGAAAAGAACAGTTTTTAACTAAAACCTTAAATGAAAGAACGCAATGTCTACCGACTGTGTGTGATCTGCAAAGAGAAGAGAGGTGCACGTTTGTCCTGTATGTTTATAGAATACGGCTATGGAGGGAATAAAAAAATGTGGGATAACCGCATTACATTACCGCAAACGAAATTTATTCTTTCTAATTTTGTAAAATGAAGCTTATATTAGCATGAATTTCAAGTTCAGAACTTTTCGGCAAATCAGGAAAGAATACTTTTTAAAACAATGTAACAATTTATAAAAATCCGTTCAGTAGAACTCTGTATTTAGGAATTAATAGAGTTCCCATTTAAAATATATTGCAAGTGATTTTGCGTTTTAGCTATGTAGATCACTTATAATCAATTTTAAATATTTTTCCGCTTAGAGATTTGTAAGTTTCATAAGCTTCAAGTGGCAGAAGGAAACTACATCTTCATCTACAATGTAGAACGTATTTACAGGATGTTGGTAACCATAAAAAAATTCGCACTTCAGTGGCAGGCAGTTTAAAAAGTCCACTCGTATCTACACCACACAAATCGCGTGGGATGATGTTTTTCTTCGACCTGGACCACGTTTGTCCATTATTTCCCCTTGCATGATATTCTGCAGTAATTTACATTTCTGACCTCTCATCATGTGTCCAAAGTATTCAAATATCCTTGTTTTCGTACAGGGTCAATTTTAAACCACGTGAGGTAACTTTAGATGTTTCTGGAAGCTCTTTTTGCAGCCCACATTCTCAGTATTCGTTCACTGTACGCTTTTCTCCTGTCTTCTGTTCACCCGGTGTTTTTTTTGCTCTTCGTGGAAGCTCTTAAAGTCCGTAATTAGCTGTCTGAATTTGATTCGGTTCATTAAGTTTTCTCGGGTTTTTCCGGTTTTTTTGATATTCTTTCTGATGTCTTTAAACCATTTATGCGACACCTTAGGTCTAATGTTTAGTGTCTTAAAATTTTGTTTTGTCGACCAATTGTCACCCATTCTATACAGATTCAAATATCCCTTTGTTTTAAGTGTCTATAATTGCAATGCTTTCATCCAAACAGTTGAGTATCATTAAGCTGCAATTTTTTCCATTCTAGAAACTATCAACATCCTTCTGTAGCACCATTTCTGAACGTCTCAAATCGTTTCATGTAATCACTATTCAAAGTCCAAGCCTGAACACTAAAAAAAAACAGAATTGAGAACACATGGCAGCGAACTTGAGTGGTCTTTGTTATACAAGATTATGTTCATTTTTCTGAACGCTATAAAAATTTATTCTATTCTTAATCTTATCTCTGTTCGACTGTGTCCGTCATTATTTAAGAGACAACCGAGATCTATCTAAGAAGGAAGCCAGTGCTTATCCTGATTTTAAATACGAGTAATTAATTGGTGCTTTCACACAGCTAAACTTAATTCAATATTTTTTATATTTTACCGATTAAATTTAATGTGGGTGGGTGCGAAATCGGTTTAAAAATAAGAATTTAATTATCTATTCAAAAGGGAAGTTTTCTTTCCTACCTATAAAAATGTCCAGACTTGTTAATAAAAGAAAGAAATTTTATTTTCAAAGTTGAAACTTGTTTTTGAGAATACAATGCAATCAATTAATGAAGTGGAATACTCTAATAATGTAAAGTTAGGATTACAAAAGAGGACAATAGAAAATATTGAACGCCAAACACGTCTATGAGTAAATTACAATTACAAATGTTCAATGAAATTGGTTTATATCAATTGAAATGCTTTGTTCAATATGGTTCTTTAGTCTACAACAAGTGAAAAGACAATAAAAGGAAAAGAATTGAAGGTAAGGTGAATTGAACAATATATCCTTTTATTAACTTCTTCTATTTACAGCTCATTGAAGTTAGAATTTACAGTACCAACGCATTTTTTGAAAAATTAGAGAAACTTTGTTACCGAAATAAAATATCACATTTACATAATTTGATTTAGAGTAGATTAAGTGCTTTCAAACATAACTTGCAATACTTAGTTACCTACCTTTTTAACAGACAGAAAAATCTACACATTATTCAATTCGAAGCAAAGAGGAAAATATATCTCAAGTTGAGATTGCTCACATCAAAGTTAAAATACAAAATTGTTAATCTGTAGCTTTACAAAACAACATATTTTTACAATTCTACAAATTTAAACACAACGTTTAAAGTTCATCGAATGTGTTCCAGTCATATCATTAATTTCCAGCTGTACTTTTCTAATAAACACCTAATAGCTGAAATGAATAGTTGGTTTAAAAAACATTTATGTACTTATATATTTTTTTTAAATTTTTGAACTTCGTCTAGTACGAAAAGTATATTTATTATTTTCGGTAAGTAGGCCTACTCCTTTACAGTTTTCAAATCAATCAATTTTTACTGCATTTATAACTTTTTGAAAACTAAATGTTTGATAACCAACAATTTTGATCGCATAATTACTATGAATTTTTCTCGAGTAGGCCTAGACATAAACTTGATCAAGCACACCATAAGGAAATTTTTCATGAGTAGCTGTCAGCTTGTAACTACACAAAATTGTCCGTCCAATAGGAATAACTAAACAATTTAAAGGGTTCTTTATACTTATTGTTTTTTACATTTTACTTAAACATTTTAAATTACTTTACTTGATTTTAAACAATTTTGAACTTGAAAACTTAACTAAGTAATTCTTGATCGTGATTAACGTGCTTCTTCGTCAGATTTTGTGACTGCTTATATGAGCCATAAATTACTTAAATTTCCATACAGTTACAGTATCTGTTTTTATGAGGTAGTAACTTTCGAAAGTTGACTTTAAATTCAGTTTAACCCTTAATAGGCCGCACGTTGGTCTTTTCCCCGCATTTTTTAAATATTAAGTTGGCCATTTTGTTTGAAGTTTCTTGGACAGTTGATAATTCTGGTAGCTGTTAGTTGTTATAACTGTCATTGTGTTGAGTGGTTGTCAATTCATTTTTGGGTTATTTATTAGTGTTATCAGACGTTCTTTAAAGTGTAGGTCTTATCGACCGTCGTGTGCCTAGTTACACTAGTCTCTTTGCTCACAACATCTTCCACACCTTTGTGCTTTATACCAGTATTACTCATCCTCTCGTCATAAATAATTATTTATTCTTTTAAACGTAACCTTAATTTTTTTATTTCAATACCATTACAGTGTGTTTTGTCTATTTCCATTTTTGTTTCTAACAAACTGTTTTTATTTTGTATATAATATGACTTGTTTTTTGATTTAAATAACTCTTGTGATATTAATTTTGAAAATGAAGTCTTAGACGAGATCTCTGACTATGAACTTGAAATAAGTGGGGACGAAACAGACGAGGAGGACGTTACAGAAGAACCAGAACATGATACGGATACAGACACAGAGGCTGCCGTCTGAAATATTCGGTTAGATGTTGCAGCAACTGCTGTTACTGCTCATCGAAAAAAATTAGAAAAACGAAAACGCATTGTAGAAAGTTTAATGCTTATGTGTGGAAAGAACATACTGTTGAAATTTGTTTTGACTGTCCTACAGACAAGGGCGCTAAAGCAGATGAGTAGCCTATTCTGACACTGAATAACTCTGATATTATTGCTATAAACTATAGTTTAGTTTCCTATTCTTTTATAAACTTTTTATAACAGCTATAAACGTTAATAATTTGTGAGAAAGTAATGCATTTAGATGGAATTACGTAAGTAAATTAAGATTAAATTCGATTTATTTTTTTCAGAAGTAAATACAAAAACCTTTTAAATGTTGTGTATATAATATAATATAATTGTAATTGTTGTGTATAATATAATATGTATAATAATATAATAAATAAATATAACTATTTATTCGTTTCAACAAAAAAAAAATAGTTATAATATATTTGTGTCACAATTATATAATTATAATAGCATATATTTATTTATTTCTTTGTAATTTTTTAATAATTTTATTGATGTAATTCACAACGTTTAAAAAGTTTTTGTATTTACTTATGAAAAGAAATCAAATTTAATCTAAATTTACTTACGTACTTCTATCTAAATGTATTATTTTTTCACAAATTATTAAAGCTGTTTAACAGCTGATTTTCGGTGACGAAGGTTCCTGGTTCAAATCCTAGTAAAGGTAGTAACTTTTATATGGATTTGAATACTAGACAGTGGTTACCGGTGTAATTTGATGGTTGGGTTTCAATTAACTATACTTCTCAAGAATGGTCGGCCTGAGTCTGTACAAGACTATGCCTTATTTACACGTCATTCATATCATCCTCATTTCATTGGGTCATGGGGTTGCTTGTTGTTCTGAATTGAACAGATTTCAACGTAGACTACACACATTAGGAATAAAATGTTTTAAAAAAATGTTAGGTTTTTCAATGAAAATAATAACTAGTTATTACAATGTTAGGCTACAGAGTATAAGGCAGGGAAAAGACCGACGCGGGACCACTAACGTGACCAAGCATAGTGCGCCCTATTAAAGGTTAAATAATATAGAGCTTATCTGTTGCATTTACTAGTTATATTAACTGATGTAATATTCCTGAAATTTCCTTCTGAAGTGGTGAAAAACTTTTAATACAGTTGTTCAAATATCTTTCATTTACTTTATTTTAATGTAACTTTACCAGTAAGTATAGCTATTGATAAAACCAACAAATCCAATGAGGAGTTATAGTATTGATAGTGTCATCTAATAACGTAGATGGGAAGTTTTTCAATCACTTGTAGTTACTTGATATTACGGATTAATGTAATTTCAGCGTCGCATCAGGTCAAATAGATGAATGGGCCACTAACCCGTTATGAAAAGAAAAGCGTAAGTAGATTGACTTCATAAATACGGCTTAAATCCAGGAAGCAAGCTTGCTAGATTGGTGTAGTGGGAGATTTCATAGCAAAACCCAGTTGAGGGAAGTCTCTCATGAAAGGATCTAATATTGTACAGCAATAGCCTAGTCTACGGGAAAGTAAAAAATTCCTCTGTTTATTAAATCGTTACATGTTCGTAACGGTGCTGAAAAATAAAACTCCAGTTAACTTCGTTATTGTCCTTTGTCAAATTAAAAATTGTTTCATCCTGGATTTAAAAAGCGATGGATATTCTTCAAAAGATCTCCGTCTTCATGTAATTTACTAATTTAAAAAGTAGGTTATGTTAACCATACTACGGTCAGTTTCTGAATGAAAATAAAACAAAGAACTGAAAATTCTCGCAATATTGTTTAGTCTTCAATGCTTATACATTATTTTTTATTCTCCTTAGCAAGAACAAAGTTACTTTCAAACTAATATTGCTATATTATGGTAACAGAATTTAGTACTAAAAGTTAGAATGAAAACCCTTTTCACTCTCTTGAAACTTGATATTCGTAGGTCTTCACTTACCTGGAAGTAGGGCCAGCGCCCTAATACATATAGGCGACAAAAGAGAGCTGCCGCCAAAATATTCATTTCCAAAATTACTCAACTGTTCCCCGATTTCTGGAATAAAACAAAATATTCCTCGTGATATCTCTTTCAAAACTGTATACTTCTAAATTGCATTTTATACATTGTTGCTCTCGTGTGTGACAATTACTCTTATCAAATGGAATTAGAATCATTGCAAAGAAATTATCTGCCCATAACAGACAGGTGGGGTGTAAAATTATTAGCACTTAACTTGTTAGTTGCAGGGCTAAAATAAATAGTTCTGTTTCTTATCTGACCATAGAGTTTGAATAGATGACTTACTATTTTTCACTCAATTTTGTGCGTATTGCTTCCAATTTAAAGAAATGCTGAACTGGAAACATCTTGCTCTGCTTTAAAACCATCTAAATGAACAATTGTAACTTTTAAACTGAATCCTCACAACCGTTCTTTATAACTCTTCTAAAATTAATAATTTGGAATAAATTGACTATACCTTAACGAACTAGAGACTGCAGATGAAAGCGGAGCATAGTGACCGAGATCACAACACAGAGCCAATTGATTTTCGTTAATCGTATTCTGCGTTGTCACATTGTGGTTCCGTTGTGGATGACAGTCTAACAAAAAGTTAGCTGGAGTTCGGTGGAACAGAATGTACTTAGCAAAGGGGCAACATCACACTCGACCTTGGCTGTTATTGGCTAGATCTCATTTCCAGTCGTTAGTTCGAAAGGGTATAATTATCATTAGAGGCTTAGTACTTTTTCATTAAACTTCAAAGATATATTTCTAAATATTGTGCATGATTGCTAAGAATATTTCCTTTTCATTGTCTTGTCCTTTCAGTTTACCTGATACCTTTCTTTGTGACTTATTAAATATTTTTTGACATAGTTCTATTTGAATTAAAGAAATATTTTTTTCAATTTGAAGATCTGCTTTGTAATGGTATAAAAATTTATGTTGAAAATTTAGATCCATTGGGTCATGCCTACAATGTGTAGGAGGTTGATTATGACCACACGTTTAATATTAGAAAATTTAAGTAACTTATTGTGAATTTTATTTAAATTTAAAAAAATATGTTTGAAATTTCAACTTATAAATTATATTAGTTTTAATTTATATAAAAAAGTTACGAAAATTTAAGAGTATTGCTAAAATTCAGTACTAGTGCTTGAACCGGGAGGAAAGAAGATTGTCTTGCACCGCCACACTCTCATAATACCATACAAAAAACCAGGTGTTAAACACTAACACGACTTTCTGTTGACAAGGTAGATAATGACTAGTGTTTGATCAATAGTAAACAACGTAAACTGAAAAACATAACCAAATTATTTTAATCATGAGCGAATGACGAAAAATGAAAGTCAACATCTGTACAACATGAAAATACGGAAAATCATGGGTTTTAAACACGTTTTAAAAACTAAAAACACGTTTCTTGGGTTCAGGGAGCCTGAAAACGTGTATATCCGGTAAAAACTCGACATGAAAACAATACTTTACTTCACTACCTATATTTATTTATATAGGGCAAGAGGAAGTAAAAATATAAGTGAAAAACATAATAAATATTAAAACAATCTGAAAAGAAGTTTTTTTTATTATTAATTGTTTGTAGCAAAAGCCACGACTAAAATAGGAATCCTTTTGTTATCCGAGGCGGCGAGAAAAACTCATGTTCACTCCCTCACGATGGGGAAGTAGTGTTGGACTCAATTAAGGCATCCTCGTCCAGCCCCAAGGAGGCAGCAACCGCCTACCAACCAAAAACTTGTCGCCTGGCCACTTGATCCGACATCAGCAAAGAACCCTCCACCTCCCTCGGAACTGTTAATATAATACTACAAGGGAAATGTCGGGTTAAAAAATTTTACATACTTTCAGCGGGGCGTGGAAGGGAACCGTAGCCTAATTCCCCTTTCGCTGTCACTGACCAACACTCACTCTTTCACTTTCATTCATCTCTTTCACCACCAGTTCAGGAAATTAGTGTGCCTACCTTCTGAGATCGGGACAGGATTGATTTACTGTGGGAGAGGGCGATCCTGCTGATCTCCAGATCAAAGTCTCCCCCTCCGTAGTTTCCCGACCATCTTCTCCTTAATAAAATAGGAATCCTTAAGTGAGCTTCAGGCCAGCCCAAACATTCAACCAGTTGCTATCAATTTGTTTCACAACAATGGTTGGGTATGGGACTTTGTAAGGTGACCACTTGCCAGCTACACGTGAATAATATTTACTTGGTATCATTGTTAAAATTCATTTAAACTCCATGTTAAAAATCCAGCAAATGTAGCAATCAATATGGTCAGTTGCCAATGGTGTACAGTTTTAAATAAAATCCAAAAATGTATAAAATAAAAAGATAAGAGATATTTAAATTATATAATTACTGATATTTATGTTTATGCAACACTTGAAATTTGTATAACAAAACTGAACTTTAAATTTTTAGAGTAAAAATATTTATGAGATAATAACAAATTTTTTTGGATGTTTAATAATGAAAATATTAAAAATAAAATATTAAGTACATTAATGGACTCAACATGATTAAAATTGTAAAATCATTAAAAGGAACAAAAGCATTGTAATATAGAACAGGCTTGGGTATTAATAATAGAAATATGAAACAATGCTTTATCTGGTTATGAATAATATAACACGTAGAAGGTCAATTCTCTGTTTTGTTGTACAACTAAAAATTCCCTAACAATAAGCGTTGTAAAAGATTGATACTTCGTCACTCCTATTAGGCTATATTTTTTATTAAAACAATTTTTTGTAATAAAAAATCCACAATTTTTAATAAGTTTATTTCTTTTAAAAAGGGGTACTTTGGAACAAAATGCAAACAACTATCTCTAACTTTGGGTTCGTACTACAATAAGGGATGTAAATTTAATCACCACAATACACATATACATCTAATTAAGACAACCGCTCAAGGATGATTAACATTATAAAGAAAACACTGATATCCGTAATAGTGATTAACAACTATTAATTAAACGCTAAGTGACTTCTTAAATTAATGGATAAATTCGCGTACGATTAACCACTCCTAATTAATTCACACTGACAAAGCTCTCCCGAAAACACTCACACTTCCGCTCAACAAAATACAAACACATATTACCAGCTTAACATAATTGATTTTAATAAAAAATTAAAGGTATGAGCACAATTACAATGAATTTAAATAATTTTAAAATATTATTTTTTATACTCCCTTGTTTCTGTCAAATGCAAAACAGAAGTGTACTACTATTAGAATATTGTCTCATTAATATTATTATATTTTATACCGAATATGTGTACGTTACAATCTGTTCAATTTAGAACAATAAGTAACCCCGTAACCCAATGAGATTAGGATGATGTGTATGACGTGTAAATGAGATGTAGTCTTGTACAGACCCAGGCCGATCATCCATGAGAGAGTATGGTTAAGTGAACCTTGGCTATCAAAGTACATCGGTAACCACTGTCTTGTATTCAAATCCACATAAAAAAGAATAAGAATAAGGACATTTATTTCACATATTGCAGACAGATAAATGAACAATAAAAATATAATCTTTACTAGGATTTGAACCAGGAACCTTCGTCTCCAAAAATCAGCTGTTAAACAGCTGACTCGCAGCGTCGACAACTTTACCTCTAGACCAACCAGGTGGGTTATTACATTTGAATTTCCATAACTCGAACCACGTATGTAACATGGTACTAATTCGAGTTAAAGAAAATTCGAAGTACAGAACGACAAAACTATAAAATTTTGATCAATTTTTGAAGATAATGTTAAAAATGTTTTAAATAATTCTGTTTTAATGGTATTAAACAAATCTTCTGCGCTGTAACTTTTGATAATGAGAAGTAATGTTGATTGCTTGTAACTTTAAAAACCTTTGTTAGAAACTGAGGCAGATCACCTTTTGAACGATTCCGTGACGGTTTTTAATTTTTATTTATGTCTTCTACTGCTGGCTTTAAATTTGGTATTACCATGTTGCATCACTAATTGATCTAGTTTTTCAAGAAGCATTACACCTGTATGGGAAAGTTTTTCCCAGCTACTTCTTGGAGTCAATTTAATACAACTTCTTCTATTCCAGGCTACGAAAACATTTTCGTACACATTTGCGTTAAAAATTAAAAAGAATTCGGATTTAAAAAAAATTTCAATCAAGAAATTAGAGTTACAAATATTCGAGTTATGGACGTTAGTTTTAACGAAAATGAGTAAATCCTGGGGAAACTACATTTAATTCGTGTTATGGAAGTTCAACTGTATTAATATCCTGTGATGAAATAAAGTAAAAAACCAGATTTAAAATACAAAATCATAATTTGTCATCGGGTATGTAATTTTCATAAAAACTGTGGAGAGGTTTTCTTGATATCGAAATAATTTCATTTGGTGGAAGTTAACCTTTTTTGTTAGATTAAGAACTAACATCTTCTAGTAAGGATTTTGAAAAGCATATTAACAAATTTTTGATTTTTGATAACTTTCTAAACCTAAAGTAAGTATTTACCAAATGTAAATATTTTATTTGGTAAACCATTATATTTTACAATTAAAAAAAAGACCCACTGGTTTGGTCTAGAGGTAAAGTTGTTCCCCCAAGTCAGTTGTATAATGGCTGATTTTGGGAGATGAAAGAGGTTCCTGGTTTAAATCATAGTAAAGGTTACTTTCATATGGACTTGAATACTAGACACTGGTGTGCTTTGATGGTTGGAGTTCAATTAACCTAACTCTCTCAGGCCTGGGTCTGTATAAGACTACACCTCATTTATATGGCATACACATCATCCTCATCTCATTGGGTCATGGGGTTGCTTATTTTTCTCAATTGAACAGATTCCAAAGTACACACATTAGGGATTAAAAAAACACTTGGAAGATGTGGCGTGCTCTGCTTGTACTGTTTTTACCTCTCCCATTACTGTGCAACGATACTATTCCCTTACTGTTGATACAGCCATTAATTTTTGTTGATGCTGCTCCAACTATCACAAAGAGGCAGTTAGAAGGGAATCTCTTTCCCAGTTTTCAATTGGTGCATGTACATAAGAAATGTTTTACTATGTTGTTCTGTTACAACTGTTTCTCTTCAACCGTATTTCCCCTCTCCTACATGAGAAGTCACTTATTTTACAACTATGTTCTTATAATCTTTTTTTATATTAGCACATAACCTACTAGCTTAGTTCTTTTTAGTTTATGAATTGTCATGCTTGTGACAATTAGTAGAAGTTTTTGATGTTAATATGGTCATGAAGATAATCTTCATGCTTCTTTTCACTTTTACTTACATCTGCAGTCACTATGTATATGTGTTAGTCACTGTAGGTAGTACTTTTATGAATATACCATTGATCATTTGCAGTTATTCCAAGCTTCTCATTTTGAAACATTTGGATGGCTTTGGATTGTACAGCCATTGTAGGCCATGTGTCCATCCATTGATTTGATCACTTGCTTATAATGCAACAATCTATTAAAATTGGAAAGTTCAATTTTATAAGTATGCCAAACCGAATATGATACATGATAGTTCTTGATGTCTATTTACATCTTATGACTTGTTGCATTACAAATTTTGCTACTTAGTTATTACAACCATACTGAACAGTGACTATGGGTTTGAGAGGAGTGAAAATTTTCAAGACCCCAGATGGGAATCAAAAGTGAAACTTTCAGTTTTCCAATCTTTATTCTATCATTGTACTATATAGGTAGTTAATCAATATTAATGAAATATATTCAAGGACAATCTTAATTTTAAAAAATCAGATGGTAGTTTAACTGTTAGCTTGCTCTGAAGAAAAATGCTATCTATAAAAATAAATATTTTATTTTTTATGTTAGCAATGCATAAAGAAATACTAATTTCCCCCTTGGAATTTTACTACAGTATAAAAAGAAAGCTACCATCAAAGACATCTTTTGGTAACAATTTGTGATAGAATAATCTTCATAACAAACATCAAATTTATGAAAAAATGTATTTTACAATAAATTCCAAATGTGATAATACAGTTTAAAATCACATTAATTTAACATATTAATATATTTATAGAAAGAAATATAATCATTATCAATTCTTAATGTTTAACTTTTTTGTCTATTTTTCATGATTAAGATTGACATTTTAAAAAAATTATTGCCAAATTTTAACACTAAACAATTGTATTCAATTTTAAAACCTTTTGTTTTAACAATAGATAAAATTGTAATTAAGTATCAAAAAAATAAAATATCTATTGGTTAAATAATTTTAAGTATAAACAAGTAGATTATAATAGGAATTTTTTTGGAAAAATTTATAGCTTGTTCTTATTTTCAAAATAAATTATTTTATTTCTTAACATCCTTAATTATTATAATAATTAATGATCACCTTCCTCTTCACTACTATCATTGCCACCATCTTTAACTTCTTTATCATCATCATCCTCTTCTTCTTCTGAATTTTCTTTCTCTTCTTCTTTTTCTTCATCTTCTTCTTCTTCCTCTACTTCTTCTTCATCATTTTCTTTTTCTTCTTCTTCCTCTTCTCCAGAATTTTCTTCTTTTTCTAATTCCTTTTCTTTTTTTTCTTCCTCTTCATCGTCATCTTCTTCAGCATCATCATCATCTTGATCTTCTTTGTCAACTTCTTCATCCTCTTCTGATTCCTCACCTTCTAGTGCCTTTTCTCTAACATTTTCCACTTCATCACTTTCATCATCATCATCATTTTCTTCTTCTTCTTTCTCTTCTGATTTTTTCTGTTCCTCTTCGTCTTCCTCCTCTTCTTCATCATCATCATCTTCTTCTTCTTCTTCTGCAGCATCATTGTCGTTGGTGTTATTGTCTACATTACTTTCTTCACTGTCATCTTCTTCTTGATCATCCTCTTCTTTACTTTCTTCATTAGCATCTTCTACATTTTGTTCTTCAGTATTTGACTTCGTCATTTTTTTCCCAATTAATTTAATTGCATCTTCTTCTGCTTCATCTTCAGCTTCTTCTTGCTCTTTCTCTTCTTCATCTGCGTGTTCTTCTTCTTCTTCTTCTTCTTTTATTGCTTCTTCAATTTCTTCATCACTGGTCTCTTCATCACTGGTCTCTTCATCACTGGTCTCTTCATCATTGTTGCATTCGATTGATCTTTTAACGATTGCGTGATATTTAATTTTATTTAGTTCCTTTTCCTCTTCTTCATCTAGTACATTACTTCCTATGCGATCACCTTTCTGTACTTCACTCACTACTTCAATAGCTTCTTTTTCTACTTCTTCTTCTTCTTTCTCTTGTTCTAATTCTTCTTCTTCAGCATTCTCTTCTTCTTTTTCTTCTTTATTTATTGCTTTAATGAAGTCCTCATCATTTATTAAAAAGTTATCAAGCAGACTTCGTTTTGATATGTAATGATGCTTATGTTTCGAAAATATATCTTTCATGTCTGCAAATACTTCATTGAATTTTGAAGCAAAAACTTTGTTCGTTAATTCTAATCCTTTTTTTAATTTTTCAATTTCAAACAGTTTTGTATTTTCTTTGTCAACTTTTATCTCTTCATCTTTTTGAACAGTTTCAGGGCTCAAAATTTCTTTTGAGTTGTCCTCTTCCTTATACAATGAGAATTCTTCATTCATATTAGAATTTTTTTTAATTGTGGATTTAATCCAAGAGTTCAATACGACTAAATCTACATATACACCTGGAGCATCCTTAGTAGCACAACCTTTTGCCCATGAAAACAGTCCATAAGCTTTATTTTTTGAAACAATCACATCACCAAAGTCGTACTGAAATAAAAATAAAAAAGTTGTATTAATTATTAAATTAAGCTATCTTATAATAATTAATAACTGAGTGTTATTGGATTACTTCTCAAAAAATACTAAGATTGTACAACTCTTGGATAATATGAAATGATTGTTTTGCTTTCATTGAGTCTTGTGTCATTACATACATTGTATCATCATGCAATAAACAAAGATAAATTGTAACAAATGTGCAGTTCATTTTCCAATTATTTCTTTAGAGATGTCATTATGTGTCTGAATCCATAAACATTGTTACTATACAATATAAAATCTTTTTCAATTCTGTACTGTATTTGTTATAAAGCAAGAAATAACAAACACTATTAAAGTATTAAAAATACTGTCATGTCATTTGAAGAAATGTAATCTACTGTAGTTGATTGTACCAGAAAAGTAACAGAATAGAGGAGCACAGAAAGATGAAGAATATTGTGGTTAAAATACCAACTGTGTCAAAAGCAAGAATAATTTTGCTTAAGGATTGCCAGTCGCTGATATAAGAAGGTATCTAAAGAAGATTACAGCAGTAAAAACATTAACCTGATTTTACAAATATTTTGTTTTTATGTTAATATTTTTTGCTAATAGTTGGGTTAACATTTTGGTTAATAGCAATTTGACTGACTGATCCGTAATTATAGGGTTTTCATATTTTCCAGACTCGCTGAAAATAGCTGGGAAACCTGGCTGTGATTTTTAAAAAAAAGTAGTGGTGATAGGAAGAGGGATGGTGTTGGTGTGAACATGCACACATGTCTGTAGACCTATATGCTTTTATTTTGATGTTTTTGGAAACAACGAATGAAAACAATATAATGAAAATTGTTTAAACTTTCATAACAGTTTAGTTTAATTTAATTTAGTTTAGTTTAGTTTTTAACAATATTTTCAGTAAAGTTTTAGCTTACAAGGTGTGGCTATTAAATAACTGACTGACAGATGTAAAAAAAATTTATTTTTATTTTATATTATAGTCACTTATTGTCACTTTCAATATGCACTCCTTCTCTATCCCTACAATGCTCCATGCGAATTTTCCATTGTTGGAAACAGTGCTGGAAATCATATTCTGTTAGCTCCTTCAGGACATGTGCCACTTTCTCTTTTACAGCTTCCACAGACTCAAATCTTGCGCCTTTTAATGCAGATTTCACCTTAGGAACACGGTGCATGATCTGGTAAATAAGGTGGATGTTCTAACACTGAGATGCTGTACTTGGCTAGGATTCTCTTGACAGATAACACGAAATGAGCTGGTGCATTGTCTTGGTGGAGAATCCATGATTTGTCCTTCCACATTTTGGAGCGTTTTTCCTTACTCTTTGACGTAGTTTAGAAAGTACCTCAAGGTAGTAATATTGATTAATTGTTTGACCTTCAGGAATCCAGTGCAGGTACACAATCCCATGGATATAAAAAAAACAACCATCATTGCTTTAAATTTTGACTTGCTCATTCGAACTTTTTTGGCTCTCTGTGAAGTTCGGCTCTTCCAGAGCATGGATTGGCTCTTCGTTTCTGGATCATAAGTAAACAACCACGTTTCATCACATGTTATTATCTTCTACCTGTTCCCTAAAGTGAAATCTGCATTAAAAGGGACAAGATTTGAGTCTGTGGAAGCTGTAAAAGAGAAAGCGGCACTTGTCCTGAAGGAGCTGACAGAAATGACTTCTAGCATTGTTTCCAACAATGGAAAATTTGCATGGAGCGTTGTAGGGATAAAGAAGGAGTGTATATTGAATGTGACGATAAGTGATTACGGTATGTATAAAATAAAAATAAATTTTTTTACAATGTCAGTCTCGTTATTTATAGCCACACCTGTATGTAAGAAGTAGTATATAAAAAGTATCCAAATTGCTCATAAAAATTTGTCTAGGATAATGAATGAAATAATAATACATCATGAATACATGAATGATACATGGTTGTATGAATTGTAGTTTCCGAATAATAAAACTGTGTAAATGGTTGAAAATTACATGGAATTTTTTATGGTTTTATAACTAATGGATTTTTATTTAAAAAATGATTGTCATGTAATAAATACTGAAAAACATCAAAGAAAAACAAATAGATAGTTTGAACTAGGATATGAGCTTTTTTTATCTTAAATGATCTACCATTTAAATTTCAATTCATCAAGATTCTTTCAGTAAGGCTATTGTATCTCTACTGCCCTCATTCCTGTGTTATATTTCCATTATCTATCTTTAAAAACCTGTTGTAGAATATGTTAAAAATAATGGAGTTCATTCACTTTCTGAATGTTGGTTTTCAATTTATTTTATAATATTTATAAACGCAAAGTCAACTTTGACTATTACACTTTGTTGCTTTCTTATGCCACAAAATTTTTTGTTCTTTACTGCGTGTAAACTCTCATCTTTGTGTAACTTCCTTTTCTCATCCACTTAAGAGTTGTTTACTTTTAGTTTACTCATTGTCTACATCTTCTTTTAGACCTCTACAACAATTATTAATGACAGGAAAAATATCCTGTTTATTTTTATTTATAATTTAGGATTCTGTCCATAACAGAAAGGTGGAGTGTTAAATTATTTGCACTCAGTCTGTTAGTTCCAGGGCTACAAAAAAGTTCTGTTTCTTATTACATGTTCAGCCAATAGAATAACTGAATCATTTTTAAGAACAGAAGAGGCAGAAGTGTAAAAGACACTAGTCAGAGTTATCTGCTCTAAAATTAGTGAATTTCATTACACATCCAGATTCTGTGGTGAATGGAGTGAAGGTGTCATTTGCAGGGTGGAAAATATGTGCTTTTCAGAGGACCTGGCATGCTTATAAGGATACTTTTCAACTCAGTGAGGAAGGCAGGTAAACCACCTCACTCCTCATTTTACTTAGTAAAGCCTCTAGAGGTTCAAACTGGCCTTTCGGCTGATGACCTAAACAACATCACAATTTTAGGATTGTTTGGTTCGTAAGAGACCTTAATGTAGACTTTCTCCATTATGAATGTTTTTCAATGTTTTATTTCATTACATAGTGTCTACATTAAAAATTAAAAAAATTGTTTTAATCTGAATTGTCCTTCAATGCAGTTATTCTGTTCAAAGAATAATGCTGTTCTTCATTTTGAAATACTTTTTTTTCTATTTTTTACCATTTTGCTAGGTGTCAAAATTAAATGTAAAAGTATCAAACATATATGGGAGGAGATTCTGGAGATTGTAATTAGTGTAATTAAGTGGCCAGCAGTGTAGGCTTGGCTTCAGCTTCAAGATTGGCATTAGAATAATTTTTAATATTACTACACAAATTTAAAAAAAAAAATAAGAATTCCGGGAACCGTGCACATCAGCATAAAAACTAAAATTTTAATATTGTGAACTTCATCCTAAAACAATATTTTTATTCACACAATTTATTTTTTTAGATATTAAATAAGATGAAATCAAGTCATTCTTACCCAGCATGGACCAGCATTCTTCTTGAAAGCACAAACCATTGATTTTGTGATTTCTTTGACTGAATAAGCATCTTGACATTTACTATGTTCTACAATATCTAATGACACTTCTTTAAATGAATTTTCATTTCCCTAGAACAGAGTAATAGTGAATATTAATTAAAACAGATTTGTTAAATCAGGACTAAAAACTGCTGGAAGATTTGTTTTGATTCAGAATGAATACTTAAACTTTAGAAATATGAATGTATGCATAAAAATGTATGAATGATAATCAATACCTTCTTTACGCCAATTTTTCCTCTATAAGTGAAAATAACCCTGCTTCTATAATCTGTTTATAGAATCATCATCCTCTTTATATCTTTTCCAAGTTTCCTCATGTCAGGTCTAACACAAATCCTCTCCACCTATCTCTGTCGCTGCACCATCTCTCCTCCATTGCACTTTTATCATCACATCTTTTTTCCCAAATAATCCATGAAATAAACTCATCCACTTCACTTTTAGTCAACCCCGTGGTCTTTTTCCCTCCATTTCCAAGTGCAGCATCCTTTTAGGCAGCCTATGGTCTTCTATCCTACTGACATACCCAAATGATCGTAGCTTTTCTGGCCAACTCTCCAATAGAGAGTTTAATGCAAATTTTCTTTTTTCCAGGCTGAGTGGTACTATTTAGGTGCCTGAATACTTTAAAGAGAATCCCTAAAAAAGGTGATACACTGGATGGAACTGCTGTAATTTTACATAGAATAACATTAGACAAGAACAGTTACTTGAGATAAACAATGCACTGTGTTCTGAACATTTCTGATTGCTACATGTGTATGACTTGTGACTGAGAATTTAATCTTTCTGTATTCTCGTCACCTTTTTTATAACTTTTTGTTTCTTTTGTATTTTATGAACTCGCTCATATCATCGTTTTAAAATTTGTTACAACATTAATTTTGTTGAAGTGTAATCAAATTTTACAATTGGGTGTTAAAAATACATACTGGTCTGTTTTACAAATATCAATACAAATTTATAATATTTATTTTCATTTTGCTATAACATTAATTAGAAAAGGGATCCAAACTTCTCGAATTTAGTTTCATAACTACGTGGGAACAGTTGCTAACTGGATGAATTTGAGTCCTTTACATTTCTATATAGATCTGATTATACGAATTCAGATTACGGGCTACACTTTGAGAGAAATTTAGCATACATTAAATTACTAAGTTAGACATTTAAAATTGATCTAAAGATTTATTTTATCTCATTAAATATACATTCAACAGTTTAACATTTTTAGAATTCTTTATGACAAAATCTTTTAAATTCCTAAAATTAAATTTAAAATCTATCTTCGATCTTTGAACACGAGAGCAAAATAGGTTTTCAACAACGTCACAAATCCAGACTAATTGGAACCGGGACTTGTTTGGATTTTGTAATGTTCGGTTTATCCTGAAGACGTGCACAATATCGACAAACAATCCAAAAATAACTATATTTAATAAGTAAATTCCCACTAATCTGGTATCCGATGGTCCGGGACTTTTAATAATTCGACACCGATCTTGAGAAAAATATGTGAAACAAACGTGTGTTCAAACTAAAATTTTATGTTTTATTCATGTCCTTCACAATTCTTTATTTGTTTTACACCTTCAGTACTCACATTTTTTAGAAGGGCACGCACTTAAACACTTAAGCCGAATCACGTTATCTTTATTGCGTGCCTAAAACCGGTTTTCCACTATTTTCGTACGACGCTTAGTAATCCGACATTTTCAGTAATTCGGCACCGTAAATCCCGAACATGCCGAATTAGCGGGGGTTTACTGGACTACGAACGTATTATCGGAATGTTGTTGGTTAATTGTGCATAGTTGAAGATACTACAACATAAAACTTTATCTGTAGAATAGTCTTTAGTTAACAGACAAATAGTTTCCGTAATCATGCCGGACTACGGCGAAGGTTCAGAAAAAGTTTTAGATCTTTTGATTTCCTACAAATCTGATTATATACAATTTTGTCGTAAAATGCTAACTAAGGCTGAAATCTTAAAAAATATCGAGTTTTTTTTACACAATTTCGTAAAAAAAATCGCTAATTACCTTTTGTATAACTAAGCGTTACACAAAAAAATGTTTGAAATAAAACTTGTAGGATTTTAAATTCTCTACAACTTTTATTATTACATTTTTGGGCTAGAATACATATTAAAGCCGACATCTTAAAAAGCTATTTTTCTTCTACGAGAGCACAGCCTCGTAAAAGATTTCACCAGACATGGCACCTACTCTATCGTATAGATCATAAAAAAGTAGTAAATAAGGTGATTTTAAAAAAAATCGTACGAGCCGTTTTTGAGAAAATCGCAAAAAAGTGAAAAATGACACGAATCAACTACTACTTCCGGTTGACCGATTTTGATGAAAATGTTCGTATCGGGTCCTGTAGTAGTACATAACTTAAGTTTCAAGTTTCAAGTTCGTACAATGTTCCGTTCTTGAGATATTTTGTTCCCCCCCCCCACACACACACAGATCAATCGCAAAAAAATGTGTTTTTTGGGTTCAGGGGCTCTGAAAACGTGTAGAACTGGTGAAAATTCGATTTCGAAAAATCGACATGAAAACAATACTTTCCTTCCTTTATATTCATAAAGGCAAGAGAAAGTAAAATTGTGGAAAATATTTAATGTACACGAGTTTATAACAAAATAACAAACGGTAAGGAATTTTAAGATAGGTAATATTAAGACTAAAGACACTGATATTTAAAATTCTTGCGGGAATAAAGAAATATCTACATCAGTTTAGGCTACTAAACTTCTTGCTTTTAGTTGGAAATAACTCATCCATGGCATAAAAACTCACTTCGGATGTTTTGTAAATGAAATATTAAGTCTTTGTCCTCCATTTTTCTCAGATTCAGTTCATAATTTATTAATTCACGGTAGATGAGATCCTCGCACCAATGACAATATTAAAAATTTATTTTTTAAAAGTTCAGGCTAATGCTAATTGAAGTAGTGAAAGAATAAAACTTTAAAAATTTTTTACGATGTATTCCATTACAAAAAACTTTTTTCTTTTAATTTTAGCATTTCATTTGCAGAAATGGTGAAATAATTCTGTTTTCAAACATTAATAAAATGTATAAATATACACTATGATGTGATGATATGAACCTCCTGTTACTATTCGTTGAATCTTTTTAAACTATTGAATTAATAACAGTAATTTAATTAGTACAACAACTAAGTAGTAAAAATACATGTAAGCAGATGAAAAATCCATCAAATAATTGATAATAAAAATTTAAAAGTAGCTAATACTTACTTTCTTTTGTGATTCAGTGTCTCCCCAACCACTTATAGTAACAGTAGCTCCAGATTTTAATGGTTTTGGACCTATCGATATCTTTTTAACAGTTTTAGAAAATTTAAGATTTTTCTGCAGTTTCAACAAAGCTAAATCATTGTCCATTTCATAGAAAGAAAATTGTGGATGAGGAATTATTTTCTTTACTCCAGTTGTTGTTCCTTGTGTGTAATCATCTTTACCTGATTTTACTGTTACATCATTTACATTAGCCCTGAGTAAACAATAACAAATAAAAATATAAGAGTTTAACAAATCTCACAGTCAAAAAAAAAACTAAACAAGTAGTGGACATTTATATGAATCCAATTACTCTAAACTTCTTTTTTCATTACCACTACTTTTTTTCTCTTTAAAGTAACT
The DNA here is from genome assembly GCA_035578175.1 of Catonia carolina. Classification (NCBI taxonomy): domain Eukaryota; kingdom Metazoa; phylum Arthropoda; class Insecta; order Hemiptera; family Achilidae; genus Catonia; species Catonia carolina. The sequence continues at coordinate 69,306,611 of JAQMRL010000002.1, forward strand.
CAAACCAGTTTGGACTTATGGGTTAGAGCTAAGGGGCAGCTACAGCTAGTTCATCAAATATAGAAATACTGCAGCGCTTTCAATCAAAATTCCTGTGACTAATCACTGCAGCCCCATGGTATGTAACCAATAAAATATTACACAACGATCTAAACCTACCCTTCATAAAAGAAGAAATTAAACAACATAGCAACAAACATTTACAAAAACTAGAAGACCATCAAAATCCATTAGCGATTAACCTAGACAACAGCGAAGATACTCACAGATTGTAACGTTTTAAAACATTGGGCTTACTTTTTAATCATTTACTATTTGATCATTTAAACCTTTTTTTCTTTTTCTTTTCTTCTTCAACTACTAATCACTGGCATCATTATCATCTCATTGTCATCTCCAACTTTAACACCGTTGTGTTTCAAGATATAGGTTCACAGTTCATCAAATTTAGTTTTGTATGTACAGTATTTATTTTTTTCTTCACAGTTGTCTTTTTGAAACACACTGCTGAGTGTGATTTATAGTTTAATTTTAAGGACATTACTCAGATTTTATCATCTTTGCCTTAAGTTTATTGTAAAAAAACTGATTCAAATGAAATACACTGTTACAAAAAAAAAATAATAATAAAGTCGCATCAACCTTTTGGTCATTAGCAGCTACTTTAAATATCGTTGATTACAACGGTTGGTTTGAACGTATAATACTTCTCCAGACCATAGCTAGGAATCGAAACCGAAACCTCCCCTTTGTAGCGTAGCGCTCTAGGCACTAAGATCACGAAGACACCCGCAAATCTTTTTTAAATTTTGATTTTAACTGCATAGTTTATGAACAAACAATATTGTTTGTACCTATTGTTGTAATCCAGTGAAACGATGTGAACAATTTCCACACCTACCGAAACTGAGCTCGTGGTATTCGGTTTTGCGTTGAGCTCCTTTCTTTCTTGTAAGAAGCGGGAAAATTTAATTTGTATCATATTCTTAAGCATTAGAATCTTTGAATATCCTTACATTTATAGCCTACACTTATCGTTGCAGATAGTTTATTTACATCCACAACTGTACAAAACAAATGTTCATAAACGTACGAAGACATGAAGAGGTTGGTGCACATGAACGGGAAAGTAATAATGAAGAGAATTTTGAGCTATTCAAGAGTTTAATAACACACACTCATAGGGATTTGTCTTATGTCACATACATTTGTATACTGGACTATGTCTTGGTACAAGAATTACATAGTATAAACAAGTACATTAGTTTGTACATAACTTCTGTCTCGTTACCGGATTGTGATGTAGCTTAACGGCTACGTACAACAGAAATAAGTAATACTGTATTTTATTGTAATGTTTCCAACCAAATGAGAAGAACGTTACTAAAGAATACGTTGCTAAATTATATCAGTTTTCCCAATGTAAAACAACACAAACACAGAACAGACTGAAATGACGTCCTAATTACCTACTAGCTAGATTCATCTCAGTTTATAAGGTTTATATCACCTATTGCAATAAAAATGCATTCAACTTGTAATTATACTCGTATATTTTGAGAAAAAACCAATTATTCCTACTATCTCTAGAATTATTTTTATTTTTGAATTTTCGATAACAACATTTGAATGTAACATCGTAATAATTCTAAAACTAATAATAATATTAATAATTTGTAAGTCCTAATTTTATAAATTTTACTTTAAAGAAACAAAGTTTTAAAATAATTTCGTAATTAGGCCTTTCAAAACACATTTCAATTATTAATTTTAGCGAATCCATAAATTTAAGATTCTTTTTTATTAGGTATAACTATTGTGGAGAAATTATTGTCGTATGGGTAGGCTACAAGGGTAAATTTTGTTCTATTTCTAACCGACCGGATTAGTCTAGTGGTAAAGTCGTCGCCGCGAGTCAGCTATTTAACAGCTGATTTTTAGAGACAAAGATTTATGGTTCAACTCCTAGTAAAGGCAGTTAATTTTATATGGATTTGAACACTAGATAAGGTTACCAGTATACATTGATGGTTGGGTTCAATTAATCATACTCTCTCAGGAATGGTCTGCCTGAGTCTGTACAAAACTGCACCTAATTTATATGTCATACATATTATCCTCATCTCATTGGGTCATTGGGTTGCTTATTGTTCTTAAATCAAACAAATTGCAATGTACACATATTTTTGGGGACAAATAATAAAAAAATTAATACTCTGCTACATTTCAGATTTCAACACTTTTCGTAATAAATAAGTTACGTAAACTGATTAATTTATTATTCTGTCATTCTACGAAAAAAACGTTGTCAACACACTTTTCAAATACTACGTATAAACACTTTCCTGTCTTAGATAAGAGAATTTAGATTGGTAATGTCACATTGTTTTATGAATAACTCACTCGACAACCATAGAAGATAACGTAGCTACCCAGTTGTTGTCTAGAATAATACCAGCTCCTTGAAAAGTTCCATTGACAAGTATTGCTACCTGTTATCAAACAAAAAAATAAAATAATTAAATAGAAACAACACAAAATTACATTAAAAAAATTCAAATAAATAAAAATTTATAAAATATATAAATAATTCGCTAATTATATTATTTTTGATGAGTTATTAATAATTGTGGAAAATTATTAATTTTAAAAAATTTTACTTTTTTGTTTTTTTACAATACCTGCTGTGAAATCTATTCTTAAGTAGAGTAACAAGCGGATGGGTTTGTTTTGTACCCATGTCATAACCGAAGAAACCTCCTAATCGAGGAACTTCCTAAATTTATTTCATGTGTTGTATTGTCATTTTAAAATAAGTCTGTAGGAAGTTTTCATTGCATCGGCGAGTGTCGTTTGAATAGAATGTTAATAATAAATGTTTATAGAAATTGACTACTTGATTGACACTACGCCAACGGCCGAAAAATACAACACATGACATGGAGACACACAAACATATTACTTCGTATGTTTTTTGAATACTGGCGTAATGGTTAGCGCAATTGACTTCTAAGCCGGGGTCCCGGGTTCAATTCCCGGTCAGGTCTGGAATTTTTTCATCACTCATCTTCACCTATCATCCTTCTCACCGTCTGCATTAGCAGCAATTGCAAAAGAGTCAGACGTAAAACCAAAAAAAAAGACTACCCCGAACTTTATTAATATATGTCTATTTTATATACCTATATAAAACATATTACATACATAATATATATATATATCTATATTTTGTATATTACATGTATTTCATATATTTTACTTATATTATTTAATTTGCAACTGTGCGTAGACAACTAGCAAAAATGATCAGACTGTATAGTTAAATTTAGAAATAGTGGTGTTAATGACTTTTAGAAGGCCCCTGTGATGTTGCTCCAGAAAATTAAAATTATGTTAAATTTGATTAAATTTTACTACTAGTATTGTGAATGTATTATGTCTGTACTCATTGATGTTTCAGTCACATTTTTATGATTTCTGGTAGACAAGATCAGGAGAGATTTTGTTGCGTATTGATGGAATGTTAAGATTTTGAAGTCTGTCTGAACCTACGGCACGATTTCAGAAACGTTTCGTATTCCATTCCTGTATTAAATTAATTTTTTTATTTATCAATAATTTTATGAATGTGTCGTGTCCCTTACATATTAATAGATTAATAAAAATACTTGGATTACAATAATATTATAGTATTGATAAATAAAAAAATTAACTTAAAACAGGAGAGGAATATTTTACAAGACCGTGCTATAAAAACAGGTTACTTAAGTAAATCTACTTGTTTAAAAAAAAAATTTAATTTTAGATTATAGTGGTGATCTATATTAAAATTTAGGATTTTGAAAGGTCAAATTAATTTTCACTTATTATAATGAATGAGTGAAGAAAACTCGTAGTAAACTTTACTAAATCCGTTAAATTCACATAGCCTAAGTCTATTGTTTGAATGATAGTATTGAATAAGGATATTCATGTTTTTATATGTTCACTGCAATAAAATCAAGCAACATCTGCCAAAAATTGTATTCGTAAACTCTACAATTTTAAATGAATTTTAAAATTAATGATTAAACTAAAAAAAAAAACATTAAAAACATAAAAGAAAAACATAAGAAGCGACATTCAGTTAGCTAACAATACACGTTTATTTCATATGAAAAGTAATAGTACTAAATTTTAAAAGTACGCAAAAATGTAACCGCCCAACGTGGGGCTCGAACCCACGACCCTGAGATTAAGAGTCTCATGCTCTACCGACTGAGCTAGCCGGGCTGCTATCACGAAATAAACGATTCTAGACTATAGTGTGCTAATTTTGTTTGAACGTTACACTCCCACCCACTACATTTTAGAATTTGTCTCAGTATGTAATCTCAGATGCGCAAGCATCTCAACGTTTAATGAGGTCTTTAAATTTATCTTACTATTTGTCCTAAACTCACCGGGTTGTCTTAAAGTCGTCGCCGTGAGTCAACTGTTTAACAGCTGATTTTTGGAGACGAAGGTTCCATGGATTTTACTTCTATACGGATTTAAATAGACAGTGGTTACCGGTGTATTTTGATGGTTGGGGCTCAAATAACCATACTCTTTCAAGAACGATCGGCCTAACACTGTTCAAGATTACACCTTATTTACACGTCTTACATATTATTATCCTCATCTAATTGGGTCATGGCGTTGCTTATTGTTACATTGAACAGATTGCAACCAACGTTCACACATTAAGAATTAAAACAATTTTGTCGTAACTCTTAATACATTTTTTTACTCATAAAGTTTGTATTTTCAGCATAGTTATCGGTAATTATAACCTGTTACTGTAACAGTATGACTTGTCAAAAATAATTTATGTTAAATAGTATTTCCTTTTATGCTAATAAATAATTTTTTAATTCATTTAATTTGGTAGTTATCATTAGCATAATAAACAAATTTGTTGACTTATTTTAAACTAAACAAAACGAGATTATAATGCAAGCGAATATACTGAATATCACACATAATAGGCCTACGTATCATGCCAATACGCAAAGAAATGCTGCAGTTGAACATCTATATTCTCTCTGTAAATCGAATTGATTTAAATATAAATATCAAGATATAGAACGAACAAGATCTATTATTACAGCAGCGATCTGGCTTAAAATTCAAATACGTACAATATTGTACAAATGAGAAACGTCACTTTCACCCTTAGACACCTGTCATTTCAACTCATTTTTATATTTGTAAATATGATTTCTGCTTTTGATATCATTTTCAATTCTGTTAAAAATTGTAAATCTAAAGTTAAACACAATAATCTTCTAAAATACTCATGCAAAGGTATGAAATAAATGAAAATTTTTAAATATATTTTTTATTTATATATTTAATACTCCGTGTTTAAGTGAGCGCACGAGCTTGAATGTTTCCATGATTTTCTAATGTTTCTGCTAGCCATCCTTCGTTCCTCCCAAATCCACTTCATGCGTTAACTCCCAAAAACTTCTTCCTCTGATTATTTACTTTCTCTCCTTATTGTGACTTCTTGTTCAAATTTGTATTTTCCGATGTGTCTGAATTTTTCCGTATTATTCATGTTGATTGCTGTGATCTGTAATTCTTATGTTTCAGTTTTATTTTTGACTTATTTTCACCGGTGTTGTGGTATCGAAAATTTGTTTTGTGATTCTGTTCTTGTCCATTCTGTATTCGTGTTTGTTAAATCTTGCTCTCCTGCTTCTGAATGTATCTGTAATTGTTTCTGTTTATTTGTAGGTTTATGACCGTTTAATCCATATTCCGAGTTTGTTTACCAGTAAATACAAATCTATTTATTAGGATATTTTTTAATATTTCTTTTATCTCTGTTTGTTGACAAATTAGATCCGTTTCGCTGCGTAGGCTATAATGCTTCTGGAAGCCGAACTATGTTGTAGCATCTGAGTTTCGAATAGATGGACACTGATTTTTTTGATGTAGTGGTTTCAAAGGAAGTTTACAGGCCTTCGAAAGTTTTGCGATTCATTCTTAGTTTTCTCTCAGGCTCAGCCCGGATGGTTGGATAATTTTTTTCCTAAATATGTTTTTTTGGTTTATTTAAGTTGGAATAGTGGTTATATAAAATGGAACAGGGGGGATTGACTTGCTAAAATTTCCAGAATCAAACACGGGACCTTCAGTTTTGTAGTTTAACCGCTAAGCCTACGCCACGGAGACTGTCATTTCATATTTTATTAAAATTTATTTACATAGGCCTAAATTTAGCTTTGTAGTCATAAGAGCATTCGGTACTAGTCCATTATTCGATGATTAATGGAAAAAATAAAATCAAATAACCAAATTCGCTCAGTCTGTTAATAAAATGATTTACAAATGCAGATTAATCTACATCGTATGGAAAATTAGGCTTGTAAAAGAAACAAAAAAATACAGCGTGTGTTACTCATCAGCACGGAATCATACTAATATCAAAGAGATATCTCGTGTAACAATATCGCGTTATGAAAGGATAACGACTGAAAACTTACACAATCTCATTCATTCTTACGTACATGGAAAGGCGGTGACAAGAAAATGGCGGTTGCCCACGAAGTATCGGCAAACTGAACGTTCCAGACTTTTGAAAAGTCCGACTTCAAGTCTCATCCGCAGTTTTCCTCTTAAGCTCAATCATACAGGTAACTGAAACCTGTAGGAACTGCTGAAGTAAAGATTTAAAAAAAACTACAAAATAGTAGACGTATATATTGAAAATAATAAATTTTATTATGTAGGTTACAACATTATACATTTTATATAAACATTTTTTTTTAAAATTCCATTTTGTTTTTATTATTCTATAGCGAATACAAAAGGTCATCTTTGGAAACCTGGCTTATTCGTAGAATTCTTTTCTTACTGGGTAGTCGGAGGTAGCTTGAAATATTTTAAAGGTTTCATTTAGTTTCCGGTAATGTTTTATATGATTTTATAAAACCTAACCGAATAAATTATTAAGGATCGCATTTGTTTTGATGAAATTGCATTGTTTCAATAATTGAATGTATGAAGTATTAAATATTAGTTTATGGCTAAGAAAAAAAAAGTTTAACTGTTGATTTGAATCTAAAATCTAATTTTTTAATATTTAAAAAATATTTTGTAAAGTATACAGAAGCTGTCTTTTGAACTGTTTTGTAATTATTAAAGGAATATGAGTAAAATTAAAATTCAGGAGAAATTGCATACAAAAAGGCGCCTGTATTTTAATAACCGCAAAAACTATTAGATTAAAATCAAATTTTGTGAAATATAATCACGAAATTTCTGAATGTTCGTTAAGATGTATACGGTACCCTTCAGAATGCGATTCAGCGATGGAGTGTCATACTGCATTTGATGACTGTCACATCCATACTTATTATATGAAATTGTTAGAGTAGGTAAAGTCATGTAATGATATTTCATAATAAAAGCTTACGTCTAAAATATCTTCCAGAAATCTGTTCCAGAACGGATACATCAGTAAAAATGTTACATGTACTAGCAATACAGCTGTGTCATTATCATTAGGGAGAGTATCATATTAGAATTTAATATGATATTCATGACACTTTTATAGTAATAAGTAAATAAACCAGTTAAGCATAAATGTTTTAAGACTATCATGTATCAATGGAACGGAATATGTTACAAAGAGTAACTTTCAACTAGTTATTCAATGTTCGATAAAAAAACCTTAATAAACACTTTAATTTAAAAGAGAGACTCGAAAATAATATACGGAAGAAAAACACTCAGTAAATAGACTGCTAATTATATAACTTTTTTTTTCAAAAACGTCGAAAATCGTGAAACCCTCTCCTCACATATTCGTTTGTAGTGTATATTTTAGTAAAACAGAAAGCCAAAGAAAACAATGCAATCATAAATTTGACGAATACACGTAGTAACTCAAAGAATGTGTGTATATAGGTCTAGTTAGTTTTTTCCGTTCCAAACAGACAAAAAATTATTCGCAACATGTCATCTTTAGGTACTTTGATCGGACAGGTAAGGTTCAGGATCAGATAGGTTCTGAGTATATGAAAATATGTTTAACACATCTAGATGAAACAAAAATTGAAAAATTGGGTCCTTCGCCGACATACTGATAATATATAAAACGATAATAAAGTCAAACGGACGTACGGGACTGAGCTGTACGGATCAGAAAGTTCATCAAACATTGCAATCTAGCAGAATCTGCAATTGATGTTCCTTGAAATTCCCTTGATTCATAACTAATGACGTAATTCACATTGACTTACAAAAATAAGCACTATACTCTGTCTCACGAAACCGTGCAGCACGTCAAAACATAAATGAATTATTGTGATTGAACTTAGTGCGATCTATTCGAGTTACAAAAAAATGTTCTTTGCTTATCAGATAAAACTTACTATATAAAACTAATTAAAACGTATACTAAACACAAAATACGACAGTACCAGTAGAAAGAATTCATAGAACAGGCCTATTATAAAACATCCGGTCCATCGCGGGTTGTTTTGACTGAAGGCGTTGGTAGAATGAAACATGATAACGCATCCTTTTTACTGACTTTCATCCCGTAGTCTGTTTATATATGTTGCATAGTTCTGTGGGGTATACTATAATTTTTTTCATAATATAGACGAATAAGATACGAAAATAAAACACCGAAACAGACCGACCTGAACGTCATCAAAACCTTTTGTATAATAGTAAACACCACCACAGGCTTAAGTTTTGAAGCTTTAGATTTACCATTCAGACAGAACTAACAATTGACACTGACAAAAAATTTAAATTTAAATTTAAAAAGCCAACAAACATATGTTTAATTAACCTGACTGACAAAACTAAAACAGATTTTTTATAGCGAAGCCTGTGAACATAATTTCCATCAGGATTTACTTTCAATTGTTTAACCATTAACTTATAATTTATAAAATATAATGTTCTCAGGTTTTATCCGAATTGTTTTAAGATCCTCATTTTATCCGTAGTTTGTAATTATATTTTCATATGTTTGCACTTGTATTTACCATGGTACAGGCTATTTATGAGTGGTTAGTAGAGGTATTGAGCTGGTTTCTACATAATATACGATATCACTAGTATATAATATAATAAATGGGAAAACAGTATCAGTAACTATTGCCGTCTGCATTAGCCTTATTGTACATAACAGTTGGAAGTAAAAGCCAAAAAAGCAAGTAGTGTGCTATTAAAACGGAAACCATATGTATACAATATATATATTCAGGAACAAAGTAATGTAAAATAACGTTTGTACTGAAAGTATATGCTTCCCAGGTTTCTAAACTAACCACAAATGGATTCTAAAATAGATAATAAAATACAGTCATTTAGTGTATTGAATGATACGAAAATCAAAAATTATGGAAAGATACGAAAAGCAGTAAAAGCAGCGATCAGTGATATCAGTTGCAAGTTTGAATACAATAAAATGTTATAGAACATAAGTGAGAAAAATCTCACTTTACATTACTGTTATTCCACAGAGTCGTAATCTTTTATTATTTACTTTTTTAAATAAAACTATTTTAGCACTGGTACATCTTTTTCTTAGCGTGCCCATTTGCTTTGGATGTTGGCAATCATCATGGCTAATCTAACCGTGTTGCGTGTTGGTTGCTATACAGAACAACTTCATGGAGCTCTTTTCAAACCGACTCTCAAATTGGTATACTAGGAAATTCTTCTTTGACCAGGACTTCTTTTCTTTCTATCCTTCCTTGCAGGATGCCTTGTAGTATTTCATATCTTTTTTTGATTACTTATGATGTAGTTGGTAACGTGCTCGCCTCTCATCATGCGGTCTTGGGTTTGAATCCCATTCAGGCCCGGCATATTTTCATACGTTACAAAAAATTATTTCATCCTTCACCGTATGCATTAGCAGTAATGGCAGAACAGTCAGAGATACTGAAGCTTACGATATTTGATGATGTTAATTACCTCCGGGCCTTTCTTTCTTTGTAAAACTTCCATAACCCTCCTGGCCCCCTACGTTCATGGTATCTCCTAAATTCGTCCATACAGCTAAAGTTCAAAGGCTTCGAGTTTATTGGTAGTCGCCCTGTTTAAAGTCCAAAATCTCCCACCGTACAAAAGAACTGGCAACACAGCATCTCAGGAGTAGCAGTTGTGTCTAGGGTTAGGTTGCTGAGGTACTTAGGCTTGAACGCTGAGGTACTAAGGCTTGAAAGCTGAGGTAATTTCATTGAGGCACTTCTAGCCTTCCCAATGTGACCACTTATCTCCTGTTAATTGTCCCACTCCTCCTTGATAATGGTACCCAGGTGTAGGTGTTGTGAGAATCGTTCTATTCTTGTCTGATTTATATACAGATGTATGACACAAATTTCTTCCCTGCTGATGATCATGAATTTTAATTTACTGGTGTTGATATCCAAGCCATATTGGTCCTCATTTCTGTAGCTTTGTTCATCAGTTTTTAAAGTCCTTCTATTTTATCTCCAAACACGACTGTATCATCCGTATATCGAAATTTATTGATTCGAGGTACATTACTGAAATACCTTTTTCTAGGTTTTTGATGGCTCTTCTAAATATGCATTCTGAGTAAAGGTTGAACAGCATAGGAACCCTGTTTTACCCTATTCTGATTCAACTCTATTTCCAGACCAAATCCTCCTGAAGAGAAAGAGCAAACTACACAATTGCAGTTTGCTCTTTGTTCTTGGCTTCCCTCATGTTTCTTCTAATGATCTTTTATATTCTCCTGTTTTGGGTTTCCCTTACTGCTCGTTTTCTATTATAACTTCTTCGTCTTTCCATCACCTCTAGTACCTCATCCGTAATCCATGATCTCTTCTTCCACTTTCTGTACTGCTTTTTGTAACTGTGCAAGTGCTGCGGCCGTGTTACTCTGATTGATAATGTCTGCCATTTGGTTATTTAGGACTATCCTCACTTTTTGCTTTACGAATGAATCTTTTAGTATAACTGGTACATATACAACATAAAAATATAATAAAACGTACTACGATAATTTGATGCAAGCTAAAACTTCATTTTTCAAATAATTGAAGTTTAACTATAATATAAAGTATCATTCAATAATGAAGAGTAATTTTGATAGAATAATAAATTTTGCAGAATTTTATTCGAAATCGTTTATGTACTTATAGATTAATTAAAATTTGGGTAACTTCTAGATTTACATTTTGTTATCTAAGTGTTCGAGTGTTGCTTTGATAAAGTCTTGTGGTTGAGTGAATAAACAATTTTTTTAGTAGCCTAAAGAACGACTGTGATCGAATGCTAATTAATTGGTCTTTTTTCAAATATTTTGATAAAATTATCCAAACATTTACATAAAAAGTATAATTTTAATAATACTGTGTTTGTAGACAGTGTATTACGTACAACAGTTTTTATAAGTTCCCCACATTGAAATTTTCTCGGAAATAAGTTTGGGTTATCTAATAGAATAATGAGATTAAGTTTCAATAAAGTAATGTTATTCATTTCTGGAAGCGTTTTTTGCAGCCCTTATTTCAAAAATTATTTCACCATTGAATTTATTTCTGCCTTTCCTCCCTCTTCTATTCAGCTATTGCTCTTCGTGGAAACGTTTGAATTCCATAGTCTATAATTTTTAGCAATTGGTTCTGTTCAGTATGTTTTCTCGTTCCTTACGAATCTTTTCATAGTTACTCCTGACTTTATTAAATAATTCAGCAGACACTTTTATACAAATAAAAATATATGTTTTGTCAATCCGTCGTTCTAAACTCTGTTTAGATGTACATAGAGTTTAATTCTAAATTTTCAGCCGTTTCTAATCAATCGTTAGATTTCTATCAGCAGTTAAAACATAATGTCCGACTAACATTTTCGGGTCCATTATCTTGTGCAGGATTTTTCTTTCAAAGATCTTAGCCAAGTCTTGACAAAAACACATGTGAATGCCTATATATAACTAGGAATGCTGGCATTACCGGTTATTCATAAGCATTTACATGTCCATTCAAGTAATTGGGAACAGCTAGAAACGGACGAAAATAAAGTGAAAATACACAAGACAATTTTAACAATATACAATTCTGGGTACGGCTAGAAATTCCATTATTGAAATAATAACTGTCTCATGCCTCAGTTTTTATCATTGAGTTTTTGTATCAAGACTTGGCTTTTCTCGAATGTTTTTTTAAGCAGTTTGTTTGTTTTCTGAAGTGCAGTATTTGTTTTCCCTCACCCTTTATTTATTTAGTGCCCATAAATTGTCTAGAATAAAACAGTAGAAAACAGGCTACTTACTTGATAAGGATGTTTCGCAATACTTGAAGATTTTCCTCCAACTATGCTGTAAATCAATTTTGAACCATGTTTAACTAATTCCTCATCTTCATTTAGGCTATTTTTTGTTATTGGAATAGAATAACCTGTTGAACAGTAATTAATTCTAAACTCATATTTTATAAACACTTGTATTTCTATTCTACTTCTATCATTCTCGTACATGGTATTTGATATACTGCTAAGGTTTTATATCACCCATATGGTTAAAATAAAAATAACAAAGAACAACCTTCTTATAGGTTTCGGGAAAATGTCCAGAGACTTATGTAGTAGAGACCTCAAAATTTTCTCATAGGTTACATCATGCATTCTGTATGATCAGGTGGAATTAAATTCACATTTTTTAATAACTTTGATTAATAACGAAAATTATTTTACTCGTATGATAACGAAAATTGAGCACCTCAGCTCATTTGCCCAACAGATGATATTTTAAGATCATTCAAATATATAATTCAGGTAATTGAAGTAATCAGTTGAAGTAGTCAGTTGGATAAAATAATGATATTAGCTTGTGACTTAATAGTCATAATGACATATCAAGTCATTTATGACTTGATAGTCATAAATACAGGTAAAAAGAGACTTGAGGAGATGACAATTAACCAAGGAGTACGACAAGGGTGCAGCTTATCACCCACTTTATTCAACATTTATATAGACCACATTTTCAGGAAATGGAAATGCAGAGTAGACTTAGGTATCAAGTTGAATAATGAAAAATACCTGAACGCATTACTATTTGCAGATGACTTGTGGATTATTCAAGAAAACGAAGATAGCCTCCAAAAATCAATCCATGTCCTGAACAATTTATGTAAAGAGTATAATTTTAGAATCTCTAAAGAAAAAACAAAAATAATGGCATTCATTGGCAAGTTTCCCACTAGATCAAAAATTGTGGTGGATGACAAAGTGTTGGAACAAGTATCACAATACTGCTACCTCGGCTGCAATATCAGTTTTAAAGATGATTTAGATATTGAGAAGAAGATAGGGAAATTCCAATCAATATGTGGTAATATCAGCAGAACCCTGGGGAAAAAAGCGAGGAAAGAAACTACCATGAAGTTTTATAAAGTGATGGCTGCTCCGGTCCTCCTCTACGGAAGTGAATCATGGGTCACTACAAAACCACTAGAGAGTAGAGTGCAGGCGGCAGAAATGAGATTCCTACGCAGGATAAAGGGCTGTGACAGACGGGACCACATAAGGAATGATGATATTCGGAAAGAGCTGAATGTGTACAGCCTGAATGAAAGAGTGTTACAATACCGCAATCAGTGGAAGGAGCATGTTAAACGGATGCCAGCAGAAAGATTCCCTCTAAATATCTTAAATTACCACCCCGTAGGTAAAAGGGATGTTGGTAGACCGCGGAAAAGATGGCAGTAATAAAGGGAAATAAAATAAGACTCAATGCAAGTTGAATGATACAATATAGTAAATTAAATGAGATAAATGTTAATAAGCTGATGTGAGTCGGAACAGGCAAAAGCCTAATCCTTGAGTGTAAGAAGAAGAGAAGACGAAGCTTGTGACTTTACTCCACCTAAATTTTCTTTGAGGACGGAATTTCTACATTCAACAAATTGACCGATAGATGGTGCTGATTATTTTCGTTGGCAATCTAGATTATTTTTCATTTACTACAAGATTGAATTTTACGACTTAACTGGAGAAAACATATTTTGACAAAAAGAAAGTATTTGATCTTAAAGTGAAGCAAATTTATTGTTTATTAGGAAGAAGATCCAAATTATCAGACGAAAATAAAGTGAAAATGTACAAAACAATCTTAAACTTGTATAGATTTACGGGATACAACTCTGGGGTACGATTAGCAATTTTATTATTTAAATATTAGAAAGGTTTTAATCGAAAACCATCCTATTATTGAATCCCGTGGTATATGACTAACAAATTTATTTACCATGATTTGGAATTAAGTACCGTCAGAAAGAAAATAATTAGTTTTAGTGAGAAGTACCAGCAACTACTAAACAGACATACAAATTGATTGGCTATTAATTTATTGGACAATACCACCGATAATTTCATTAGATTGCAACTTTTTAATGTTCTTGACTTGCTTAACAGATTTCAGGGCTAAAATGTAAATAAGTGTTAAGATCCTATTATTGTACTATGATTATTTGTAATGTATCATTTTAGTTCTTTATTTTTAAGTTTATTTATTTTTGTTCCCGTTTAAATTGTTTATTTTCATGGCAATTTTTATGTAAATTTTTTGTACCTTTATGATAGGTTACAGGTTTCTCATTCTCAGTTAATATTCAAAATTTATTTTACAAGTTTTTCGACTTATTTAGTATACGCTTCCTAATCTAAAAAAAAAATCAAATTAAATTTTTCGTCTGTTGATTGGAAAATTTAATTTATTATAGTCAGTTGAAAGTTACTTTTGTTAATAAATGATCAGACATCAATGAATGGCTGATCATCAAGGCTGTTAAACATTTATTAATAGTTACTCATTGTTCATTAGTTGATGGTAACGTCTGGTTAAAATTTAAAAAAAGCTACAAGATTATTTAGGGAGTTGAATAATCATCGAAAATTGAAATCATGGTAAATTAATTACGCACAAAGTTATGAATGTCAGAAACGACTTTGTAGGCTTACGATAAGCTTCTGCTGCTAAGTAACATGGAAGCTTTGACACGATTAATACAAATTAATTATTAACAGGCTTGTTTATGTTTGATGTAGAAATTGGTTTATTTAGTGTAATAATAATTTAACTACCACGAATATGAACGTTGTCAGGTAATCTTTAATATTATTATTTATGTACCTACATGAAGATATTTTAAAAAAACTGATGTTATGACTATTTATATTATGGTGAAACATTGTAAAAATTTATAATTGATAAGTTTAAGTTTGTGATAAGAGTATTTAGGTTTCAAAAAATTATAGATAATTATTGTCTAGATCTTACATACATTTGAAATAGGACAACAATTTTATTGAAATTTGAATTAGCTACGATTTTAGATGTCCTAACCGATTATCCGCTGAGTGAATACAAGATTATCTTCAAATCTATTTGAACTACGATTCTATAACAGTTAGAAATTGAATAATTTTGTAAAACCTCTATTGCAAATTAATATTTAAGTAGTTAAGATAATACTTAAATATAGATCTAAATAATTAAGTTTTTACTTACAAATAGAAATAATTATTGAAGTAATATATAAAATAATAATTTTACTCATTATTGACACATTTAACAAACTGCTTACGTGTTTCTTTCTAACACAACGTGAATAATATGAAATTAAAGAACAAGTTGTTCTATAATTCAAGCACTTTTAATTTATTTCTTGAGTTTTATCAGTACTTAAAAATTTTTTATTGGAAATTACTGTAATCTAATCTTAGTGGGATAGGTTTATACTGTTAAGTTATACTTTTCTTTAACTGCTACAACTACAGGAAGTTTGCAATAACTAGTGTAAAATACATAATTGTGAATTATAATAAAAATGCATAAAATTTAAAATTACAGCTTGTAGTTGTGTTATATTCATATTTGCTCGCAATGACTAAATACACATTAATCTGTAATACAATCTGCATTGTTCTTATAAGTGCGTCATGTATTCTTTAAAAAATACTGAGTAATTGAGTAATTATATTGCCGCAATAATTTTTTAATATCCAATAATTCGTAAGCATTCATTTTTAAAAACTTCATTAATAACGTTATTAATAACAAAATAACGTTATCAACATTTTAATCAAAATATCAACAGCTAACAGCTAAAAAAATGTTCAGTTACGTTTTATAGTATTCTATGAATTTAATTCAGTTCTACTTTTATTTGACACTTCACTTTACGACGTCAAATTTGTCCACCTGTGGTGCTGAATATCGTTCATATCCCACAGGGCAGGGTGGTGCGATATCTTGGCTTATGGCTTGACAGGCGACTAACTTGGAAGCATCATCTGCGTACAAAACGTTTAGAACCTAACCGCCGCCAGAAGCTACTCTCTGCTTAATTAACCCTCTATGAAAATTGAACCTCCGCTCCAAAATTTCAATATACAAATCCCTTTTAAGACCAATCTGGGCTTATGACGTCCAGCTCTTTGGAGTAGCGTCAAAGAGTAATTTAATGTCGATCCAGGCCTTTCAATCAAAATTCTTAAGACTTGTTTCTGAAGCTCCTTTTTATGTAAGTAAGAAAACCCTCCACGACGATTTCAAAATTCCGACAGTGAAGGAGCTAACCACGTCCTTATATAGTACATTTCATAAAAGACTAGATGACCATCCAAAACAACTAGCGCGTGATCTAGCTACAAGGAACTTTCCAACTGTGCGACTTCTATAGCGGAAATGGAATAGAGACACCTTGGTCTGAATAACGGACAATACCCACAGTTTTAAACGGAGAATTTACCACTGGGTACCTCTTTTCTCCTTAAAGCGACATTCTGCACTACCATTTAAATATCATGCACGAAGTTGTGCAACTCAATGTATTGTCCCGGCTTATAAGATTGCATTAGTATATGCAACCCGCAAAACATGTGTACTACAGAACCTAAAAACAACAATTAAAGGAAACAGCTGATATAAATTTAGATAATATATGTCATAGTTGTTATTGACAGTGTGATGACTTGTAAAAAATCAGCTGTCAGCATTACTATACTATGTTATTAGAAAGGCATGACTACACCGCGTACCTCACCCGGTCAGCACTATCTCTCTCTAGCAGAATTGCAATCTTATACGCCGGCATCAATACAGTACCGTAATAAAAATTAAAGACCAAAAACAAGTTATACATGCAATATATATATAACCAATAAATAGGATGAAGAACAAACAAAATAGCATGATAATTAATTGAAAAAAATTTAAATGTCCATTGACATAAAAACTTTTAGTTCAGGCGGTTTTGCTTTACTCTTGTTTTTACTCTTGTTTCCTCGTCTTAGCTGTTGTACTAAGGAATTCAGATGGAGGTTTAGTCGTCTGTGAAATGTTGAATACGTCGATTGAGTAACTTCATGCACAAAGGGTGTTATCCCCCACAAGGATCTTTAGATCGTTGTGAGGGTTAAATTTTAAATGTAGTAAGGAGCACTGTTCTTTAGAGCTCAGCTTGAATTTTAAAAGTTACTCAATGCAGCTTCATTGAAATGTTGGATTACACACAGATGTACAACATACATTTTAATTCTCATCTTTCAATTTAATTTCGAATTTTTCAGTAATAAACGCTTGTCTATCACATTTTCAGCCTCTTATTCAGATGTTCAAACGTTAGTTCCACGTAAGTTGTTTATCCAACCATAGGCCTAGGTATTTAATCGTATTGCAAAAAAATTGCGTAGTTTAGATGAAGGAAGGGACATGTTTGAGGTCGAAGTGAAAATCTAACCCAAACGGATTTGTTTGTGTTAACCATTATCTTTCACTTTAATATTAATTAAGTTCCATTTTTTACTCGGTTAGGTCTGTGAAAATTATGGATGTTTGAATTATTGATTTTGGATCGTGGGTATTTTTTTTTTTTGGTTTAATTAAATAAGGGAGATAAATCTAATTCATTCCGCAATTTTGTACAATTCATAGTTTTGCGCATATTTAATTCTACACTATCCGGTTATCTCCTGTAATCCTTGTATTTATGTTTAGTAATCCCCTTCACAGACTTCAAAGAAGAAGGAGTAGAGACATCTAGTAAATAAGAAAAAATACCCGTGGAAGTCTTACTACTAAGTACTGCTCACCCTTAATTCATTCTAGTCATACTTTCACCCACCATCGCAAAAATCAATCCTTAAATTTACTAGTTGTGTGCACTTCAAGTTTTAAATAAAATTAATTAAGTAAAAAAACATGTAAAATTATGTAAAGGTGAAAAATTATCCTTTTGATTCGATTAAACAAGGGTAAACAGGGGTTGTGTAGAACTACTTAGAAGACTTTCTGTAACGTAATTATATGATTGCATTTTCCTTGTTTAAAGAAAATACAGGTTCAAATCAGCACTAAGTAATTTTAAAACATTATATAACTAATTATTGATGGAGCGTGTATCTCAATGTAAAATTGTACAAGATTATAAAGTGTAAGTTAAGCAAAATTGTTTGTGAAAGTTGTAATTTCTTTAACTTCCCAAAAGTATGCAGCGCAATCACTTGTTAAAGTCCGTCCGAAACATCTTAAAACTAAAATCTCATTTATTTGTTGACTTTAGTTCTGATATAAATGCAAAATTATAAACTCCTAGTAAAAAAAACTTAAAATAAAAACGGGATTGAAGACAGAAGAGACTGCGATTTTTTGAAATTTCGAAAAAAAATCTCTGGAATTTGTTAAATCTTCCCTGTTTCTTAATATAATAATAATAATAATAATTCAAAAACAAAACTGAATTAATATTACTAAAATTTATAACCATTCATGTATACCTACATTTCTAAATATTCAATTTTATTAAAAATTTCTATTTTGGTACAAAATCCTTCGGTATCATCAAATATCAAAAGAATAGCAAGGTTCTGGATATCAGAGATCAAGTAACACTAAACTGTTGGTTTTCTTATTACCAGATATAAAAGAAATAAATTCCACAAGTGTCCTGGCTATCCTTTTTCTCCTGGGGAAGGGATATACACTTTATCCCTTTCATATTTTGAAATCGTGTTGACCTAGAAAATATGTGTACATTTTTCCTTCTTCATACACTCTTGAGCTTCTATTTTACTGATTCGTTTTCATGAACAATCATTTCACCAACTAATAAAGTCGTCTCTTTTCTATTTTTTTGTTTGTTTTTTTCTCTCCTATTTGTTTATTAGTTCTAACTTAGTAATTTATTAATTCTAATTAATAAAGTTTTACGTGATTACGTGTATTGCATTGTACAGTCGAAGTGTAGACTAATCAATATAATTAGTTTATAGGTTGTCTTATTACTAGATATAACATATAAATTCCTCAGGTGTCCCTGGCTATCCTGTCTCTCTTGGGGAAGGAATAGGCCCTACACGTTTATTCCTTCGTATTTTTTAAAATCGCGTTAACTATAACGTCAGACTACTGCCTATTGTTTAGTATAATTATTTAATTATTCAGTCACTTTTTCAAGAACTATGGTGTCCTCAGCGAAGTTAATTAAACAATTTACTAGTTTATAAACTAATTGTCTCAAAATTTTGTTAACTGTGATTTAAGTTTGTTGAACTTCCATTGCTTTTTGTATAACAAAAAGGTGATTGTTCACTTTGCTTCTTTACTCAAATAACTTAGAAGAATTAGCAAATTGGGTAATATATGAATTATTTAATTAAAATAAGGAATACATTTGAACGAATTATGCAAGAAATATAATTTCAAAGTTCCTTTGTCAAAAATTTTAATTAAGTTGCCGCCGGTCTTTTCAAGAATGCATTCTAAAATTCCTCCTTGGTTATCTGTTGCACCAAATATTAATAATCACTTTCAGCCCTCTGTAAGATATCGACTCATCCTAATATTTTCAAAACCTGCTTTAATGAACTCAGCAATAAATTTTCACAGTATAATATGATATACACTGATGGATCTAGGTCGGCAGAAGGCTGTACATGTGCTGTTGTCTTTGCTTCCGAGACTGTACAAGTTAAACTTAATGACGTATGTTCCTCTTTCTTCTGCGAAGTGTGTTCGATACTCTGTACTCTCAGAAAATTGAAACATTTCATTCCTTCTAAATATGTTATTTTCACCGATTCATTGTCTGTTCTGCAAGCAATGGGAAACGTCCACTGTCACGAACCAATAATTCAAGAAATCCAAGAGCTAATTTTTGAGTTGACTGCACAATTTTTCGGTTGATTCTGCACGGGTTCGTGGTGCTCATGTTGAAGACTGTGACGTCAAACGCGATTTAAAATTTGAACTTTGTAACTTTAAAGCTGCAAGAAGATTAAAATCGTCTGTAGTTTCACATCATAAGATACCAACTCGCGGAACTGTTTAAAATTTTAGTGACTCCGAAAGAAATTTAAGATATGAGAAAAGAGAAAAATAGTAGAATTTCTTGGTTTGCAAGGCTAAAATTATGGTCGTTACGAGTCTCTTATTGCCAATGAAAATAATCCATCTACTTTACACATAACCTACAATGCAAAAGAATCTGAAGAGTTTATAGCGTTGAGAAAAGAAAATTTGTGTCTGCGAGAAAAAATTACTGAACTTTTGCGGGAAATAACTTATATTAAAGCCGGAAACACAGATTTAAAAAAAAACTTACTAAATACGAGTTTAAAACATCCTTTTGCGGAAAATAACATATAGGTTAATATATAACATTAGGTCTAACTGTTAAATATTCACAACCATTTTATTTTCCTAAAAGTAGGCTTACGAACATCATGTATTTATTTATATTACAATTACAGACTTGGTTAAACAGTTTTATTTCATAATGTGAATATCTAAAGACAATCTGTTTACTTAAATCGTCAATGATAAATGGCGGGTAATTATTTTATATTTTACTTATATTTCATAACGATTATTTTTATTATCATTATAATTCTCGCTGTCATTATTATAGGAGAAAAAACATAATTATTATATCCCAATATTAGTCTTTAATGTAGAAGAACGAAGTTAAAAAAAACTGATGCTTGCCGCACCGGTGACGTCATTTGCTAGTGACGGTATGTACTCATATCGGCCGGTCATGCGCGTGATCCTTACCGTCTCTTCTATTTACCGTGGTTTAGCCCATGAGTACAAATCCACCGGTAAGAAGAGTATTAAACGTCCGAGAAAGATATGGTTTCTCTAACAGGCCGGATATCTGGCTAATTTATGATGAAGAAAAAGAGTTTGGAACAGGTGTATGCGTTCGAAAAAATAAGAAGAAGAAATGAAACGTGTTTGTACGTTACGATGAGTGTTGACTTATTTGCATAACTTTTAAGAACGGTGGTAAAGAGTTAGGGCAATTATTTTCAAAGCAGCTACATAATACAACACAAGTTTATGTAGAATATACATAAAGTTTTAAAGATTAATCTTTTCATGTTAAGAGAATATTTACTTAAGTTTAAACTACTGAAAGGAAGTATACATAAAATGTAGAGGTTACTCCAGAGTACATACTTTGAGTAGTTGCACAGTGGAAAAAATTGGAAAAAATAACAGGGTTGCTAATGATGTAGAGATAAAAGGGCATAGGGTATGTATAATGTAGAGTGTGAAGAGAGCGAAAGAGAGAGAAATAGAAAGAGGGAGTCCTTCTGTATGAATAAGAGGGAAAGAAAACTTAGGAAAGATTATTACATGGTATGGTCTTCCTTTGAATTTCCTTCACTGTTTTTCCTTGAAATAAGAAAAGTTCTATAGTAGTGACCTTCATAAAAATTCCGTTTTTCTCACTGTTACTACACTATAAAATAAACTTTTTGTTATTTTCCCCAGGATTTTTCTTCAACTCCTAGAAAGCTTACATACAATTTACAAAAAACCGTTTTGGAGATCAAGCTGACAAAGTTACCTTTCTCAAATTATACCCCGAAAAATAGGCTCTTTTTAAAAAATCATCTAAAAAAACTATTTCAAAAAGTTAAAAAAAATCGAAGCTAACCAACAAACGTAGAAGAGAAGAGTTAAAATTTTGGTGTAAACATCCTAACAATTGGACGAGTAGTTACAGAGATATTTGTTCTCAAACTCGACCGCACTTAATTAAAAATCTGATGGTAGTCAGTAATGTGCTACGCTTTAAGACAATCGTGTGCTTCGATTACTTACAATTGTTTAAGTATAACAAACTAAATAATACAGGTTCAATGATTTTATTTAAAAAAAAGTTACAATTTGTATTATACAGATTTTGCGATTGCAATAGCAAACCATATTTACTTTCTCTTACTGTATTTAAAATATAGGTAAGGAAAGTTATGTTATATTGTCAGTTTGTCCCTCAGCCCAAAAAAAAAACGTTTTAAGAACTTGGAACTTTACTTAGCTATCACAAGGGAACCTAACATCAACATGTTCATTGAAATCGGTCAACTGGAAGTACCAGTTTATTCGTGAAATTTTTCACTTTTTAACAATTTTCTCAAAAAAAAAATTAAATTAAAGTGGCCTCATTTACTACATATTTTGTACGCTACAATTTTGAGTAAATAGCGTATCTGAGGAAATTTGTAGGGGGCTGTATTCTCGTGGTAAAACATGTTATTTTTAAAGATTGCTGCCTTATTTTGCTTTTTATAGTAAAAGTGTAATTATACAATTGAAGTAAAAAAATTAAAACATCTTCAAGTTTTATTTAAAGCTTTTTCAACTAAAAAGCTTAGTAATTATAGCGTCAATTAGCGTAGTTATTTACATACTGTGCTAGTTGGAATCGGTAAAAAACATTCCAAATTTTGTTTTGAAAAATGGGGATTTTTTGTAACATGGCTAAATATTTTTTTTATAAAACTAGGTCAAGACCTAGGACCAAGGCCTACTATGTCCTTCCGAATTAACAGCGTTATGAATTTGGTAAATGTGCAGATAATTAACATTTTCTAAAAAGCATGATTTACTTTTTATACATTATTCTTCTATCTTACTTAGTTTTGTAGCAGTTAGTATATTTACTCATCAAAACGGCTTTTGTACATTGGTAGGAGAAAGCCGTGCGAGTGCCTCATACCAGAGTTTTTATTATAACGTAATCTTCAACATTTAACGGAATAATATTTACAAGAATAAATTAAAGAATAATTGGGTTCGGTGTCAAATTAAAACCAATCTTTGGAAAATAATAATAATAATTAAACACCAAAAAACTACGAATTTAAAAATGTTCTCAATTTATTGTGTACTAATATTTTGTAAACTTATAAATTTTCTGAACTTTTTTCACAATAAAATTTATTAAAATAAAAAGTATAAATAAAACAGTTAAATCTTTATAGATTTAAGTAATTAAATTCAGACGGAGTGGGACTGATTTATTTAAAATTGTCAATTTTTAATTTGAAGGCGGTACGTTTAATTATCGTTGAATATTTTATTTATATATTTACTATTTATCAGAACAGTACTTTACTTTTTACAAAAAAATTTTAACAATATATTTTAAACAATTCATTATGTCTCAAAGTTAATTTATCTTGTTATAAAGTGGATAGAAAATTAACTTAACAACAGTGTAAAGATATTTTCATTAACGACAAAAATAAAACGTAATAATTCCACTTATACTTTCTAGAAAAATATTTTCCAACTTTTCAGGATTTTTCATTGTATAAAAGTATTGTACAGTTTGTAAATATATTGCACAAAAATTGTAAGAGAGTTATAACATCATTTTTAGAAAATTCTAAGTGCCTGATCGACCGAGTTACATCACCAACGCATAATTGTAATACTATATTTTGTGAGTACAGAACTCTAGAATCTCTAATAAAAAATCGTGATGGTTTTGGAAATAACTGGGTTCTTTAAATTCGGATCAATTAATTTCATCAGCCTCAAACATCCATTTTTGGACTAGACCTTACCGTCCGTTCACCGTTGTTCTCTGTTATGGCGATCTGAATCCATTCCTGTTCAGTATGACTCCTTAGATTATCTGAACATCCCATCCACGGTTTTTCTCTTCGTTGTCTGAGGTTTATACCACGTATACTCCGTAACTTCCTCAAATATGTACAGAAGAAAATAGTTGAACGGTACATCTATTAAAGAATAATAACATGTATTCCCTAATTTATCAACTAGAAATTAATGACAAAATTAATGTTTTATTTTCTTTGTCATTGTTGCAGAGGATTTGCCAATTGAAGAATACCCTGATGATGATATTGACAGACTCTTGCAAAACGCTCAAAAGTAAGTAACTTAAAAGTTCTAATTAACTTATTATCTAATTTCTTTTATTTAAAAGAAATATGAGCCAGACATACCTGAATAAATATATCTACACATATATTTAAACTATAAATGATACTATTTCTCTAAAATACAGTAGCCTTAACTTCATGTATATTCATTTTATTGTAAATCACTAGTGAACTAATGTGTTAGTTAAATTTTTTATAAATTTCGTTTATATTATATGGATTTGGGTAAGTAAATAATTTGAAGAAAAAATAAACAAATAGACATCCTTTAAGGAAGAAATTAGTCAGTCATGTTTTTGCATCAAATTCCTAAAATAAGAATCAGAACTGCCTTAAATTTACTCAGAAAACACACCAAGTAACGTAAAATAAGTGTACAAAATTTTGTCTGTATTTTGAAACAGAATTAATATTATAGCCTATTATTAGAATAATAACATAATAATAATATTAATTATTATTATTATTATTATTATTATTATGTATAATAATATTATTATTAGTATAATAATATTATTGTTAGTATAATAACTACTAATAATATTAATAGTTTAGAACACCAGTGCAAGTAGTTAATATTTTATATATTTGGTATTTTTTCTGGAAAAAAATCAGCAAAATAATAAACCATATTTTTTTAAAAGAATACCATCTACCGTCTATCGTACGGCGTAGTCGTCAGTGCGCTTGCTTATAAAGCGGAAGGTTTTGGGTTCAATTACGGGTTAAAAATTATTACAAGTCAAAAACCACAGTTCCATAACCGACAGCAGTCGTTAATAACCACGTTGTTGATACGACATTATATAAATTAACAAGAAGCTATCGAATATTTTATTATCAAGTAACCACCACAAGAAAAAATAATAAGAATAGTAAATACTACATTAAGTAAATGCATTACTAAATTACAAGACAAATATGTTTCAATGAGCTTTCTATACACTATTTGTTGTACATAGGAGCATGGTTTGCATTCGACTTCACGTTCAAAAATAGCCTAAAGGTTTTTATGAATATTGAAAAGTTTTTAAAGTTTTTTTTTAGTTTACAGTAACAGTTGGTATATGTAACTCTAAACCAACAAACACAATCTAAAAACAGGAAACTTTATTTTAGTCAAATTTGTGTGACAGAGTTATCTTCATATTCATAAAACAGAATGTGTAGTTAAATTACATTTATATGAAAATATTAAAAAATGTTGTACGTTTCCATTTCATGCAAAGCATGAAGAAAAAAGGGAAGGAGAATCATAATTTTATTAAAATGGCTCATTAAGTTTATAATAAAATTTAAATTTTGTTCTGATTGGGTAATGGGAACTGATTGAGTGAATGTTTGTTCCTAAAACCAAAATGATTAGATAGATATAATATGAGTGAATATAGGTCCATGTTTTATTTTGTTTGGACAACGTATCCCATTGTATTTGGAATCAGTCATAGTCAAATTTTTCACACTTCCATATTTATTCATGGAAATATCCTGGAAAGTCGAGCGTTTAAGGAATTAATGTATTCTAGGAAAATTAAGTTACTTTTCGGGTCGATTTAATACGAAACAAGCGTTTTCCTAAACACGTATAACTTGGTTATTTCGAACTTGGATATTTCGAATTTTTGGATGATTCGAATAAACTGGTACTACCCTTGAAAAGCATATTAAAATCTTATTAATAATGGTAGGCCCAATTCAGAGTTTAAAAATATGTTATTTGGTTAATTGAAAGTTTTTCAAAGTAAGAAAAAAAACGTTGTTTAGCTAGGGTTTTCGTAGAAGTAATAAAATTTCTTCCTGCTGCGTTTTGGTTGAAAATATACATAATAGAATCAGTTATTAACTCGTGAGTAATCTAGGGAATTCCAGACTATGGAATTCCATAGTCGCACTATGGGCTTAAAACAAAACGTTAATTACGAATGTCTTTAGTGCTGTGAGTGAGTTTAGATTTTATCGAGTGAAGAGATTTTATTAGAGTGAAGATTTTATTCAGTGTTCTCTAAGAAATAAAAAGCAAACGACAATTACTGCTATTTACGCATCGCCGTAGCTTTGCCACAATCAACCATGTACATTAAAAAAGTCTTAGTTTCGAATCTCACTCAGGCACGGCATATTTTCATACGTTACAAAAAAACCATTTCATCCTTTCCAGTTACAACCCAACGTCGTCGCTATTGTCTACTGCAGTTGATGCGACATTAAAAATAAACAAAAAAAGTCTTTATCACTTTACTGTTTCTATTTTATTCATCGTTTACAAATAAATTATTATTTACGTGTTTACTAGTCTTTTTATTTCTCTTTTGTAGGTTTTGTTTAACAGATTCAATAACTTGCAGTACTGTATTTCAAATACATACTGGACATACTGTATGTCTAATACTATAATTATACATAAATGTACGTACACGTACTCTTCTAGTTTATTAATGAAATAAGTCGCTACTTTATTCTGTTATAAGTACATAGTATAACAAAAGTTCGAATTTCGTAATTTAACCTATCAATACTGTTCCGTATGATGTTGGTTATTTCGAATTTTGGATAATTCGAACTTTTTTCCGATCCCCTTCAAGTTCGAATTAACCAAGTTCTACTGCACATAAATATAATGTCAATAATCTTCTTCTTAGAGTACAGACTCCATAAAATTGAAGATGGGCAAAAATTCTGATAAATTGCTCTTAATCGTGAGCACACATCCACCCAAAACAGTGTGCTGACTCATATTTTCCAATCTCTAGTATTCTTCAATTGTCAGCATTTCCTTCGCTCAGGTGTGCACCTACCCTCAATTGTGCTATTGGTAATAAATTTGACAACCTCATACTTATCACCCCTATATGAATTTGACCAAGGTAGGTAATCCTTCATTTCATTTTTTCATTTACTGACGGTCCACACGAAATGTCTCGAAACTCAACGTTGGTAACATAAATTCTTACCGTTCTCCTAACACCCACATCTCGAAAGATTCAAACCGATTCATATACTGCATTCTCGAGGTCTATGGTTATACACCACACAGCGGGACTAAGTAAATACAGTCAAACTTCTATAACTCAAATTTCTATATCTTGAATTGAAATGTAATTCCCGTCAACCTTCCATGCATTTACCACGTAAAAATCCATCTACAACTCAAATTCCACTATTTCTCTAAGTCGAATTATTTATTTCGGTTCTTTTGACACAAATAATATGTACATAGTTCTCAAAATAGCGATTTTGGTATTGAAAAATGCACGCAGAGTGCTGCTTCTTTCATTATAAGAGGAAAAGGTCGTCGATAAAAGCGTACAGACCCACAAAAATATCTGGTTGCCTTTGCATAGACCTAACAGGAATGAACCAACACAATGAATTTCTTTGAGTAGACAAATCTTTAGTAGACAACAGAACAATAGAACCATAGTTGTCGTTACTATGTACATATTCAGCATAGACTGTAATTAAAATAGCGTAATTTAGGAATACTGCATACAATATGTACAGTACTTAAAACTGTAGCCTATAGCTAAGCTAAATGCAACGTACAGTACTGTATTACAAAATTACACATGTGCAGTAAACCTTCATTTTTCACATAATGTAGGCTACTCTATTAGCATATGTGGAATGTTCTGGTTTTTTTCCATAACTAGAAATTTCTGTAACTCGAATTTTTTACCATCCCTTGAAGACTCGAGTACAGAAGTAGAGACTGTATATGTCTGTTCAAACTACATCTTGCAAAAAGTGACTGAATTATCAGCATGCCGAAGCTTCATGTTAAGATACCTTATTTCCACTGCTGGCATTTCTACTGTTTTGATAGTGCCATAATAAATAAAAATAGGCCTAATAAAAATAATTTTTCCCATAAGAGGCAGGTGGAGTGTTAAATTATTTACACTCAATCTGCTAGTTCCAAGGCTACAAAAATAGTTCTGTTTTTTATCACATGATCAGCCAATTATATGACTAAAGCATTAAAGAACCGAAGAGATAGAGGTGTAAAAGACACTACATTTTTTTTCAAAATTGATGAGCTCTGAACGTACGCATTGCCCTCTCTCACTTCATAGCTAGCCAATGACTTGCCAGCAGAACTGCCAATACTTGCTCTTGTAGCTCTGTTATATATTCGTCAGCCGTTTTTATTGGTCTTTCATTAACAATGGGCCTATAACCTATGAACGTACAACTAGCTGATTATATTATAAAGTACTGTATGTTAATGCGCTGTACAATCAACGTGTTCAGTAAGAGATGTAAGACACGAGTGAACTACAGCAGCTCTTATTCACATGCGTGCGTATTTTTTTTCAGGCTGATACATTCATACAATCTGACAACGCTGGCAAATGTTCTGATTGGTCTAAACACGAGTAATAGCAAAGCTCATCAACGGTGAAGAGCATTATAGTCAGAGTTATCTCCTCTGAGAGTAATGAATTTCATTATACAACCAGACCTTGTGGTGAGTGATGTGAAGGTGTCATTTGCAGGGTGGAAAATATGTGCTTTTCGGAGGGTCTGACATGCTGATAAGAATACTCTTGCAACTCAGTGAGGAAGGCCATTATAAACAACCACACTCCTCGTTTTACTTAGTAAAGCCTCTAGAGATTCAAACCAGCCTTTCAGCTGATCACCTAAACAACAATAAAAATAATAATATTTTATTATTTCTTTTCCAGGCGATCATCATTAGTTTACCTTTATAGAAGATCATGTGTTCGCCGAGGTGGTAGCTGTGACAATAGACCGGAAGATTGCTGTTATAACAGCTCTTGCAGATGCAACTTATGGGGCGCAAATTGCCGTTGCCAACGTAAACGCCTATTACAAAAATGGGGCAAGTAAATTGTGAAGGGTAGTTTTAAAACAAATCAAATTTATGTAAAGTGTATTTTTAAAAAGAACGTTTGCATTTTCTGTTAAAAAATAAATCATAAGAATGTAATAACATGAAACATATTTTTACATAAAATTGTACATAAATTTACACAAAACCAGTATTGTTATTGTACTGTAATTTTGACTGATTGTATTTAATTTAAAGACACAGCAATATTTAAAATTTTAATACTTGTTATACAAAATTTACTAAAGAACAAAATTTAGGATGTTAGTTCCAAAAAAACTTAAATACCTAACAATCACTCTCACGGATCCTAACTACTTCTGCGCAGGTCCTGTTTCATAATAATACATTAAATAAAATGAAGTACGAAAATTTAAAGACTTACCGGTAGTTTTCTTAAGGAAATTCGTAAGACTTTTATGAATGAGTTCTTTGATTTTCTGTCATATTATTACTTAAGTATATACATAGTCAAATTAAATAGACATAAAATGCAAAATCTATTCATTTTGAGCCCTTAAATATTGAATAATTAATTTTTAACAGAAATCCTGTTAGATATTGTTATAATTTTCTTGGAATGTCAAAATTTCAAAACTACATTTTTTTAAATTATGAAATGACATGGGTTTCTACGCTACAGAAAAGTTTTACACTAGAAAAGTAGTTAACAGATGTCCAGAAGTAAATTTTTTAATTCTAGTTTTTCTTTTTTTTTCTCACTTAAGAAAAACTATATAACCCAGGGACTCTTTACTTACGTTTAATTTTAATAAAATTCTTCATTACTTTATGAAGTATTACTTTTAATTTTTATAATCACAGTTTATCAACGAAATATATTTAGTGTTTGGAAATTAATTTTTCAAAAATGGGGTCACTGAAATACATTTGAAAATAACTTTTTTTCAGAATGTTCACGAGGTTATAAAAATGGCAAGTATTTTCAATTTTTTTCCTGAAGTTATGGGGGTTGATATATTTTCAGCAAGAATTATAGTATGAATAGTCTAATATTTTCCCAAACTATTTATTGCTTGAAACAAATTGTGCATAAAAAAGAGGTAGTATTTTTGATTTGACCTCGTAGTTTCTACATAACTTTTTTCAATGCATTATGATTTGTGTAAACAGCAATGTATATTTCGAGTATGTACGCAACCTAAATTATAAAGAATCTACATTTAATTTTGAAATACAAAATTGTGTCAGATGGAAACAATAAAAGAACCTTAACTGAAATAAACGAGCAAAATATGTTTTTCCCATTACACTGGAAATAAAAAGTGTTGTTCTAAAGCTAAACTAACTTATAGTTAAATGAGAGAATCCCTAATTTATTTATTATAAATATTGTACTAATAAAGTATATAATTTTAAAGGAAGTAACAAAAATGGATTTGAATTTAAACAGCAAAATTTATAAGAAAAAGCAATTGACAATAAATTGATGTATATAATATAGTTTAATAATTAAATAATATACAAAACCAGACAAATTATTTTCATTAAAATTTTAATTTTATTATATTTTTAAATAGATCCAGTTAAATAGATTATTTTTATACCAGATACCTTTAGTATTTTTGTCAATTTTAAAATAAAAAAGAAACAAAATTAGAATGAAATTTTAAATCTTACTCCTGCACAGTATTTGAATTTTAAGACTTAAAATGTCTTATTTTTAAAATAAATTTTCAGTATTGTACAACCATAACTAAACACACTGTCTTATGTATTAAAAAAAATTATCTTAGAAGACAGAATCTTTTTAATTAAAATAATGTACTAACCATGGAAATATTGTTAACTATGTAATTTTAAAAATAAAAGATATTTAATGTATAATGATTGGTTTCGTAAAATAATTTATTTCCTTTTATTCTGCTCTATAAATTTATGTATGAATAATTATTAAAAAAAATTGTCCTTATATAATTGATTGTAATTAATTGTTAAAAACCCATTTATTGATAGAAATAAGCCTTGAGTTTCACCATGTGACATACTGATAATAAAAAAATTAATGCAAAAATACATTTAATTATTATCAAACAAATAAAATATAATACTTTTAAGAAAAAATTTACATCAAAAATTAATTTACACTTGATAAGAGTCTTATCTATTCTGATTAATATTGTTTAAAAGTTCATGAGACTTTCATTGTTTTTTTTAAATTTATGTAATAGATATTATGCAGAAATTAAAAAAAGATTGTAGTCGTAACGCTAACGTTCAATGCTAGACAATACGTCACTCACTGCATAGTACCTGTTTTTCTGTCAACACGTTATTATTTTTTATCATTTATTAACCAACAAAATTGGTAGTTTTAATTTTTTATGTGTAGTTCCAACTGTCAAATACAAGGAAAAAATTACTGGGTCTACGGGCCAGCCCAGTCTGTCAGCTGGTAAAAAGATCATATTCATTGTTAAGTAACACCGATTGGCAAAAAACTTTGTACAGTAACCAGCTGAAAGCTAAGCATGAACTAACACTTCTGGGAATCACTGTTCAAATTCATATTTACTCAACGCCATAAATAAAAAAAAGCAAAACAGCAATCACATTTGGTGATTTTTATTAGTGTAGGTCTACATTAAAAAAACTGAAAAAATATAATTTATGCAAGAATTAGAGTACATTATACTGAATAAACCTCAAATAATAATTTTATGTTATAAATTATTGTTGTTGTTGTTTAGGTCATCAGCCAAAAGGCTGCTTTGAAGCTCTAAAGGCTTTACTCAGTAAAATAAGGAGTGGTTTGGTTTATCAGGCCTTCATAACTGAGTGTAAAAGTATGCTTATCTGCACGCCAGGCCCTCTGAAAAGCATTTACTTTTCACTCTGCTAATGGGCTTTAGTTACTTAATTACTTCATTCATCACAAGGTCTGGCTGTATAATGTATATAATTGTATAAAATTATAATTTATAATGTATATAATTGTATAAAATTATAATTTATAATGTATATAATTGTATATGTATATAATTTAACACTTCACAAGCCTGTTATATACTATTAATAAATATAATTATAAATTACGCACGTAAAAATTTATTTAGGTAGAGTGATATTAAACTTCTAATTTTGATGTTTACACGATTGATTAAAATTTTTATAAATTTGGATTATAAATAATTACTTAACTTAGTTATCTAAACGCATGCCAAATAAAATTTATAAACACTGTAAATATAATAAATAGGTCAACCTGAAGAAGTAAGGATCCTTTGTTACCAATACGAACATAAAACATATATAAACATAAACTATTAAGGTACTAAAAAATTAATAAAAGTCTTCCACAGAAACAGGAATATAGCAAGTAACAAAATGAATTTTTTAGAAGTATAAAAATAAGAAAATATTGATCATTGTTACAAATGTTTACTAAATCTTTATATTAGATTAAATTAAATTGTTAGCAAAACATATTTTAATAATAGCAACGTTTATAAATTAAAAACAAAAATATTGTAATTTGTCACATTTAATATTTAAATTATAAATTATGCCAATAAACAATAGATAGAATAGTTATAAATATTCTTTAAAGTTAATTACTTTAATTACGTAAGAAATAAGCAGTTAAATAGTTGTCGTTGCAGCAAAATACGATAAACTTCTCATTTTCTCGATTGAAGATCTCCAACCATGAACTAGGAACGGAAATAATCCAGGAAATCAGTAAAGAAGAAAACATAGAAAAATATATAGGAACGGAAATGAGAAACAGAAAGTGATTCCGATTAAAATCAATATTTTTCATCATTGTCTATAATATTTAAAAAGGATATTGGTCCAATTAATTTGGTAAATCGTCATTTTCAGCAGATATTTTATTAAAATTTAATTATAATAAGTACTTTTGTAAATGTTTAAATTGTACTTTTGGAGTTGGAATGGTGTAGTTACAATAATAGTACAATAAATTATTATTGTTTAAAATGAGTACTGGAACATTTTCTAGTTTCAGCAGTTACTATGTTTTATAGAGTACAGTACATTCTAGCCACAGTCAGCCAAATCATTACCATCGCGTCCAGTTAAAGATTATCTTGAAATAATTTACTTTACTTTACTATTGATTAAACTTTTATGTTGTGTCCTAAAACTCATTATGTAATTTATATGCAAATAAAATACTATCTTTGTCAGCATCGTAAATATTCAGATTTCTTAAGTTCTTTATGAATTTTTACCCAGGCATTTATCTATCTATGTTTATTTCTATACAATATGAATATTTAGGTTATAAGCAGGCAAGTTAATCCTTCAAAAATGTGATGTTTTTCTCTTGGAAATATTCTCTGAAATTTTCTTTTTCATTTGATAAAAGACATACTTTTAGAAATGGGAACTTGTTCAAAAAAGCAAAATCTGCGTAGATATTTTGAAGAGAGCGGGACGTCAGGGAAAAGCTTCTGAGTTGTTTACCTTAGCGGATATGAACGATGTGGAAAATGAAAAAAATTGTTAAAAACCAGAAAAGCAGTGCAACTTGTAAGTCAAGTAGTAAAAATTCAGCTGAAAAAATTGACTAGGAAAAAGAGTACGGTGCTGGGGTTTTCAAAGAACCTGTGAAAAATACATTGTTATCTTTGAAATCAATTTTTCCGAAAGTGTTTTCTTAAGTTTTAAACCTGTATCTTAAAAATTCCTTTAGCTAGAGGGTTGAAATTTTTACATAACCTTCCTCTGCTAAGTACCTTATAGTATTAGTAGAATTTAAAAAAATGTATTAACCCTTGATGAATTAAAAAGTACTTTTAAGTTTAAAAATGTATGTAAAAAATTAAGCATTTTAAGAGTTTTTCTTATCTTTTGAGATTTTCACACAAAGTTATCATTTTAGTAACTGCAAACCCACTGGGTTCAATAGCTATGTCCTCACTCGTGCGCTTTCACTTGCGCTATGCATGCGTCAAGGCATGCCGCCAGCATGCCAGAATTTCCGCCAGCCTTGATTTTATGTGCGTTTCAACGTTAAATTTGTAATGTTTTATAGTGCGCGCTATGAAAGAAGTCAAATCTGTTTGAAGAGCTCTATCTCAAACACAACCTAACGGAAAATTTTACATCAAATTAAAGCCTGCTCTTTTCTGCGTTAATTGGTTTAACTTAGATTATTTTATTTAGAAATTAGCGGGAGATACAGCAATTTACACATAAAAAGTACTCAGTTTTTAGACGATTTCCGTTAATGGTTTTTTTAAATGTCTGTTACTCCTGGTCTGTAAAAAGCGTGGACGGCTTTATATGAAAAAATCGGCGTGTAAGTATGTTGAAGAACAGAGGTTTTTCTGTAATATGGATATTTTAAATTGAAATCTGATGTTCCGTTTTAATACCCTTTTTAAAAATATGGAAAACTTTCATTCACTACCACAAGTAACCCTTTCAGTTTTTTAAATAAAACTTTATGTTTTAAAGCTAATTCATCTTATTTTTTCATTAAATTACCAAAAATCAAATTTACACTTCTAATTTTTTTGTTAAAAATATTAAATATTGCTTAAAATTCTGGTACAAATAATACCAATAACAGAAATGAACCTGACACGTTGAAGAAAATGATTTTTTTGGACTTAGCCCAAAATCTTACATGAAGCGTTAATTTTGTCCAGGACTTTAACTAATTTATATTTGAAACAGTGAATTCAGTCACACAGAAATAATGAAAACTTTCCACGGTTAATTATTGTGTAAAAATAATTTAAAGTATTATATAATTATCAGTATATATAATTAGGCCTACATTTAAAATACATAATTTATTGTGATTGTTTAGGATAAAATCATTCTGCAAAATACTAAGACAGTATAATTGAAACTCTAAATTATGATCTTACCAATTACATTAAAATTATATGTATGTATAAAAAAATACTGTAAACGAAAAATAAAATTGTGTGTTATTTTTGCCTAAAGGTAAAATTCTGAATAAAATAATCAAAAGCAAGAAAATCTATTTTATTAGCTTAACGAAATCCATATTTTGCTATTTATTGTAAACTAAACCAAACAAGCTCAATCGATCAGCCTGTAAAAAAATCACTGTTAACAGATAAGTTACACCTGTTAAGAAAGTAACATCGTGATCAGATGACGGCCGTCCAAGAAGTAACACAACCGAATGTTCCAATTCACATAAATAAAAAACAATTCTCTACAAAAAATAAAAGTCAAAAAGAGTAAGTATTTATTGAATTATAAATTAGGTAAGTAAAATTTATTAGAGAGTAATTAAAATCGGAAAACAGGATTTTGAAAGTATTGATAACATGGTTCACGTATCAAGTTATGGGTTACTGAAGGAAGGTTAAGACGTCCCAGTATCTCGTAACAACACCTAAACAAGATGTTTTGTTACAAACCTCCACTAACTCTATATTCTTGTGAACTAAAATTAGCTGGTACTCACGACGATGTACTCAATATTTCTAGAAGTAGTATCAACTACTATTTTTTTAAGTTTATTTTCTTGAATTGATATAACTGGAGAAACACTGGCCTCTGGAAAAAATGTTTCCTTACGTACTTATCGAAGTCCGACTAAGAGCGTGCGAGAACCATTGCACCTAATATTTTGGAGTATTTCAGCACACTCAAGTAAGATTAATACTATGAAAAATTGGTTAAGATCCCATAGGTATAACATTAAAAAACAGTTTTCAATGAGAGAGGAATCCCGCTAAGATTTTCTCTGGGATAACAGTTTTTGACGAACCTATCAAATGCAGTTATTGAAAATTAAATATCAAAATATTAGAATCAGTTTCCGAAAAATCCAAATGTTTTAATTCTTCGTCAGAGTAATATACACTTAATTTTTGGAATACATGGATAATTTATAAAATCCGTCTAATTGGTTAAAATATCGTGGAACTCAAGTTCCACGTTACTGAAGGAGATGGTGTTCAGTAACCTTAGCGATTATATTTCTTTATTTCTTTACAACACCTAAACAAGATATTTCGTAACACACCTCCGCTAACTGTATCTCTGTTGTGGACTAAAATTAGCTGTTACTCACGAAGAAGCACCTAAAAGTTATATTGAACATTGGAGTTCAGTAGAGCATTCCTGTTTGGGATGCAGTGAGTTTCTTTGAGTTGGTTTATTTCAGAATTAAAGACACGCTTGACGGATGTATGCAAACGGACTTTTTCAAAAAATTACTTTTTTGATGTAAAGAAGTCATGATTCATGAAGATCAGTTGAAACTCAGGTACATTTACATTTTTTACTTTTTACATTTTTACATTTTTTACGATTACTATACTTTTACACTCTCTAGTGCATATGGAGTCGCCGGAAAGGTAAAATTTACTTAATTTTTTAAAGTTTCGCTATACTTGCAACAAAATTATCCTCTCAGTGTATTATTAACAATCAGCTTATTTTCTGTTTGTATAAGTTTTTTTTTTTTTTTTTTTTTTTTGCTTATTTAACGTCGCATTAACTACAACGGTCATTAGCGACGACGTTGGGGTGTAACTGTGTACAATGGAGGATGAAATGATATGTTGTAACGTATGAAAAAATGCCATGCCTGAGTGGGATTCGAACCCAGGACCGCATGATGAAAGGCGAGCACGTTACCAACTGCGCCAATGCGGCCGGCATTTGTATAAGTTATTTCGAATATTTTCCGGTTATCAAAGCAATGTTTTGTTTTAAAAAGTGTTAAGAAAATATCCCTTAATCTCTTAACGAAAATTTTATCGAGATAATACTTTAGTATAAATATTTTTCTTTGAGGTATATAATCAATAACTTTTCAAAACCGGTAGGAATATATTTCGTTGTTTTCATATAAAACTTTATCAGGGTTATTTCGGTGGAAATAATTTTAATCAAAACTTTTGAAATTTGAAGATAGGATACTTTAAGAAAATAATCTCAGTTAATACAACCGGAAAACTTTTAAATCAAAATCTTATCGGTGATTTTTTTATAGAAAAATTAGATTATTTTTGTATGAAATATATTTTCAAATTATGTGTGACTATAACTTTTATCTTTTCGCGTTTACAAAAAACATAACGTAAAAGAAATACACAAGAAATTTTCTTCTCGTGTAACGTACCGAATTTACTGGGCACCTGGAGTTGTTTATTTTTTGAGTCTATTAAAGTATAAACAAACTCCAGCTGATTATTATTTAAGAATTATTTAAAATTATTTCATATTGACAAAATTATTTTAATAAAAGTTATTTATTTCAGTTGCTAGGCGACTAGAAAAGAATAAAATAAAATTTTGTAAAGAAATATATTTCAGTGAGGGGCTAGAGCTTAAAAAACGTAGGCGTCCCTCATTCGCTCTTTTTAAAATAAATAGTAAGTATGAACAAACGATAATATAGATACTCTTCATGTTATGAAGAGGGACACAAATTGATGGACTCTATAAAAGTTGAATAATTTAACGTGAATAATATTTAATGGCGGACATATGTAAACAACAACAAAAACCATTCATTTAAAATGTATTAATTGAATAAAAGTTGTAATGATTTAATATGAATAATATTTATTAAAATAAAACACCACAAAATTGGCATCTCTTTGGTGGCGATAAATAAGTATACCACAAATTTGGCATCCTAATGTGGGGAAACATCCACAATCTTTGGATTGGAATAACGTGAATAATAAGAAGAGTAAATATAAATAATAATAGCAATAACAATAATAATATGAATATAGATAAGTCAGACGATAACATGCAGCTTATTTTGAACCTGTTGCAAGAGCAAGCTAGGATCTCTGAAGAGCAGGCTAGGAGATCTGAGGAGCAAACTAGGAGATTGGAGGAGCAGGCTAGGAGATCTGAAGAGCAAGCTAGGAGATTTGAAGATAATATGAGTAAACTCGGTAGGGATTTAAGTAATAGAATAGATAGAATAAGACAAGTTTTTAAAATTAATGAAATGCTAAATGAAAATATTAAACCAGATGAAAATAATGATATAGGAGAATCAAGGGAAATTATATTAAAAACTGAATCAGTAAGTGGTAAAAACAATGAAATGTTAAATGCAAATATTAAACCAGATGAAAATAATGATATAGGAGAATCAAGGGAGAATATATTAAAAATTGAATCAGTAAGTGGTAAAAATAATGAAATGTTAAAGGAAAATATTAAGCCAGATGAGGATGATGTTGAACTAAAAACAAATACTTATGCCAATGCCAGTCAAAACGGTTTAGAATCGCCAGAAGGAAAGAGAAATAGTGTAAATCAAAGAATATCAATCTTAAATGAAACTGAGGATGATGAAAGAATACCAGGACGAGTTAGCACTAACAGCACTTCAACTTATAATTCTGATGTGACAATGGAAGGTAATGGTCGTTCAGCCAGGAGTGATGTGCAGGACGAGGAGAATAGGAGTGGCCTAGAAGTTAAACAAATACCTGGATCAATAGGAAAAGTAGTATCTGAAATTCTATTTAAAAATGTACTCTATAGTATAAAAAGTGACGGACGGGATGAAGGAGGAGGTTTGTTGTATATGTATGTGTATGATGTTTATTTGAACTTTTATTTATTTTATGTATATGTATATTTGGTAGTTCACAGTTCCTATTTATGAGTTTATTAAGTTTTGTTCCATTAATCTTTTGTTTAATCACAGTAAGTGTAAAAAAATTTTGTTGTGTTATGTTAATAGGTTATAGTTTGTTTATAGTTTGTTTACAGTTTATAGTTTATAGTTTATTTGGTTAGTAGAATTGTAAGGTCGCTTAGTAACAATTTTTAAAACATTTTGGAATTAAATTTATCAAACAAATTCAAAATTTAGATTATCATAAAAATTTCTTTTTGTTTTCAAAATTGAATTGCGGGGATATTTGTAACGTACCGAATTTACTGGGCACCTGGAGTTGTTTATTTTTTGAGTCTATTAAAGTATAAACAAACTCCAGCTGATTATTATTTAAGAATTATTTAAAATTATTTCATATTGACAAAATTATTTTAATAAAAGTTATTTATTTCAGTTGCTAGGCGACTAGAGAAGAATAAAATAAAATTTTGTAAAAAAATATATTTGAGTGAGGGGCAAGATGGCGATCTAAACGGGTGTCCCTCATTCACTCAGTCTTTGAAAATTAGTTAATAAATAATATTAAATGATATATTAATTCAAATAATGTAAATATACGTAATGCTTTGTAATGTGTTGATTGCTGTTTGTATTAACAGATTGTTGTCACTCAGCCTTTAAAAAATAGTAAATAAAATATAGTTTTCACTTCAAGTTGACATCAGTGTTGTATGGACATATTTATTTTACCACACTCGCAATGGTAAAACTAAGAGATTTAGTGGTTCTGTCAACAGACGCCGGTTGCCCTCCAGATATCATCTAGGAGTTTGTTTAAATTAATTGTGGATTTCGAACTTATTTATTTTCGCTAAGAGAAAACTAAATCTATTCATGTATAACGTACATACAAATAAATGCATTTGTTAGCACGGAAACATTTGGTAAAGTATTGTTTTACTCTTAATGTACTATGTTTTATCGTCAGTAAGTACATATATACATCCTTTACGATAGCGTTTGGAGTGTTTAGTGAACGATCAAGGAATTATTCACACCTATCATAATGCAGTCAAAAAATATCTTTGTCAATTTTTTCAGACAAGGATTCACAGATCGTTGTTTATGGAACAGTTTTTGCAGTATGGAAAGTGACACGTCGAGAGAATGCCTGAGGAAAGGATCCCCCTTAATGTTTTGCAATACAGACAGGTGGGGAGGAGATATGTTAGGAGGGGAGAAGTTGGCAATGATTCAGTAGTTTTGTCGCTGTTGCGAGTCGTTACAGGCGGGATCCTAATTCTTAATTGTAAGAAAAAGAAGAAGAAAGTGGCAATACCGATTCTCATAACAATTAATCTTATAGTAGTTCTTGAAATTTGACCCCCCTTCCACTTTACCTAGAAAAAGCATACTTACCAGGGGTAAGTATGTAAACCTCAAGGAGTACTAGTATAGGCACAATAGTTTTGGTGCGGTTGGAAAGGGAAGAAACAGTGGAACCTCGATATTATGAAAACCTCGATTAAACGAATTTTTCAGGCACCGTGACATTTTAATAAAACTACCTACCTGTAAATTTATCTCTATTCACTATTAATATACAAAAGTAAAGTAACCAACTGGCTGATTAATTTAGGGAGAGGGCAGTCTGAGGACTTAATTAGTTGTATATATTCAACTAATTGCTCTTTCTCTTGTGTCAGCTAAAAATTTTTTGTTAACATTGTCATCGAACGTCTGCTTCATCCTTTGCCACTACATGACATTTTTTTTTTTTTTTTTTTTTTTTAATGTATTTTTTATACTATTATCTGTTTTTGTATATTTACGTTAGGAAATTTTGTTGCATGTTTTTTTTTGTAAATTTTTGTTCTTTTCTTTTGTGTAAATTTAGTGTAGATATAAAAAGCTATTATTATAACAGAATAAATAAAATAAACAATCTCATACCCGCGCACAGGCTAGACCTACGTGGAACATACAAGGTATAAGAAATAAACAGCAAGAAATATTAGAGTTGTGGGTGGAAAAGAGAAGAAAATATTGTGGCCTTGGAAATGAGTTTAAGCCAGGAGAGAGGATTTCATTGCAAATGGGCAAAGTTCAGGAAGCAATAAAAGCTACTAAGACCAAAAAAGCTCCGGGCCCTGGAGGAATAAACCCAGAACTTGTGAAATGCGGATCATCAAAGCTCTTTGGAATGCTCAGAAAATTATTCGAGAGGTTCCTGAACGGAGAGGAGGTTCCAGAGGAATGGAGAACATCATATATATCCGCAATATATAAGAAGGGTGCGAAATCGGATCCTAGAAATTACAGAAGTATAGCTATAATACCTACCATCGGAAGAATATATTCAAGAGTATTGAAGGGTTTAATTGAGGAGGAAATATAAAAAACAAACAGCCCGAAGAACAGGCAGGTTTTAGAGCCGGAAGATCTACAGTAGATAACCTATTCACCATCAAAATGGTAACAGAAAAAACAGCCCAACACAATAGAGAGACACACATAGCCCTAATAGATTTAGAAAAAGCATATGATAGTGTACCGATTTCTCAGCTGTGAATGGAAATGGAAAGTATGGAGATAAGTACCAATCTCATTAATGCCACTAAAAAATATTATGCACAAAATACTGCGATGGTCAAGCTTGGAAACTAATTTACTACTCCTTTCAGAACCACAAAAGGCTTGAAACAGGGCTGCTGTCTTTCTCCAACCCTCTTTAAAATTTATCTGGACAGGTCCTTAACGGGATGGACGAAAAAATGCAGGAATATGGGAGTGAGGGTAGGCGATGACAGTTTGTTCACTCTATACTTTGCCGACGATCAAATAGTTTTAGCAGAAGATGAAGATGATCTTGAATACATGGTAAGGAAGCTGCAACAAGAATATGAAATTGCTGGTCTTTCTATGAATATGGCGAAGTGTGAGTATCTCATTGTAGGCAATGAAGAAGTTAGGGATCTTTCACTTGGGGCAGATATAATAAAAGGTGTCAGGAGAAGTACATATTTAGGAGTAACTTTCAATAAGTATGGCAATAGAAAGGATGAGATACAAGAGAGAATAAATAAAGGACGAACAGTTATAAGGACAATCAACTCTCTTCTATGGCAAAACACAATAAACAAAAATACAAAGAAACGAATATATAAAAGTTTAGTTGAAAGTGTCACACTATATGGCTCGGAAGTATGGGATGTTAGTAAGGCCAACAGAAGGAAACTTGCAGCGGCTGAAATGGACTTCCTCAGAAGAAGCTGTGGTATCTCTAAATTGGATAGAGTAAGGAATGAAACGATAAGAAACAACATGGATTTATCAAGAACAATTAATGAAGAGACGGAAAGAAGACAGTTGATATGGTTCGGCCATGTTAAGAGGATGGGAGCAGATAGATGGCCCCGAAAAATATTAGAATGGATCCCACCAGAAAGGAGGAAGAGAGGGCGACCACGAAGGGGTTGGAAGGACGATATAGGGGAGGCAATGGATGCTAGAAACCTGGAGGAGGACGTTTGCTTCGATAGAGGAAAATGGAAGTTGGGAACGGAGAAACGGCGTTTGCTGTAAAATTAATCCGTAAAAAAAAAATAAATAAATAAATTTAACGATTCCATACTTCGATATAACGAAATAGTGACATACTGCAGATAATATTATACAATCATTTTTTCTATTACTGTTTTGTAAAAATACTAAAGTTAAATTGGTATTGCATTTTGAAATTCTCTGTGGGCTTTAAGGTACTAAGTATATAAAGCACCTGGCTGTATTTTTAGATACTCAAATAAATGCAAAACCATTTTTGAATGCAATGCACACAACCAATAAATAAGTTAATATCAATATACTAACCTGACAGTGTCAGAAACTGAAGAATGCGTTTAAGATTAGTATATTTTTGTAATCGTTTTAATAAAATTTCAGTGTATTTATTTTATGTGTTAGTGTTCTTCTCTGTACTTCTTTTACACCTTGTCTTCATTCACAATGTGTAAATTCATTTATAGAGTGTAATTAACTGTCAAAATAAATTGTCAATTCCTTATAGCAACAATCAGAATTTTTTTTGTGTTCACTCCAAATTATTAATAGAAGAGCAATGAGAAGATTTAAATTGTTTTTAAAGTTCCAATATATTAATACAGAAATAAACAAAAACATTTGACTTATTTCTTTAATAAACAAAATAATGTATACAATATAAATATGTTATGTGTATTGTACAGCTTATTCCTAAAATTTGTGAGCTCTGTTATTAAAAACTCTTGAGGTTTGCTTTATATAATTGGAATAGATTATTCTAAGACCAAGATTTTTGCAGAAAATATGGTACTGAGAAAAATGATAGTAGTAGA
The DNA here is from genome assembly GCA_035578175.1 of Catonia carolina. Taxonomy (NCBI): domain Eukaryota; kingdom Metazoa; phylum Arthropoda; class Insecta; order Hemiptera; family Achilidae; genus Catonia; species Catonia carolina. Next base: position 69,349,653 of record JAQMRL010000002.1, read on the forward strand.
TTATATCAAAAGGATGTCATTAACCTCAAAGTTTTGTAATTTTTAAATAAAGCTTATTAATTTAACAATTTGTCATTCTTATACAAATTCTTTACGATAATAATGTCATGAATCGTGCCATTTTATTTATCGAAACTGTTAATGTTAAAAATACGATAAAAATAGATTTACTAAGTTTTTTGTTATATAACTGCTACTTTATTTACAAATTAAAATTTCATTCCAAGTAAGTTTTTTGTGAACCTAGTCGTACTTCCAGCAATAGTACCAAAAGCTCCTGCAGCTTGTTTTACACACTTTAAAAAACACTCCCCAAATACAACACCTTGTTTTAACACATCAGCAAAGTTAAAAGATATTAAACTTTTAGCAGCTTGTTTAAATATTTTGATACATTTCTCCAAACAGAAGTTCACAGTTGAAGCCACTGCTTTTGTCGAATCAGACGCTACTCCATAAACACCATTTGAAGAAAATAATAGATTTTTTGCCTGTTTAAAACAGTCTTCATGATCTGGATTCGTTGGAGCTACGGAAGTGGCGTCAGAAGTTGGAATTAATGCATTTTCAATTACCTATTAACAGAAATCAGAAAAGAAACTCACATCAGAAAAGAAATCGCTTGAATTCCAAAATTAGAGTAAGAAATGTTTCACAGTAAAAAGTGGTAATGTGATTTAACTTTAGAAATTAGAATACAAATAAATTTTTAATTTTACAAAAAAAATTATTACTTCGTCTATGTACATCTCAACCAAAAACCTTCTTTTATGAGGGCATCAGGAAACTTGAACAACGATGGACCAAGTGCGTTGAAAAGCAAGGCGGCTATGTCGAAAAATGATGTAGTTACTTGTAAGTTTCCTATTTTGATTACAATAAAATTTCATAACTACATTGCGGATAATAATTAACTTACCCTCGTAATTAAGTATTTTATTTGCATGAAAGCAAATTTTCTAAAATTTAAATATACTTTATCTCGCATCGTAAACTCTACAGCCTTTTAACACGCCATACGCATCATTCAAGACTGGTCAAGCCACCGCCTCCATCACTCCTATCATTCATTCTTCTGGTCGCCGTCCATGCTCCCTTTTTTTGTGTGGACTCCATTTTCTCTGAGGCTACACTTCAGCATTAATTAAAGGAACTCCATTGAAGCTGTTTCGTTAATAACATTGTTAATTTCAGAATTACCGCCAAAGTTGGAGGCAGCACATGGAAAGGAGTCAGTTCACAGGATATCTAAGCAGGCGCTGTGGTATGCTCTAGAAGGTAAAAGGAATGTCGGTAGACCTAGGAAAAGAGTGAGATAGATGATGTAGTGTGTGCATTCGGAATAGGCTGTGGCCTAATCCTTGTTTGAAAGAAGAAGAAGAAGAAAAAGAAGAATTTCAAAGTTCAATTTCAAAACATATTCTATAAAATCTATAATCTATTGAGATTACCGCTATATTTTTGCTTTATTTTGAAATATATAGAAAGGAATTCTTCCAAACAGTAAAATGTTTCATCGATCAAGTAATTTTTCGGCTTTTTAAAAATGCAGAAAAGCACAACTTTGTAAAAAGTATGGTAATTAATTGATTTGTTTTCTCCTTGCATAGGTTCTTGTTCAAACAATTTAGTGTTGTGGTTACCAAAGTAGTAATCGTTTGTGTCTCTCGTATAGTGATTATAGACATTTAGGTTCTCTATAAATCTATCTTACTTAACATACATTTTTGCCTCGAAAATGTAGAGTGAGGGAACTTTAAGCAATTTAAGCTCCGTAACTCACTATTTACATGAGTCTGCATAAGGTGTGGTGGTTTCCTCCCACCGTAGGCCTACACCTAATAGCTTTCATCTGAATTTTAACCCTTTATAGGGAAGTACTACGGAGAAAATCTATAAATTGTAAATATTAAATTTTGCTTTACAGGGGCTTGAGTAATGTATTTCTAGTACTAGAACAGTAAGGTATTTCTTTACTTTTTTTATGGCAACACATTCAGTGCTAGAAACTCGCCTAGCGGTTAATGAGTAAGTGTTACCGCCAGGCTGCCGTCTCACCTAGTGGTTTCTGTTTTGTCATCATTTTAAGTGATTCCGGAGGGACAGCGCCTGTCGGATATCAGTTTGTTGCTATTATATAGCCCTCAGAAAGGTTTTTCTTTGTAACCGTGCAGTTCGTTGTTGAATTTTCATCTCACAATCTTATACCTTCGTATAGCATACTCGTTCAGTATTTTTAACGGGTTTTCAGGTTACAGTTGGAGCTGTGAATTTAGTAGCTTTGCAGGAATTGATTTAAAAAAGCTTACACTTTTAGATTTATTTGGAAAGTATATTATTTGTAGTTAAAAATTTTATAATAAATTATGCGTAAACCGTAACGGTAAATGGAAAAATTCAAACAAGAAATACATTTATTATAACAGGCGAAAATAAACTAAAAAATAACATTGATTTGTTTACTTTTATGCATTAGCAAACATAAATCCACGTATAGGTCGCAAATAAAATAAATGTATAGAAACGTTAGTAACATAAGTTATAAGCTGTACATAAAGCATGTGGATAACACGCTGCACTATTAATCAGCCCGAAAGGAGAGATACCTCATAATTACTCAGCATTGAAAGTGTTAAGTCCTGAAAAGTATACTTACCAAGGAACATTTATTGAAATGGGAATATGTTTAGTGGTAAGAACGCTTATGAAAACAACTTGTAGTACTATATAACAAAAAAATGTGTAGAATAACTTATTTTAACTTTATATTAGCATGAATGCTTGCTTTCCCGTAAAAAACTTGAATTTTCTAAGCACTGTACAAAAGTAACAACAAAACAACACGGTAGCGTACGCTGGTATGAATCCTTACTACATTCGTGTAATTCAGGAAGCAAATGGTCGCTGCGCACTAATTTCAATATGTGGATAGCCTTTTTACAAGAGAACACCTATAACACCATAAAATGCCAATAAGGTTCAACTGCATAGCTTATTTTTAGATAAACTCGTCCTTATTGCCAGTGGAAGTATACTTACCAAAGACCTATAAAGGGTTAAAATTCTTTCTATATTACCCAGAGATGAATAATTATATCATACTAAAATAGCATATCACGTATTTAATTTTGAAAGAGAAATTCAATACAGATAACAAATTTTGAAAATTTTCTAACCATGCTATAGCCAAATTCTAAACCACATACCTTTAAAACGTATCTGTGCCCACAGCCAACATTTTCTTTGTAGGTAAGGCAGTATTTTTGTGCATAATAAATTGATTTGTATATTTTGATTTTATTCATGTATGAGCTTTATTTAAGTTAATATTAACGAATATGTACATGAGTATCAACGAGTATCTATGACAGTGAAATTTAGGTGGAATCAAAGCGAGAGGAGAGTAGATTGCAAGCATCTGAAATTAAATTTCTTCGACATATAGATATTGAGTCACGAGATTGCCTTTTGCGTATGGATTAGCTGTGAGGAAGGGAAGAGAAATATTGCAGTGCTGCCACAGTCAGACAGTCAGACACTATATTTCACTACCGTGCAATTACACTGTTAGTTAACCCCATGTTGTCTTTCAAATAATATATTTCGTTGTGACTGACACTTTTTCCACTTAAACCCCATTTTCTTTAACATTTTTTTTAACATACAATGTTTCCTACAAAAATTTAATCATGCATTCAAACCCGGTAATAACTTTTCAAATGCGCCATCACTTTCTTATTGATAAAATCCCCTTTTCTTACCAGATGTCAAAAAAACTATATATGAAGAATTATCTTCTTCACTGTTTTTAACTTCCTTCTCTATATTTCAATTTGTGGAAAGAGAAACATGACAGTAATCAGCCGCACGCTCATGACTTTTGTTACGAGGCACGGAAAGGTATTTTTGTTTAGCTTGAACTTCACAACATTTTATTACATTGCATATTGAACATCGTTCAGAACTATGAACAGTTCGACATTTCCGTTTACGGTAACAAACAGTTATATTCGTACCGTTAACCTGCAAAAGGTTCCACGATATACTGTATGTTCTCTAAGTATAGTTTACGTTGTTGTGTTGGCGAATTGAGACCAAAGCAGTCGCGCATGCGCACTGATGCTTTCCCCCCTTTTCCCCTCGTTAAAACCAAAGGCAAACTCGTGACTCAAGTAACTATATGTATGGGTGTAGTAGAGAAGATTATTACAGGAATACCGAGATAAGGAAAGAACTAAACGTCTTCTCTATTAACGACAGGGTATCTCAGAACAGAACGCAGTGGTTGAAGCATGTGAACAGAATGAGGAAGGATAGGATACCTAAGCAAACACTAGGCTATAAATCGGAGGAAAAGAGAGAACGAGGACGCCCGAGAAAGAGACAGGCTGATTTGAGAGGTTCGGAACAGGCGGAGATGGCTAATCCTTGGAAAGCAGAAGAAGAAGATAAATGAGTATGTTATTTATAAATATGTGTTATAGGAAATGTCCTATATATTTACAACTTACCTTATTAGTAAATATTAATAAATACATTATTATAATTATAGTTCATACCATAGACAGGCATAACTCAATTAATTTTTAAGAATTAATAGTTAGCTACAATATAGTAAAGGTATTAATAAATACAGAATCTTTACCTGGAGATTTAAAAGAATAACTAACACAATTATATATTGAAATTTAACCATTATTCACAACTCTATTCTTTTAGTTTGGGATGCTCCTTAGAAGTAACAAGCATCTATCTACCAGAGACATTGTGAGATCTGCGTCATTAAGAACTAGAAAATGTGAACAATACTGTAGATAGAATGATATTAAATTTATTCATCAGTTTTGTTTTTACATAGGCTTTTATTATAATTATTCATCGAGCCAACTGTTGTATATGTATGAGGTTATGTTAGTTTTTCTTGATGAACAATCAAAATATTTCATTTTAAATAAAACCCAATCAGTTATTGATTATTCAATCAGAGTCTCTATTCATTAAAACTGAATAAATACATTTTACTGAAATTCTATAATGTTAATTAAACTCAACAAATATTTATGTCATCACAGAAGTTGTAAAATTAACGTTTTGCGTTCTACTTGAAAGGTCTGAACTTTTATTAACATTGTATCCATCAGACTTTGTTCGCAAAGTCTGCATAAATTCAATTTATTTTAAAACTGATCTTATAAATTTGTTATAATACGTTTCCTGGTTAAAGTAATGAGAGGATTGCGTTTACTACGTTCACCATTATACTTCATAGACTTGTATATCGAACACTTCGTCTGTTTATCGCGTTGCCCTGTTAAATAACGTCACTATTTCTTTTTGAAAAATAAGTTATTTCCATGAAACTCATTCTATATATTCACAAAATCAAAGAATCGTTTACAATTAACGGTGTCTCAATAAAATTTCCCTGGATTTCCAGCTGAAATATTAACAGTAATTGAATAACAAATTGGAAGAAAGGAAATTAATATATCCAATTTATGTTTTTCCACAAATAAATCCTGCTGGATTTACTTTCTTTTTTAGATTGACTTGAGTTTCGTAAAGTGATAAATAATTAATTTTTAGTTATCAAATTTATTTTACAGTTTAAAGCTCTAATATTGGACACTTATATAAGTTAATCATACAAAGTAAATTGTTTTATTGAAAACATAAATTTTTTCTTTAAAAAGTTAATTTAAGTAGCCTACTTAAAAAGATTTGCGTTATGATACTAAATCAAAAAATCTGTTGCAAGACACTTACACGAATTTCTCTTACCGAAGTAAATATAATCAAAAGTATAACTTATGTTGTATACAATATAGGCCTAACCTATAATATGTCAGAAATTTATGTAGGCCTACGTTTCAAACTCATCAAATCATCAAGAAAATTACTTATCTTAATGCATCAGCAGTTATGTAACTTGCCATTTAAGCCTGATAATACAGGTATGCACCTCAATATTGAAATATTGGTGGTTATTCCCTTCTTCAAACTTCTTCTTTGGCTGCCTGTGTAGTGTAGTGCGCTAGCCTACAACGCAGAGGTCCCGGGTTTGATTACCGGCTAGGGTTTGAAAATTATTACTTGCCAAAACCCATTGTTCCAGTTTCCTAACCCACCGTGGTCGCTAATGACCAAGCCGTTGATGCAACTTTAAATAAATAAATTAAAAAAAACCTTCTTTAGGTTCCTATCCATCCGGATATTGGCCACCATATTAGGAATCTAAACCTTATCACTGCTGCTCAAAACAGCTGTGTTGTCGTTTTCGAGTACCACATTCTCAGATTTTTCAATCAGGAAATACGTCTTCTCCCCACGCTACGTTGTCCAGCTATTCTTTCTTGTAATATAGATAGCAGTAACCCATATTTTTTCTCGTTGTGCATTATATGTCCCAAATACTCTAGCTTCCTAATCTTTGTCGTGTTCATGACTTCTTGCAATTTCTGCAAGCGTCTCAGTATCTCCTCATTAGAGACGCGAACCACACAGGAGACTCTCAGCCCTTCTGTAGAGCCACATCTCAAACGCTTTAAGTTTTTTACTCATTAAATTATTAAGCGTCCAAGACTAGACGCCATAAAATAGAATCGAGAAAATATAGCATCGCAATAGTAAAATTTTTGTTTTAATATTCAGATCGTGTTTTGAATACTTTTCTCATTCTATTAAATAATGTGCAAAGAGATGTTTTTTAAACTGCCGATTCAATTCATGCTCAAAGGTAGGCTATCGAGAATACAAGTTGAAATTACAACCATAATCAAATTTTGATATTGTTGACTATACCTTGAAGAAATATGAGAAAATTATTTTATATGATTTGTATTGTTAGATTAATGATTGTCTTAATATGTAGTGAAACAAAAAATTTAATTAAATCGCAATAGTAGGCCTACATTAGAAAATACATTGAGCTTCCAAACATAATTAATAATATTAAAATATTCATCTGCTGTACCTTGCTATTTGATATAGTTCGTCAGTTTTAAGTAAATATATCTGGCGGAATGAAAAGGCTTTCTATAGTGAAATGAAGAAACGGATTTAAAGCAGGACGATGAAGAATCGCGTGGGTAGAGAATATAGTGTACAGATCCATTGTACTTTGAGAAAAACCAGTAAATTTCTTAAAAAACTCGAATTACAGTGCGTCTAAGAAAGTATTTAAGTAGTAATTGGTTTAGATAGAATAATAATTCATCTAATTTTCAGAGGAAATCAGTTTTCTATAGTTATATTTTCCCTCCATCCTTAAATTAAAATAAATTAAGTAGTTTTAGTGAAGGAATCCTGTACACTGAACCGAAGACAACGTTTTATTTCACTCTGAACCAACACTTGCTATTTTTGTGTTAACACAGTACATGAGCTGATTAATAAATTATTTTAACCTATAAATTTAATTAACTTTTTTTTAACTCCTAACGTGTGTAGGTTGCAATCTGCTCAATTTTTAGAACAATAAGCATGACCCATGACTCAATGAGACCATGATATGTATGACGTGTAAATGAGATGTCGTTTTGTAAAGACTCAGGCCGACCATTCCTGATAAAGTATGGTTAATTGAATCCAACCATCAAAGTACACCGGTAGCAACTGTCTAGTATTCAAATCTGTATATAAAAGTGACTACCATTTTTTAGGATTTGAACCAGGGACTTTCGTCTCCAAAAATCATCAGCACAAACAACCATTTACAATTCCCGAACCAACTGTTTTAAAATTTAAAGGGTGTGTTAATATACTCCATGAGCATACTGTAATTTCAAATTTAAAGTTGTTTTCAGTACATATGGCATTTTATCATTCAATACCTACAGATTATCATGGTGACCAAAACTTGAGAATCTCTTAAAATGTAATTCATGTATTCTGAAAGTTATAGGATTAGTTTTGGATATCTAAATACAAAGGAAAAAGTTAGGATTCACAAAATTTATGTACACATTGTGTATTACATTCTCTATCATAACTAAAAAAAAAGAAACGTAACGTTAACTCTGATTTAAATACTAATTTTTTATTTGTTAAAATTTCAAGTTATTCCTTTATTATAAAAAAGTATAATGAGACTGCATAATTTAAAGACGAGGAGATTTTATAAAAAATATTAAGTTAATGCGACTAACGGCTCTAACTACAATATTGCCTAATGAAGAATTATCACAGCAACCATTTCTCTTTTACCTCGTTAACTACCCACGGAGGAAAAGTTTATGTGAAAATCTACGTTATACTTCACATTTTTATTTTAAATATTTTTAGGATAACATTCCTCAAACTCATGCATGTTATAAAATGTGATATGTTTAAATACCTTGTGATTAATTTTAAATAAATGTAACCAAAAAATAATTATTTTTAATTTTTTCCCGAATGGACCTCTATGGATCTAGTTACAATTTCATTCTTCACCGTATTTCTTAATATTTTACTAGTAAGGTATCGTTCTTGCAAAGGAAAGAATGTGCCTTTCTTATTTTATAGTCCATGGTATGATAGATTTTTCGGATAGCTTTCGTTATCTAAATTTTGGTTATTCCAACTATTTTACTTATAAATATATTTCTGTTCTGATTTTTATTTTCTCTTGTTGACAAGTAGTTTTGCGTGTGTTTCAAACAAACCTTTTGGTTTTTTCTCTTTTTCAATAAACTAAAGCCCAATTTGGTGAGTCCTCTAACATTTATTCTGGAAATGTGTTCAAAAACTAAGTCTTAATTTTTTAATGGGGTTTAGGAGACTCTCATGATATGCATACCTCAGTTAATTTCAATCTCCACTTTCCGTCCTCATTCCAATTAGATCCCATAATCTTCCAAAGAAAAGTGTCTGTCCCAACATTGACATGTGGCAGTGAGGCCTGGATGTGGAGGAAGAAATATAAAAATTCTATTCAGTCTTCAGAGTTGCACTTCTTGAGATGCATTAGGGACTGTAGTCGACAGGACGGTTCAGAAATGAGGATATACAGCGAGAGTTAGATGTGCGTCCTCTTAAGGGGACATGTCTATCTTCGTAATGTCAATATAAGGATTTTTTTTCAAAAACTGTTAGAGTTATCCCATCCAATTTTCTTGTGGTTACTTTTCGGGTTATCTACACCCACTGAGTTAGTAGCATCTTGATATAGGCCTATTGTTAGAAAGATAAGACTTTTTTTTGAAATTACTACTTATTAAAATCATAAATTTTGCCTATTGAAGTGAAAAATAAATATTTAAACACATTATTCCACTATAATATTAACTCAGTACATTGAAATTATGGTATAATTTAGTATAATTTAATGGCTGTGCAAACATTTCATTAAAATCCATTCGCAGTTGGCTGAGAAATGTTCCTTATGTGTCAAAAATTGCTATTTACGAGAAACAAGAAAAAACTACAAGAGAACTCATTATACGTTAAATAATTCAATATGTTATTTTTTACAGTTCAGAGGTTAATATATTGTATTCACAGGTGGTCTGGTGCTAACTTACAGTTTTAAAACAAAAAAATCGCACAAAATAAAAAATTATGTATTTTAAGTTGTCATTAAAAAAAATAGAGATGTTTAAAAAATAATATTATAAGGATTCAACATATTTTTAATTAAAAAAACACTGCAAACCCCCTACAAATTATACCTATATTGTTGGATGCAGAAAACTAAACTTTAATAATTTGCAAAAAACTGGAAATGTGAAAATTTTCAATTTCTTTCGTTCCGGGTACCCTTAAGGAGATAATTAGTAGGAGGCAATGTCTTTGTGATAAGACAAAGAGAGGTGGTGCTTAAGAAACGAGATACGGCTGGGGCTGTAAATCCTCGCATGAACACATACTAAATGAAAATAATTATTCACAGAATTTTTTTTCCAGTAAGATGTGCCCTTTCTTGCTTCCCGAACACGGAAGAGTTTTAAGGTCAAAAGCTCATTTGCCGGTGTAACAAATCATTTTCAAAATGGGCCGTTAAAATTAATATGAGTAGTTTCTATGAGGTTTAAATAACTTGTTTGTATGCATAAAACGTCATCACCAGAACTCATATCGGACCTCACTAAAGTGAAAATCTGAAGATTAGTCAGGATAATTCGGCATTTACGATGAATGTGATCATATTAAACGAGAAATTACTTTAATAGATTCTTGGCTGAGATCATTTTTCAAACACTTACGTTAAAATATGGTTAAAAACAGTTGTTTTATATTTTTAGTTATTTTTCTGAACATAAAAATGTCTAAAATTCAATAATATTAGTAGATTTCGCAATTAATACTAGCAGACTAAAGTACAGTTTGTGATGGAATTTCTATTCTTCAAGTTTTGATAGATGATATTTGATTTTGATTATATTTGATTATATGAATTTTACGTTAATTTGAAAAAGATTGATTGTAAGATTTTTTTAAATCTACTAGTTCTAAAATATATTTTCTCATTACTATCTTGCTAATTAATAGTTCTATTTTTACCAGATGGCATCAGTAAAAGTAAATTAACGGATCATAGAATTTGTTCCTACAAAGTAGGGAGCACGGGTGAGTAGTGCTCTTTTCCATGTTTGTGTTACACTTCTTTTTAACTTGTACTCAGACCTAATATTTAAGCAAGCCTTTTATAATGGTTTTGATGGGATTGAGCTGAATGGAGTAGCCTACTTCTTAACAACATAAGTTATGCTGATGGTAGTCATTTTTACAGATTCAGCAAAGAGGATTCAGCGTTTGATCAATAGATTTACCGAAGAGCGAAAGGCTCTTGTTCTAAACACCAGCCTACTGTAAACTAAGGTGATGGTGAATAAGTTCCTTACACTCGATGTGACTTAATTACTGAAGATCTACGTATCAAGCAGGTTAAGAAATTTAAGTATTTAGAAAATTGGTTTACAGCAGACCTGGAGCCAGCAGTAGAAGAGAGAGAGCTCGATTGATATGGCTTGGTTAGCATTTCTTAAATTGAAGCATCTGCTTTTTAACAATACAATTTCACTATCTATAGACATAGTCTACTCTATCCTGCTACACAGTGTGGAAACATAGATTTTAAATATGCAGTCCGTTCATCGTTTAGAGGCTTTCTAGATATGAGTATTTAGAAGATTGCTCCGGATTTCGTGGACCGGTCATGTTACCAACGTCGATGTTTTGAGGCGTATGAGTGTAAGCCATGGGTCATAATCAAAAGAAGAAAGACTGCCTATCTTGGTCATTATTATACAGAATAAGTATGAATCTCTCATACTGATTCTCTACGGTAAAGTTGAGGGCAAGTGCAGGCGTGGTCAAAGGAAATGTTCATTTTTGAAAAACGTTAAACTGGAAAAAGTTGAGTACGCACATTCTTTTGAGGGTGACTCATGATAGAGAGCACTTGCAAGTATTGCGGCCAATCATCAGTTATGGAATCGGCACTATAAGAAGAAAAAGAAGAATCAATAACAGAATAACATAAGACTTTTGATACAGTAATTCAGGAATTTTATCCATATTTTTAGAGTAGTTTAAGTTCATTTTCTTTTACTTTTTATCAAAATTTCTTTAATTTTGTCTATTTGGTCAACATCAAATTCCCAAACTTTTTTACCGCGCCCCCTTCTGTCAAGAAGAAAATTTCCACGCCTCCCTTACACAATTTTATGTGGTAATGAAAAAAATAGGTATTTGGAATAACCATTAACCATTTAAATTTTATTGCTTTTTATAACATTACAAGTTGCAATTTAAATTGAACAAGTAAGCGACAAAATTAATCGGTAAGATGGTTGACCTTGAATATTTTTACAAGATTCCCTACTCTTAGCTGATTTATTTAAAATTGCACAATGTAAATCATTAGCCACATTAACTTTCCCCCGACACTTTGTTTTTATTGCAACAAGTGCTAAAAACGCTTTTTCGCAAAAATCGGTGCTTTGAAAAAGGTAAATAGACGTGCGGACGGCAAAGCTATCTCGAGGTCCCGTCTCTCATGACTTGTCTTCATGCCTCCTTTGGGAGGGGGCGCCCTCCACTTTGGAAACCTTTGGTCTACAATCCTACACGATTGGTTGAAAGAATCTTAGTTATTAGTTATCGTTTGTGTTGTTATTTTTTGTTATTCTCCTGTGATAGCAGTTGTTGGTAGCAGTTGGTAATCAGTGGGATTAGAAACCAATATATTTGTTCTATTCTAAATTTAGCTGAACTGCTTTGTTTGTTTCTGAAAAAAAAATTAATTATGTATTTATGAAAGGCTAAAAAGTCATTTCTGTGTGGCTTAAAACACACACACATGAGCATACATACAAAACACATCACTTATTGTTTTTGGAATAAAAAATCACTCATTATTAATTAATGTTCACTTGTCTTATTATTCTTTGGAATAATAAGTGAGCCATTTAGGAATAAGCATGTATGCCATTTTGATTTAGCAGTGGTAGTAGATACGCTTTACTCTGGCATACATCAAATGAATAATGCAATTTCTTTTACCCAGAACATCTGTATTTTAATAAAATGGAAAATACTACAATGATTATTTAATAAAATAAATAATATATTAAAATAACTAAAATGGAATATTACTCTAAATATTCTTGAATAGGTACGCTAAAATTTATTTTAATATAGATGCACCAATTATGAGCCGTATAATGATCATTAATTTACTCTGATAAAATTACTTCAACTACTAGAGGACAGAAAAAGCTTTTATCATTATTAAAAATTTAAAAATACGATTTTAATTGCATCACAGTTTTTAAACTATTCTGAAAATTATGTCCGTATGTTGTTCATTTAGCTACATAAAAGTTTGCTTTATATTTTTAATAATTATATTCATTAAAAACTGCGGTATTAGTAGTATTTTAATGATGTTCATACAACGAGTTTAAAATGTCCTTATAAATATTTGATCATTAAAACATATTTATTTTTTCGACAAGTAGGAGATAGGCTAATATTTATTGTATTACCTATTTGATATCTGTGTAATTTTCAAGCTTCATTAATTTAAAAAAAAAATTTGGTGTGAAACACTCACATGACTTTCTCTTTCCAGTGCAAATAATGAACAATATAACCTAATTTTAGAAATAAACAAAAAATTAACATAAAATATACCTTTTTTTCATCATGAGTGAATGATGCAAAATGAAAACCATCCTTAGTTTGGCTTAATAATACGGCAAATCACTTTTTGACACTGAACCAGGCTCTGTAGAGAAAAATTCTTAAAGAAAAGTTATAGACCTTGTAATTTCGTATAAATTTGGTTGTATGCATTTATGTCGTAAAATAGATACTACGGCTGAAATTTTAAAGAAATCGATTTTGTTATAATTCATGAAAAAGAAAATCACAATTTACCACTAAACTGAGCGTTATAAAAAAATTTAATTGAAACAAAATTTGTAGATTTTTAAATTGTCTACAACTTTTATTATTTACACTTTTGCACTAAACTGCATATTAATGCTGCAATCTTAAAAAAACCATTTTTTTCTATCAGAAAACAGCCTTCTCAAGAATTTCAGCAGACATGGCGCCTACCCTATCTTATAGAGCGTAAAAATTGTAGTAAATGAGGAAATTTTTAAAAAATCGTAGGAGTCAATAATATCAAAAAGTCCTGGAAGCCAATAGTAGATGGTTTACCTACTTAAACGGAATATTGTAATTTTTTTTGTTTTCTGTTTTTTTTACAATTCTGCAACATTACAATCTGGTCACTTGAAATAGAACAATCAGTTATTTTGATAAATGTTAATTAACATAATTACGATTCATTATAATGTTAACTAAATTGAAAATAGTAATAAATTAATATTTTTGATAAATACAATGGTGACTTTGAAGTATATTACTTGGAAAAAAAAGATAATAAGTGTAACAATGTTTTTTTAAAACCTATAACCTAAATTAAAAATACTAGGCCTATGTCTTTTCAGTCATGAAAACCCGGTATCAATGCTATTTAGTAGATTCAGAGCCAGGAAGTTTGCATGATTGTTGAGTCTTTCTTCATATTATTATAATATTGTAATGAACTCTCTTTTGAAACCATAGACGCGACTGGACAGTTCAGTTTATTTCGTGTAATAATTGAAAAAAATTGAATATTTACATATTAATTACTTAGAATAACGAAGCATATAAAAATAATTTTGCGCCAATAACATTGGCGCAGTTGGTAACGTGCTCGCCTCTCATCATGCGGTCCTGGGTTCGAATCCCACTCAGGCATGGCATATTTTCATACGTTACAAAAAATCATTTCATCCTCATCACACACAGTTACACCCCAACGTCGTCGCTAATGACCTTGTAGTTGATGCGACGTTAAATAAAAAAAAAAAATAAATAAAAAAATAATTTCAGATAAATAAATATCAATGGACACAACAGAACTGAACAGAACACAACAGAATCTCATATTCTATAGGCCTACTAGAAGACAATAAATGAGGCCTGGAATTCAATAAATCACACTGAATTAACAAACACAAAATACCATTGTCAACCCGATTGTCGGTTTAGTCGATAGGTCACAATATTTAACAGAGAGAGAACCTTAATTTTTAAATGAAGTTCTTTATTAAAAAATAGTTACAAATTGTAGTTAATTAAAGTATTTGGTAAAGATTTAAACAGTTATAAATTATTGTTTAACAAAAAATCGTGTTAAAATGTGCTTTTAATTACACTAGAATTGGTTTGTATGTGTGTAAATTTTCTTAACCCTTATTTTGAACAACGCATCCAATTTAAATTCTTTGGTATTGTGGTAATCGCTTCAATGCACGTGTTTAATGAAACTTTGCCTAGCTACGAAGAAGATTTAAGAGAAGATTCGCGTAGGTTCATTCAGAATAATATAATTACCACGAAATTTTAATCGTTTTAAAACGGAATATTCTAACTCAATAATAATAATTATTATGCCGTTTCTAAATGAACTCGAATTTCTCAAGTGTAAACGTAGATCGATTGTTGAAGTGAAAATAATAATCTAATAGGGTTAAATAATTAGTTCTAAAATCTATTGTACACCAAATTTCAAATTAAGCTGCTTTTAGCTAGTTATAAAGACAAAGACTGCGGTTGTGGCCGCCTACCTGTTGTAGTTGAGGTGCGCTAGACTACTTAGTGAAAAATAAAACGTTCTAGGTTCAATATCCAGCTACTGGAAATTTTTAAAGCCAAAATTTATCGTTCTACATCTGTAAGTGGTTGATGATGGCTGAAATATTAAATTAACTAACTTACATGGGTTGTACAGCTAAACTCATATTATCTTAGTGTCGTTGTTTAGATCATCAGTCGAAAGGCTGGTTTGAACCTCTAAAGGATTTATTGAGTAAAACAAGAAGTGAGGTGATTTACCAATGCCTTCCTCACTGAGTGAGAAAGTATGCTTAAAAGCAAGACGGGCTTTCTGAAAAGCACATATTTTCCATATACATTCGCTTCATTCACCGCAGGCCTGGGTGTATAATGAAATTCATTACTCTCAGAGGAGATAACTCTTACTATAATGCTTTTCACGGTTGATGAGCTCTGCTGTTCCACTCGTTTAGACCAATCAGAACGTTTGCCAGTGTTGTCAGATTGTACGAATGTGTCAGCCTGACAAACATTACGCGTACGTGCGTATAAGAGGCGTCTAAGAGCCGCAGTAGTTCACTCGTGTCTTGGATCTCTTACTAAACACATCGATTATGGAGCGCGTTAACATGCAATACTTTATAATATAATCAGCTGGTTGTGTGCTCATAGGTTATATTTGTTATTAAAAGACCAAAAACATGGCTGACGAAATATATAGCAGAGCTATTAGAGCAAGTATCGTCAACGCTGCTGGCCGAGCCACCGGCTAGATATAAAGTGAGTAGGGGGCAATGCGCATGTTCAGAGCTCAACAACTTTGAAAAATAGTATAGTGTCTTTTACACATCTACCTCTTCTGTTCTTTAATGATTCAGTCATATAATATTTACACATAATATTAGTCATATTTCTTAGCTGACCATGTGACAAAATCAGAACTATATTTTGTAGCTCTGAAAACAGCAGATCGAGTGCAAATAATTAAACACTCCACCTGCCTGTTATGGGCAAATCTAATGGAGAAATGTTATTGGTAAATTATCTTAGTATAAAATTATATAGAAGTAGATAAAACTTTCAGAGTTTATGAAGTTCTAGAATTTAATCCAAAAAATTCTCTTAAAATTATCTTTCAAGTACAATATGTATTGCTTAATTTAATTTTTTTTATTGTGACTAGTCTAAGACTAACTACTTTGTTTTAACTTAATTGATCTAACTACTTAATCTAAGGATTTACCAATTATTAGTTCTTAGATTGTATTTTATTATATTATAATACACTTATAACAATTGTTTTAACATTTTATTACTATGTTAAACGTGCCCAACTTTATATTTGTTTTTCAGCAAAAGAAAAGTGTTGAGATCACGGCTAGAATTAAAGTAGATGTAGTAGAATTAAAGAAGATTAACTAGAATAGAAGACGAACGTGCGGACGCACCAGAAAACAAGAATGGGAGGCATAGCAGAGCCAAGTCGTCAAATCTAAGTGAAAATGAGCTGGTCATCTTACGAAAACTGCGGATAATAAAAACTGCGGATTGACTAGAAAAGTAACAGGAAGATGGCCTAGAAGAACAGAAAAAACCCAGAAAAACTAAAAACGACATGGAAATGGAATGATAATATTCATGAAATTCATTGGATGAGTCAGACCAACAGAAGAAATAAATGGAGAGGCGTGTATCCAGAGATGAAGTACAGAGCGCTGAAAAAATATTTTTTCTCTAAACAGAGCTAGTTAGTTTCATCGTCATGATTTTTGGCTGTTTTCCTTCTAAATTATGATATAAAATCTACGCCTTTGTTTCACATCAAGACTTATCTAGTTAAAGAAAATGTTATTGAACATTTTTTCGAACTTTGATGATAAAATTTTATCATTCGTGTATAGTGTGGACAAAAATAAGATATTGAATTATTTGAAATTTTTGAAAAACAACTGTTGAACATTAAAATAAAATAAAAATAAACTTTTTTAGAAAATAAAATAAATTTGAATGTATGTTAATCAAACTTTAACAAAATATTGTAGGTGTGTACAAAATTAATTAAGTTACTTTTGAATCACTCGGTAGATTTTTGTTTACTTTACTTTTAATCATAAAAAATCATTATCTTCCGATAAATTTATAGTAACCTGTCAAAATTATTGATATAACTAACTAAAGATATCAATCGATAACACCTAGACTACACAATGTGATAATATAAACAGAACACGCGATACATCTAAGAAAAACATTTCTAAAGTAAATTATTTATGCTTAACCAATGTTGTACAAATAAAGCGTTTAAAGCGAGTAATTCAGTCAACCTTTTTTTTCGCAAGTTTTGTTTTCTGTAGTAATAATAATAATAATAATAATAATAATAATAATAATAATAATAATACAAAGTATTATGCCCATCGCTAAGAACAGAAACTCGAGTTTATTTTTCTAGGTTATGAACCAAACTGAACAGAAACACTTTTTGTTTAACCTTTTATTAAAAGTAATTATAAATCAGAAAGCATATAAAAATAAACACGTAGTCCCATATATATAAACAGGAGTGCTGTTTAAAAACGCCATTTACGAAGGTAATTTTTAAGACATTTTGAAGAGTTTTACTGAACACGACCCACGGGGCATCTGTAATAATCCGAAAACATTTGTATTTTGAGCGTTGTGTCTCAGTTGTGATGGAAAGCTTGGCCAAACCAAAAATTTCACAATATAATACCAGAGAGAGTGCTTCCGACGTGATTCTGTTCATTTTTTCTTAATATTTTTTTTGTCAACGCAGTGATTACAGTGTGATTATAAGGTGTTATTTTCTTAAAACCAGTTTTTACATCGTAACAAAACATCAAACAAATATCAGAAAACACCAAACAAAACATAACAAATATAGTTCATCAAAGGAAAACAGGTAAAGTACGGGAAACATTATAAACTATTGGTTGTGAGTAGATTAATTATTTAATTAGAAATGGCCATCTTTAATTTTTAGTTAAGTTTAGTTTAAACTTTAAGTTCTTCTTCTTCTTCACTTCACGGATTAGGCCTGTACCCGGAAACCACATTCCCCTCAGATGATCAACACCTCTTCGACTTTTTTGCTTACAATTCATTGCCAATCTAGGCAAACGGCTTCCCTTCAAGCGTTCCAGATGACTACTCCAGTTGATTCTGTACTCATTGGATCTTCTTCTCCAGGCTAAATATTTGCAACGCTTGCCTTATAACGTCACTTCTGGTCTTGTCCTCAAGGGTACAGCCTTTTACTGCCCGAAGAAATTTCATTTCCGCAGCTTTGACTTGTCTTCGTTCTCTGTTTGAAGCACACATGCCTCGCTGCCCCACATTATAACTGAAACCGTCATAGTTTTGTAGAACTTTAATTCCATTTCCTTTCTTGTTTAGTGCTTCAGGGTTCTGTGAATTGTCCCGCAAATGTGTATAAATCTATCTATTTTATTCGTCACCATAACTTTAAGTTAGCAATATTTTGTAATCAATCTAGTTTGAGTAATTTAATTGTAATTTACAAATATTTATAACTGCAATAATTAAATGTAATTTATCAATTTGTAAATGAATAGTTGATATAAGTTTTAAAGGGAGCTTGTTATTCGTTTATTAATAACCAAGATCTTAATGATGTTAATTTTATCAACGAACTTTAAGAAACACAACTAGTTACCAATCTTAGCAGCAACAACTAGTGGTGTTCACTTTTCCCGTTTGGTGACCACACTATGTCGATGCCTAAAAATAATTACTTGATAACACATAAAATTTTGTTCTACCAGTGGTTGACTCGTATAGACCGCTTGTCTTTTCCTCTAGTCATTAACGGCCAGACTCAAGAAACTATGCAGTCTTCAAATAGTAGCCTAGCCTACACAAAGTTTACAGAGGATACATAAAATTTAGATTCATTTTTGCGCATTGTTCTGTTAATGAATTAGTTGATTCTAATTCATAAGTAGACCATAAAAATAGTTGTGCACTATAAAAACTTCTCTGCTCTTCGCAATAAACAAGTTTTGTATATATTCAAAACTATTTTGAATTCTATTAGATATTTTTTCATTAAAGTTCGATGGACGGAAACTTAGTTCAACTGAACTTTCATGAAACAATTTTAAATACGCGTAATTTACTTCAAACTTGCTAAATATTTTAATGATTTAATTTGTTCATAGGACTTACAGTACAACTTTGCAATCTTAACTCTGTGTCTCTTTTCATTTACATGAGGCATGAATATGTTATTTTTTTTTTTTTTTTTTTTTTGGTTTAACGTCCGACTGTTCTGCAATTACTGCTAATGCAGACGGTGAATGATGAAATGATTTTTTGTAACGTATGAAAATATGCCGTGCCTGAATATGTTCCGTTACACAACATCAATATTATTCAGTTGACAGCTGTGAGTGTTTTCCAGTTCGAAAACGATATTTTTAAAACGATGAGATTATATTACAGACTTCAGTACAAGACTAGAATATACTATATAAACTGTTAACTTTACTTTTACAGAGATTTTATTGGTGGCAATTTTCAAAATTCTCATCTATTATTTTGTTATCTCCGTCCGTCCGTCACACCCAGAGATCAGAAACTACAAAAGATAGCAACAAACGGTTTCCGGATTCGTAATCTACACAAAAAATTAGTGGGCCCTGATTGGGTTTGAAGTTCCGGTTTTGACCGGAATTGTTGCAAAACCTGAAGTCATGAATCAAAGTCAGAAACTACAAGGGATAGAAAAAAACGGGTTTCGGATTCATAATAAACACAGACAGTTAGTGGGCCTGGATTGGGTTTGAAATTTTAGTTTCGATCGGAAGTAGCCAAAAACCGGAAGTCAAAAAATCAAAGTTGAAATTTGTAAACAAAAATAGTGTTATTCGATTCCTCTTAAAGAGTAGATACAACAATCATTGGGTTTTAAGTTCTGGTTTCGACCGGAAATGGCCCAAAACCGGAAGTAAAAAATCAAATTCGGAATTTGGAAATAAATGAAAGTAGTGTCATTTAATTTCTCTTAAAGAGTAGACACAGAAATCCCTAATAGTCTTTGCCAAAAGTTAAAGGTAAGCCTTTTTCAAAATTACCACCAGCCATGAGACGCGTCGTCTCATGAAAGGTGTTTTTTTTTTTATATAATATATATATTACAAAATTAATTTGATTTTAGTTTAACAAACGGACTTCAAATAATATTAATAATTCATAAGTAATCTGTAACATTAATTTATTATTGATGGATAATAATGTATTTTTATATTCTTTGTTAACCTTGTTAGAATGAAAGAAAAATTGTCATTTTGCTGACTAAATAATAGAAGAATTTGATTGAAAATATAAAACTTGTGTGGGTGAAAAATAATCTTTGTATAACACTTATTTAAATTTTAAAGTTTCTGATTTATTTTACAGAATTTTATTTTGTGTTTATGTTAAAGGAAAGTGATCATATTATCGACAGACAAAAGTAAGGAATATGGGTCTGCATACAGGCAGTAAACCGAAATGGGTGGTACTAGAAAGATGTGAAACAATATTCCTTACTGGTTTGGAAAAATCTGAGAAATATTCTGAAAGGATCAGATCAACAGAATTTACATTTATCTAACAACCTACAGAAATTTAAAACACTTTCAAATACGGATACACAATGGGAATTTTTATTCTTATAGATTTCCTTTTATGTTCGTAAAACATAAAATTGCTCTTCACGTATGTAAAAATTCTGTATTTCGACATTCCTAATTTTTTATTTGTTTTAGAATTGCGGTTATATTATTCCAAGACAATTTTGAATATTTTTATATTCATTGGAGTAGAATTGTCTATTGCTTTGTAAGGATTTGTTGTTTTTATTTCGTGAATACATTAACTTTCTTCGTCTAAGAATTTCTTTCTTCAAGGCTGCTTCCTTTTCCTTACATTACCCTTTCTATTTCAAGAGTTCTCTGTAGGATTCCAATACTGTTACTTTCTTTCTTGGTTCTGTATTATAGAAAGAAAGCCTAAAAACACCATTACATAAGTGGGATGAGTATAAATTGTTTCACCACGACTTCAAAATTTTGTAATTACGTTATTAAAATATTATTAATGATACTACTTTAACAAATATTTAAATTGGAAAAAATTCAAACGTGTTCATAGTTCCAAATAAAATATATTTAGGGTCTATTTTTAAATGTCCAGCTGGGAACCGGAAGGAAGGCAGGTCGCTTAATATTATGACCAAATTGTCTCTGAAGCTGTTTTTTTTGTTACATTTTATATTGTACATTTAGTATCTGTTATTATAATATTATAACTATTTTTAAATTTGATGCTATTGGTCTCAAAACTTGAATTACTTGATGGAGCTTGCAATCATCACAACAGTCCTATAATTAGCTAAGAAGATCCCTTGGTCAGAGGTGTTATGAAAGTCTGTGCTGAGTACCCGGTATTGCTTTTGTGTATGTACCTACATGTTTTGTATGAGAGGGTTGTCATGAAATTCAAATTTGTCGCGCATCGCCTTTTATAGTTGTTTCTATATTGTTGTAAGTCTTTGTGTAACAATAGGTTTGAGACTTAAACGGGGCATTGCGTTATTGTACGTAAAACCTTGTTTTGAATTTCTTGTAAACGTCTCATGTGTGAAGGTTTACCAGATCCCCAAAATTGAATTTCATATGTCCAGATTGGTTTTAAAACTGTCTTGTATATCGTTAATTTAAGTGAATTGCTTAGTTTATTACGTCTATGTCGAGTAAGCGTTTCAGTTGTCAGAAAGGTCTTTTGAGTTTGTGACGTGTGTTTATACCATGTGCGTTTTTTATAAATTTTCGGTCTAAGTATAAGCCTAGATAGCGTGTTTAAGTAGTGTGTAACAGTGGAATATTATTAATATAATGATAAATTAATGTTTAATGGTTAGGTCTATTTGGTCTGTTTGGTCCAGGGCTAAAAAAAATAGTTCTGTTTCTTATCACATAGTCAGCCACTTATATGACTGAACTATTTAAGAACAGAAGAGGTAGAGGTGTAAAAGACACTAGTCAGAGTTATCTCCTCTGAGAGTAATGAATTTCATAATGCAGCCAGACCCTGTGGTGAATGAAGTGAAGGTGTCATTTGCAGGGTGGAAAGTGAGTGCTTTTCGGAGGGCCTGGCATGCTGATAAGCATACTCTTTCAACTCAGTGAGGAAGGCAATGGTAAACCATCTCACTCCTCGTTTTTACTTAGTAAAACCTCTAGAGGTTCAAACCAGCCTTTTGGCTGTTGACCTAAACAACAACGGTTAGGTCTAGTAATAAAGTGAAAAAACTGAAGATCGTTTTGTAGCTCTTTTCTTTAAAAAAAATTCAATTAATTTATGTTAATTATGATTGAACCCGAAGAAGCTGTTGTTATAGTGGCTGTGGCATTAATTAAATATAAAAAAAGAAACAGAAAAACAGGAAATTTTTGGTTCACCCATTAATAAGCGACACACTTATAACAGGTAGCTTTGCTGTTTTATATCGGGAACAGAGAAATGATAAGGTTTTTAATCATTTTTGAATGTCGACTTCTTCTTTCGATGAATTGCACGGTTTATTAAAAAATTACTGTGATCAAAAAATTATATAAGAAAACAGAGCACCAACATGAGAAACTACATTCCACCAGTTGACATGTTAGCGGTTACTTTAAGGTAAGAAATCCCATATAGCCGGACATTGGCGAATTTCGTCAATGAAGGCATCGGTATCAAAAGTGTTGATTATATTTAAATTGCAAAGAAGCAGACGTGTGCTCGAGTGAACAGATTACGTTTAACTACGAGCGTTGACTAGCCTGGCGAGTTGAATTCAACTGTAGGGGAGAGAACGAAATGGCAGACGTCTGCCTTTCTTGATTCTCTCATGTGACTGTGTGGACAGGGTAATACTAAAATGGAATTTCTGTCCCTAGCATACGGCTGCCGCTTATGTCTGCTTCTTACGTCTTCCTCATGTGAAAGAAGCCTAAGCGTTAAAAATATTACCGTATCGATATTGTTTTTCCCCTCTGTTTCATAGAATTAATTAATAAGTTCTGTGTACTTATTTAGTTGTGTTTTGTTAAGTCACAGTTTGTAATTGATAAACGGTGTGAGTTAAGGGTGGTTTTAGTGGTTGCCAAGGTATGTAAACATTTAGTTTATTTCTATTTTATTTTATTTATCTTACTGATTATATTGAGAAGCTGTGATTTTGTTATCGATATAATTAACAACAGGTGGTGTAGTAATCAACTACATTATCAACGAAAGGGGTTTATAGGCTACACTGAAATTCTAGAACACATGATTGATAAATTAGTAAACCGGTAATGATGCTCGTGCAGAGTTGCGATTCAGCCCGGGAAAAAAATTAACTACTGAAATAAATCGGGCAAGGTGGCACACCTGACTGCCCCACGTTTGCAGGAAAACTCGCATTGTTGTGATTCCGACGATAGTAAAGATTCCGTTATAAAAACAACTAGACCTAAATAATTAACTTAATACTTTCTTTAATTACTTGATACTTTCATTTACATAATTTTGTTGGAAAGTATTTCATTATTACAAAACAATGTAATGAATTATTTAGATTCAACCGAAATTCCTGTTACTGCTGTGTTTCTGTACTATGAATTGTATGTGTACGCCGTTTAAATGTTGTATATAAATTCCGCAGTACACCTGTCAAGAGGGTTGTCTATAAGGTATAAAGCAGGGTGTGCAGTAATTATGAAGTGCACTATCGTGACTGAAACACGAATTTAACATTTAGTTTGTAATAATTAATTTAAGTAAATAAAATATTACATACGCAGTAAACAATTTAGAAGTTGAAATGTAATTTAGAACGCCAGAACTTCAGAAATAAGAAATTCATTACGTGAAATTTAGCCGGAAATAGAAACAAGTAGACTATAACTTTTTTTCATTTTATTTTTATTGAGCTTGTGCGTAATTAATGATTTGAGGTAAAATACTAATGAAAAAGATGCCAAACATGATTGGGAATCGAACCCGGGGACTCAGCATCGAAACCAGTTGCGATGACCACTAACCACGGGCCGGCCAAATGAGTTTTGTAATGAGTATAACAGCTCTTCTTTAAGAAAAAAACATATTTTTCTTCAAAATCTTAACTAAAACTGTTGAAGTCACAATATGCGTTGTTTATATAACCCTAACGCGCCAGTTTGTCAACGTTTATTGCGTTAGTGCTATATCGTTCCCTGTGTACTCCACCCATGTATTGAAGACGTATCAGGTTTTTTTTCAACACGAAATTTATTTTTGTTTTAAAATTAAAATCGTTCAATGTACATTCATTTAATAATAAACTATTTTTTTGATGTTTGATTTAGCAGCAACTAAAGAACTTCTGTACGAATAGTAATAGTAAGACAAACTCCTTTGTACTGAATACATAAAATGTAAGTTAAATTTAATTAAGAGCTTTACATGAAGTATTTTGATTTTATTCAGTTTCGTTGTACCTAACTAAAGTTCTTTAGAATATACATTGAAACGATTGCTTGAATATCGGTCAAAATGGGTAGGTAGTACAGTAAACACGTTTATCTGCTCGAATGAGTGGCACGTCTACGACGGATGATTAAAGTATTGAAAAGTGTAACGAAAACGCTCAGTATTAAGCGAAAAATCCTTTGACGTACCTATATTTTATTTGTGAAATATTTATTTAATTTAGCAAAATAAAAATTGTAAGTTTCTTATGTTATTCGCAGTACTAATATAAAGCGTAATCTTATAACATTAAATAATTTTTTTTTATTCCCTAATGATATGTGTACGTTTCAATCTGTTCAATTCAGAACAATAAGCAACCCTACGATCCAATGAGATGAGGTTGATGTGTATGACGTGTAAATGAGGTGTAGTCTTGTACAGACCCAGACTGACTATTCCTGAAAGAGTATGGTTAATTGAACCCCAACCATCAAAGTACACCGGTAACCACTGTCTAGTATTCAAATCCGTATAAAAGTAACTACTTTACAAGAATTTGAACCAAGAACCTTCGTCTCCGAAAATCATCTGTTAAACAGCTGATTTTAGCGATGAATTTACCTCTAGACCAACCCGGTGGGTCAATAACTTTTAAACAAATATTTTATTTAATAGCACATTTAAAGTCTCGTCTACACTGATTTTATTATCAACTAGTGCAGGTTTTGGAACGGCATGTTTTAACGTATTGATATTTCCAATCCTACTCGTGAATTTTAAACCAGGTGTTTTACTTTGTAGTCTAGCACGCTAACCATTAGTCATGAACGAGACCGAATTGAAAAATTATTAATATTTTTATGAATCGACTCATTGTTAATAAAAAATATAATCTATAGAAATACAGTTCAAATTTTTTTTAAATCTTTCATTTATTTCTACATTTTGTACGAAAGCCTACGCTTCTTATTAGGTCTGTATTAACAAAGCCTAGCATTAAATAATTTTTGTTTACAGAAAATCAGCTAGCTTGGAAGCATCATAAAAAATTTATAAAAATTAATAATAAATTAATTAATTAATAAATTTTAATTTATAAAATTATTTTCCTACCAATCTGGTCATTTGGTGTCCAGCTCTTTTGAGCAGCAACAGAGAATAACTGAAATTCAATCCAGGTATTTTAGTCAAAGTTCTTAAGACTTACTTCTTGCACTTATTTTTATTTATTAATAAAACCCTTCACAACGATTTTAAAATTCTGACGGTAAAACAATTAAAGGCGTCATTATACAGTAAATTTCACAGTTGACTGATAATCACCCAAACCAATTAATTTGTAATATAGCTATGAGAAACTATCAACTCGGACGATGCCAAAAGTGGAAATGGAGTAGAGATCTATTGATCTGAATAGCAAATAATGTCCATAGTTCCTACCGGAGAATTTGCCTCCGAGTACCTCTTTTCCTGGAAACAAAATTTTCCACCTCGTATTAAACAACTTTTAATATCATGTTATCCGGGACTTGTGTCGCATAGAGCAGGCTACAGTAAGGTACCCAAAATTAAAGAAAAAAAACTGAAAAAAGGAATCGGCTAAATATTATTTACTACTATTTTTATAGATACCGACTTTGTGACTGTGTGCAAAAAAAGAAACCCCCAATTTTTTCACCGCGGTTGATTTGGAGTTTATTGTACTACTAGCATACCCCGCGCGGCTTTGCACAAAAAACATTTGTAATCAATTTTTTTAAATAAATCTGTAACATAAATTTTGACCCCGCGCGGCTTTGCACAAAAAACATTTGTAATCAATTTTTTTAAATAAATCTGTAACATAAATTTTGTAGCTGCTAGATCTATTGTATACTCCAACGTACGTGCACACACATACACACAGCACACAAAATTTGATGAATTCCCCCGCGTACGTTTCTCGTCTTCATCAAACCCTTTCATCAACAATTCGTACTCATATTATGTACACACACACATACATATTTATGAAAATCCTCATTAGGGGCCGTAGGGTTATCATTTTTGAAAATTTAAAATAAAATGTTGCTGTGAATGTAAATACAAATAAGCTGTCAAAATTTCATGAAATCCGTTTATTAGTAGTTTCGGAATTTAGCCTGCACAAAAAAATACGCTTTTTCTTTATAATATTAGTATAGATTACTATTGGCAAAAAATTGCGATGTATTTTTATTTTAAGCTAAATATACGGAAACATCTATGAATAATAATTATGTTTGTATTATACACTTTGCTGACATTATTAGTCTTATACTAGTTATTCAGTGAACTAATTATATGTTAATTTAGTTTTAAGTAGTTATTACAGTCGGATAGATATTAAGCTTACTATTGTTCCTCAATTTAACGTAGGTGGGCAATCGTTTCCATTAGACAATAACCATCATTCAACCTACTTAAATTCCTTACGTCTGTTGTACTTGTATATCTGACTTGAATAAGTTGTTTACTATAATGCAATTTTTTATTCAACAGTTAAGGTAGATAATGTAAGGTGATAATGATAAAAAATTGCAGATCGTATGTGCAAAGAGATTCCAGATGTTTGTAGTCAGCCTTGAACCTGGGTGTGGTTGAAAACAGTGTGACTAACGCCGTGTTGCCAGACTTGACAATATCTGTTTGTCGCTTCATCTATATACGTACCTTTCATAGTACCTATACATTACAAACTATAATATACCTGACGAACAGGTCTTATTACTTTATCATTTTTTATATCATTCTGTAAAATTTGTAGTATAATATTTTCTAACATGTTTTTAATTTTCATTTGCACTACGGTCAATCTTATCAAAGATAGGAAAAATATTAAAAATAACGCAGGGTCGTCTGTATTTATGTAAAAACGAAAGCCCTCGTGATTAATTTGACTCGTCACTAATTCTCTAATTTTCTCAATCACCATCATCATTTTTGTCAAGGATTAGGCTCAGTGGCTGTTCTGACATCCATCTCTTTTTGGGTCTTCCGAAGCTTCGCTTCCCTCTAGGTTTATATTTTTATATTTCCATGCTCGTAGAGGAAGTTTTATTGGTGGCAAGCAAAGTAAATCGTTTGACTAGTTCTTTTTTATACTCTTAATGTTTCACTCTGACTGAATATTAACTCGGCGCGTACAGTTTCGTTATGTACTCTGTCTAAACGAGTACAATCTTTGACTCCCCACAAAATCTCATTGTTGTTTGAAATCCTGCATCCTAAATACTTGAAATCTTTAACTTGCTCTATAGTTCGGTTGTCAAGTATGATTTTTTACTGGCCATCTTTCCTTGAATGTCATAATCTTTGGTTTTTGTGCCTGTATTCTCATACCAAACTCTACGCTAATGTTGCGAAACTTGTAAATGAGATATTGGAGCATGTCTCCAATATTTTATCAATCTCATAGTAAACTGAAATTCAGCATAATTTCTACTTAGGGTATGAACCGCAAAAATAAAACATTGGAGTATTTCGATCACTTGTGTCTAAGATTTAAAATGATCCCAACTACTCTACACGTTGCCATGGAGCAGAGTTCAAAAAACCAGTATGCGTAAACTTAGAAACATAACTACTTACATTAGATACTTAGACTGAAACCGAAAAATCTGAAAAAAATATGAGCTAGTTAATGTACACCTATAAAATGAGAAATAAGCCTGCACGAAGGCGCAAGTCAATCACTTGTCTGAGACCACACATGTCTATTTTTATGAAAATATTGAGTTAGTGTTAATAATTTAATGTTTCAATCCATTTCTATTATTTTATAGAGAAAACCACAAGTCTAGCTACTATAATGGTAGATTTAACCTGCAGAAAATTCTTTTTTGTTTGAGAAACAAGATTAAAAATATTTTTATGGCCATCAGCAGAAAAAGATGATAGGTGATGATAGATGATATATGTATTAATTTTTTTTCTTGAAATTAAAATGAATAAAAAATTTAACTACGTTTTTAATAACACAATATAATCTTAAACAAATATTCTGTAAATTAATATTATAATATAGACTGGAGTATTCTAAAACAAGTTACATTAGACTATTTATTTCGTCAATATGCATTTGTTTGAGAAAACCCACAAGTCCATGCTGGAAAATTCCCTCGTCTAATAATATCCATTAAACGTAATATGAAAGTTATAAAAATAAACACATTACTTTTAAAGAAGTACTTCAAGTTCATGTCAAACAATTTTCAGCAATATGTATCAAAAAAATTAGAAAAATAGTTCCTGAATTTCCTGAAAAATCACTTGCGTTGGACTCGTGTTATTTCTCTAACAATAGATTCAAATGCTACGAGTAGTAATTATACAATTTTTAATGTGGTACTAGCAAATCTTATTTTGAAAAATAGAACAGTTTACCTTCAAAATATTTGAACTCAATCTCGTTCCGCCTCATTTATTTCACAAGTTCATGAAGATAAAAAATACAGAACTCACTTCATTGGTGTTGATTTATTCTGTATGAAGCAATAATTTTCTTCAATTTTATCTCTTTTCATAAAATTAGGATATAGTTTGGCGTAAAATAATTTTCTCTGTTAGTTTCCTCACTATTATATTTATTGCCTTGTAAAAGTGTGTTAAACATAGCGACTGTCATTATTAAAATTAATGAATCCTTTAGAATGAATTTAAATTTAAGTTTTTATAAATTTACGACACTTAATGTTGTTTAACTGAAGGCTAATCCTAGTTACGCCTTAATCGATTTGTTCCAAGATAAACTCAAAGATCTCTTTACGAGGACTCTTCCGTTCATATCACCAGGTGTTCTTCTATAATTTATTTCAACCGTTCAAACTATTTAAAAAATAAAAGAGATCTTCAAAAATGTAACAGCGGTAGAGTCTACCCACTATTTTCTTTTAAAACCTCCAATCATATTTATAAGAAAGAGTAGTTATCTTGATTTGTATTTCTTTAAACACACAACACAAACAATTTTTTATCAAGGATAAAAGTACGCAGGCATTATATTAATTAAAAATGTACTATTAAAGATTAATTAAAATTAATAACTTTCACAAAAATTTAAATAAATAACATTTTGAAACTGTTTCCTTCAAACTGATGCAGAATTTATTTATTAAGTGAAATTAATTATTTCACTTTTATGTGGATTGAAATTAATCTGCTAATGTTCTTACTATGTTTCTTATTTGTTTAATTTTTACTTCCTCTTGGCCTATATGAATATACAGAGAAGGAAGTATTATTTTCATGTCGATTTTTCCTAATTGAGTTTTCACCGGAAATACATGTTCTCAGGTCCCTCCAACCCAAAAATCATGTTTTAGCAGTTGGTGTGTGTGACCAAAATATCTCAAGAACGAAATACCATACGAAATTGAAACATAGAAGTTTCATAGAACGTAGAAGTTAAGTTAGGTACCACTACGGTGCCTAGAAACATTTTCATGAAAATCGGTTTACCGGAAGTAGTACATAGTTTATTTGTGCAATTTTTCACCTTTTTGTGATTTTCTCAAAAATATTTTATTGTTAACATCAGCATAAATATAGGCGTTTTTAAAACACCATGGAATTTGTAGGGTTCGCCGCAAAAATTTTGAATACGTTTATATTGAGACGTTGCAAGAACTCCATGTCTAATTTTCTAATGGTCAAAATTTGGAGTTGTATTATTAATTGAAAAGGTTTCTAAAAATATTGATCTCGTTGGTGTTACAGTGTCGTTAGTGTTAGAACCGAATAATATGTACGAACTAATTCAATTAATTAAAGAATATATTAATCATCAGTGACAGAAAATTGATAAAATTTGGATTAAAAATTGATTAGCGTACTAATAACGCGTGAAAAACTTTCATCTTCTGAAAATTTAAATACATTTTAATGGTATTCTGTAAGGAGTAGCAAAATGTTATCAATAACGAAGCGTGTTATCTGTTAATAACAAATGGTAAATGATGAGAGAACGCTACACAGTAGGCTAAATGCTGGTATAATAGTCGGTCAGATTTACATGCAATATTCATGTATCGATGTACGGTTAGATGAGGCACACCACATTATTACTGTAAATTAATGCAGATAGTCAACTCCCACTTACAAATGGTCAAATTTCAATAAACTATGCTAATTTTTCAGATATCAACAATTTTAAAATTTATGTTTATTGATACATTATGATTAGGTTTATAATTAAAAGCAAATTCATCTAGAAATACAATAACAAACTAATGATATATTTTTAACGAGCAGTATTTCTATTGTAGTACTATTTCATATCGATGACAAATTCTATCTGACTAGATAAAATGATTTATATGATTATAAATAACAAAGTTAAAGGAAAACTGTTAAAGATTAGGAGGGTGGACAAAAAAATTAAAATTTTAATTTTAGTAAAACAATACAGAAGTTAGGGAATTCTGCTATCTAGGAAGTAAAATAATAAAGGATGGTAGAAGCACGAGTGATATCAAATATAGGATTGCTCAATCTAGAAAAGCCTTTGAAATGAAAAACAGCTTACTGACTACAAACATTGAATAACACATTAGAAAAAATTTATTAAAACACTATAAACTAACATGTGTTTAAAAACACTTTAAAACTATGTTTGGAGTATTATGGAGTGTAGCATTACACAGGAGTGAAACGTGAGACGTTGGGTGATAGGAGGGCGGGGTGATAGAAGCTGTAGAAAGAGGAAAGAAGCTTTTGAAATGTGGTGTTATAGAAAAATGTTAAAGATTAGGTGGGTGGACAAAATAAGTAATTTAGAGGTTCTTAGACAAGTAGATGAATGAAGTACTTGGAAATATCTTACCAGAAGAAGGGATAGGCTAGTAGGGCATATCTTAAAACATCCAGGTATTGCTCTATCAATAATGGAGAGTATTATTGAGGGAGTGAATTGTATGGGGAGGAAAAGATTAGAATATTTAAAGTAAATTACAAAAGATGTAGGGTGTTGCAGGTATGTAGTTATGAAACGACTTACACAATGTGTAACAGCTTGGAGAACTGCATAAAACCAGTCGAGAGACTGATGACTAAAAAGAAGGAACAAAGAATTCAAACCTAAGAAGCAAACCCATAATCAGATTCACTTGAGAATAGAATGAGAAGAATTAAAATTTGATTCTTGAATTCGGTCGGAACAAAGAAAATCGATGGGCTTATACAAGAAAATTTTCATCTAAGAAAATTAAATTTTACAACACTGTACAATAGCAACCAGAAAAAATATTACAATAAAAAATTATGCCGTTTATGGCTTAAGGACTACTCAGTAAGAGAGCTCTCGTATTAAAATTGTGTTAAAAATAAATTTGAATTTTAGTTTTTTATATTTTCGAGACTAATGTAATGTTAATAATTTATCATCGCCTTGCTTCATCAACATTTTAGTCTCTTTGAGGAATTTCTGAATTTAGATTGCGTTCTAAGGTATTATTATGACTGAAGTGTGTCTCGAAACCTACGACTAGTTTTAGAAATGTATCATTGATATTACGAACATTCTGTTTAATGTTTTGTTTGGATACGCAGACCATTTATAATGTGGCACATGAGCTACGGAATGCGCCAACACTGATGCTAGGAAGAGGTAAACTAACGAAAAAATAAAAGTGAAGGCGCCTACTTATCTGTTCCTATTACGCTCAATTCACAACTATTACCTATTCTAGTTATAAAAACATTCGTTCATGTTTGAACGGGACTAGTAGAAAAACTACATTAATAAAACGAATTACAAATAAAAAAATACTGTAATAAAACTTATAATTTTAATAATCATTTATTACCTATGTCTATCAATTAAAATATGTAACTGTTGACATCTAGAAAATTTTCCCATAACATGTAGGTGGAATGTTAAACTATTTGCACTTGATCTGCTAGTTCCAGAGCTACAAAAACAGTTCTGTTTCATATCACATGGTCAGCCAATTGTATGACTGAACTATTTAAGAACAAAATAGGTACTGGTGTAAAAGACACTAGTCAAAGTTATCTCCTCTGAGATTGTTTTTACAGTAAACAAAACAGATCATATTTAATTGTAATTCAAAAATAAAAAACTACTAACTAATTCCACAACAAGGAAAAATAGGGCCTCTAAGGCAATGCCTGTTTAGAGGTTCTATCAGTAATATTATTAGCCTGCGGCTGACAAAAAAAACAATCATACGTAGGCCTATAAATACAAATAATACAAAAAATATATAAAAAATACAAAATTATACAAAAAAATACAAAAAGTGCAAATAATACATATAAATAAGCAATAATATCAAATAAATAAATGCAGTGCTATTTTTAGATAAGTGATTGTGACTATCCAGTTTGCTCTAATCGAAAAAATCAAATATTTATTATTGGCTCTGCAGTATTTATGGTAAATAAGTATTTAATTATATATTTTATAAATTTACTGTTTTTTTATTATTTTTAAACCAATGGTCTAGTGTTTTGTGTACTTCTTAATCTATTATTATATGAACTTACTTTTCTAATTAAGATTCCACTTCTTTTATTAAAAAAACTGCCATTACTTTAAAAACATAAAGATGTCTCAGTGGTAATATGGATTTCTTAGATTAGTGAATTTCATTATACAGCCAGACCCCGTGGTGAATGAAGTGAAGGTGTCTCAGTAGGGTGGAAAGTAGGTGCTTTTCAGAGGGCTTGACAATCTGATAAGCATACTTTTTTACTCATTGAGGAAGGCAAAATAAACCACCTCATTCCCTTTTTACTTAGTAAAGCCTCTAGAGGTTCAAACCAGCCTTTCGGCTGATGATCTAGACAACTTCTAGAAAATTTATAGTAACCGAAAACCACTACTTTATAAACATATTGACTAATATTTTCACAAATTAGCCTATTATAATGCACGATGTTTCCTGATTGGCTTTAGATATTAAATTGGTTATTGTCTAATACCCACCACTCCATTTTTTTTCTAGAACCATTACGAAACTAGAAAGCATAGTTCACCCTTGGGCAAACAAGGTAGTTGGGGAGTTAGCCACAAGAATCACTTCGGGAACTGAATAACAACTTTGGTATAACTTACAAATATTTTAATTAATAAGTTATTCATCAAAAATGTTTGGATATATTTTAGGCTATTAACATTAGAGAAATAATTTATTTGTCTTCAAAATTCGATTTTATTACAATTACATTGCAATAAACTGAATAGTAATGATCTTGCCTTCCTCTCAAACAGCGTAGAGGAAACCAGAACACAATTGGAAAAGTTGGAGGAGCTGGCAGGGAAGATTGGGCTTCAAATTTCATATACAAAAACTAAAATTATGGTGAGGGAGCCTCTCTGCATAGGTAAAATCAAAGTTATTGGACAAGATATTGATTTGGTTAAAGAATTCAAATATCTAGGTGAGATAATTACTCATAACCTTAAAGAGAGGAGAACCTTGCTTGAAAGACAAAATAAATTAATCAGATCCCTAATTACCACAAAAAATATATATAACAAGAAAACTATGTCTATAAACACAAAAATCAGGCATTGCAGGACAGTAGTGTTACCAGAGATATTATATGGGTGTGAAACATTATGGGATCCGACAGTCAAGTATGGAGGAGGAAGAATGGAGACAACTGAGAGGAAGATTGTTACGAACTGTATAGGGAAATGGAACATCTAAGAGGGAAAATACCAGAACATCTCCAATGCAGAAGTGTACCAGAGGATAGACCCACTGACGGACGTCATGAGAAGGAGGAGGATATCTTTCCTGGGGAACATCCTAAGAATGCCCGAGACAAGACTATTAAAAAGGCTAACAGAATTTTACTGGAAGAGGAAAACTCAACCCAAGTGGCTCAGAATGGTTGTGGACGACATGAGGGAGCTGAATATAGAGAGAAAGGATTTGGAGGAGAAGTCTGGAAATTACAACCTACTGAGAGACGGAAAGATAAGAGAACTGAAACCAACAGGAAAGAAATGGTGATATCCGAAGCGGAGAGGAAGAGTAGATCTGACCGAATAAAGAACTACCACGCGAGGTTAAGGGTGAAAAGGAACAATAAATGAACTTACAGTGGTCCCCTGTGGCCGTACAAGCTAAAAAAAAAAAAACTGAATAGGATTCCTAATGTTAATTAATTCACAATACTTCAAACAGTAAAAAAACATCAAATTAAACTAAAAGGAATTTGTAAAAATCACCAGTAGAAGATTAATTGAAAATACAGTAAAATCTCTCTATTGCGGAACTCTCTATAGCGGAAATCTCTCTTTAGCGGCATTATTTGCCGACCCCGACCCTTTCGTATACTACGATAATGTATTTAACTCTCGTTATAGCGGCACAAAAATCTCTCTATAGCGGCAAAACAATATCTTCAGGATATGGATTTAGACGCCTATGTAGGGGCAGACAATGATATAGCCACTTCAGCAGATGTTGGCAATGATGCAATAATCGAAAATGTCTTAGCCCAAAACAACGAGCAAGAAAGTGAATGACGATGAAATGGAAACAGAAATGTTGTCCCTTCAAGTAAACAAGCACTAGACGCTATTCTTGTTGTTTCAACGTACTGTCATTGCCAATATGTAAATGAAAATTTACAAGTTTTAAACATTAAAAATGAGATTGAAGACATGTTTTATGAATTGAAAACGAAACAAAATTTACAACTTATTTTACGAAATGAAATGTACTTCACAGTCATTGTTTCTTTAATAACAAAAAAAATATACTGTACTGTGTATTTTTTTGTGTTTGTGTAGCCTATGTTTTAGGAGATTTTAATTGTATGTATCTTATGTTTATTGCTGTTCAGTAAAAACCGAGTTTCAGTGCTAATTAATTTTAGGCTATCTATTACGGTATGTACTGTATGAATGATTATTGAAAAAAGTTCAATACGAAAAGTGAAATTCTATTGTTAAACATTACTAACACAACATCTAATAAAACCAGTTTGTATCCAAATTTCTTGTTAAGTTAATAACCTACACTTTATGTAGGTAATTAATTTAAATATCTCACTGTATTGAAATAATCTACTGTATTAAACATTTGTCATAAAGTTATCTATTCAGTAGTTTTTCAAAAACTTATTCCATGCACCATTTACATACGTATATAAGTTATTTTGTACAGAAAAATTAGTACTCCAACTTCCCTCCCACCGTTAATTACTCGCTCTCTCTATAACGGAACTCTCTTTATAGCGGCGGTATTTCATGGTCCCTTCAATTCCGCTATAGAGAGATTTTACTGTATTTCATCAAAAATAAAATGTTTCGTTTGAATTGGGTGTTGAATTCAAATTGAATGTTGGTTAATCACTACACTCTCTGAAATGTTAACCCGCTGTTTCTAAAGTTAAGAATATTTTACACTTTTCTAACAAACGGAAATATAAGGTAAAATATATTATAATAGAATATATACTACCTACATATCGTAATAGATTTAGCATTGTTAAATAAAAAGAAGACATAAAAAGTTTATTGTTAATAAAATTGTAATGTAAAACGACTTACGATTCAACAATTGAATTTGCATTATAATGTAATACTACTTATTTAGTTTCTCAGTAGACGTGCGAGAACAGCTTCTAAGTCAATAAGGATAGTGTCCCAGTTCCACTAACCATCTGCGTATTTCTATTTGTTGAACATATTTACTTAACTTGAATGGCAAATATGTGGTCTTTATTATTAATTTTATATTATTTACATTTTGTACTCATAACTGCAAAGATCAGTATACTGCATACCGAGGACAAAGCGGAAGTGAACTCTTAGTTTTCTATTTAGATAAAATTTAGTTAAATTAAAAACTTTTGGCCCAACTCTGATTTATTTATTTCTCTCAGATTGTAACTAACAATATAAGAATTTTTTTTTTGTCATCAGTCTCTCGACTGGTTTGATGCAGTTCTCCAACCTGTTTTATCTTGCGCAAGTCGTTTCATATCTACATACCTGTAACACCCTACATCTTTTGTAATTTGCTTTATATATTCTAATCTTTGCCTCCCTCTACAATTTACTCCCTCAATATTACCCTCCATTATTGATAGCCCAATACCTGGATGTCTTAGGATATGCCCCACTAGCCTATCCCTTCTTTTGGTAAGATGCTTCCATATACTTCTTTTTTCATCCACTCGCCTAAGAACCTCTAAATTACTTATTTTGTCCACCCACCTAATCTTTAACATTTTTCTATAACACCACATTTCAAAAGCCTCTATCCTCTTCCTTTCTACAGCCCCTATCACCCACGTTTCACTTCCGTATAATGCTACACTCCAAACATAATGTTTTAAGAAATTTTTCCTAATCTGTAAATCAATGTTTGTAGTCAGTAAGCTGTTTTTCATTTCAAAGGCTTTTCTAGCTTGAGCAATTCTACTCTTGATATCACTTGTGCTTCTACCATCCTTTGTTATTTTACTCCCTAGATAGCAGAATTCCCCAACTTCCTGTATGTTTTCGTTGCCTACTTTTAAATTTCCCATCTCTTCTAAACCACTCTTGCTGCTGCACAACACTTTCGTTTTGTTCTTATTAATTTTCATGAAGTAATCCATTCTCAAGATCTCATCCATTCCATTTAAGGCATCCTCTAGTTCTTTCTTTGCCTCGGCTAATACTACTAATATAAGAATAGATACTCATAATATAGTTTGAAAAAATAAAAATATTATTAAAAACAGCTTTCTGAGTACGAGAAGAATTGGGATAAATCATCTTGATCTACAGCTGAAATCTGTAGGTGCCAGCGTATTCATTTTTGGTAGTCGTTTTCCATTCTTCAAGTTAATTTCAAAATTTCCTTACTATAAAATGTCTTGCAATACAGAATTAACTACCGTTCGGTGGCAAGAAGGCACAGAGATAGAGATTTATCGAAAATTACATTTAATGGTAAAACATGATATAGATATCTGTTCAGCGCTTGTTATTTTTTGGCCTTGGTAAATTCTGATGATACTGTCTAAGGCAGTCAATGAAAATATGT
The DNA here is from genome assembly GCA_035578175.1 of Catonia carolina. Lineage (NCBI taxonomy): Eukaryota > Metazoa > Arthropoda > Insecta > Hemiptera > Achilidae > Catonia > Catonia carolina. The sequence goes on from JAQMRL010000002.1 coordinate 69,387,296, forward strand.
TGATTCTATCTATTTATAGTGGTTAATAATATGGAATCGTTTAGAATAACTAAATTTTATTGATTTTTATTAATTGAGTCGTTCAGAACCTTTCAAGATGTTGATATTCAGAAGAATCCTCCGGTTTCATGAATCGTTCATGTTACCAAAGTCGATATTTTGAGACGTATGGATATGAACTATCAGTTGTTAAGCATAATCAGAAAAAGGGGAGTTCCTACCTTGATCATATTTAATTTTATTGATTTTTATTAATTGAGGCGTTTAGAATCTTTCAAGATGTGAGTATTCAGAAGAATCTTCCGGATTTCATGAACCATCATGTTACCAAGGTAGATATTTTGACATGTAAGGATATGAACCGTGAGTTGTTAAGTATAATCAAAAGAAGGAGACTTCCTACCTTGGTCATTTATAAAGGGGTAATAAGTTTGAGCTTCTTATACTAATTCCCGAGAGTAAAGTGCAAGCGCAGACCTGGGAGAAATAAATGCTCATGGTTGAAGAATATTAGAGGCTGGACAAACACGAGCACACACACACTCTTTTGAGAATGATTCGTGATAAAGAGAGCTTTACCAGAGTTGTAGCCAAACTTCAGAGATGGAGTTGGCTTTTTAAGAAGAAGATAAAGAATAATTAAAACGACCTCTAATTTTAACAGTCCCTTTATTTCGTTCAATGGTTCGCTCATTGTACTAAGAGAAAAGTGTCGTGTTCAAACAATTCCTAATCCAAAACAACTGCAGAATTATTTATTTATATCTTAATTCCGTTATGCCAGCCTAATTTGGAAAAACAAGTGTGATTTGAAAGCTGTGACGCCGGGGTAAGAAAAAATAAAGCCACTTTCTAATGATCCGAAATTCTGACTTCAGCAATATTATTGAAGAACATTTATTAAAATTAACTTTTATTCAATAAGCTCAGAATTTCGGAGCCAGGGGAACACAATAATTGAAAAGTTTTTGTATTTATCACTAAAATTTATGATTTAATACTTTCTAACTTTTACTTAAATAAACAGTTGGCGAAGTGAAGCGAGCCAGGGTATGTTAGCGCAATATAAAGAAAAACAAATCTAGTTAAACGTAAAATATAGATTCGATGAATTAATATTTTCCATGTGTAATATTGCGCAACAAGGTTTGAATTTCCTTTACTCACACTCCGCTTTCTTGAATTTAAATGCTTGAGCAAATACGCAACGCTCCCATTAAATTATACGGACATTTCTCACGTGTCAGTTGCACAAATTCCAGGGATTTACCAAAAATTCTGACTACACTTACTTATCCAACGGATTTAAAGAGCGTTATTCACTTACTGTTGCTCCTTAATTTTCTAAACTGTTATTAAGAGCAACTATTAATTTTGCCACAATGGTAAGTATTTTATGATTGGATAACCATACTAAATTACTTGCGTGAAAAACTAGCCATAGTTAAAATATTTAGTTTATCCTACTACAGAAAATTAATAAAGGTAACCGAAGTAAGTACTACGCAATTAAGGTTTTACAAATATTTATTCTGCCAATTGATTTATAAAAATGTCCTGATTGGGAGTAAGAATATTAATAAATAATGATTACGTATACGAGATATTGAGGTGCTGAGGAAAATCATGTTAATATGAAGCCGGAAAAGTTTTTATAGAATATACGATCTGATAATTTATTACGGACGGAAAGTAAACTGGGACGATATATACAATAACAACAACCTAAATGAAGAGTTGTGGAAGTACGTGAAAAGGTGGAGTTCGGTGGAAAAGGTGGAGTTGTGGAAGTACGTGTGGAAGAGTTGTAAAAGGAAATTAGAATAAGTTGGCTGGGCACTTGTTACTGATTCTTGAATGATGATTTCAAGGTTCAAGAACATATATATAATGAAAATACCAGTAGCACTTGGTTTAAGTTTTCACCTATCGAAAATAAACACGTTATGCTTTGAGTAACCAAAATATGCTGAAAAATTTCTTTATGATATAATTTTCTTAACGGAGAAAGTAGCCAGGAATCAGATAAAAGTAATTCTAATTATAACTGCATAGCAATTTTTGAACTTTTGTTTTTATCATAACGTTTGGTATTTCGTTGTTATTATCATAGCGTTTGTATATAAATACATGTAAACGCACAAGTTGTAATGGGTATAAGAGTAAAATGCTAGACTGTAAAGTAGAAGATCCCGCTTGATTCCCGGCTAAGATCTGAAACTTTTTAATTATTTTAAGCCTGCTGAAATTTTCCTTATAACACTTAAGTCGCTTATAACCAAGCAGTATATGAAACTTGCAGTGATTTTCTTTCTCATAGGATTTTGTCCAATTTAATACGCTAACAAGCCAATAACTTCATAGGTCGGAATATCTTCATAATGCGCTAACATCAAGAAATTTCCGTGTTTTGTAAATTGAACCCATACGTATAAAATTATTCTAGTGTCTGTCTGTAAGTTGAGATACACCAGCGGAAAAATTATTTTGAAATTCATATTTTGTAGTACTGTTAATAGAAGTTTAGATTACAAGAAAAACGCTCAGAGTAAAGAAAACTAAGTTTTCGTTTTTCTAAAATTATTTACTTAGTTTGAAAACTTTTAACTACTTTCTTCAGTCCATTAGTAACTTTAAATTTGTTGAAAAGTTAACTTTTTAAACAATTTAATATGACAGTTGAAACACATTCTTTTTCATACCGGACCTATCGGGAGCAAAGTTTACTGTAGCAGTTTAAGTTTCAAAAATATCCTATTGAAGCTGTTTTATTTCTTTCCTTTAACTGAAAAGTAACACTGATAATTAAAGAAATTTTTAACCTTCTGACCTACTTAATTATCAATACTTTTCCTGAAGGATCTTTCAAACGCTGAAAGTAATATTGTGTATAGAAGCACTTCCATATTGTTTCTGATTATATTTTTGTAGGTAACTATTATTTTAAATATTTTAAGTTGAAATGAGGTAGATGATAAAGAATTACTACGGCTACATATAGGCCTACTTTTGGTCAAAGTTCCTTGTGTGATGTTTCAATAAAACATTTTATGTAAGTATTCAACCAGTTTTTAAATGATTTTAAGCTGGAAAAGTAGAACACAAGGAAACCTGAACGTTTTTGATAATTTATATTAGTCACAACCAAATAAATATTTGTAGATTAGTAAATTAGCTGTTTGTCGTTGCAGAGAGTTTGAAAAATAAAGCCGACGGGTAGTAATGGTTAAAAATCATTTTTCTTTGGTCAGTAAGGCAATTCGTTTATTTACTGTCTAGAATTTATACAAAGAAAAATATTTTATTACCTAAAGTCCCAATAGTAGATGTCATACTTAATTAACATTCTTCGGGCAGTTTTGGTACAAAAAGAGTAAAAAAAGTAGCGACCACTGGATTTCTGTCATCCACAGGGAATTGAGAATGCGTACTGTATTCATGAACTATTCTTGTAGATTACAAAACTTTTGCGAAATACTGTACTGTTTGTATATAAAATTTGCATAATAATAGGTATAGCTGAACTTGCTTATTGCACAAAGTCAAGGTTTTTTGGATATTTAGGATATTTTACTTAAATTTGTTTAATATAAGCCTAGTGTATTTTTATTTTTAATTCCTTTTCTACTGTATTATGGACAAAATTATTCGTTTCTGGTGTAGTTAGAGTACGAAAGACAGGCAATCTATTCAAAGGCTACAAAACGGAATTTTTAATAATAAATCATGCCATACCACATTAAAACAGTGTTTTGATATACGACACGGCTGATTTTAACGCCGTCATATTTACTCATATATTTGGGGTAGTTTATGTAAAAATGAAGGGGTGAATAAACGAAAACTGACTTAATAAACCCTCTTTATAGTACAGGGTTACTATAAAAGAATCATCGGATTTTAAAAGGCTGTATTTAAAAAAGTAATACACATACAGTAATGAATGATACACGAAAATAATTATAAAATGTCAGAGTTTTAGGTTAGCTGCTGTAGTTGAAAGTGGTTGCCGACAGGTAGCAGCACCAGCTCAGTTTCGAAAATGGCGTCTATGCAACAGAAATCATTCTATGTTTTAGAGTATGCGAAATGTTTATCGGTTGTTACCGTGCAGCGTTCGTTCCGGAGACAGTTTAAAACCGAACCACCAGGCCACCAAAGTATTCTACGATGGTATCGACAGTTCAGAGACACAGGTTGTTTGTGCAAAGGCAAAAGCACCGGGCGTCCAAGTGTATCTGATGAAACAGTAGACAGAGTTAGGGAGTGTTACGTGCGTAGCCCAAAGAAGTCAACTACCCGCGCTAGTAGGGAACTCGATATTCCACAGCAAACTGTGTGGAAGGTTTTGCGAAAACGATTACGCATGAAACTGTACCGTATAAAGTTATTACAAAAATTACTCCCGGATGATCTCGCGAAACGATTCGAATTTTGTTGTAATGCCTTGCATAATGCTACGGAGGATGACGATTTTATTGGCCGTCTTGTGTTTAGTGATGAGGCGACATTTCACTTGAATGGTAAGGTGAATCGCCATAATGTTAGGATATGGGGCACAGAACAACCTCTTGCTGTAGTGGAACATGAACGCGATTCGCCCAAACTTATGGATAATACAGTAACGGGTATTTCATATCTCGATATGATGCAATTATGGTTGTTCCCACAACTGAAAGAAGACTCCAATAACTTTGTATACCAACAAGATGGAGCTCCGCCTCACTGGCATGCTGAAGTACGAAGTTACCTAAACAACGAACTCCCGCGACGCTGGATTGGGCGATGTGCAGATGAAGACTTAGCGCTCTTTGCATGGCCTCCCAGATCTCCGGATCTCACGGTCTGTGATTTCTTCCTTTGGGGGTACGTTAAAGATTGTGTTTACGTGCCACCACACCCAACAACTTTAGTTGAGCTACGGGAACGCATTACAGCTGCATTTATGACCATCGATAGGGAAATGTTAACACGTGTGTGGGCTGAACTAGATTACCGCTTGGATGTGTGTCGTGTGATGAAAGGGACTCATATTGAACATTTGTGAAGGTATGTCTAAAACTCTGACATTTTATAATTATTTTCGTGTATGATTCATTACTGTATGTGTATTACTTTTTTAAATACAGCCTTTTAAAATCCGATGATTCTTTTATAGTAACCCTGCGTTATAGTCTGGCTAATAAAAAAAAATACCTGAGTTTAGACAGCCATATCTTTTTAATAAGTAGGCTAATCGTAGAAACTTGTACCAGACATCAAATGAAAGCTTGCTTTGTTCTTATTTTATTAAGATGGTTTTTTAAACTATGCGTAACACGATGTTTCTGTAGACGAAGAAACCGCGGAAACTATTATTACGGCCTGTTTTTGGTTAATCCATTTTCCAGCTTCGGTAACTTCACTAATAAAATATTCTTAAATATGTAGTTTAAGTATGTTAAAATATGGGTGTTTAATTCAGGTCAAATTTCAGGTCGTTTCATTTGATATTTTGCCAATGGTGGACGTTTAAAAACAATTTGCTATCTCCGTAACCTGTTACAGTATTAAAATTATGTTTTATGATAATAAACAGTTTTAAATAACTTAGAAGCAGTGGTAAATCACTTTACTTGTTATTTTCTCAGTGAACCCATTAAGGTAATGGTATAAACCAATATTTTGGCTGCTGATCGAGTGGAACACTTTTTCTGAATCATTTGAAACATGTAATAAAGTCGTCGTTATCTAGACTTCTTCTTCTTCTTCTTCTTCTTCTTCTTCTTCTTCTTCTTCTCGTGCCTATTCATTCCGGATGTCAGCTACCATAATGGCAATCCTCACCCTATCTGCAGCTATGCGAAAGACCTTTGTTGATCACATCTATGTGTCTTAAACATTTAACTTAGCTCGGTATAAATCTGGAAATTACATAACCGGCTGAACCAACGAGTGAGTCATGTAAGATATGAAATTACTAAAAGTTTAAATTTAAAAAAAACCATATGCTCTTCTTTACCGTTAAATGACGAATGGTAACCCACCAGGTTGGTGTAGTGATAAAATCGTTACCACGAGTCACTGTTTGACAGTTGATTTAGAGAGACGGAGGTTCCGTGCTTAAAATCCTCATAAAAGAAGTTACTTTTATACGAACTTGAATGCTAGACAGTGGTTACTGGTGTACTTTAATGGTTGGGATTCAATTTACCATACTCTCTCACGGTCAGCATAAGTCTGAACAAGACTATACCTCATTTACACGTCATAAATATCATCCTCATCTCATTGGGTTATAGGGTTGCTTATTGTTCTTGAGCAGATTGCAACGTACATATAATAGGGTTAGAAAAAAAATGACGAAGGGTAATTAATTAATAGAGATACAAGTAAAATACATACAGCCTTGTTAGAGGCTAGAAAAAATTTTTGAAGTGAGGCTAGTACAGGTATTGCGTGATTCAAGTCATAGAATTCAAGGAGTGGGAGAACTGATAGGAATTATGCTGGATGAACAGAGAGAGTAAAAGTATAGGAGAGAATGTTTTTAAAAAATTCACTGTACTATACACTTTAGTATAATATCATACCACGCGGAGGTAAGTACCGAATATTTGCAATTTCTTGTTTTTATCATGATTATTACATGCTACATCATATCACGGTATGGACTTAATTCAAAAAAATTTATAACGTATTTAGTGACTCAATTGCCATTATTTCTTAAGTAAACAATATTTACGGCTCAAAATATCATAAAATTCTGAATTAAGTACATTAAGTATGTAGTTATATTTTTACGTTCTTTGATAAAATTGTGATTTTTGTTATTTATTGTTAATATAAAAGCAGTAGACTATTTTATTATTTTTCGTTGTTTTAAAATAGCCAGGGTAAGTTATAATATATTTTTTATAATGTAGTAAAGGGAAGCGATAAGGGGATCTTTAAGAACCACAATTTCACTAAAGCAAATACGGTGTGCAGAGTAACGTAGCTAAAAATGTGTTGTGTACACTACATTTTTTCTACGTTGTTGAAATGTCGTAACAAGGTTTTTTTTAAATGGATTAATGACAAGTTTTTCAAAACTTTGCGGTGAAAATTTGAATCAGTCATTTCAGAAAGCCCATTAGTAAGAATTTTACATATTTTCTTTGGTCTATTTTAGAAATAACTGAATAACTAACTGAATGGTGTTTACACCATTCCTACAAAAATCACATAACTCTGGCCTTCCTTAAGTAAAATATAACGCTAAGAAAAGGCTTATCCTTAAGGATGTAAAGTGTTTCCTTCTAATTAAAAAATGGAAGTGGATGTTCTTTTGAACCTTAAGCTCTACTTTCTAGAGGAAGAGCCATACAAAGATTCTATGAAAAAATCTTTTTAAGGTGTATAATTACTGTTTATGACAACGACGAAGAAAGTGAATAGCCCTGAAAATCAACATTTTTCTTAAAGTTAAGAATTTCAGTTTTTATTATCGCAGAAAGCTATTTTGAGTCGTAATGTAAACTCCTGAAAAAAATAAATGAATACTATTGTACAGCACAATTTTCTTCTGGTCAAACAACTTATTTTACAGAAAACAACGTAAGTTTAATTTTACTCCAATTTATTTCAGAAACACCGTAAGTTTAAATTTTCAATTTTTTTAAACAAGAAGCTTATCTTTAAACAGACGTTTATTTTATATTAATGGGGATAGCCCTCTGAACAATTTATATTTTTTTAATTGAAACAATAAATTAAAAGGTTTTTAATTTTTCCAAAAGCTAGTTTTTTGACTTATGGGCTTTCTGAACTGACCGATTCATTTGGTGGTTTCATTTTGTGGATTCATTTCAGTGGTCGTATGACACAATAAACCGAAAATCAATTTTTTTTAAATTTTATTGAATATTTAGAATCTGTTAATACAAACTATTTTGACAATTACTAAAAGATACCAAAACGTGATTTACTTGTTGGAGCTTGTAGTCATCATTGCAGTCCTCTAATTGTACCTCTCCAAGAAGATATCATGGCTGAAAGCCTTTAAAACGTCTACACACGTCTACACGTGGTATCGATCTAGTAAATGTGTTTTGTACGAGATAGTTTGGATGTGATTCAAATTAATCATCTTGTTTAGTTTTTATCGAAGTCTCTTACGTATAGTATGTAAGACTTAGTGTTGCATTAGGTTTCTGACGTAAGAGGTGCGCTTTCACACATTAACCACGAAGAAAGCTTTATACTCGTTGTACACCTTCATGAGTGCAGATACCTTTATGTGTGAAGGTTTACCATATCCCGAAGTTGAATTCTATTTGTTCAAATCAGTCGTGTGACTGTCTAAATTACCAAATTGTTTACTAAATGGTTCAAAACGTGATTTACCTGTTGGAGCGTGCAGTCATTACTTCAGACCTCTAATTGGGCCTCTCCATAAAAATATCTTGGCTGAAGGCGTTTTAGACGTCTACACTCGGCACCGCCTAATATTTTGTACGAGATTGTTTTGTGATTAAAATTCGTTCGTCGTATATAGTTGTTTCGCGACGTCAGTTAAGTACAGTATTTATAAGATTTTGTTGTATTAGTTTTGCGACAGAAAAGGTGCGCTTTCACACACAAAGAAAGCTTTGTATTGCTTGTACACCTTCGTGAGTACAAATACTACCATCAGTAAAAGTTCACCAGCCCAAAGTTGAACTCCATTTATTGAGATTTGTTGCATGAATGTCTTGTAAATCGTTAATTTATATGATAATTTGAATCTTTTAATCGTTTATGTGTTAATGTTTCTTTGCTTTCAGAAATTGGGGTCCATACGTATAATAATCCATTGTTTCAATTTCATCGTAATTTAATTTTGGTAAGATTTATTAGGCAATATCAAACTAACCTGGAAGACATGGCATTTTTTTAAAGAAATAATAAAACAATTTTTCAAAACAAATTCTTATCATCTACCTATTCTACATAGATTACACAATAAATTCTAAATTTTAAATGAACAACAAAAATTTAAGTGTAGGTTATACCAAATAGTATTATTTTGCATTACACATTTTTTCCGTTTATTTACATCCAATCAACCGGAATGGTCTAGTGGTAAAGTCGTTGTTCCAAATCAGCTGTTTAACAGCTGATTTTCGAAGACGAAGGTTCAAATCCATGTAAAGGTTAGTTTTTTTTTAAATCCCTAATGTGTGTACATTGCAATCTGTTCAATTCAGAACAATAAGCAACCCCATGACCCAATGAGATGAGGATGATATGTATGACGTGTAAATGAGGTGTAGTCTTGTACATACTCAGGCCGACCATTCCTGAGAGAGTATGGTTAATTGAACCCCAACCATCAAAGTACACCGGTAACCACTGTCTAGCATTCAAATCCGTATAAAAGTAACTACCTTTACTAGGATTTGAACATGGAACCTTCGTTTCCGAAAATCAGCTGTTAAACAGCTGATTTTGGCGACGACTTTACCTCTAGACCAACCCGGTGGGCAGTTACTTTTATACGGATTTAACTTGACAGTATAGTTGCCGGTGTACTTTGATGGTTGGAGTTTAATTAACCATACTCTCATGGTCTGCATGAGTATGTACAAGACTACACTTCATTCACACGTCATAATAATCATCCTCATCTAATTGAGTTGCTTACTGTTCTTAAATTAAAGAGATTGTAACGTAAACACATTAGGAATTAAAAAAAAGAAATAATTACTTCCTGTTTTTAAAAACTGTGTATGATTGAAAAGTATCTGATGAATCGTACTTGAGAGAAACAATTGAAAGAGTGCGGAAATTTCTGAAAATAGTACTAGTTTCCTTGTTTGGGAAACTAGAAATCGACTTCCCTTATCAACATGCGCTTGGCCAGATTCACCGAGATGGCCACAGATCATTTTATGATTTAAAATAAAAAACCCAGAGATTGAAAAATAATTAGAGTTGCAAACGAATCAATTTTTTCCTTATCAACAACCATTGCTCCTATTTTTGACTGGTACGCTTATAATTTCTGAACCAATTCTCGGTTAGCGTTTGTAAGTAATTTTAGATTGATTTGTTTAATTGAATTATTTACAAATGTCACTTAAATTTTATTAGTCTTATTAACTAAAAAACCTTCTCTACCAACACAAAAAACATATTTACATGAGTATTCCATTTAATACATTACTATAATAAGAATAAAATTATTAGTACAAAATTAATATTAGATAATAATCAACACCTATGAATGTGCTTTTCATTATAAAAATATACATTCCATGTATCCGATACTAAAACACAAGAATTTACTTTGAGGAATACAAACAGGAAATTTCATTGCATCCTTTACCCTTAACTGAGCTTGTTACGGTTAGAAATACACCATCTTATCGTTCCTACAGAATGCAACAGGGAATATTAATTGTAGTGTCAACAAAAACCCATTTCCGAATGGATTACAAAGTACATAATAATCTTATGGCTAATTAAATTATTCTGGAACTACTTGATCTATATGTTTGCTTACATTTACTGATATTACAGTGTAGCGATAATATCGGAGACCAGGAAATTCAATTTCCTCGTTCATTAATTACAAAAATAATTAAGATGGTACAATTCATTTTTCTCTTTTGCTAAATTAAAATTTAACATCTTCCAAATTCTAAATTGACCAGATAGTTTTGATAACTTATTTTAATTAGTATTTTATTTTTGACCACTACCGTTGGGTAGTGGTCAAAAATGTTTTCCTGTTTTACTGTTTTCTTTTATGATGATCTTACCTGAAGATTTTGAGATGTATAGGAAAACTGAATGCTATTTTTAAACACTGGATTTTACCCATGGAAACTTTACTGAATCACTTGCTTGATTGTTGCACCTTAACATTTCAAAGTATCCTTCAGCTAGCCAACTAGTTCTAGTTCGGAAGTACATTTCTAATGTGGGATATTAATTTATTTAAGTGTTTACCAGATATGATAAACGCTTCTTAAAATAAAACTTGATATGTGATATACCCTACCTATATAATGTGATTTGTAAAGAAAACATTTTGATATGGTTCTACTCAGAACTCGTATGGCGTTTTAAGAAATTACTTAATTTTTTTTAAAACTAACCTTTTTATTACTTGTAGGTATTCAAATTTTACACATAACAGGCAGATGGAATGTTAAATTATTTACACTCGATCTAGTACCAGGGCTACAAAAAATAGTTTTGTTTCTTATCACGTAGTCATACTGTATGACTGAAGCATTTAAGAATAGAAAAGGTAAAGGTGAGGACACTAATCAGAGTTATCTACTCTGAGAGTAATGAATTTTTTTATTAACTCTTGGTCCCGGGTTCGATTCTCGGTCAGGTCTAGCATTTTTTCATCACTCATTTTCATTATCGTCAATATCCACCGTCTGCATTAGCAGAAATTGCAAAACAGTCAGACGTATAACAAACAAAAACTATTAATTAATTTATTCATTCATTTATTTATTAAATTTATTTATTTGTCATACAGCTAGAAACTGTGGTGAATGAAGTGAAAGTGTTATTTTCAGGGTGGAAAGTAAGATGCTTTCCAGAGCACGCTAATAAGCATACTTTTCCATTCAGAGAGGAAGGCAATGGTAAACCACCTTACTAAGCGTTTTACTTAGTAAAGCTTCAAGAGGTTCAAACTAGCCTTCCGGCTAATGATGTTCCTAAACAACAACATACTGTATTCAAATTATTCAGAATTTTCAGTCAAAGGTCCTACGAGGTATATGATAAACAACCAGACACACAAAGATCTTGTTATTTCAACAATCAAAGAAGAAATTTCAAAATTTATTTTTACGTACGAAAAATGGGTTGAACCTCACGAAATTATTTGGCAATCAATTTATTGAGCAACATTGGTACAATACGAAAACTAGAACGGAGGCACCCTACAGACTTATCTGTTTAATAAATAAATAACCTTTGATTTTCAAAATTTAATTTCATAATATTTGTTGTAGACTATTATTATATCAAACTGTAAACTGTAGTTATTTCCTTTTAAATGTATTTTTACTGGGAAACCGTTTTATGACAAATTACTTTATCAAATCTATTTATTGCTATGTTAAAGAACACATTGTAGATATTTCTGTTAAAAAAAAAAATTCGTATATTTAGGCTACAAATATGAATTCACTACCAGTAAATTTTGTAATTACATGAAGAATTCTTTTAAGAGAACATTACTCCACAGTAAAACTCTAGTGGGATAAATACAAATTTATATAGGTTATGTCATATCTCTAGGCTACTCCTACGTAAAAGAAAAAGATGCCATCCCAGGTGTTTATTGAGGTAAGTTTCATGAATTGGGTGCGTATAAGTTGGTCTTCTTTTTTTGCAAAGGGTTTTTCTTGTATAGCCTGTATATAAGGAATCAGCTAAAATTTGCAGGCATTCGAATTGGGTACATTGCAGTTAGTTTGTTGCAGCAGGTTTAGCTAAGTCGAAGATTTCACAGCCGCAAGTCTATTAAGGACGCAATAGAAATAATTTGTATGTAAATAAATTTTAGATGAATCGGTAGATGCATCTACTGAATAAATTAAATAACTCACGTTTTTCTAAAGCTAACATAAATACAAAATTTGTTCAATACCCCTCATTTCCATTACAACACCAATTTAAAAAAAAGAAATTATTTCGTGACGTAAATATTTTTACATGGAAAGTTTTGCGTCATTTTTATTTCTATCTTCACATTTTATTTTAGAAATGAGTATTAACCAAAAAGTAATAGTAATTATAAATAATCAAAGAGTATTCTAGAAATTCGTGATAAAATGTTTAATCATTTTTTATTGATTATAATCTTTACTTTATATAGTCGAAACAACTATTAATCTAATGGCTTTTAATATCTCCAAAAAAAGTAATGAATAGTGAATATAGTAAAAAGTAAAAATAATGCACAGGATTATTCGAAGTTGTTTTTTTTTTGTTTAAATAGTAAAACTTTAAATTCATTGCTCTTCAGATGTTCAGACAGCTACAAGTAAAAAAGTAGAAGGTTGAAACGACAGCAACTGAAATGTTACACAATATATTCAACAGAATCACTTCTACGTATTCCGTTCTGCGGGGAGTGTATTTTTGTGATGAAGCATCCTTTCCTGAACTTGTTGGTTTTAGCATCCTTTTCAAGTTTTCTCCGCTGTAACAGCAAATATTAAAAAGCATTTGAATATTCAGAGAATAAAGCCGAACGTTTGTTATTATAAAACCGGAATAACAATACACCCAAATTACTTATTTCTATGTTAGGTTGGTTATTTCAAGCGTTCTTAGTAGTTTGGGTATGAACGGCTTATAAATTTGTAAGATGTTCAGTAATGCGGATTAATGTTGGTATTTCTGTACCTTGTAAAGTTTAGTTATTCACATTCATGTATATAATAATAATAATGGGTATAAAGTTTCCTTACTTCTTACCAGGACTTCAGTAACTCATTGTGGTGTTGAGTAATCCATTGAAATGTATGTCATTCAGAGTGCTGTAAGGCACAAAGCTGTTAAATTTTAAAAAACATACCATAAATGTGATTTGTAGACAAAAAGACATTAAAATATAGAAGGACACAAAAGCAGTAATATTTTGTCTTGCAGAATTCAAAAGCTAGTAAATTAATTAAGTTAAATTACAATCATGATAAAATGTAAAAAAAATATGAAAAATATTCTATAATTTTCGATCAGTCATTCTGAAATGAATCGGCCATTTCAAAAACCTCATAAGTCAAAAAACTAACTTTCGGAAAAAATAAAAACTGGTAATTTACTACGTTTCAATCAAATACAATATTGAAATATATAATTCGTTCTGAGAGTTGTTTCATTTAATATAAAATGTATACTTTTAATAAGCCACTTGTTATATTGAAAATTTGGACTAAAGGTGTTTCTGAAATAATGAAGTAAAATTCCAACTTACGTTGTTTGCTGTAAAACACGTTGTTAGACCAGAAGAAAATGTTGTATAATAGTTAGTATTTATTCATTTATTTCACTAGTTTACATTAGTGACTTAAATAGTTTTTTGCAATAAGCCAATGCAAATTGAAATTCTTAACTTTAAGAAAAAAAAAGTTAGTTTCCAGGACTATTAACTTTCTTCGTCTTCGTCACAAATAGTCATGTCCGTTTAAAAAGATTTTTGCATAGGCATATTGTACAGCCTCTTTTACTAAAAAAATAGAGCTCAAGATTCAAAAGATCATCCCATCTTATTTTTTAATTAGAAGGAAGCACTTTTTATCCTTAAGGATAAGCCTTTTCTTAGTGCAATTACTTAAGGAAACCCAAACTTCTGTGATTTTTGTAGAGATGCTGAGTTTACATTCGGTTAGTCCTAAAATATACTAAAGAAAACAAATGTAAAATTTTGATTTATGGGCTTTCTGAATTGACCGATTTAATTATGGTTTTTTGAAAATGTCATCAACGATTTCTTGGTGACCATGTATTACCTGGTAGCATACATTTATGTAAACCAATTTAACGACGTAGTGAGAAACATTTAAAGTTTATGTAAGAGTCACAATCCTTTTGCAATCAACCACCTCGACAACAGCGATGATACTCACAAACTGAAACGTTTAAAAACAATGGACTTAACTGTACGATTTTGTAAATTATTTAACTCATTCAATTTTTTCTTCTTTTACTACCAATTATCGCAACTCATAATCGGCGTCATTATTATTATCATCATCATGGGCATCGTCATCTTCAGCTTCAACTACTTCTTGTTTCAAGATATTAGAGATGTAAAGATGTAAAGTTCAGAGTCAAGTATAGTTTTGTTTCTTGTTCAGAGTTTAGTTTTTTTTGAAACACACTACTGATTGTGTTTTATATGTTTAATCTAAAAACGTTATTATTCAGATTTTTATCGTCTTTGCTTAAAGACACCCGCTATTAGATAGACCTACACTGTTCAGCAGTACATAAATTCTGAATTAATAAACAATTTATGGGAAAAACTACAATGCGCTATGTTTCTTTATAATCCTTACTATAATATTCCTTTTGCGTGAAGCAATGTAATAATACTTATGAAAAACAACTCTAACTATTTTGTAGAAATTATTCCTATTGTGTAATAATAATATTTTATGTGTAGCTACTTCCAAGAGTTATTAGTAAAATCAGTGGTTCGCAATATACCGATGGTTTCTGAATCTTGTAAGTACTAGTCAAGCATTTAAAACATAATTAAACTGGTATTACATTTTTAGGTTACGTTTGGAAAAGAACAAATTATGATAATAATTTATTTAATAATTCTAATTAAGTGAATTGCCGATAAAAGTGAGCAAGAAATTGAAGTTGTAGAGGAATATATGCTACCATTGACAAAGAATATCCTTTTATTAACATTGTAAGAACTTACATATATGAACAGAGGAATGAAGTTTAGCTGGGCAGCGTACAGAGAACTTAGCAGTATACTTAAATCCAAATTTCCCCAACTAAAAATGTAAGTATTCATCCAGTGTGTTTTACCGACTCTAATATAGTTTACAGACGTGGTGTTTAAACCAAAGAACAACATAATTTCTCTAAGGATTGCAAATCGGAAAATGGAGAGATGTATCTTGTGTTCACAAGATCCATCGGCTGACAAGAAGACCAATGAGTGGATTAACCAGAAACCAAGAGTGAGAGACATAGTAGAGAATATAAGAACTGAGAACTACAGAAGAACTAGGAAAGCAATGGAATGGCCCAGAACAGCTCGGAGAACTTCAGGAAGATCAAGGCAAAAAGATTATATCCAGGTGATAGCAATAAGGGAGGATAAGCATGGCATGTCTCTGTACGCAGACATGCCATGGAAATCTGTAGGGTTTTGCACATTACTCTTGTTAGTATTTAGGTACCTAAATACTAACAAGAGTAATGTGCAAAACCCTACAGATTTTTCAGCATTATCCAAGTGTATTAAATAAATAATTACAATCACAAATTATTGACAGCAGAAATAACACAAAGATTCACAAATAAATAAACATTTAAACAAATAAATAAGTAGCATTCACAAATATTACTTATTATCGTAAAAGTTGGCAAAACTTTTTTGTGTTTGCCTTAATTTAGGCCTAATTTATTTATTTCTTTATTTTTACTAATTAAGAATGGCAATACATCAGTCACATTTGTAAATAATCATAAATAACATAAATGTCATATTTTAAAATCAATCATATATATCATATCTTTTAAATCAATACACTCGTATCGTAAATAAACGTACTTCTCCAGGAACAGGCTATTAGAAACCGATTCAAGAATCCCACAGTAACTCTTACTATCCCGAAAACTATTTAGCATGTGAAAATACCCAACCAAATTAATGATCGTTTAGCTTAATTTAACTAACTGAAGGTGACGTCTGCATTATGCTAAAAATTACTCAAGGAATTTTTCTCACCATTCTAGTAAAATAATTATCAAAGAAGAAACTCTTTCTCATGTTTATGTAAAAAAACAATGTGTTTGTTTTTTCTAATTAAGTCATTTTTACGACTAACAATACTGAAGTAATTTTCTTTAAACAAAGTATGTGTTAGTACTTAACTGCTGTCAGTCATTACTTTTATTGCTTTCGTAAACAAATAATATTTTTGTTAAATTGAATATATTTCCTACATAGAATATGTAATTAGGCTCGTTTTTAAAATTCATAAAGCAAAACTTTTTTATGTTTTTAACCTCCTTAATTTATTTTTACTAATTAAGAATGGTAATACTTGAAATTACCTTTGTAAATAATCATAAATAACACAAATGTTAATTTCAAAATGAATAAAACTACTTAAAAAACTATCAAAACATCTACAAACAAAAAAATATATATACTCTCTTTAAGGCGTACACTTCCGACAAGTTTTGTTTTATGTTCAGTTTTACGGCAGCGGATAATTACAGTACAAATTATTTTACTCGAGCTTCACTAAACATACCTTTTGAAAAGGATATACCTTAATTCTTTTACTACCTTAAAAATCAACCTTAATTCCGTTTGAGAATCTCCGAAACTTGTTTAGCTATTATAGATTGGATTCTATGATAGTACGTATAAGTACATTTTTTGTCTGCCGTAAATTTTTCAAACTCACACTGCAGGTATAGGCAACGTTTCAAGGCAAATCTTTATACCTACAAGAGAAAGTAAATATTCATTAACTACTGTGAGCGTCTCTATTTAAAAATAACCTTGTTTAACTGTACCCTACCATTTAGCTGACAATTTTGTTAGCCATGCTGACTCCTATATGTTGAAACGTACCTCAGTAAAGAGAAACTCAGAGAAACGTTTTCTCTAAAAGAATTTTTAATTTAAAAAGAAAACAATATTTGCCATTACAACATCATATTTCACACTTCTGACGTAAATCCAGAGATAAATAATTTTAAAAAAAAAAACATTCATATGTATTGTTTCATTTTTATAATATATTTGAGAGAAAAGAACTTTCGGGAATTCTAAAATCGTCTGTCTCCTAATTTATGCATTAAGTAAGCTGTTAGATAGTGTTGGTAGTCGCTTTAAATTTTTAATGTCACTGACTTAGAATAAAATTCAGCTAAAAATAAATGGGGCAATATGAACATTTTATTTATTTGATTCTACCATATAATACAATAACTTATTTTGTACATATACAACTTAATATTTTTATACATTATTTCTAATCTAAGTCTAATTATTTTATTTATTAGTTTAACCCTATAGCCGGCAATAACATTTTTCTAGACTGACAGAGAATTTTTAGCATATGGATCACCAAACCGTAAAGAAATCATTAAAAATTCGCTATAAATCACAAACCTTATCACGTGACGTATCAAAATTACAAGAAAACTTAGGAAAATAAAATAAATACATTATTGAAATTTTAATCTGACAGTTAGGGATGCTGAAGCTGTTTGAAAATAATTTTTAGACAAATATTTTTGTAAAATTTCAGATGACACTACTGTTTAAAACTTTCTTATGATCTACTTTCAAATTTAATTACATACAAAACACAAAACGTTACTTATTATGTTTATTTTAAAAAAACAAAAAAAACGATATATTCAAAACTGAAGAAAATATACACAAAAACCGATCATGTAAACCAAATGACCAAATTCAGCTCAAGGATAGTGTGGTTTCAACAGAGAAATACAGGCAGAATATGTAACTAAAACTATTGTATGATATGTAAAAATTTACTTATACATTACTAAACTATTGTACAAAACAGCAACGCTGTCAGTAGATTTGCTTCATAGCAAATCCGAATCCGATTTTGCGACGCGACCGGTTCAAGAAGCGGTAACATCGTCTTAAAATTGACGATTCGTCTCTAGGGTTAATATAATAGAGTATTACACTTTTTCTCACCGTTTTTGTACCAATTCCTTCAATTCTATGAATAAAAAATATAAGATTCAGGTTATGTTCAGAGTACGTACTTAGATGTTTAGAGTATGTATGTTCAGAGTTTATGTACTTTACACACTTTTATATTAATAAAACAAAGATAGAGATCATGGTTAGGAGCAAATCCTTCAATAAGGTAAAGCATACTCGTTAAATATTCATATTAAAAAACGGAACAAGCTTTAATACAACTTCATTACAAATAGCATCGTATTTATCATTATTGTTATCATTATTTCTGTCTGAGTCCGAATTCATATTTATTAGCTCAGAACTTAGAAAACCTCATGTCTAAATCGGTCAGGTCAGTGGGAATAATAAACAAAAATTAATTCTTATAAAGTAGCTGATTTTGAATGACATAAAATATATAACTCAGAAATGAAGAGCAAAAGTTTGAAGCACATAATAATGGTTATTCATTAAAAAAAGTAAATGCTCTTACTTATTTACCTTCTGCTCAAAAGCTTAACGTTTGTTAATTCTCATCCGTTCTGTTCGTATTTGTTCAGTTCTGTTCATACAACCCTTGAACATGCTTATCAGAGTACCCGCCGTTCATACTTAAATCAATAAAATAAAGTATAAAAAACAACGGGCTCATTAGGTTGTTATGACAAAATAAGATTTAAATAATTTAATTAATAAAACAAATTAAGTTCATAAAATTAAATTTTTTTCGTTCAGTGTCCGACTGAAAAAAATTGACTTTACATGAGCTTTTCGGAGAAAATTAATAACGCTTTTTAACCATTGACGTACTTATAAAAATAACGATGAACGAAAAGCCGATAATTCGAGAAATACAATTTCTTGAAATCGAATAAGTTAAACTATATATAAAAAACTGAACAATTCTGAAAAAATTCTTTATTATAAAATATAATTCAAATTGCTTATCTTAGAGTAATATAAATATATATATCATATATATATATATATATATATATATATATATATATATGATATATATATTTATATATATATCATATATATAAATATATATATGATATATTTATATATATCATGCTATGCTTAGATGTTACAAGATCAATTGTAGGTACACTATTTTGGGGTATGGTAATGAAGTATAAAATTTAAAATTCTCAGGGAATTCGGTTAGGGAAAAGAATAGAATGTGAATATGTATTCATATTTAACGGTAGTATTTGTATCAGTAGTGTCAAGAAATACAATGTTGTAATAATAATTAATGTGATGATATATGATCTTAATATGACATAGGATATTATATATATATATATATATATATATATATATATATATATATCATATTTAACCTTTTATTTAAATTAAGGTTCTTTTAATTTGAAACTTTGTAGTGGCCAGTCTATACCTGTATCGAGAATGGTCGGCCTGTTCGAAATAGTGTCATTACGGGACCGCCCTGAGTCACGATAATTGTGCTTGCGGGTGATAGCAAATGTTTGTGGACAGGAATCGTTTTGGTTCTTAAGTACAGAAACTTATTTTTAGTCAAGCTGGTTTAACCTGAGTGTTGTAATTGATTAATTTTACGTAATTTAATAATATTTTTTAGTAGTTTAAGTTAAATCATTAATTGTAATTATTAATTTTGTTTATAATAATTGAATAAACTGTTATAAGTTCGTATATTATTATTATTGTTAAAAGCAGATCCCGTACGAACCTATGCTTAGATGTTACAAGATCAATTGTAGGTACACTATTTTGGGGTATGGTAATGAAGTATAAAATTTAAAATTCTCAGGGAATTCGGTTAGGGAAAAGAATAGAATGTGAATATGTATTCATATTTAACGGTAGTATTTGTATCAGTAGTGTCAAGAAATACAATGTTGTAATAATAATTAATGTGATGATATATGATCTTAATATGACATAGGATATTTAATAAATGGATATATTCATATGATATTAGTCAAGTAAAACAAAACACTGCTTATCATTTCAGTACAAATTCCCTCGTGTTTTGTATTATTTTACAATCGAAAGCACAATACTGCAATTCATTCTATTCGGAAATACCACAAATAATAAGTATGACAGAAACAAAAATGTTAATTCCCAAGAGGTCATTTTTTATTAAATTTACTGTTATATTCTCTTTTGGATAAGACTAAATTATTTAGAAATACAAACGAATGAAATGTCAGCTAATGAATCGATCAATCGAATTCATTCGGAAAACGTAAAAAAATACATTATCGAAAGCAATCATACTGAAATGAAAATCACCTGTATGTATTTGTTTTTTTATTTCTGATCTTGGGTAAAGTACTGTACTTGACTGCTTGATATGTTCTATATTCATTTTTAGGAGTCTCCTGGATGCAATTATAAAAACGAAACAACTAGCGGTACAATTTATGTATGTGATATTAAAAATAATTAAACAGGCGATGGGGAATTTTAACGTTAGATGAAAATACCTATCGGGAAATATCTCCAGCGGGAATTGTTGTTGTTTAAGTCATTAGATGAAAGGCGGCTGGTTGAACCTTTAAGAGGTTTTACTAAGTAAAACGAGGAGTGAGATGTTTTACCATGCCTTTCTGACTGAGTGAAAAGCATGCTTGTCAGTATGCCAGGCTTCCTAAAAAGCACATATTTTCCACCCTGCAAATGACATCTTCACTTCCTTCACCACAGGTTCTGGCTATATAATGAAATTCATTACTCTCAGAGAAGAAAACTGTGACTAGTATCTTTTACACCTCTACCTTCTCTGTTCTTAAAAACTTCAGTCATATAACTGGCTGATCATGTGATAAGAAACAAAACTATTTTTGTAGCCCTGAAACTAAGAGAAAAGATGATTCTATTCAATTCCGAAAGAAAAGGTTATTCTCCCGAAGATTTTTTTCTTTGAATATTTCTTTCTCGACAGTACACAAAAATTGTTTTAGAATTGTGTAACACTGAACTACCGGATACGTAAAAGCACCGTTCTACGCTTCTGTCAAAATTTATGACAATCTACAAAACCATTTGAAAGATCTTCCACTACACAGTTTCAAAATAAAATCAAACCGTTTCTGCTAGAAAAGCAATTTTGCAATATATTAATGATTTTTGTTAATATCCGCTGAAATCAGCTGGAATTATGGATGTTATTAGCTATTCAGATCAACAGATCTTTGCTACATTTTCGCTTAGGATATCATAAGGTTGGGTAGTTCCTTTTAACTAGATTACAAACTAATTTCATTTCTGGTTATTTAATCGATCGTGAAATTTACTGATAGCTATAAAGATACGCTTCAACTCTCCGACAACAAAAATGCGTGCGCTTCTACAGGTAGGAGTTACATTATGAGAAGTACATTGAATTTAATCTCTCTCATGTTTTTCTGTGTATTCTAATTCTATTATTTAAAATCTTCTTTTTTTCTTCTCTAGCCTTTCTCTTTCCAATGCTGGATATAGTCCTCTTCTAATATCCTCCATAATACCCTGTCATAAGCTCTCCTCATCCACCTCTCAAATAATATAATATATTAATTATTTATAACGTTTTTAATAAATAGAAATTAATAGGAACATTTTGGAGCAGGTATCCAATTTTAAAAATTTGGAATGTGACGTGTCTTTCGCGAACAAGCAGGTCATGATGAATTAACTGAATATGTTTAAGAACATTTGTGGAACGATAAATAAAATATGGAAGCACAGGGCTAGGAAAGATATATGTTTAAAGTTGTATAAAACGATGGCGATACCTGTGGTAGGCTACTATGTAAGTGAGGTGTGGGCACTTTCGAAGTGGCAACGATATGAGTTGTAGGGGGCGGAAATAAGGTTACTGACAGCGGTGAAGGGCTGTACCTGGGAGGATAGGCTGAGGAATGCGGATATAATCAATGAGATGGACATTTCTAATCTTGATGAGAGGAAGAAAATTCACAAGAGGTACTGTTGCAGACATTTGGAAAGGATAAGGACCGCTTGCCCCGTTTAGCTTACCAGTACACCCACTGGTAAGAGGAGTGCTGGACCCTCAAGAAGGAGATGATTTCCGTGTAAAAAAGAAATAAAAAAAGCAAATTGGTAAAGGAATAATGTTTTTTTATGATTGAAAACCTTTAAATTAATTAAACAAAAATTGATGCTAGATAAATTGAACTGATGTTGTTGAAATATTTTTATAACTATTGATGACATTGTAAATATAATTTCTAATTAAGTTAATGACTTTACTGGTATAAAATATTGCAATATATGTAGGTCTGATAATTTTTAAATTTATTTAATATTTAATGAGATCAATTACAAATTAAGAGTTTATAGTTACGATTTATTCTTGACTTCGTGCAGTCTTCTGGTTTGCTTCTTGTCCATCCATCGATTGGGAATCAAATGGGGCATCGATGCATTGTTGCAATCGGATTTATAGTATTTAACAAATTCCTTTTAAATTTTCATCTGCTTACTTAAAATTATCAAATTGTTGCAGTTAGTTCCATAATTAAAATAAATCTTGATGTTCTTGTATTTTCTTTTAATTCGTTGTTAATTGGTTCAAATTACTTATTTAAAGTTATACTTTCTTTTGTTTTCTTGCTTCATCTTTGATCAAATTTGGATGTTTGGCTTCTGGAATATTTATTTATAATTTTATATTTTCTTCTAACAATTTAGCTTCATATATTTAGTTTTGATTTAGAATAATTTTAATTGAATGAGAAATTATATTTTGATGATCAATTATGATTATTTAAAAATGATTTCTTTGAATTGTTTAACAATTGACTTATTAAGCTTGATCTTAGATCAACGATATTCTGGAGCATAGACTGCTATTCTACAGCTGGAACAGTCCGAGCTGCCTAATCCATGACGTGGAGAAGAAGAGGCATAGACTACGTTGTTTGAAAATATGTTTTACAATTCGGTGATTTATCAAATTATTGCCAGAAAACACAAATTTTATGAACTTAATTTATATGTCAAAACTATCTTTTATGGGTGTTTACAGCCGTTTACTTTGCGTTTACGCTTCGTCGGATAACTTGCCGACTCGTATATTACGACAATCACCTAATACTTCATGACTGACAAAGTTAAGTATTTAGGACTTAGACTAGAAATGAGGCTGACTTGGAACCACCATACATGACACAACATATTTCGCTGAATTACTGGTAAAAGATTTTGCACTCTATACTCCACCGTATATCACAGTTACCTTTTAAAGAAAAACGAAATTATCAAAACTACTTCATTCATCCAATGTGGGTATATGGGCTTTGATGCATGGTTCAGCGAAAGAATAAAACGTAAACAGGGTGCAAACTTTTCAAAACGAAATGTTGACGTTTAATCACAACATGTATTCCTCACTACGTACGAAACTCTATCATACACTGAGACTTCAACGTAGGCACAGCACACTCAACATTTAAAATACACACGCTTCCATTCAAAATGAATAAGGCACACAATTGCTCATAACGGGCAGGTTGAGTGTTGAATTAATTTCACTCAATCTTTTGGTTCCAGGGCTACAAAAAATAGTTCTGTTTTTTATCACGTCATATATATACAACTAAACTATTTAAGAAAAGAAGAGGTAGATGTGTTAAATGTACTAGTCAGAGTTATCTCCTCTGAGAGAAATGAATTTCATTATACAGCCAGCCCCTGTGGTGAATGAAGTGAAGATATCATATGCAGTGTGGAAAGTGGGTGCTTTTCAGAGAGCCTAGCATGCTGATAACCTTACTCTTTCAACTCAGTGAGGAAGACAATAGAAAACTACCTCACTCCTTGTTTTTACTTAGTAAAACCTCTAGAGGTTCAAACCAGCCTTTCGGCTGTTGACCTAAACAACAAAAAGGCACACAAACCCACAGATATAAACATTGCCATACCCACATCTACGATAAAATCCACAAAGGAGATTAAAAAGATGCTAGACAAGGAATCTTTTATAAACAAGCGATGAAGGTTTGCCACTGGGTGATTTCCTCAATCAAGACAAAAACAGGACATTAAACTCACATCATAAATACTGTTGGTTGTATACATATACAGTTGTAGTTGTTACTAAATAAAGGCAAAACAATATTAAGGGAAAGTAAAATCAACTTAAAAGTTCAATTAACTTATGTATTTAGTGAAAGTTAAAATTTGTTGGAATTATTTCCAACGCCTGAAGGCTTAAATATTCTAAATCTGTCTCGGTCATCGTATGATTAAATTATACGAGGTTTGTTCAAAAAATAGCGGGAGTTTTAGTTTATCCTCAAAAAAATGTATTTATTCATTTATATCAATTTTATCCCCAAAGTAATCCTTCTCAGATACAATACACTTGTGCCAGCGTTTTTTCCAATCGTGGAGGAACTCACGATTGAGTGAGTTCTGGAACTCACTTTTTGGTATAGCTTTCAGCTCTTGTAGTGATCCTGTAACGATTCTGATATCAATGGCGGCAAAACGTCGTCCTTTAATCGTTCTCTTGAAACGTCGAAAGCAGGTTTTGACGTCATACCCGTATACCCATGTTTCATAACCTGTTATGATCGTTTGTAGTTCTGGATCATTGCTGACTTCATTCACCAAATCTTGGGCGACATCCACTCGACGTTATTTTTGTTCGAAATCCACTAATTTCAGAACGAACTTTGCTGCCACGCGTTTCATACCCAAAACATCAGAAAAATTTCTTGATGTGATCCAAATGATATACTGATCTCATCAGCAACTATTTCTAATAGTGATTCTGCGATCTTTCAGGATCATCTCCCTCACGTCTACGACGCATGCTGTCATCGGTTATTGATGTGCTAAGGCGTCCAGGAGGTTGTCATTTTCAACGTTTTCAAGGCCATTTTTGAACCGTTTGTACCACTCGTAAACTCTTGTTTTACTCATAGCAGATTCACTAAAAGCCACTGTCAACATTTTGAACATGATACTTCACTTGATCTAATTTTTCACACATAATTTAATGCAAATTCTTTGGTCCATTTTTTCGGAAGTAACAAATTGCCGAGTGATTGAAAACACGTGTAGGCTACTCTTTTCAACTACTAACAATAAACTGTACATTCAAAATGGCTTCAAATGCGAACATATGTTGGAAACCGGTGTACTAACAAGGTAAAAAAATTTTGGAAATCGGATTTACAAAACCCGCGAAATTAAGAAATTCCCGTTATTTTTTGATCGAACCTCGTATATACGTTTAAAAATAAAACCAGTTTTTAAGATTGATTTCTGAGTTAAGCATTACATATCAATCATAAAGAGTATCTAATAAATTTTTATCAGTTTTGATTTTAGGTTAGACACAAATATCTTACTTTTCTCTAGAGGAATAAATTTCTTCGTTGATGCAGTTCAAAATCTCATAGCACGACAAATTAGAGTTTATATTTTTCTGGGATTGTGTAATAAACGATGGATGTGTATTATGTAAAGAATGACAAATAGTAAAATATGAATGAAGATTTAGTTCTTAAATACGAAGAAAACAATCAATAAAGCAGAGATGTTATATAAATTATGCTCAGTATGAAAACGTAACAAAGGAAACCACATTTACTATTTTAATATTTCTCAGAACCAATTCTCATAACTATTCCTGCGCAATTTAAAACGCTGCTTTTGATAGGGAAATATTTGAGTTATACTCCCAGGGGAGCTCATATTAAATTGCCGCTTTATCTGTTATATGTTTCATACATCTTTCATACCTTATTCTCTTGCAATATGAAAATATGAAAAATTCAAAAAATTTATAACAGATTTTAATAGACTATACTGAACTAGAATTTTAAATAATTGTATTGCATAAAATTGATAATCCAACGTAAAAATTCATTTCATTTATCAAACTGTTTGTATTTCTTTTTTTATTGTTTTTGACAGAGATATATCGACAGCTCTATCATGATCCAACTGAATTTTAATAACAACTATTTATAGTATTAATAACACCGAACCAGAAAGTAATCTGTATATTACTGACAGAAATATTTCCAGTATTTTGTGGTTGCCAATAATAACATAGCAAAATATAGATGCTCTATATTAATCCAAGTAACTTCGCGTTTTATTCTGATACTCCTCACAATAGTCCTTTTATGTAAATTCTTTATTCTATAAATATAAACCACGATACAGATTTTTTTGGTCATTTAGTAACAACTGTGTATTTTTTATACAACCAGCAGTATTTATGATGCCTGTGTTTAATGTCCTGTTTTTGTCTTGATTAAGGAAATTACTCAGTGGCAAATCCTCGTGGCCATTTTTATATAATATCTTTATTCCAGCATGTTTTTAATCTCCTTTGTCAATTTTGTGATAGATGTATGGGTGTGACAATGTTCGTATCTCTGGATTCTTGTGATTTATTTATTTTGAAAGGAAACGTGTGCCATATACAGGTACATGTTACCAAATTATATATATGTGGTGGGTATATATATATATTACATATGTTACCACATTATATAAGAGGTGGGGTCAAAAAAATCTCGGAATTGGTTAACCCTTTATAGGTCTTTGGTAAGTATACTTACCACTGAAAATAAGGTTGATTTTATTTAAGAATAAGCTATGCAGTTAAACCTTATCGGTATTTTATAGTGTCATAGACTTTTCTAGTAAGTAGGCTATCCATTTTGAAATTAGCGTGTAGCGACCATTTGCTTCGTGAGTTGCACGAATGTGGTAAGGATTCATAACAGTGAACGATACCGCTTTGTTTGTAGTTACTTTTATACATTGATTAGAAAATTCCAGTTTTTTACGGGAAAACAAGCATTCATGCTATTATAAAGTTAAGATAAGTTATTTGACTCATTATTTTGTTATTAGTACAACAAGTTGTTTTAATAAGCATTGTTACCACTAAACATTATGTGATTACCATTTCAATAAACGTTCCTTGGTAAGTATACTTACCAGGGCTTAACATAAAAACAGAGAAATATCTTACGGTTCTGGCACTAGAAATATTTATTATTCAAGTCCCTACAAAGCAAAATTTAACATTTTGCAACACATATATTTTTCCCGTAGTTCTGCTTTATAAAGGGTTAATTTAGATAATAAGATAATTTTCTATAAAGAGTTATTGTATTAATTAACTTTATTTTTTAATAAATTGTGGTAATAAAATAATAGAATAAATTTTCAACAATATTTTGCTAAACGTAAAAGAGAAAAAATTCGCTTGAGTATCTTGTAATCGTTAATTGAGGCAATAGAATAAGATCGTGACTGGTGTTTAAAAAGGTATTAGATACAGAGATGGTCTGGGTACAATTGTGAACAAAACTGCCATTCTCCTCCCTCTTAAAGAGAGCCACACACCCTTTTTTCTCTCAGTTTTTCTTCTCATGCCCTCTCCCCGTATCTTTCAATATCTCTCAATAGAAGTATCTTTTGGTAATGCAATTAAATGGATATCTCTGTTTCTATCTAAAATGTCCTCCTTATCATTCTCTTTCTCTATTCCACGTTTATTCCTTTAATATCTTCTCTCTCTTTTCCTCTTCAACTTGCTCTCAGTGTCACTGTTCGCTATTATTACCGCTTGTGGGAAGGATTACGTATTGTACTGTGGCAATTAGACACGCGTCTAAGCATAGTGGTCATTAAAATGACCATAGTACTCTGTCCCTGGTACTGTATTGTGTATAAATCTATGTTAGAATATTATATAGTAATTTTCAGAGTTACAGAACTACGTAAATCATCATGTTAACGATTTATCTATTCCTTATCCTCAGACAATATTTTGTAAAAGTCAAAGTAAAAAAATCTGGTGTGAAACACACACACAACTTTCTCTTACCAGTGTAAATAACGAAAAATATAACCTCTTTAATCATTAGTAAACAATAATAAAATAAAATCATAACCTTTTTTTGAATGAACTAGGTACGAAAAAAAGAAAATTAAACTCTGTTCGACTTAAATATACGGAAAATCACTAATTGACGCTTAGGATCTGTAGAAAAAAATATTTGAAATCAGAATTGTAACAAATTTACTATAACTTTATTAATACACATTTGTCGTAAAATCATACTAAGGCCACAATATTTAAAATAATCAATTGTTACCGATTTTGATGTGCAAAATAAAATAATTACTAATTGACGCTGAACTAAGCGGTGTAGAAAAAAATGTTTCAAATACAATTGCAGATTTTTGATGTTTTACAACTTTAAATTATACTTTTGCTCAAGAA
Organism: Catonia carolina; assembly: GCA_035578175.1. Taxonomy (NCBI): domain Eukaryota; kingdom Metazoa; phylum Arthropoda; class Insecta; order Hemiptera; family Achilidae; genus Catonia; species Catonia carolina. Next base: position 69,415,975 of record JAQMRL010000002.1, read on the forward strand.
TTCTTATTAAGGCAGCAATCTCTAAAAAAAATTCACCATGAGAGTACAGGCCCCCAAGAATTTCAGCAGACATGGCGCTTACCTATCTTACAGAGCATAAAACAATGTAGTATACGAAGCAATTTAAAAAAAAATCATAGATAATTTTATGAAAATTGCAAAAAAGTGAAAAATCGCACAAATAAACTAGTACTTACTACTAACGGTTGACAGATCTTAATAAAAATGTTTGTGTCGGTTCACTAAGTGGTATCTAACTTAAGTTCCATCTTTCAGCTTTGTACTATACTCCTTTCTTAAGATATTTTGTTCACACACGGACCACTCGCTAAAACCATGTTTTTTGGGTTCAGGGGGTTTGAAAACGTGTATTTCCGGTGAAATTTCTACACTTTTATGACATTGTTTACATTTTGTTTACTGTTTGAAAGATTCTGGAATCTTCTAGCTGTAAACTGTTTGGAAACGTCCAGAAGGCTAGCTTAGCAACCTGTATAAATAGGTGTGCACTAGTGAATTGATGTTAAGTCTCGTTCTAAATTTTGACTAAATTTTATTCAATAAAGTTTTGTTGTTGCTCAGTTTGATATCTTGTTGTCTTAATATTTAGAATCAAACATTTAATTTTTCCGTTACAGTAATTAAGATTCATAAAAAAGAAAAATGAAACACGTCACAATACGTATTCATATGCTGCATTACTTATCTGATAAATGGAACTTAAGACTTCGGATGAAGAGTTCATCTGAAAATGAAATTTCGACTGATGAATGCACCCCATCGAATACTTTTAAGGATTGTTGTTGTTTAGGTCATCAGTCAAAAGGCTGGTTTAAACGTCTTGATGATTTACAGTAAAACGATTAGTGAGGTGGTTTACAATTGTTTTCCTCACTGAGCGGAAAAGTATGCTTATCAGCACGCCAGGCCCTCTGAAAAGCATCTAGTTTTCACCCTGAAAATGACACCTTCACGTCATTCACCACAGGGTCTGTCTGTGTAATGAAATTCATTACTCTCAGAGGAGATAACTCTGACTAAGTTATTTTACACCTCTACCTCTTCTGTTCTTAAATGCTTCAGTCATATAATTGGCTGACCATGTGATAAGAAAATGAACTATTTTTTGTACCCCTGGAATTAGCAGATCGAGTGAAAATAATTTAACACTCCACCTGCCATTTATGGGTAATTTTGAAGGATGAAGAACATAATAGAGTAATAGAATTTTTAACTCGAATATAGTAATACAACAAGTCTGACGACGTCAGTAAAAAAAAAACACAAAATCCGCATGGATAAAACCCATCACCTAGCCGGTGCATGTTACTATATTATACAATAAGAAATAATTTGGTCGGTCAATAAGGAAAATTTGCACTATACTACAATGGTAAGCTCATTTGCTCCCGTTTGTCAGACGCCAAGAAATTAACAATAAAAAACTGAATGGACTAACAAACATTTTATTTGGTTTAGGTAGAATACAATAATTTTGGTAAAAGTTTTCTGCTTCTATACGGAAAAACATGAAAAGGCTTTGTATACTTCAAACAATGGTTTTATATAACTCAAGCCAAGTTTTGGAAACATTTTTGCCCTGCATGAAAGCTTCTGTATGGAAAATGATATCATTAAAATCCACCCTTTACTGTATTTAAATTTATAATATTAAATAAATCCCTTTTTTCCATTGCTTTTGTTATTCTTGTAGTGAATGTCACTACAAACAACTGTAATTTGTTAAAAATGAATGTCCTTTTTATAAAAATGAAAATCGACTCAAGGAACAGAGAAATATTATTTTGTACGTGATTCAGTTAGCCTACAATAATTTAAATATAAGAAATACCTATTAACGTGGGAAACATTAATTAGTTCGTGAATTAATTTAGTCTTTTCATAAAATAAACAGTATCAAAAATATGAAATGGAATTTCACGTAATAGGAGTTTATTAAGTATATATTTATTGAAACATTATCAAACGTACTGTATTATATATTTTCTAAATTATATCAGCCAGCATCTAATTACACAAATTATAAGGCGTCATTTGGCTCATTAACCTTTCGATAAAGCAATAGAGCGATAATAAATTGAAACCTTAGATATGACGTTCTCAAATTATGTTTCAAAGCGTTATAAGTTCTTATTCCTTCCACCTGTCCGTCAAATGGCAGCCACGTGCTTTTGCTTTTCAGCTCATCGATTTTCATAGGATTCCTTAAAATGAACGAATAAGAAAAACGAGCTAGTTTACCTCCATCAAACGATAAGTTAATACATCAGTAATTTTTAAAGCAATGGTGTCTTTTCTGTAAACTCAGAAATATGTTTGAGCAATGAATAAAAAAATTAAAAATTCCCTACAAAAAACCTTTAAAAAGTAAAATATCTGGTGTGAAACTCTCACACAACTTTCTTTGGCCAATGCAAATAATGAACAATATAACAAAATATTAGTAATAAAACATTAGAAATAAACAAAAAACGATATTTTAATCATGTGTGAATGATACAAAATGTAATCAACCTTAGTTTGGCATAAAAATACGGAAAATCACTCTTTCACGCTAAACTAGGCTCTACAGAGAAACATGCTCATTATAAAAGTTTTAGATCTTTTAATTTTTTATAAATTTTATTATATACATTTTTGTCGTAAAATGCATACTAAGGCTTTAATCCAAAAAAATCGATTTTATTACAAATTTTCGTGAAAAAAACAGCAAATCGCAAATTACCGGTATAAACTAAGCGTTAACAATGCAACTAAGCGATAACAATGTTTGTAATAAAAGTTGTAAACTTTTAATTGTCTATAATTTTTTTTAATACTTTTTGCGCTAAAATGTATATCAAAGCCGCAATCTTAAAAAATAACAATTTTTCTACAAGAGCACAGCCTCCCGAAGAATTTCAGCAGACATAGCACCTATCCTATCTTATAGAGCATACGAAGTGTAGTAAATGAGGCGGTTTTTAAAAAATCGTAGGAGCCGTTTATGAAAAAATCACAAAAAAGTGAAAAATGACGCGAATAAACTACTACTTCCGGTTGACCGATTTTAATGAGAGTGTTCGTTTCAGAACCTCTAGTAGTATCCTAACTTAAGTTTCAAGTTTCAAGTTCATATGATGTTCCTTTCTTGAGATATTTTGTTCACACACACGCAGACCAATCGCTAAAAACATATTTTTTGGGGTGCAGGGGGTCTGAAAACGTGTAGATCCGGTGAAAACTCGATTTCGAAAAATCGACATGAAAACAATACTTTCCTTCCTATATATTCCCTAGGCAAAAGAAATTAAAAATGACATGTCTTGGCCGTTTAGATTTGACATAGTGGCCCTGTGGTACGCTAAGTAACTAAGTAACAGAATAGAACTTAATAGTATTACTCAGCGGTACCTCGCCCCTAGCGTAACGGTACGACGTCAAACCTAAAGGAACAATACTTATAATTTTTGCACTTTTTAAAAGTTTTCTTTGTCAGGGTTTTTTAAATTTTAAATTAAATTTGTAATTCATACTTTTTAAATTTTATATAAATTACTGGTCGGCTTTTCTTACAGATTTCCATGGAAAAAAAGAAAACCACTAATTGACGCTAAACTAAACATTGTACAAAAACCGATTGGCATAATCATTGTAGGTTTTTAATTTTCTACTACAATGATTAACTTATATACACTTTTTCCCTAAAATGCATATTCATAAAAAATGAGGCGATTTTTAAAAAATCGTTAAAAAGTGAAAAATCGCACAAATAAACGCTACTACTTTCGGTTGACTGATTTTGATGAATCATAACTAAGAACTCTATTAATCATGTTACCTTTCAAACAAAAACGCACTCTGATATGTGTCGGTTTATCCGTTTGGGAGCTACGATGACACACAAACAGGTACAAATTAGTGATTTTGTATTTTTTAAAGATTGTGGTCTTAATATGCATTTCAGAGCAAAGTGTATCAAAGTTGCAGGACCTTTAAAACCCTACAACTTTTATTTTATATTTTTTTTTTGTACAACGCTTAGTTTAGCTGCAATTAGTGACTTTCTGTTTTATTATATTTTGTTTTTTATAGCTAAGTTTCGAGCAAGTAGTAATGTAATTAAATGTAAATGAAATGAAAAACGCAAAATTGAAATAAAAATTAAATTGATTTAATGAAAATAAAAAGTTGAAATTAAAAAAATTGACAAAGAAAAATGAGTTACAAAATTATGAATATTTGTTTTTATTTATTGATGACACTGCTATAAAACTAAGTATTTTAAATAAATTATTAATATATACAATATATAATTATTTATTGTAATACCAAATTGAACGATTTATTTATCAAACTTATTTATTCTAGAATGAGCTCAAAATTAATTATTTTTGTAGTTTCTATTTGAATTATCCTCGGAGTCTTCCTCTTGCTGCTTGTCCATCCATTGACCGGGAATCAAATGGGGAGTCGAGTCATTGTTGCAACTGGTTTTATAGTCTCGAATAAATTTTCTTTAAATCTTCTCTTCATATCTTAAAATAATAATCAAATTTATTTTGTTTGGTTCCATAATTAATTTGGCTCTTGAATACTTGAATACTTTCCTTTTCTTATTTTCTTATTATCTAATTAAAATTATACTACCTTTTGTTTTCTTGCTTAAATTTGAGATGTTTGGTTTCTCAAATTAATTTCTTTGAATATATTATTTTTTTCTTATAATTTTCATCTTTATACATTTATTGCTGTTTAAAATATTTAAATTTTAAATTAGAAATTGTTTAACTTTAATTATTTTTAAATTACTTCTTGAATTGACAACAATTGGTTAGTTGAATTAGATCATCGATCAACGACGTTCTGGAAGATTGACTGTTATTCTACAAAGTCATCTTTCAAAAAAAAAAAAAATTAAATTAAAATCGGTTCGTCCGTTTGGGAGCTACTATTCCACAGACAGATACACAAATACACACGTTAAACTTATAACACCCTCTTTTTTCCGTCCTGGGTTAAAAAACCCTTAATGTTTAATTTAATTCATAACTTTTTGTATATGTATCAACAAAAAGTGCTAAATGAACTGAGTGGCCTTAACATTTTTGGAACCAAAAGTAATTCATTTGGTATTTCATTTAAAGCTCAGGTCGATAAAATGACTGATTGACTGAAAAAAGTGCTCATTGTTAATTCAATAATATCTCAAAAGGTGAAGTTAAATAGCCTTTAAAATTATCGGAAATTACTAAACGGAATAATTGAACTAAGTAAACCGCGACAAAAGTCGACACAAATCATTTTATTATTTAACCACAAAATACTTCATATTTTTAGTGAGACATTTCTATATTACATGAATCAGATAGCGTCGATTTTTTGTTTGCTTTTATTACATTATATTTTTTGAAACGCTTAAATGACTATAATCTTGGACAATTTAATTGATTTGTTTAAAAAACAATTTAAAAAATTAATGAATTAAATTTTTCACATCAATATTCAATTACAATAAATACCAACAGATCAATGAAATACGTGCATATATATTTGAAACATTGTGTAGGTAGATTGGTATTCTCTAAATTAAAAAATCTGATAATTCAAATTTTATTAAAAAGATAAAATGTTATATGTCAATATTCAGAGATTTTCATATGAAGAGTTCAGTATTTTGAGAGGAAAATTTACAACAGTAAAAGTATATTTTAAGTTTATTATATTATTTACGGCTCATTAAAGTTTTGTTGATCTAAAAAATTTTGTTAGAAGGAAGCATTCACCCCCTCCCAATATTAGGTCAATATCATGTTACGAAAAACTTGATGCAGCCTATTTCTTTCTTGTAGTTGTCTTTATATCTCGAGTTTTCGTCGATAGACTGTCTACCACTTTTTCCGCTACCTAATTCCTGTTCACACTTGCAGTTCATGCCTAGAGGTTGCTCTACACATCATGTAATTGATCGAATCTAATTATGCTATACCACTTCACAATTGCATTGCCACTTACAGTACATGTCTAGGCAGGTTTCTACGCATCATGCAATTGTACTGCGGGACTAATATTGGGTCGGAGGGGATACATCTACCAAGATTGTAGGTGATTTAATTTTTTGTAAATAATATATTTTTTCTACAAAATTCATTCATGTTTAGCATCGATGATAAAAATTAAATAAATTTATTTTATAAAACTCTTTTCCTTAGAAACATTCTAAAACTATTTAATTGTTAACATTTTATTTATTTTTCAAAACTACTTGTTTTATTTTATTCACCTAATTTAGTATCTTTGGAGTAGTACTTACAAATGAACTACGTAGATAAAACTCCTCAACAGGTCTCAAATCACATGAAAAAAATATTTTTTTAAAGTTTTAGATCTTAAACTATATAATTTAACTCATTTGATATTTTTAAGTTAACAAAATTTAGTAACAAACAAAATTTGTTTTCCAGGAGCCATAATTTAACTTGATAAACGTCTTACCTCCGACAATCTTTATTTAATGCTACATCTATTTTATATTGACCTTGTTTTCAAATTTTATATTTTGTTGGTTAATTGTTTTAAGTGTAAACTTTTATGGTGTTATGTTAGAAAATTGGCTAATAAAAGTTTCTGTTAATTAACACTCATATCAAAAGCAACCATTAAAACACACCAAAAGCTTCATCTTCCCCTACAACCGCGACTTTTCTGAAACTCTATACTTGTGTTAAAATTAATAAAACTTGAACTCGAACGAGACGTCAAAGCAGCTCTTGAGAATATGAGAAAGCCCATAAAGTTCTTGAGAAACACAAAGTCCGCAGGCCGAAATGGATTGCACAAGAGCGAATTAAATACAGCAGCGAAAAAATATTCCGCATTAACCACAGAATGTTTCAGGCAGCGTTGAATATTGAGCAACTGCACAAGGATGGTCGGAAGCGCACATAACGTCGAGTTTCAAGAAAGGTGACAAAAAAGTAAGAATTGTAGAGGCATCAGTGTACTTTGAACAGTGGGTCGTCTGTGTGGTAAGACAATAAAGCAAAAGCTGAAACACCAGATCATAAGCAAAATTTGAGAGGATCAGACAGGATTTACAGCCAGAAGATCCAGTAGGCTTATATATCACATCTATGTAATACAATTAATAGGGAAAACATTAACAAAAACACAGATGTAAATCTGGCATTTGTTAATTTAAGAAAAGCATACGACCCTGTCCCCAGAAATAAATTGTGGGAGATTACGAAGGTGACTGGAACATATATAAATATGATAGCTGCTTCAAAACAAATCTATAAAAGGAACAAAGTTTGTATAAAAGTGGGTAACAAAATAACAAGTAAGTTCACAACAACTAAATGTCTGCTGTACGTTACCAACACTGTTTAAAAGTTTTTTTGGAGCAAGCGCGGAAACTACGGAAAGGAAAAGTGAGGTAATGGACATCCTAATACGTAATATTTACCTTTATTCTCTCCCTTTTGCTGATTACCAAATAATAATAGCTCAAGATAATAAAGACCTGAGTTTTATGATTTGGAAATTAGAGGAATAATCCACAAAGTACGGGTAAAAATAAATTTTGAAAAGACAGAATATTCAACAACCCACAAAAGAAGAGGTAAAAGCTTGAAACTTTGTGATAATAGAGAGATAAAAGGAAGTGAAGCATTTAAGTACTTGGGATTTACACTCTTTAAAAAGAGAGGATGAACTTTATTTTTTCTCTTTCACACGAAGAAATAAAGAACAAATTGAGACATGCCAGATCATCAATAAGCCAACTTAACTCATTACTTATGGGATAAACTTATCACAAAAAACACAAAAATAAGAGTATTCAACTCAACAGTAAGCAGCGTAATGACTTGTAGGGCTTAGAGCTGAGTGATGAATAAAAGAAATAAGGGTAAAATTAATGCGTCAAAGATGGACTTCTGGAGGCGAATTTGTGAGCTGGAAAGAGTGAACCGAGTAACCAATATGGAGATGGAGGAAAATGGGGGTAGAGTCATGTCTTGAGTTACACTGAGGAAAAGAGGCTGTTGTAGTATGGGCATGTGAGAAGGGTTGAAAGAGGCAAATGGAGAGCGTGAGTAACGGATTGGAGTCCTGTAAAACGTTGCAAGGGAGGAAGACCCCGACGGTCCTTCACAGATGAGGTGGACAAGGTCATGGAGAAGTGAACTTCGGGAGAAGAATTGGTTGGATTGAAATAAATAGAGGCAGAGGTTGTGAGAGGGGAGGAGCGGCGACAGCCGAACGATACCCCTTATATACATATAATTCTCATTTAATTAAAAATTCTTAAAAATAAAAAAAGGGACGATTTACTTTTTAAAGCAAATTAATAGTGAAGGGAAATGATTTAAAGTGATTTAACAGATTCTAAAATAATAAATCTTACTACGGCCATGAAGGAATGATAAAGCATAATACGCATCAAATTAAGAGCGTAAATTTGTATTAGCCATCTTTGTATATTTTAAGAAAAGATAAAATTTAAAAAAAACAATTGTCCTTCCAATATTCATGGTTATGCATAAAATTTTTGGATTATAATCCACAGAGGTCTGTACGGTCAATTTTATTTTAATGTCGCTTTATGTACATAAGGATTACCCAATTCCATGTGAACTTAAACTGTATATGAGCTGTATTAGATTATATTCGCTTCACAGAGTTTTTTTCTAAGTTCACGTACACAAAGGAAAATGATAAATGAATTGACGGAAAATGGAAGAAATTCCTAATATTTATTCAGTGCATGTCAGCTGACATAATGTGATAAATTGTGACTCGTCATATTATACGATTAACACGCCAGTGTACACTCCGACCTTCGAGTAATAAAATAAATTATTTTAATATAAGTATCAAACACATTAATCAAGAACACACACACTTTTAAAACATTTAAGTGTCTAGACAAGGAAAATTTTAAATAATGGATCACTGAACTTTCTGGATGCCAAAATATTTGAATATTTCAGTTTTGACTGAATCTCAAGAATATTTTAAATTATTAATCAAATAATTACATCTTTATTGTCTAAAATCAAATATACCATGTAGATTCATTTCCGAGAGCCGAAAGCTTTTATTTTAGCCCAATTTTTATCATTTTTACAATACACTATTAGGCTTTTATTTATTTTTATTACCATATACTATCATACTACTTTCATTTTTATGTGCTTCTTGGTGCCGGTGTTGTACCACCGTCACATTGGTGACGGTAGTAAAACACTTAATTGGACCTTAAAGGAAAATTAGTCGTTCTTCTTCTTCTTCTGCCCTTTCAGGATTAGGCATTCCTGTCTTTTCCGAACCTCTAAAAATTTACTCATTCTTCCTCGGGCGTCATCGGTTCTCCTTCCATCCGCTTAAACGTAAAATTATTGCTATTGTTCTTTAAGTTAGTTTAAGCTTTTCGTTTTTAAAATTAATTTACTTTAAGAAATTTGGTTGTAACCTGTTGGTAGGCCTAATCTAAGTGTAATAATTAACTGTTATTATTAATTGTATCAATAAAAGATTGTTGTAAGTTTCAGGAAGTCTGTTCATTATTTATTATATCCAGATCACAAACGAACCTTGGCTTAAGTGTTACAATATTGCACCGTTTATTCCGGGTTCCTTAAGGATGTTATTTCTGAATAGCAAAACGTTATTTTCAATTAAAGAATATTTATTCACAAATCAACCTCTTAAATTATTTTTACAGTTATAACTTCTAAAAATTACCCTTAACTACTAAAATTCATAACCGACTAGATTTATAACAAATTTTTTTTTAAACTAGCCAAGTCTTAAACGAAGCTTAAGTAAATAAAATATAAATATTAAACAATTAGTATGCTAACTGTCCGTCACGAAGAAACTGTTTCAATAGACGACGCGTTATGTACAAACTTTTTAATCATCTCTAACTCATTATAAAATAAGTATCCGCTTTTGCAGATGATCGAACTTTCTCATAGAATATAAAACAAATCCGGATAAATAAATAAACAATAGAATATTCTATTCTACACTAGAAACCAACCAGTGAGGGTTTAGACTAATGGGCCAGAAAAGTAATATAAAAAAGTAAAGAATAACAAAAGAAAGTCATAACGATATACAAAAGAAAATACAACAAAAAATGACATAACGAACAAAAGAAAAGAATAAAGTAAAGTAGTTACTTTATTAAATTAGTTAAAATGATCAAATTCATTGCTCACCTTAATAAATAAAACCATGATTTTTCACAAAAAACAGTAAATTTTTGTTTCAAACCCAGCCAAGTCCTCAAATGAGTTTCAAAACCAGCCACATTCAAAAGGAAAATCAGTTTTCCTAGATTTTGAAAAGACATATTTTTATTATATTTATACACATTAATGAAGGATTTAATACTTATAACTTGAACTATTAACCAAGACGGTAGATACTGTAGTTTAAATTTAAACAGTTTTTTGCTTTCCTGAAAAATTTTATGAAATGGATATGGCTGATTTTGATACTAGACCTCTCATATGTCAAATTAATCCTTGTTTAATTCTGCGTTGAACGGGGAAAACTTGAAATTGTTATCTATTTTTTAAAAGTGCTTCGGTCTTATAATTGGTTGACCTTGTTATAACAAACAAAACTATTTTTATAGCCTTGGAACTAGCAGATCGAGTGCAAATAATTTAACAGGCCACCTGCCTGTTATGAGCGATTGTAAAGAATATTGGATACTTAAAATAAATAAAAAGCGGTTTTTTGATCAGAAGTGAGGACATCCGTGAAAAAATACAAAAGGAAACAAAATGGTTGGTGTTGTTTTACATTAATTAGTTGGTTTGGTAAATACCTGTGATTGGCGAATACTTTGCCATTGGGTGGAGTAGAAGGAAAATTTCAATCACAGTGAAAGCAGTGATTAGTCTAATGTAAAACAGGTACACGGGTAGCCTTCGAATAAACAACATATTAGGTTGTTTCCTAAATGTGACACACAATATTGCTATAATAAAACACATAATAAAAATAATAGAATTGATTTTTTAATATATGTAGTAATTCGAAGATTTAGGTTATTATTACAGGTATGATTTTTTTAGACTAACTCCATTAAGTAAATTAAAAAAAGAAAAAATCTAATCTCATTTTGCTAAGAATATGATCGATAGTTGAATTATTTATGGATTAACTAGTAGACACAACTGTCCCACATCTATAAGTCCATATAAATAATTCAAGGGGTCTCCGTTAAAAACTTTCTTCACAGTTTTGTTACAAATATAATTTCTCACAATCGTATTATCATTGGTAAATTTTTGATTATTGTCATTGTAATTCTAGGAATTAACTTCACGATTGAAATAATTCTCTTGAATTTCCCAAAACTCGTCAGCCAATTCTCTTTAATCTTAAAAAAACTTATTGCGCTTGCCAAATTTCAGGGAAATAGATTAAGCGCTTTCTAATAAACTCCTTTATTTATGCTTCGATAAATGTTTTGATATCTACCTTAGGATGTTATTCTAAGAACTCCTTAAAATAGTACAGAAATTCGTAAGAAATATTTATCTACTTTTTAGCTTATCTAACAAATTAATATTCAAATTTATTTATGTAGAAGTTTATTTTAGAATTTAAGTTTAGAGAGAAATCACTATTTTGTGTGCAAAATTTGGTAGGCTACATTTTCCTAATTTTTTATTTTTAGTTTGTAATTTTGAAAAATCACTTGTGTCTGTAGCCTACTATTCTATGAAGGATTAACAATGATTTGATTAACCTAAAATTTCTCAGTTATAGATATCTCACATATTAAGAAAAAGATGTTTTCTATAATATAATGTTATTGTTTTTTTCTTTTTTTGCAAATAATGTTGGCTGTTTAAAAATTGGTGAAGAAGATTGATCATATATTATTGATAAAAAAATATTTAAATATTTTTAATGAATGACATAATATGCGCTAATGAAATGAAAACTATGATATTATATCTGAGTTCTCTCTGTTTTTGTTTAATCCATGTTAATGTTGCCATTAAAAACCATATTAAACTGAACTATTTTTACAGCAATTATACCTCCGTGGCCCAGAGGTCTGTGTACTACGCTGCAAAGTGAAAGGCCCTTGGTTTGATTCACGGATAGGATCTAGAAAATTGTTATAATTATGTTACAACCTTTCCTAAACGCAAAGTAGTTGCTTATGATGTACGTAGCTGATGATCAACTTACAATAAACATATAAAACAAAAATTAGTTAAAATTGTTGATGTTAAAAAAGATTTATTACGGATTCCACTGCATGGTTAAAATCACTCCTCAATAAAACTATTCTTTTGAAAGGCCAAAGTGTTTGCTGCGTCACAAGTAAATATTTTTGACATAGCAAAAATTTTTATTTGTTTTAAAATAATTTATTAAACTTCTTGTTAATACAATAAAGATAAAAGTCTTGCAGTTGTTAGTAATGTGTCATACTGTTTATAATTAACGAACACTTGAATAGTGCAGTGGGTAGTGTAATCAAATGATAGGCTGAAGTTTTCTAGATTCCTCGAGTTTTGTTTATTATTTATCTTAAAAAAAATGGAGGAAGTAATCAAGTATTGAAGAACCTCGCTCTCAAACTTCTTAAAACAAGGAGGTGTCTGTTTGCTGAGCGATGATTAAGGAGCTGTGTTAAGGGGCTGGAATGTACTTTAGGAAAACATTTCAGAAGTAATATGTTTTAAAAGCTCATTAATAGAAAACCGGCTAAAAACTGGGCACTACGTTTTATTAGTAAACTTTCATATCTCCTATTTATTCTTAAATTTAAGTCAATAATCTCCTATTCCAGGTTTTTTTTGTTTATGTGAAAAAATATAAATACAGACATATGTAGCCTTATCATGAAATGTAGCTAATGAAATTTTGTATGAATTATTGGTTTCACCGATATAACTTTCGAATATCTACAAAAATGAAATTAAGACAAAATTTTAAGCGCTATAAAATGTTTATTGCGTTGTTTTAAATCCTATCGGCTATTCATATTGCAGTTAGTTTACATTAATGAACAATCTATTTAAGAATGAGTTTTCTGATAATAGCTATTTTTATAGATCGTTATAGTCTATTTATTTTTGGAATGTTTTACAGAAATTGCAGGTATTAACTTTTGCACACATGAAGTCTTCTTGAATTTTATCAATAAAATTTAACTATCAGAAAACTGTTATGGTTTGTCCGCCTCCAAAGTATAGTGATTTAACGTGCTAGATTAGGATACAATGAACTGCTAAGCGAAAGATCCCAGGTTCCTCCCTGGTCAGGATCTGAAAAATTATAACAAGTTTATAACCACCGATAATGCAGCCAGCCACCGTAGTCTCTAATAATCAGGAAGTTGATGCTACACTAATAAACTAAAACGATCTGTTTTCTTTTTAAAATCTTAAAATAAAATTCCAATTATTTGCAATGGTTCAATAACTAGAATTTTTATTTGATTTTAAATTGACTGAATTTAATTGGTTTTAAGATTAGATTAGCGGAAGATTAATTACATGATACGGTATTAACTTGATAATAATGTTCTAGATGATTTCTTAATTTTTTTAAATGGCCACCGTATTTAAAAAAATATCGAATTTTACTTTCTAGATATCCAGTTGATAGAAAAAGCCGTGATCTTTAACATACGTTTTAAGTTTTTTATATTTCTTTCGTACGAAGTAACATGTTTTAAAAGCTCATTATTGGAAAAACTGTTAAAACTGGGTATTGCGTTTTATTAATAAACTTTCGTATCTCCTACTTATTCTTAAATTTAAATTTCAGTCACACAAGTCAACACAGAAAACAACAAGCTTTTATTTAGGTTCTAATTCTAATTTTTCGGTTTAGTAGTTTCTGAAATCGAGTTCTTCAAACAAAACGGAATTTTTTCTTGGCAACCACAATAACTTCAATTTTCTTTTCGTGGGTACCATTTATAAAAACAGTAGAATCATATTTTAAAAAATGTTTCGTAACATTCATTAATTATGAATATTATACTTGTTTCAACAAATTAATTCCTAAGTAAAATACTGAAAAATATCTTTAGCCTTATCTCTTGACAAAATAAAAAAAAATTAATAAATAGTCACTGTTTGAGCCATTTCTGGCCTAACATAATTCTCATTTTTTGACTTGATTTTCACAGACAATCGGTAATAGAAAATTTGAGCTTGTTAGAAAAAATTAAAAAGTACACTCGATATATTACAAAAATTTAAGAACAACAAATTTAAAAGTCGGTCAAATCCTTCAGGCGTAATGTACACAGAAAGACAGAGATGTAACCTTTCACAAACCTCGTATTTTTTTTATTCGTCTTCGGACTTAGGAACTCTAACATAGTTGTGACACTCATACTTCGAATCGATTTTCAGTGGAAATGCAAAATGTACGAAAGGAAATAATATATATTTACTTGTTGTTGTTTAGGCCATCAGCCAAATGGCTGGTTTGAACCTGTAGAGGTTTTACTAAGTAAAACGAGGAGTGAGGTGGTTTACCATTGCCTTCCTCACTGAATGGAAAAGTACGCTTATCAGCATGCCGGGCCCTCTGAAAAGCACATATTTTCCACTCTGCAAATGACACCTTCACTTCATTCATCACAGGGTCTGGCTGTAAAATGAAATTCATTACTTTCAGAGAATATAACTCTGATTAGTGTCTTTTACACCTCTACCTCTTCTGTTCTTAAATGATTCAGTCATTTAATTGGCTGACCACGTTATAAGAAACAGAACTATTTATTTTAGCCCTGCACCAAACAGATATTTACTTATTAATCCATTAAAAAATTAAATTAACTGTCAAGTATATTTTTGATTGACAATCCATTGGGTTTTTTTGGTTTTAATCGAATTCATTAATTTATTTAATTTCAATGGTATAAACAAGTCTCGCACATTATAATTGTAGTAAGCTACATATCGTAGATACTGTACTGAACACACTATATTGGTACCTATTTAAAATTTTGGAAAATTTTTTAAACGTTACTCTCTTTAACGTTTAAGGTAGCCATTCACGGTCCGTATTGTACTGACGTACAGTACGGAAGCCGTATACGGATAGCTTAGAAACCTCAGACCTCACACACTACGAGAGAAGTACAACCGTATTTACTAGAGAAGTACTGCACGTATCTCGGTCTAAAGTGCTTGGTGTTGTGAAATTGGTCTACAGTGTTTTTAGATATTGTGATATTATAGGCCAATTAATTACATATATCGATATTATATAAAATATAGGCTATATCGATTACATTTTTAGTTATACTATCGGAGATCGGAGGAGGACATGCTATAAATAGGATGTGGGTGGAATTGAGCTTGAAACAAATAATAAACGTAAAAAGAAATGTTGTTGGATAAAGAATGGCTACTAAAAGGACCATCACTTTCTAACACGAAGTTAATTGGAGAATATTTGTATGTCCTCTACAGACTGGGGAAATTTTTGAAAAATGGATGAAGGAACCTATTTAAAACTCTTAAGTCTTGCAACTCCGTATACAACGGAAAACGATACAAACATGCCTGCTTTTATTTCACCAAACAATACTGCTGCCAAGTCACTTGTTGATACGATGTACGTAATACGGATGAAATACAGTTGACGCCAACATACGAGAGATCAATACAGTCATATTCACAATAAGTATAGATTTCAAGAGGAGACTGATTTCTATAAAGATGGGTTCCCGCCGTCAATACGGCCGTATTAGCCCACTCACGGTCAGTTTTAGTATACATCCGTACAATACGGTCGATAATACGGACCGTGAATGGTAACCAGAACGAAAAACGGAATTTATGTTAAAGAAGGCAACTTAAATTAAATTTTCCACCTAACTCTGAGTTTTTTACTTTGAAAAATTATACATATAATCATTAGAGATCGTACATACAGTATTTTAGATTTGCTGACTACGAAATAAAAATTATTATGTAACAGCAATTATTGACTCTGCTACAGATATGTTTAGTAATTCAATAAATGACGTTTACGATATAATAATTCAACTTGCGTGAGCTATTTCCATTATTAAAGTAGAGTATTGTAAACGTAGTTTCAATAATGTGGGTCAGATGTAGGCCGAGAACATTCAACGAACCGTTCACCTGAATGCGGCAGCTCTACGAGCGCGAGACTTCGTAGTTAACTCCTTCTAGCGACTGTACATATCGCATAGTTTTAAATTATTCCCCCCACTACCATCGTATTCCTCACGTTTACTCCCCTCTACCTTACCTTCACAAAACTCCTACAGCAAGGTGGTCACCGGGTGGAACGATCAAGCCAGTTGGCAAAACGACTTTATGTTGGAGATTAGTGTTCGTTGTTTTGTTCAGTAATCTTTGTTTTATTTTTTTCCAATAAATTGTGCGCCTTTTGTTTGTATTTTAACGCATTTCTGTGATTGTTTAGTGTATTTCTTGTCTGCTTTAGTGTTATAGTGTTGGTGATTGTGAAATAGTGTTCAGTGTACGTTTACAACTCTTTTATCATATTTTAACGCCCTCTTAAATCAATGAATATTTGATTCAGTCACCACAAAGAAAATTTTCCGAAGAAATATCGTTATCAGTAACAATTTAGTAACAACAAAAAGTGAGTATTATTCAGAAATATCATTACATGTTTTACACTAGAACTAAAATATGTCATTCTAGCCTGTCATGTTACCGTGTGAGTTTTTTATTTACAAACATTCTAAAATTCTTTGACATTTGTTACGCTGTACTTTATAATATTTAGGTTGAAACGGGTACCAACTGTTAAATCGTTTAATAAATTTAAGTTGCTTCATAATTTATTTTTAATGTATTGAATATTTTTTTAAACTAAAATTTGAAATACATTTTATAAATTGACAATTATGTTTCCTTTAAAAGTGTTTATGTTTATAAGTGTTTGTTTAAAATCGATACTTAAGTGGGAATCTATTTTACCTGAAAGTCCTTTCAAATCCCGCTCGAACTTAATCCAGAATGTAAACAGAACGGTTGGCAACACTTAACAGTCTGTATACGTTAACGGCCATCTCATTATTATGTTGATTGTTATCCGATTAATGCTTTTTAAATATAAAACACTCTTTAGAACAACTAATACAAATTATTTATTTTATAAGTTTAAATTACTTGGAAACATTATTTACGGTACAAATTCTATTCCACCCGTATAGGTATCTACAGAAACTGAGTAGACGATGTCCTTGAGAAGTATAAAGAAGGGCATGATTACAAGGTTAAATTATTGAAGATTTTAGTGGGAAACATTAGAAATACACTAATACAGATGTACATTTTCAGTATTAGTCATTAGTTTTATCAATGATTGATACCGTAATGTGAAATTAGTGGATGTTTTAAGACCTTTTTGTGCGCTTTTTAGACAGCTGTCAGTACACATTTATGTTAAAGATTTTTGTGATGACTTATGGAAACAATACTTTAGTACTGACGTTACGATTAGTTTCAACAATGTTAATGGCAAGTTTTAACGAATTTTGTATTGATAACTAAGTCATTGATGGCAATTTTTCAAAATTATCATCTGAATTAGAGTAATCTGAATTATTGCCCAGATGTCAGAAACTACAAAAGATAGAAATAAATGATTTTCGAATTCGTAATCTAAACAAATAGTTAGCGGCTCTAAATTGGGTTTGAAGTTCCGATTTTGACCGAAAGTGGCCCAAAAACGGAAGTTAAAACTATCATCGTCAGAAACTACATCAGATAGCAAAAAACAGTTTTCGGATTCGTAATTTACACAAAAAGTTAGTGGATTGGGTTTGAAGTTCCGGTTTCGAACGGAAGTGGTCCAAAACTGGAAGTCAAGAAATCAAAGTGGAATTTGGAACCAAAAATAGTTTCATTCGATTCCTTTTATATTATATTATGCTATTATATTATAATAGTAGATACAGAAATCATTGGGTTTTAAGTTCCGGTTTCGACCAGAAGTGACCCAAAACCGGAAGTCAAGAATTAAATTTAGAATTTGGAAACAAAAATAGTGTCATCTCTTCTTAAAGAGTAGATACAGAAATCACTAATGGTTTTTGCCATAAGTCAAAAGTATGACTTTTTAAAAATTACCACCTGCCTTGAGACGCGTCGTCTCATGAAAGGGATTTGTACTTCTATGTTGATATTTAACGAGGATTGTGGGTACGGACAGTTTCAATTGATTATTGAAAATTTCAAAAGATAAATTATGATTATTGTTATTTTACCTTGCCTCCCTCACTGATTGGAAAAGTATGCTTATAAGCATTCAGGCCCTCTGAAAATCATCTTACTTTCCAACCTGTAAAAATGAGATCTTCACTTCATTCACCACAGGGTCTGGCTGTATAATGAAATTGATTACTCTCAAACGAGATAACTACTCTGACTAGTATATTTTACATCTCTACCTCTTCTGTTTTTAAATGCTCCACTTATATAATTGGGTGACCATGTGATAAGAAACGAAACTATTTTCTGTAGCCCTGGAACTAGCAGATTGAGAGCAAATAATTTAACACTCCAACTGCCTGTTATGGGAAATTATAATTATCATTATTATTACAATATGATTAAAAAATTATAATTATCAGAGAAAAAAATTATTATTTCACGCTTATGTTACACAACAGAGCAGTAAACGTAGCTACGGTGTAACTATTTAAATAATATTTTTGAGTGTACGTTGGCAAAATGTTTGTGAGTAAAGGGCATGATGGTTATGAAAGGAGAAACAATGAGACCTTCGCTAGACACAGGTTTGGTTTTTTTTTATTTGGGAGTAACTTTCTGTGCATAATTTATACTTGCATCCCATAAGATATTATGGCAAAGGAAAGTGAAGAATAAAAGCTATGCTCACAAAGCCATGCTTACAATGGCCGTTTAACGTACAAAAACGTTTTACATTCGTTATTCAACATGTATTCAGTCGAAGATTCTAAGTAATAGCCCAGGTCGTACTACGATATAACCCGCCGAAAGAAAATCGTTGTTAAGACGTTATTCTACAACTTCGGGAACGATCGACTGAAAATGTTGTACCACGATCCGCTTGTTTTAACAGAAATTATTAAATTAGTAGTCATAATAAAAATTAATTGTTGCAGAGTTGATGTTACTTCTTTACTTTCTTTTGTTTTTAATTTGTTTCTGTCACTGTTCACTGACAGAAATTTTTGATTTGATCTTGTTACATGGAATTTATTGAGACCCCACTGTTTAAATGAAATGTAGCATGCTCTTTTAAAAATATTCTTATCTTCTGTCTCACAAGAAAGATAATTCTGATATTTTACAAGTCAGTGTCATTGTTTCAGTCTATTTTTGAATCATAATAGGTTACTTATATTGTCGTTTGTCAAACAGATATTTCATCAATTAACTTTTTTTTAATTACACTCGATTCAAATTAGTGAACTAAATATACGTCAAAATTGCATTGAACTCTTGGTTTACCATTCACATACTGGCGTGGATATTTTGGTAACGAGTTTATCCGTCTAGGGGAGATATCACGGTTTTTGTAAATTATATTGATCACTTAAGACGAGATTCTTTCGGGATCTTGTTGAAACAAATAATAAACAACTTCCTGTAAACTTATAACAATTTCTTTATTTACAAGATTGTTGTAGTTTAGGTCATCCGCCAAAAGGCTGGTTTGAACCTCTAGAGGCTTTACTACTGTCTGTCTATAACTTGATGGCCTCCCGCAGAGAGAACAGAATCGGCCCGCTACTAGACTTCTCAAAAACACTTCATTATGTACCAAGTCCAGTGTACTAGTTAGTAGTAGTACATAATAAAATGTTATTGAGAAGGCTAGTAGCGGGCCGATTCTGCTACTCTCTGCGGGAGGCCATCAAGTTATAGACAGACAGTAAGTAAACTGAGTAGTGAGGTAGTTTACCATGCCTTCCTCACTGAGTGGAAAAGTTTGCGTCTCAGCATTATAGGCCCTCTGAAAATAATCTACTTTCCACCATGAAAATGACTCCTTCACTTCATTTACCACAGGGTCTGGCTGTATGATGAAATTCATTACTCTCAGAGAAGATAACTGTGACTAGTGTATTTTACACCTCTACCTCTTCTATTTTTAAATGATTCAATCATTTCATTGGCTGACCATGTGATAAGAACCAGAACTTTGTTGTAGCCCTGGAACTAGCAGATTGAGTGCAAATAATTTGACCCTCCACCTGCCTGTTATGGGCAAACAATTAAATTAATTACAAAAGTTAATTGCTAAAATAATTTAACAAACAATGGCAATTATTTTACACTTAATAATAGTGTTTTACGTACATGCGTATTTACCTATCCGTTTCCGGACACCCCTCGGCCAGCTACGCCCATTTCGAAGGAATTTAAGAAGCCTAGTGGCTCCGAAGCGCTACCTAGGAACCCACAACCCCTGAGAGGCCAACCCAAATGAGTGAGTACGGTCACGTCCGCAGGGCGCCCCACTCCCCTCAGTACTCGTGTAAACGTTGGACGAGTCACCGTCGAGCTCGTTACGCAGCTAATGCTTTGCACGTGGCTCTACCACACATGAATGTTCTGCGCACAACCGTGTACTACGAATAGCACACGGAGGTGCTACAGCCAGTGCCCGTTACCTCAAAGCGGTAAGGATTGGGTAGCTAAACTGCAGTTCTATGGGCACGCTCTGTGTGGTCTGGGGCGTGCCCCCAGTCTTTTACGTACAGTGAATGTTTACAGTACGAAGACCTTTTTTAACGTACTGGTTGTTATACAAACAAACACTTCCTTATGTTACTCACTCATTCATAACCGTGTGGTAACTTGAACTGACCGACAAAGGAGCTAGCACCTTAAATACATGTAGTGAAGACCGTTTCTAGAAAGACACAGAACTTCTGAATACTAGGATGCAATAGAAACCCTTATACGCATGACTAGAATAAACTTCACGTCGTAGAAAGAATCAATAATAGGCGTAATAAAAACTTCTATTTTCGACCGCGTTTCCGAGAATTTCTATTCAGAAGTATTCTTTTCATCAGGAACCATTATCATTGATAAATATGCTTATTTTCGTACAGTATACAATTTTCTCACCGTAACTATTACTGTCACAATATTTGTAAGTGAACTAGCTTGTTATTCAAAACCAAAAATCAAGCTCCAACAAGTAGAAGATATTTCATATGTTCATCCCTAACGTTGAGTATTAAGTCTTTAACTAATAATAAATGTGGTAGTCTTTTACGATAATTATGCGATTTATGTTCCACTACTTTGTTTATTTAGTTGTGAAAAGATAATTACATTTTGACAAACGCTTCTTGGCAATGGTATCAAAAAGAATAGATAAAACTTGGCACTAGTTTCTACTTTGTTTATTTTTAAAAATTAAATTGTTTTCACTGTAATTTTTTTTAAATTGCATTGGGAAGAATTATGCGTTGCGTAAATCTGCAATATGCTTTTAGTCTGAGAAGTGAATATAATTACTGTCTTTAATAAACTTTAATTAGTACCTTACACGATTATTATAATTTAGTGGACGAAATGAGTGACACTAAAATTATGTGTGTGCTATAAAGCTCATAACTTAAGCTCATACCCTACCCTCCTACTGGTTTACATTGTATTCGTATGAGCCGGGTATAATATACATGGGAACTGTACGACAGGCTTGTTTGAGGATACGTAATCCTCCTTATGTCTAGAGGCTAAATTCTATTAAAGTTTCCTTTCTTGAAATTGTTTGAGGAAGGGAAGAAAGATAATTTGTAAGAAAGGTTGTCCCATATCTGGAAAAACATAATAATAAAGATCTTTTTCAGACAGGCCTTATTAAAAGAGGATTTTGTCTACAAAAAAAGTTAGATCACGACTTTAAAGTTATGTTCATACATCCTGTTAGTAGCAGAAGTATATTTTTCATTTTCAGGTAATTATTTTGGACTTACTGAAAAACCAACAAATTTTGAAAATTGTATACGTAGGCCCTATACGATAAAGATGGAAAATACTTTTTTCATCATTATCATTTGTTAAGAATCTACATTAAATATACAAAAAAGAAAAAACAATCATTATACTAAACATAAGATTCGTTCAACGATGCTCTAGTTATGTCACTGGCTTGATTCACTATGACTTATGCATATCAATTCATGAACACGCCTTCTCACTGGTAATGCAAGTATGCTGCCCATAACTTGTATCAAAAATAAAAAAATTGTTTAAGAAAGAATGCAATACAAATTAAAAGACCAACATTCATCCACGCTATACTGACTTTGCTGTCTTTTTTTCTTTTTAATTTTTATTACGGAACTGCACAATTTCCGTATTTGAGTAATTATATTTAAATGGTGGTAGGGAATTTTACTTTAAGGAGAGGAGGTACCCAGTGGTACATTCTCCGATTATAAGTACAGGTGTTGTCCGTTATTCAGCCCAAGATGTCTCTTGATCCATTTTCGCTTTATACGTCGCGCAGTTGCGAAGTTCCTTGTAGCTAGTTCATAAGCTAATTGGTTTGTACGATCTTCTAGTTGTTCATGAAATTTATTATAGAAGGACGCGGTTAGTTCTTTTACTGTCGAAATTTTGAAATCGTCGTGGGGGGGGGGGTTCCATTGCTTACATAAAAAGGAGCGCCATCAGCAAATCTTTAAAATTTTGATTGAAAGACTTGGAATGACTTAGACACTTGAAGTGACTATCTGCCGCTACTCCAAAGCTGTCTTTAAATTTCGAATATTATTTCTTTTTCTGTACGTAGTAATTTCTTGATGATGAACTGAAGTAACATCTACTATGTGCTTTCTTACTGCAAAATAAATCTTTGCCTTATACTCAAAGATACTAAGGTTATAGGTAAACTTTCGACACTCAATCTTAACAAGAAACTTACAATTTACAAAGCAATTCTTAAACCAATTTTGGACGTTTGGAATACAAACTATGAGGCTCGACAAGCCATTCCAACAATGAAATCCTGCAATGGTTCCAACAGAAACTACTCAGTACAATCACAGTATTATGTACGAACAAAATAATACGCAGAGAGACACATATTCATAATTTAACAAAAAATCAACACATACACATACAGTACAAAATACCAAAGTAGACTTGAATCACACACAAATCACGTCGCATCTCACTCTTAGACAATTCAAACGATATCTGCCGATTGAAACGAAGATATCTTACGGATTTATTTTAAAGCGACAAGACAACACATGACTTACTTTCACGAAGTTGCTCCATTGGGGGTTTCCTTCATCCATTACATAAAACAAAGAAAACTCATCATTTTAATATTCTACTAAAGAATATATTGTAGATTTTGCTGTATTAAAAAAACACTCTAGGAAGCATTCTCTATCATCTGTGGAATTGAAATGAAAGATGTATCTTTTGTCATATAAATTTTGATTGTACAGAATTTATCAAAATCTTCTCATACACTGAATTTCTTTTTACAAAGAATTACATTATGGTTATGTACTGCATTACTCAAAGAATTGGGATTAGATGTAAAATATTTCAAAAGTAAGCAAAAAGTACTTCAAAGAAAGTAACAATTTAATAAGTTACGCCAATATTTACTTCAATCCATCAAAAAGAATAATTTGCATTATAAGCCCTTCAAAACCTTGTCTTTCTGGGATCCTATAAACTCATAATATAACTGATAACGAATATTTTATTTCCTTTGATGTCATTGTCCTGGTTTTAATTTTGACTTGTGGTAAGGCGATTAACATTAGAAACTTTTTGAAGTCTTATGATCGAGGAAGAGCCTTAGTTCTGTCCACAAATTAAAATACGTAACTTCAGTAAAATTTATTTTTTAAATTTGGGATAAATGTCATGAAGATTAAAAGCATATTAAAAATTACTTCGAAACAATAACCAACAAAAAGTTACTTTCAGAATTTTTTGGATGGATACAGTGCACCTGTACACATAGCCTATAATGTTTTTCATGATTTGTTCATTTCTTTTGTTAAGTTACTTTGGCTTATTTTAATATCCAAAGTATAGTAATGGGTTTTTATTTTTTTTATGGAGAACAGACATTTTAATATGGTCATGGAAGTATGTTAACGTGTCTTGTCAATTTTTCACCAGACTAAGTGTCATGCCCAATTGGTGTAACTTAAAAATTGAAATCTTTCTAACAGATGACTACTGAGCTTGCCCGGAGGCCAATTTTCAGAGTGAAAACTATGTTTTTTTTTGGTTTCACGTCAAAATAATATTTACTTATTATTGTTTCCATTGCTGAATCAGAACGGCGTTATTTCTTGTAAAAACCGCTATCTACGTTTCTCGCATGGGCATTGTAATTTACTTTTTTTTAAATAATTACTAGGCCTTATCTATTATAGCTTAGTATTTACTAAAACAATATTTGTTTTAGTTGTTTATGAGTAAAATCAATTTAGTGTTAGAGCCGCCTCCATGGTCCAGTGGTTAGCGTGCTACGCTGCAAAACGGAGGTCCCAGGTTCGATTCCTGGCCATAGTCTGAAAAATATTACAAGTTCAAAAAACTAAATTAGTGTTAGCCTAGATATCTTAACTGGATGACTTGAAAACTTTTGAAAAATGTTTAACCATGGAAATTTAACTTACTTATTTTATAAACAATACACGTATTAGTTACTAAATTTTATAAATTTTAACTTAAAATATTTATTACCATTTGTCAAAAAAATTTCTATATTTGGCAGAAGTATGAAAAAATACTGCTTAAATAAATCCCAGTAATAAATGTTGTACTTTCAATTTTTGATACACAATCGCAATTTTATTTGTAAGCTGTTATAATTTTTCACTGAATACTGCTCGAAAGTATTGTTTTCTCATTCTCCGGGGAATTGTCTGTGCGGGTGATCAGCCTACGTACTATATTTGAATTTTTAATGTGATTTACCAACTCACCTCTAGTCATAAGTTGGTCAAAAACCGGTTAACAGGTTTTATTATTCGATGCGCCGTGCAAATATTTCAATCGGACGTGTTCAACTGGCAGCAGTATTTTTTTAACAGCGAAAGTTTTTAATTTATGTGTAGACATATTCACCAGTTTCTACGATAACATTTGTAATTATTACGGCTGATGATGATTCATTTAATTTTTGTCATCAGTCTCTCGACTTGTTTAATGCATTCTCCAATCTGCTTTACCGTGCGGAAGTCGTTTCATATCTACATACCTGCAACACCCTACATCTTTTGTAATTTGCTTTAAATATTCTAACCTTTGCCTTCCCCTACAATTCACTCCCTCAATATTATCCTCCATTATTTTCGTTATTATTAATACTTTTTTAATATTTTACTGTATCCCTTCTTCTCTCGCTTTTTCTTTCTCCCTCTTACCGGTCTCCTTATCTTTCTCCTCCCCTCCGGTCACCCTCTTTTCTACATAACTTTTGCCTGCTTACTATAGCAATGTATAAAAAAATCAGGAGTAATGACCTTTGTCGTCGATTTCCCATTTTTTTTAATGAACTGGTCGGTGACTTTAAGGTAGATTTTCTTAAATCTTTTTTTAGTTCAGTCTATTTAAAAACGCTTCAATATCTTGGTCACTAGTGACTACTTTGGGGTAAGAAACGATGGGTTTGAAAGTATCTAATTATCCAGGCCTTGTCCGGGAATCGCATCTGGGAACTCCGCTTTGCAGCGTAGCATGCTAACCACTGGTCCACGGAGGCGGCCTCTTAAATTTATGTAGAGGTGGAATAACTGCGTTGTCATTAGCTACTGTAGGGGGCTATAGAATAAAAATATTGATATATCTAACATGTCAAAATTTCCCAACCCTAGCTGAAAATCTATTCTGGGGCTTTTTGTTTTGAAATGTTTCAGTCTATTTATCAATGTATAACGGAAGTGGAAAATTTTCCATTTTTGAATTATTTCATGACGCATTTATTGAAATTTCTTGTTTGTGAATAGTTCGTTGGTTTTCAGTAGGAAACTCAAAATTCTGTATTTTAAAGGTCTTAAAGGAAGAAGAAGATGTTATTTACTAGACTGCATTTGTTGTACTAAAATATTGTTCTTAGACTATTTCGTTTTGTTGACAAGTGTCTGTATTATGATGAAAATTCATTGAATTAGTCTAACAGAAATTCGTTTTACGTAGGGTTCCGTGTGGTTAGAATATAGTGTGAAGGAATAGCTAACATTGTATAAATCTGCAAGATTTTAACAGCTGTAGATATTTGTAGAATATTTACAGTGATTTAGAAATTCTAGAAATTATAATTCTGCACGTTTTGTTGACACTAGTTTTCTCTGACAAGTTGGATTTCAAAGAGATGTACTGCTGTCTCTTATTTAGGTATGTGAGTCCTTCCTAAATGGAAATTGTTGCAGTGTATGTTGTGTTTGTCCTTACTAATACATTAGTTGTTATATAAATACATTTCCTTTAATATCACTCTACTCTCTAATTTCCGGGTTCTACTTAATGTATTTTAACTGGAAAATTAAATTCTTTGATGTATGAAGAAAGTAGGTGTAGTATACAAATTTGATAAACGAGTTCACCAACGCCCGTTGTAAATCTAAAATAACTAAAATTTATGGAAGTCAATACCCTGCATCAGATACAATAAACTTAATTGGGAAACATCAGTTAATTAGCTAATATATTAACAAAAACAATACATTAATTAGCTAATGTATATTTTGAATTACGTATATTTACATAAAATTAATATATTTTGTAATCTCTTTGAAATGACTTTTACTTGAAAATGTCTTAGATATCCAAGACTCCTATCTATCTGTAAATACTTATTCATTTGATTTTAAGTACAAGATAGTATAATATGCTCTTCTGTTTTCCGGTTTAACAGTTTTTAGGATTTTCTATAATCTGTAGAAGATTAATTTTTACATTTTCGTTTTCAATACACTAATTGTTATTTAATCCATTAATTACAAGATATTTATCTTTTATCCATGCGAATCTTGTCGTACTCTGAATAAAAGAAATTACTAATTTTGTAAGTTCAGCTAATTAGTAGATCTACAACGTATGTCAAATAGTTTAGTTTAGCTTTAAACGTGTTAGTTGGCATGATTAACTAGCGCCACTTCGTCTACTTGGGCATCCAAGATGTTTAATTCTACTTATGACAAACTTAAACAATAGGCAGTTTAAAATTAGTGTTCAAGAATGGATAACAAATGTCGGAAGAGGATACGTAGTAATGATGCTTACGAAATAAATAAATGTTGGGTCACTTACTTAAATTAGTTTTTTAAGGTTTATGACATTTTTAGAATGTAGTTAATTGTATTACGATACCGTCTTAAGAAAGAGATCATTGTTCAAAATGGTATTTAACCGTAGTTGAGTAGGTCAGTTTTTTCTCCACTTCGTAAAACATAAATTATTATAAATGCATTGTAGTGTTCTAAAAAGAATGTTCATAAATTCGGTATTGTAAAAGATTAGGAAAGTAGGGTAAGTTTTATTTTTATAATAATTTGATTGCACCTTTTCGATATGCAATAGTTTCCTTAAGAAATCTGATTTAAAAGTATTTTTTAAGAGAAATGGTGTTTTCCGCCCTGGAAGTTCTGAATTTAAATGCTGTCAAGTGATACTTAAACGTATGTACACAAATTTCTTCTAAATTTGTTGGTCATTATCGAGTGCAGAATAGGTTATGAAACAAGAAAAGTGTTTATTGGTAGGTCCCACAATTTATTCTTTGCTCACGGTTTTTGAAAATTCTTACGAATCGAAATTAATTTATTTTGTTTTGTTTTTTTTCAGGTGATTCCTAATGCGATTGTCATATTATTTAAATAAAATAAAATCCCTTGGGAAATATCCTTGAAAGTGATTTTTTTGTCTTTTCGTTAAATATAGTGAAAGATTTTAGTGACATGGTATGCATGTACCAGTGATACGTGTGATAAGAGGAAGATGTGATTAAATATAATAGTGGTAAATCATGAAGTGTTGGCCGAAATGGCAGAAGCAGGAAGGCTGAAGAGTAAAGCTCTCTATTCGACTCTTGTTTCGTGCCTGGGATTGGCGTGCTTTGGACTCGCATTGACAGCAGTCATTCTTCCGTTATGGGGTTACTTCGAGAATCCAAACGGTAAGTTGTACAATATTCATTAGCTATTATTATTTCATTCTGTTACTTTTGAAATATTTATTTACTCATTTTTTAAATTTTATTTATTTCGATTTACAACTAGTAGGTACTGCTCTGCACAATTAGTAAATATTTCTATTAAATTATTCTATACTAGTTTGTTTTTATTTTAGACTTGATGTACTAATTTTAGATTGTAGTTTTTAAATAACTGTATAACTTTAATGATGTATTTAAAAAGAAATATTTATATATATTTAAAAAAAAGAATGTCTTTGCTTTAAGCCCTTGTGTAGTTTTTAAATCGCTCTTGTGTTGTGTTACTAAATAAAAGTAGAAAACACCTACTCTTGAACATGGATTTAGGCATTTTACTCCATGGGTTGGTCAATTTCCTCCACCTCGTACATTGCAAATTTTGGCAAGTGCATTTTAACTTTTGAAAGAATATTTATGGAAATAATTTTAAAAAATGTGGATAGAAAGTTTATTATTATTATTATTTTTTATAATTATGACTTTTTTATAATACAATATTAAAATTATTTTGGTAACTCGTGTTAACTGAGAATAAAACAGATAACAACCATATTCATGCCAATGTCTGCTCCATCTTCTGCAGAGCCGACGGTTGCGGTTACTTTGTAAATGTAACCGTTGAGATTGGAGATTATTGGATTTTTATTGTTATTTAATTTTGTTTTAAATGACTCGTATGCCAGGTGGATTGTTTGACTATAGTTTAGCCATAACCAAAAAGTTCAGCTGAGCCGTGGATTTGGCATCTGTACATTCATGTTGGTTTAAGTAAGGATCTTAAGAAGTACGTTCAGATGAGAGGAAAATTTTGACAGTAATGGACAGAAAACTATTCAGGTGTTATGTTCAGAAGCTTTCAACTTCATATTTACATGTTCGTTTCATACAAGCCATCTATATACAGGTACAGTCAGAGTACAGTACCTGTATTGTCAGAAATAGCAGATTTTGCTAGTTTTGTGTTATTGGAGGCTTAAATAACTTTAGGCATATTTTCCGTCTCAGTATAAATTTAACGAGAAATCCTGCATTCAGTAATTATTTTAAAATTGAAATTTAATCTTATATCTTATAAATTAAAATAAAATCATAATTTTTTGTATTCAAAGTATATCAAACATTGCGAAATTTTCATTCTTAATATAAATTTTCAATTTCATTCAAGTGAATTAAAATCACTAAAATTACCTAATTAAATTCTTTAAAAAATTAATTCTACGGATTTCTAATCTAATTTTTTTCTAGAAATGTATAGGCCTAGAACGTAATGTTCTTTTATTGCCAATTAAACGAAACATAAAAAATCAATCAGTGAATCACAACAATATCTATAATTAAGTAATTTAAAATTAGATTACAGTGCTAATGCAAAAAAGACAATCAAGTTACAACAATAACTGAATACTTAAACTCGTATAATTAGATGCCATTAATATCCAATTTGCGTTGCTGATTTCCATTCAAATCTTTTCAGAAAATGTAATTTATGTTCTTAAGAAATTGATTTAATTGTACTTCAATTAAGTAATTCTTTACGTTCGCAAACAAATTAGTTTCAGTTAATCTATTTTTAATTAAAAAAAGACTGTTCAAATATAAATTGGATTTTAAATTATTGGTTGTTCTAATAATGAGTTTTTAGGATATATTTATAACGTTGCCTTAATTAAAAATAAATATTTAGATTTTTTAAATAATTTTTAATATAATTTTAAATATTTTTCTAGCTTATTTAAAGTGTCATTAATTATTAGAAATGTAGAACAGTGAAGAGTAAACATAGAACAAGTTAATAGTTTTAGACCCTAGCCAGGAATCGATTCATGGACCTTTTTCTTTGTAGTTTAGTATGCTACTACTGTATAACAAAGGCGGCCTAAATAATGTTTAGTTAAACATATAAAAATATGTTACTTTACAAAATAATTGAAGAGGTTCGAGTAAAAACAACCTTAGTCCAAAAAAACCAATTTTAGTTATGCATGTCATCTTTTAGTGCACCCTTGCGTCTGTTATGCTTACTAATCATTACAGCAAAAACAGCCATAGTTACATTAATGCAATGGGTTAAAAATTAACTAGTTTTGCAAAAACAAACATATTCCATTTTGTTTTATACAAAAAATGCCAACTTCCTTAGACTAAGGTTGTTTTTGATAAAAATTAATATACTGTTCAAAAAAGTGTATTGTTTACTTGATTTCTTTAACTGTAGTATAAAATAGAATCACCTGAAAGTGATAGAAATCGAAGTGATTTATTGTTTTTTTACCATTTCTTTGTTATAAATGGACTTTAATTTAGAAGTGCAAAAATACAGCTGGTAAAATTTGTCAAAAATAACCTTGGTCCAGTTTTTTATTTTTATTTTTATTACATAACATACGTATTGGCTACTTATAGACGTTCAAGTAATGACTTTTCTTTACTCAAAAAGTATGCAGAATAAAGTTAACACAGAATCATATATACATAATAAAACAATTGCAATAGACTGGAGGACTTTTTTAATCCTGAAAAATGTTCATTTTTGGACTATATTTGTTTTTGCTTAAAACCTCTTCAATTATTGTCGTTTAAAGGAACATTTTCACTAATTTTTTTCTCGTATGCGCCCAATTTTAGATCCCGCGAGTTTAGATGTTTCTAAAAGCTCTCTTTACAGGCCACATTCTCAGTATTCGCTCACTGTAGGCTTTCCTCCTTCTTTCTGTTCAACTGGTGTTTTTTTTTGATCTTCATGGAAACCTTGAAGTCAGTTCGTTAAGTTTTCTCTGTTTGGTCGGCCTGAGTATGTGCCAGACTACAAAGAACAAACTTTTTACGTATCCTTTTATTTTACGGTGACTAGAAATCGTTAAGATGATAACGGTTGACTAAATTCTCAAAAACCTAAATGGATATCAAACGAGATTTAAATAAAACCAAACAAATAAACAGAACAGATGTCTAACCTTACTTAACTTACACTGGCAGAAATGCTCTCAAGTAATTATTATTTCAAATATTAAATTTAATTAAATAAATTACTTTTAATTAAAAGTAAAGTTTTAACATTTAGCTTTATAATGTCGTTGAAATTTCAAGGTAAAAGAGAATGGCGTCATTTAATGGAAAATACCTACTCATAAAATATCAAATCTAAATACAGTTTTATTTGTAGATGTACTGTGTCACCTTATGAATTAAAAGAGCATTTTATAATGTCTTGCAAGCCAGTCAGGCGTTTTCATTAAAATTACAGTGCCGCATATATATTATTTGTCTCTTTCTTTAATAGAATTAATCATGTTTTAAAATAAATTATGTAGTGGTTTGCATACGTGTAGATCTTCTATTTTTAATTTCTTTTCTCTATATGAATATGTAGAGAACGAAATTATTGTTTTCACTTTAATTTTTTTGAAATCGAGTTTTCAATGAGAATGCACGTTTTCAGACCCCCTTGAACTCTAAAAAATGTTTTTAGTGATAGATCTGTGTTTGTTTGTGTGTGTGTGCGCGTTCGCGCGCGCGCGCGCGTGTGTGTGTGTGTGAACAAAATATCTAAAGAGCACAATATCGTACAAATTTGAAATTGGAACTTAAATTAGGTACGTACCACAAGGGAACCCGACACGAACGTTTTCATCAAAATCGGGTAACCGGAATTATTATTATAGTTTATTCTTGAAATTTTTATTTGTTAGCGATTTTTTCAAAAACAGCAGTTATTTTTTTTTAAATCTCATTTACCTACTAAATTTTTTTAACGTTTACAAAATAGGGTAAGAGCACTGTTTGCTTAAAGGACTGCTCTCGTGGTAAAAAAAATTTTTCTTAAAGATTGCAACTTTAATGTGAATTTTAGGGGAAAATAAAATATACTAAAGATTATAGAAAATTAAAAATTCTACAATTTTTACTTAAAACATTTTTTTTCTACAGAGCCTAATTTAGGGTCAATTAGTGATTTTTTGTATTTTGCTCGTTAAAATTGGTAAAAAAATTAATTTTTTAAGATTGCGGCTAAGGTTCTACGATTACAAATCGTAGAACTTTTATTTCAAAAACATTTTTCTACAAGGCCTAATTTAGCGTCAATTACTGGTTTCCTGAATTTTTAAGTCCAACAGAGGTTGATTTTCATTTAAGCATCATTCACTCATGATCAAAATTAGGTAATTTTTATTATGAGATTGCTCACTCATGATTAAACATAGATCATATTTTTTATTATTGGTGTAAGTGCTACACATGAGTGAGGTTGACATTAACGTATTTTTTTTTACCAGAATCTTCTTATTTTACTTTCTCTTGCCTATATGAATATATAGGAAGAAAAGTATTGTTTTCGTGTCAATTTTTTGAAATCGAT
Source organism: Catonia carolina (assembly GCA_035578175.1). NCBI lineage: Eukaryota > Metazoa > Arthropoda > Insecta > Hemiptera > Achilidae > Catonia > Catonia carolina. The sequence goes on from JAQMRL010000002.1 coordinate 69,448,559, forward strand.
GGATCTACTTTGAAATGGATCTACACGTTTCCAGACCTCCTGAACCCAAAAAACATGTTTTAAGCGATTGGTCTATGTTTCTGGTGATAACAGAATATCTCAAGAACGAACACCGTACAAAGTTGAAACTTGAAACTTAATTTAGGTACTACTAGAGGACCCGACACAAAAATTTTCGTCAAAATCGGTTAACCGGAAGTAGTAGTTTATTCGTGTCATTTTTCACGTTTTTTGCGATTTTCTCAAAAATGGCTCCTAAGATTTTTTAAAAAGTCGCCTCATTTACTATATTTTATATGCTCTACAAGATTGGGTAGGTGCCATGTCTGCTGAAACTCTTGAGGAGGCTGTGCTCTCGTAGAAAAAATGGTTTTTTAAGATTGCGGCCTTAATATGTATTTTAGCCCAAAAATGTATATAATAAAAGTTGTAGACAATTTAAAATCCTTCAACTTTTTTTCAAACATTTTTTTGTATAACGCTTAGTTTAGCGGTAATTAATAATTTTCTTTTTTCATGAAAACCGTAAAAATGGTTTTTAAAGATTTCAGCCTTAATATGCGTTTTACGACAAAAGTGTATAATAACATTTTTAGGAAATTAAAAGATCTACAACTTTTATGTAGAGCATTTTTCTCTACAGAGCCTAGTTTAGCGTGAAAGAGTGATTTTCCGTATTGTTAAGCCAAACTAAGGTTGAGTTTCATTTTGCATCATTCACTCATGATTAAAATAAGGTTATGTTTTTTGAGGTTAGTTACTCGCATTTTGTTTATTTCTAATGTTTTATTACTAATGTTAGGTTACATTGTTTTTTTTTTGGCGTTGGCAAAAGAAAGTTGCGTGTGTTCACACCAGATTTTTGTTTTACTTAGGTTTCTATTTTATTGTAAGAAGTAATTAAGAAATAATATTATCACCTACACGCATATTTATAATATTTGAATAATTATATTAATGTAATTTGTATTCACCAAGCGAATACCTCTGCAGTAATAGGATCCGGAGAATTCGTATCATGCATTCTGTTATGTAACCTGTATACTCACAAACACCTACACACAAGAATATATCATGCACTGAACTATTTTGAACTTATGATCATAATACGTATTAAATGTTAATCTATATTTCTAAACAAATTTTTGCAAAAATCTGGAACGCAAATAATTGTAAAATTCATTAATCACGGAATAATGTGTAGTGGTCAAGGAACTCTGTGCATCATATAAATGGTTTTTTTTAAGATTCCGATCATTGTTGAGGTAAATTTACTACCATATTTCAATCGTAAAATTTAGGCCAACATATTTAAAATGAAAATTTTATTTACCCTAAAGTACATTGCTCTACCAAAAAGAATTAAAAAATTTTTACATGGTTGTAAAAAGAATAATTACATGATTTTGAAAAAAAATCCGAAAATGAATTTGAGAAACTGCCACAACAAAAGTTTGTGAAATAAATAACAAACTAACTAAATTAAAGTTTAGATATACTATTTTAGAGGCGACGTTGCGGAGTTTAGTCTGTTTTGAAGTATAATTATGGTGACGAGAATTTAAGTGAAAACCCTATTTTTGAGTGCGTAGCCTTGTATTGTGCGTACATAATAATATAAGGTGATATAAAGACGAAAAAATGTCAGATTTTACCGGGTCTGATTAAAGCATCGCGAAATAAGGCTAAGTTTTAATGTAATTAAGAAATTAGTTAAGATTAAATTACGTGTATACATAAATCAAAATTATTGTGCAAATTAATTCACAGGGGCCTATTAATTTTTTAAATACACAAAACTTTCTTACTATTATGTCAAGCGCTTGAAAACGAAAAAAATGTTTCGTTTCGTTAACGAAAAAAAATGTTATCTTAATAACTCATGATAGTCAACCACATGTTTGTGTAACTTATTTAATGTAATTTTGAAAGTCTACAGTTACTACCAGTAGAAAGGATAATGTATGGATTTATGGCTTTACCTGTTTAGAAGAGAATACTACTTACTGATAGTACTCCAGAAACCAAAATCCTGTTAAATAAAATATTAATGTACTGTTATTTTTTGATCACTCTTTCCATTGACGTTTCAATTGTGTTTGTGTGATTTCTGGTTAATTCTGAGAATTTAGATTGCGTACTAAGGGTTTATTATGTTTCTTAAGCTTGTCTCTGAACCTATACAGTTTCAGAAATATCTTTGAAACAAAGTCATCTTCGTTGTTGTTTAGGCCAATAGCCGAAAGACTGGTTTGAACTTTTAGAGGCTTTACTAGGTAAAACAAGGAGTGAGGTGGTTTACATTTGTCTTCCTCGCTGAGTAGAAAACTATGCTTCTCAGCATGTCAGGCCCTTCGAAAAGCATCTACTTTCCACCCGGCAAATGACACCTTCCACTTCATTTACCACAGAATCTGGCTGTATAGTCAAACTGATTTTTTTAGCGATAACTGTGACTAGTGTTTTTTACACCTCTACCTTTTCTGTTCTTAAATAGCTCAGACATATAATTGGCTGACAATGTGATAAGAAACAGAACTATTTTTTGTAACCCTAGAACCAGCAGATTGAGTGCAATTAATTTAATACTCCACCAAAGTAATCTTATAATGTTTTATTTTGGATGCTTAATTTGGGGAATTATGAATTATACTATTTTTCAAGGCTGATGAGCTCTGAACGTATGCATTGCCCCTACCCGCTTTATAGCTAGCCAATGACTTGCCAGCAACGTTGCCAATACTTGTTCTTGTAGCTCTGTTAAATAATTCGTCAGCCTTTTTTTTTGATCTTTCAATAACAATTTATAACCTATGAACATACAACCTGCTGATTATATTATAAACTATTGCATGTTAACCAGGGCCGTTGAATACGGGATCCTTTATTCGACGGCCCTGATGTTAACTTGCTCTATAACCGATGTGTTCAGTACAAGATGCAAGACACGAGTGAACTATTGCGGCTCTTATACGCTTGCGCACGTAATGTTGTCAGGTACAATGTGACAACGCTGGCAAACGTTCTGATGGGTCTAAACGTGTGGAACAGTAAAGCTCATCAACCGTGAAAAGCATATTAGCTTTTGGAAGGTTATATTCGTGAAAGGACTGACGGCTTTGTTGCGACATAAATCTTAGCTTTATTTTTAATTTTCAATCTAAAACCGTACACTAAAACAAAATATTATTAGAATGAATGAAAATATGAGTACTGTGTTGGAGTATCACATTGGGTAGGAGTATTGCGTTTTACGTTTTGAAGTCAGAAGTCATGGGTAATTTTGATCACTTGGCGAACAGGCTGTATAACTGTTTTGGTTGTAATTCAGTTATTTACGATAATGTTAATTTACATATTTTTTAAACTGTTATTAAAAAAAGTTATTTATAAATTAGTGTAACATATAACGTTGTTCCAATGATCTAGAAGCGATGGAACTGAATGTTTGGTAATATAACAGAAAAAAGCCTATTTAAAAACGTTTGACAAAATCGTTTGTATTACTGTTTGGTAAAACAATTTCTACAGAATCTCTTTAATAAAGGCTGTTGTAGTTTGACAAACACGCCGTAACACAAAAGCGAATCAGCACAAATTTACATGTAAATTTTTTATTTGCGTTTTAGCTTTTATTTGTTTTCAAAAACGATACACTATTGACTAGCATCCAATCTGATCGCTGCTTTTGATGTATTTTTGGCTTAGAGTGGACGTAAATTAGAACAGGAACCTTCAACGTAGTTTGTTTATTCGTTGCTTCCTGTTGGTAACAATACAGAGTTAGGCGCCCAACTGGTATTACTTAAAAATTAATAGTAAATAGTAATTTCTGCAAGGAAACTGAATGAGCTGGCCTGAATGTCTTATTAGCAAACCGTGTAAATTTAAATGGAACAGGCCTAAGATTTTAAAAGTTTAACGTAACAGCGGTATGGTTCGTTTTATAAAATAATTAGATATTAAACCCTGAACGACAAAATCCTTATTCAACTTACCAGCACAAGGTATCTAACAAGACTGAATATGGATTGCTTAGTGCACACCTGTTTGTAGGCCGCTAATCTTCTACAGATTTCCAAATACATGTTTCAATCAGACAACACAATTTAAATTAATTTACAAAATTGTTATTTAGTTTAAATTTTATAAATTTAAAAAAATTACAACTCTTAGGGGGCCACCAAGCCGGCTCTTACCCCTCTGATGTCTACTACGTTATTTTAACATAATTACCATCATCTAATTTACTAGTTGTATCATCTTTACAATCGTAAATAAGGCATAAAAGAGAAAGAAACCTAGAAATTGTCACCAGGGTTTCAAATACTTCCAATATTCTGCCTCAATATTATGAACAAATCTCTGCACACAACAACGTGACAATGTCGAACAGTAGAATAACAAATTTGTAGCAGTAGAGACGTGTTCAAACATTTCAGACAGTCGAGTGGATAGAAAAATTTTAAATGTTCTAAAAGAAAGTTTAAAGTCGATTAATATAAGTAGGTGATGTCGATCGTACAAGAAATTTAAATTTAGTTATTAAAGTAATCTTTTATTGAGTGAATTTTATCATAGATTTGGGTGTGACAATGTTTATATCTGTAGATTCGTGTGTCGTATTGTTGTTTAGGTCAACAGCCGAAAGAAAGGCTGGTTTGAATCACTAAAGGTTTTACTAAGTAAAAACGAGGAGTAAGGTGGTTTACTACTGCCTTCCTCACTAAAGTAAAAGTGTATGCTTATCAGCATGCCAGGCCCTCCGAAAAGCATCAACATTCCACCCTGCAAATCTCTTCACTTCATTCACCACAGAGTCTGGCTGTATAGTAAAATTCATTACTCTCAGAGGAGATAACTGACTAGTGTCTTTTACACCTCTACCGCTTCTGACCTTAAATATCAGTCATATAATTGGCTGACTAAATGATAAGAAAAAGAACTATTTTTTGTAGTCCTGGAACCAACAGATCGAGTGCAATTAATTTAACACTCCACCTGCCCGTTATGGGCATTTAGAGATACTAAAAAACACATTTGCATACTTACCGTATTGTTGTCGTACATGAACTGCAAGCGATAGAACTTGGAAAAAGCTGATACAGTATTGTCTTGGTTTCGTTCTCTTGGCAATGGAAACAGTATTGAGGTGTTGAATCGTATTTATTTAATGCTGAGGTGTAATTTCACCTGGATGGCTATGTTATTAGTTAAAACGGCTGAATATGGAGCTGTGAAAATCGTCATGTGTTTTACGAAAGACCATTACACGCATATAAAAGTGGTCTTTGGTGTGCGATCTATCGGCATCGTGTATAAGGACCTATATTTTTTTGACAAATCTGTGGATGGTGTGGGTTATCGCCCCTTAATCCATTAGTTTATTAAAATGTTAGATTTACACGAACTAAAATTTTGGTTATAGCAGGATACTCCCGATGACACACTACACATCGTACGGGATATTTTTGGACATCGGTTTATATCGAAAGGGTCGTGACCTCCAATATTCCCAGATCTTACACTAGCAGAATCTTTCTTCTGTGGGTATTTAAAAAGTGAATTTAAAAAAATAATCTTCATGTACTTGACGAATTGAAAACGAAAATTGAACGTGAGATTTTTATCGTTGATGAGCAGACATTAAGAAAAGTGGCTACAAATGTTACGAAACATGTATGAACCTACATTCGGGTCACATGGAATCATTTTCAACAGCTATAAAGTTATTAATGGTAAGTTTCATTGTAGTTTGAATATTTTTGCATAACGTTATTTTTCATTACGCATTTTCAAATATCATCATTCTCCACCGTCTGCATTAGCATAAATTGCAAAGCAGTCAGACGTAAAACAAAAAATAAAACGTTATAATAAATATTTCATTAATTTAAATATTTTTGTTGTGCATTCTTGTTAACTAAAAACGAGGCTGTCTTTTTTAAAACACCCTATGGTAGCGTCGATGCGAGCGTGATGCGGTGCGTTTGTCCCCGTGCGGAGACAAAAAAACGAAAACAAACGAAGGATCCTGCGGGACCCTCCTCCAGAGCAGTGGACTGTATGCGATGCGCTTGATGTTGCGCGTCTTGTGCCCTATTTATTTGGTTGACATACCCGGAACGCGATGTGAAGAAAAATACAAAATTAAGCAGCCTCTTACCTCCTTTTCCAGGGTGAATCGAACTCGTGATGAGTGGGGGGTAAAAGGGGATAGACAGGAATAAGGGATAGGTATACCCACTATACTGCTGTCTTCTTCCAAAGAGCGATTTCTTCGTATGAATTTCCGGTTGTAGGCCGTTTTCCGGGTGCGCGTATAGGCGGGCGGTTCATAAAGCGTGGCGACGCACTACAATAAAAGCTGCGGACCGACTGTCTCCGGCGCGTACTGGCGAGCGAGTGTGTCGTCAACTGCTACGACATAAACGACAGCGGCGCCCTCAACCTTTCAACTACAAATTCAAATTGTGGCGCAACCATTTCCCCCCGCCCTGAAAAGATCATTTTCAGCCAACATAAAACATAAAATAAATGCGAAACATGAAAAACAAAAGAAAAAAAAAAACAAATTTCTTGGCGATGTGCAACTTGCACAAAGTTATTTACACTATATACAAATTTTTTTTTTACTTACAAGAAGTATTATTGCTGTGGCAAAGGACAAAGCTTTGTCACAGGACGTTTAAAAGAACCGCTACTAGAACGAACTAGAGCGACTCTAGCGATATTGTCAGATCCAGGGTAAAGTTCTTCGATTATTCCAATTGGCCAGCGAAATGGTGGTAAATTGTCTTTATTTATAAGAACGACAGTACCCACATGGACGGGTTTCGAAGGCGTATTCCATTTTTCCCTGGTCTGAAGAGTATGCAAGTATTCCAATCGCCAGCGTTTCCAAAAATCTTGTACAAGTTTGTCAATTAATTGATAGCGAGTTAGCCTATTTACAGGAATAGAAGTTGTATCTATGGCAGGAATATTCGTAAGCGGTTGTTGCAGCAAAAAATGAGCAGGCGTAAGCGGTGCAAGATCGTTTGGATCCGAGCTAAGAGCGCAGAGAGGACGTGAATTGAGAAGAGCCTCTATTTGCGTGAGTACTGTTGACATCTCTTCAAATGTTAAAATTTGATTGCCAATTACTTTAAATAAATGTGATTTAACAGATCTTATGTTGGATTCCCAAAGGCCACCAAAATGTGGCGCAGACGGAGGATTAAATTTCCATTCTATTTTTCTGCTAGTCAGTTCGTTGTTTAATTTTGACTTGTATACTTCGGAGTCCAAAAGGTCATATATTTCGTTCAATTGGGACTTTGCACCAATAAAATTTGTCCCGCAATCCGAGTACAATGTATGTATGGGACCTCTTCTTGCAAGAAACCTCTTTAATGCACACATGAAGGCGTTCGTAGACAAGTCAGAAACCAGTTCAAGATGTATTGCTTTAACGGATAAACAAATGAAAATACAAATATATGATTTTTGAGAACGCACTCCTCTATTTTTTGACATCGTAGTATAAATGGGTCCAGCAAAATCAGTTCCAGTATGTAAGAATGGTTTAGATTCTGTAATGCGTGGCGTAGGCAGGTTTCCCATAAGTGGAAATGTATTCTTAGGTCGATATTTAAAACAAAAATTGCAATTTTGTAGGCGATGGCGGACTACTCCTCTACCTCCAACAATCCAATATTTCTGGCGTAGCAAGGAAAGAACCAAATTGGGACCTGTATGAAAATTGACCTTATGAAATTTATCTATTAATAAATCAACACAATGGTCATTCTTAGGTAATAAAATCGGATGCTTATGGTGATACTCCAAATTTGAATTGCGTAGGCGTCCTCCAACTTTAATAAGAGCGTCTTCATCTAGAAAAGGATTTAATTTTCGAATTTTAGGTGAAGTAAATTTTCCATTTTTCAAAGCAATGATATCTTTATTAAAATATTTCCGTTGCAGGTAGTGAATCAAGGAGCGTTCTGCATGTTCAATTTCAGCTACAGTGATCCGATTCCCATTACAGTGACTTCTGCGTATGAATCTCCAGACGTACGCCGTGGCACGTAGAAGTTTGTCGTACGAAGAAAAGTAGTTTATCAGCTTCTGAAATGGATGTTCCTCTACCGTTGCAACAGCGATGACGGTGCGTCGTTCTTCTGGGCATTCTTCTCCAGCGTTGTTCCACTCGGCGGTAGGCCAAATCAGCGGGTCTTGGTGAAGCCAAGAAGGTCCAGCGAACCATAGCGGATGACTTATCAATCCCTTGGGTAATAATCCGCGTGACAAACAATCAGCTGGGTTTTCAGAACTTCTGATATGTCTCCAGTTAGATGCAGGAATTTTGTCTTGAATTACGGCGACTCTGTTGGCGACGAAGGTCTTCCAGCGTGCCGAAGGCGATGAAATCCACTGAAGGACGACGGTGGAGTCAGTGAAGGCGAATATCCTTTGAAATTTAAATCTAGTGGAGTACGTTCGACCAACAAAGTGAACGAGCCGTGCGAGAAGAACAGCAGCGCATAACTCCAAGCGAGGTATGGACATAGCTTTCTGCGGAGCGACACGAGACTTAGCGCAAAGTAAAGAGACAATAACATTGTTATTATTAAGAATAGAGCGTACATACAAGACAGCTCCATAAGCCTTCTCTGACGCGTCCGAGAAACAAATTAAATCCGCGTTACAGTTGTGTTCTACGAATATATGTCGTGGTATTCTTATATTAGCAAGTAATGGAAGTTCTTCTTGAAACTCCTTCCAAATTTTAACAGCTGGAAACGAAGTTGGAGCAGGATCATCCCAATCTAATTTCGAGTTCCAAAAATCTTTAATTAAAATCTTGGCAGTGATCGTAAGCGGTGCTAAGATCCCTAGTGGATCGAATATTCTTGCCAAAGAAGAAAGAACGGCACGTTTGGTGCAAATTGTATTTGGCGAATTAACTTTAAAGGTGAATTCATCAGAAGACGAGATCCACTGTAGGCCCAAGATTTTTATAGAGTCATTCTCTTTAAAATCAATAGCACAAGGAAAGCGTTTTTCTGCGGGAATTTTTTCTAAAATTTTAACCGAATTAGTAGCCCATTTAACTAGCTCAAAACCACCGGCTTGAAACATACTTTCCAATTGCGAATATAAAAGCATGCAATCCTTTTCTGATTCTACGCTAGTTGCTAAGTCATCAATGTAAAAGTCTCTATCAGCTACTACGGCCGCGAACGGGTAATTATCTTTTTCTTCTTGCGCTAGCTGTTTTATTACTCTTAACGCTAAAAAAGGCGCAGGTTTGACTCCAAATGTCACGGTATTAAGCGTCCAAGAACTAATTTCCTGGTCAGCGGAAAAACGCCATAGAATTTTTTGAAATTTTTTATGTTTGGGATGAATGAGTATCTGACGATACATTTGTCGAATATCAGCGGTTAACACAAATGGAAATAGTCGAAACCCTAGAAGGATAGCCGATAAATCAGTATGCAACTTAGCTCCCGTATATAAAATATCATTTAGTGATGTATTGTTGTCAGTTTTTGCGCTAGCATCGAAAACAACCCTCAACCGGGTACTAGTACTGTCTGGCTTCAAAACACAATGATGAGGTAAAAAACAACCATCAATAGTATCATCACATTTAGACATGTGCTCGCGATCAATATAATCTTGCATAAATTTGTGATAGTCGATCTTTAATTGGGAATTTAATTCTAATCTCCTTTCCAAATTCAAAAACCTCTTTTTACATAAGAAACGAGAATTTCCTAATACAGGGCGATTGTTCTTAAAAGGCAAAGAAACTATAAAGCGACCAGAGTCGTTACGAGAAAAAGTATCTACAAAAATTTGCTCACAAATTTTTTCATCTTCATTAAAATGTTCGACCTTCGGAATTTCTTCTAAATCCCAAAACTTAGATACCAATTTTTCTAGTGGAACTTCAGTGGTGGTACAAAAGACTTGACTGTCAGGAGGTGTAACAGTATCTTCAATTTTTCCCATGACAATGTACCCCAAATTAGACTGAAGAGCTATGGGGGTATTAGGAGGGCCGATGATTTTTCCTGGTCCTATGAGATACGGAAATAATTCAGCTCCTATAAGCATGTCAATTTTTCCAGGTTTATGAAAATCTTCATCAGCGAGTGTTACACCTTGCAAGTGTGAAAGTAAACTTAACGGAATAGATACGGTAGGTAAGTTATCCGTAATTTTATCCACAACAAGAAAATTCAGAGAGTAGCGATCTTGTGAATTAGAACGAGAAGAAAAGCTTGCTTCAGTGCAAAATTTTACAGATTGTGCAAACGCACCGATTCCCCGAACAGAAGTTTGAATTTTATTTTTCACTAGCATCAGTCTTTTACAGCAATCAACAGTAAGAAAATTAGATTGGCTGGCAGAATCTAAAAGAACTCGGACCACATGAGGATTCCCTAAAGTATCATAGACATTTACTTTAGCAGTTGATAAAATAATAGAGCTTGAAATACGTTGGCCTATGTTAGCACAAGCCAATGTTTGCGGACTGTCTGATGTTTTATTCAACGATACTGAAGAGTTACTTGATCCCTGAGCGCCAATTACATTAGACGACAATAATTGTAATGGTGAAGTTGATACCCGTGGGTTTGAAGACTCGACACTAGATTTTAAAAAATGAAGCGTAGTATGATGTTTTTTATCACAGACGGAACACCTATTTCTTGACTTACATGCGGTCGTATTATGCATTTGAGATAAACAATTAATGCATAAGGATTTATTTTTTGCAAAGTTATACCTTTCAGGGGGGCTTAACTTCTTAAATTCAGAACATGAATAAACAGCGTGGTCTTGAGATTTATTGCAAACAGGACAAGTCGCCTTTGAATTTGATTTAAAATATTTTGAATTAGGTGATTTATTCACAACAAATGAATGCGTAATCTTAGATTTAGGGTGAGCAATTCGTGATAATGCATTTGAATGTTTTTTAATAAAATTCACAAGTTGAATAAAAGTTGGTATGGTCTTGTCAACAAGAGTCATTTCAAAATCATGTACAGTTTGAGAATCAAGTTTATTTAGCGCTAAATGCACAAATATAAAATCATCAAGATTATTAATATTAAGCCGTTTTATAGCTTCAATAGGTGCAACAAAATTTTGTAAAAATGTGTCTAAATTATTAGCTGACTCAGACGTTATAATTTTAAATTCAAAAATTTGCTTTAAATAAGCTGTAGCGAGACTTCTTGGGTCCTGATATTTTTCTAACAGCGTTGACCAAATAATTTCATAGTTTTCAGCCAACGGAGGTATTCCAGAAACTAAAGCTAAAGACTTTTTTGTAAGCTTACTAGTTAAATAACGAATCTTGTCAGCTTCTGTTAACTGTGCGTTATCATGAATTAAAGATTTAAAACTTTGATAAAAAATCGGCCATTCGTTAAATTCGCCCGAAAATGACGGTAATTCTAGCGTAGGTAGTCTAACCTTCGGTTTCACAAGTTCAGTTGAAACAGCTGGTTTGTTATCTAGTTTTTGTTTATTTATGTTATTATAAGAAACTACAACAGCACAATACATTTCGTCAAATGCATTTATGGGTTGAAAATTAGGGCTAGCATCAGCATTAATTTCTAAATTCAGTTCATTTATTTTATGAATAACTTGTTCAAATTCGATTTTAGTCGATTCTAGCGACTGAAATAATATTAAAAAATTATTTCTTATTTTACTGTCGTTAAGATTCTCTATCATATCATATAAGCGTTGAATTCTTTGAAACAAAGTTTCCTTTTTTGCCTCAAAAACTTTCAAGTCCTTTTTAGCTGACATTATGAATATTTAAGCAGAAAAAAGCGATAAAAAATTATTATAAATCTTGTATGGGTTGTGACCACTTGAAATAAAGGTAATTTTATTCTAAATATGAATTTTATATTCACAAAAAACTCAGTAATAACACAGGCCAAAAATGTAAAAAATAAATTAAATGAATTAGCGTTGATACAAAAGTTCATTAATATTTATAGTATGAAAATATTTGACAGTAATAATTTAATTTAATTTGTAACGAAATTAAAATAATTTTAATTTGCATCGGTAGTAAATGATAACGAATTTTAATATTCCACAATAGATAGATAAGATAATGTAGTAGTTCAGTGCGACGAACTTTGACCAATTTATAGATTAAACGTAAATTGTTTTTCAAAACTTTCTTGAATAAACCAGCAAGAAATTTTGCTTGCGTAAAAGTAGAAAAATAATGAATTACTTCTTTTTTCGTAACCAAATAAAAAATAGCACAATTTCGATTGTTCAAAAATCCGGGCCGAGAGTACCAAACAATGGTAGCGTCGATGCGAGCGTGATGCGGTGCGTTTGTCCCCGTGCGGAGACAAAAAAACGAAAACAAACGAAGGATCCTGCGGGACCCTCCTCCAGAGCAGTGGACTGTATGCGATGCGCTTGATGTTGCGCGTCTTGTGCCCTATTTATTTGGTTGACATACCCGGAACGCGATGTGAAGAAAAATACAAAATTAAGCAGCCTCTTACCTCCTTTTCCAGGGTGAATCGAACTCGTGATGAGTGGGGGGTAAAAGGGGATAGACAGGAATAAGGGATAGGTATACCCACTATACTGCTGTCTTCTTCCAAAGAGCGATTTCTTCGTATGAATTTCCGGTTGTAGGCCGTTTTCCGGGTGCGCGTATAGGCGGGCGGTTCATAAAGCGTGGCGACGCACTACAATAAAAGCTGCGGACCGACTGTCTCCGGCGCGTACTGGCGAGCGAGTGTGTCGTCAACTGCTACGACATAAACGACAGCGGCGCCCTCAACCTTTCAACTACAAATTCAAATTGTGGCGCAACCACCCTATAAAGCGTAATAAATGCAGTAAAATGCACTTTATGGTGTTTGAAATTTATGGTAACTATAACGTTATATTATATTTAGTTAAGGGAATGTAACTGTTGTATTTGACAGGAAATAGTAGTATTGGTTTATATACGATATTCGATTAAACGAGGCAAAGGCTGTTTCAATAAATTCTCATCCCTGTCTAGTACAAACGTATGTTGAGATTTTATTTTATGATCATTTTCACGGATGCACTCGTTTCAAATATTAGACTTAGGTTAAACGTATTGTTCAAATTCACGTTAACAAAATACTGTAGTATCATAGACTTAATTTTTTTAAATGTTTATTACTTTCTTTTTCACTGTGGAGGCACCCTAACCTCAAGAAACAATATTATTTTTGGAAAAGTAATTTTATATTTTTTAACACGCTTCTGTTCAAAATTGTAACTTATTTTAATTTTATATAATAATGCTTAGTATTTATTAATAATAATATCAGTAAAAGAAATTCCTTTCATGAGAAACGTCTCATGGCTGGTGGCAAGTTTAAAGAAGCTTACTTTCGACTTAAGGCAAAAACCATTAGTGATTTGTATTTACTCTTTAAAAGGAATCGAATGACACTATTTTTGTTTGCAACATCGACTTTGATTTCTTAATTTCCAGTTTTAGGAATAATGATGTTTTTATCTTGAGACAGTTTGTCTGCGACAGTTTCGTCGCGTCCTGTGTGCGGTCAGCCTAATAGCAATCGAATGACACTATTTTTGTTTCTTTATTCTGACTTTGATTTTTTTACTTCCGGTTTTGGACCACTTTCGGTCAAACTGGAACTTCAAACCAGTTTAGCCCCACTAACGTTTTGTGTAGATTTCGAATCCGAAAACCATTTGTTGCTATCTCTTTTAGGTTCTGACTGGGTGTGACGGACGAACGGATTACGAAAAATGATAGATGACAATTTTTAAAATTGTCATTAATAAGAATGAAAGCAATGTCATAACATTTTTTTTCCAGAAATCATATTTTTGACCAACTCAACTGATTTCCACGATTTATTTTTTTCTTTATTAATTTTATTCGTTTGGACCCCGTGTATGCAAAAGGCTAACATAATGCTATGTTTTAAACAATTTTAAATATTATTTTGTGTTTTGTTGATAAAAATGTTTTACTAATGTTGGAGAAATATTAAAAAACAACATTAAATTATTTTAAAGGTAAAGAATAAGGCCATCATACATCCAGAATGATTTTTTACCTTCAAGTCGACACCAATTTAATGTAAATTGGCTTCAGTTCACTAAAGTTATGATTTTGAAACTAGTTGCTGCTTTTGAACACCCTCACCTTAATATTAGGGGATGAGAGTAAATTATTGAAATAACATTTATTCTGTATTTAGTCTAAATACTTTCTTATATTTTTTACTGTTATTAAAACTAAGGTATAATATATTTGTTGTTGTTGTTGTTGTTGTTGCTAAGGTCAAAAGCCGAAAGGCTGGTTTGAACCTCTCGAGGTTTTACTGAAAAAAACGAGGAGCGAGGTGGTTTACAATTGCCTTCTTCACTGAGTTGAAAGATTATGCTTATCAGCATGCCAGGCACTCCGAAAAGCGTCTACATTCCACCCTGCAAATGACACCTTAACTTTATTCACCACAGGGTCTGGCTGTATAGTGAAATTTATTACTCTCAGAGGAGATAACTCTGACTAGTGTCTTTTACACCTCTACCTCTTCTGTTCTTAAATAGTTTATTCATACAATTGGCTGACCATGTGATAAGAAACAGAACTGTTTTTTATAGCTTTGGAACCAACAGATCGAGTGCAAATTATTTAATACTCCACCTGACCGTTATGGGAATATAATTTATTTATTATTAGGTAAAGGTATAAATATATTACATAGTCTATTTAAGTCAAATAAACTTTGGTATTCTGTCCGTTAAAATTTTTGCGTAGGTGTGAACATATACATTAGGTGTACGGATAATGTACGTGAGGTATCTTGATGGTTGTCTGACAGATTCTAAAATGTCAACGAATATATCTCAATTATACGCCTTACTTATGACACCGTATATATCACTAGTGACAGTGAAAAAAATATTTCTTTCACAATCTCTTTTATTAATTAAAGACGCAACTCACCGGGTTGGTCTAGTGGTAAAATTCTGCCGTGAGTCAGCTGTTCAACAGCTGATTTTTTGGAGACAAAGGTTCCTGGATCGAATCCTAGTAAAGATAGTTGCTTTCGTACGGATTTAAATGCAAGTCAGTGGTTACCGGTGTATTTTAATGGTTGGGTTTTAATTAATCCTCTTTCAGGAGTGGTCGGCCTGAGTCTGTACAAGACTAAACCATATTTACAAGTCATACGTATCATCCTTATCTCATTGGTTCATGGGGTTGCTTATTGTTCTAAAATTGAACAGTTTGCAACGTACACACATTTGGGATTAAAAAAATTACTAACGCCTTCAACTTTACGTCATTTAAAATTGAAAAAAAAAACAATATTTTAATACTGTTAATTTTAATAACAAACCAATCAACAATAATAATCCTTTAATCCCTGCAGTAGCTTACCCAGAACTTCATCAAATTTTTATTTAACCAATATTAATCTATTCGGTTACCTTATCTACTGAAATGAAACTAAAATCCATGACATTTTCCTATATTAATCAATTCTGTCGCCTCGGTAATCATAACAATGTAGTAATTTTATAAAGTTTCATCAAAATTACTAACACCGGTTTTAAGGAAACTCGTTTTTGATCAGATTTTAGGCACGCTTAATTCTGGAGTTAAATACCACTTGTGAATCCATCTAAGAGAATAAATAAAAACTGTTTTGTATTTTGATATTAATCTCATAAAATATTTTATGCCTTGTATGTAAACATTGCTTATATTATTTTTATATAATATTAAATGACATAATTACAAAATTATTTTTTTGGCATTTAATAATAGCGACTCTTGGTTGAAACTGAATACAGAATATCTTTCTTGATGTGTAATATTAGTCATCTCTGTATCTGTTAAATACATTATAATTCTATTTATTGATCTCATATACCCCAGATCGTGGTGTAGTGGTCAGCGCAACTAGCATCTAAGCCGGAGTCTCGGGTTCGATTCCCGGTCAGGTCATTTTTTTTTCATCATCACCTACGCTCAAGCCAAGCCTTATGTAGGCATCATAATTTAATAAAATAAATAAATTAAATATAATATCCTAAGTATTTTGATGAAGCTTATACAAGCTTTATTGTAGCTTTATTTTATTTATTTATTTACTTTATAACAACTTCTTTTATCAACAAAAACTTTTACAGTGTTCAATAGTCAAATAAATATTTCGCCTGAAAACTCATTGAGTACCCTACGCAATACTCACAATATTATGTTAACCAATTAAGTAGACCGATTTTGATTATTTTTTTAAAGAAAATTACAAATATATAATAAATGAAAAGTTGAGCAAGGTTTCGTTACGAACGTACAAAGAGAAAGGAGTATGTGATAACAAGAAGTGTGATAACCCTGAGAAAACGATTATGTTTTTATGACTAATAACCGACTTAATTAATAGAATGCATAAACTGTACTTACCTGACGTTCCTTAGAAAAAGTTAAAGAAAAATGGAGCAGAAATTTACTTCAGGATTAACGCATAATTTACAGTCTCATAAATATGTATTTTGAAATACAGTACCTACACACATGATGAAGTATCACGTGAGAATAATCTTCTTCGTGTCATTTACGAATTTTATCAATTAATTATCTAATTTGTAGTTTTAAAAGTAACAGGAACAAAAAAATAAAAATATAAAAAAGTAATAAATAGTTGTATCGGACAGAAAAACGTTTTGTACAAACGAATACTTTCCTTATCAAATTACGTAATACGTAATACCATAGAGTTCCCAGAAAACATTAACCATATGTATCCTCTATTGTTAAGTAAATACAGTTCAGAAATAATTTTTACTCGGATCGATTCAGTCGGTTTCAGCCTAGGGATTGAGTTACTATATTCTTATAAGTTACTGTATTCTACAAGCAGGCTAATATTTAAATACGAGCAATGATGTAGTCCAATCAGAGCAAAATTTTGTTACTAATATAACTTTATGAGAATAGGATTAATACTGATACCGAACTAAAATTCATCATATTATAACATCAATGTAATTATTATTATTTTCACTTCTATCGAGTGGTCATAAGCACACGGATTTTTTAAAAATATTTGAGGTACGTAACTGTTTTTTATTCCTATACAGGAATCTCAGTACAATCGTTGTACATTTTTAACTCATGGTAAAATAAATTCGCTGCAAAATATTCTATTCGTTCTGCTACAAGACGTGATCGATTTTTTTCTTTTACGTTAATTAAAACCAATAATATTTCTTTGTATTCTACAAAAAATTAAATTGGAACGCCGTCACGGTTTCTTTCTTTGTATTTGATTGAAAATATTTTTTCATCTGAGTTTGTGAGTTATGTCGTTTGCGGTCACGTTTTAATGATATTCTAGTGTTAATAGTAGTAATATCTGTTTGTATTGTATGTTATTAGTCAAATACTTTATTTGAGTCTGCTTTTATTTCTATGTTTTTTATGTGTCAGAGGGAAATTAATATACATTTGTGTTACTTGTTAGCAAATGCAATACGTACCTATATAAAACTCCACGCGTTTTGAAACAAATATTGTGTATAATAATCCAGTGATACTACTTTAATGATACAACGGAAAAAATCAATATGCTTTCTACGTAGTATTCATGAACGCTAAATTAGAACGCATTTGTAATTTAGGTACTGTAAGTTATCCTAAACTCATACAACACTTATTATTGTTTCAAATATATTACATTTCTTCAATGTTTTTAAGCGCTTGTTAATTTTTTAACTCTCACTGTTTCAAAAAATAAATTATGGAAGAAGGTTTTTGTGAAGCGGAATTTTAGAAAAAGTAAAAATCTACTAAAATTACTGCTTTACTCTTAAAATTGTGTTCCATTAACTCTAATGCGTACAAATAATGACCAATATCTGTAAGAGGTATCAAATAATCATTAATTTACCTGAAAACACTATTCTTAAGAAGCTTGAATAGAGACAGTAGTGAAGTTCTACAAGGTACTGGCAGTCCTAGTCCTTCTTTATGAAAGTGAGTCATGGGTTACCACGAAACGCCAAGAAAGTAGGATCCCACCAGCTGAAATGAGGTTTCTAAGAAGGGTGAAGGGCTGCTCGAGACTGGATCTAATACATAAAGACGAAATTAGATCTGAGTTGGGCGTATTTAGCCTGAATGAAAAAGTGGAGGAGTACCGTAATCAATGGAGGCAACATTTGGAACGAATGCCATAGAAGAGAATACCCTTAAAAGTGACGGAATATGTTTCAGTTGGAAGAAGGTAGGTGCGAAGACCTCAAAGAAGATGGCAGTAGTAGAGGTGTACGGGTTGGAATATCTCGTGCTTGTGTTGAAGCACAGGATGGTTTGCGATTAGGCTTATGCCTAATCCTTGATAGTAAGAAGAAGAAGAAGAAGAACAACAACAACAACAACAACAACACTATTCATAACAAAATATTGAAATCTCACGTTAGAAGTGGTTTAAATGACGCTGTAGTTGTCCAACTTCAAGTTGTTAAAGCTTAGCTAGAAGGCAGACAATTACGATGACTGACCGCAGTCAAATTTTAAATGAGCTGGTACAAGTATTTTTTTACTTCTTAATTACAATAATAATAATAAAACCGTATCTATTTCCTTATTTTTACATTATTATAGTATTAACCCATACATCATACTTCTTTCGAAAAGCTATTATACATTTATAACAATTTACAATGTTCTAAGTGGAGGAAATTGACCTTCCCAACTATTGATAAAAGCCATGTTCTAGGTTAGGTGTTCTTTTTTCTATTTAGTAAACTGTACAACAGATATTTTAAAAATCAACTTTTAAATATCTCAAAACCTATTTATTAAATTATTAAATCATTGATTAGTATAATTTTCGAAAAAGTACTTGATTTTAAAAGAAATAGTAGTAGTCTATTGGATATCTTGAAATCAGTTTTTTAATTAATTTTGGTACTTAACATTGGGAGGATACTTTGGGTGTTTAGGATTTTTTAAACATTTTCAGGTCGCCCCTTCTATTAGAGAATTAGAATCTGTTTAATTTTGAATTGTTTTTACTTTTTATTACTCGTTTATATTAGGTCTTATCCGTTTGTTATACCCACAGACGAAAAATGAAGAAACTTATCGTCGTGTTTTAAAAAAATAGCATTGTCGATTTAAAAAATAAAAAAAATATTATCCACTAGGAACTTTAGCAATTAAATAATACCATTGAAAGAAATACATCGATCTAAACCTGCTTTTTATAAAAGAACGTAAACAACTTAGCAAGAAACATTTAAAAAATTTAGAAAAGCATAAAAATTATTTCGCAGTTAACCTCCTCCACAACAGCGAAGATATTCGCAGACTGAAACGTTTCAAAACATTGGACTTACCTTTACGATTTTGGTAATCATTTAATCATTTTTTTCTTCTTCTAATAATAATCGTCATCTCATTATCGGCATCATTATCATCTCCATTATGGGCATCGTCATCTTCAGCTTCATTTACTTCATGTTTCAAGATATTAATGCACAGTTCAGTCAAGTTTAGTTTTATTGTTTGTTCAAATCTCAGTCTGTTTTAAAATACACTATTAAGTATGTTTTATTTATACCTTCATTCTAAGAAAGTTATTATTCGTATATTTATTAGCTTTGCTTAAGTTTATAATTACATTAAAAAAAACTGATTGCAAAAGAACTACTCCTTGTTAAAAAAATAGTTGTGCATAAACCATATGATTCATTAACGTTATTCATTTTTTAAAGACCCGAGTTGTTATTCGATAGTATTACTTTATCATCTGCGTCATAGAAAGAAATAAAACTGATTGCAAAAAAGTTAACTTTGGTAAATATAAATAAGAAAGAAAATAATGTGATCTGCAAACTATGTTCGAAAAGTCATCCAGATATCACTAAACGTTTTATACATCATCTGACGTAAAGCAAGCCTGTTTGTTATTTAACATTTTTTACCTAAATTCCTTTGTGTTGAATACATTTTACCGGTAGCAGTACAGTACGATAGATAAATAATGAGTACAATGTAAAATCATAACAAAAATAATTGTACCTAACCTTATAATTCAAGGACGAGGTTACAATCTTTTTCAAGGTCTTTGAAATTGATCAACAACAAGGCATGCTACCTACTTCTTAGATTCTGTTCTTGAGTACTGCGTCTTCATTCTGTGTCGAATCAAAATGATAGAGACAGGCCTTCGTACTCGCTTAAATCTAGATTATAGATTTAGTAATACATATTTGTATTTTTAGATTACATAATTGTTGTAGATGATGACCTAGTTGTAATAGAAGGAAACCATGTAAATAATAACAGCAATTTATTAAGGAAATTGCGTGGAAATTTATAATTATGTCTATGTATCTTATCCACTAGTTTATAATATTATTTAGGAAATTCATTGTCGTAAGGCAGATTTTTTGTTTCACATAATTAGGAAAATTTGTGCCAACCGGAAAGAGTTTATTTATGGAAAAGTGTAGTTTATTCAACATTTGTTAAGTTAGTTAACTGAATAAATGATTTAAAAGTTCTTGTAGTTTTTTAAACACTTTACTAATACTATTCATCAATGTTTTTATTAACACCATTAAAATTTATTAATTTTTACGGAAGTGAAGGTCTGTATTTGTACTATAGTGGCAAAGGGTGTTAACTCCAATTTTTCCAATCGAGTCAACAGTTACCTTTAAAATCAGTACAAAATGCTCTCTAATGGTATACAGTGTTAACTCCCATTTGCCTTACCTGAATTTTTACAGTTTGTAATAACCATATTATTTTCAAATTTTAAATGTTAACTGTCTAGTATACTGTTTATCTTTAAACAGAACTCAAGCAGAAATTTTTTAAACATTGCTGAGTGTAGTATTCTGCTTCTGTATTAAAATTGTGTTACCACTAAATAAATATTGCAATAGTTTTGTTTGAAAAACTCATCTTGCATTATTAGAGTCACTATTATAGAAAATATCAAAACAAAATAATTTAGCAGTAGGTGGTACAGAGTATTAAGTCCTATGGAAGTTGTAAGAGGGGTTTAAAAATTCATAAAGTTGCGAAATAATAAAAATCTATAGCCCAGAAACTATATTGGGTTCAAATTTCAAGTTCTAATACCT
The DNA here is from genome assembly GCA_035578175.1 of Catonia carolina. NCBI lineage: Eukaryota > Metazoa > Arthropoda > Insecta > Hemiptera > Achilidae > Catonia > Catonia carolina. Next base: position 69,469,745 of record JAQMRL010000002.1, read on the forward strand.
AAAGTAATTTCGTTACAGTAACTAAAAGGAAAATTTTCCCTTTTTGGCTCTCCTGAAAAATCACAAAAATTGAGTTAACCCTCTTTACTTCTTAGGCACAGATATACAATGCACTGTCCGGGTTTACGTAGGAAATATAATTACTAAAAATTACCTGTTTTTACTTTCTTTTGGCCTGTTTTGTGATGTTGACAATTGGACTAAGTGTATAAACTTCTGGATGTTACTAACACAGAATTTTATCGAAGATTTAAATCTCATTATGATGCTTAAATTTTTAGAGGCCTTCGGGTGTTTCAGAGTGTTTTAGTGTGGTGTTATTGATTATATAATTCCAGAACTCGTTTTAGATTTAGCTTTTTTTGAATCTGTTATTTTAATTTTCAGGACCACTTTTTACTTTTGTGTTTAGTTCTCTTTAATGTGAGTTTTCTGATCCTTTTGACTTTAATTTTATTGAATCAGTTTTTTGATTGTCTTTTCTTTAAATTAGTTTTGTTAGAGGTGTTCTGAACGTACCCATTTACTACTTATCCAGCAGTACTTCATAACTGTCTCCTTAAGAGAACTGACTTCAATTCTCACCCTATATCCTCATTTCTAAATTGGTCAAGTCTACGACATCCCTTAACACTTCTCAAAAAACGCTTTTCTGCAGATTGGATGGATTTCTCCAGTTTCTTCTTCGATACCGAGGACCTTACCCCACTGTCGTATGTCAATGTTGCGACTGTCGTTTGGTGAACTCATCAAGTGTCACTTTTGGACTTTTCTTTTAAATTCCGACGTATTGTAGCCTACAAAAAATTTTAATAATTTTTTGTACTTTTTGTGGTACATCATCGTCCTCTTCTTATGACACATCTCATGCCAAATTTAGACAAAAAATTTACCTGCTCTAGAATATATTCCATCAACTGTTCAAAATTATCTTTGTCCTGACTGGATATTTACGTCTAAAGGTATCACTTTTGCTTTTTAGTAGGAATTTTCAAATTGAACACATATAATTATTTCGTATATAACAAAGTAAATAAATATATATGTAGGCCTATTATAAAAATGTAGTTAGTGATTTTTATTTTTTCGTCAATACAGATATTTACATTTTATAAACTAAAATTCCTTCGTTTCTTTAGCCTAAAAAATAATTTGTTTCTGAATAGATTTCCTGAGTAGATATTTAAAATGAGAATTAACTTATATACATCATCCTCTATTGATTAGATTATTTCATTTTGTTCGTATTTCACTAGTAATGGTGTACGAATTTAATTTTTCATGAATGTACGCATTATATCTATATTATATAAAGCCCCAGCCAAAATGACTGACCCCGTAGCAGGTCTCTAAAAGCAAAAACCCTGGAGACCTTTTTTATCGGGCGTCAGCTGAAACCCCCGGGAAAAATGCGAAATTTAAAGTATCTCTTTTCGAAAGCTCAGGAAAGGCGCGCGAATATTTCGAACTTTTTAACGAAGTCTCGTTGCGCAAAGGCCACTGCGACCAATTTTGTTCCCCTCCCGAAGTACGTTAAGACCATATATATAAAGTTGCCCTTAACCCGCCGGTTCGCTGGAAAAACTCAAAAAACAAAAATTCGGCTTTTTCGGGGTTGCAGTTTTTAGGTGTTTCTTTGTAACACCACGAAGACGGGTTTCATTGACAAATTTTTATTAGGACCACATTACACTAACTCCCGGAATCACAGGTGACTTTTCAAATTTTAGATCGGGGTCCTACGGGGTTTGGTACCCTTATTTAAAAATTATGAAATTTTTATAAATTAAAAAATCTGTTAACGGTATGTTGTTTGGAGTTAAAAACTACATAAAAATATGATAATCCGAAAATTTTAAAGTTCCACCCTCTTTTTTGCAGTAGGGTTTGAATTTTTTTATCTTCTAAACGGTGCATCGTAAAAAAAATTGTATAGAATATTTTTTGTACCCCTTTTAATGTACTTCAAAACCATATAGCTTTCGTTGTTCTCAACTTGCCGGTTCGGTGAGAAAACTCAAAAAACAAAATTTCGCCTTTTTTGGGGTTGCAATTTTCAAGTTTTCTTTTGTAACACCATCAAAACGGGTTTCTTTGGCAAACTTTTGGTAGGAATACATTACACGTTCCCCCCGCATTACGGAAAACTTCTCAAATTTTAGATCGGGATCCTACGGGGGTTGCTACCCTTATCTAAACATAATGAAAATTTTTAATTTTTAGAATAAAAAAAATTTGTTAACGGCATGATGTTTGGCATTGAAAATTACACAAATATTTGATAACCCGAAAATGTTCAATTAGCACCCTTTAGCCTGCTGTAGGGGTTGTATTTTTTATCTCCTAAACGGTGCATCGTAGCGGAAAATTGTATAGAATCTTTTTTGTACCCGTTGCAAAGTACTTTAAAACCATATAGTTATCGTTGCCCTTAACTTGCTGGTTCGGTGTGAAAACTCAAAAAACCAAATTTCGGCTTTTTGGGGTTTGCCGTTTGCATGTTGTTCTTTCTTTACACCTTCAAAATGGGTTATTTCGTCAAATTTTTATTTTTAAACAGTTACACGTACCCGAAGCGTCACGGGTAATTTTTCAAATTTTAAATCGGTGTCCTACGGGAGTCACTACCTTTATCCAAAAGATATGAAATGTTTATATTTTTAGAATACAAAAAGTCTTTTGACGGCATGTTGTTTGGCGTAAAAATTATACAAAAATATTATAACCCGAAAATTTTGAATTAGCACCCTCTAACCTCCAGTAGGGGTTGTATTTCCTTATCTCCTTAACAGTGAATAATAGGGACAAAATGCATGAACCTGTTTTGTGCCCCACAAAAAGTACTTCAAGATTATATAATTAAATATGCCCTTACCCCACCGGTCCTCTGAGTAAACTACAAAAACCGAATTTCGGTTTTATGGGGTATACCGTTTTCAGTTTTCCTATCTTTACACCTTCAAAACGGTTTTTAGGCAAATTTTTATTAGCAAAACGTCACAGGTACTTATAGCATCACAGGCAATTTTTAAAATTTTAAAAAGCGATCCAATGGGGGTTGCTACCCCTATCCAAAAATTATGAAATTTTTAAATTTTTAGAATACAAAATATATTTTAACGGCATCTTTTCGACGTTAAAAGTTAAATAAAAATTTGGTAACGCGAAAACTTTTAGGTTGCACCCCCTTACCGTTGGTAGGGGGTTCTATTTTTTACCTCCTGAACGGTGCTTCGTAGAGGTAAAACATGTAACTAAAGTTTTCCGTAACCTACCTCTTCGCTAAGAAAACTCAAAACACTAGCATTCCGGCTTTTAGGGCTTGCCGTTTTCACGTTTTTCTTTCTTTACACCTTCATAACGGTTTTTCGCAAATGTTTATTAACAAAACGTTACACATACCCCTAGAGTCACGAAGAATTTATTAAATTTTAGACGGGGTCCTATGGTGATTACTACCTCAACAAAAATTTTAAAATTGTTGGAATACAAATATTTTTTTAACGACATGTCATTTAGCGAAGAAAATTACATAAAAATTTGGTAACCCGAAAATTTTTAGGTCGCATGAGAAAACGAAAAATTCAAAGTAACTTACATTCAAACACAACATTTAAAGTTGAAATTTTGAATCTTTAAACATTAACGTAAAATTGTAAAACCTTCAAATTTTAAATTTTGAAACTTTAAACTTTCATATTTTAAAATTTCTAAATATTGTGATCCACCCAGCCCCTTTGGCGGCCGAACTTCACCTTGTGGCAAATGGTTCTGATCCACTTATGAATTCTGATCCACCTACCCCGTGAAAACTTAACACCTAACGTGAAAACTTTCAGGTTCCACCCCCTTACCGTTGGTAGGGGGTTGTATTTTTTTACCTCCTGAACGGTGCTTCGTAGAGAAAAATTGTATAGAATCTTTTCTTTGCCTCTTCCATAGTACTTCAAGGCCATGTAACTAAAGTTTTCCTTACCTACCTCTTCGCTAAGAAAACTCAAAACACTAGCATTTCGGCCTTTAGGGCTTGCCGTTTTCACGTTTTTCTATCTTTACACCTTCACAACGGTTTTTCGCTAACATTTATTAACAAAACGTTACACATACCCCTAGAGTCACGAAGGGTTTATTAAATTTTAGGTCGGGGTCCTATGGTGATTACTACCCCAACAAAAATTTTAAAATTTTCGGAATACAAATATTTTTTTAACATGTTATTTAGCGAAGAAAATTACATAAAAATTTGGTAACCCGAAAATTTTTAGGTCACATGAGAAAACGAAAAACTCAAAGTAAAATACATTCAAACCACAACATTTAAAGTTGAAATTTTGAAACTTTAAACATTAACCTAAAATTGTAAAACCTTCAAATTTTAAATTTTGAAACTTTAAACTTCATCTTTAAACTTTTATATCTTGAAATTTCTAAATATTGTGATCCACCCAGCCCCTTTGGCGGCCGAACTTCACCTTGTGGCAAATGGTTCTGATCCATTTATGAATTCTGATCCACCTACCCCTCTGAGGTCGAGACACGTAAGCGGCGCGAAGCGCCGCTGGAGTGGCGAGTATATACATATACTTTATTCACGTTAAGTTTCATCTACGCGATTTTTTTAATAAATTCGTGGATGCGTGCGTTGCTGCAAATGTTGTTATTGTAAGAGATAATTTAAAAAAAATTAATACATCAAGGTTTTTGTTGTATTTAATATTCTGGAATTTTGTTTTGGATTATAAAGACAACTCACAGCATCCGAAGATGTTCGTTTATAGTACTCCGTGGTTTAGGTTATGTTTAGTGTTCCATTAGGAAACCGGTTGTACGGCGCAAACTGGTCCTTCTAATGGAGTTAATAATGTATTCTAACAGTAAATAACAATACTGGTTTGATGCAGTTAAAACCTTAACAAACATTTCGCGTTTCGTTTTGGGCGGGAAATTTAAACTATTTTGTTATAGTTATGTAGAATTTATTTGCATCTCGTATTTTATACATAAAAGTATGTATAGTTGTTGTAAGAGTTTGTGTAATACGAAATAAAATTAAAATAAAATATAAACTTATGCAGACATAAACGAAACATAATTGTGTACAATAGAAACTTATGTTACACCGTATATCAAAGATATAAAATTCTGTATTTATATCATTTGCAATTTAAAAAAAATAATGTTCCCTAATGTGTGCACGTTGCAGTCTGTTAAATTTAAGAGCAATAAGCAACCCTATGACCCAATAAGTTGAGGACGATGCTCAGGTCGACCATTCCTGAGAGAGTATGTTAAATGAATCCCAGCCGTCAAAGTATATCGTTAACCTCTATCTTGTATTGAAATCCGTATAAAAGTACCTTTACTAATGGGGTTTTAATCAGACATTCTCGTTTACGAAATTCAGGTGTTAAACTCCGAACTCTTAACTATCTTGCAGATTTACAAATGTAACACCCAAACATTTACAGCACTAAAGAAAAAACAACACATTAAAAGACATTGTATCATTTTTTATTTAAACAGTTATATATACATGTATTTTGTTTAAAATCAGTACTACTCCTAACAGGTTACACTTTATAATTAATATATTTGCCCATTACAGGGAGGTGGAATGTTAAAATTATTTGCACTCGAGCTGCTAGTTCTAGGGCTATGAAAAATTGTTATCTTTTTTATCAATGGTTCTGTTATCTTATTTTCAGCCAATTATATGACTGAAGCATTTAAGAACAGAAGAGGTAGAGTGTAAAATACTCTTGTCAGACCCTCTAATAGAGCCAGACCCTGAGGTAAATGAAGTGAAACTGTCATTTGTTGAGTGGAAATTACATGCTTTTGAGAGAGCCTGGCATGTTGATAAGCATACTTTTCCATTCAGTGAGGAAGGCAATCGTAAACCACTACGCTCCTCATTTTACCTAGTAAAGCCTCTATAAGTTCAAACTAGGCTTTCAGCTGATGACTTTAACAACAATTAATTGGTAAAAAAATATTAAAAATGACAGTAAACATTCTATAAAACATTAAAACTCATTTATCGGTAAAAATGATGAGTAAATGTTTACTTATTGTCAAAACGATATTGACATACAGTATTGTGGATGACATCAGCCTTATAGATTAGTTAAATCATTTATTTTTACAGAAAATCTCAAAACTTTTTATCTACAATGTACGAGATATTCGCTCGTATATTCGCTGAGACTAATTATTGGATCAATAAACTTTCCATTCGAAATAAAGGTCAGGTGTCACAGTACTTAACTGGCGTGAAACACCACATTTTGTTATTTATTTTTTATAATCCTATTATAAAGGCAAGTAGTAAAGACCTATCTTTTCAATCTTAACTGCAGCACTATGAAACGGTAGTATAACCCGAAGCCACTTATTGCTGCGAAACTATTTCTAATTTCAAAACTAATACGTGAGAGAGAAATTCTTGGGATAGAAAGAAGAATCCTTAGGACTTGCATAAACAAAAAAAGGAAACTCAACGATATCTGGATCTTAATGTCTAATTCTGAACTCTACCATGAAATCGAGCCAAATACTGACATCATGCGGAAGAAACTAATTTCTTTCTTCGGATATTTACTTAGAATAACGGACAATCGAGTAACTGAACAACTCATTTCTATAATTAACTCGTGGAAAAATCCTCCAAGGTGGTTGGCTGAAGTAAAGCGAGATATGCAAGAACTTAACATTGCAGAACAAAATCTTTTAGAAAAATCTGAACAGCTGAAGTTGCTTAAAGATAAAGACACAAGATTCGTCGATAAAACTCGAGCTCCGTCATCAATGATTTTTACAGATAAAATCAGGCAGATCAGATCCCAAGATATGAAGAATTATTGGGAAAAGCGTAAGATTCCTAAAACCAAATCAAGAAGGATTTTTTTTTCAAAAAGGAAGTATATTCACTTGCGTTATGGTTTACTTGTTTTGTGTTAAAATTACTACCTTTCCGTGTACAAATATTAAGGTTTTATTTCATATAATAAAAATGCATATTATTTCATGTTATAAACATTTTTTATATGAAATAGAATAACTGATTTCAAGCTGTAGGATGCATTATAAGGATTTATTTTTGAATGAAAATATTAAGGTATACATTTAAAATTCTATGTACATTTTCATCTTTGGTTTATCATTACCTACTTCAGAATTATTTGATTTTAATGAAAGGTTTAGGTGTGTTTTGTTTAGCAAAATTAAAATTAAGTTTCAAAAAGTAAAAGATCCCACGCTTTTGGAGTTAAATTTTTTTATTGTTTTGGTTTTTCAAATTACGTACGCTCGGTGATATTCACTTATTTTTTCGTTAAAAACCTTGCTAATACCGACTAAAAGTCTGTTCTTTATTATAGTCAATAAATTCATCAGAACGGTTTACTTTTTTTCACTTTTATTTGATACCTAGAAGTATGCGTCATAATATACAACTACTAAGTAGGAAAGGAGCAAAAAATATAGTAGGCTACATAAATAGTTATTGAAAAAAGTAAAATAGGCTATCTATTAACACTGACACTTTCAGTTTAAGCTGTTTGATTATTTTTTTTAGTTTATTTTAAGTCGTAACAACATTTTGGTTAATAGCGACTACTTTGGGTTATGGACTAGTAGGTTTGAACTTGCAATAACTTTCCATGTGCTTTTTAATCTTCTTGTTTGTGGTATATTTCTTCTTCATTGTTGTATGAAGCAGTTCGGATTGGGATTATGAAATGTTGAATGCGCTGTTTGAGAATTTTCGTTCATAAAATTTTTTTAATCACATTTATACATATGTACGTTTTGTGTTAAGCGCTCTTTTGTTGTTCTAATTTTCGTCCTACAGTTTGTTTGTTATTTACATTAATGAAAAACAAATGGAAAAAAGAGATAGAACAATTTGATTAGTTATCCATATAAGCACAATAATTGGAAAAACATGTAAATGGAAATTTTAAATGGAAGTAATGATTTTTGTGTTATTAATTGAACTAAGTTTTAATAAATAAATATTTATTTATCACCTAATCCGTGGAATATTCTAATACCGTTAACGCAACATTCTCAAAAATCCAAATGTAAAAATAGCTACTAGGCCTGCTGATATTATTTATAATGTTTCTGTTTCCGTCTTGATCCACTGTTTCCGTCCGTAAACTTTTTAGTTTTTCCCTAATGTGTGAACGTTGCAATCTCTTCAGAACAAAAAGCAACCTCATGATCCAATGAGATGAAGATGACGTGTTGTAGCAGTACACAGAACTTAGATATAAATGGACATGTTTTAAAGTGTTTTGATGAACTATGATTATTTTTAATTTTATAAAATAATTTTTATTTAATGAAGGAATATTATGAACATTAAATAATTAAATTATCAGAGACATTTATTAAATATAAAAATATTAATAGACAAGACCGTAATGTGTTTTACGATGTATGTTACATTATCCCATGTTTGGGAGGCTTAAAGAAAATTATTATATTTGTGGGATTAAATCTAAAAAATTTATTTACCATTATTAGAAGACAATTGATACAAAAACTGTAATATATTTTTGATATCTATTATTATTCATTTAAATAAACTTCAAGACATCAAACAAAAAGCTAAGTTTTGTTATTTAATTTTATTTTATATTTCTGTTAATTTCATTATTAGTTTAACTACAAATGTTTGCAGGAATATTACAGAATATGAAATGTAAATAAAGTGTAATCTTGTACAGACCCAGGCCGATGATTCCTGACAGTGTCTGTTTAATTATTGAACCTCAACCATCAAAGTACACCAGTAACCACTTCTTTTTATTTACGTCTGACTGTTTTGCAATTGCTGCTAATGTAGACGGTGAGAAGGATGATAGATGAAAATAAGGGATGACAAAATGCCAGACCTGACCGAGAATTGAACCCGGAACCCTGCCGTAGAAGCCAGTTGTGCTAACCACTACGTCAACGGGCCCGCCTAACCACTGTCTAGTATTCAAATCCGTATAAATCCTTGTGATATTTCTTGCGGGTCTCGTTAACCACACTCCACAAACTATCAATTTCTTCCATTAGTATCCAAAAATTTACTACATGAAGGGTCGGATATAAAGCAGTTTACGTCAAAGCTGGTCTGTCAAGTAAAGATTTCCAACCTTATGAAAGGCTTTCCAATTTTGTTCCAGCCGGACAAACACAGATATTTTTTCCGTAGAGCGATGCTTTCCTAATTCCTTTAGACTGACACTAAAAAATATCTATTCCCGGTTGTAGACTTAAGCTTTATCTCGCTGCAGTTAATTATATAAATAACAAAAAACAATGAGACAATAAAATTCATTTAAGGTACTGTTAAACAATTTAAAATAATCGTTTCTGTACTGATAATGATTCTGTTTTTTCTTATCTTAAAACAGACAATGAATGTTATCTCTTAAATTAAGTAGGACAAGAAAATTTATGCTAATTAAAATTAAAAAAGTATTATGACTTCTCATTGTTTGCTCTGTAAATAAGTATTACTCTTTTAACTGTAATATTCTATCATACGTTTTTAATTTTTAATTATTATTTTATATATTATACTATTTTATTTATTATTTATTTTTAATTTTTTGTATTTCGTTATGAGGGGTACGAAGTATGAAATCTAAATAGGTATTTAATTTGTTTTTTTCTATCTAAAGAATTTTTGTGTAAGTATACTAATAAAATTTTATTCCATTATTTGTTGCAGGTAATAACAGTTTCACCTAACTTTTGATGAGCATTACTGTACAAAAACTTATTAGATCATATTTTGGTACGTAGAAATTGTTTGTAAGTTATATCATGTTACAGAATTAAAAAAACGTGTAAAGTTCTCGCCACGAGAGTAGGCCCTTTGTATTTGAACAACTCTAATGCAGAGATTTAACGGATGAATCTGAATCCAACATCAAAAAAAGCTTGTTTTTTCTGCGTAGATTCGCAAGATAATTTTTTTTAAAAATAAGTACGACATTATATTCATCATGTAATTTTTATGTCTACTTGGAACAAAATTTTTTAAATGGCCACCCTGTTGAAATTAAATATTGGATTTGATTTTTAAAATATTCATTTTATAGTGACAATTGTGATCTTTCTAAGAAACATGAACGTTGATTTTTATGTACAGCCTGGGTAAGTAACAGACTTTTGAAAGGTCTTTAACGAACGCTGAAACTTGGGTATTTTTTCTATGTAAATTTCCGTATCACCTTTTAATTCTTAAATAAGAAAAGAAAAATTCCTGTCGTAAGGAAATATCAGAAAAAGTACTAGTTTTTGTGCAGGATTCGAATTTTTCCGTTGGTACAACCGAAGTAATAGTGGATCATTCCTCTGATACTGTATTTCAAACAGAATCTGATTTTGGCGAAGAGTATAAAATACATTTTTGAAAAAAATAAAATTTTGTAAAACCCTTTACCTTTTCTTTTTTTTTTTTTGTAAAGCTCTTTACGTATTCAAAACAGACCTTCCTTTTCTCAAAATGTTGTTTAGGCCATCAGTCAAAATGGTGGTTTGAACCTTAAGATTTTACTAAGTAAAACGAGGCGTGAGATGGCTTTCATTTGCCTTCCCCATTGAGAAGAAAAGTATGCTTATCAGCATGCCAAGCTCTCTGAAACCATCTACTTTCCACCCTGAAAATGAGACTTCACTTCATTCTCGTAGGGTCTGGCTGTATAATGAAATTCATTACTCTCAGAGGAAATTACTGACTATTGTCTTTTACACCTCTATCTCTTCTGTTCTTAAATACTTCAGTCATATAAATAGTTGACCAAGGGATAATAAGAAACAGAACTATTTTTTTTAGCCCTGGAACTATCAGATTAAGTAAATAATTTAACACTTAACCTGCTTGTTATGGGCAATTTCTCAAATTAGGAGAAATATATTTAAAAATAACTACATATTATTCAACCCATAATGATACTAAAACGGCTTTTTGTGAATTCACCCTCAATAATCGCGTACGTAGAATGTTATCATAAGACCGTAGTGGAATATAATCCCAAATTTCGGAGTACAGGCGGTGTTTGCTGTATTTTACAAACGATATATTACTTGTTGCTATATCCTTTAATCTTTTTTAAAAAGAACAAATAAAAAATTAAATGGAAATATGGGTATCCTGCAATGAGAATGGGGTTTCTTGGTACTGGTTATTTCAAAATATAAAAATCACAGTTAGATCAATAATTCATTGTTTAACCCGCTGAGACTTTGATATCAGATGAATGAAGGTAGACTAGGCACCTATAATAATTATTTGATCAGTGAGCTGTTAACATATTATACAAAATTATGTGGAACTGTTGAAGTACCCATTTCTGGTAAGTTGGTCGTTCAGTTCATCTAAGTTAGTTATAATAGTAACTTGCTCTAGGTTTCATATTAAATCACCTTAATATACGAGCGAACAACCGGAAAACCACACATCTCGGTTCAGTTTTCTTGGTGTCCTAAACCAGTAAAATATTTGTCAAATGTAAACAGGACAATTAAACTATCTGATTAAGATTTTATAAATATTTTAATTATTGATATAATTATTTAACGGTATTATTTAAAACTGCAAGTATTTTGCATTTTTATTTTTAAAATTTTAAACGAAAAATCAATCTCAGCATGCCAATCTAATTTTTTTATTTAAAATTATAAAACCAATTATGAAAATGACTGAAAGGTTAATATTTTAAAAACATTTCAATCATTGTTTTGTTCGGAGATTTTCAATTTATTTTTTTTCATTACGACTAATATTTAGTACAGAAAAATATGTTTACACTTGAAGCTAAGTAGTTACCTCATAGCTCTCTCATTGATTTTCTGCACGAAGAAATATAAATTTAAACAAATTTTATTCATCGAAATTAATAGATTTTAATAAAGTTTTAAAACGAGAAATATATAATATTGGCAATACCGCAATAATACGATCGTTTTGGAAAATATAATAATTCAAAAGCAGTTTTGTTAGCTCTTTTTGTATTTTCGTTTGACATCAATTGCGCTATATTATTGGTATTTTTTACTGTATTTTATGTAAATATAAATGCGGCATTATTTCCGTATCAATAAATTTATATTGCTTCTTGGATGTAGAAAGAGTTCTTCATCCATCTGCGATTTTAAATTCCAATAAATGATTTATTGAATACCAAATTATGCTTCGTTCACTCGTGTAGTCTTAGAAGTTTTGTGATAACATTCAAATAAAAATTTATAAATTAATTTTATAAACTGCAGTTCTTTTTGTATTCACGTATATAAATTTTGTAGTAGAAAATCGAGAATAAATTAATTGAAATTTACAAAAAAAAAGAAAATTGATGGCTACTGGACAACTTTGATACTATGAATTTATTGATGGTAGTCAGTGATCCAATCTTATGTGTTTTAGACATTTTGTATTTAATAAAATGAATTAACTTTTAAGGTGGATTTTCAAATAAGTTTACAAAAATATAAATTTTTACGTGAATATTTGCCATAATTCGTGTAGCGTACTCGTTGTGGATGCAAATGCAGAATAGAAAAACATGATACGAAAATACGTATTTACTGATTCCGTTTTTATGTGTTGTAGACCTTCTGTGTTTAATAGAATGAACTAACTTTTAATGTGGATTTTCCAATAAGTTTACAAAAATTTGCATTTTTATGTGAATTTTTCTGCTTTTAATGAAAGACAAGTTAAGGATTGTTTTTTTATAAGGTGACATTTTGTTGTAAAGAACTTCAGTTTTATTTCCGTAAAATGCTATTGTATTAAAATTTACATAATACGTAGGTTCAGTTAATCATTTACTTATTTATATATGAATTCATTTTTGTTGTTCTAAATTCACTGAAATGGACGTCCATAAAATTCGTTTATATTCCTTATTTGGAAAAGTAAACAAAACATTATTGAATTCTCCAGAGTTTATTTATTAGATGGCTTAACAGCGCATGCTTAAATAATCTGCTGTGAAAAGAAAGGGTGGAAGAGATTGTATCAAGTAGGGCAACCCACACTTCGCATGCTAGAAATATATTTTAATTCACGTTGTTCACGTCGTGCGTGACGTTATACTACACATAAATTGTGCCACGTCTCGACCTGCTTGCTACGTTTTGATGCCGATTATTTATTTTAATGAGCTAAATTTACTAATAATATAATGTGGCTATTATTTTGGCCAAATATCTAGAAAACAGTTCTAAAAATGAAAACTTTTTAGAACTATATCTCTTCGTATCTTTACTTTAAAGGAAAATCACTTTACTGCCGTGACAAAGTAAATAGAAAATAAAATATAAGCGCTTCATTTTTTAAAGTTATTACCATAGTTGCACTACGCGTGGTTGCGTGGTTCTGTATATCTGATGAAGTTTTTAGTAGAAGAGCCACTGTAGATATATATTTCAAAACAGACCCAGCATATTTTAATACTCTTATAAAAATGTTTTATAAAACTGAGTTCTACATTTATAAACTATTGACTTGCATGTAGAACTCTATAGAACTCGCTGTAAATAAAAAATCTTCGTTGTAACGTTCACCACAACAAGGTGCAATTTTCTACGTTCGGAAATGTAGAATTAACCAAATAAAACACCAAAGATGTACTTTTAATTTTTATTAGTTTGAAAAATAGATGTATTTATAACCTAGAAATGATATATAAAGGTAAACTCTATAAAACATTTATTTATTTAATATTTATAATCCTACCTGAAGTTTCGATATTGTTATTAATTACAATGTTATCCATTGAATCAGTGCATTCTTAAAATACGACTTTTTACGGTAGTATCACAATTTTGTTTCTGAACGTTTTTTCTTAAAAAAAAACTTTCCTTTCAGTTGCAATGTCTTATAAAAACTATCCTAGCAGAGTATTTTTCCATCGTTTATAAATTGAAACAACATAATTATTTCAATTAAAGTTCTTGTAGTCTTAATTAGCAAATCCTTTTTTCTTTGTATTAATATCACTGATAGTAATATCACATATCTTCATATATTGATGTAGCGTTTCATGAAACAATTTTTGAACCTAATTAAAGTTTATACATTTATAAACACACTCTACAGGTGTTTCTAGTTTGTTTTTCTAAGCTAATGAAATAAATTATGTTAAATTTTTTTCTCGTTTTATTGACAGTTAGTTGTTTATATTACGGATTTACTAGTTAAGGTTCATGAGAATATTTTTTGTCAATGAATATTACTTCGCGGTGCCGGCACGTTGGTGTAGTGGCCAGCGCAAGCGGTTTCTGTACAGGGGTCCGGGATTCGATTCCCGGTCAAGTCTGGGTTAATTTTATCTTTTAATTTTATTTTAATCTTCTGCATTAGCCTTAATATGCATAGAACAGTTGGACGTAAAATAAAGGCAAAATATTTTTTAGCTACCTGTACAATTTATAATTTTAAGTAATCCGAGAACGTAAAATAATATTTTAAAAAAATAAGTAAAAACGTTGTGGAATGGGATTGGGATCTCAAGAAATCTAGTATTAATTTTTGTTTTGTTTTACGTCTGACTGTTTTGCAATTTCTGCTAATGGAAATGGTAATCTAGTATTAAATTTTGCGACATGAGTAACTTATAGTGTCTATGACAAGTTTAGTTTTTATTTTTAAAATTGCCTTCAAAGTAAAAAACTAACAAATAATTTAACCTAAGTGGTATTCCAGGAAGCACTTATACTTTTTCGTTTGTCATCGGGAACTGTACATTATTGACAACCACCCAATTTGATTGCTGCTATTCGCTGTATTTTTGACGTGGATTAGGCATGAGTTTTGAACTGGAATTCCAGTAGAGTTTGATCACGGATACCTGTCAGCTGGTTACCTTAGAAAGTCGCTTGAACAACCGGTGTTACTTAACAAATAGTAGCGTCTTTTTACCGGCTATTTGATCAGGCTGGTCTGAGGCCACCTATACTTGTAGTAAAATCAGTCGTAGTACAGTTTGATCTAGTGTTATAAAAAAAATAAGTTGTTAATCTATATTTTTTTATTACCCCTCCACTTAAATCACACAAATTTTTACTTTAAAATTAGAGATGTTTGTTTTTTTTTGAAGCGACTACTTCTTTTGGCGCGCTTGGACTGTTTTTTTACTTTCTCTTGCCTATATGAATATATAGGAAGGAAAGTATTGTTTTCATGTCGATTTTTAGAAATCGAGTTTTCACCGGATCTATACGTTTTCAGACCCCTGAATCCAAAAAAACATGTTTTTAGCGATTGGTCTGTGTGTGTGTTTGCGTGTGTGTGTGTGTGTGTGTGTGTGTGTGTGTGTGTATACAAAATATCTCAAGAACGGAACATCGTACGAACTTGAAACTTGAAACTTAAGTTACATACCACTACCGGACCCGACACGAACATTTTCATCAAAATCGGTCAACCGGAAGTGGGAGTTTATTCGTATAATTTTTCACTTTTTTGCGATTTTCTTAAAAACTGGTCCTACGATTTTTTTAAAAATCGCTTGGTTTACTCAATTTTTTATTCTCTACAAGATAGGGTAGGCGTCATGTTTGCTGAAATTCTGGGTGAGGCTGTTTTCACGTAAAAACATAGTTATTTTAAGATTACGGCTTTAATATGCATTTAGCGCACAAATTTATATAATAAAAGTTGTAGAGAATTTAAGAACCTACAACTTTTATTTCAAACATTTTTTTGTATAACGCTTAGATTAGCGGTAATTTGCGATTTTCTGTTTTTTCTCACGAAAACGTGTGAAAATCGATTTTTTAACATTTCGGCCTTAGTATGCATTTTACGACAAAAGTGTATATAATTAAATTTATAGAAAATTAAAAGATCTACAACTTTTATGTAGAGCATTTTTCTCTACAGAGCATAGTTTAGAGAGAAAGAGTGATTTTCCGTATTTCTAAGCCAAACTGAGTACGATTTTCATTTTGCGTCTTTCACTCATGATTAAAATAAGGTTATGTTTTTGAGGTTAGTTTCTTTGTTTATTTCTGATGTTTTATTACTAATGTTAGGTTTATTGTTAATTATTTGCACTGGCAAGAGAAAGTTGTGTGAGTGTTTCACACCAGATTTTTTTTCAAGGAAAATCTTTGGTTTGCCATCGTGTCACGCTCGGCTATCAACAATTACCATGGACGCAATTATCATTAATTTAATATTTACTAAAACTTTTTTAATTTGTTAACTTAATTAAGTAGTCTCTTCTGCCGGTCAGTCCCGCAACTGCTGATGTTTTTACTCTGAAAATCACTCGATTGTAAAAAATGTTAATTAGTAGGTATATTTTTAAGATAGAAAAGTAGAATATAATTTATTGTTAATTGATGTTTCTTTTGTGGTTTAAGAAATGTACTATATTTAGCTTTCTTTGACAATTGTCTCCTTCTAAAAGATTAGCGACGCAGTTCTATTTAAAAATTCATTCAAATTGCAATTCAAGTATAGGATTTTCTTGTATAATTTAATGTTAAATAAATGTAATCCAGTTGTACCCTTCCACAACCATATAATTTATTAATTTATTCTTGCAACAGATGGTTTGAGATTAGCAGCGAGAGCAGTTCTTGTTGGTTATTAATAAAAACAACAGTTGGCCGGTCATTATGAAATGAGAAAGATGTTGAGATAAATAGATTTAGCGTTGGTAGAGT
The DNA here is from genome assembly GCA_035578175.1 of Catonia carolina. NCBI lineage: Eukaryota > Metazoa > Arthropoda > Insecta > Hemiptera > Achilidae > Catonia > Catonia carolina. Next base: position 69,486,434 of record JAQMRL010000002.1, read on the forward strand.
CTGTGAAAATGTTGTAAACTCATGTTTGGCGTCCTCCTTCGACCTAATTTTTCTAAAGATTAACAATAACAAAACACTATTAACTTGTGTTTTATATAATAAAGAATTTATATGTCTTCAATAATCATTACTTAAATCTATTTAATAATCTGTTAGTTTTATTTCTTTAAACGATAATAATTCAAGTAATTACAATAAAATACAACAAATAAGCTTTTTCTAAGACTTGTCATACTTATAATCCAATTTTAATTCATTATTTGTTAAATTAACAACTGCGATTTGTTTAATTTGTATAATAGAAAAGTTTTAGGATCGCGATTGTTTAAGTGATCAACTTCTTTATCGTTAATACTTTCAGTTTTTTTTAACAAACTGAAGTTTAGAGTTTGCATATTGAAAGTGTTTTGTTGAAAGAATAAAGATACCTTTTTGAAATCGGAACTTAAAAAGTTAATTCTTTTATACAAAAAAGTTACAACCAAAGGAACAGATCTAAATTTTTGTTAATATCAATAATTGTTCAATGGATATATTTCTTAAGTAACAGTTTGTAAAGTTTGCCATCTTTTTGTTATTTTACATAAAAAGGTTTCCGGAAGTTTATACAATTAGTAGGCCTAAATTGTTTCTTTACTTTATGTTGTGCTTAATGATTAGCTTGATTCCGACAATATGTAAATACCTTCAAACCTTAATGGAAGAAAGTAGGATCCAAGCAGCTGAATTGAGGTTTTAAAAAGGGTGAAGGGCTGCTCGAGGCTGGATGTAATACATAACAAAGAAATTAGATCAGAGTTGGGTGTACTTAGCTTGAATGAAAATGTGGAGGAGTACCGGAATCAATGGAGGCAACATTTGGAATGGATGCCAGAGGAGAGAATAAAAAAAGTGACGTCTAAAAGTGACGGAATATGTTCCAGTTGGAAGAAGGGAGGTGGGAAGACCTCGAAGAAGATGGCAGTAGTCGAGATGTACGGGCTGGAGTGTCTCATGTTTGTGTAGACGTAAAGGATGGTTTGTGAGTTCGGACCAGTCGTATGCCTAATCCTTGATAGTAAGAAGAAGAAGACCTTATTGGATAATTAAACCTGAAAGCTTTTAGAATAAATATGTCTGCATTACTTGGTAAGATACAGAGATCAGATTGAAACTTATATCATTTGATTTAGTTAATTTTTTCCTCAGGTGAAATTTTTATGATTTTATTAATTTTAAGATCTTTTATCTATTGTATAAAAGTAAACTTTAATTTTAAGATCTTTTACCTTTTGTATACAAGTAAACAGTCGGACGTTAAACCAAAAAAAAAGTATAAAAGTAAATTATTACAGGTACATTCACCTTCCATATTTTCATCTGCCCAAATTGCGGAATATAATGCTGCGTTGGGGCCGTCAAGTCAAATTAATACTTTTTTGTCGGAAATGAAAACTCTATTGTTTCCAATGATTTCGTTGATGACTCAACTTATACAAGCCTTAATGTCTAAAAATAATGCCAAATAATATGACATCTAATTCCCTTGTCGTCTTGTTGTGGAATGCTAATGGTATTTCACAACATTTCAATGAGCTAGAATATGTGCTACATGAGAAAAGAATAGACATCGCCCTCATTTCGGAGTCTCACTTGACTTCACGTTCTCGTTTTTACGTTCCCGGTTACATCGTTTACCGGACTGATCACCCGGCCGACCGGAGCCAAGGGGGCACGGCAATTATCATCAAGGCGACTTTAAAACATGACTTCCTTTTCACTGAACCTCCAACAAATTTTCTTCAGGCAACTGTACTTTCTTTATACCTAAACCAGTTAAAATTTAATGTAGCATCAGTTTATTGTCCGCCACGATTTCGAGTAACTGAGGAGGAGTTTCAAAATTTTTTCGATGAGTTGGGACCAGCATTTATTGCAGGTGGTGATTATAATGCGAAGAACACTCAGTGGGGATGTAGAGTCAATACACCACGAGGCAGGCAACTGCTAAATGTAATTGACTACAATCGATTTGAAGTAATAACGCCCAGGATGCCGACATATTGGCCTTCTGCCGTCACAAAGCTGCCTGATATACTAGATATATTTATAACACGAGGTATAAGTCGACTTCACCATGCGGTTGAAAATTTGGACGATTTTAGATCCGACCATTCTCCGGTTCTGTTAACTATAAGTGCTACTCCTCTTTATAAACAGCAACTACCATCGCTAACGCCAACCGGCAAGATGGATTGGGTCAAATTTCAAAATCTTGTAAATAACAATTTAAATGTTCACGTCCCTTTAAAAACTGCTCACGATTTAGAATGCGCCATAGACGATTTTACCTCTATCATTCAATCTGCTGCATGGGATTCTGCAATAACTGTTTCAAAAAATGAACGCAATGGACCACATTATCCCAGATCCATACGGGAATTAATTACTCAAAAACGGGCAGCACGTCGTCGATGGCATCGTACAAGACTTCCGGACGATAAATCTACTGTCAATCGGCTATCCAACAGACTTAAAAAGGAAATCTGGGCAGTTAAACTCGACCGCTTTGAAAGCCGCTTGAATTCCCTGGACACAGAAGATGGCTCGTTATGGAGAGCAACAAAGCGACTTCTAAAGCAAGTTCCAGTTTCGACTCCTCTTCGGCGTGAGAACCAAACCTGGGCCAAGTCTGACCAAGAAAAAGCTGATTTATTTGGAGAACATCTCAGCAACGTATTTAAACCTCATGTGCAAACAGGAGACATTGAGTTTGACAGGGATGTACAGGAATTCGTAACGTGCCCAACTACGCTATCGTTGCCGCCTAAACCTGTGAGTTTAAACGAGGTCAAGAGTATTATTAAACGTCTTCCATTGCACAAGTCACCAGGTCTGGATTTGATAACTGCAGAGATATTAAAGGAGTTACCAGAAAGAGGGATAATTTTTATACGAAACATATTTAATGCTATTCTCAGAACTGCGCATTTTCCTTTACAATGGAAATTGTCAACTATTGTTTTATTTCAGAAGCCGGAAAAACCATCTCACTGTGTAAGCTCTTACCGGCCCATTAGCCTTCTTTCAGTCGTGTCTAAACTTTTTGAACGAATTTTGTTAGATCGACTTTCGCCGATAATTGAAGCTACAACTCCAAATTATCAGTTTGGATTCAGAAGGCAGCATTCAACAACTCATCAGCTGCACAGAGTGGTTGATTTAATTTCTGTAGGGTTAGAACAAAAATTATACACATCGGCTGTATTTCTGGATATTAGTTCGGCGTTCGATAAGGTTTGGCATCCCGGGCTTTTGTATAAATTAAAATCTATTTTTTCTGATACATATTATGGAATTCTGAGATCATTTTTAGAGGATAGATATTTTGTTGTGCGCCAAGGTTTGGAATATTCTAATATCTGGCATATCGAAGCAGGAGTTCCTCAAGGGTCCATATTATCTCCTGCTTTGTACTCCATATTTACGTCTGACTTCCCGGAAAATGACTTCACGACAGTAGCAGCGTACGCAGATGATACCGTTCTGTTATGCAGCAGTGAATCTCCAGAAGAAACTTCGATGAACATCCAAAATCACTTGTATGAGGTATCTACATGGCTCAAAAACTGGAGAATGAAAGTTAACCCGCTGAAATCTGTGCAAGTGACTTTTACTTTAAGAAGAAGAACTTGTCCAACTGTTTACCTGGATAACAATGAGATACCGCAAGAAAATAAAGTTCGATATCTGGGCCTCCATTTAGACCGTAGACTGACTTGGGGATATCATATCAAAACAAAACGTTTGCAACTAAATAACCGTACAAGATTACTTTCAAAATTCATCAACAGAAAATCAACTCTATCATTAAAATTTAAATTATTAACATACAAAGCCTATTTACGACCGATATGGAATTACGGTATTGAAATTTTTGGGACCGCAAAGAAAACTCACATTCAAAAAATTCAAACTCATCAGTCAAAAATACTTCGGATGATAACGAACGCCCCATATTACGTAACAAATTTAACATTGCATTCCGATTTGAAAATCCCTTTTGTAACAGAAACTGCTAAAATAAAATATTCCAAATTTAACAGAAAATTAACAGATCACATCAATCCCCTAATACAGCAAATGTCAAGACGAAACTTACTACACCGACGCCTACGAAGAAAATGGAGTAGAGATCTATTGATCTAATTGTTCTATATTTTTATTAACTTATTTTTTTTGAAATCCACTATACTTTTGAATTATCCACTGGGATGTATTCTTTAAAAAAATATTTCTGTTTATATATCAAGTCATTTGTTTTTTTCAAAATTTAGTCAAGCTTTTGGATGGTTATACTGTACTGTATAGTTTCTAAATAAAATTAACGTTAAAAAAAAAAAAAAAAAAAAAACTAAATCAAATGACAATCTTCTATTTGACAGCCTCGGTATCTTACCTAGTAACGTACACACAGGGTATAATGTACATATACCCTGTGTATGTATATGCACTTATACTTTACTAGTTCTAGAAGGTTTCAGGAACAATGACCGAATAAGATTTAGATATTTTAATGCATAGTCTTAACCCATAACTTACTCCAGTCTTTTTACTAATGATTTAAATATTCATATGAATTCAAATAATTAAAAGGAATCATGAATACCTGTTAAGACAGTGCTTGTTTAGAAAAAAAGGAATGAAAACAATTTTACGTTTTTTTATCCTGCATAAAACCAAACAAACTCATTGTGGAAAGGCACAGTTTACTAAAATATTCTTTAAAAATATAGGTTTCTGCTACTTTTACAAACATTTTATTTACCAAATTTTTTAATAGCCATCGTGTATAATCGTTTCTATGGTATCTGTTGAAAATTTCTTATTTTATTCGGACAAGTATGCTTAATTATTTTCGTTACTATGGTTTCGTTTCAACCTGTAAATTAAATTTATCGTTCAACAGCACATTTACGGTTTCCTACAGTTATTTAGGTCTATTCTAATTTAGGAAATTTGAAATCGAGGATTCTGGGTAATTGTCCACAAATTAACTGACTTTGAAAATTTAGTTCAGTTTGCCAAGGAGGCAGTCTCATAAAGCAATCTGTTTCTGTGTTATGAACTCTATTTCTTTCAATTGTTTAAAAATAATATTTTTTTTAGAAGAATTATTTTTAATTCTAACAAATTTTTTTTGACATTTTCTGACAAAAATCGTGTGAAGTGAGTGAAATAATCATTCATATTTCATATGACAAATTCCGTGCCTTATCTCTTCACACAGTTTTTATGTACTCAAAACATTCATGGATTTATACATTTTAAAAGGAATTCAGTACTGTTTTATCACGTACAGTAATTTTAATGTTAATTTTTGAAATTACGAATAAATAGATGCAGTTTGACAAATGTGAATAGATAAAATTTTAACTATTTTGTTCTAATCGTTAGACTATGTAATTGTATCTTTCTGTGATTATACAATATTCTTTACTAATATAATTTAAAATTAAGTAGAATTGTTATTTAAATCCGTGGTGCAGAATTTTTCGTACATCAGGATGTATATAGACCATCAGTATACTAATTGCATCAATTTTCAAGTTATTTTATATATCGTAAAATAACATTCCGTGGTTCAAATCCTAGTAAATGTAGTTACTTTTATATGGATTTAAATAATAGCGGTGATTATTGGCGTACTTTGATGGTTAGGGGTTCGGGTTGATGGTTGGGGGGTTCGATTAACCATACTTTCTAAAGAATGGTCGGCCTGAGTCTATAAAGACTAAACGTCATTCACACGTCTTACATACCATGTTCATCTCTTTGAGTCATGGGGTTAATAATTGTTCATAAATTAAACATTTTGCAACGTATATTAGAATTTAAAAAATCTATCAATTATCGACAGCAATTATTCCTATCCTTAACTTTTAAAATAATTGCAATGTATAAATTAATTTTGTCGCGCTCTGTGAACCTTTGTGAACAACCCTTCAATTTTGATATTGAACAATCGTTCAATATCCTTTTTAAATTCTTAAGTTTCCTAACTGAAACATACATGCAAATTACTTCTGTGAATAACTCAACCACATTTCTTGTCTATATCTGTTGTATAATAGTATAATAGAATTTTCTTTTAGAAGTAGCGGCGTTGAAGCTTTGTATTTGAAGCTTGAAGCTACTATGCTGTTAATCAATAACAAGTACAACAAGCGGTTTATGGTATAATACTACAATAACAGACAAAAGGGCGACCCGTGGTGTAGTGGTCAGCGCAACTGGCTTCTATGCCGGAAACTCGGGTTTGTTTCCCGATCAGATCTGGCATTTTTTCATTACTTATATTCATCTATCACCCTTCTAATCGCCTGTATTAGCAAAATATACTAATAGTAATTGCAAAATATTTGGACGTAAAACCAAAAAAATAAAATAAATAATAAAAAATAATAGAACTTACATTACATTAAATGGATAAAAACTAAGGTTGTTTTCATTTTGTCATTCACTCATGTTTAGAATCAGGTTATGTTTTTGAGGTCAGTTTTTTTGTTTATTTTTAATGTTTTATTAGCTACTATAATTTTAGGTTGTATTGTTCATTATTTGCATTGGCAAGAGAAAGTTGTGTGAGTACTTCAAACCAGATTTTTGTCTTTCTAGTTCTCCATTTTGTTCTCAGTAGACTACTATTTAAAAACTGTTGAAGATCTGAATCTTAATAGGCAGTTAAAGAAACTTAATGGAGTTAAAACTTAAGATTGAGTTAATGTTTTTAATATGACGTGTATCCAAATTAAAATTGGATTAGTTTTAAATAGTTTGTAGCTACTATAACAAAGCTTATGATTCGTCATTCTATTTCTGTGTAGACCCACATTACGTTTTCAATTAATCACATTTAATTTTTAAATGATACATATTTAATGCAACAGGCCAACAACATTCAGGAAGTCTCGTACCAGAGAATTTGAATAAGTTTGATTCCATACTAAAGAGTAGAATGTTTTAGTTAGTGTGCTTTTGTTAATAAGAAAATGTATTACTATTATTTTACTGCTTTGTAAAGAAAGCAAACAATTGTAGAAATATTAAAATGAAATTGTTACAACGTACTTATTTTAAATTGCATAAAAGAAGAATGAAGTTACCTTTTCTTTTAAAAGTATTCTTTTTAAAAAAAAACGTTAACTTCTAATAAAAAACCTTAACAGATGGTCTTTCTTTATAAAACTAGGTCACGTGATGAGGAAAGGAATAAGGAAAAAGGATTACTAGCACCTGTTCATCTTATTATGTTAACTTCCATATATTATTCGAATTTAATTTGTTTATTGATAGAAAATAATTTTTTGAATTATTTTAATATTTATCAGTTTTTACTAACATTTAACTGCTACTTTTTCTGATGATTAACATTCTGTACAGTACTGTAGATATTAATAATACTTCCTTGGCCCTTCAGCACTACATGGGCTAAATTTCTTTGTATCTAAACGATTGGAAAATTAAAATAAATTCTAATGAATCTTTCAAGGTTTTATTTTCTTTGTATCTGTCCGCATCTTTTCATAAAAATCTCAGAAGTTCCACTATCAAATCAAGTCAAATATTTTAGGAATTACGTTTGATACTAAACGTTTAATCTATTCGAATTTTATAATTTTTTCCTTTCCCATTCCTATCCGTAGTGTTATTAATGGCGTTTGATCATTATTATATAACTTTCTAATATTAAAATTTATTATTGTTCCCCAATATCTGTACTTTCAATGTAAATTTTGTTTATTGTTAGGTTCACTACGTCATTATTAGTTATGAATATGACCATAAAATTTGTTTTCTTTAAGTTTCTCTATAGAGAAGTTACTTCTACTACTTATCATTCTCATCTCATTATCGGCATCATTATCATCTCCATCATGGTCATCGTCATCTTCAGCTTCAACTACTTCGTGTTTCAAGATATTCATGCACAGTTCAGTCAAGTTTAGTTTTGTTTTGTTTACAGTCTTTTTTTAAACTTACTACTGAGTGTGTTTTATATTGTCATTGTAAGAACGTTATTATTTACATTTTTATCATGTTTACTTAAAGTTTATAATTTATTTAAAAACCTGATTTCAAATGAATTACACGTTATTTAAAAAATCTGGTGTGAAACACTCACACACCTGTCTATTGCCAATGCAAATAACTACCAATATAACCTAATATTAGTAGGCCTAATATAATACATTAGAAATAAACAAAAAAAACTAACCTCAAAACATAGCCTTCTTTTAATCATGAGTGAATGATGCAAAATGAAAATCAACCTCAGTTTGGCTTCTTCTTCTTCATGTAGCATCTCCATTACGAAGGTGTGCTAGCATCATGGCAATCCTGACCTTGGAAACTGCAGCTCTAAATAGGTCGATGGATGACAAATTAAACCACTCTCGCAGGTTCCGTAGCCAGGAGGTTCTTCTTCTTCCAACCGATCGTTTGCCCATAATCTTTCCCTTTTTCGTCAGTTTGGCTTAATAATACGAAAAATCACTCTTTGACGCTAAACTAGGCTCTGTAGAGAAAAATGCTTGAAATGAAATTGTCTTTTAATTTTTTTATAAATTTGATTATGATTATTATTATTATTATTATTGTTCTAAGATGCACACAAAGGCCGAAATTTTTTAAAAATCCGGTTTTTATAGATTTTTATGAAAAAAAAACAACAGAAAATCACTAGTTACCGCTAAACTATGCTTTATACAAAGAAATGTTTGGAATAAAAGTTGTAGATTTTTAAATTGTCTACAAATTTTATTGGATACATGTTTGCGGTGAAATGCATATTAAGGTCTCTATCGGAAAAAAAAACATTTATTTTACAGCCCCCCCCCAGACTTCCCCCAGACTCTCCCAGACTTTCAGCAGATATGGCGCCTACCCTATCATGTAGAGCATATAAAATGTAGTAAATGAGGCGGTTTTTAAAAAAATTCGTAGGACCCGTTTTTGAGAAAATCGCAAAAAAGTGAGAAATGACACGAATAAACTGCTACTTCCGGTTGCCGAATTTTGGTGAAAATTTTCGTGTCGGATCCTATAGTAGTACCTCACTTTAGTTTCAAGTTTCAACTTCGTACAATGTTCCGTTCTTGAGGTTTTTTGTTCACATACTGACACACACACAGAGACGGATCACTAAAAACATGTTTTTTATTTGGGTTCAGGGGGTCTGAAACGTGTATATCTGGTGAAAATTCGATTTCGAAAAACCGGCATGAAAACAATACGTTCCGTCCTATGTATTCATATAGGCAAGAGAAAGTAAAAAAGTTAGTGTACTAACTATATGATTCATTATCTCTACTTACCTGATACATCATCCGTTTAAGACCTGAAATATTATTCGCTAGTACAACTGTATCATCTGCGTATGTAATAGTTATTATTTATGGATGTTTCTTTTGTTATTTTGCTTAGTACACAGTCGCACATTTTTGCATAACACCATTTTTTTAATGGCTCGTGAGGGAATACTTGAAATGCGGGCGTTGAATTATTTTACTGTTAAAAATATTGCGGTATTTTTCACTAACATTTAATAGGATCGTGAAAAGTTATCAACTACTCCAAATTTCTGTTAATTATAAAAACTTCAGGGTAATAAATATTGATTTATTTATTTAAAACGAGTTTTATGTTTTGTTATAAAAAATTCTCGTTACTGTTAGTGCCAATTACTTGTAGTTTTCCTATTTAATTTTTAGGTAAACTTTTCTGATGATGTTCAAGGTATTATTAATTTGTCGTTTTGTTTGAGGTTTTTTTTTAATTAAAAAGTTGAAAAGGGATGTGAAACAAAAACAAACAGTGTTAGTTGTTATTACTATTTACGAATCAGTTGTATGAGGCCGTTAGAGTATCCTTTTATCTGCACTTTTTGCAGGTATGCAGATTAAGCTGTATTTAAAATGGGGGATTTGTCTCATTTCCATTTGAAATTGTTATACTGTATTGTAATACTAATGAACAACAATCTCTACTGTTTGTTTTGTATACATACCTTAGCTTAGCGTAATAAGTATTTAAAATAATTTTTTCTTTAACGTAGTTATATAAAAAAGAAAATAAAATTCATTCAGAATCGTCGTGATCAAAGTGCGGTATAGTTTACTAGAAGTTATGATGGACATAAATTACTTGTGATTTTTTTGAATAGATTAAGTAAAAATTCTAGCGACGTCTGAAATTCTGCTCTCCACAGACAATTGAACATGGGCCTTTTTTGAAAACTTTTCCTGTAAATTAAGAAAATTTTACGAAATACCGTACTATTGTTTGCTTATGAATAAATGAAAGTAGGGGATTTTCCACCATTATAAAGTCAAGAACTTGGTTGAATTTGTATTCTGTGTGGTTAAACCGGTTCCATGTACGCGTAAATTTCAGTCTTTTAAGTTCACTTTTCTTTGTACGATGGTTTTATTTCTCGCTGTCGTGGAAAGATAAGTTTTTTCACGGGTAGTTTTAGATTAGCTTAATAAGAATTAGTAAACTTAGTTGGCACTAAATTACTGTCTGTCTATAACTTGGTGGTCTCCGGCAGAGAGGAGCAATATGCGGATTGTAAAACCATTTCAGAAAACATATCTCATTTTTGTAAGTAACTGAAACTTGTCGGAAATACCGCATGTTTATAAAACAAAGTATTTCTCTTGTTTTTATTGTATAACATGATTTCGAAAAACACACGCTTAATGAGATAATAAATGATTCAGTAAAAGTTTAGTTTTTGAAGAAAAACCCGTATTTTTTTCAAATACTTTTCCATTGTTTAACAACTATTTTACGGATTAACATATTTGGCAGATTTATTTTGTAATATTTATGGGAAACGATGGTGCAATACAATTTAACAGAAAATCATTACTTTTAAGTTACGAGGAATTTCCATGAACAAATTTTGTAAAGTCGCGAACACGACTTAAAAAAAATCACCATGTGAGAAACTTTTCGGTCTTTAAACATAACTGTGCTGATGTAGAAAATTAAATAAAGAAAACATTTTATACTACTTATAAATAAACTAGTAAATTTTTACTAGTAGTAAAGTTTTCAAAGGCTACACAACCGAATTTTTGAAAACAAGTATTGACTTGTCGCACTAAGAAACCGTTAATGATGTATCGTTTTTGGTATACTCGGATTATATTAACGTCGTCACATTTACTCAGTTTTAGGGGTAAATTATGTAAACGTAAAAGGGCACGTAATTGACAAACATTTAATAACCCTACCTTATAAACTTAATTTCAGGTTTATTTTACATATAGACTCAATAAATTCAATAATTAATAGTTTAGTCATAGGAACGATAAGCTTGAACGTGAAATTCAGGATAGTTTTTGGCTGGAAAGGGATAAAATCTACCGCCAAGTTTATCATGTTACGATTTTCGCAATTTGCGAAAATTTCTAAAATTTTTCTATCCTTCCGGCCCGTCTAGGGAGAATGAATAGTTAAGAAATGGGGTCTGGCTATGTAATAACGGCTGATAGAAATAATGTTTACGATATGTTTGCTTTTCTAAATTTGTTTTTTAGTAAATGAAAATAGTGTTTTGTTTTTATTATCTTCTAATTTACCACCAAAAGATAATAAACTAAATTAACTCAAAAATATCATGTTCAGTATTTGAAAGTAACAGCTTTTCTGGGTTACAAGTACTTTATTGATTGAAATTGTACCAGTCGGTTTCAAATGTTTAGTTGGTGTTCCTAACGCATGACTTTTCGGCTTGTGAACTTACTGTAAAAGTTTTTTATTCTGTGTTCTGTTGTGGTCGGAATAATATTGTACAACGATCACATCGAATGGTTTGTCCCGGGGTTGATTCTTGATGGATGACTTAATGATTTTTTAAAAAAAATATTAACCTAAATTAACTCTATAAAATTCACGTAGTTGTTTCTACTGAAAGAAAATTTCCATCAATTAAAATAAGGAAAAGCTATTATTTTGTTCAGCTTAAAGAGGACTCAGACATAGAATTCCAAGTGAGATGAATTTGACAAAAAAAGAGTTAATTAATTATACTTAAAAATGTACAAAAGTTCATTTTTACTGAAATTCGTGTTTCTGTTAGATTTAGGCCTACAAAAGTAAACAAATTAACATGAATTTATGAATATTTTGCTTTATTTAAAACATCTACCCTGCATTATTTGCTTTCTTAAGACATTTGTCTAACTAGGCTCACGATATTGTTTTAGGAATTTATATTTTTCTTATTTTTATTTAAAATAAAAATATTTGTCTAGTTCACGGGGATTAAGGGGCCATGGTATTCAGACCCTTATAAACTAGACGGCCTTATGGTCAGATTCAGAAAAAGCAATTTGATACAAAAACAACAAAGCTGGTGACTCAAGCGTAGCTCCTATAAAGTACAGTCTTGTTAGAAACTTAGTTCTTAGCTGTTGGCAGCAAGTAATATAAAAACGTGAACTTATTTTACAGTACTGATTATCATTTGTTACTAAAGGGAAGATAACCTCAAAAATTAAAAAAAGTAAAGCACGTAGCATATTGTAATTTGGTAGAAAATAAGGTTTTATTAAATATTACTTATTAAAAAAATATTACTGTAAAGAAATTCTCTCTAGCCACTACAGTTATTATCATTAAAAGTTCATGCACCACTAAATATTTTTAATTGTCCTTAAGTTATTAATAAAAACCCTATTTTTCTAAGCATAATTTTTGAACAAAGTAATACGGGAATTTTATATTGTTTCGGTAACGGCTAAAAAGCTGAATCAAAACCTCTGGATGTAACTTAAGTAAAACGAAAAGTGAAGTAATTTACCAATGATTTTGTTACGACGTTGTAAAGTAAGTCACGTCATCAATATTCCACGACTTAAAATAATGTCGATACAACCAAAAATTTTAAATTCAACAATTTCAAAAATGATAATTATTTTCTTACCACTAACGTACCCTACTTCTTCTGTACTTAAGTGACGCACCCATTTATTTGCCAAAACACTAAAAATATATGACAATATTTCCATAACCCCGGAACTAGCGTTCTGGAGTAAAATCAATCGTTTCATCTATATATGAAACGAGCTTTTTGGGAAATTAAATTAAATTTTTAAAAAGGTTATCATCTTATTTTGCAACAAATAAACTGGAAAATTAAATACAATTTATGTAGTTTTCAAATTCTGATAGAAGGCAAAATCTTGTATGTTTTCATTTAAATAATTCGTAAACTTTGTAGTATTAACGGGCTGGGTGTATAAATTAAAACGATAACAAGAATTAATAAAGCTCTAGTTTTCTATATTTTATAAGTTCCTTAAAAGGTTGTTCAAATCTTTAAAAGCTACAGCTTTGAGTTACTATTTTTTATTCAGATTTTGATTTCCGTAGTATAAATTGTGGAAATTGCAATATTATTCAAAATCTTTCAAGTGATTTATCCACAATGTGTCAATTGTCTGTTAATTTAGCCCTAAAAGCATTACATTGTTTTTAAAGCAGTAGACTGCTTCTAGGAGAAAACGTTGTATCTCATCTCCGTATTACTATTGACTCTTATTGTTTGTAATACATACTTACTTGTTCTATAATTGTCAGTTAGATTCAGTATTTAAATTAACTCTATAAAATTCACGTAGTTGTTTCTACTGAAAGAAAATTTCCATCAATTAAAATAAGGAAAAGCTATTATTTTGTTCAGCCTAAAGAGGACTCAGACATAGAATTCCAAGTGAGATGAATTTGACAAAAAAAGAGTTAATTAATTATACTTAAAAATGTACAAAAGTTCATTTTTACTGAAATTCGTGTTTCTGTTAGATTTAGGCCTACAAAAGTAAACAAATTAACATGAATTTATGAATATTTTGCTTTATTTAAAACATCTACCCTGCATTATTTGCTTTCTTAAGTCATTTGTCTAACTAGGCTCACGATATTGTTTTAGGAATTTATATTTTTCTTATTTTTATTTAAAATAAAAATATTTGTCTAGTTCACGGGGATTAAGGGGCCATGGTATTCAGACCCTTATAAACTAGACGGCCTTATGGTCAGATTCAGAAAAAGCAATTTGATACAAAAACAACAAAGCTGGTGACTCAAGCGTAGCTCCTATAAAGTACAGTCTTGTTAGAAACTTAGTTCTTAGCTGTTGGCAGCAAGTAATATAAAAACGTGAACTTATTTAACAGTACTGATTATCATTTGTTACTAAAGGGAAGATAACCTCAAAAATTAAAAAAGTAAAGCACGTAGCATATTGTAATTTGGTAGAAAATAAGGTTTTATTAAATATTACTTATTAAAAAAATATTACTGTAAAGAAATTCTCTCTAGCCACTACAGTTATTATCATTAAAAGTTCATGCACCACTAAATATTTTTAATTGTCCTTAATTTATTAATAAAAACCCTATTTTTCTAAGCATAATTTTTGAACAAAGTAATACGGGAATTTTATATTGTTTTGGTAACGGCTAAAAAGCTGAATCAAAACCTCTGGATGTAACTTAAGTAAAATGAAAAGTGAAGTAATTTACCAATGATTTTGTTACGACGTTGTAAAGTAAGTCACGTCATCAATATTCCACGACTTAAAATAATGTCGATACAACCAAAAATTTTAAATTCAACAATTTCAAAAATGATAATTATTTTCTTACCACTAACGTACTCTACCTCTTCTGTACTTAAATAACGCACCCATGTATTTGCCAAAACACTAAAAAATATAAATATGATAATATTTCCATAACCCCGGAACCAGCGTTCTGGAGTAAAATCAATCGTTTCATCTATATATGAAACGAGCTTTTTGGGAAATTAAATTAAATTTTTAAAAAAGGTTATCATCTTATTTTGCAACAAATAAACTGGAAAATTAAATACAATTTATGTAGTTTTCAAATTCTGATAGAAGGCAAAATCTTGTATGTTTTCATTTAAATAATTCGTAAACTTTGTAGTATTAACGGGCTGGGTGTATAAATTAAAACGATAACAAGAATTAATAAAGCTCTAGTTTTCTATATTTTATAAGTTCCTTAAAAGGTTGTTCAAATCTTTAAAAGCTACAGCTTTGAGTTACTATTTTTTATTCAGATTTTGATTTCCGTAGTATAAATTGTGGAAATTGCAATATTATTCAAAACCTTTCAAGTGATTTATCCACAATGTGTCAATTGTCTGTTAATTTAGCCCTAAAAGCATTACATTGTTTTTAAAGCAGTAGACTGCTTCTAGGAGAAAACGTTGTATCTCATCTCCGTATTACTATTGACTCTTATTGTTTGTAATACATACTTACTTGTTCTATAATTTTCAGTTAGATTCAGTATTTAAGATAATATTATGACAGACAATGATTTGTTGGAGTGTAGTAAAAGTAGTTTATCTACTTAAGCTGCGTTAAGATTTTCTCACCTGCTGTTTTGAACCAAGTTACTTCTTTCTTATTTCTTATTTCTCTATTATTTTCAATTCTTCCAATGTTCTTTTTTTGCATTACAATGAACAACAACTTAGATATAATAGAATGTTTTTAAATAAAATTTTATAAAACTTAACAAGTACCTCATGGTACTCCATAAGCTGTGAAACTCACTACTATCTACGGGTTCTGTATGTCTTGAATGATATGAGACGTTTCAGCGAGAAATACCAGATGAGACTTTTCAACCACTACTTAAACAACTTGGCAATATATTTAGTTGATAATAGTGATGACAACCGACAGTTGAAATGACACCACATTCTGAACATACTAGAATTATAAATAAACATACTACTGTATTGTCACGTAAAATAATGTTATTACATTATGTATGACATATTAAAAAATTTGGAGTAGGAATTGGGAATATTTTACTACTCCGCTGAATGCAAAAAGGAGATTAACTATGCATTTGCTGGAAATGGCAAAAAAAAAAAAAAAAAATAGCAAAACCTTTACCAGGACAGCCAAACATCATAATGAAACTCTTTTTTAAATTCTTCGTAAGAGATTCATTGTTCATATTCACAAATTAAATTCCTAATCGTGCATTTACTCAACGGGTTGGTCTAAAGGTAAAGTCGTTCTTCCGAGTCAGCTGTTTAACAACTGATGTATGGATACGAAGACTCCGTGGTTCAAATTGAGGGAAGAAATTAACAGTCGGAGTAAAAAGTAATTAGGCCAATAAGGCATTCATTGTAATCATTCAGCTATAATCTTCTCGACGACAATATTGAAAATCAAAGACTCAAAAAAGCAAGATTATTAGATTTTCCATTCCGGTTCACCTGAACAAAAATATTTAACCGTCCAGTAGATTAAAAACACAAATATATATTACGAATGGTCAACTCTTATTTCTCAATAAACTTAATCTTATCAGTTAAACAGACCATTAGTATCACGTCTTCATTCTCTCTTTTTCATACCTTTATTCATCTCGTCCATTAATTTTAAAACGACAACTACGTTTTTCACTGCATAACGAAATGTTGTAAATTGCCAGGACCCAAGAAGACACCCTTCATCACTTACAACCAAACGATCACACGGAAGCAACGCTGCTGAGTGCTGTCTTCTTCAAGATATACTCGAAAATTGTTAAAACATTTACTGAAAGCTGAAAGTTTCGTTAAACTGTTTGTAAATAATTCCTAACTGTTAAAAAAATCCTAGTAAAAGTAGGTACGTTTATACGAACTTGATTAATAGACAGTGGTTATCGGTTTACTTTGATTGTTGGAGTTCAATTAACCATACTTTCTCATGTATGGTCGACCTGAGTTTGTACACGGCTACACTTCGTTTACACGTGATAGGCTCTACCTTTTATCCTCATCTCATTGGGTCATGGGTTTTTTTATAAATTGAACAGATTGCAACGTACACACATTAGGGAATAAAAAGAACTGTAGTCTACATTAAACAGTTTTTACTTTCATTTACAAAAACTAAACAAATACGAATATAATCTCCATGATAATGAGTGTGAAGGACATATCTTTTTGACATTTTACTTTTTTCAGAGAACAAAAAAAATGATTTTGTATCTAAAATAAATTTTCTGTTCTCCCATTTTTGAAGTAAAAAACTTAACGAATTATAAAGTTCTAAAGAGAAATTTTTATTTACTTTTTTGTTAGTCTGTTATGATACTTCGTTTAACTTAAGCAATAATTTTCTTAAAAATAAGTTACTTTTCTTATAATCTTTTTGTTTCGACTTATCATTAAGTACTTTCTTTACACTTTAAATAACTAAGTTAATTAAAGTTTATTAGTTTATTTCTGTAATTAGTTTCTAATCTATTAAAATAAACTATTTTTGCATTGTTTAACTGTCGTAAAAACTATTGGAAAAATGTAGACAGGATATTTTATTTTGTTTGTCGACTTCTGTTCGTAATAATGTGTTGGGTTGAAAAAGAGACAGTTATTAGCATACTACTTAAAAGAGTTCCGTTATTCTAAAAGATAACGGAAGTAGATATATTCTGTAGAATTAGACCTGAATAGCGATTTCTTTTATCTTCGGTATGTAAGTAGGCCTATTCTTGTTAAAAAATCAAGTGTGAAGTATACTAATGTCATGACGTAAAGATTTCTGGACAAAGTACAGGATATGAAACGTTTATAACTGTAGTATTTTAATTTTAATTATCTACTTGTAATTAACGGAAAATAACGGTATACCGAATTGTTTGGGAATCGAATCATATTCGAAATAATTAACAAGAGTACACCGTTTTACTTTTATATAATTTTTGTAAATAAATAACATGAAACCGAAAGAGAATGGGAGAAATAATTTGGCATTTCAGCCACCAAGGGAGATTGGTGTAAGGAAAATTTTATTTTCTCCTGTCTGTACGCCGATGGTCATGTGGTTGTAGCTTTAGATAATAAAACAACTTTTCAGCGAGCCTTGCATAAGTTAACTAAATTGGCTGTTCGTACAACTTGAACGTGTCTTTAGTTAAAAGTAACTCAAAGTTACTTACTTTACTTACTTACTTTAGTTAAAAGTAAGTGGCTTTACTTGGTAAATATCCCCGACATTGTAAGTTCATCCTGAATCAAGATAATAAACAAGTAGTCAGAGAATTCACGTTCCTTGGATGTCTGATATCGTACAAGCTGGTATTATCTAGAACGCTTAAAAGCAAAGCTTCAAAAGAAACGGTGAATAATTTCAGTACATCAAAGACTGTCCTTGTAAGTTATTATCGCATTGAAGCGTGGATTTTAAAATACAGAATAATTAGCGGATTGCAAGCAGCAGAGATGTGCTTTTTACCTAGGACCCTCGTTATTTCAAAACGGGTTCATCTGGAAATGTTTGGCATAAAAAACAAGCTCGGTGTTTCTAGTCTAAATGCATGAACATCTATAAATGGTCAGAATTGGTTTGATCATCTCTGTAGAATGGAAGAAAGTTTACTATCTAGGAGAATAATATCCTACATTCCTTGTGCTGCCCAAGATGTTGGATGACCGTGAAAGAAATGGGTTGACCAAATATACGTCGCAATAGACCTACGCTAGAAGTATAGGTAAAGGTAGGCAAATAAAATTAATATTTTTTGTTTGAAATTGTCTTTACTACTTTGTTGATGTGTCTACGCCAATAATTTACAAGTTTTAAGTAAATATTTCCATTTTGTTTTACTATAACATGACTGTGCTCCATAGCTCCTCATTGGTTTTGTTATTGTGTAGGAAAAGTCAACTATTAAATCGGTAGAGATCTTGTAAGATATACTTAAGATTAATGGCAAAATACCCCTTGCGCCAGTAACGCCAAATTCATAGACTCTAGCATCGATCCTTTTGGAGATAAGAACTGACATTTTTAACTGGCATTTTTTGTCGGCTCTCTCATTGGAGAAAGGATATCAAAATTGTTTTTCCCGATAACGATAACTACATTAAACTAAAACCAACACAAACTTAACTTGGTAAATTATTGGAATCTAATAAAATTAAATTGAAAAATTAAGTATTTTTACGTGGTTTTAGACTTCAACGAAATACTAACGCGTATCGATCCTAAGGATGGAGACGGTTTGAACGGCCGCGGCAAAGCTGGGCCTTTAAATGTAACAAGCTGCTGCCTACCATTGTTCGCAGAAGAAAAAATAAGCTTTTGGAGAAATCACAATAAGTTACGCACTCGCTACCATTCTAAGTTCGTAGGGCACGCGAATCCTATAATTCTCATGCCTCCCCTTCTAAGTTTACCACCAAAACCGTGTAAAAGACTTGGGAAAGTTACTTAGCGACCTTTCAGGAGTTTCTTCTAAATAACTTCACACGCCATAACATAAGACACTAAAAAACGAATTACCATATTAATTGTTATTTATGGTGTAGCACAGTTATCTTTTCCTACATTGTTTATTTTATAATTTTCTTCAACAGCTTGGACATCAATGTATAAAGCGCGTTGAGAAACAGTATACGTTGTTTATTTATTTACTTGTAAATTTTTGGACCCTAGTCAAATATTGAGCCACCAGGATTGAAATTCAGTGCTTTACGTTTTTGTTTCTCTTACTTATTGGACCACTGGACAGAAATATTTAAAAATTATTTTTATAAGTTTGTAATGTCGAATCACTATCAAGATTGAATGGTGTTATTCTATTCGTTGGTTTTAGAACACCTTGGATTTGGGACACGCACTTTAGAACATTTTGAACTGGGAGTATTTCGTAAACACAAACTGTCTGTATTGATCCCCAAAGAAAATAGTAAATAACAAAATTTCTGGAAATATATCAACGAACCTTAAAAAATATATAGTATAAGTTTTATAACAATATTTTTCTTATCTTATTTTTTCATGTGCGTATTAAGTTACCTTGGAATAAGCATTTCTACTTTAGTTTTACTTTTATTCTTTTTTTAAATCAAGATAACAAAAAAATAATGTTTTTAAATACTGATCAAAGACGTCAATAAAGAAAACAATAAGTATAAAGTTTGAATGTAGAACGCCAAAGCGTAACTGTAATTCGATAATGCAAAACAATTTATTGTAATTCTCTTAAAATAACAATTCCCAGGATAACTTTACGTTTCTTGTTCATTATTGTAGTAAATTTAAATTACTTCAAAGCGAAAACTAAGTAAAACTTTCATGTCTGTTAAAATATCCTGAGACAAGTAGTCACTTATTTAGACGATTATAGGTAGAGAAGGGACCTTATGTAAATTTGTTTTAGTTTCCGTTAGAACGGTGTGTATAAATGTCTGCATGTGACATTACTGGATGTTAGTGCAATCCAAATAAACTGCACACTGTAGTAATAACAAACAGCCGGCAAAACAAACATTTGAGTGTGCATAAATTTAGTTCTTAAACTAGAATTGAACACAGTTAATTAAGAAAGCTATGGGTTAGTGAACAGTCTGTTGACACGCTTCCAATGCAATTACTTTTTAATAACCTAAAGTTTTTGCATTGTAATGCTGTAACGAAATGAATGATGGAGTGGTGTTTGGCACCTCGGCTGCTAATGGCTTCTAAATAAAGAACTAAAATCCCAATTAGTACTAAAATAATCTAAAAAAATACTATAATTTTATTTTTTTTAATTTTCATCAACTACTTCAGCGACCACGGTACGAGTTGAACAGTAATTTTAATTTTGAACGTTTTTATTTTCAGATCCAGGAATCGAACCAGCGGTTTATGCTGTGTATTAATCACTGTAATCAATGTTTAAACACTTTTAGGTAAAATCTTTCTATGTAGATGTACAAAATGTAATTTACCCATTCAGCTGATTATTATCGTAAAATTCCGTTCTTTTTGTGAATTATGTAGACGTTGCTGGTTTCTTGGTTACTACTTGAAACTATCTATTTACTTGAGCTACTTAGTTGAATTTTAATACTTTGAAATTAACTACTTAATTGGTTCTTACTTGGTAAATTATTGGAATCTAATAAAATAAAACTGAAAAATTAAGTATTTTTACGTTCTCTGGGGAAGTGGTTAGTTGACAGTTATACGTAGATTGACTTGGGAATGAAAAATTTCGTTAAAACTACATTTTTTTTAATCGATAAAAGAAAAACAACACATTGGGTACAGTCATCTTCTAAGAATGGAGGAAAATAGGTTGCCTCAGAAGATTTGGCTGTGGGTTCCAGGTAAACAGAGGAAGCGAGGAAGTCCCAAAAAAGAGTGGACGATAGCGTTATCGGGTGATAGATAAGAGGGATTTAAGAAATGAAGACATGTTCTACAGGAATAAAAAGCGTTTTAGTGTTAAATGATCTAGCCTAACGCTATTTTAACCTTTTTAGTCCCGAGTATTATAATCGTAAATTGACTGGTTTTTCCTTACCACAGGGTCAATGTTAGTTGGTTAGCGTAAAAATTATGAAAAGTTTTTTTTTTGGTATAGCGTACATTTTTCCCTATGTTGCATATTTATGTGGAACTCAGAGCTACACCGCAAAAATGTATTCACGTAAAAAAATACTGAACTCTATACGTTAGCCAATTAAAACCTTAAAATTAACAACAAAATAATATGCTAATTAAAAAATATTTTCTTGTAATTTTGTTCAAATTACCCCTTTTTTTATTTTATTTTACAGTTCCAAATACATAATTACTATAAAAAAATTGGTAGGCCTATTGTACTTTGAGTACAACCTTTATAATATACAATAAACACTTAACAACGTTAGTCGTTAGAGAGTCAGAAAGGTACGAGAGATATCAGGTACATTCTCCGATTTCAATGAAACATACTGCGATGGCTTGAATCAGGGTGTAACAGTAAATCTTTATAGAAATCTCCTACAGAGACGTCAGGTTGCAATAATTAATTAAACATTCAGGGGAATTTTTATAATACGTTTAAATACTTCATCATAAGCAAAATCGAGGTTATTATTCAAGGTACTTCTACTTGCATAAAAGAATTTACACAAGTAAATAATATCTAAATGTTTGAATTTAAGGTCTACACAGTT
Organism: Catonia carolina; assembly: GCA_035578175.1. Classification (NCBI taxonomy): domain Eukaryota; kingdom Metazoa; phylum Arthropoda; class Insecta; order Hemiptera; family Achilidae; genus Catonia; species Catonia carolina. The sequence continues at coordinate 69,508,460 of JAQMRL010000002.1, forward strand.
CAATTTTACTTTTTTGTGATGAACCCCATGAGTTTATGGACCCCATGAGTTTAAAATATGTTCAAACATTTAAGTTAACAAAAATATAATGGTAAAAGTAAATTTTAAGATGATGTTATTTGATAATTTTATAATGAATAAGTGGGTCAGTTTGTTAATTTTTAAAAATTGTTAAGGTTAATTTAATGACCTCAAGAGTTAGTAAATGAATGAATGGAAGCCTGTGCAACAGTAGTGAGAGGTGGTTTATGCGATCCGTTGTCTCAAGAAGAATATATAGAATTATAGCGCAATTATTGCAATTGAGGTCACTCCTGTAAAAAGACGCTCGGTGTTTTTAATTTATTACATTTGTACACTTACATTACAAATACTACTTCTTTACTTTACTTATTACGTATAAGTTACTTACTTTTTAATGAAATTATAATGTAGTAAAGTTTTTGTCGAACCCATTAACTACGTCGTACATATTTTGTTAGATGTAGTGTAAGTAGTAAATGAAATAAATGCACATAAAACAAAAAAAAACGTAAAATAAAAATATTGATTGACAACTACTAGATAATAAAAAAATAATAAATTTCATAAAATGTCGTTTAAAGACCATTAAAGGAAAATCAAAAAGAATCTTATAATTTTATATTTTATTCGTAACCCTTTATAGGTCTTTTGTAAGGTATAACTACCATTGGCAATAAGGTCGATTTTACTTAAGAATAAGCTATGTAGTTGAATTTTATTGGCATTTTATGATGTTTAGATGTTCTCTGGTAAGTAGGTTATCCACATTTTAAAATTTGCGCGCAGCGACCATTTGCTTCGTGAGTTGCACGAAGTGGCAAGGATTCATACCAACATACGCTACCACTTTGTTTTGTTGTTACTTTTGTACAGTGCTTAGAAAATTCTAGTTTTTACGGGAAAGCAAGAATTCATGCTAATATAAAGTTAAGATAAGTTATTCTACACATTTCGTTGTTATACAGTACTACAAGTTGTTTTAATAAGCATTCTTACCACTAAACATTATGTGATATCCATTTCAATAAACTTTCCTTGGTTAGTATACTTACCCAAGCTTAACGTTAAAACAAATAATTATCTTACGGTTCTGGCACTAGAAATACATTATTCAAGTCCATGTACAGCAAAATTTAATATTTCACAACATACCTATATATTTTCTCCCGTGGTATGCCCTATAAAGCCACAGTTTAGCAACCTCCTCATATTTTGATTTTAGTTATAAAAATCGAGGTTCAAAAAACTTTAGTAGTTATGGGTTGGGTTTGTCATCCATAATGTTATTTTAACGACACAATTAAACCAAAAAAATAGTTATACCGGAATTATTATTTTAATGTTGTAATCGAAGTGTAAAAATATTGCTATTAAAGATTAGAATGTTAATGATGACAATATTTAAACATGCATTAACAATATTTCATGATCTTTAAAACAACACGATACATCATCGGTACATTAAAAGAAACTTTTTTTGGATAGTTCGGATCACTGGAGGGTTCGGATTAGCGAGATTGTGCCGTAGTTTGATAGCAATTTTAAATTTTCTCCACTCGTATGGGACCAATTTTAGACCACTTGAGGTGACTTTAGACGTTTTTGGAAGCTCTTTATGCTGCCCACATTCGGAGCATTCGCTCACTGTAAGCTTTTCTCCTTTCTTCTGTACGGTGCTCTGTTTTTTCTCTTCATGGAAGCCCTTAAAGTCCGTAATTAATTGTTTGAATTTAGTTTGGTTCATTAAGTTTTCTTGATTTGTACCAGTATTTATCCTTTCTTACTTCTTTGAACCATTTATCCGACACATCAGATCTATTGCTTAAGATCTTAAAATTTATTTTTTCAACCGGTTGTCATCCATTATGTACAGGTGTTCGTTAAACTTAAGTTTCTTTTTCTAATCGTTCATTTTCCTTGTACAGTTCTTCTCGACCGCGTAACCTATATTGTCCGTCTACTATCTTCGGACCCATTATCTTGCGGAGGATCTTTATCCCAAATTTTTTTGCCTCATTTTAAATTAATTATTATTTTTTTAGTTTATTTAAAGTTACATCCACAGCTTGGTCATTAACAACTACTACTGTAGGTTTTGGTATTGTAACGGTGGGTTTGAATGTTTTATAATTTTCAAAACCTAGCCGGGAATCGAACCCTGGACCTATCGCTTTGTAGGTTAGCGCGCTAGTCACTACGCCAGGTAACCAGTATTTATTGATGTTTATAATACTTAAAAATACTAGAATTACTGATAACGCAGGCCTGTAATATAGTATGGGCCACTACATTCGTTAATTTTAAGTGTTTTTTTGGGGTTTTGTTTTAATATCCGCTATCCAGTTTTTTGAAAAGAAAAATAAACATCCTCCGTAAAACATAGCATAAGCTTTCTGAAGACAGTAAACACCATCAGTGAAAATTTTGGATTACTAAACCTATCGGATTGTCAAGTATTGTATTATCGAAATTCTACTGTAGTTTTGTTAGGATACGTAAGAAAGTTATTACAGTTTATTGAAGATTTTTTCATTAAGTCATAAATTTTTATTAGTTTTATTTAATTTAAGAGATAAAATCTCGTAAAAAAGTTAAAAAATATTTTTAGTAAAAGTACTACGTACGTTTATTTTATTATTGATGTCGTGCGCTTCCTAAGCAATGTTATTACCTCCTTCAGGCAACGGAAATCTCTTTCTGTTTTTCCCCTCCCTCTTTTCTCCTTCTGGATTCGACTCAAGATGATTTATCAAACTATACATTTATCTCTGTTATGATATCCCGTCTGATATTATCCTCCTTCTCGTTTTCGATTCAGTCCGTTGAATCGAGAACTGATATTTTTCCTGTCTGACTTGTTTCGTCATACTCTATTAACTACGTTCGTAGATTTTATTAACCAAATGTATAATCAATCAAACAGTAAATACATGTACATAAATTTCATTGCAATAATTAGGTTAGTATAAATATATAATTCACTTTTCAGAATCTGTAGGCTAAATACATTTTGTGAATCCGTTAAAAGATTGCTTACAGCGGTGTTTGGTCATATTTATAGACTATCGTGTTAGTAAGAGTATTTTGTATTCTGACCTCCAGCCATATAAAATAATTTTCTAGTGTAGAAATAATTTTAAATTTCGTAATAACTCAATTGAAGTTTCATTCGTATCACACAAATACTTTGGTAACGTACGAAAGCAAATTTTATTATATTTACTTCTTCCGTAATAAACTCAAAGTATTGTTATTTTGTGGAGACATTGATTTGGTTTTATAAAATACCGATATCATTGAAACATTTCAGAAGATTTCTGTCGTACTAAAAATTGTAGAAGCATTATATTGCGGAGTTAACACGTAAAACCCATAAACCTGAGAACCGAGATCTACAGAACGGATTTTTATAAAATCTTTTGAATGGGTTACTTAAAATAAAAGCAGTAGAAAAACTTTTGTTTGGTAAAATAAACTTTTTTATTTTCTAAAATTATAATCAGGGTTTTGATAAAGAACAGTTTCTTAAAAATAATTTTTCAGCCTCTCAACATACAAAAACTTAATTTGCGATAAGACTCTGCAAAGACTGGCCTTTCGGTATTAGTCACGGTGTTCACAAAATTTTAGGCAATTCCAGTAAAGAAAAGAGACAACGGAAATAGATTTTAAGTCTAGTTTTAATTGTATCCTATCTTCAAAAATCTGATTTTTCACTTTTAGCCAAATTGTTAGACTCTATCTCAGCCAATTTTTCTTTCTTATATAGTATTTACATAGGACAAGAGAAAGTAAAAACAAGAAAGCTAGTAAATGTATTTTTTAACGAACAGCTAAAATAGAGGTAACTTATAAGTATCATTTTTCAGACTTATATTCTCAAAAAATATTGGATTTTACTGTACAGTCAACCTGTCTTTTTGTGTGATTTGGATAGTGACAAATTAAAAATTCTTCAAGGCTTGGAAAACTGATAGATATCTCTCAAAAGTGCAAGGAAAATAAAACATAGGCAATCAATTTTTGTTTTACTGAACAAGACCTCAATGGGTTCAAACCAGTTTCGTAGCCGTGTACCTAAGAGTGCCAAATAAAATTTTAAATCCTGATTTGAATACTTAATTCTTTACATAAATGGTTATGAACCTCTTACGTTTCACAAATAATTTATACTGAATCAAACCAGTCAACTTAAAACTAAAATCAGGAAAATATTTCTACAGGCCAGAGCTAATTGTTCCCTTTCATATATACAATGGACTATGTTGCATTAAATAATTACAATACACGCGGTCCATGTGAACGATTAAATGATTTTTTAATAATTTGATGCGCATGTTGTTCAAAGTGATAAACAGAAAATATAAAAATTACAAAAGAATTGCTGCACTGAGGTTTTGAACACTTGAAACTATTTAGAATTGCTAAATAATCTTTTTGTTATAAGTAAAGTTAAAATTGTACTTTTGTTCTTTAAGAATTTTTTTACAACATTGTTCATATTTGTGATGGAAAAAAATATTTATTAGGTCTATAATTTTATTATTAATCATTCTTTCTGGTAGAGTATATGGATTGAAATTTAAGGTGTCTACCGTCAAAACATACTTTGCTTGGAAAAAAATCGTTTTAAGTTATTTTTGTAGAGAAAAATATTGTGTAAGAATTGGTATATTTGTTATTAATTTCTTTCACCAACAAATAAATGAAAACGAAAGAAATACAGCAAAATAAAAAAAAATCGTGAAAATTTTGAATTTTTACTCGTCTAAGAACTGGATTATTTTTAATGCGGTTTGTTTTATATAAAAAAATTTCTTACATAAGTTTTGTGAGTTACTCTGAGGTGGGAAAAAATGTAAAGGACAGATAAATTTATGAAGCTAAAAGATTAATTTGTAGAATAATAATTTCATTTCCGTTTGGTAAATCGTTTCCCAACAATTAAGTTATCTAAATTTTACTAATTTTTAATTACTTAAAATTCTTTTCTCTAAGGCCCATGTATGTAAATGGTTTGAACATTTCACCCATTATTTTTATTGTTTATTTCTTTTTAATCAAAATCTTCGCTATTGTTAGAAAAAAAGATGTTAAAAATTTTTACTTTATGTAAAAAGAGATATTGCAACCATACATGCTGCTCTCAAATGGAACTTTCCCTTAAACATGACATCAATTTCATGTCGATTGGCCAAAATACACCGAAGTTACAATTTATGAAAATATTGGTTGCTTTCAACCCCTACGTTGGACTTAAGGGTTTAGTGTAAAATTTGGAAATAAATTTAATCAGGATTTAATATAAATTATAGATGCATTTCAAGCACAAAATAGTTTTTCACTTATTTAAAACGCAACAAAAAATATTTTTTGGAAGTGAAACTTATTTCTTTTAATCATTCAAAAAAGTGTTTAGGGCTACTATTACTTAAAATATACACAAATAAAGTTACTACTGCATCTCGATGATAAAAACAAAACGGGATCGAAATTATTAAAATTTAATAATATTCATGAATGATTTATGAAGTAGGCCTATTGTTTTTTTAATTAGTAGTAACAGAAAACTTGAATCGTTGTTAAAATTGTATAAAAACTACATTGTGTAAAGTAAAGCGAAAATGTCAGAAACATAACATTTATTTATCATCTGATTGTTTTGACTTTGGTGTGAGTTTAAAGAAAAAGCGTGGCAAAATGGTGTTGAAAACCACAGATTATTGAATTTGCGAAGCAATCTATGTGAATTTATTGTGGAAATTTGACATGCCTGAATATTTGACACATAAATACGTTACGTAACATTTTGACTGCGGTTTTTCTCACAATTTTGCATTTAATTTTCTCAAACTTGTTCAATATTGATAAATACTATAATATTGAAATCGTAATTTGTTCTTATTTTATTAATATCTGATTGCCATCAAATATTTTGAATCCATTTAACTTACTTTTAAGTTTCTCTACTATTAATTCTATAATCACCCTTTATGAAAACATTAATTTTTTGTTATTAAAAAAATTAAAATTATGCTTTTCTTTGAAGGTAACTATAATACATAAATCTTCAGTAATAAATTTTTATAACGTACGCTTAGTATCTTCCTGTGAGAGGAAGTTAAAAACTTTAGTGTAGTACTTAAATTGAAAATTTATACGTATAGCCTACATAATTTTTCACCAATATTTTTTTGGTTTATTGATTTAGTAGTATATCTACTGTTAATAAATTTACAAGAATCGTCTATAACTTTAAAATAACTTTTTCATTAATGGAGTTTTCAGAAGATTCAATATTTCATTAATAATAAGTATGAAAATTTAGTAAGTGAACTTAGTAAAACTTGAAAAAAATTACATTTTTTGAAGCAGGTATATCTTGAAGATATTCATAGACTACGGTACTTTTAGTAGGAGCAATGTAACTTGTACTCATAGATAAAAACTGTAAATTAAATCAATTGTGATTAATTACTTCATAGAAGTTAAGAATGATAGATTATAATGTAAATAAATTTTAAGGTACAGAATTTTACTTTTATACTAGCAATTACGCCCACACGAATTGTGGGCTTAATGTAAGTCTCAAAAGGTGGCATTAAATAACCTGGTTTATTGCTTTTTCCAGTTTCACTCCACACTTTACTTCTTCAGAACTTATTATTATGTATAATTTCAGAATATGTCAGTGTTCAAAATGTTACCTCTTTGGGATGTACAGATTTTTTTGTTCATTTAGGATAGTTGCATCTTTTCTATCGCTTTTGACGGTAAGTGGTTGAAATGTTTTACTGAGAAAAAATGATTGTTTCGTGAAAATGTGGAACAATATGTTCAGTTTTAAAGTTGCAACCCACTTCTTATCCCTTAAGCACAAGTGGTAAAAACCGTAGTTGCGTTCGTGTCCTGGACAACTCCAAAGGAACGGATTTGCCAAATTTCAACTCTCTAGGTCAATGCTATTCAACCTTTTAGACAATGCGACCCCATTTTTACGTGAGTATTTTGCCGACCCTCTCAATTATAATGTTATAAAAAATTTAATCTACACGGTTGTAATTCTTACTTAAAGGTATAAGTGGATGTGAGTAGAATATTTTGTGCGAAGTCAATTCGTTTATGAGCAAACTGTACAAAATGCTGAGCGAAGTTTTCATGTTCATAATTAACTGACAGAGCTATCAAGTGATCAGCCAATGAAATTAACTTTCAACAATGCTTGTACGGAAAATTTTTGGATATCTATTAAAAAGGAATTATCAGAATTGTCTAGAGCAGCATTAAAAATTTTGATACCATTTGCCAGATCCTACAACTTTGAACAAGGATTTTACATAATGGTTAATTTAAAAACCAAATAAAGAAATTGTGAGACACTGGAAAATGACATCGTTTCGTGCGTTACAAAAATAAATCCAGACATTCAAAAATTGGTTAATTCCAAACGAGCCCAAGTTTTGCGTTAATTTAATTGGAAAAAAGTTGTAAAAGTAATGTAGTTAATGTGCAATATTGTTGCGCTACCGTTTTTAATAAATAACTATAACAATAACGGTTTTTAATTTTCCACCGTATTTTGCGACTCCCCCAGACACATCCTGCGACCCCCTAGGGGGCCCGACGTGTCTGAACTATTGCTGTAGTTGATCGTAAAGTTAAAAATTAATTAATATTATTTATAAGCTATTAGATTCTATTATTTTCATAATATGATTTGATTATTAAACAAAATTTCGATTATCTGAATTTTTGTTGACGACACTTTGTCTTCCCAATCTAAAGATTGCACATTTTTATCAAATAGTACTTAGTAAATATTTTACTTGTATACAATAGTGAGTGTCAAACTTGGTCTTGTTTAATTTTTAAGCGTTTTTCGTCGAATTCCCTTAGGAAATACATACTGCATTTATGAAGTCGAATTCTAATTTTACAATAAAAAATAGAAAACAATTTCTTAGGCAAAACTTAAAAATGTGACCTAACTTATTTTGTTTTTTTTTAACGAAAGTATAATTTATTCCGTTTAATACATTAATTTATAAAAATATGACCTGCCTATCGAAACTGTAATAAAAAACCCACTTTTTTAAACCTGGACATGCAGAGATGTGGGCATAGATGAGTTCTAGACATAATGTTTTACTCCTTTCCTCTATCTTGAAAGATAAAGCTTGAATGTAACAATTTAAAGGTCTCTTCATTCATAGGACTTTATTTGAGATATTCAAGTGCAGTTTATGTTGAGGTACTTATTCAATTTTGAATAGCCCGTTTGGGAATATTATTAATAAAAATATAAGCCTAAAATTTATCGTTATGTTGGATGGTTCTCTCTATCGGTTTATCATAAAAATGATATATGTTATAGGCATTTACATCACTTCCCACGCAAGGCATTCATATCATTTACATTGTGAACGTTAAAGGTTACTATTTTATTTTATTGATCAAATACGATAGAATTACCAGAATATAATTATTTAGTCTATGTTTAAGTTTACCCGAACTTTTGTAGTAAGGTTTTCATTAGTGTTGTGTAAATTACTTCGTATTTCATTCTTGGGTACCAAAATATTACAATTAGCCAGTGTAATTTGCGTTTTGATTGGAAATAATTCGTACAGCTTTCAAATTTGGTACTTACTTTCCTGAAAGCTCTCTAAATAATATACCCAAATTTCCCGACTTTAAGACTTGAGCTTCGTCCGTCATATTAGAAAATGGTTGAAATTCGTGTTATTCGTTTACGGTTTTATTTGCAGTGGCCAAACGATCAGTCTAAATTAAACAATTAAATAAAATTTCTCTGCAAGAAAGATTCTAAGCATTTTCTTCGGTACTTTACTAGTTGAGCGGTTATCCGTCAACAAATGTGAAAATCAAAGTAGCTCATACGCTGAGCTTATGCGCTGAATCCCACTCCAGCCGCTCCGATTGGAATTTAGCATCTCATTATGATACAGAGATAGATTACATTAAAATAATAACTATATGGCCATTTAGCCATAACTTATATAATTAACTACAGTTTTCATTCATAATATATTAAATTTATATATACGCGAAAGCCCTCGCTGGTTCGGTCATTCGTAACTGTTATCCTATTCCCGAAAAATAACCAACCCGTTAATTTTTTATCGTTGTTCCTTATTGTGTGTTCAGAAAATTAATCTGAATTTGAGGGCCTATGAACCTTTTTGGGGATGTAGCGCACACCCAGTCAATCCCTCCCCCATTAAAATTTTTTAATTTTACTAATTTTTCTGGTTTTTTACATTTTTAACTTGATGTAATGATAATTACTTTTATAAGAATTGTCTAGCTACAACAGCAGATACATCCAAAAATGTAAATTTTTTCAGAAGACCTGAAAAACGTTTCTCTCAAAAACATGAAATGACGTACTCGAGAAATAGTATTATGGTAGAGGATTTTACATACTGACTTTTAATTTTCTAATGACCGTAGTTTAAGATAAATTTTACGTGCTATATGTGGATGTACCTGGTTTCGAAACGGAATGCGAATCTATCTGGTTTTGAAATAGACTTAAAAACCAAAATATATAAAACGCACGATTATTTTAATTTTTAACATAATTAATCACAAATTTTGGTGTTTTAGGAATAAAATGTATAAAAATTAGGTACAATAATATTAATTATGGAAAAAAATTTCATAATGCTTTTTCCGTGATTTATTATTACTAATTTCTTCAGGATAACACTTTTTCGTAGTATTAAAATAAATCATTAACTTTATCATTAACTACACTAATTATACAAATAAAGAAAAAAACATCCGCGAAAATACAGCTTGCAACTATCTCCTCATATTACAACATAACGTAATAATGTTCCAGCCATGTGATATAAAATGTTTTTCGAGTTCAGTACTAGAGAATGGATGTATCTGGTTTTGTAACTAAACGATTCTAGTCGCCACTTACATTAATGTAAGTCTTAAGTAATGAACGGTTGATGTAGTGAAATTAATTGGGGTTACTTCGCTAGATTACGGAAAAAAATACCGTATGGCAACAAACGTCCCAGAATCGGGGAATTTTTGTATATTATTCAGAAAGCTGTGACGAGTGTGAATACAAGATTTGAAAAATATATTAATTACTTCCTAAAAATGAATCATGACTGGGCTATATTGTTTATACGTACTAGCAGTATGGGAGCTTATCCAATAATGATAGTGAACGTGTTAGCAGACACTTACTTAATGTAATTAATTATGTTTTGTCTTGAGATTTTAGCGTTGTAAAACCTAGACTAAACAGATCATTCACGTAAATAGTTTTCTAATTAAGGAAGGTTTGGTATACTGTGGTTTGTTTCAGTCCCAAGAAATACTCTTAATGGGTTATTATATTTCTTTCCAGTTCTAATTATATCTGCAGACATTATAATTGTGCAATAATATAATTATGAATCATAATTGTAACAATTATTTTAAATGAAAAAATAAATCGGTGGTTTGTGAATAAAATTAATATGTTGCTTGGTGTTGTGGGAACTTCAGATTCTCAGCAGGATTACATTACAAAACTATTACAGCTTAAACATTATCTACATATTTCTGCTAACAGGTGTTCACAAAACATTATTACAACTGTCATTATTATTGCTACAGTACTGGTATTGTTATCGGTGTACAATTTGTTTCGAGGTAAATGAACCATGAGGTAATTTTCTTACCAATACCATTATTATTATATATATTATAGGCTATATATAAATTATTATGTTATATATTATATATAATTATTATTTTAAACAATATTGTATTAGGTCTTGTTGAGTGCAGACGTGAATGCGAATCGGTGCTGTCTGTATTACTGTATTTACGTAGTACATGTATTTAGGCCTACTAACATTCTACTTTATTGATTCGTGTACCAGGTATATGATACATGGTACACGAATCGCTAGTATGTTCTTCATATATATTTTTTCGTGTTGTTTAATTTTGTTTTGTGTCTTCATAATGTTTACACCAACGAACGGCAACTATGTTATTAGTGGTAAGTGCTCCAAAACATGGCATTTTGAATGTTCCACTATCAAAAGCTCTACATAGTGTAGCATGGGAGAACAGAAATGAAAATCTTTAATGTTTCCGAACGCCGAAAAGAGAATGTAGTACTAAATCTATCGACTAATTTAACTGATCCTCCGGGAGACGAGAATATTCACTCTCTGGGCCTTCACTGTTATTCTCCCCCTCCCCCCCAACACAATTTTTTTACATTTTGTGGATATTTCGTATGTAGGTATTCATACGGTATTTTAAACGGTAAAAACGGAAAAAAATATTTAAAAAATGATGTATCAATATTTTCAAGTTAACATTAATTTTTTTTCTTTTTCAAGTTAACCTTACTATTTATTGACAATTAATTAATTATTTAATAAAATTTAATTTAATTATGTATGTTAAATTAATTTAATGATTAATTTATTTAATGATGTCATGAACTCAATGAATTTATATTTCATTACTACATACAGTAACAATATTAAGAAAAAGCAATTTGTTTACCCTACCTATATTTTAACCTTAACATGAAGAACACTGGTGTAGGATTTTTTAAAATATTTTCCCGTTTTATCGTTTAAAGTACTGTAACGTTGCATACAAAATATTTACAAAATGTGAAAAATTATGCTTGGAGGGGGAGAAAAACAGAAAAGACGCCACTCTCTTATAAAAAAAAATAAAGTATCGACCAAAAAAATTGTTTCAAAGCGTCGAGGAAAATCTCCACTCTTTGTCTAACTTTTACGAAGACTTGAAAGAAGAACTAAAGAAAAATTCTGCCGAGAATACGCAATTAAGGAAATGTACAAAAAACTCCATAGATAATTTACGTAAAGACGCGGTCTTTACTGACCTCAAAGGATTACTATCTACACTTAAGCAATACAATCGGAACATAAATATGGAAGTTCAAGGGTTGGAAAATAGTACTGTAGTCAATTAAGACGAAAAGAGGATATGATGGGCATCATTGAGATATTCACTCTTTTATAAAAATCGGCACCATTACTGATTAGTTAATATTTAGGTGCGTGTGATATGTTAATCCTCGGCTTAATTCTATGAGGTTCTCTTCAGATATAAATAAATTACGCAGAATTATTATTTGAGCATACTAAGTATAAGAGTTATATTATAAGTTATTTATATTAAATGTATAATTTGCGAAAATTTGCTAAATATTACTTTCATCGAGTGGAAAGTATTTAAATAGAAAACACGATTGTTTATACATTTAAACAATGTAGCTAGTCATTCAACTGAATATTTTTTCAGGAAGAAAAATTGAGGCAGCTCATCCTCTACGAAATGGAAAAGATGGTGAACCGGCGCCTAATATCATTCAATTGAGAGGAAGAAGATTTCGCGATTCCTTGATTAAAACAAAATGAGTGTTAACATAATATGAAAAAGTGTTTGGTGGGAACAGTGAAAAAATGTTTGTTTATAAAAATCGAATGTCTTTCTACAAAAATATGTTGCGGCGAGAAAAATGTACGGCTAAATATTTAAACTATAAATGTTTTTGGATTGGAGCTGGCAAAATTTACGTATGAAAAGAACAAGGATGTTTAACTATAAGAATTATTAACGAATCTGATTTTAAAAAAAATTAAATAAACCATACAAAGTATAAAAATTTTTGTCACTATTTAGTATAAAAGTGTCCATAAATCTTGTCAACATCTGTTTATTTTCGCGAGAGATTTAGCCTGTATGTAAATATTACTTTCAGTAATATTTGTAACAATTGCAACAAGTCAAGTAACAATTGCTGTTACACAAGTCATTTAGGTTTGACAGTTGTTATGTTGTTAAATATACGAGTCATTTTAAAATAATGTAATAATAAAATATTACTTATTCTCTCTTTCTCTCTCATTGCTATCTAATAGTTTGTGACTGTGTAAGTGGTTTTTATTTTGTTTACCGTTATCCTACTGTAAGTATTTTTATCACTGATGTTCAAATAAATTTTAATAATTATTAATATTATTATAAACTATATAAAAAAGTTTCATGAATCTATTAACAAGCGTAAGTGAGAATCTAAACCATAATTTTTCAACTTACAATCAAATAAGGCTGGTTAAAACGAGGTAAAATAATTTTTTGTCTAATGTAAACAAATGAAGTTTCTTACATTTAAATATAAAATTTATTTTGACGAATATTTTGTAACTATTAAGGATTTATCACCAATTATATTATTTTTTCTGAAATGTTTATAGCTTTCGAAGCGGTATATTTTTTTATTCGGTTACGATTACGTGTCTTACACAAGGCCTAAAGGCAACGGATATAAAATTAAGTCGGTAAAGATTTTTTTAAGAGTTCACTTCTTAAAAAAAGCAAAAGTACTGTCATGAATAATTAAAAACTACGCAGAATTTTAAAATTACATTTGCATTTACTCTTCAAAATTTCTTGACATCAATTTATTAAGGAACGTTGGAAGAGTAGCTATAATTTACATCCTTCGTTAATCGGTAAGAGTGGAAAGTATTTAAATAGAAAACACAATTGAATTAGAATTTTTTTTATAATGGTGCACCACGAAGTAAAATGAATATTGTCCTAATACACTGACAGCAACACGCCAAAGATAAATTTATAATTAAAATATTTTGTAGTTTCATTATTCATAACTGTAAAAGAGAAACTTGGGAAAAATTCAGACTAGGTCTAGTAATAATTTCATAGCAAGAAAATTGTGTGTAACATATTATACCTTACAAAAATCCTATGAATTAAAAAAAAACCCAGTGGAATCATGGTATTTGTTTTGCAAAAAATAAGTTTGACCTATTTCATGTAATGCAAAAATTTAATATATCTTCTTGTTTAGAACTAGTATTTTTAGCAATTTAAAAAAATAATAATCATGATGTACCTACTTCTGTAATAACAAAATTTACTTGCAGCACGAATTGAATTAACTCGTGATTCTTTGCTTAATTCAATAATGTATTATAATATTTAAATAACTGCAGTAACATTAGCATCCGGTCCGTTAATAAATATTTGCTTTGCCGTTATGATAAATACACATTGTTTTTCAGGACTTAACTTTTCTAGTTAATGTGTCTAATCTTAATTAAATTAAATTTTGGTATCACAGTCTAAACTATATTGCATTTATTTCTAGGTTATTTTTCTTGTTTCACCATGGATAAGTAAAATATGTCTGTTCCAAACCATACCGATCAGAAAAACGGCTCTGATCATCTCCTCCAAGGCTTGCCCAAAACCCTACTTTCCTCAGGTCTGTACTTCACGGCTTCGTGGGAGCTTTAGATAAAACATGATACCTCGTTCTGTACTCCCTGAATTTATCATTCAATGCTTGGACTTGCAGCTCTGCTTGAATATCTTCATTTTCAAACCTGTGCAATCTGAAACTACCTTTGGCAACCTGAAGAAATTTTATTAGGTCTACTGCTGTCTGTGGGCCGCCTTCCTCTCTTGAACCCACAGTGAAGATTTCTCTTCCATATGGCAATACCGAAACAGCCAATGCCTTATAAAATTTTAACTCCGTATCCTTTCCTACTTTGCTTCAGATTACATTGTGTAGTTCCACTTATTGCCGTAAATCTATTTTTATCTTGATACTTTTTCTTTTTTTAGTTCATTTTTAATAAATTAATTTTTCATTTGGAGTTCATGTTAGGTTTGAATCACTAGTAATTGAGCAGACCTAAAAGTTTTCAGACCGTAGGAAGAAATCAAAGCTAAAATTATGGGTTTTGGTACGAAATTCTCATAAAAGACCTTTTTAAAGGTGCAATAGTTTAAAACTTTGGATTATGCTGAACGGCAAGGCAAAATAACCTGGGTTTGATCCCTGTCAAACTTTGATAAATTTTAATACGATGAAACTCACCAATATTGTACCATAAACCTTATGGTCGCGAATAATAAGTACTTTTAAAAATATAAGTAAAATAAAAATTCGTATAAATCTGTCTTGGAATTTTTTGGTTAAAATTTTTGGGAATCTTGAACAGTTTACATTCTGTTCCGGTTATTAAAAAAGTTAGTTACTACGGTTTTTACATTACAATTCAGTTTTTAGTGAAAGTGGAGACATTTGAAACTGCGTACAGATCAGTGTTTCTAACTGGAGTGAAATTGAAATCTTATTTTAAATTAAAAGGACGTTCCTGAAGTTTTTGTCTGAAATTGAATATTCTTGTCTCTCTCATTGAAAATATTTTTCGTAGATAATTCTAATTGGAAACGCCTTCGCTGCAGGTGATACCGGATCGGCTGTGGAAGGAGTGAAAAGTCTACATTGGTAGAGTCCACCTTTACTGGTGGTGAGTAAGGATATTCGGTTGTTAGAAAGATGCTAGTTTTATTAAATGTATACCTTATCAGCTAATTAATTGGAAAACATGTTTTTTTGTTTTGCAGGTTATGTGCTGAACTTTCAGTTGTAATATTACTTTTAAGCCTAGGTTCGTTCGGAATCTGGGTATAATAAATAGTAAAAATACATCCTTAAAACTTTGTACAATTATTAAATTACAAAAATTAATAAGTACAATTCTTAAACAATTTTTAAACTTAGTCTACTAACAAATACAAATTAGATTTTTTCACTTAATAAATTACAAATTTTAAAGCTTACCTAAAAATAACAGTACTTTTACAGTTACTAATTGCCTTTTACCTACAATGAATTACAATACGAAGACCGTTTCGAACGTAGTTGTTACCAGGCATACTAACACTTGCTAACAGTACTCATTCACTCATAATCGAGTCACAACTTGAGCGTAACTATAAAGGATTACTGCCTTTAAATACCTGTGGTGGTTCTCGTTTCCAGAAAAACATCGATTGACATGATAATAAGACACAATGGGAGACCATCTACGCTATACCAGAAAAATCCAAAATAATCGTCAATAATAAGGCATTACAACGAACCTTTTCCCGGAATTCCATTCACAGTCAATTAGGTTACTCGTTATCCTTGTTCAACACACTCCACCCCATACAATACATAATTTCTTAGAATAAACAATCTATTCCATCTACCATAATTAGAATAATCACAAACTTATACTATGTTACAATATAATTTTGTATATTTATATCAGGAGGTGTATTGTTGTGTTTTGTAAATTTCTGAAAATATTTCAACGCATCTGAAACTGAAAGCGTTGTTTGTAAATTATAAGATTCAGACACTTAAAGTGGTAAATTAGGTGTAATATTTCAGTTAAATCACATTATAAATATTTGTGGTTTGTTGAAATGTTTGTAATTTGGAAAGTTATTATATTTATGTACGTATGTTGAGCAGTCTAGTTATTTATTACGTTAGTCAATTCATAGTTTGTAGGTATACCCTCGCTGCGTAATAGGGTAAATGTAATCAAAGAGATTATACATATTTTACAAAAAAATTGAGAGAAATCAAGTTACAAAAATTAGTTTGAAGCGAAATTAATTAATCAGCATTTTATTTATTATTACCTTTTCTTAAAACTTGATTGTGTTCGTAAAAATTACCTGTAAATTTTGGCTAAATTTTTGCTTTCATTGTTTATTTGTTTTCGTCAAATAATTTATTTTATTTCAGTTTTCTTTTGAACTTCACAGCAAAATAATGTATTATGTTCTTTATTTATTAATCAAATTTGTAACCAAGTTTCTGTAGGTCTGTAAAAAAATAGAACAATGCTGCAGAGCATAGCATTTGCATCGAGAGAAATATTACTGATCCACCTACTGTAAACCCAAGGGAGGCTGAAAAATGACAATAAAATCTGTCAAAAATATCAGAGTGTTAATAAATTTTTTGTGCATTGAGACATTTAATTTCTTATAGTCTTCAGAAAGTCATTGCCATAAAATAATACAAACGTGTTGTGCGTTGTAAATAATATTGTTATTCTTCTCGTGGTGCTAAACCGTATGATTACGACTAAGTCGCGTCAGTGGGATGGTGATTGAAGGAGAGGGAAGGAGGAAATTCTTTAAAGGAATTTTCGTATTTTGTTTTCCACTCAGTTTTGTTTGTTTCTGTTCAAAAATTATTTAACGGAAAACTCATTTTCTTTGTAATATAGCGGAACCTTTTTTAGCAACGTTGAGGTAATTTAGTTTCTTTACATTACGGACACGTACTTAATGAATTGCAAACTCATGAATTGGTTACCTACCTTAATAACAAAGAAAATTTTAAGAATGATTTTTTTGTAACATCCAAATAAAGTTTTATGCAGAGATACCGACATAATTTTTAGTTTATCATCGTCATTATTATCTGTCAAGGATTAGGCTCAAAGTACTGTTCCGACATCATCTCATATAAGGTCTTCCCAAGCCTCGCTTCCCTCTAGGTTTATATTTCCATGCTCGTAGAGGAAGTCTGTGTGCTGGCATGCGAAGTAAATGTTTGGACCAGTTTCTTTTATAGAGTCCTAATGTTTCGCACAGTGAATGAGCATTTAACTCGGCACGTATAGCTTCGTTACGTACTCTATCTAACCGGGTCCAACCTTTGACTCCCCGCAAAAAATTCATTTCAGTAGCCTGGATACGATATTCGTTCCTCTGTGATAACAACATATTTCACGTCATATGTTATGAGTGGTACAGCCACATTGCTCTATAAAATTTCATTTGTGTGTCTTGTCTTGTTTGCTTTCCTATTATACTGCATATAGAACCGCATACAGTGCTGAATTTTCCGAGTTTCTCATTTACGTCATCGTCTTTGTTATAGAAAATCCTGCACCCTCGAACTTGTTCTAGTTCGGTTACCAAGTATACTTTTTGAGCGGACCGGCCATCTTCCCTTGGATGCCATCATCTTTAGATTTTTTTAGACCGATTTATTATAGTGAACAGCACAGCATTGGTCCGGGTTTGACTCCCGGTCAGGGTCTAGGAAATTATTACCTACCCGATAAATCTCACCAAAACTGTTTGATAAAACCAACTGTACTCGCTAATGACCAAATAACTAACGCATTAAAATACCAGTAGGTAATTTATTAAATCTATTTTATTTTAATATTCTTAATGTTCTCCCCTTCTAACTCTGACAGGTATTCATAAACAATTTACCCGCGAGTTAACTCTTACAGTAACTTTTCTCAATTTATAACGCTCCAGGAAACTGTAATATATATATATATTTTAACTATTTATAAAACTAGAGTACACTGAACGTTTAGGTTATTTCGTATGGATGACTATATACAAGTTTTGAAATAATGAACAACCAAGCTGGACGGATTAATTTGGCTGAAAATGACTTATTACACGCGCGCGTGCGCCCACACAGACGCGGTGCACACACACACAAACACGTTTATATGAAATATTGTAAGCTTAAAAATAATGTATAACGCTGTTTATCAAAGAGATTCTACATGTGTAAAAAATTCCGGTCATAGGTTACAAATTGAAGAATTGTGGATTATACTCTTCCATCACCATTTATCAATTCTAACGTCAGTACAATTTTAAATACCGATTTATACAGGCTTAAAAAGGTTTGCTTTGCAAACGCGGGTAATTTGTATTTTTTCATACGCGATCATCATGCGTTTTTTGTAAGTAAACCTTGTCTGTAGGAGGTATACACAGAAATACGGGTATTTATTCAGTATTTTTAAACGATCTCTCTTGTCGGTATTATTGAGTGTTGGTAATCTAATTCAATATAAGGTATAATGCACAAATGCCTTCTTGCGAATATTCTTTACATTTTATTTGCCTTAAAGTCACTTCTATTTAAATGGCATTAACGACGATATAACGAAAGAATAAAAAAGTTACAAAGGTTTAAGAGTATTAAAAAATAGTGAATATGACCAAGAATTGAACCTGGTACTTCCAGTGTCGTCTAGCACTTTACCAGTGATCTTTTGAGCAAAAAAAAATTGTTTTTGTCAAATATAAAAATAATTTTTATTTTTTCATTTTTACGTAATTTAGCCTTAGTAATTTAAAAAAATTTAACAAATTCTACGAAGGATGTTTTTTTACAGTCTCATCAACATCTTAATCATTAGCGGCTTCTTTGAGTTAACGAACAGTGGTTTATAACCTGTAATAATTTTCCAGACCCTAGCCGAGGATCGAATTCGGGATTTCGGGATTGTGGTGGAATTACAGTGGTTAAGTTTAACCACTGGACCACGTAGAGGACCAAAAAAATTTGTTTATGTGTTAATTGCATTTTATATCGATAACATAATATTCAATCCATTTTTCATCTTATAATTTTTGTTTGTTTCTTGTGTTTCAGGTAAATTACAAAATTGTGAAGAGTCTCTACCTTAAAAATTAAAGAATAGTGTTTGAGTGTTGGTCCGGTAAGCTGTCAGTAACTAAATACTATTTTTTTAAATTAAATTCAAATTATTCTTAATGACAAATAATTAAAAACTTATTATGACTTTATACGTAGAGATTTCATTTCATAATTTCGTTTAGAAAAATGTTATTTTGTGGTAATTTGTACTCAAAAACCAAAAATCCCAGCTTTGATTAATTATAACGTTAAAGCTTACCCGAACTAACTAAAAGACCTTTCATAATATGGTGGTAAATTATTATATAATATATCTTGCGAAGTTTTCTATGTACTAGCTACCAACTACAAGCTTATCAATAATTTTAGCTGCGTAAAAATTAACCGACCGAATTTAATGAATTGTACTCAATCTGTTAATGATTTACGATGAAAACACAGCATTTGAAAAGACATAATTAAAATTTTATTTTTGAAAACGCAGCGGACTGAATGCTTTTATCAAGTTTGATTAGTACATTGATTTTAAGCCTGCTTGACATATTATTTAAAGTGAAGTTTATTAGTTATTGTTAAATTTAACAAATATGGTTCTCGTTCGTTTTTACTAAAAACTTGTTCAGATGTTTATTTTAAAAGGGTAAGAGGAAACAACGCTGTTTTAATAATTTCGAGTTTGTTGTTTTATATGAAGGCTTATTGAAATTAATTAATTTTGTGATTTTCATAACACACGAAAATAAATAATAATCTGAACAATTTTGAGCTTTTGAATTTAATTTTTCTTTGAATAATATTATTTTGACGTGTCACTCATGTAATTTTATGTATAACCGCACACTCACACTTTAATATTTATGTTATTTGTAAGTATTAACTACTTAGAAGGCTCGGGAAATATTCCGTTTGGAATCTTTTAGAAGGCTAACTTAAAAAATTACATAAATAGGAGTGCACTAGTGAATTGCACAGTCAGAGTTTGATATCTTGTTGTTTTTCTTAATAACAAATTGACTTATTGTTCACGTTAGGTTATTTATATTATTAATTTATGTATGGCGAGTCGGAAAGGTCTATCCTTTCAATGTTAAATTTGCCATCTTTTCTTTATTTTTCTCAAAAACAATTAAAGATACAGCTTTCAAATGTTTACTACAGATTCTTTACTTAATTTTGTGCACATTCATAAATAATGAGCAATGTATTCCATTGCCTGTAACCCCAAAAAATTCAAAATTACCTAATTTTTCAAATTTTTTAATGAAAAAAATTGGTAAATCTGAGAAATAACATTACAGCAGACTGTTTTTTATTCTTTTATATAATCATAAAGAACTTGTAATAATTTCAAAGCTGTATCATAGCGTATAGAAGAGGTACACTATATCTCTTCTATACACTATGGCTGTATCTTAAACTGTTTCTGAGACAAACTGGAATCTTGAAACCGTAATTTTACGGAAAATCACAACAATTTAAGGAATGATAAACAAATACCATGTGATTTTAGGTTTACGATAATAACAAATAACAACAAATAAAGTTATGATAAACAAATACCATGTGATTTTATACCAACTAGAACATTATTATTTTTTTATTTTTTTGGTTTAACGTCCGACTGTTCTGCAATTACTGCTAATGCAGACGGACTAGAATATTAAGAAAAATCCCTACTATAACAGAAATTTTCCTACAACAATAATTTTTTTCAGAACTTCAAAAAGTTTATTATATTTCAAAGTTGGAAGACAAAGTTCGTATCTTTCGGTCGTGCAGCCTTGTAGGTAGAAAAAATTTATAAGATAATTTCTGTTTATCAGAACACATAAAAAAAGTAAACAAATATAAATTTGAAAATTGTAATTTTAAAGATGAAAATGCGTAGAATTACATATATTTTCCCGCAAAAAGCGATTTTTTCAATTTTTCTCTTTCCGACTCCCCTTAATTTCGTTGTAGCCACCTCCCTGTCGTAGTCCTATATATAGTGCAATTGATTGGGTTGTTCTGCAAAGTGGAAGGTCAGAGTATCTCAGAATCTCAGTCAGGTTCTGAAATTTTCATAACCTACCTAAAATAATCCGTACCTTATTAAAACGTTCGGACTAACCAATATAAATGTGACTAATAACAAAAATTCAATATCATTGTTCAATATGCTCCCTTTTCACGTAAAATACTTAAATGATAGAGCTTCCAAAAGCAGTGTCTATGAATGGATAATATTAATGTTGAAAGAGGCAATATACAAATGTTAATATCAAAATAAAGGTTTTTGGCTCACTTATTTTTATATAAGTATATTTAGTTCATTAGGTTTATGTTTGTTTTTAGATTTATTATATTATAATTAGATTAAGATTTATTATGTAGCCTTTGTAACTGTTTTAGTTTTGCATGTCCATCAAGAAACGTATATATGTTTCAGTTAATTCGATTTTTTATATTTTAGATTGCTTTTTTTAGAAAAAATATAATTGTTTTTAATTGTCATGGTTTTAAACCCAAAACTATTTTTGTATCTCAGTTGTACAGCCTACTTAATAAAGAAGAGAACACCTACCCTAGGACATGACTTTTAATTATAGTTGGGTAGGTCAATTTCCTCCACCTCGTACCCTGTGAAATGTAAATGTATTATAGCTTTAGGAAGGAATTTGTATGTATGGGTTACTATTGAAAAAAAAAATGGAAGTACATTTTTATTTTTATTATTGTTACTAGTAAGCACGTTGATTCTTGAAAGTTTTAAGACACTAGCTGGAGATCAAACTTACGGCTTTGCAGCCCAGTAGGCTTACTACACTACGAAATTGGGCCATGATCTGTTTAAATTACGATGTTGTTCTTTTAAAATATCGGAAATGATTTTATTTTAAGTATTCATCTGCATTAAACGTTAGTAAGCAATTTGAGCTTATATCATGTGGTTCTTTTATTTTTAAACAATTAAATAACCACAGCTTTAGGTAAATAGTGTAGGCCTAACAATTAGGTATTTTCATGTTTTTCTAACTACAAGAATATTTTGAATATTCAGTGAGTTTCTTAACTAGTTTTACCTATTACAAAACTTCATTCATTTGCTTCGGTAGGCTAAATAATCGAATTATAAAACGAACACAACATCTCCGTAAATATTTTAATTAAAATCTCGTTTTGAAAACGCAGCGAATCGTATGCTTTACAAAGTAAATTGAATTGAAACCTACTTGAGATATTAATTAGGTCTTTCCGTGGACATGAAATATTAATTAAACATACCCTAAAGAACAATTAAATACTTCATTACGACTTAGGTCCGCTTACCATCTATTCCCATTCAAGTAAAGTGGGTGGAGTCTTGCTTTCTCTCTATGCTTTGTTCAACGTCGGATGCTAGTAATTTAGTAAGTAAACTGTCTTTTACTCCCTTCTCGTTGTCGCTTTGTCTTATACATAATTACGGTAAACGTGTCTATAAATTTGTGGAAAGTAATTTAAATTAAATACTCGTAAACAACATTGTTCAATTAAAAATTTATTTAGTTTTGCACATTTGGTGTAATTAGGAAGCTTGTCTCGACGGTACTATCATCGTCATCTACAATATAATACAAATACATTTTGCAAAATTTGAGGTAGAAAATCAAAGTAGTTTTTTTTAAAAAGGTCTATATTTATAACTTAATCACGACAGCTTTTGAACTTTATTTGTATCATAAATTGGGAGATTCAGATTTGACATCGAGTTGCATCTTTCAGTTTTAACACGACTAGAATATTTTTGTGAGTCAACAGTCAATGTCAATAAATAAAAATTACGCTAAAATTAAAGTCGTAGAAGTTTTTATAAGTTGATGTTACAAAGGCACGTCAAGAGTGTGTTTATTAACGACTAATATGAATAAAACTGTACTGTCTGTTGTCAGGTGTTAAAATTGTTATATCCTCACAGGGAAATGAACTTGACGGCTTCTACTTTGTAGTAGACAAGCTGGAAATACAAAACACACGTTCAGTCGAAGCTGTTTACATTTTTCTCTTTTTGAGATACGTGTATGTTGTTGTTTAGGTCATCAGCAGAAAGGCTGGTTTCAACCCCTAGAGGCTTTACTAAGTAAATGAGGATGACTTAGTTTACCCTATGCCTATGCCTTCTCGCTGAGTAGAAAAATATGCTTATCAGCGTGCTAGGTTCTCTGAAAAGCATTTACTTTCCACGCTGTAAATGACACCTTCACTTCATTCATCACATAGTCTGGCTTTATAATGATATTCATTACTCTCAGAGGAGATAACTCTGACTCTTTTACACCTCTCTTCCTCTTCTGTTCTTAAATACTTCACTTATAAATTGGCTGAGCATGTGAAAAGAAATAGAACTATTTTTTGTAGCCCTGGAACTAACACATCGAGTGCAAATAATTTAACACTCCATCTGCCTGTTATGGCCACTGATATGTGTATCCAATAAAAAGCCTTTTCAGACAACAGTAGCAGTTAAAGTAGGTTTCAAAGTGTTAAAATCTTCAGACTCTAGCCGGGATTGAATCCGGGACATTCAACTTTGTAATCTAGCTCGCTGATCACTACTATTGAAGCGGTTGGAAAAAGTACTGTTTTGTTGGATGGGCAAAAATTTTATAGTTGTATTAATTCAAATTATATGAAATATACGGCAGGTATGTTAAATGTGAATTGTTAAGAAACTCGTTGTTTAACAGAGGCATTCGGTCTATTTTTAAATTAATTTAAAATCATGAATTCCGAATGTTAAAATTCATTGGTGGAGTAAAGTATTAGGTAATTTTTTACCAAATAACTCTCAAACAAGTTCTTGGGTCTAAATTGTGTAAGATACGACATGTTGTACTTGTGTATTTCCATTAGAACAAATTCTCTCGTATCTACCAGAATTCGGTAACAAGTGTTTAGCGGGTAATGTAAACAGTCATCCTCCAATGGACAAATTTGTAGGCAATGTTAAGCTGTGGTGTTAGTTGGACCACTAATCTGGTGGTACTGTGTAGTTAAGCGGAGATATTTACTAAGAGTTTGACAATAGCGCGTAGGCCTACTTGTGACCATTATCATTCAACGTAATCCAGAAATTACGAAATTGTTTTCACTCTCAATAAAGAGAGAAAAATACATTGTTTTTCTTTCACTCACATCTTTTACTTTCATTACTTCAATGTAAATTTAAATAAAGAACGATTGAAAGTTCTACGGAACAATAAATTGGTGTTGAAAGATATTACTACATCTTTGTATACATTAATGTCAGGTCCTCTATTAAGATACATATTGTACCAAAAAATAATTTATTTCTATTCCTTACTTTCTTGAATTTGGATCCATTCAGTAAGGTTTTACAAAAAGTTTACGTTGTGGCTTTTTCACAAAAATGTAAAAATATTTATGTAAATCAGATTTAGAATCGAACTAAGCTAATTGTGCTACAATACGTTACTACTGTATATTCTCGGTAAAATATTGTAACATCTAAGCCAAGGTTCGTTCGGGATCTGAGTATAATAAACAACAAACAGACCTTGTTTTAATCTAGAACAATATTATTTATTGACGTAATTAATAATTACAATTTAATGATTAAACTTTGCCTACTAACAAATACAATTTAAATTACATAAATTAAATCAATTACAAAATTTAAGCTTAAACTAAACATGAGTAGTATCAAGACACTGTCACTTAACAATTAAAACAAATTAATTACCTTGTCCACAACTAGTTGTAGACAGGGTTAGCATAAGCACTAACAAGGTAGCAGGGTTAGCTTTAACGTAATTCAAACCCTATTAGTACACGCACTATTATTGTAATTCAGAACATATTAGCACTCGCAGTATTAACGTAATTCAGAACCTATAACACACGCACTATTAACGTAATTCTAAACCGTTCCCATATTAACGAAATTCAGAACCGGTCCCGTAATGACATTCTTTCGAAAGGCTCGACAATACTTTCCATTTACAATTTAAGTATTAACTAACTCACTATAAAGATGATAACTGTTTTTATAAATCCGGTCTGATAGTTTCTCCAAACAATTGAGAGCCGCAAAACACTTTCTCCACCTGACTGGAACACGGTAGAAAAAATAAAAATAAAACAAATATTTCTACTAATTTTGATTTATAATAATAATATATCATGTAATAATAATTAATAAATTTATTATTCGTTAATAAATTAATAAATTCCACTTTGTGAGGAAGGCAAATATAAACCACCTCACTCCTCCTTTTACCTCTTTTTTTTCTTTTTTTTACGAGAGGAAACCGAATTTACCGGTACCCAGGAAGTTCTTTAAGTACATTAATCACCGATATATCCAACCTCGATATCATCTCCTCTACAAACTATTATTTTTTAATTTTTAATTTTCAAATAAATGAATTTTGAATGAATGATTGATTACTTCTTTTGTATAATTTTAGTATAAATTTTCATATTATATATATGACCTGATTGTGAATACGTACACTCCCGGACTCGGATTAGGAAAATTATCTACATTCAAAACTGATTTCTTGAGAGAGAATAACAATCTTTCTTTCTTGGACCCTAAAATAGTTTTAGAAATTCAATTGGAGCATTATTTATGAAATCAGTATTCTGTTAATTGCAAAAATATAATTTAAATTTGTGACTTATTCGGTTAGCTCTTAATGTACACCTGTTTCTTCTTCATATGGCGAAAATATAAGTTTACTAGTGATTCGGCCTTGTAAGTTAGTCCATAAAACATAACAAGTTTATTTTGAAGTAAATTTGTTAAAAGATTTAATATTTGGTGAAAGTGACATTGTTATTTTGATTTTCTTCTGTTTACAACGCGTTAAATGAAATACGTTTATTTAATAAATAATTTACAATCACAGCTTCACTTAAATTCTATTTGCATTTTAATGCATTGTAAATTTGTATATTATTGTTTAAATTTCAAGGAACAATTATTCTATTTTGTGTTAAATTATGTTGTAACAAAATTATTTAATGAACTTGCACAAACCGTAAGGGAATAATATATTAAATGTTTTAAACGTACTCTGAGCTTACTTGCTACGTATAGAAGAATCAGACCTTTCGATAAATTGTATTTTTGTATACCACTTTTCTCTTGGCAAATAGTTACGCTGTTATGTTTGTTTGGTTTGGCGTTAGTTATAATATAAAACTATTAAGTTTACAACATTTTAGTTTGTTTAGTTTAATAAGATAGATTTTTATTCTTTTTTCACTTTTATTTAAAATTAAAACAAAATACAATTTAGTATTGCCCATAACAGGGAAGTGGAGTGTTAAAATATTTGCACTCGATCTGCTAGTTCCAGGGCTACAAAAAATAGTTCTGTTTCTTATCACATAATCAGCCAGATATATGACTGAAGCATTTAAGAATAGAAGAGGTAGAGGTGTAACAGATACTAGTCAGAGTTATCTCCTCTAAGAGTAATGAATTTCATTATACAGCCAGACCCTGTGGTGAATGAAGTGATGGTGTTATTTGGACAGTGGAAAGTAGTTGCTTTTCAGAGGGCCTAGCACGCTGATAAGCTTATTTTTCCACTCAGTAAGGAATACATGGTAAACTACCTCATTCCTCGTTTTACTTGTAAAACCCCTTCTAGGAGTTCAAACCAGCCTTTCGGCTGTTGACCTAAACAACTACACAATATAGTAGGCCTACTACCAGAAAATTTGGTAGGCTACACATGATGTATTAGCCTACAAAAAAATAACATGAACGAAAGAACAAAAAACAAAGATTAATCCGTAGTAGTATATCTTTGGGTATAGACTATACTTTAGGTTACTTGAATAATGAATATTTGAAAAGAATTTTATACAAACGCGTATATACCGTACCATGGTTAGTGTTTATTCCCCTTGTATTTAAAAGTGAAATTACGTTCTGTTGATGATTGATTTATTACATTTATTAGATTTAAACATCTAGTTATCTTTGTTTTGAATTTGTTAAAATTTTTTCTTCGTAAATATATTGAATACTTATTTAACTGCCGCTGTAAAGTCATAAGATTGTGCAATACCACTTTGCTTTTTCTGTTCTGAGCACGGCGTTTTGCTTTTCAGAGGATTAATTTCGTTTTAAGCAAATTGGTGCTATTAGAATGTAAAACCAATTTTTTTTCAAATTAAGTTTAAAAAGTTGATTTTAAAACTCTTTTATAATAAGAATAATAATTATAATGTCTAATCTTGAAATGTAACCCTTCAAATACATTGTTTAGGTATATTGTACAGTAGCCTATAAAGTTTAATAACAAATAAATAAAATAATCTATTTCTTGGCCATCTTCAATGGGTAGTGGTAGCTTGCTAAATTACAAACGGGAAGTTCCAGGTTCAATTTCCGGCTGTGATCCACCGAAAGCAATTGCAATATTACAAGACCGGATTGGTCTTGTAATAAAGTCGTTGCTGCGAGTCAGCTGTTTAACTGCTGATTTTTGGAGACGAAGTTTCGTGGTTAAAATCTTAGTAAGGATAGTTACTTTTATACAGATTTGAATACTAGACAGTGGTTACCGGTGTACTTTGGTGGTTGAGGTTCAATTAACCATTCATGTCAGGAATGGTCGGCCTGAGTCTGCACAAGACTAAACGTCATTTACTCGCCATACATATCGTTCTCATCGTATTGGACCATGCAATTAAACAGATTGCAACATACACACATTGTGTTGTTTAGAACATCAGTCGAAAGGCTGGTTTGAACCTGTAGAGGTTTTACTAAGTAAAACGAGGAATGTGATGGTTTACAATTGCCTTCCTCACTGAATGGAAAAGTACGCTTATCAGCATGTCGGCTCTTTGAAAAGCACATATTTTCCACTCTACAAATGACACCTTCACTTCATTCACACATTAAGGTATAAAAACACTTACGCTTGTTTTCCAAAAAATCTTTAGGATTCAACTTCAGGTTCACAACATATAAAGCTCATTTGCTATTAACGAATTTTGCTTTAAATTTACAGGGCGTTATCAACGATTATAGATTTAAACCTTTAACTTTATAGGTTTTTGAATATGTTTGATAGGGATAGAAAGAATAAATTGAATGTATTTAAATTTCAAACTTAAAAATTTTTTTATTTCATAAAAACTTATTACTCAAAAAATCTAAAAAGGTTGTCTCTAAAGATAGAAATTAATTTGAAGTTTTCTACTAAAAAAGATTCATGGTGTTACCTCGAATAATTTCTAAGATGTGTATACATACGTATTATCATTATACAATGTGTAGGACGCCCCAGTGCCCTTACGTCTATCCAATTACTAGTGACGTAGCACCAAGTGACGTTGATTCAACTTTAAATAGACTAAAAAAGAAACACATTCCTTATCTCGGGTTAAATGGGACTTACATAAATGTGTATCGAAGTGAGTATTTTTTTACCCTTTTTGACAGTAAAATTAATGATTGAATTTTCTTTTACTCGAAAGGGATAAATAAGTTTATAATGCACAAAAATAAACTACCCGGATTTTTACGATGGAACTCCTACATCATTTCCAATAATATGTAACAATAGATAGCTAATTATTTTATTTACACTGTAGGGTATAAACTTTGATTAGAACAAAACAACAATAAATAAATTAATTAAATCGGTTGAATTGAGATAAAAGAATTCATTGACAATAACTAAATTTTAGGCTATATCCATTTAAATAAATCGATTCTAAAATTTAACTGTTTTGATTGACACGATGACATTTTATGAAATATTTTTAGAATATTTTGCATGACACTTAAAATATTTCCAAGTGACATGAATTTTAATATGTAAAACCAAACATAAATGTTGTTGCTTTTAACGGGGTAGTCACCATATCCTACGGCAATTTAGCTTTATAGCATCGTGATTTATTGAATTTCTGTTAGATTCTATGTTAAACTTTCTTTATATATTTTTATAAGATACTTTTTTGTAATAGATTCTCGGGTAACCATTGAAACTCGTAGAAAGTATTTGTAATTAAAATTATGGTTTTGTCAGTTGAAAAATTGTGGCCGTTTAAGTAAATATAAAAGTCAATAAAATGAATTCTTAAAATTCTTTTTGTTAAAAATTTAATTCTTGTATAAATTTAGCGTCTCAAATTCTTGAGTTTTTAGTTGTTATTTAAGTAATATCCCCAAGGTTATTCAAATGTTACTTGTAGAGGATTAGTGTGATCCCTCAGAGTTGATATGAACACATGTCGGACGTGTGTGTTGTCTAGGTTCTTGGTAATTAAAAAAATATTTACAAAATAGTTTAATTTTGCCCATAACAGGTAGGTGGAGTGTTTAATTATTTGCACTCGATCTGTTAGTCCCAGGGCTACAAAATGTAGTTTTGTTTCTTCTCACATGGTCAGCCATGATTGAATTATATGATTGAAACATTTAAGAACAGAAGAGGTAGTGGTGTATAAGGTACTAGTCAGAGTTATCTTCTCTGAGAGTAATAAATATCATTATACAGCCAGACTCTGTGGTGAATGAAGTGGAGATATCATTTTCAGGGTGGAAAGTAGCTGATGCTTTTCAGAGGGCCTGGAATGTTTATAAGCATACTTAGCCTCTGGAGTATTAAAGCCTCTTGAGGTTCAAACCAGCCTTTTGGCTGGTTCCTCAAGAGGCTTTAATACTAAGTTTAAGTTGTTTAAGTTTAAGTTGTTTGGGTCATCGTCCAAAAGGACGATGACCCAAACAACAAATCAGTTTAATAGGTAAAGTTTTTTAAATAGTTCTAGTTTAAGTTTGTATGTTAAAAATATGTTTAGGATGTCAAAATTGAAATATTTTATTTTAAAAATTATTAAATTTGGTTTAAAATTTTAATATTCTTCTTTGTAATCCAAAGTATTGTTGGTTCTTTAGTGGTGTTTAAACCGGAAGGAAAGAAGGGTGTCTTGTACCACTACACAACATCATAATACTGTAAACAAAATAAAAGTAAAAAATTAATTAAAACTTTTAAAATAGGTAGCTATAGAAGTTTATTTAATATTTATTGAATTGTAGCGAATGGTACACACTGAGTAAATTGAGGTTAACCTCCTCAGTTGGTTAAAAATGTTCTTACTAATTAGTCTTTTTCTTCATCTCCTCCTCCTCCTCCTCCTCCTTTTTCGTTGTCCTCCTCCTCCTCCTCCCTCTCCTTCTTCTTTTCCTCCTTCTACTTCTACTTCTTACTTTTTTACCATTCAAGGATTTGGTCCCTTGGTTTTATCTAGCCACTGGGCGCTCTAGACCACGCCTTTCAATTGGTCTGTAACCTTTGGTCAGTCTAGGAACGTTTGTGGAGTCATTATTTGAAATAATGTTCTGTATATTTCCTGCCTTACTCCGTAACTGGCTTCTTAAGAGAATCAACTCATAATAATTCTCGCCTGTATATCTTCATTTTGTGCCAATACAATTTGCATCACTAAAGTCCTTAAAAGTTCTCAAAAAACGCATCTCTGCAAACTGGATGGTATTCTCATACTTCATCCTCACCCAGGGTCACTGCCATATACTGTATTTATTTTGGGACATCCAATGTTTTATAACATGCCATTTAACATGTATCCGTTTAGGCCTATCCTTTCAAATTTCAACGTATTTTACCACAAATTTTATAAAATCTTTGTACTCTTTGTGGTAATTTTCTTTTCCTATAACACATCACAACCCAAATAGGCAAAATGGCTAAAGTTCCCCAGAATCTCTCCATCAAGTACTATCTTTTTCCTCACTGGATATTTTCGTCTAAAGGTCGCCACTTTTGTTTTTCTAATTACAAAAACGTATAATTTCTATTCTTTTTGATAGCACTCTTTTCGGACTTGTAACTGGCGCTTTCGTTTACACTTCTGGCTGTATATACAAAAATAGTCCAGAACGTACAGAGAATATTGCTGTGGTTATTATCTTTTGACACTTGTTTGTTTTTAACATGGATGTATTTAACATGGATGTTGAGTACATAAGATGAAACGGTACTGATTATTAAACTGAATTTTATTAGACAGACTTGCAGATCAAATATAGTTGGTTTCGAAGTACACCTGCATATGATTGAAAGTTTTCTTCAAAAAATAAAATACGGAATATGGAATCTAAAGTTCAGGTAGAAATTAAAATACTTTGAAGCTGATTGCCAATTGAATTTTACGTAATTTAATTTAAGTTTGAAAAAAAATATAATCGTCTTAAGTAAGTTAGTAAGTATTCTCAAGTGTTAATATTTTTATTTTTTTTATTTTTTTGCGAAACAGTTTGTTGATAACTATGGAAAAAATAGTAACAGTTAATCTGAAATAATAAAAAAAATCTAGTAAAATCATTTCAGAATGTTTATTCCAGAAAATTTTTATGTATTTTTCCACAAAATAACTTTGATTGAAGAAAAAGAAAGGGAATCTAATAAAAACTTTTTGGAATTACATGACTTTCTTTTACAAAGCAACAAAGTTTTCCACCAAAATTAAGAGCGCGATTGTTATTTTACTTTTGAAAATTATGTGCAAGGAAAAATATTGTGTTTAGAACTATATCCTAAGATAAAGTATACTTAAAGACAGTGGATTTGTTTTCTACGTAGAGATTTTAACAACTACTACAGATATTTTAACACTTGTTTTCTATCTGCTGTGTTGTATTATTTCAAAGTAAATTTACGCCTGTGTCAGTTTCGAACTTGTTACAAATCTTGTTACTGTATCAATTTCAAACTTTAAGTTGGAGTATATCGCGTTCGTGTAAGTACATGTCTCTGAAGTTATTACTAGGTTAAGTTAAGATAGACGTCCTGCTCATGCACAGGATTAGACATTCTGCCTAGATTTATTTGTATTATACTATGTATTACATGACTGAAATGGTGTACTATATCCGGATTCATTTTCAAAGAATTTTGGGGTTATTTATATTTGTTTTTAAATTAAACGTTCATTTAAATTTAAGCCATGTGGGGTTTACTCTTCTTAAATGCTTCTTTAAATAATAAACTAGATTTACAACCGATACCGGGTGAAAAAATAAGCTAAGTAAGCTAGGACAACAATGCTCTTCAGAATCCACAATCTGAATGAGGAAAACAGCCAAGTTCAGGCATTTTAATTCAGCTATTATTACTGTCTGTATTATTACAGGAAATTATGAGGAGGACCTAACCAACAAAAGCGGAGAAGTTTTACAAAAAATTTATCCACGACAACGGGCCCAAATACAGTGGAGGAATAGTATAGGTACGAGAAACTTAACGAAAACCATAAGAAAGTGAAGATACTTCACGAAATAAAATTGAACTGATTTTTAATCACGTATCTAAATACTTGATAAAAAATAAATTAAAAATTGATAAAATAAATTTTCTGGAGACTAGATATTAAATTTAAAGAAACTTGAAAAAACCGTTCAAAGTACAGATTACAGAATTTAACAGCTCCCATTTGACACAAAAAGAGGTTCAGGATGTGTGGCGAATATAAGGTCTTAATTAGTGACAATATGGGTAAAACCAGAAATCCTTCATGGATATTGTTCATTCAAAGCTAAATTTTCTACATTTTCAAAAAAGGAAAATGTCACTTTACAATTCAAAATGAGTGAATAAATAAATAAACTTTTTTTGTCACGTAAAATAATGTGCGTTGTAATATGACATCTCAAATCTTGGAATAGGGCCTGTGAGAGTGCTACTGTAGTAGAGAATATTCAAGAACGGACTAACCAGGCATTTACTTGGAGTGGTCAAGGGAAACAAAGACTTGTACATAAACCTTGGCCAGGACAGCAATTTTTAACTAATTCATTTTTTTTTAATTCTTAATGTATTTACGTTGCAATCTGTTTACAACAAGCATTAAGTACAATAAGCAACCCGTTGATCCAACGAGATGAGGGTGATTTATATGACGTGTAGTCTTTTACAGATTCAGGCTGACCATTCGTGAGAGAGTATGGTTAGTTAAACCCCAAATCTGTGTTTAAATCTAGTCTAGTATTAAAATCTGTACCGTATAAAAAGTAACTACCTTTGCCACCTGATTCACAGTGACGACTTTACCACTAGAACAACCAGGTGAGTTAATTAATTACAAGAAAATGTCAGATTTTTTTCACGAAATGTTCACTTTCAGAAGTTATCTACCTGAACTATTTCTTATAGATTAATTAATAATTTTAAAACTACATACACAATGAAACAATAGCTAATTTAAAAAGTCAACTATATACAAAAAGAAAACATTTAGCAGTACTTAAAAATAATCCGAACAAGCTTGATTTAATAATGTGAAATTATTATTTTCATGCAAGTGAAAAAAGGAATCGTATGAACTTTTTATTCTCTCATATCATATTCATGAATTTCAAATTAATATTCCAGCTGATAAATAATTTAACAGCAATTTAGATATAAAATACCTTTGTTAAAATTTATCCGACGTATTTTTATTTAGAAAAATACAACAAAAACTTCATCTTGATGCTTATTAATTTGTATTGCATTGTGAAACGGAATAAATCATTTCGTGTATTTTTAAATAAAATAAGGTCGAAGGTAAACGATGATATTTTAAGATCATGTTTTGTTTTATTCAGGCAATGAACGGTATGTATCCGCCCCCGTCACTTTAGTATATTGTACTGTATATTATTATTTCAAACCCTTCACGACTTTTGCATTTAACTACTTTAACCCGTCAAGCTAGATTATTAACTGTGAAGTACTTTCTTTTTTTTATGATCTTTTTAAAACGAGATCATGAATTTGTTTAGTTCTTTTAAATATTTTTCATTGAACATTTTTGTATTGCACATTATGGTTATTTTTTTAAAATTTATGGTAGCATACTTTTACTGGTTTAGGTACTCTTGAACAAAGCAATTCCGTTTTATTTATAAAAAAATAGTAGAGAAATATAATATTCTGTTCCGTTTTAATTATATTATAAATTATAATTTCATTATGAATTAAAGAAAGATGAAATAAATGAATTTATAATAAATCGTGTATCAACAAAAGTGTACCATTATAAATGTAAGATTTTAATGTATTTCGTACTGTATTTTTATGTTCATTCTTCCGTTAAGTTACCGTTTACTTTATTATTGGAAGACTGTAACTGTTTCATGTATTTACTTAGTGTTTAAAATGAAGTTTACTCTTTCTTTTGTTTTTTAACATTTTCGTTAGAAAGTTGAATTATAAAATAGTTAGTTTATTATATCTACATAAAAATTATTTAATTGTTGTACGGATGCTAAGCATGTTTAAACCTCTACTTTTTATTGCAAAATTGTTACAATTAATAGCAATTGTAACGAGTATTAAAGTTAATTTTCTATACTAGTAGAAATTGGTTTTATTTTTTAACTCAGTATTTTTTAAATGAGCTCTGTAACCTAGAAAAGTTTAAGATACAGACATTCCTTAGAATTACGCGTTTTTATTTGCACGATTTTAAAGTTGCGCG
This sequence comes from Catonia carolina, assembly GCA_035578175.1. Taxonomy (NCBI): domain Eukaryota; kingdom Metazoa; phylum Arthropoda; class Insecta; order Hemiptera; family Achilidae; genus Catonia; species Catonia carolina. Next base: position 69,543,324 of record JAQMRL010000002.1, read on the forward strand.
ATCGTCATTTTAGCACCCTTCCTTAAACACATGCGGCTCCGGTTTCAATGTTACGCGATATCCTTAAACTGAGAGAAGTAATCAATGGTATTACAAATGAGCTTCATTGTTACCAAATGTCACTTGACGAGCTCAAGTTGTCTACTAAACAGACAAAACTGGATGCTTCCTTTAAGAAATCAAAACTAGAATAAACGCTATGTACGCTATGTAAACCTTTTTTAAAAATCAATGATGTAAAAACTGTACAGATATGATATAAAAACCAAGAAAACAGAATAGATAAAATTCAAAAACTTGAAAGGAGGATCCTTAGGACCTATATCGGAAAAAGACACCAAAAAGATGGAGAATGGAGATTACTGTCAAATGAGCAGGTCTACCAGGAGACTGAATCGGTAATAGATACGATGAGGAAAAAGAGAATATCCTTCTTTGGACATATAATCAGAACACTCAAACATAGAATCACAAACCAAATAGTCAGAAAACTCTACCAGAAAAAGACAGAAGTAATGTGGTTAAGAGAAATCAAGAAAGATATGAAAGAATTAGGCATCACCTTTGAAGATCTAGAAAATAAAACTGAACAGCTGAAATTATTGAAAGATAAAAATATTAGATTCCAAAGAAAGGTACATGTAAGAGGAAGCAGGAAGTGATCTTTTCTGAAGCAGAAAGGCAAAAAAGATCTGCCAGAATGAAATAATACTGGAGGAAAATCAAAGAAAAGAACCAGAAGAGAGTGCCCAGAAACTGACTCAAGTGATCCACTGCGGACTCAAAAGAAAAAACACTGTACAGTACGTGAATTTGTAGGTGTTATCAGAAATTTTATTTTTATTATTATTTGTACTTGATCTGGAATATTTTTGTCATTTAAATTACATCATTAAAGCCAAACCAACGTTTTAAAATTATTTTTATCCTTTCTGTGAAACGAGTCACTACATAATAGTACTACAATGTAATCTTATGCGAAACGTGGTATTGGTTTACACGGTTTTAAATTACGTGCCGATTTTCGGAACGAATTAACCGGGTAAATCAAAGGATGCCTGTACTAAGGCTCTACTTGGAATCCAAAATTTAAAAAATAATTTTTTTTTGTTGAGTTTGGCGCTAATAGAACATTTAGGTTTTCCTGAATCGATAAACATGCAATAAATATTATTTTATTCAAAAGATCATTAGGAATTTGAATTTTAAAAATATAAAGTATATATTGGTTGAACGTTGTATACAGTTTATCTTGTGTTTAGTTGGTTCTATCGGGTTTTGCTGCTGTCCAAAAATGTGGGTTTTTACGTGGGTTTTCTTTATACATTTATACTTTTATATATTTTCATACAAGAACATTCTCAAAAATTTCTGGATTAATTTTCCTGAAAATTTACAAAATATTAAGCTCATGTATACAGATGCTAAGCTTTTACTATGATGAAACTCACATAAAAAATTGTTGTACAGAATATTTGAATCAACATTTTTTATCGTCAAAATTTCATATAAAAATACATTTTTAAAGTCCTGTGAAATTTATTTTGGCAAGAGACTGAAGTTATGCAAACAAATATTAATAAGACTGATGTGAAAATTTACAAGTGATTGGTTCTGTACTTTTTGAGAAAAAGTTTCTTATATTACATTAATACTGTAAGAAAGGGATTTCGTGTTACCTTTTAAAAAAATAATCATCAAATACCTAAGTAATCGAATTAAAAATTTTTCTGATTTATCCCATAATGATTATGCAATACACATATTTTAAGCGTTATAAATAAATAATAGTCTATGCTATTCATATAAGTAATTACTAGCTAAACGGTAAAAGGCCGACAACGAATAATCATTTTAAAATAATTACAAAAATAATAGTTCTTATTATATTTATAGCGGCATTAGGTCATTAACTGGAACCAAAAATGCCATTCATTTCTATTGAACGCGTCTTCAACCATTACACCGTCCTTTCTGTAGCTATCTCCATGGCTTTCTCTGTCCTGCTGGAACCCGTAGACAAATCTCATGGGTAACCTGTTCTCCTCTATTTTTCCCAGAGAACCTTACCAGAAAATTTCTTTTCTTCTATTTTTTCAAATAATAAAACAGATTTTCTCCACTTCCTTTAAAATTCTTTCACTCCCGATTCGATTTTTTTTGTCAGTTGACAACGTCTTTTTCAGAATATTGTTTACATAGTTCTTCTTCTTCTTCACTTAATGGGTTAAGCAGTACTGCCTATTCCGGAAATCACCTTCCTTTCGGAAACCAACACCTCTTCGACCATTCGGCTTATAATTCATTACCAATCTAGGCAAACGGTTTCCCTTCATTGGTCGGCGGAAGAGGAGTAATGAGTAATTCCCAACGGCAGAAACGGAAGAACCTAGAGAGTGACCTCGAATAAAAGATCCTGCAGGTATGAAGGCAGTAAAGAAGCGACCCTACTAGCCATCGTTTTTTAGGAAAGCGTCCAGTAGACTCCCGGGGGAGTATAGGACTTGTCAAGAAGTTATAACCCCTGAAATACATATTACAATCTCACATTGTTCTACTACTAATTATTGTTTAGAAAGAAATTCTTGTACGCCATAAAAAGTTTCACCAACCATGTAATTATTCAGATTTTTTTTAAAGGAATGCAAATTATCAAAACATTTTAAAAATTGGGGTGCTTTTGTTGATGTATTTTCTCCCCCCATAAGTAGGTTTTTGTTAAAACAATTTTGTGGTGTGATTAGCCACATAATAATCGTTTCTGTTTTTTGTGTTATGATAGTGGACATTGAAATTTTGCGTGAAAGTATTTTTCCTAACATACATTATCACCTAAAAAATATAGAGTGAGGAAACTGTTAGCAATTTAAGCTCCTTAAAATAGTGGTCTGCATGAGGTGACCTGGTTAGCTCCCACCATACACCTAATAGCTTTCTTTAGAATTTTGAAAGCCCTATTCATATTACTCATACTAGAATTACTCCGTACCCCGTACTATACTAAAATATCATAACGGATATGAGACATAATTAGACCATGATAAGCTGCCATTAGTAATTTTTTATCTTTTAATCTGGCAATTTGTTTTAATGAAAATGCCCCAGATGATATTTTACTACAGACTTGAATGGTGTAGAAATTCCATGACAGATATCTATTTAGTGATACTTCCAGAAACGTCTTTGTTTTTACAGGCTCTAGACTATTATTATGAATAAATCTTAACCTGCGCAGCGCTCGTAACGTGGTCAGTGGAGATTACAGGCAATTGTTAATATTACTGACAGAAACCGAAATATTCTCGGAACATAGTTATTCTGCTTTTTAAATCTTGGTTGGAGAGTCCAAATTTCTGAGCCATAAATGGAGAAACTTTCAACAAAAGAACAGAAGATTCTTTTCTTAGTGCCACGACATTGTGATTACGTCACAAAGTAGAATCAGAAACATTCTGGTGGTGGTCCTACCTCTGCTAATTTTTCCAAAATACCATAATATAATTTTTTAAATTTATATATATATATATATATATATATATATATAAAATAATCATTTAATTATAGGTGTTAAGAATTCAGGGTTAAAGAATACAAAATAAAAAGGGATGGGTGTATGCGACTTTGCCCATAACGGGCAGGTGGGATGTTAAATTAATTGCACTCGAACTGTTAGTTCCAGGGCTACAAAAAATAGTTCTGTTTGTTATCATATAGTCAGCCAATTGTGACTGAACAATTTAAGAACAGAAGAGGTAGAGGTGTAAAATACCCTAGTCAGAGGTATCTCATCTGAGAGTAATGAATTTCACTATACAGCCAGACCCTGTGGTAAATGAAGTGAAGGTGTCATTTGCAGGGTGGAAAGTGGGTGATTTTTAGATGGCCTGGCATGCTGATAAGCATACTCTTTCAACTCAGTGAGGAATGCAATAGTAAGCCACCTCACTCCTCGTTTTTACTTAGTAAAACCTCTAGAGGTTCAAACCAGCCTTTTGGCTGTTGACCTAAACAATATATGTGTCTATGGAGACGAATTTAGAAGATAAACTGGACCGAGAAAAATAAAAATAATTAAGTAGCTATTGTTGGGGTTCGTATGCAAAAGAGAACTCATTATAAGTATACTCTGAACAGAAAAATGGAAAAAAAATCGTGCACCTAATAAAACACAATTATTTTATTATGGTTATGTTCGATGGCAAGATGCTGGGTAAGAGAGAAAGAGGATGGCCGAGAAATCAAAAGTTTAAAGTATCAATATGAAATTTAATAAGTACGTTGACAAGAAAAAATAATTACACTAACTTTTAAAGCTTAAAAATTGTTTAATTTCTAAAAAGTACTCTTAGCTGGAATTAGGTAAAGCATTTCTCATTTAAATCAATGATTTATTAGTTACCTACGGTGTTAAATAATGGAAAAAACCTGTCTGAGGATAGTGAAGCGGGCCAAACGCCGTAAAAATTTCGTAACAGATTTTGATGTTATCGTTTTGGTCATCTATTTTTATACTTTGAATACTTTTTAGTGATAATTACTGATTATAAACTTGTAGTTGCAGTGACCTACTCGTATACACTTAACATGTGCATTACGATTGTCATGCTTTACGATATTGTAAATGCACTCAAAGATCTATCATAAACTATACAATGAATATTGTGTCTCAATCATACATTAATTTTTAATTTATGAAATGAGCCTATACTTTTATAGTATTTAAAGCAATAAAATGCACAAATAGGTATGCTATAAATTGTCAATTTTCTATTGTGAGCATGGTCTCAGTTGATTATAGTGTGTGCACTGAATCGTCAATATATTACTAAACGTTATGAGATTAGCATGTTAGATATTTTATTGACTACACATCGAATATCTGTATGCATTTGACAGTTTAAACTTCAATAAAACTACATTCGCTAACTTTCTAGTATGCGGAAGTACTGCAACATTCGTTTTGTATTATGACAGCATTTGTTAAAGTTAACACGTACCGATATAAAATATTGTTGTGTATTTTTACATGAAATATTTATTTGTGTATTTACTAATAATTTCTGCACCTTATCAAAAATATTGTGTATTGTTTAAAAATTATAAACGTGATTTCGTTGTAACTTCCTTTTGTTTTTGAGTTTTTTATAACTTTCACGTAATAACATTTTTGTTTTATACTGTATATTTTTGCGTTTTAAACATATTTACTGTGCTGAAAATAGATTATACTTATTAGTTTAGAAGTAAAATCTTTGCTTTATCTAATGCATATCTTTCAACTGAGATTGACAATCCACATGGTAATTTTAATATTGTCAGCAGCATGACGTACGCATCTATATAGAGATATTTATTGTATTGAACGATTTCCGTCAATTCTTTAACTAAAAACGTCTGTATAATGATTTACCACTTTTGAATCTTCCCTACTTTTATGAAGAATGAAATTGAATATATCAGTACCTATCTAATGTCTCGGTACAAACCCAAAGTATTCCAAACTCTTTTAAATGACTGGCCAGAATATTTCGGTTTATCTGTATTCTTTGTAGCACCGCCTAATTGATTTCCTAACTCATTTAAAAAGTTATAACATAATCCTGTAATCCATATATTGTCAAATACCTTAAACGTTCTGCATGTATCCGCTGTACGGATTGAAAGAATTTACCCCATAGCAAAGCACAGAAAATACAAATATAAAATAAAGATTACTTTTTATAATTTGCCAATATTACGATGTGGCTAATATTTTCCCGCTTGTTTGCTAGAAAAACAATCATTAATAATAAAAGTGTCACCGAACAGACATTTCTGATTCAGATCATTTGATAAGAATGCCTTGTAAAATTTGAAAGTTATGCTTTAAAACAATATTAACGTTTGCCTCAAATAAATAAAGTTACATTATTTAAATTTCTTTCGCATTTATACAGTAACCCTCACCATAGTCTCTGCAGAAGGTGGAGTAGCGAAATATAATTTAAAATTTAACAATTTACGTGTGGAAGTATTTTTATTGAGTACTATTATTCCTTAAATCTTTCATGTCGTCTTTTCACGTACAATTGCTTCCTGTAGTCGCGTATAATTAAATAATTTTGTATATGTGTACAGTTGAAAGTAACGTCCATAAAATAAAAACAAATAAATAAAAGAGCGTTTTGTATTTCTGTCGTGCTTTTTTATTTATAATGTGTGTACCCTACGTCATTTGTTTGTCAAGATGTAAGGCTACTAGGTACAGTCAGTCATTGTTTAACTGAATTTTAACGTTATTAATTGTGATGAATGGACAATCCTTTCATCTTAGGGAAAAGATCACTCATGAAGATTTCAGTTCGTTTATTTTAATTTTATTCCAGACCAGTCTGGAGTGCAATTATTGGGTTCTAATAAACTATCACAAACAAAACCCAATCAGGTAATACAAAACGAAACACTACGTACAACACAGTGTTCCTACCACATCACCAGCACCACACTACAAAAATAATTACGTTTACCATACATCACAGACGTAGAAAAGTACTTTAACAACATTTCAGATTAAACTTCAAACACACACAAATATTTTTAGATTCTTATTGAATAGAGTATAAATTTTTGTATATATATTCTCATTGGCGACACTCACCCAGGTAATCCGCGAAGAAGGCTCAAAAGTCGGAAGCCCAGAGACCTTCTTCAAAGAAACTAGTGACGTTGCTGCAGCAGTACCAGCGCAAATAAATCTGTACATTGTCCAATCTGAATTGGCGCGCGTAGATAGTAGAATTGTGATCATATCTCTCTTTGTCCCCCGCCTACATGTACAAAATAACTAAAAATAAGCGTGACAGAAAATGAGTGAATTGTTTATTTTTCTCGATAAGAAGGATAAAACGTTGAAACAGTCTGTGTCTCAAGACACATCGTGTACTTGTGTAGCTATTCGAGTTAATGGGCCAATTCAGATTGAACATACTATACACATGGATAATGTTAAAATTTACAATTTCAAATTTGCTTATTGTTATTTTATTAACAGACTATGTTAACTAAATAAAGTAAAAATAAATAAATAAAAATAAAAATGTCTTTAGTAATTTTTTCTTGTCCCAGAATAAATCTTGGAAAAGAAAACCTTGGTAAAAAAATTCAGTTGCACTGAAGAAAAATTCAAATTGTTATAATATTTGAATTGTATAGGTAATTGATAAATTTGTGAACAGCTGCTGTCGTTTAATCAGCACGCGTTGTTTTGTGCTTAATTGAGAGGTAACGTTATCTCTCCTTAACGTAGCTTAAATTTAGACATTAAGTAACTCAAAATTAATTAGTAAATTATGTAATATAATACGAGTTACTCAAGTAACTTTAGTATTGTGTACAATATAGAAAACGAGGAAGCGAACATGAATATTACACAATGTAAGGCGTACGTGTTTTGTTTTATTTTGTAGTTGACTATTTCTATTTACAGGAGCGTGAAGTGTCCTTATGGATGTCAGGGACGAGGAGAGCGTAACGAAAATCTTCCTTCATTCTTTGACACTTTGATTACATCCGACGTTACTTGACATTCTTTTCGCTGATAAAGTCTGTTCTTATTTCAAATCATCATCTGTCTTTCTCAATGCCATCGCTAATTTGTTCGGTTATGAATACCAGATTACTAGAACAGATATTGCTATTCTGGTCTTGTATTCAAAATATATAGGCGTATCTTTTTCGGCGTGGGAGTCGACTTGCAATTGGAATACTGTGTCAATAAAAGACGTATAGGAATTTTCTTGGTCTGATTCAAATTTTAATATTTCAAAATATAATATTGAATCAAAGTGGTATTTAATATATTTTAATACAAAAAAGATTTCTGATATTATCACAGAAAAACAAGGTAGATAGGCTATACAGTATTACCATGATTAAAAATCTGGTGTGAAACACGCAACTTTCTCTTAACGATGTAGATAATGAACAGTATAACCTATGTTTAATTATGAGTAAACAATATAAAATGAAAAACATAACCTAATTTTAATCTGAGTGAATAACGCAAAATGAAAATCAACCTCTTACGGACTTGAAAATACGGGCAATCACTAATTCACGCTAAACTAGGCTCTGTAGAAGAAAATACTTGAAATAAACGCTGTAGATGTTTTAGTTTTCTATATCTTTAGTTATAATATCTTTTGTCGTAAAATGCATACCAAGGCCGCTAACATAAAAAGTCCCATTTTTTACACATTTTCATGAACAGAAAATTACAAATTTTAAATTACAAATTTTTTTTTTTTTTTTTTTTTTTGCTACTTGCATCCTGGAGACTCCAAAGGGAGTATAGGACATGTCAAGGTAAATTTGATGAACTGAAAGTTTATCACCAATGTGATAAATTTACTACTTACCACCAAAATTTGTTTTTGCTACTGCTTGCTTCAGTATGCTTGTCATGAACCGTATTAAATTAAATATCACACACAATAAATAATAAAAATAAATCAAACACAATGATAAATTCAACACTTACCAATAATTTCCCCCTACTACTGCTTAACTCAGCAGGCTTGTCAAGAACCCCTTTGTATCAAATTGTACACAATATTTGTTTAATTAAAGTTAAATACCAAAACTATTTAGAAAGGAATTCATGCACACTGTAAAATGTTTCATCAATCAAATATTGTTTTAGCTTTTTTTTAAAATGACTTAAATTGTCACAACTTTTTAAACCTTGAGGCAATTTATTGATGTATTTTCTACCTGCATAAGTTGGTTTTTGTTCAAACAATTTAGTGTTGTGATTAGCAACATAATAATCGATTCTGTTTCTTGTGTAGTGGTTGTGAACATCTAAATTCTGTAAAAAGGTATTTTTCTTTACGTACATTATCACTTCAAAAATGTACAAAGAAGGAACCGTGAGCAATTGCAGCTCTTTAAATAGTGATCTGCATGAGGTAAGGTGGTTGACTCCCATCATACACCTAATAGCTTTTTTCTGTATTTTAAAAACTCTTTCCATGTTACCCTGTGATGAATTACCCCATACTAATATGGCATACCTGATATGAGATAAAATTAAACCATGATAAGCTGCTATAAGCAATTTTTTATCATTTAATCTGGCAACTTGCTTTAATGCAAATACCCCAGATGATATTTTACTACAAATTTGATCGGTGTAATAATCCCACGATAGGGTCCTATCTAGTGACACTCCTAGAAACTTCACTGTTTGCACATGATCTAGGATATTATTTTGTATCAAGACATCCACTTCTCTGTTTTCCCTTACGTTGTGTTTGTTTTTGAACTGTAAGAACTGACACTTTTTCCCATTAACTGTTAACATTAATTCATTCAGAAATTGGACTACAGATTCTACGCTAATCTGTGTGTTCACTTCGAGACTATCTACCAGTAAACTTTTGTTTATGATTGAAGTATCATCAGCAAACAATAAAGCTTTACTGTTGGGTAAGATATCTGGTAATCTATTTATATACAACAAAAACAAAATGGGACCTAAAATTGACCCCTGTGGAACACCAGCTTTGACATCAAGCTTTTCAGACAAAATTTTTGTAAGTTTCCCCCTAACTACTCTAGTTATTTCTACACACTGTACTCTACCTACCAGATAAGACTGAAACCATTTAAGTTCTACGTCCCTAATACCTAATGACTCTAACATTTTCAACAAAACTTCATGATCAACACAGTCGAAAGCTTTACTGAGATCTAAAAACACAGCTAAGGCTTTCTCTCCTGCATCCAATATATCAACTATCTGCTCAAAAAGTGAGACAATAGCAGTTTTGGTTGACTTACCCTTTTGGAAACCATGCTGATCTTTTGAGATGATAAGGTTTTCAGTCAAAAAATTGATTAACCTAATGAACACTACCTTTTCAAAAATTTTGCTAATAGTGTTTAATATACTTATGGGCCTATAATTTTCAACTACTTGGGTATTGCCATTCTTAAACACAGGCAATATTTTACCTTCCTTCAGTTGCTTTGGAAATACACCTCTTTCCAGGGAGAAGTTAATTAGATGAAGGAGAGGTGTTAATAAAAACTTTTTACATTTTTTAACAACAATACTTGAGATCCCATCTAACCCTACTGTTTTCTTACTTTTTAAGCTATCGATAACTGATTCTAGTTCCTCATATGAAACTGAGCTAAATACAAAATTATCTACAACTCTATCCCCCCTAACTTCATAATATCCCTCAGTTTCCGTAATCTGCTGTTTAAGCTTTGAAGCTACTTCCTGATAATACTTATTAAAATAATTACTAATTTCTGATCCATTCTCTATAACTTCATTATTACTATTAACAATTTTTGGTATATCTGTGTATCCCCTATTACTAACTACATTCCGATTCCTATTTATTGTTTCCCATATTGCTGAGTTTAAATTAGTTGATTTACGAAGGACTTCAGCAGTTTTTTTGCATTTAGCACTCTGAACTTTTTTAGCATAATATTTTTTAATTTGTTTGTATCTTTGCTCATTCAATTCATTTTTATCTGATTTGAACTCAGAGTAGACATCTCTGACTTCAGATTTCAGTTTCAAAATATCCCCTGTAATCCATTGGTCTATTTCACTAATTCTCTTTGTTAAAACTACCCTTTTTACTGGACAGCTACTATTATAGTGAAATTTTAAAGTTTCAATAAAATAATGATATTTTTGATTAATTTCGGAAGCATTGATAACAGTCTTCCAATCCTCTTTGGATAAACTGTGCAATAAACAATTTATATTACCCTTGTCCTCTTGCCTAGTTTCTTTATTAACTTTTTGATTCAGGGCCTGACCACCTAAATGCTGAATTTCTATTACTTGGTACCCGTGATCAGAGAATTCTGAACCCCCTAACCTAACCTGACAACTAACAATATTTGTTAGAATATTATCTATTATCGTTTGAGAATGGCTAGTAATCCTTGTATAATCACTAACTTTTATATCCAGATTGTTCATGTTCACGATATCCCTGAACTCTTCGGACATTTTACTCTGAATAGCAAGATTTACATTATAATCACCCATAACAACAACTCTTAAGTACCGTTCAGTCAAACTCTCCAGCAATGCACTGAACAATTTACAGAACTGGTCCCAATCACCATTTGGAGACCTATAAACACCAACGACAGCCATCCTTTCCTGTACCCCCAACCTAACTTCTAATCCTACTACTTCCATATTCATTTCCTGAGAAAACCTATCTACAAAAGGTAAGTTACGTGTATGTATGTTCCTACTAATATTAGTCAGTATACAGACTCCTCCACTTTTATGAAATTTCCTGCAGTAAGAAGCATTAATAGAAAACCCCGGAAAGCTAATCATAGGAATCTCATTACTTTTTAACCCATGTTCGGTGAATAATACCAAATCTGGGTTCTCAGACCTTAAAAATATTTCAACCCTATCTATTTTATTACTTAAATATTGAATATTTTGGTGCAAAATAGAGAAGTGAGATGTATTCCTAACCTGAACTTGATTGATGAAATCATTTTGTGCACCTACCTGTTTATTTCCTATAATTTCTGCATCTGTTGGTAGTGGATGCACTAACCTATCATCCGGATATAAACCTAACCTGTCATTACCTATTTGTAGCACCTGTGATTGCTTAATGTGAGGTTGGGTTGTCCTAACATAACCTACCCTTCTTTTTCTTAACTTTTTTCCCCCTTTTTTAGCCATTTCATTAAAAAAGTATCCTTAGATTTTAATTTATCTGGGAGTTTACATGTAACGAGTGAAGCTAATCTATCACACAGTATGTTTTTGCCAGTTAAATTTAAATGTAACCCATGTTTAGTATAGTTATCACGATTTAACCTTTCATTGATAAAGTTGATTTTTACCCTTTCAATTGTTTTATTTTTTAGGCTGTTAATTCTTTTATGCATTTCGTGGTTTGTTTTACTTATAACTTTGTTTACTTCTGGCTTGTCATACCGAAATGGAATAGCGTTTATTATTAAATTAGTTTTATTACTTAGTGGAACCAATTCTTCGAATGTTTTTAAGATTTGAGGAGTGTTTTTAAGTTGTTTTGATTCTATGTCATTGGTTCCTCCAAGAATTATTAAATGGTCATTTATACCTAAGGTTTTTACATCGTCTTTAGATGACTTAACAACTTCTTTTAGAGGAGCATTCGGCTTAAACACTACTTTTACTTCAAATTCAGAATTTAGTTTTTTATCTAACAATTCCCAACATTCACGGCCATGACTATCCGCCAATACTAGGACTTTGTTTTTCCTATTATTATTATTATTACTTTTGGTAGACGGTTTAGTCCCTACAGCTTCACTATACAAAAATTTCTTAGGACCGTTTTTATTTGTAATTTTAGTATCATTTTTAGTGCCGTTTATTTTTTTACTATTTTTATTGTCATTAGTTTTTGCAGCATTTAACTCATTTAGAAGTTTTAAATTGACTACTTTTATTTCATTTTCTAAGGCACGGTTTGCTTCCAATAATTTAGCGATTTCAGTTTTGTGGTCCATATCATTTATTCTTATTATTTCTTTTAGCGAAGCTATTTCCTGCTCTAATTTATTTCTAAGTTCCTCGTTTATTTTGTTACTACTTATTATTGCATCCCTAATGTTTTTTTGATCTTCATTCAATTTAGCTACCTTTTTTTCTAAACTAATCGGAGATTTAAAATTTACATGGGACCGCGTAACGGGAGGAGAAGACTTAATTTGTTTACCTAAACTTGAATTTTTAGTGGCCATTCCTAACAATTAATAAACTTTAACTAATTATCTTAAACAATTTAAACTTTGTATTTACTTTAAGTCACAGACTATTTTAGAACTACCGGCGAACTTCCTAACCTCAAAACTATCCTATTGCTAATATCCTGTTGCTAAACTAAGCGTTGTACAAAAGAATGTTACAAATACAAGTTGTACATTTTTGAATGTTCTACAACTTTTATTATTATACATTTTTGTTTTAAAATGCATATTAATGCCGCTATCTTAAAAAAGCAATCATTTTCTTCGAGAGCACAGCCTCCCAAAGAATTTCAGCAGACATGAAACTTACCCTATCTTGTAGAGCATAAAAAATATAGTAAATAAGGCAATTTTTAAAAAAATATTAGCGGTTTTCGAGAAAATGTCAAAAGAGTGAGATACTTAAATTAAGTTCCAACCTTAAACTTCTTACGTTATTTCGTTCTTGAGATATTTTGCTCACACAAACACACACACGCACACAGACCAACGGCTTAAAACGTGATTTTTTGGTTTCAGGGGCCTGAAACATGTATATCCGGTGAAAACTCGATTTCGGAAAATCGACACGAAAACAATATTTTCTAACCCTAATTTTATTGATATGGGTCAAGAGAAAGTAAAAATGCATTTCACTATTGTTATGGTTTGTTCACTACTGACATCTCGGAATGTTATGATAGGAAAAAAGTTTTGGTTATTTTTTATAAAATAAAAAATTACAGTGATCATTGAAAGACGCCTAATTCTTTAATGATAAACCAGTTCAATACAGTTAATGGACTGCAGCCGATACGTGCAAGTCTATGTATTTATTATATCGACTACTGTAATTAAAACCTTCATATATTTTTTTATAAAAGAAAATTTAGAACGTATGTACTTAATTTAACTTAAGAATACTCGTACAGTAATTTTGTTACGTAATTTCTATTGTTCACAGTTATGAGCCTGTACGTACTGAAATATCTACGTATTTTATTGTTTTTATGTGTGTTTTTGTATTTCTTCTTTTATGACACATATTTTTATATATGAATTTCATGCTGTTTTCAGATGAATAGGTGCTTTAATATTTAAATTTTTCTTTTTACAAGGTCATTCGACAAGGTAATAGAGCACGTGTGATGTCTGAATAATATTTTTTTATACAATGATATTTTTCTACAAAAGACAAGTAGAAAACGTGTTTGTTTCGTTTAATGAAATTTTTATTAACATTTTCCGTAATATTAAATATTGAAAACATTTTATTAAATTTCACAGATATTTTAGTTTCATAACAAACAATAAAATGTGGGACGTACATATTTTTCTGCAAATTAAACGAGAAATACAAACAAAAATGTTATAAGGATTTCTCTTAAAAGGGACTTCTGAAACAGAAATTTCTTTGAAAGGGTTTAAAGTTCGTAAAGGTTAAATTTAAGCCCCTGAATGTCGCTTTGTTCTCAAAACTTTCTTTACATCATTATTCAGTGTTGTAAATTCGTACTCAATTCCATTTGGCAGTTCCTTTGCTCAAATATTTATCTCCCACATTTTCATTACATTGTAAACAATGATGAAATTAATACATCTCGAAATTTTAAGAAACGTAGATTAATTTAATGTAAACTTAGTTGGTGTCATGACAAACATTTATTCTAATTGTTTAAATTTTGCACAACTCACATATTATATGATATTTTATTTAGTAGCGTGATAATTAAAAATGTCAAATTGTTAATTTATCAATTTCTTTATTTTCATAGTAGGGCCTACAATTTAATACGCTATAATCACACTGATATATTGTATTAATGAACTATTTAGTGATTCTAAAGTTCCTCTGATCTAGAATTTTTTAATTTTTGTGTTTTAAAAATAAAATAAATTAATAAATAAATCTTATTGTCACGTAAAAAAATATATATTATAGATATAAAAGTCAGATATATGGTTATATACTATTGTACAGAACGCAGAGATGACCAGAAATTCGTTTTCATTGTCCAAGGTAAATTGCAAAACCAATGAACAGGGTAATCAAACATAACATTACAAATCAAACATAATAACCGAACATAACAAATTAGCTCGTATTAGTGTACTATGTTCATACTCACAATTCAACTTATTAATATTGTTCATAAAATAGTTTGCAATTCCATTAAAAACCAAAACAGATAAAACATAATTATATGACACACGTTAAAAAGTATTTATATATAAACGCCATAAAGAAATTTACATAATATTACACTCATCTCAGAGCATAAATCTGACTACGAACATAATTGATAGACTTTTCAAATTAAATTAAATTATGAATTAGGAAAAGTAATTTTATTCATTTCATTAGCTTTTTTTGCAACTGTGCGGTTTTGAAAAACCGGTTAATATGCGTACAATATAAATTTTAAATCATGAAATTGGTGTAAAGGAGGACTCCATTCGATTCTGTACATTAGTACGACCCCCGCAGTTAATTACTAAAGTTAGCCTTTTCATAATTTAATCATTAAGACTATTTAATTAATAATAGTACTTTTCAAATATATTTTTTATGTTTTTATTAAGTATTTGTTTTTATTGAGTTTAATTAAATTTGGACTGTATTAATTAAGTTAAGCTAACCCAAATCTCTACTCCACCTCCTGCTGAACCGACGATATGGATTGCCTGGTAAATGTGGAGAACTTAATTCGCGAATCAATGAATTAAAGTTGTTATGTAATTGAAGAGGTGAGTGGATGACACTATGCTATGTGACACTTTTTGTTTCACTTATTGTGAGTGGCTATGTGACACTTTTTCAAAAACTTAGTTCTTTTGATTAATTAAGGTGTTGATTGCATATTTAGTTAGGCAGATGACATAAAATCTCCTATACATACAAATTTTTTTAGTAATTTGGTACACTTATTCAGGCTATGTGCGAGGTTTGGTAAAAAAATAACGGGAAATTTAGTTTTTCTTAAAAAACAATTTATTTATTCATCTATATCAATTTTGTCCCCTTAAAAGTAACCCTCCTCAGATATAATACATTGGTGCCAGTGCTTTTTCCAATCTTGGAAGCAATTCTGGAACTTAACTTTTTGGTATAGCTGTCAGCTTTTTTAGTGTTACTGTTTTCATGCCATCAGTGGTGGCAAAACGTTGTCCTTTCATGGTTCTCTTGAAACCTCGAAACCTTGGTTTCGACGTCATGCCCATATACCCATGTTTCGTCACCTGTTTTGTCCATTTGCAGAAATTCTGGGTCAGTATTGACTTCATTCACCAATTCTTGGGCGTATCCACTCGACGTTCTTTTTGGTCGAAATTCAGTAATTTCGGAACGAACTTTGCTGCCACGCATTTCATGCCCATAGCATCCGAAAAAATTGTTTGACATGATTCATATGATATACCGCCTCATCAGCAACCTCTCTGATAGTAATTCTGCGATCTGCAAAAATCATTTTCCTCACTTCTACGACCCTGTTGTCGGTTATTGATGTGCTAGAGCGTTTAGGGCGGTCGTCATCTTCATCGTTTTCACGGCCATTTTTGAACTGTTTGTACCAGTCGTAAAATCTTGTTTTATTTATAGTAACCAAAAGCTTCTGTCAACATTTTTAATGTGGTACTACACTTGATATCATTTTTTCACACAAAATTTAATGCAAACTCTTTGATCCTCTTTTTTTGAAAGTAACAAATGGAGCGATTGCAAACACGTGTACTCTTTTCAACTACTAACAATAAAATGTACTTTCAAAATGGCTGCAAATGTGAAGATAAGTATGTGATAAACAGTTGTACCAACAAGTTAAAAATATATTTTGTAGTCATAATTTACAAAGCTCGCGAAATTTAAAAATTCCCTTTATTATTTTGATCAAATCTCGTACTGTTTAATTTTACATTTTTTGGTAAATAAAGGTGTTAAAATCACTTAAAAAATTCTTCTACCGGAATGTCAGACATTACCCTTTAAAAATAATAACATTTAACTGTAGTATTAAACATCTATTTCCATTAATAAAGCTGTTATTACGTTTTTCTTACACAAATTTTCTTATGACAAGCTTTGTCTGACATTATTGAAACATCCATTCTTAGCAGAGAAGTTTACAAAACAAGTTTTTAGTGAATGAAGGTGCCTGTACGCGTAAAGAATGATATTGAGAAGTAAAGTTTGAAACACTTTTAATCACATAGAACATATTTTCCTGAAGGGGTATTATGCTGGTATAAAAATTAAAGACATCAAATAATTCACAAAATGATATGACCTAATGGTCATATCATTTTATCACTACATAAATAATGTGTTATTCTTTGATAGAGAGATAAATAGATTAAATATTCGTGAAACTTTCTGTGCAGTCAGTTTATTTTTATTTCAGTTTCATTACCAACCTGATAATTTTCATTTTTGTCACGAAAAGTTACCTAATTTTTTTAAATAAGTCTTCATTACAACAGTATCATAGTTTTCATGCTAGTTAAATTATAGGTTTGAATTTCCATACTCTGATTACATTACTATGATAAAATTATGTATTTATTAGTATATTGTACAGACAAAATATGTTGTAAAACTTGAAGCAACAAACCAGCAATGCTGCTACTGACATCTCTGGGCTTAAATTTGTTCCCAGTTAGATAATCTTGCATACTATTTTGTACAACTGACTTAATTAGAAATGTACTTAATACTTTCTTGACATCAGTTAAGTTTTCTTAGTTTTGTTTTGTCTTGTTATTCCAGTTACCATTACTCTATGGTAGTGTGCTAAGTTGCCCGTCGTTTCCACGGAGACTGTTGTTTTATTGCACTACAATTAATTACTATACTGGAATATGAATAATTATCAAACTGGAACAAAGATATAGAACTATATATATATATATATATATATATATATATATACTCTAATGTTCAATTCAACAAAACTGAATTACAATATATAATGAATTTAATCATTGAATTTAATTTAAAAAGTTAAGATTTCAATTAAAATTAAGATTAAGATTTCAATTGAATTTAATTTAAAAAGTTAAGATTTCAATTTCTCCTCCTAGTGAGTACAAGACCTTGACGTTGGTGGAGGGGCTTGTGTGCTCCTTTGACCCCGAGAGCTATGCCGGCGGTAGTGTAACTACTGGCAGGGCCTCCCAAGCCGGACAGGTCGAGGGGTAGGAGCCAGACAAAGAAGTACTCAAAGAAATGCTGCTGCCTTGTAGATGTGATATTGGTTTATCAAAGGCTGAGGGAAGAAAACCCTGAAAGAAAATTGCCCGATCCTTCTGGTAGAGGGTTTGATCGATAGGCCTGCACCCTGTCATTTGTAAAAATTCTTACCGCAAAAATCCTAAAAACCAGCCTTGGAACTCGGACTGCCTACAACGGAATAAACTAGGAAACAGTAAACGACTTGGAAAACGGAAACGGACTTTAAATATTAGTACTTGGAATGTGCAGGGATGGAGAAATAAGGTTGACGAGGTCATCACAGAATTGGAAGGAATCAAATCGGATATCATCGTTTTAACGGAAACTAAGAAGAAGGGACAGGGTAGTGAGGAAGTGAGAAACTTTGTGCATATTTATAGTGGAGTGGACAAGGAGAAACGAGCCAAAGCTGGAGTATCTGTGTTGATTTCAAAAAAACTAAGAAGATCGATCAAAGGATGGGAACAAATAAATGAAAGACTCATTAGACTGTCACTTGAAGGGAAAGGACACAGCTTAGAGATTTTTGGAGTATATGCTCCAACAAATGATGCAAATGATGTTGAAAAGGATGAGTTTTATGAAGCACTGACAGAGCATATTGAAGTGATTGGTGATCGCAGAGAGGTTATTGTCCTGGGTGATTTCAATGGTTGGACAGGAAATAGATTGGATGATAAAGTTGTGGGGAAATATGGAGATGTGAGGCTGAATGATGGTGGTTAGAGAATGATACAGTTCTGTGAACAAAAATCATTGCAGATCTTAAATGGGTTTTATAAACATAAAGAAATTCACAAGTACACATACACTCAGCCTGCTAGAAAAATAAAATCTGTAATTGATTATGTCGTGGCGAAGCAAAATACAAAAATACACTTTGAAGATGTAAGAGTACTAAGAGGGTCAGAATGTGGATCAGACCATCACCTTCTTCGGGCAGTGTGCTATTTCCCTTTCAAACATCATTTGAAAAATACAGAAAACCAGAACCAGCAATCAACTTCGGATTTGACTCCATTAGAGGAAAACAAATTTAATATCCAGAGCTTGAATGATCCTTCTACTTCATACTTATATAAACGGCGACTGGACTAGAAGCTACAAAATGTGACATATTCCTCAGCAAATCAAATGTATCAGGACATTGTTTCCAGTATCACTCAAGCAGCATTGGAGGCCCTGGGACAGGTTCCAAAATTCAAGGAACAGGATGCTCCCGGTTGGTGGACACCCGATATTGACCAGGCGGTGAAGGAGAAGAAGCAAGCATACCATAAGTGGCTTACAACGAGGGATGCTGAGGACCGACGTCAGTATGCAAGAATGAACAGAGAGGTGAAAAAGTTGGTAATCCAAGCTAAAAATCAGCAGTGGGAGCTGAAATGTGCAGAGGTCGACAGATATATGGGATCAACAAAGTCAAGAGAGGCATGGAAAACAGTAAAGCAACTAAGAACAAACAAGCAGGAAAAGAGTAGTTTGAACACTATAGATGAAAATGCATGGAAAAAGCACTATTCTGAGCTGCTCAGTGAGACCAGGCCTCAGTTCTTGGAGGCTGATACAACAGCGGGTGACATAGAGTATGATGAGGATGATGAAATATCTGTTGATGAGGTAGAAGCAGTGATTGCTAATTTGAAAGATGGAAGAGCGGCTGGTCCTCTTGGTGTGCCAAATGAACTCTTAAAGCATGGTTCAGAGACTCTGTTGAGATTACTAGCCTATGTATTCACCGTATTCTTTCGAGGTCAAGACCTACCACCTGAGTGGACAAAGTCTTATATCAGTAATCTTTTTAAAAAAGGTGACCGTCGAGACTGCAATAATTATCGGGGTTTAAGTGTAACAAATTCATTGTCTCAAGTGTATGGGAAAGTCCTGAAGAACAGAATTGAGAAGGAAGCCATGGATGTGACGGAGCAGAATGGCTTCAGAGCGGGAAGATCGTGTGTAGACAGCATTTTCTCTTTGAAACAGTTAACAGACAAAAGGATAGCTCATAATCAAGCTACTCATATTGTTTTTGTGGATCTTACTAAGGCTTATGATAGTGTCCCTCTCTTAAAGTTATGGATGGCCATGAAAAATCAGGGCATAAGTGTGAAATACATTCATGCTGTCCAGCAACTATATAAGAATATGACATCAAATATCAAAGTGCGTGGAAAAATCACAGATGAAATTCCCATTAGTAAAGGATTAAGACAAGGATGTTGCATTGCTCCTACACTGTTCAAAATATATTTGAATGAAGCATTGAAAGTCTGGAGAAGGAAATGTTGCAACATGGGTATCCTTGTTGGAGATAAAAGGTTGTACTCGTTGCACTTTGCCGATGATCAGGTTATTATGGCTGAAGATGAACAAGATATTGACTACATGCTACGGAAACTGGATGAGGAGTACACAAACTGGGGTCTATCAATAAGCAGAATGAAAACAGAGTATATGGTTGTTGGAGGAAATGCTAAGGATTTGAGTCTTGGAGGTGAAATCATCAAGGCAACAAGAAGATTCAAATACCTCGGAGTTGTGCTATCGTCAAATGGGGGAAGCAATGAGGAAATAAATGCAAGAATTGGTCAAGCGCGGTCAGCAATAAGGCAGTTGAACAGTGCCCTATGGAATGGAAAAATAACAAAGAAAAATAAGATTCGCATTTACAGCACAGTCATTGAAACCATTGGAACATACGGTGCAGAAACTTGGGAGGTGAATAAAAGGTATGAAGCTAAGCTCAAGGCTTTGGAAATGGATTATTGGAGGCGATGTTGTGGATATACAAGAATGGACAGAGTGAGAAATGATGATATTCGAAGGAAGATGGGTCTGACTGAGAATATTGCCGATTGGATAGAGGCAAAGAGTTTGAAGTGGTATGGGCATGTGAAGAGAATGCCTCCTGAGAGATGGCCAAAGATATTATTGGACTGGGTCCCTGAGTCAAGCCGGAAAAGAGGAAGGCCGAAGCACTCCTGGCAGTATGGCATGGAGGTGGCGATGCAGGCGAGAGGACTGACAGACAATGACTGCTTGGACAGACAAATGTGGAGGGTATTAGGATGCGAGAGACGGCGACAGCTGTAAAACAAACTCGCTAATATATATATATATATATATATATATATAAGATTTCAATTAGCAAAAGGTAAATTTTTCTCTGGAGGTAAAAAAAATCATGCTGTAGTTGAGATGATGCATAGTTTAGGTGAATAACATTTATTTACTCTCGATAAATACTTGTAAATAGACTTTTCTGTTTCAGATAGATCTACTTCATAAAATTAAATAGAACGAATCCAAATTATCCCCTATTATATTTTATTAATTTTAATTAGATTCCTTCCCAAAAGGTTTTTTTAAGACAATGACTTAATTAAATTTTGATACTAGGAATGTTTCGTTGTTTCATATTGTTTTAAACGATAACAAACAGGATTTCATTACTGGTTATAAAGTTGTTCAGTGTTTCTTTCTTCGTGTAGGCGTCGTGTTGAACCTGGGAGGTCGATCACCAGTTGACCTAACCTCTTTTTGGTATTCTTGGTTACCAATCACTCGAATATATCCATCTAAAAAGCTTAACATATATTTTTTTTGTTGCATCATTATTTCGCAACCACTTTAATCGAAAGAACGTTCATGTGATGTTAACTGAACTGTTTTTCATGAATAGTTAAAGATCTTCTACGATGTCCTCCCACATTTAATGGAACTACGAAAATGTTATGAATCATCGTTTATAAAATGTAGGCTTTGTATGAAATTACGGTATTGTTACCAATTAACATATTGTTTATCTAGTTTGTAGAATACGTTTTGCAGTAATTAACTGGCAAAGTAGAACGTGGAAGAGGGGTTGTAAAATTTCTTAATTGTTACTTTTCTTGTGTTAAAATGACAGTAAACTGTAAAATAAATACCAGCAATCGATACATAGCTTTAATATGCTAATAAAATAACTCATAAATAAAATTATTGTCATATGGTTTAGTTTAAGGATGTAAAATTTATCGTTTTTATAATTTATTAGTCTACTTACATATTTTCACTTCCTGTGCAGTTTTCATTTTACTAGCGTTGTGATAATTAAGTTACCAGATCTGTAGTATCGACTACTTTACTCTTAACTTTTTTGATTATTGTTTTGTGTGAGTTTGTATAAAAAATGCTCGCAAAAACAGGAAATACAGGATTTTATATTTTGCTACATGAAATTATAATCGTATTAACTGTAATTTATACAGTTCTGATTTAACTAGAACAAAACGTTTCCGTTCTAGTTTCGTGTTTTCATGAACTACTTCATAAGAAATTTAATAAAGTCTTACATTTTGATATTTAATGATAATCTTATAAATTAATTCTGTAATGGACGAAAATAAAATTTAAATATATTTGGAGAAGTATAGGCCAAAGCATAATTTTTATTTATGAACTTCAAAAACAAAATTTTTCATCTTATCTTGTTAATTTCAATACTAATATATTTGTTATTTGATGATCTATAATATTTTTTGAAAAATAAAATGAATTGAAACGTTAATGGTTAAGTAAAAAATTCTTGATCGTTTTTGAAATAGTTGTTGTTTCCCGGAACTCATTACTTTATTAACATTTATATTGCATAAATATTATTTCATACTTTTCATTATTTGTATTGACAAAGTCAACTTTTTAATAAATTAAAATGTCATGTTTAATAAATTCGTTTATTAGATTTTTTATTTATTTATTTTAAGTCGCATCAATTGCTTGGTCATTAGCGACTACGGTGGATTAAATTATATTTACTGTGGGATTTGACTCGTGACAATTTCCAGGCCCTGGTCAGGAATCGAACCCTGGAACACTACGCTACGGAGGCGATCGTTTATTAGATTTGTTTCGTATGTTTTGTCGAGTGTTTATTTAAATTGTCGTGTATATAAGATTTATGGTTAAAATAAAAAATTGATGTTTTACTTACTCTGATATATTTCCAAAATGACTACCAAACTGTTAAATAAGTACGAAACCGTACTGAACACTTTTTTTGAGAAATTAAATTTATTTAGTCATATTTTCGAAATCTTTGCCGTTCAGTATATAAAAGAATATAATGGAATCATCTGCGAGTAGCTTTGAAGATATATTAGGATTAAAAAGAAGCAAATAGATAGAAACCTGTTGTCTAAAAATCATTTGGTTTTACAAGAAGGCTAATTCTAATTTTATGTACCTAATAACTTGTATGCTGTTTAGGTCATCAGCCGAAAGGCTGGTTTGAACCTGTAGAGGCTTTACTAAGTCAAATGAGGAGTGAGGCGGTTTACCATTGCCTTCCTCACTGAATGGAGAAGTATGTTTATCAGCATGCCGGGCCCTCTGAAAAGCACATATTTTCCACTCTGCAAATGACTCCTTCACTTCATTTACCACAGGGTCTGGCTGTATTATTAAATTCATTACTTTCAGAGGAGATAACTCTGATTAGTGTCTTTTATACCTCTACCTCTTCTGTTCTTAAATTATTCAGTCATTTAATTGGCTGACCATGTGATAAGAAACAGAACTATTTATTTTAGCCCTGCAACGAAGAGATTAAGTGTAAATAATTTGACACTCCATCTGTCTATTATGGGCAGAATAACTTGTATATAAAATCATAAAACTGTAAGTACAGTATTATCATTGTACTATCCACGGTTTTGAAGTATTTATTTATTGATTTATATCAATTAGGATGACTTATTTCGGGTTCCATTTAATCAGGTAGTCTTTTCTTATGTAAATCTCGTTTTTAAATACTCTTTCTTAATTAGTTTGAATTAAATATTCTCAAAAATATAAAATTTAGGTACTTTATTTTCATTGAGACTGGTGCAGAGAAAGTTCAGATCCGTGGTGTTGATGATGTTACCCTACTAAATGTAATAAACATAAACATTTTCAGTTTAGAGGTAAAAATATTTTATTTTTGATCTAATTGTACCAACTGTATAAAACGTTTAGGAAAATAAATTTTCCTAACCGAGCTATACATAAATTGTCATCTAATAACATATCTGGGAACTCACTTTGTCATTTACAACGTCCCTGGAGCAGGTACCTCAATGAGTAATAATAGTTTTTGGTTAACGTACAAATCTACATGTATCTATTTATCTTTATATTTACTTCCAGTCTGCTTGTAAAGTACCTTTCAAGTATTGAATGATGTTCTCCTCCTTGCAGTGATGTCAATTATTACTCAGTCTCTTAACCTTATTCACTAGTTTTAGGTAAGGTTTAGGTTTTCATAAGGTTTACGTTTTTCCTTGTTTAGCATTTGTACCCTATCGTGTTTTTGTGTATAATTTCCCATGAAAGTATTTTTAAAAACTAGCTTTATTTTCGTTCAATAATAATTCTTTGTCAGTGGTTTATCTATTTGTGTGTTTTTATCATTGTTAGATTAACAATTTGATCATTGTACGACATTTTGCACAGTTCTAAATAAAGAATTAAAAATAAAAAACATCTTGGTGTTCAGTATAAATACTAAAATTACTTATTTCTTTATGAATGAAAATTCTACTTTGAGCAAATTTCGATTTTTCTGCTCTAGTTTTGGCTTGGGATTTTATATCTATAGGAAGCAGTACAGTAGATTAAAGGGATAACATGTGCGATGGAAAATTATACCACGAAATTCTTCGGGGAAATCATTGGTCAAAGATCTGACGGACGGTTGAAATAGCATGGCTAGATTAATTCAGTTGCTTTAATTTTGTCTAGAACGCCACAGAATCAAAAATATTAGAGTACACATACTATAATAATTTCTTTAGAAAATATTTAATGCTCACGTTTTATAAATGTAATTTGTAAGTGAAATTTTTTTGATAAGAAAGAGGCTACTTATTAACAACAAAGAGTGCAATTTTATTGTGAGAATTCCGTTTTATTACCCACAATTATGTGCTCACGTTTGACAGATAAAATCTTATCCTTAATTGAATGTACGTAGTTGTTTTACTATATTTTTTTATATAAATTATTTCTCACAATTTTAAAGAACGGTTTTTAATTCCCTTTTATTTCTAACGTTATTGTTATTAGATTACATCTCATTAATTTTCACCGGTATAAAAATGCAACGTTATTTCGCTGTGAATTGAGGAACGGTCATGTTTTGCTGTGATCGGTTTTTTATTATACTATGAACAGCGCTGTTCGTCCATTCACACCTATTTCAAATAGGTGGGACAGGAAGGAAGATGTAATTAATTAAATTAGAGGAAACAAATATAAATTTATTGTAACATAAAAATGTTCTGGAATGTTAACGTTTTGCGTTCCGTTACGGTTCATTGATTTCACCTGACATTAATTTGGTCTGCATAGCTGAAATATTATTGTAATTTACTCAACGATAATACTACAAAATTAACTTCAGTTTTTGTCTTTTCTACATTAATATCCATTTTAAACTGTTACTAAATCTACAATAAGTTGAATCTAAGTAATTAGTCGAAGATCTTTGTTTTAATCATTTAAAAATCTGGTGTGAAACACACACACAACTTTCTCTTACCAATGTAGATAATGAAGAATATAAACTATGCTTAATCTTGAGTAAACAATGCAAAATGAAAAACATAACCTAATTTTAATCATGAGTGAATGACGCAAAATGAAAATCAACCTCTGTCCGACTTAAAAATGTGGGAAATCACTAATTCATGCTAAACTAGGCTCTGAAGAAGAAAATGCTTAAACTAAATGTTGTAGATTTTTTAATTTGTTATAACTTTAATACACTTTTGTCGTAAAATGTATAGTACCAAGGCCGGAATCTTAGAAAAACCCATTTTTAAAGATTTTCATGAAAAAAAGCAGAAGATAACAAATTGTTGCTAAACTAAGTGTCGTATAAGACATATGTTAAAATTAAAAGTTGTACGTTTTTAATTGTTCTACAACTTTCATTATAAACGTTTTTGCTTTAAAATGCACATTAAGGCCGCTATCTTGAAAAAAACGTTTTCTACGAGACCCAAGAATTCAAGAAGAATCACGGATTCCAAGAATTTCAGCAGACATGGCGCTTATCCTGTCTTGTAGAACACAAAAAGTGTAGTAAATGAGACGACTTAAAAAAAATTGACGTAAAAAAGACGAGTCGTTTTTGAGAAAATCGTAAAAAGTAAAACATTACACGAATAAAGTAGAGCCTACTACTTCCGGTTGACTGATTTTGATGATATTGTTCATGTTGGGTCTTCTAGTGGTACCTAACGAAAGTTCTTAGTTTCAAGTTTGTACAATATTCCGTTTTGATATGGTTTGTTCACACACGCGCGCGCGCGCACACACACACACACATCAATCGCTAAAAGCATGTTTTTGGGTTCAGGAGGTCTGAAAACGTGTATATCCGGTGAAAACTCGATTTCGAAAAATTGACATGAAAACAATTGGCCTACTTTCCTTCCTATATATTTATATAGGGCTAAGAAAATAAAAATGGAATGAAAGACTCTACTCTTTTCGAGACCACAGTATTTTAAAATTACGGATTTATTTCTTTATCACATTGCTGACCATGTTATAAGAAAATAAACTATTTTTGTGGCCCTGAAATGAGCAGATCGAGTGCAAATAATTTAACACTCCACGTGTCTATTATGAGTATTTGTCAATGTTATGTTTAAATATCTTCTTACAACATCTAAGTTCAGTTTGAAATTCAAACACAGTCAAACGTGAAAACAAAAAAAAAGAATTTAAATTGGGTTGTCTATTGTTGTTCAAATAAAAATATCACCGGACATTACAGTTCCATTTTTAATTTTAAGAAATCATAGTTGATGCGTCGCTGTAGGTCATTAACATAAGACTATTAATAATACAATGTTATATTTATCAATTACAAAATAAAATAATAAAACTGCTACCTTTTTGGTTGTCGTGATTGTACGTAAAACACAACAAGGTGTTATCTATAGAAACATGAAGATTTCAAAAATAAATGCAAATAAAATACTTCAGCACTTAAAAAAATATTAACTCTTTAAAGACAAAAAATGGTTAGTTGTATCGTAATGAAAACAAACGTTACACACTTCGACTTCGTATATTACAAATAAGTAGAAGCGTAAATTATTTTCGATATAATACTACATGAACAATGAATTTCAATATGTTGTCTCAGAGTAAACAGGTATGTAATGTGGTTACATACCCAGTACATATACTGCATACGGAATTCTCTGTCTGGCACCCCTTATTAGACTTCAGTGAACCACTACATTACCAACGCTACCATATTTGCTATGCTAATGAAGTTACAAGTTTATGTTTGCCCTCAATCTATTTATAGCTTAATTACACTTTTATGTTGCGACCATTTTCATATAACATAATTAAGATAGTCTGGTAACAGATGTTGCGATGTTGAAGCATACATTGTATTGCAATATTATTCTGTGTGAGATGTTTCGGAAAATGTGTAGGAAGTTGTGCTTATCATTTTCTCATCTAGAATTAGTTAAGTTTTTTCATTAACTTTTTAAAACAAAACCTACTAAGTGTACGAAAGACACTGGTGAAGGTTAGGTTCTACAGACTGTAAAATGCTTGATATCATCAAATACTAATTACACTATTGTAAATGAAATAATTTGTAATGAACAGTGTAGATAGCGTTCTCATTTTACAGATGACTAGTGATTCCAATTTATATTGCAGCAATTTACTATCTGTTTAATCAACTGTAATTTGAACTGAGCGGAAGGAATCTTTTTATTTAGTCTGCAGTATTTAAAAATATTTATAGAAATCTTTTAGTATTGAACTGGTTTTATATGAAGTGTATGACATTATTTGTTTTTAATTTTAATTTTTTTTATCCACATTGTACAATAATAACTGTAAGTGACTGTTGAACGAGATGAAGGAAATTAATAATAATTGATATTATGGCTTGAAGGAGACAACCAATCGACTGTAGGATTCCGAAGGGACTTTAAAAAAAGAGATTGCTGCCTAACATGTATGACGATTAGAAAAATATAGATTATCACATTTACAAAAATACGGTTGCATGTTCAGATCCTTGCTCTAAAAACATCGCTTATAGTGAAGTGAGTTACCATGGAGATTATTAGGTGGCAGTCTATGTATTAGTGGGTGAGGTTTGCGTAAAGGTTTCTTCTTGAAAAGGATATATCATTCATAAGTAGTATTTAACGTACGATATTCGTAAATAATGAGGAAGAATGACGTTACTTACAAAAAAATAAGCGTGTACAACTTGTAACATTGAAAAATGGGATCTCTAAAGAATCTTCCATCACAGCGAACTTTGTCAAATGAATATCTGTCTACCTCGAAGAATAACCGAGGGACACATTCCTCGTCGTATAGTGTACGTGTAGTTTACGTATAATTTCAGTACTAATCTTAATACGCCATTTAGTGAATCTTGTCTCTAAGGCTGTTTTAAATAATAGATTTTTGCGTTGTGTAGACTGCACTGAAAACTGAATACTCATAATAATCGTCAGAAAAAAAGCGGTGACAGTTGTAGTCGTCGGATGATCAACCTTACCATAGTTCAACAAGTGCTGAGTTATAACGGAACCTTGCGGTACTCCATGTACATGAGGGAGAAACCGAGGAAGACTATTTTTGGTTTAACTTCCTAATTATGGTGTTTGATTTTGTTGAACTATTTCTTTATTTTAAACAATTATTTCAACTTTTTTTAAACAGTTTAGTGTTATCCAGGATAATTAAAACAGTTGTAAATAAAGGTCATGATTTTGAAAATACTAAGTAATTTTGACTACGTACGGCTATAATTTCTGTTATTCGCATCTCTAACGCCAAGTTCTCTATCCGTTCAGTCACTCTCCAACACGCCTCTATCAGTTATCGCGTGCAATTCTCCACTCATCCATTGCTGTGCTGGGCGTCCACTCTTCTACGGCGCCAGCTGTCTACATTCATCTGAAGCAGATGTCCATATCCCAACTGTACTGTTTTTCTATTTTAACTAATACATTGTTTGGCCTTCCTACCTTTTCCCAGATTACTTCATTCCTTATGAGGTACAACTCGAGATCCGACAACTTCTTCTCAGAAGCCTATCTGATCAGCTACAGTCATTCTTTTTATTTAGTTTTTAAAATTTCTTAAGTCGTTTCTTTGGCTTGTTAGATTTTAGAGCGAAAGGTCTAGGTTTCCCTTCTCTACGGAAGATCTGAAATATTTCATTCTCTTCAAACAACCTACCTATCCTGGTCGCAAATGGTAAAGTAATCGACGTGTGGTATTAAATAAATAAACTAAACATTTGAAGTATTCCCATCATGTTTATAAAATCCTTTTGGTTTTACTTATAAACATCTCGTCTCTTTATAAAGTTTATGCATGTATATGTACTGCATTTCACGTAAAAAAAATATTATATAGACTATAACATAAATAAACGTGAAAATTACATGTTGGTGATCAGGAACCCGGTGACACTTATTCTAGATAACACTCAGTTTTAACAGAAAGTCTCTCAAGTACCATAAAATAGACTCATAATTTAATAAAATTAAAACTGACAATACTGTAATTAGCTTCTTTTATTTTTTGACCTAATTTTAAATAAACCTATATTTCTTAGTATACTTAGTAGGCTATTTATTTTTAAATTAATGTATAAATGTAGGTGTGAGTTCCTTCCCTCGCATTTGGGGCCTAAAGTCTACTTTAATTCTCAGTAGGCCTATAAAAAAAATAAAAATTAATGCGCAACTTTATTAAGCATCTCAGTTATCATAAAAGCTGTTATAACCCGGCGTGTTCGTTTGTATAAAAAAATGTGAGGCTAACAAAAAGCTCCTTTACGAAATTAATTAAAATTTACGTCTTACTTCAATAATTCACAATAATAAATTTAATTACAAACTTACTTTTAATGCTACAAGTACTTACTTGTAATTAGATTTGTAATTATTCTATAAACATGATTTTAATATGAAAGTACCTTTTATGACAATAATTAAGGTAATTTAAGTTATGAGTTATAAATCATTAATTAAACTACACCACCAATACCAATATGCATTTAACGCACGCCACAATTCCTTAGTAATATTGAACTGACTATTCTGAAATCCTATCACATGTTAGAAACCGTGTGCTATAGAATTTTTTATATGCAAGTAATTTTTCCTATCCTTGACTGGGAATTTTATGCAGACCAAACATAAAATCGTCTGCTACCGACTTAAACACCAAAACAGTCGTTTTGGAAATTTAAATTTTCTTTAATTAACAACTCAAATTTTCCAAGAAAAATAAATATTAATTTAATACGTATGCTTAATATTTTTGTACAAGTATTACATTTTAATTGGTTTTTAAATGTCATTGAAAAGCGTCTGTAAATGTCATCCGTCTAAGGGTAAACTTTTATTCAACACCAGTTTGAATATAGCCTATAGAAACTTCCGTCTTTCCTTTTTCACGGTTTAAATTATTATGTATTACTCATTTATTTATTCTTTTTTGGAGTGAATATAAATTAATTTTTCGTTTCTTTTGTTTCAGGTAAGAATTTTGAAAAATAGAATGTTGACGAATACATTTTTCATTTATTAAACATTTACCACGTCTATAAACACTTATTTTAATAGTGGTAAGTAACATTTTTTTATTAGTGTTTTGATTGTTCAACCATTTGCGTCCTTCACTGTAAAGGAATTTTCAGGATCGAGTCCCGTCTAGAGTCGATCTGGAATCGGTCAGTGCGTTTGCTGGCAACCACAATATTTAGATCTCTTTAAATTTAAAACAAAGTAGAATAGATCAAGCCTACGCTTAAAAATTTTTTGTTGTAGACCGTAAAATGTATATGTTAGTAGTTGTTTAACACACTAGTTAGAAGTATAGTTACTATGTGGGACGTAAGTTTCGTATTTCTTCGGCTTTTATATTTCTGTAGATAGATAAATAGAGTTTCATTCATCACTGAAATTGAAATTGGGTCGTCAATGGGTAACGCGCACGCACAAGAGTTTATGAATAGGATTTTAGGGCAACAGATTGTCCTACCGACACCAATTCGTAGACTTACGAGCGAGAGATTTTTCAAAAGCTTCGAAAATACAATACACGATATTGAAGATTACGATTATATTTTTTATATTTAATTCAATCCCTGTAACAGTACGTAATTTGTATCTGTAACATTATAAGTTAAAAAATTGTTTATGAACTTTTAAAGGATTGTAATTGAGTATTAATTTTCCACTTAGACGTGACTCTAAAACCGGGACATTTATTCTGGTTACTACCCGAAAATGATATCTATTGAATTAACACATTAAAATATCATCTACCAACTGAAAGAAAATCAATAATCAAAAATATCAGCGTATTTATTTTACCGTCAAAAAATGTAAGGCTTACTGAATTTTCATTAAACCTGGAATTTTATTTTAATTCCAACAAAAAATAACTTGGCTGAATTTTTACTGATAGGTAGCCTACTATTGGATGTCGTTAGAGTATGGTTTATTCTTAATGAATAACTGAGTCACATAGGTCAAATAATTCCTTTAAATAAACCTCCAAATTACATATTTCTGTAGAACTGTTTCAAAAGTAGTCCTAGCAGTAGTGGGGTAATTCATAGGAGACTAATATTTATCTATAGAGTAAGCCTACCTGGTACATTCTGTATCAGTTACAAGTTAGATACTGATTCCATGTGCAATCCACCGTGGAGAGTTACGAAAGTAATTTAACAAGGCAGTGAGAGATATGGCAGAAATAATTATTTTTGCATTATTTTATACATATAAGAATTACATGTGTCGTATATCAGTATTTTTAAGATTGAAGAGTAAAGTAAAACATAATTACTAAGTGTTGCACCGAGTGTAAACAGTATTCTTAATTGTTGTTAATATTATTGTTGTTATTACTTCGTGCTGGATGAGGGTGAACAGTCCAGTTGATAGGGTATGAATCTAGGCCAAAAATTGCTGTAAGGATTGCTGCATCAGTAGCAGTTTTGCTCCTACTAATCCCGTGTGTTTTGTTCAATTTATCAGTCTTGTACAAGTCACCTCTTCGCTACACCCGAACGAACTAACGACTGTAGATGAGATCTAGCCAATAAAAGCCAAGGTCGGTTGTGAGGTTACCTCTTCGCTAAGTCACACTCTGTTCCACCGAACTTCAGCTTACTTTTTGTTAGGCTGTCATCCACAGCGGGATTAGAACGTAACAACGCAGGATACGATTAACGAAAGTCAAATGGCTGTGTGCTGTGATCTAGGTCACTATGCTCCGCCTTTATCTGCAGTCTCTAGTTCGTTAAGCTCGATAAGTTTCGGTACTGTAAAAAGCGAGAATAGTAATCTTTCTTCGCTCAGTTAGTATTTCTTTATAAGTACAAGTACGAGAAGTATAAGGTACTTCAGTATTCTTAATTATCAGGTAATTCAGTATTCGTACCGAGTAGTACTAGAACAAAAAATACTCTTCCGACCCTAGACTATTTGTATGTACTTTATATAACCTAATAATACCTATGCAAATAGTTTGCAGAGAGATTGATCGGGAGACTGCGGAGGGAGGAGACATCTGGAGATCAGTGGGATCACCCTCTCCCACCGTAAATCAATCCTGTCCCAAACTCATTCACTGTACCAAACTCAGTAGGCACACTTTGTTCCTGAGCTGGTTCCTAATGAAAGAGTCGAATGAAAGTGAGAGAGTGAGTGTTGGTCAGTGTCAGCGGGAAGGGAATGTCAGTGTCTACGGGTTCCTTCTATGCCCCGCTGACAGTGTGTAAATTTTTTAACCCAACATTTCCCTTGTAGTATTATAATATTAACAGTTCCGAGGAAGATGGAGGGTTATTTGCTGATGCCGGATAAAGTGGCCAAGCGGCGGGTTTTTGGTTGTTAGGCGATTGCGGCCGCCTTGGGCTGGACGAGGACGCGCTTCAATACTACTACTTCCTCTCACCGAGTGAGAGTGATCATGAGTTTTTCTCGCCGCCTCGGATACAAAAAATAAATAAAAAATAAAATACCTATGCATATTTTTTATTTCAGTTTTTAATTAAAGACGACTACGAGGCTATCTATATATTTAGATTGTTTTAACGTTTTTACGTATTTAAACTTCATGTAACGTTGATTTTATAAATTAATGTTATATATTTTTATACCGTAAAAATTTAATCGTTTCTGTATTTTTGTATTTCTTTAACGGCATTGTGCCAAGTAGGCAACAGTTGGATGATTTTATGTGGAATGAAACTGAGCAATATTAACGTATTTATGTTAGAGTGTAAAATGAAATTTGTTATTAAATGTAAGAGGCCTTTAACAAAAAAAAAAATATTTAGTCGTTTTACGTGCCATTGTGTTGTTAGACATCGTTTGATGTATTAACTTCGTTATATCGGAATATTGTTATGTTTTAATCGTTGAAATTCCGTCCAATTAACGCTCCAAAACTGTGTTTTTTTGTGAGTTCCTGCTTTTTATTGTTTCATTATATTGATTTTTTAACTGGAATCACTCTATATCCACAACACTTCTTTCTTAGTAGTTTTGCTAGTTTTTAATTCTAGTTTTTTTTAATCTCATTTTCTTGTACTGATAGTAAAATTTAAATTTAAAACTTTTAGAGTGTTATTGTTAAATTAATGAGATTGCCGTGATTAACTGCGCGATTGTAGAGATGATCATGACATTGTGTTGCATACGACATGTGGTCATGCAGGGGCGGAACGCTTTGAGCTCGTTTTACATAAAAGGTTTCCGTAAATCTGATTTGTTAGTAAGCCAATTACAAACATAAAATATTAGTACTGGTCTTTACTAATAAAATTAGTAATTATCGTTGTATTATAATAACTTAATTTTTTAACCATTAAAATATATTCCCGTATATATAATTATTTAAAAAAATAAAAAAAACCGAAGTTGCAGAAAATTTTAGTGATGCTTAAGTCTTATTTAAACTCGCTACATTTTTTAAGAGTGAGTTTCACGTAAAGTTTTCAATACAGTCTAAGAATTACTTCACGCCCCAAAAACATTTAAGAAAAATGAAACCTTACGATCAGAAACACTTCGTGAAAGGTTTCCTTTAAGTAAGGTCTACTTCTTGGTCATTTGCGACTGAAGTGAGTAAGTGAACAAGAAAATTCGGTTATATCGGGTCGAAATTTTCTTGAGCTTACCACGGAATCAAACTCAGGGATCGCAACGTTTTATCCATACAACTTTACTTCTCTCCATCGAGGCGTCCTACAACACGTTTTTTCTATACTATTTCAGAAATAAGAGCATTGATAGTTGATGCAATAAAAATATATATTCCCTTTTTGGCTGGGAGTTTTTGTCATACCGAAAATCTTTAGTAACTCTACCTATAATTAGTAGGTTACTACTTAATCGTCTTCTTGTCACAATCAAGGATTAGGCTTCCGCCTGCTTCGACGCATAACAGCGACAAACTATTTATTTATTGCCATTTTTTAGTGGCCTTCCAACATCTCTCTTCCCCACCGGTCTGTATTACAAAACACTGGGAGGAATCCTTCCCTCAGGCATTCTCTCTACGTGCTCCCTCAATCGATTCTATTTTGCAATCTTCCCATTCAGGTTGTAAACATCCAGTTCCGTTCTTATGTCCTCATTTCTTAGTTGGTCCCTACGACTCCACTTTAGCAGTCACCTTTTGCTAAAACACCTTTTGTTCTTCGCAGAAATCACATCTCTGCCGCCTATACTCTACTCTCCTGTGGTCTGGTACTAATCCACGTGTCGCTTCCATAGAGTAGGACTGGGGCAGTCATCACCTTGTAAGCACTATCTGGGTTTCTTTTCTTGTTTTATTGACTAGGGTTCTACTAACATTGCAGAACACTGCTTGGAATTTCCAACTTTCTTCTCTATGTCCAAATCTTGATCAAACCCGATGGCACAACCTAAATAATTGCATTGTGTTACTTGTTCGGACACTACATCATCTACCACTATTTTAGACCTGGTAGGATATTTCTCAGTAAATGACATTATCTTTGACGTTTTTACGGATGCGTTGAAACTATATTTTTTGCATTACTCATTTAAAACATTCATCGATTTCTGAAGCACATCCTCACGCTCTCGCATAATCCAGAAATCATCCGCAAACAGTAAAGCATTCTACTTAATAGAAGAGAAATTTTGATTTTATTAAAAATGCATTTATAGTAGTCCACTTAGGATACGAAGCAAAGTTCAATGAACTAATTTTGCTAAAGAGAAATGTCATTTTCCGGAAACCTATAAAACATTAAATATTACTGCATTCATCAAACTATAAATTAAGCAACATACTACAAGTTAATAATTTGGCATAAGAGAAACCGGCAGATTTTCACAAAATTAATTAAACTAACTCAATTAAATACCTCACTTAATTGAGTATTTAATTACTCTTAATTAATACTTTCCATTAGTTAAGTGAAAATAACTTTACTAACGAATTAAAATATAATGGCCATCTTCATTTTTATACGTAATCTAATTGATTTAAAAATAACGAACCCAATCTTTCTACTTTTTTATTTTTTTAATTTCAAAATTTCTACTGAAAACCATAATCAGAACGTAGGCTGGGGTGGTGTTGTACATAAAGCACATCTGCTCTCTGCTTTCCCTGAACTCGCCAAAATCAAAGCCGAAAATGTTTATTGTTCATTTAAAACAATGCTCTGTTTTTATGTTTGTTCTAAAAGGTTTTTAGCAATGTATTCAGGAAGTCTGTTTGGAACAAATTTATTTTATCCATCCCTTTTTCATTAGTAGATTTTATATTACATTACTTCATTTCTGTGTACACAAATACTAGTTCATAGTATCTGTATTTGCAAATCGTAATGAACGAAAATAAACTCATTTTTTACTAAACTACGATTTTTAATATTGGTG
The DNA here is from genome assembly GCA_035578175.1 of Catonia carolina. Lineage (NCBI taxonomy): Eukaryota > Metazoa > Arthropoda > Insecta > Hemiptera > Achilidae > Catonia > Catonia carolina. The sequence goes on from JAQMRL010000002.1 coordinate 69,579,294, forward strand.
GTATGTGAATTTTAATTAGCTTTTTGTAAATTAAATTAAAATTGTTATGACAACAGCAGAGATACGGTAGTTTAAGTTAGAACAACTACTTTAGAACTGAACAATATAAACTAATAATTTCACTACCTAATTTAAGCGGTTGTGAGTGGCGTACTCGTGATGATATATATACATAATTTGTTTTTGCAAGAAATTGTTTAACTCCTTGATTATCTCCCGACTTTAAACGAAAATTATTTCTTAGTTGTGAGGGAAATAGTTCTCATTGTTAATAGTTATAGAATTCGGGGTAACTTAGGAGGGGAATACGCACTGCCGATAGACGTACCGTGATTATCAACGTCGTGTACTATTTTTTTTTAAATTTTATGTAAAAGTAATTACACCTGTAGATTAACGCAACCAGCAGTAAATTAGTGTGTAACGTTTAATTTTTGTTTTGATTCAAGACATTGCCGAATGACAAACGAGTGATATACGAACCCCATTCTAGCTTCTCTTTCATCTTCTTGGTGGATGTCGTGGTAGGTGGTGGGGTTGTCATTATCCTTGTGTTTCTAGGATTGTGTAATTTTATGTTTTTGAAGTGATATGATTGTTTGGATTTCTAGGATTGTGTGATTTTATGTTTTTGAAGTAAAATGACTATATGGGTTTCTAGGATTGTGTGATTTTATGTTTTTGAAGTAATATGACTCTATAGGTTTTTAATGGCCGCGTGTACTTTGTCTATTTTGGGGTCTCGATTTATTACGAATCCCCGTGAGATCACAATAAGATCTACAAGTGACTAATTGCAAACATTTGTTTTGAAACGCTTGTGTCCTGTTTACGACTAATTTTTTCACTGAATTATAGATCAGAGGACCGAATTATCACTGTTGCTAAATTTTGTAACTGAATCAAGTTAGTTTTGTATAACATAAATGCTACGGTAGAGTAGAGAGTACAAAGTAATTAATCTGTTATTTAAAAAAATATTTCTTTATATTTTAATTTGAAAATAAGTTTGTTTTTATAAATTGTGATAAATATTAATTACAGATTTAGACTTAACATGTAGAGAAACAAAATTAGATAAAAAATTAACAAAAATAATAAGGTTATTCGACATACAGTTAGGCCTAATAGTTTTCTTCATATTTCATGTTGATAGTTGATTAATATTTTCAAAAAGCTTCAGTTAGGCCTAATGTTTTAACAAAATTATTTCTTCTTCTTTAGGTTCCAAACGTTGGCCATTATATTAAAAATCTGAATCTTATCCACTGCTGCTCGGAAGAGCTGTATGCCGTTTTCGAGTACCATATTCTCAGATTTTTCAACCAGTAAATAAGTCTAGTAATAAATCTTCTCCTCACGCTACGTTGACCAGCTATTCTTTCTTGCAGTATAGATTGCAGCAACCCATAACGTTTCTCGTTGCGCATCATATGTCCCAAATACTCGAGCTTCTTAATCTTCATCGTATTCATGACTTTTGATTTCTGCATGTGTTTCAGTACCTCCTTATTAGTGACGCGGTTCACCCACGGGACTCTCAGCATCCTTCTGTAGAACCACATATCAAACGCTTCAAGTTTTTTATTCATTAAATCAATAAGCGTTTAAGACTCCACGCCATAAAACAGAACCGAGAAAATATAGCATCGCAAAAGTAGCATTTTTGTTTTAATATTCAGAGGAAATTATTTAATTAACTTTAACTCCTTAACTAGTTTTGAAAAAATCCGGTAACTTATTTTCTGAATTTTTTAATGGATGTAAGTTTTTTAAATGATGTATGAACACTCCTGAACACAATAGAACATTCATTAGTTGTAATAAAAAACCGATTATAATTTTCTATGATATAACATCAGATGAGTAATATTTTGCGTCATTATTTGGTTGAAAAAAATATCTTTAAAAAATAAAAATTGACAAATTCAACTGACTGATTTGTTTCCAAAACTTCATGTAGCTTTAAAAGTAAATTTTTTGATTTCATTGCATTTTATTCAGAAAAGTTTGTAAAATGAGACTAACAGTGTAGAACAATACAAGATTTAATTAATGGAAACAATAAAAATAACTGATTTCTTTAGAAATGTTTCATTTGTTTAACATTTACATGAAAGATTAATGATCCAGTCTTTGTACTATGGGTGTTTTAATTTGTTTGTCTTCGCCTAATTTGCTTCATCTAATTTTATTTAAGTCAAAAATATATTCAAATGTGGGCGTTTTACGAAGTTAAGTCAAACTAATATAATACCAATTTCATTTCTATTTATACATGTGCTTTTAAAGAAAATGAAATTCCTGTTTGTGACAGATGTTATCAATTTCATTTCCCTTGAGTGCAACAGCAAAAATGTAACTTTCAATCAGTAATAAATTAACTGAAAGGAAATTTATGTTTATTAATGAATCATACAGCATAAAATAAGAAGAAAGGAATGTTCTATTAAAATTACCGTATTTTTCGGACGATAAAACGCATCGGACGATAAGACGCACCCTTGTTTTTCAAGGCATAAATTATCTAAAAATTATTTTGACTGATTTTAATTAGTTTTTTAATACAGGTAAATGTGATTTCTTTATTTGAAAAACTGCAAGTACAGAACATACAATATATATAATTATTTTATAGTCATAAATTTACAAAAAAAATATGGATATAGAAACTGTAAGTACGTAAATTACTACCTACTATCGGTTTCATAATCCTAGACTACCGAGTTTGAACCCATGCATCTCCATAACTTTGAGTCGGATTTCAACATACTTTACATCAAAATTTAGCTCATTTTTTCTGCTTTGACTTATAAGTCATATATTTTTAATGTTGTTTAAAAGTTGCCATATCGAGGTTGGAAGACAAAAAGACCCAATTTTTTTGATACCGCAACAAATTTCATGCGTTTAGAGGCGTGTAACTCGATAAATATTTGACCAAAAAGTTTGAAATTTTAACACGACATAGACAAAATTATAACAGCGTGTACGAAATTTCAAATTCATAAGTTATTTAAATTTTGATTTATTAACAATATTCTGAACCCTTGCTATTTTGTTAACCGCTCGATCGTTCAGCTCGGGCAAACTATCGTTTTATTCAGCGTAAAAAACTTAGTACAGATATGTTAATAACATGAAATATAGATTGGCCAATGTTGTTGTAGAATTTTTAGAATTTTGAAAAAAATAGATGTGAAATGCGGGGGGTGGGTGTTACTATCCATGTTGCTAGTTTGTGTACGTGACATCGTGTCGAACTGTCTACCTGAATTGACAGACTGCATTGTCAATTCAGGTAGACAATCAGATTCAGGCAACATGGTTAGTCTAATAGTAATTGATAATCCAATTTTTTTTCAATTGTGCTTCAAGTTGTGGCCATTTGACAGCATGAGTTCGAAATTTACTGGTATGTTTCTTATTATCTGCCTTGAGTAATAAATCTTCTTGTTTCCGCCAATCCCGAATCATTTTTTTCTGTAAGAGGAGGTAAAAAATTCCTTTCTACTGCCCTAATGCCATTATCTTTTGCATATTGAACCACTTTTAATTTAAAAGCGAAAGAGTACGAAACTTGCTTCATATTTTAAAATGCTATGATATTTACCGTAAGTAATATCGATACAGAAACTACTGTGTATGCGTAGAATCTTCAAGACGATACAGTTTAAAAACTACGGTACATCCTATAACATTGTATGTTTTGTTTTGAAATCCCTAGTTATTGAACGTGTTTAAGTAGAGTAGGGTAATAATAAATATTATTATAGAAAGCATCTACCCTGAAATATAGCTAGCGTTCGGACCATAAGACGCATGGTAATTTTTAGGTCATTTTCCTACGGAAAAAAGTGCGTCTTATCGTCCGGAAAATACGGTAATTGAAAATATTTTATTAAATTGGCAAAAATTATGGAAAGATTATTAAGTAATCAGAAAAATTTAAATTATAGTTTCGTAATTAAATTGAAAATTTAAGTGCAGTGCTGTTCAGGATATTTAAAAACAATACCATTTTTTACGAAACTTTTATTTGATAAAGATGATTTTTAGTCAGTCTTATGTCTTTTCATTGACACTTCCTCAAGACATGGTCGGTATGTGACGAAAATATCGAAACATTTTAAGAAATAATATTGTTCATATATAACTGTTGTTCCCTTCACTGCCGCAAATTAAGCTTACGTTCATTAACTATATCTTTACCACATTTTAAATGTTTCTATTTTCTTGCTCTTGTTTTCTGCGGTTTACTTAATCAGCGATTTTGTAGTATACTACATTCATCAACAATACTCCGTGTTTCTTCATAAAAAACTGATATGGCGGTCCAATTTTCTGAAATCTATTTACATGTATGCACAGATGTAGGCCTACTAGATGGGATAAAATTATGCTTAATGCAGTGATACAAACTCTCCAAATAATATACATAATAAGTACTCGTATTATAAGTACAAAATGCATTATGTAAATCCATTATTTACAGTACCTTTGAAATTGAAAGTATTTTTTATTTGGCAGTTAAGTCAAAAAATGTCAACAGAGTTTTGAAATTATATTATGAGAATTTTCACTTTGAATTCTTTAAAAAGTGATTCAAAATACAGATGCTGTCATTACAGCAATTACCACATTACTCGAGATGGTTGTATAATTTTCTTTCCTTGTCTTCTCATCCGGAGGTTCCCCAGTCTCTTCAATTTGTTCGTATTTCATTCCCTCCCTTAATTTATTCATCCATTTACTTCGGTCTTGGCATCCTCTCGTATTACCACCCTCCGATAGTCCCTTAAGCAGGGTGTTTAACCTTGACGAATGTTACAGCAGATATCCAATCACATTTTTCTGTTTCCTTGGTTAATTTTAATAGGGTTCTGGAATAGGAATCTGTAAATTTCACGGATTCATGGATTTTACCGTTGAATGATTTCTTCTCTCAAGGAAACACAATACTACATATTGATTACACAAAATGATATACACATAGATATAACGCTGGTTGTGTGGATATCCAGTTGTAGTTTGCTTACAGAAAAAACTATAAATTGTTCTTTTTAGTGTTAATGTTTTGACCGCAAATAGACCGACTTCTAACAGTTATTCGTCAATATAAATTAACTACATAACATCTGATTTGAAACGTTTAATTTTTTCTTTTAAATTATTTTTTATTTTTGCTTGTAAAGATGTATCAACAGTTTGGTCATTAAGATTTCTGCAGATTGTGGAACTGGAACGGGTAGGTTTTGACTTGTAATAATTTTCAGACCTGGCCGAGGAATCGAACCTGGAGATCTTCCGCTTTGTATGTTCACCACTACTTTATGGCTAAACTGATAATGTTTTGAACTATTAAAATGAAGTAGGTTTGTTTAATTTTCTAATTAAAGTTTAATTGGATTAACGATACACACATTTTTGTAATTTTAATTTTTATAGTGGTTTTATGGTAATTTGTCAGGTCTAATTTTATATATTCCTAGTACATTTCAAAATGGTTTTACCATATTATTTAGGGGTTTGTAATCCGAACCGGTAGTAATCGAATAAAATCGTTACAAAACTTCGCGAACTTCCGGAAGGTGATGATAGGTCTCATTCTCCAAACCAAAACTTGACAAAGCGTGTTTGCTTATAATTTCGCATTGTCGGCATTCGTTACGTCATGATTCAGAGCAGTAAACTGACAAACATTTGAAATTAAAAATCTGTCAACGCTGAATTCAATTTCCCATAAACATAATTAAAATTTGCTAACCCAAATAAAAAACTCATTCAGTTTTGTTAGTTTTAAATACAATAATCTGCTGTAAAAATATTTTCGTTTTAAATATGATTAAATCTTGCAATCCCTCCGTAACGAAATTATTTTCGTTTGCTTTATTTTCAATTTTTTTATTAGAAATTTAATAAACATATTCATTTTTTGATTTAAACAAATATCTTTTGACCTTTCACTCAAAATAACATAAAATATATTGTGATGAATGAAACAGCGCTGCATCATCTATGTCATTGGTTTACTTAGAATATATTTCGTTTTGTAATTAAACCAAAATAGAAAACAAAACTTTCATTGGAGCCGTTTTTACTTAACTTTTGGAACTTGTTCAGAAATGTATTTTGTTACTGTATATTTTCAGCGTTCTCTTCGTTTTAATGAACTACGGAATAAAAACTCTATAATTAAAATATTATTTAAAAGAGAATTAGTATTCATTTGTCGTCACTATATTCTTAAAAAAATTCTAGAAATAAGACAGAATTCTTTCGAGTTACATAGTATTTTTAAAATGCCTAATATTCAAATACTGAATATTTTGTTTATGAATGGTGTAGCGCTGTGACCTTCGTTATTGTGTTCAATGATTTAAACACGTTATTAAAATTAAAGTTATCTTTTATTAACTTACATTTTTATTTATTTCGTATTTTTATTCCTTACTTGTTTAGTGTCATAGAAAATTAATAAAAGCAAAACATTTAAGTAGTTTAAAAAATTTTAATTTACGATATACCCATTTTTGCTACTGTGGGAAAAATACTACCGTATACTATATTTTAAATTTTGTTCTTTTTTGTTTTTATTTAAGATTAATGTTATTTAAAATTCAATGCTAAATTGTTCACAATTTTTATCAGTTGAATCAGATTCAGTACACTTCTGATTCTATTAATTTTAGTTCTTTTTGTTAGAAAAATTACTTATTCTCATATTTTAAAAAACTGATTGTAATGTCGCAGATTTGTTTATAAAAAAAAAATACACGATCTACTATAATTGTTGTTGTGTTGTTTCGGTCATAAGCCGAAAAGCTGGTTTGAACCTGTAGAGGTTTTACTAAGTAAAACGAGGAGTTAGATGGTTTGCAATTGCCTTCCTCACTGAGTGGAAAAGTACGCTTATTAGCATGCCAGGCCCTCTGAAAAGCACATATTTTCCACTCTACAAATGACACCCTCACTTCATTCACCACAGGGTCTGGCTGTATAATGAAATTCATTACTTTCAGAGGAGATAACTCTGATTAGTGTCTTTTACACCTCTACCTCTTCTTTTCTTAAATGATTCAGTCATTTAATTGGCTGACCATGTGATAACAAACAGAACTATTTATTTTAGCTCTGCAACTAATAGATTGAGTGTAAATAATTTGACACTCCACCTGTCTGTTATGGGCACTACTATAATTACAGACTATTTATAAATATTTTAAACTTTTAAACTTTGTACTTAAACTATTTTATTAAAATTGATGGGTAACCTCAACATAGTTTCGACAATAGACGGTATCTAATTTTACAGATTGTTGTTTAGGTCAACAGCCAAATGGCTGGTTTGAACCTCTAGAGGTTTTACTACGAAAAACGGGAGGGGGTGGTTTACTATTGCCTTCCTCACTGAGTTGAAAGAGTATGCTTATCAGCACGCCAGGCCCTCCGAAAAGCACCCACTTTCCACCCTGCAAATGATACCTTCACTTCATTCACCACAGAGTCTGGCTGTATAGTGAAATTCATTACTCTCAGAGGAGATAACTCCGACTGGTGTCTTTTACACCTCTACCTCTTCTGTTGTTAAATAGTTCAGTCGTATAAGATGGCTGACTATGTGATAAGAAATAGAACTATTTTTTGTAGCCCTGGACCCAAAAGATCGAGTGCAATTAATTTAACACTGTACTTGTCCGATATGGGCAATGTTGCAGATATAAACACTTAATTCTTTTTATAGGTTTACTATTCATATTTTCTTCAAACAAAATATCCTGGGTTCGAATCTCACTCAGGCACGGCATATTTTCATATACAAAAAATCATTTCATCCTCACACAGTTGCACCCCAACGCCGTCGCTAATGAACTTGCAGTTGATGCGACGTTAGATAAATAAATAAATAAAAAAACATACCACACTTTCGGTAGGTATCTAGTTTGCAACATTAAATACCAACAGGATAAAGGTGCTTACTATAAGATTCATCGATTTCAGTAAGTATGCGGAACTGTCCACCGAACCTTAAAAAATAGCACCAGCAAAAACACGAGGTTGAGATTTATAAAATAATATCAGTGCCGGCCGTACTCTATGCCAGTAAAATTTGGTTGCTATCAAAGTGAGAGGAAAGTAGATTGCACGCATCTGAATTGAAATTTCTTTGACATACGTATAGGTGTAGTAGAGAAGATCGTTACAGGAATACCGAAATAAGGAAAGAACTCAAGATCTTCTCTATCAACGTCAGGGTATCTCAGAACAGAAGGCAATGGTTGGAGCATATGAGCTGAAAGAGGGCATATGAGCTAAGCAAAAACTACACTATAAACCAGAGGGAAAAAGATAACGAGGACGCCCGAGAAATAGATGGGCAGATTTGAGAGATTCGGAACAGGCAGAGATCCCTAATCCTTGAAAGGCAGAAGAAGAAGACTCTTAATTTTGTACCTATTTATTAAATTTATTTGTACAGCCTAAACAAGCATAATAAATTTTTAATGTAGAATTTTTCCAGCAGGAATGTGGCGATAGTGAAATACCAGTTTGATATTGCTAAACTGTTAAGATCTACTTTGTGGTTTTTAATTCAGTTAAATGAATTTCTCAGTTAGTTTGACTGTTTGATTTTTAAGTGAAAGTACAAATTAAAGAAGTAGACTCGAAAACTAATATTAATGATTATGATATCATTCAGAAGTTATTTTAAGGTAGGATTATTTCATTGATTTCAAATTGCACATCAAATTGCAAATCCGCTGAAAATTTTGTAGGAATATGAGAAGTACGTGCTTTTACTAGAAGCTATATTGGACCTAATCTGAAAGAAATAACTTTAGAATGTTGTACTTTATATTCTTCGTGGTACTTGACTCCATCGTTGCGGTTCACTGCATCACATCTCTTAAATTTAGCATTGTTATTTCCCTAGACATTTCTTTTTTATAACTGTATTCTTTTTTTATTGACTGGTAAACATTGAAATATTATTATCGTTAGTTATGATCAACTGTCTCGAATAACTCCTGAATTTTTTCACCATAAAATTATTGTATACCTTTAATATAATTTTTTGAATGTCAAATTTATTTTAAATTCCAGGTATTTTTATTTCATGTCAAAAACCTGTAATTCTTTTACAATATTATCTATGTAATCTTATTTGAATTAATCATTTTATATTCACGCTTTTAATTAATTGTAAACCATTGTACAGCATTTTATATAATAATACTTCACTTTAATGTTTACCCGAGTCGTGATCATCTGCAAACTATCTCGATTAAATTTTAAATCATAAAATAAACAAATGTAAAAATAAAAACCATCAAAAAAGTTCTGATTTTAGCGCTAGAGATCTTATCCCAATCAAAATTCCAAATGTATTATACAAGTTTAACAAATGAATTTGTTCATGAATGTAGTATTAATTTTTTTTAGCTAAATAATAATGATCTCACCAAAAGTTTTATTCTTCATAATTAAAAACCAGTTAACACTCACTCGTAATCGATTCATCTTTACTTTCTTGGTCTTTCATGGTCACTTTAGACCACATTATAAGATTTTTGGAAGCTTTTTCAGATAAATTAGTTTACTTTTAACTTTTCTTCTTCCTTCCCCTCATCGGCTGTTCTATTTTGAATTTTGTATAAGCCATTGAAGTCTTTGATATGTATTTTGGTTTTCCAATATGGTTTAATTTCATTCTGATGTTTTCAGGGATCTTCATTACTTCCTTATATAAATTATCGAACGATTCGTCTGTCGTTTAATGTTTTAGTTAGTGAAATATTTTCTCTTGTAATCATTCATCGACTATTTATACAGATCTCATAAATAAGGTAAGCTAAAAACTATGTTACGTTACTGATTAAAAAGTAATATATAGCTACCTTAAAAATATTTAACGAATAAATGGATCCGTTAATAAATTATTGGCACGTTTTTATTTCTTTGTCATCTTAATCTGCCCACAATTTAGTAAGATGGGTTTCTCTTGCTTCTGAAAGCTGCAAGATAGTAACGTTTCCCAGCTTACTTACCTAGTATTATTAAATGTTGTTGTTTAGGTCATTAGCCGAAAGCTGGTTTGAACCTGTAGAGGTTTCACTAAGTAAAACGAGGATTGAGCTGGTATACACGTGCCTTCCTTACTGAGTTGAAAAGTATGCTTATTAGTGTTCCAAGCCCTCTTAAAATCACTTATTTTCCACTCTGCTAATGACACCTTCACTTTATTCAACACAGGATCTGGCTGTTATGAAATTCATTACTTTCAGAAGAGATGACTCTGATTAGTGTATTTTACACCTCTACCTCTTCTGTTCTTAAATGATTCAGAATTTAATTGGCTGCCCATTTGATAAGAAACAGAATTTTTTTAGCCCTGCAACTAACGTATAAAGATTGCTGTTTTATGAAAATAAAGGTACAGGTGCTCTACTTCGCTCTCCTTCACTAGAGACGGAACAATAGAAATTTATGTATAATTTATTTTATTTTATAATAATTAAGTGTTAAGGAAATATATTCAAACCAAAAAATATCACGAAAATTTTTAACGTTTTCGAAATTTAGTTTCTGGTACTGCATACCGATATGTACCCTAAAAACTACTAGTTGTGACCTATATTGTCAGTCCTAAATTTTCAGAAAAATAAAATTTGAGTAATAATATTCAATTCTGATCTTCATCAATAATATTAAAGAATAATTTTTTAATTATTGGTTTAACTAGAAAATTATATCTCGTATATACGAGATATAATTATATATTATAATACTCTCGTATTTGAGAGAATCTACGTTATTTTACTTATAATCTTTTAAGCCAATAGGAGATTTAATGCTATTAAATCGTTAGGCAGAACCATTTTTAAAGGAAAACCTAAAGAAAACGAAAATATTTTCTTGTTCTACGTCAAATACATGCCCATAATAGACAGATGAAGTGTCAAATTATTTACACTCAAATCAGTTCGTTGCAGGGGTAAATTTTATAGTTCTGTTTCTCGTTACATGGTCAGCCAATTAAATAACTGAATCATTTAAGAACAGAAGAGGTAGCGGTGTAAAAGACACTAATCAGAGTCTCTTCTGAAAGAAATGAATTTCATTAAACGGCCGGACCCTGTGGTGAATGAAGTGTAGGTGTCATTTGCAGAGTGGAAAATATCTGCTTTTAAGAGGGCTGATAAGCGTACTTTTCCTCTCAGTGAGGAAGGCAACTGTAAATCACATCACTGCTCGTTTTACTTAGTAAAACTTCTTCAGGTTCAAACCAGCCTTTTGGCTGATGACCTAAACAACACAACAAGTCAAGTACGCCTAAATTACAGTACACGCCTAAAAGTTTTGCTGGTCTGATTTACAACGAAATATAATGTAGCTTTTCGTTATAAATTTTATAAATACAATTATAATGAAAGCACCATAATGAACATTAATAAAAATAATTTTTAAGGTTTGTTCTACTTTTTGAACTGTACGTGTTACAAATATTTTTTAAGCATTGTTGAAAGCTATTTCGCTTCCGCTGTGATTTGAGTGTAGGACATTGGGCGCGCCTAGATTTACCGGAAGCATTCTTTCACAGGAAGTCAACATCGTACTCATGACAATGCTACCAATTAAAATGCTCCCCATTGAATCTCTTAATAATGTCATGTCATAGCAGTGTCTCTACCATCCTAAAAATATTTGCCAAGCCGATGTGTAATTTTTTTTTTGTCTGTGGAATTAAAAAATAGTAGTAAATTAATATGTTTCGTAGACATATTCTAATAATACAGTAGTTCTGCAAGTATTTTATCAGGAACGTACCTATTCAAATTTATTTTGGTTTTGTGGTTATATTTTTCTGTTGGATTACAGTTTCATTATCAGGGTTATGCTAATAAAACAAGTATTTTCCTTTATAACTAACAGTGTTTAATGTTTCATAATTTTGATTACGTTATTGCTCATAACAGGCAGGTAGAGTTTTAAATTATTTACACTCGTTCTGCTAGCTCCAGGGGTACAAAAAATACTTTTGTTTCTTACCACATGGTCAGCCAATTATATAATTGAAGCATTTAAGAACAGAAGAGGTAGAGGTGTAATAGACACCAGTCTGAGATATCTCCTCTGAGAGTACTGAATTTTATTATACAGCCAGACCCTGTGGTGAGTGAAGTGAAGGTGTCATTTGTAGGGTGGATACTTATCGGAGGGCCTGGAATGCTGATAAGCATAGGCTACTTTCCACTCAACGAGGAAGACATGGTAAACCACCTCACTCCTCGTTTTACTTAGTTAAGCCTCTAGAGGTTCAAACCAGGCTTCCGGCTGATAACCTAAACAACAACAATATCCAATTGGTGTTTCTTTAAATTGATTTGAATTTTTGTATTCTACCTACTTGCATAGTGGAAGTGCATTTTGGCGCGCAAAGTTGAAGGGGTCTGAAATATACCACACGGACCCCTGCGTGGTAGGCCAGCGCGCTACCACTACGCTACGGAGGCGGCCACTGTAAAATTTGTTTATTAAAAAACACTAGCTTAAGGATGCCATAGTAATATTATTTAAATTTAAATTATTTTGTTACCTATTTTAAATTTAAATAAAAATATTGTAATTATATCAAAAATAATAATAATAATAATATGTAAGAAGATTATGATTAGTATTGTTGTCAGTGGTGAATGATCCTTCCTAAATTTAAGGTCAAGATTAACTAAAAAAATTAAGTATACAAAATAAATAAAAATAAAATAAGTACAAGAATCAAAGTCTTATAGTTATAGATAATTAAAATTAAATATAAGGTTTAGCCAACAAGAGCACTACAGGGTGAGGGCTGTCAGAGGTGATCTCATCAAAAATATTTTGAAATTATTACAAAAGATGTAGGGTGTACAGGAATGTAGATATGAAACGACTTTCGCAAATTAGAACAGCTTGGAGAACTGCAAAAAATCAGTTGAAAGACTGATGACAAAAATACTGTGAATTCTCAAATATTGCTACAGTATTCAAAATTTTCTTTTCCACACGATTTGATGTTATGTAACAAAGACACTGGCATATTTTAAATTTTATGTATTAAAGTACTAACATTAACAGATAAAGTTCATCCAAGAAAATAAGAGTACTTAGAAAAACCATTGGGGCAATTTGGAATAAGAAATACGAAATAAAATGGACCAAGAAAGTTAAAAAGGATATGGAGGAAATGCAGATTACATTGGAAGATTTAAAACGTGAATCAGAAAAAACTATAATACTAGAAGACAAATACACTATATAACAAGTTAAACTAGAAAATACACGGAACGGGTGTTTGCCGACGAAGAAAGAAAAGCAAGGTCCGATAGAATGAGTAAATACTGGGGACAAAAATGTCAAAAGATATCCAAGAAGTAAATTACTAAAATGAACTAATGCGGTTAAACAAGAATAAAAAAAGGACTAACACTACGAGAAGTTTGATTCTACCACTAAGATTATTTACAAAACAAACACTAAGATTATGTATATTCAAACAAATACGATATTATGTAGGCCTACTATATATTACCTGTTGCAGTAAAAATAAAAATCTTGATATTGTCACGTATGAAGTATAAAATAAAGTCGGTTAAAACCATAAATAAACACCGTTGTGAATAAACGTGGTATTTATGATTACTGTTTAATGAAGGTATTAGATATAAACTATTAAAAAGTCTAATGATACTGCAGTGGAAGTGCATTGACCGCAAACGGTCGTGACAAAAAGATAATTCTATAGTAAACCCTGTAGGATAGACGAGGACAAATCACCAGATTAAGTCAAGCTGAGATAGTTAAATACCACAGCGATTTGATGACCTAACAGCAGAATCTGACTCGTCTGCCTTTATACCAAGCCACTAACTGTATGAATATTATGGCGGTGGTTTGATGTAATAACTGCGACGTTCAACAGTATCTCAACTATCCATTAAATTGTATTTCTCGTAATACGGTCAACCAATTTACAATTCGATAAGTGCAACACAGATGATATATTTATTCGCTTTACTACGAATTTATGTACTTACCTACTTGAAAAAATACAGGAAAATGTAAGGAAGACGAATCAAGTATTTTCCTTCGTTTCATCTAATATAGTTTCATCTAATATAAAAATGTATTTTTAAATAATATATTGTAACAAATGACAACGGTAGGACAATGAAAACACTTTCCAAATAGGTTTTGACAAGTGTTTCTCGGAATAGCGATCAGATCTCATTCAATTTTTGTCACTTGGAATAGGCTAGAAAAGATTTTTGATGTGTTGTTATTTATTAAATGCCTGTTGTTATTTTCTGTATTGTGTTCCTTAAATTTTTTTATCAAAGTGTAAAAAGTACGGTAAGACTCTCGGTTCTTTTATTCTTTTATTATTCTTAAATTATTCTAAAACAGCCGAACTCTCTATTGATTCAGCTCAGTAGAACATCGGGTGAAAAAACCAATTGAGTGTTAATTTGCTAAAATCAGTTTTGTACTTAACGATGATCTTCTTTAGCAGATCTTCGTATTACATCCGTTAAAGTACAATTGTTCGATTTTGTGCGTAAGAGTTCATTAATTATTTAATTGTAAGTAAATAGCCACATTCTCACTTTAGTTAAGTTTAGTATACGTGATAAGTTTTTAATAACGTGTAACAAATTTAGTTGAAGCAGTTAATTACAATTTACCATTAGTAAAAACCAGTCTAAGTAGTTTGTTAAATTATTTTAGTAACTCTCCGTCGTAGAGTGAACTTGTAATTGATAACTTGCCACTGTTACAGAATATACCGGGTAGTTTGCTGGTTACAGTCCTAAAACACGCGTGTATGTATTCCAAAGTGTTAGTTTCTTATAACTCTCTCACATTTTTATCTTTATCATATTTTAAGCATTTATCATATTTATCATTATAAATGATAAATACTACTCCGCTTGGTTAAATTTAAAATTTACTTTTTAATCAGTTACCAACGAACAACGGTTCACTTATGCCAAATATACGATGATTGGAAATGACTCAGCGAAAGAACGTTAAACCTTTATAAAAGGAAAAACTGTTTTCTGTATGTTTATTTGAACGTAACCCTCAGTATTATGTAACTTAGAGTTTTCAAAGAGTTTAAAAGAGTTTTCAATAGATTGGTCTTGCTTTATAGTCGTCGCCGCGAGTCAGGTGTTTAACAGCTGATTTTCGGAAGGTTCTGATTTAAATCCTAGTAAAGGTAGTTACTTTCGTACGGATTTGATTACTAGACGGTGGTTATTGATGTACTTTGATGGTTGGGGTTCAATTAACCATAACTCTCTAGAATCACCGACCTGAGTCTGTAAAAGACTATATCTCATTTATACGTTATTTCATCCTCGTCACACTTGGATGATGGGGTTATTATTTTCCTTAGATTGAAGAGATTGCAATATACACACGTTAGGTATACAAAAGAATAAGACAGAAATTAAAAAAAAATTTTACTAATTCATTTGTTTGCACTGCATAATTCGTAATTTGTTTTTCTCAACTCTTTTGAGTTTAGAATTGCACCACACATTAAGGTCGTTAGCGATTATTTTAGCTGTAAAACATATTGAGGATGGTTTAGATCCGAAATCTAGACGTTAGTCAAATTAGTGACTTTTGGCCATCACTTTTAACAACGCAATAAAAGCTATCCCTTAAGAGTTTCTTAACAGCATTCTGTCTGCTGTGAAAATTTTACATTGCATACTTTAATGTTCAACTTGAACACATTGTAAATTATGAAGCAAGACAATTTAAAGTGTTCTTACAGTTTTTTTTAAATTTAATTTCTACTGGTGATAGTAACGTAAAATACACCCACCTACGCAGTTGAAAGAACCTTGCATATGAACACTTGATAAAATTTGGAAACTAGCCAAGAAATGCAACTGTAGAACACTACAAAGCTATGGCAGGTGAAAATGAATAACACTAATCTATGCATAAAAATAACTAACAGATCTAATTTTCTATTTTGTCGTAAAAAATTCTTAATAATTTTTGAGTTTCAGTAAGTAGGGATAATGATACATTTTGTATGTATTCTGTTGTAAGAAAATTATCGAAAACAACTGAGAATGGAAATATAAATCTTATATACAGCCGAATCATACTTTACAAAAGGTAAAGTAACCAATGAAAATATCTGCCAGCAATAAACGAAGAAGAAATTTCTTAACATGCATCATTTACTGACGGTAATATTTTATAAACCAGACAAAAATCCCTCACTTACGTATAAGTAACTACTTTTCTGCCTGTATAGCGTGCTATATTCATGCGAAATTATAAGCTATTTGCAGTGGTATTTTGATAATAATATTAATTCGTACGTAATACTTGACTTGGAATGTACAATATTGTACAATGTTCAAGTACATAAATTGCATACCTATACTTAATTACAATTCTGTTCATTTCTTGTATTCAGATTGTACCTAAAGTATTACTAAGAAATGAGCTAATTCGTGGTAATTAATACTTTCCTGCTTTACAAACAATAAGTCTAATAATGGTTTAGTCAATTTATAATAATAAATATATAATTATTATTTTACGCAGTTCTTCATTTGATTCCTAGAAAATGGATGAGTAAGTTTGGAAAAACCCATAACAGAAATGAAATAAACTTTAAAATTTCCTGTTACTCTTTAACGTTTATAGGACATTAAGCTCTATTGATTTGTTGCAAGAGTCCCCCTTTTGTAATACTTGATTCTTGCGAATCGTTAAATCTTTTAAAAGGAAAATCTATTTAATAACACATTTTGTTAAGAAAAATAATGATAATGTAGGCTTTCCTCCATCGTTTAACGTTTACAGGATATTAAACTTCATGGATAGTCACTAAAGTTCATTATTTTATACACAAACATAACGAAAGTTAAAACCTTTAAGTGTCTTTAGTAACATTTTGTTTACTAACAAGTTTCGTTGAAAGTAATAATAATGTTTGTAGACTTGATGCGCTTAAATATTTACTTATTTTCGTTTTATAAATGTAGGGTCAGATTTTTAACACAAATGTGATTTTTCGGTTTTTATTTTTTAATATTACATCCTAACAAGTTTGGCATTTCATTATACTTACCAACGACAGGATTTCACTTCTCTGAATATTGTTGTCTACGTGAGCTAGATTTGAGTACTTTTTTCTTTTAAACAATACTTCTTCTTGGAATTTTTAAGTTGATAATAACGAAGCAAAAAGGACAAAAATGCAAATAATTAAGTCGCTACCAAAATAAAAATTAAAAATAATATTTTATCCGCTTAATGATATTATATTATTATATCATCACTTCAAAAACAAACTTTTAATTAACAAAACTGTTCGTTAACGCTTTCAGTCAAAGGTCATCCGAGCTCTTACAGCTCTAACTCTGTTACACAACAAATACCCCAATTCATGAAAACTTTTTTGTTTCAACCGTTAAAATTTTACTGTAACTTATGAAAATCGGCTTGAATCACATGAAAATTATGTGGTAATTAATTAATTGAACAACGAAGGCTCAAATGGAGGCACCCAACGTATGTAATTGTTCAGTATCTTAAAAATTGAAATCTTTTGTTTTTTAAAACTTTAGCTCATTATCTTATAATTATTTTTAATAATGTTAACCTGTAAAGAGTGTTTATTTTTTTAATATATTTATTCTAGGGATATATCTATTATTTTTCATAATTAACTTTTCACCAGCTCTATATATTATTCGTAGACAGAACAATAAAAATAAACAATCATGAATAAAAAAGAACAGAGTATAAAATAAATCTGTTAATAAAAAATATTATGTTCGTTTTGGAACGTTACAGTATTTCACATTTAACTTCCTGCGTACCTAATTATCCAACATTTTTGTTGACATGTAGGTATAAACTAACGCTAATTTTGAATTGTTATTAGTGAATCATTTTATGTTTAGGCGGTTTTCATAATTTCTCCCTGGAAAACTATAATTTACAGGGTCATTTTATAAAAATATTTTGTATTCGTAGTGTTTGTTCTCGATTTATAATAAACATGTTTCAGTGAGATAACTCAAGTGATGGTAATCTTAAATTAAGTTGACCTATATTTTTAGCATTTATGGTAATACTTTTATATTTCGCAGTATATTCTGTGATACTTAGATTATAATGATTGTGTTTACTCATGTAGTTTCCATAAATTCACATAAAGTATATTAGTTACATAAAGATAAATTTATTAACAACTGTGCTGTTGTTTCTGTTTATTATTTAAACGGAACTATTCTCCTTTCTGTCAGATTAGAATTGTATATTTGATATGTATCTCAATGAATACCAACGAAGTTTTGTTAAATGATTCTAACAGTTCAAAATGTATTTTAATCTGCAAACACTAGAATGTATAATAATTTTAAAAGTATATTTACATATTAATCTTTGCACTTTAAACCCAGTTCACCACAAGTTCTATTTTATTAAATTATTCTTCTGTTTTGTAGTAACACTTTCCATTACTACAAAAATCTAGTGTGAAACACTCACACAACTTTCTCTTGCCAATGCAAATAATATACAATATAACCTAACATTAGAAATAAACAAAAAAACTACTCCAATAAACATAACCTAATTTTAATCATGAGTGAAAGACGCAAAATGAAAATCAACCTCAGTTTGGCTTAAAAATATGGAAAATCACTTTTTCACGCTAAACTAGGCTCTCTAGAGAAAAATTCTTTAAAAGAAGAAGAATTTTTAAAATTATTTTTTTGTATACTTCTATACGCGGACAGAACTTTTCATGAAGAAGAGTTTTTATGTATAGGCCCTAAGTTTAGCTAAAAATATTTGTTTACCTTAGTAGTAATAAATTGTAATATATATTTAACTAAATAAAATAAATAAATAATTACTATGAAGAGTTTTTCTAGCGTACTTGTTATCAAACATTTGCTAGTAGCTCTCACTCGTTCATAATCGAGTTGCAATTTAACTGAACTGACCTATCTATTAACGGCTATCGCCTTTAAATACCTGTGGTAGTGTCGTCGTTTCGAGAAAGAAATAGATTTATTACATAAGTATTAAGACATAATGGGAGACCCATCTATGCTTCACCAGAAAACAGCACAGAATTGTGTTTTTTATTGTTTATTAAAAATATCGTATTAAAAAATTAATAGACGTAAATAAATCTAAAGTCATTATATTATATTATTAATCAACGTAAAATCTGGTGTGAAACGCTCACACGACTTTCTCTTGCTAATTAAAATAATGAACAATATAACCTAACATTAGTAGTAAAACATTAGAAATAAACAAAAAACTAACCTCAAAAAGCATAACCTTATTTTAATAATGAGTGAATGATGCAAAATGAAAATCAACTTTAGTTTAGCTTAATAATAGCTACGGAAATCACTCTTTCACGCTAAACTAGGCTCTGTAGAGAAAAAAAAGCTTGAAATAAAAGTTGTAGATCTTTGAATTTTCTATAACGTCGTAAAATGCATACCAAGCTGAAATCTTAAAAAATCCACTTTTTACAGATTTTCCTGAAAAAAAAAACAGAAAATCACTAATTACCGCTAAAATAAGCGTTATACAAAGGAATATTTTAAATAAAAGTTGCAGATTTTTAAATTGTCTACAACTTTAATATTATAATACTTTTTGTCCTAAAATGCATTTTAAGGCTGCAATCTTAAGAAAACCATTTTTTTCTACGGTAGAACAGGCTCCCCAAGAATTTCAGCAGACATGGATCCTACCCTATCTTTTTTTTTTAATTAATTTATTTAACGTTGCATCAACTACAACGGTCATTAGCGACAACGTTGGGGTGTAACTATTGTACAATGAAGGATGAAATGATTTTTTGTAACGTATGAAAATATGCCGTGCCTGAGTGGGATTCGAATCCAGGACCGCATGATGAGAGGCGAGCACGATACCAACTGCGCCAATGCGGCCGGCCCTAGCCTATCTTGTAAAGCATAAAAATGTAGTAAATGAGGCGATTTAAAAAATAGGAGCTGTTTTTAAGAAAATCGCAAAAAGTGACAAATGATACGAATAAACTACAATTCCGGTTAACCGATTTTGATGAAGATGTTCGTATCGTGTCCTCTAGTGGTACTAAGTTTCAACTTCGTTTGGCGTTCCGTTTTTGAGATATTCTGTTCACACACACACAGACCAGTCGCTAACAACATGCTTTTTGGGTTCAGGGGGTCTGAAAACTTGTATGTCCGGTAAAAACTCGATTTCGAAAAATCGACATGAAACAATACTTCCCTTCCTATATATTCATACAGGCAAGAGAAAGTAGAAATTATATTTGAGTGAAACCAACATGGAAATAATCAACACTTAAAAAATGTGTTCTGTAATTTGTTTTAACATACTGGTTTGTCGTATTAAAATATGATATAGTCATAATTTTTTAAATTTATAATTAGATTTTTACTCTGGAGAACAAAAAAACAATACGGTTGATAAATTATGGACGTAGACAATCGAGAAGTAAACACCAAGTTTTTTACAACGTCGTTAAATTTTTTCATGTGTATTTTAATTTACATTACGGAAAATGTAATTAATTAAATAACAGCATAAAATTTCAATTCCCCTTGATAAAATTTAATTGAAAGGGTTCTTAAAACGAATGAATTTTTATTCATTTATTCCTGTTGAGTCTGTCTCGTCACATACATTGTTCAACGCCCTCCAGACAAAATTCAATTATGAGTTAATTGATTTTAAAATAAATTATTGTATTATAAAGAAACTCAGGTTTATTGACATAAAATTCTTGAATTTTGTGCGACCTAAAATCATATACTCATCAGTTTTGTGATTCTTATTTTAATTTAAAGTATTTTAAATTATTTTATTGGCTGATAAAGGCTTAAGGCTCAAAATTATTTGGCCTGCTCGTGGCGTAGTGATCAGCGTAACTGGCTTCTTTACAGAAGTCCCGGTTTCGGTTCTCGTTCAGGTCTGGCAATGTCTTATCACTAATTTTCTTCTGTCAACTTTTATCGTCTGAATCAGCATTAATGTGCAGAGAAGTTGGATGTAAAGCCCCCAAAAAATTCAAATTATTACATCTGTATGTATATAAAAGTGAATGTTTCTTTGTCCCTTATGCATTCCTAAACTGTTTAACCTATTTTAATAAAATTTGATCTATTAATTACTCAGTTTCTGGAGCACGTTTTAAGCTTTTGAAAACCTCGATCTAATCAGTAGAAAGAAAGTGGGGATCAGTAGGGGCTTAAATGAATCGGTCATTACCACCATCACTACTAACCTTTCGTCACTAACTTTTGGAAATAGTAAAAAACTGGTAATTTACGTTTCAATAAAAAGCAATGTTTAAAAATATAAAAACTTGTTTAGGGCTGTTCCCTTTCTATAAAATATATACTTTTGTATTTTTTAAGGTAAACCACTTTTTAGAAAAAAGTGATAGTTTTGACATAAAAAATGAGAACATGGTAAAAAATGATGTTTTTTAAGGATTGTGTTCACTTTACGACATCTTTTATTTCAGGCATATTTTCTACAGAGCCTAGTTCACCGTCAATAAGTGATTTTCCTTATTTTTAAGTTCTATAGAGGTTGATTTTCATTTTGCGTCATTCATTCATGATTAGAATTAAGTTATGTTTTTAATTTTACATTGTTACTCAAGATTAAAAATAAGTTATAATTAAGAATAATTATGTATATTGGCAAGAAAAAGTCGCGTAAGTGTTTCACACCATATTTTGTATCAACATTTTATAGAAATGAAAAAACTGTTCAAAGATTTCAGTAGTATTAGCTTTGCATTTAGATTTTGAAATCCATTGTTTAAGTACAAACAGAAACCTTTAATATCTTTAATTTATTTTTAGGCGTATTTTATCTGATTCGGATAATTCATACAGCCTATTGGTAAAATTAGAATACATATTCATTCTTAGTGCGATGTTCATTGCTATAAAATATGCATATGCTTGTATTTGGAGGGGATAGGCCTAGATATTTGTGAGTTTGTTAATGTGTTTAAAAAAAATGAAAAGAACACGAGGTCAAGAACACGAATAAAAGGCTGCTGGTAGATAACTTAAGTAATGTGATGGAATTTTGTGAGGCGTGATGTAACATACGTATCCAGGTTTGTGATCGTGCATAACGATAATAGCCTTCTTAGTCTGGTAATAAAAGCTCTACTTAGATTCATTCAGCAGTCATATTATTCTTGTGTACTTTATACCTTACGAATGTCTTCGAATTAATATCAGCTGAGCTTACGTTCACCCTTCCCTTCACCACTGTGTCACCTGTTTTGAGTAATCTTTCAAATACTCAATTTTGAAAATACCTTTCTTTAGATTAAATGATTTATACGCGGTTGGAATTTTAATATTTTTCGTTCAGACGTTACTTCGCATAAGATATTTTTGTGTGAAATTCATCCTTTTGCATTGTATTTGAGATTATTTTTATATCGTTGTGACAAAAGAATCTGCTATTCAGCAAGATATTTACTCGTAAAAATGATAAAATTTTTCAAGGGGTTACCCTTCTTTACAGCAAAATTTTAAATGTATAATTTTCTCTTGATCAAACCCTTAAGGTACTACTCTATTGTTACATTACGTTTCAATTAAATACATACATTTCGTGATCTTTTTTAAGGAAAATTTTTTCTCAACCTGTGTTTCCCGCATATAGGAACAATTTTAAATATAATTATTATTTTTTTATTCTAGCCATGAGCCAGAATTAATGTTGTTTCTATGGTTCAGTTGGTATTTGAATTTTGTTGTAAATCACTATTCTATGCATTTTTTATGTCATCTATTTTTCAGTGATACCTCAGTATGTAATTTTGTACCATCAGTTTTATTAAACCGACGTGAGAACTTTTTTTACTCTTAGTTATGAATCTGTTAATGGATTTTTAACAAAGTTATAATAAATTTATTTTGAAATACATGTGATTTAAGCTACTGGGAGTTGCCAGTTAAAAGTTACAGATCAATCAGTTGCCCTTTTCAAGATCGTTTAGTCAGAGATATCGTAAAATTGTTAAACCAGGGCGGTTATGGTTGCAGGAATTTTCAATTTTTCTTTTTGGGTAGGTATTGTTGTAAAATTTAAAAAACTTTAAAATGGAATGATTGCCGTCAAAATTCATGAGAAAAGTAGGAGCTAAAACTACGTATGATCGTGTTAGATATTTCAGAATCAGAAGAGATTTTAAACAAAACCACTACTAAATACATTCGAAATTGGTAAATGAAATGGTATGACTCTGCTATTATTAAAAGATTTCTGTAAGTTCATTTTGTAAATTAAGAAAGTTATTTCTTCAAAAATCAACATAGAAAAAATATATATTGTTATTAAATGAAAATTTGTTGTTATATCACTTTTAATTTATATTAGATTATACGTATTTTTTTTAAAGTAAACATTTTTTAATTAGAACGGTGAAAGCAGAAATTCAATTTACTAACTTTCAAATCATCAATGTAAAAAGGCAATTTCAACAATCGTTAGAAAAATGTTTGGTTTATATTATTTTGCATTATTGATTTTATGTCACAAAATAAAAAGTTATGAAAATATTTTGTAATTTATTAAAAATAAAGATGTAGATAAAATAACCAATTAATCTCCGTTAGAAGGTAGCTTGTATTAGGTGGTATTTTTAATAAAAATAAACGATATTTTATTAAAATTTATTTAGTTTTGTTTATTTCAAAAGAAAAATAATCGTGGTTGACCCTTGTAACGCATACCGCAAATGGGATTAAAAAATTCACGTATAAAGTTGAACTGAATGAAAGTACGCGTATTACCTACAATATTTTTTTTGAATTTCACTTTAAACTTCCATTTCAATTAAATTAACAAAATGACAGTGAAATACCAAATATAAGTTAATGAAATTTTTACAATTATATGAGTTGTAGTATTTTAGTTTATATTAATTTTATCGTATTAAAAGAAAAATACTTGGTCTTTTCTGTTATCCCCCTCTGCATAAATTGTCATATTTTGAGGATATTTCGTATGTAATCTTACAGTATTTTTAACGATAAAAACGGGAAAAATATTTAAAAAATCCTACATCAATATTCTTTAAGTTAAGTTAAAATATTTGTAGGGTAATACATTGCTTTTTCTCAATACTGTTACTGAATATAATAATGAAACATAAACCTAATTGAGTACATAACATCATTAAATTAATTTAACATAATTAAATTAAATTAGCATCATTAAATTATTTAAGAACTTTCAATAAAAATAGTTGCTAACTTGAAAAAAAAAAATGTTAACGTGAAAAATATTGATATATGATTTTTTAAATATTTTTCTGTTTTTATCCAAATTATGCTGGGGGTAGGGATTACAGAAAATACCCAAATACTTAATTTGGTACCGCGTGACAAAGAAAATAATCTTCTTTATTTCCTTTGTTGATTTTTTTATAACGTAATCCAGTATTCTGTGTTGGCCTAATTAATACTTTTGATTATAGAAAAATCAGATTTTTTTAAAGTAAAACTCTCACTAACAAACTTCGTTGTTTCATTAAAACGGGTATCAAAGTTCAGCTACTTATCATGTAGTATCATTTTTAAAACAAATTTCCCTAATAATATGTCTCGAAGCATTCTTACTTTAATAATCAATATTCAAATTTAAATAATTATGCTGTGGATGATTTAACTTAATCATTTTTATTGTAAAATACTCAGTCATATTTTAATGTCCAGTTTTATTTTCATTTCCAGTTTAATCTATCCTCAGCTGTGAAGGTATATTTGCGGTTAACAATTCGGTTTGAAGAAAAGTATCATTTGTCAGGCCTACACACCTTACAGTGATCTTTGGGGAAAGCTCACACACCGATAATCACGTAGCGACTCAACCGTGAAAATCTCATTTGACTCTCAGTGAGCTTCTGTCACTTCTTTTTCCATGATTGTAATCTAATGATACAGTAACAATAAATAACCGAAGTTTAAGATAAACAATGATTTCTGTTAAAATTATTTTAACAATAAATCAAAATTACACTTATGAAAAAGAAATTCAAGACAGTTATTTTCATTTGTGTTGAGTGCACATATTTTGGATTAATGTGTATCATGTAGTAAACTGTCTAACCGAAACACAGAAGGAATACTAGTAAACAATACTCTCCTATATAAGCAAAGATGAAAAAAATTTATAGTTTATTCAGAATATTGTACTAATTAATATTAAACATCATCCGCTGCTCGCTTCGCTTTGCATTCATAATTATTTTGTTTTTTTACTGAATAACCCATCGGGGTGGTTTAGTAGTAAAGTCGTCGTCGCGTTGAGCGCGTTGACAGAGACGAAGGTTCCGTGGTCCAAATTTTGGTAAAGTTACTTTCATGGGAAATTGAATATTAGTCAGTGGTTACAGGTGTACTATGATGGTTGGAGTTCAATTAACCGTATTCCTCAAGAATAGTCAGCCTGAGTGTGTACAATACTTCATCTTATTTTCACGTCATACAAATATCATCCTTATCTCTTTTGGTCATTACGTAAATGTATTCAGTAAAGCCTAAAACATTGAGATTTTCCTTACAGGATGTTATATTATAAGAGTTGATAAAATAAAGTTTTAAAACTTGAAATAGCTATTTCTTCTTTTTTAAGGACTACTAAGAATGTATATTGCTTTATATTTAATATTACACTATGTGGCTAGAACACAGAAGTAGGTCAACCTGCTACTATAAACCTAGGTACGAGTATTCTGTACTAACAAGGTAAAATCAGAATTATATAAAAATTTACCTTATTTTTACCTCCTACCATTTTATTTGTATTTTATCATACATTACTAATATCTTGTAGAGTTGTCTATTTTGTAGACTTTTGGAATAAATAAAATATTGATAATAAATTTCATAAAAATTTATAAAATTTTGCAATGTTAATTACATTTTTATAGTTTGTTTTGAAAATATTATGGGGCTTGTTCACCAATTTATTTTGTACGTACACTCTTCGCGTTGTACTCTGCAAACTTCTTTCTATTACACCAATGATTGCTGAATTTACTGAGGTAGAGCGAAAAAATTCAGAATATGGAGTTGTAAATTTATAATTCTGTTCCATGTTTTATCAGTTTAGAGCACAAAATTGAAGAGTCTTTGTTGGTACAAAGTGAGGAAACCAATCCTCAAAAACATTACATGTTTTTAGCATATTATGCTAATCTGCTTGTTCGAATTGTGCATAAGTTTTAGTAGAAAACTCTTAAATAGATGCACAATCACTTAGTACAACTGATTTTCAACGTTCATTGTTTAGCAAAAATTTTAATTTCTCTATTTTTTTTTTGTAGTGAAAATTCAAGTAATCATGAACAAAGAAATTTCTTATGAATTTGGGAGCATACAAATTAATTTAGACACTATGAGGTACATAAATTTTAGAGAAGCTTTTAAGTTGTCTATAGATTAAATCTAATGTATTATAAGAACAAAAATATATAAATTGGGTTCAGATTTTCTGTTCATCAGAACTTCTTTCCAATCTTTTTCTTAATCGGTAGCTGTGGCGAAAAAGATCTAAATAAAATGGTAACTATTAGCTAAGTTTTTCCTTTGCATTTATTGTTTGTGAATTATCCTTAAATTGCAACCAACGTTGACTAAGCGGAATGTCCCGGGTTCGCTTCCTGGCATAGGGCATTGAAAATTTAAGAAGTTTAACAAACAGTTAGTTATGAAACCAACAGTAGTTGCTTATGACCAAATTGTTGAAGTGACTTAGACTAAGAAAAGGAAAAAAATAATTAATTGGCTGCCTCCGTGGTCCAGTGGTTATTGTACTACGCTGCAAATCGAAGATACCGAGTTCAATTCTCGGCCGGGGCCTGGATAATTATTACAAGTCAAACCCACCGTTCCTTGACCGGTGGTCGCTAATAATTGGGCTGTTTTGATACTTGAATAAACTAAAAACACTAACTAACCTTCAACGAGTACTCTGCAGCTCTTCTGAACAGCGGGGTCAAACATTTGACATTTAACTCCGCGATATTGGTGAAACTTTCTGGCTCTGCCCGTATCAAATTTTGCCGATTGAAAAATCAGAGTGCGGAGTTTCTCCATTCATTTTGCTATAAAATTCAATTAGGATCTAGTTTAATTTATAGTTTATATAAAATCGTATCGACAGGTAGGTCATTAGAGATTACGGTGGGTTTCGAAACAGTAACGATGGATTTTAATGTATAAAAATTTCCAGACCCTAGCCGAGAATCGAACCCGGGACCTTTCGCTTTGTAAGCAAGAGCGCTAGTCACGGAGGCGGTCACAGTTCTAAAATATTGATATGTTATGCTAATGATAGTTTTCAGTTAACTTTTGTTTTTCTTAATGTAAAACGTTCATGCATATAGGAGAATATTATTAGGCTATAAATACATTGAAGGAAAATAAAACAAACAAAAATTGTTCTGAGAATTTGAGTACTGTGTATTAATATTCATGGTATCTTTGACTCAGACTTCTGTATTTCCATAAAATATAAGTGGCGGTGAATAACAGTGAAAGTTTGTATGAATGGTAATTGAATGTTCATTCAAAGGTACAACTAACTGTTCATTTAAATACTTGAGTGAAATGTGTGAAAGTTCTCGGCGCCGTTAAATAAACAAAGACATTGAAGATCTTATAAAATAAAATTATTCTAGTATTTAAAGTACGTTGATAATATATATTTTGTTTATGGATTTTATTACTAAATAAAAAATTATGATAGATTTTATTTCTTGCATTCCTTTCTAACGGTAAATAACCAAATTCTATATTTAAAATTCACTTCAAGTTGTTTATTCACTAGCTTCCCCTTTAGAAGTACTGATAACATTAAACAGTACGCCCTATGGTACAACCCCCAATATTTAGTAGATTTTTCAACAGTTCCCATGTCAAATCGACCCGTTACTTAACCAATAAGTGTACTTGAATATACCTTGACATACATGTATTCGTTTACTTTCTTCTCTTTGTTGGTTATTAAAAACATAATATTTTTTTGGTTTATTTAAAGTCGCATCAACAGCTCGGCCACAAGCGACTACGGCAGATATGTAAAGGTGGGTTTTAACTCGTGAAAATGTCCAGACCCTGGCCGGGAATCAAACCTGGAATCTCCGCGTGATAGGCCAGCACGCTACCACTACGCTACGGAAGCGGCCTGTATAATTTTTAAACACAAGACAATATTAAATAAAAAATTGTTTAAGTATAATAGCTTACCGTAATTTAAAAATTCAGTTATATTTAATTAAACTTTAATGGTAAACATTTTAAACGTAATTTTCTACTGCTGAATATGTTTTTACGTGTATAAAAACAGATCCTAGTTTTTGATAAAAAAGGAATAAGTAAATTATCTATTATATTATTAATAAACTCCTGAAGTTATACAAGGTAATGGCGGCCCCAGTTGTTTTTTATGGAAGTAAGTCATGGGTTACCACGAAACGCCAAGAAAGTAGGATCCAAGCAGCTAAAATAAGGTTTTTAAGAAGGGTAAAGGACTGCTCGTGGCTGAATCTAACACATAATAACGAGAAAATTAGATCTGATTTGAGTGTACTTAGTCTGAATGAAAAAGTGGAGAAATACTGTAATCAATGGAGGCAACATTTGGAACGGATGCCGGAGGAGAGAATACCCTTAAAAGTTAAGGAATATGTTCCAGTTGGAAGAAAAGAGATGGGAAGACCTCGAAGAAGATTGCAGTAGTCGAGATGTACGGGTTGAAATATCTCGTGCTTGTGTATTGGATATGTGTAGGATTGTTTGTGAGTTCGGAAAGGCGTATGCCTAATCCTTGATAGTAAGAAAAAGAAGAAGAAGATAAACTCCTACTATTAGATATTATTATGATATTTATATATTAAAATATTAATATAATAATGATATTATTAATAAACTGAGACAGAATTGCTAAGAGGATTCTGAAATCGATGGAAGAAAGGAAGACACACGTCAACTGGTTCAAGGAAAAGAAGACAAATAACTTAAAAACCGGTACACAACAAACACGAGTACTCTAATAAGGATTCCACGAACAAACCAAAAGAAAGAAGTCGGGAACTATGGGTTTGGAGGAGAGCAGGGCAGCACTTTCCCTAATGATGAATTGGGTTACTTGAAAGAGGAAGGGAAGAACTATAACGATAGTACTACATAGAGAATATTTGACGTGGTCCACAGTGGCTTGATCGAAAGCAATAAAAATAAACTCCTGGTTTCGTAAAAAGTAACTTAATTAAAAACTACTTAGGCCTACTTTTAACCGAGAGTTCAAGTCATTATTTATTTCGGGTATTCAGTTTCCTATTTCCTTTTATATACTTTAATACAGAATAAAGATATATATGGCTTAAATCCAAAAGGAGGGGTAAAGCTTGCTGAAATTCATTGAACCAAACCTTATTCTAATACTCTTAGAAAGTCTTAATAATATTGAATAAAACCATACGATGGTAAACATGAATTTAATAGAACTTAAGTATTAGTAAGGTTCTAAAGTTAATTAATAATTGGAAGTAAGAGTAATACTTTCAAGTAGGGATGGATAATGTTTTAGTTTGTGTTTATATTTTACCCTGTACATAGAATTCTTTCCCTCCAAGTTCGTGGATTTATAATATTATGTAAGTGCGTGTTGGTTGTCACGTATCTGATTTTACTGGCATTCCATTCAATATATTTTCTCTTGACACTGTGTTATGGGAGTTTATAACATTTGATACGCAGAAATTAAGTTATTTTAATAATTCTAAAATAACTATATAAACTTGTAGAACACGGGTTGTTAATCCCGTAAGAATTGTTATTATGGGGTTTCTTCATAAACATTTTCTTATTAGTTTGTTGAGTTGATTGTGCGGTTTGTTTCGGCCTTGATTCTTTTGGTTAACAGTTCACACGACGGAGCTCCATGATTAGCTGCAATTGCTGCAACACAGGTACGTGACCTATTATGCGAGAGAACCAATGCGGAAATACCACATGATCATAACTATAGAAATGAAAACAAAGTGATGGTGATTAGAAATCACTACCCGCATATTAAAATGATTGTACTATTGTAATTTGATAAGCTGAAGTACAAGATAGAAATAAAATTCATCGTGCTGAGTAGGTTCTGTAGAAATAAAACCTTTGGTTCTTTTGAAACATACATGCTCCATAGAGTATCCTGGCTAAATAGTGCTTGTCCTGTTCTTTATAACTTTAGGTAACTTTTTTAGGAAGGTTCAACTAACAAAAATAAACTTACGAGGGACAAAACTAAGTTATTGTATCGTGTTGTGAACAAAACGGACGAACGAGAGCACATCCACAAAATCCATGCTTTATAATTTGAGTCGTTGGAAAGTTTATACTCGTAATTGTTTTTATTTGTTACTTTAGATGTTAGGTTTATTAAACTTTTTTAGATTCTTTCAGAAAGTTTATTTAGCTAAAATTCTAAGACATTATTGTAGGTGTTACGCTATAGAATCGAATGGTGTTTTGTTAATAAACTCTTCATTAAACTTAAAACAATGTCTTGTAAAACATATGTATTATTTTGTTAAGGTGTGTTTCTAACAGCTTAGAAGTATACAAGCCAATTTTCTTTGCACGGTGGTACGCTAAAAATTTAATTTCAGTAATACTGAAGGGATTGTTGAAACTGAATTTAACAACCAAAAAGTTTCGATTGAAATTTTCCGCTTTAAAATCTCTTTTCCTCAGACAACGTAGATATGAAACCGACAGGTTAAAAATTGAAGGTACAAAAACTGACTTTTTCAGGAGAGTGAAAAACCGACTTTACCGCACTTCTTTTTTTATCCTTTATTAAATGTTACCTGATGTTTGTGGTCAACAGCCGAAAGGCTGGTTTGAAACTCTTTACTAAGTAAGACGAGAAATAAAGTGGTTTACCTAAGCCTTCCTCACTGAGTGGAAAAAAGTATGCTTATCAGAATTCTAAGCCATCTGAAAAGCATCTACTTCCCACACTGCAAATGACACCTTATCTTCATTCACCAATTTACTCGAACGCGAACAGCGCGTGTTGATAGTTTTTAAACTCATGTTTTCGGAAATGCATGACTTCCCCACCTTCTGCACAGTACGGCGTACACAAGGTCGTGTACCAAGCTAGAGTTCCACGCACTTATTTTGTAAGGGTATGTACTTTGCTATTTCAAGTACACTCCGAATTTGGCAAAATCTTAAGAACCGGATAACAGAATTTATTTGGATCATGAAATCGCGAACATAAAAATTAATGGAGAACAGTATGGAATATTCCAACGATACTCTAACGATGGCCGACGATGTTTCAGATTTGTAAAGAATGCTGAAAAATTTGAACATGTTTAGTCAAGAATATATATAATATTATATTCCGAGTGTCCCACAGAATTTGAACCATAGGGAAATAGCATTGATTTTCATTAGTTTGTTAATATTTTCTTCCCACGAATAAATGAAGACTTGTTATAGTCAGGTATCATTAGAAAATGTTTAGATCTTTAAAAAATATCAATTTTGATATATTTTAAGCTGTATTTTAGCTAAAATACAGAAATACATAAATTTTTACCCATGTTCTATTTAAATAATGAAAATTTTATCTACATGTCGCTTTGTTATGTTTTGAGTAATGGTAACGTTCTGGTCCGGAGATGAAAAGATAGGTGGGTCGAATCCATCAGCGGTAAACATTTTTTATTGTTTAGAAAATATTGAAAATATAACAAAAATTTTATTTATTTTTTGATTTTGATCATTTGTTTTATCATCAACAATCTAGATTGTTCAATCAGCTGTCTCTGAAAATTAAATGTTTTTGGAGGAAATATTTAGGTATTAATACTGAATTTGCTTTAAAAAAACAAATTTTGAAGTAAATTTTAGATGATAAAACAAATTAACAAAATTAAAAAATAAATAAATAATATTTTTTAATATTTCCAATATTTTTTGAACAATATAAATTTTTTACCGCTGATAGATTTGACCCATCTTTCTTTACATATTAGAATCAAAACGTTACTATTACTCCAAATATAAGAACGCGGAAAATTTATAAAATTTACAATACTTAAATGGAAAACGGTTACAATTTTATATATTTCTGTATTTTAGCTGAACTAAAGATTAAAATGTATCAAATTTAATATCTTTTAAAAGGTCTAGACATTTTCTAATGATTCCTGAATATAACAAGTCTTCATTTATTCGTGGGAAGAAAATATTAACAAACTAATGCAAATCAATGCTTTTTCCCTATGGTTCAAATTTGATTAGACACCCAGTATACTGGCTCTTAAATTAACGCCAAGAAAGTTTATGGTAATTTTCAAACCTTCAATTTTAGTATGTCAAAGAACTTACAGAAATAAAAAGAATTAACTCTAAAAATTAACTTGTCGATTTACAAAAACGTGAAAAGACGTGTACCGCCTACACATCTAAAATATACCCATACCTCCTAGTCTTTAAAACCTAGCCTAACTCATCGAGTTATTCTGTACGTGTTGTTATGGTTTACTGGTTAAAAAACATTAGAAAATTAGTTGTGCATGGCTCTCTGTTTATTATTGCTTTAGTTAAAATTCAAACACAAAAATTATAATAACTTTCTGAAATAAGACCTTACTTATTGATAGACTACGCCTATGTTAATTAAGGAAGATGTTGGTTTGAACATTAAATTTAATAAACTATTATCAGATTATATTTTTTGTACGATTAGTAACATTAAATTTGTACGTTCTTTCATAACGACTTTGATAACATCCTTTCTTACAAACCTGATTTTTCAAGTTACTTAAAATTAGGTAAATAATGAGATGTTAAATACTCGGCACAATTAATTTGGGTTTTTAGATCATTAGGGTAGAAGTTAGTTCAAACATTTACAAGTTATCTGAAATAAACTGAAAAGTTACTTGGGTTACTTTTTTTGGTTTGTAACCGTATGTTTCAGTAGAAAAGTAATTTGATGAGCAAAGCAGGCCTTATAAAAAATTTTCAGTTCGCACCTCGCAAATGCGCCTTTAATATATTCACAGTGCAAGGTCTAACTGTATAATAATCTACTGTCATATGAAGAAGGTCTAAAAGTGTTTATTTCACCAGTACTTCTTATCTATTATATAAAAGGACAACCATGTCCAGGGTGATTCATTTATAGATCAACGCACAGCCGAAACTACTGACGCTACAGACTTGAAATTTGGATGTTAGCTTTCTTATGTTGTGTAAGCGCGCACTAAGAAAGGATTTTTCAAAATTTTGATTTTAAAGGGCAGAAATAGCAAAAATTCCCCCCCACTGATGCGAGGAAGAAGAAACAACGCGAAGCGCTACGCTTACTGCTGGTTCTCCAACACACATTTACCCCCTCCATAGGCATATTCCATAGCATCCGGTATTACGACGTAAACAGCAGATCAATTACAAAACTATAGCTATTTTCCCAGAAGTTGAATTGACTTCAACACCGATTTTAATCTATGTTTTACTTTTGTCACTCCGGATGTTGTACTGTACATAGTGTTTAATCTTTTAACCTAACACTGGATTAACATTTTAGACAGAATTAATTCCAGAATTGTTGTAATTAGCATAATAAGTGTTATATTTTTTTATGCTTTATAGTATTATTACTTATTATGCAAGATACGAATGTTATTGCTTAAGTCACACAATGTATTTGACTGACATTGTAAAAATGATTTTTGCAACGGAACAATTAAAATTTAATTTAAAAAAAATTTGTCTCAACCAATTCAGTAAAATGCATAGGATAAAGTTATTTTCTTAAATCTAACTTAAGTTTAAATAAAACCACAGTTATTTATGTAAATTCAGGAAATATGCTAATCTCTCTCTTTTTCATTTTTTCACCATAAGGGTCGATTAACACACATCCGTCACATCACGTCTCAGTTCTGTTATTCCGTGAAGTATCAGTCACAGAAAAAATATTCTTTCTTGAAAAATTAATGACATTGTCTACAGTGAGTACCGGCACCGTCCCGAATCCGGTGCGTCAGTCTTGTCGCCGTCACCGAACCGTCAAAACGATATTTTTTCTCGACGATATTTTGTTTTTTACGGACGTGTTTGTCTCTGTAAAATGACTGAATGGAGTTTGACGGAAGGAAAACTGACGTACATGTGTGAATACTGTCATCATTTTTGACTTCGAGTGGCCGTGCCGGTTCCGTTTCGGAATGGTGACGCGATTGATGTGTGTGAATTGTTCTTTATACGTAATTCCAAAAAAATTATATTTGTGACTTAGCAAATAGGTTATTAGCAGATTATAAATCAGTTATTAGCAAATTAAAATACAGAATTATAGCCTTAAAATTGCATCGGCGAAGCCACGACGGGGCGCTATCTATTATATAAAAAGAGATGTCCTGATTTGTAGATCATTTTAAGTTTTCTAAACTGTTGTTAAGAAAGGATTTTGCAAAATTTTTGTTTTAAATGGTAGAATTCGCAAAAATACCTTCCCATAGAAATACAGAGAGTATACTTAAACAGCTGATTCTTTGTTTACGTTTGCGTGGGCGAAGCCACGCGGGACCCGCTAGTGTTGTTATAATGTTTTAGTCGAAAATTGCTTCATTAGTGAAGAAAACAGAACTATTATTTTAGCCGTGGAAGTAGCAGTTGAAATTTAAAAAATATTTAACAGTTTAACGTTTCATATAGACAATACTTATTTTCGCATCATAAATAAAATAATGAAAATAACTGCAAATAAACGCGGAGAAATGTCAAAATATTTGCCTAGAAACTTTTCATATCGTTAAACGTTTTTAGTGTGACTGATTGTCGTTAAAAGGGCACAATTTGTATTTTGCTCTTACTAGGTATTGTTCAAGTATATTCTAAATTTCAGTTTGGTAATGCCGGCGATTCTACTGACGATTAGTTGACAAAAAAAACTTCAGAGACGTCCTTATTAGAAAAAACTTTAATATGCAATGAAAAAATCACAATGTATTACGTTCGTATAGTAGTGTTTGCATGGTAGCCGACAAAATAATGTCTTAAATTTAAGCAAGCTTGTATGTGACAACGCAATCTGTTCTTGTGCTTCCTTTTTATGACTTTTTTAATTTCATACTGTGAAAAGCAGTATAAATATACTGCTGCTTCATACAATAAACCATAATCATTCCGTACTCGGAAGAACCTTAACAAGTTTAAAAATGTTTTTGGTAGGCGTTTTAATTCTGGAAAGTATAGCATTTCAGTAGACGTTATTGTTTAATATTCGGCCGTATCGTTAACTGGGCGGTGACAATGGGCGGATTTATGTAAAAATGTAAGTCGACGTCACGCGCAGGAACAGTACCGGACCAATCAGGAAGCTCGATACTGACAAATGACGTAATACTGATTGAGACGTTTTCATTGGTTGATATCGGATGACGTAGTGAACTATAATGAGCCCTCTGATTGGACAATATTAACCAATCAAAATGACGCCTAAGAAGACATCTGATTGGTTAGGTTTGAAGATTTTTCATTGGTTACGAATACTAGTTTCTGATTGGTCCAATATTATATATTTTATTGACGTCACACGGACGTCACCGTCATTGTAGGCCGCCTCACTCGCAAGACCTAAATAATTATATTTTCAACTGTAGATCAGTTCTATTAGAATTTAGTAGTATATTTTCGGATATGTTAAAGACACAAATAGTGCGAAAGAAATAAAAATTCGTTAAGTAACGCTCGCTAATGATTATTTCTTTGTTGATTTAGGAACTGATAGTTAACTCAAAACGTATTATAAAAATATACACGTTCTGCGCTAATAGTGTAAAACTCCAATCAGCAATTCATTCCTCCTTAAAAAACGTTAGAAAATTAGTTGTGCATTGCTCTCTGTTTATTATTTCTATAGTCAAAATTCAAGCACAAAAATTATAATAATTCTTAGAAATAAAACCGTGCGTATTGATGTACTACGCCTATGTTATTTAAGGAAGATGTTGGTTTGAACATTAAATTTAATAAACTATTATCAGATTATATTTTTTGTACGATTAGTAAGATTAAATTTGTATGTTCTTTCATAACGACATTGATAACATCCTTTCTTACAAACCTGATTTTTCAAGTTACTTAAAATTAGGTAAATAATGAGATGTTAAATACTCGGCACAATTAATTTGGGTTTTTAGATCATTAGGGTAGAAGTTAGTTCAAACATTTACAAGTTATCTGAAATAAACTGAACAGTTACTTGGGTTACTTTTTTTGGTTTGTAACCGTATGTTTCAGTAGAAAAGTCATTTGATGAGCAAAGCAGGCCTTATAAAAAATTTTCAGTTCGCACCTCGCAAATGCGCCTTTAATATATTCACAGTGCAAGGTCTTACTGTATAATAATCTACTGTCATATGAAGAAGGTCTAAAAGTGTTTATTTCACCAGTACTTCTTATGTTGTTATAATATTTAGTCGAAAATTGCTACATTAGTGAAGAAAACAGAACTATTATTTTAGCCGTGGAAGTAGCAGTTGAAATTTAAAAAATATTTAACAGTTTAACGTTTCATATAGGCAATACTAATTTTCGCATCATAAAATAAAATAATAAAAATAACTGCGAATAAACGCGGAGAAATGTCAAAATAATTGCCTAGAAATTTTTCATATCGTTAACCGTTTTTAGTGTGACTGATTGTCTTTAAAAGGGCACAATTTGTATTTTGCTCTTACTAGGTATTGTTCAAGTATATTCTAAATTTCAGTTTGGTAATGCCGGCGATTCTACTGACGATTAGTTGACAAAAAAAACTTCAGAGACGTCCTTATTAGAATAAACTTTAATATACAATGAAAAAATCACAATGTGTTACGTTCGTACAGTAGTGTTTGCATGGTAGCCGACAAAATAATGTCTTAAATTTAAGCAAGCTTGTATGTGACATCGCAATCTATTCTTGTGCTTCCTTTTTATGACTTTTTTAATTTCATACTGTGAAAAGCAGTATAAATATACTGCTGTTTCATACAATAAACCATAATCATTCCGTACTCGGAAGAACCTTAACAAGTTTAAAAATGTTTTTGGTAGGCGTTTTAATTCTGGAAAGTATAGCATTTCAGTAGACGTTATTGCTTAATATTCGGCCGTATCGTTAACTGGGCGGTGACAATGGGCGGATTTATGTAAAAATGTAAGTCGACGTCACGCGCAGGAACAGTACCGGACCAATCAGGAAGCTCGATACTGACAAATGACGTAATACTGATTGAGACGTTTTCATTGGTTGATATCGGATGACGTAGTGAACTATAATGAGCCCTCTGATTGGACAATATTAACCAATCAAAATGACGCCTAAGAAGACATCTGATTGGTTAGGTTTGAAGATTTTTCTTTGGTTAAGAATACTAGTGTCTGATTGGTCCAATATTATGTCTTTTATTGACGTCACACGGACGTCACCGTCATTGTAGGCCGCCTCACTCGCAAGACCTAAATAATTATATTTTCAACTGCAGATCAGTTCTATTAGATTTTAGTAGTATATTTTCGGATATGTTATAGACACAAATGGTGCAGAAGAAAAAAAAATTTGTTAACTGACGCTTTATAATGATTATTCTTTGTTGATTTAGGATCCGATAATTAACTCAAAATATAATTAAAATATACACGTTCTGCGCCAACAGTGTAAATTTCCAATTAACAATTCATTCCTCCTTAAATGTATTAGTTGAACCAATTACTCTTTCTTAAAATTTATAAAATTGTGAATGTACAATCAAAATAGTTTATATAATTGGAAAAAAATAAAATAAAATTTAATTATTAAAGTAATAAATATGTTGAGTTTAAAATACAACCATTTAAAGAACTGAAGGAATAGTTTTTAAAGAAATGTTTTAAATATCATACGACACATTTTTATGTGAACGTATTAATTGTACAACCTAACAAGGAATCCAAAACAATATTTGAAAGTTTGAAAAAGATTTCCGGATATGTTGATAAAGGTCGGTTAATATACTTTTGTTGTAAGAGGGTAGTGCGAAGGTTACTACTACTGCGAGGTGGGTGAAAGTTATTACTGAGGATTGATTTAAATGCCAAATCTGTAACAAGTTCAGCTTACAATATTGTATTTACTCAACTCTATGCGAAGCGTGTATAAAAAAGTTTAACTTCAACAAGAGATATTTAGTGAGTCATTTAATAGTGGAAATTGTTTCTACCAGTAACTTTGTTACATATAGTAAAATTAAAAGATTAAATTTTAATAAAATTTTCAAATAATTTCAATCACTGACATATATCAAATCACAAATCTGATTATTTTTAAAATATTGGTACTTTTATTGTACAGAAAAATCTAAACGATGTAACCTAATTTGTTTACATGATAAATAGGAGAGTGTGGTTTTTTTGTTTACGTCCAACTGTTAGACACATTAAAATTAATGCAGTTGGTGGATTGTTAATAAAGTTAATGCACAGAGTGATTGATGAAAAAATACCAGAACTAACTGGGAATCGAACCTGGCGGATACCTCGGCATTGAGTTAAATTATTGTTCTCTCAATTACAGCAATGGGCCGGCTCTGAGAGCGTAGTCACTAAAACATGTAACATCCCACGCATGTCGATGACTGGAAAATATTTGTGACGTAGATTACTGATATTCCTGTTATTATAACAAGTTTTGTAACAAAGTATTTCAGATACAGATACAGTATTTAATTAAATATCCTACTATAAAACGTAAGCGGAAATATTTTACGTTCTATTTACCTGTGAATATATTTCATTTTTATTTTGCATGTAAGCTAAAGAATACACCGAGTCTGTCTATATAGATAGATCACAAGCATACACTGATTTTTTAAAAAGTTTAAAACCTAATCAGGACGCTTGAAAGATTTGAGCTTACATTAAAACCTACTTCAATAAATTTATTCTGTATATATGTTTTGTATGAAAAATTTGTTTTGTCCAAAGAATGAATAAAAATTAAATATTTTTATTATATAAAAATGTATTGTGTAAAAGATGTTTTGGAATTCTGGTTTTTAATCTGACCCCTGTGTGAGTCTTCTCAATTGTTATT
Source organism: Catonia carolina (assembly GCA_035578175.1). NCBI lineage: Eukaryota > Metazoa > Arthropoda > Insecta > Hemiptera > Achilidae > Catonia > Catonia carolina. The sequence continues at coordinate 69,618,540 of JAQMRL010000002.1, forward strand.
AATTTACAGAATATATGAAATTTCTTTTAAATATTTTTGATATTTAGCCTAGTACCGGGTGCGACTAAAAACTGATTTATTTTTATTAGGCGTATACCAAAGTATTGAATGATGTATAATTTTAACGTGATTGATACTTTTAAACAATTCCATTTATCGTAACTATTATAAGGAATCTATGAAAAGGTAGCATTCTGAAAGCATCTATGAAAGTCACAAATTACTCTACTGTTGTGCAGTTATTTTCAATAGAAAAAACGTTTATTCACCGTTCTATATTATGCAGATGTTTAATTATCTACCTATTTTACAAACTTTTCCGCTCTTCACCATCTTGGCTGTTTATAAAATCCAGTTAGATTGTATTTAATTGTAAGGGATATGTGAAGCGGTCTTTACAGTCCCTTAACACTGCTGCTCTAGAAACCTTATAGTAGTATTGTTTCATCCCTCCTTATTCATTCCGCAAACAGACTCTTCCTTTGTACAAGTCAGGAGACTGCATAAGAAGTCCTTCTGTAGAAATTGCCTTTAGGTTGATTTTCCCGAAGATTGAGTACCTCTTATCATCCCATGCTTCCCATTTTAAGATAATATAAGAGGCAGTTTCTTTTGCTGCCTTCTATGCCAGGGATCCCGGGTTGGATTCCCGCTCGGGTCTGGCTTTGTTCATCACTCATTTTCATCTATCACCCTTCCCATGCTAATGCATACTGCATTAGCAATAAATGCAAAATAATTGGACATAAAACAAACTAATAAAAATCTGGTGTGAAACACTCACACAACTTTCTCTTGCCAATGCAAATAATTAACAATAAACCTAACATTAGTAATAAAACATTAGAAATGAACAAAAACTAACCTCAAAAACATAACCTTTTTTTAATCATGAGTGAATGACGCAAAATGACAATCGAACTCAGTTTGGCTTAAAAATACGGAAAATCACGCTTTCACGCTAAACTAGGCTCTGTAGAGAAAAATGCTCTAAACAAAAGTTGTAGATCTTTTAATTTTCTATAAATTTAATTATATACACTTTTGTCGTAAAATGCATACTAAGACCGAAATGTTAAAAAAATCGATTTTTCTCACGTTTTCGTGAGAAAAAAAACAGAAAATCGCAAATTACCGCTAAACTAAGCGTTATACAAAAAAATGTTTGAAATAGAAGTTGTAGGTTTTTAAATTCTCTACAACTTTTATTAGGCCTATATAAGTTTTTGCGCTAAAATTTATATTAAAGCCGTAATCTTAAAAAAACAACGTTTTTACGTGAAAACAGCCTCACCGAGAATTTCAGCAAACATGGCGCCTACCCTATCTTGTAGAGAATAAAAAATTGAGTAAAATAGGCGATTTTTAAAAAAATCGTAGGATCAGTTTTTGAGAAAATCGCAAAAAACTGAAAAATTATACTAATAAACTACTACTTCCGGTTGACCGATTTTGATGAAAATGTTTGTGTCGCGTCCGGTAGTGGTATGTAACTTAAGTTTCAAGTTTCAAGTTCGTACGATGTTCCGTTCTTGAGATATTCTGTTCACACACAGACACACACACACACACACACACACACACACAGACACACACACAGACCAATCGCTAAAAACATGTTTTTTGGGTTCAGGGGGTCTGAAAACGTATAGATCCGGTGAAAACTCGATTTCGAAAAATCGACATGAAAACAATACTTTCCTTCCTATATATTCATATAGGCAAGAGAAAGTAAGAAACACAATCTACAGGCTGGGTAGCCACTAAAGGTTCCCGTATTGTGTAACTGACATGACAGTGTCTCATCAACAGTCCCACAGGGTGAACATCATGTCAAGCACCTTTACCATCACCTATCTTAGACCTGTCCTTGTATCAGACCTGGTAAACCATATTCGCATGAATAAAACTCATATCTTTTTATATTCAGTTTATAAATATTGTTAATCGTTTATTTTTAAATATTGATGTACAGAATTGTAATTTGAGATGATATTTCCATTGGTATTGACCAGATTTTCTCATATTGTAACTAAATGTTTGAAACGTTTTGATAGGAACAATGTTTTGATATTGAAATTATCGGGTAATTTCTGCACCACCCGGTGTAACATGACCAAAAAGTCACTTCAAGTAGAAAGGAATTCATTTACAACAAATTTTGATTAAAATATTTTTTAAATTTGAACTTAAGTATACAGGCAGAATAACATTTAGTAAAAAGGTGTTGTAAAGTTATTGCAATATTTCAGAAAAATTAATCTAATATTGTACTGTAATTGTGGCTGTAAAGATACAATTTAAAATTTATAATAGGGCAGTTGTGAGAGTGAAAAAAGCTAACTTGTAGTATTTTTTTTTTTTTTTTTTTTGCTGTAGGCAAATAATATAAAGCTATAGTATGTTTATAATATTTCTCAGATATTCTAAAATTAAATTTTTGAAAAAATATTAATTTTATATTCTAAAATACAACGATGTATTAAAAGCAAAATTCTAAACGCTTTTCTCTTTTTAATTCTTTTCGAGTTATAAACGCATCAGTTATTCTTTGTCGAGAATAATCTGTTCAACCTACACAAGCGAAAAATTACGTAGAGTTATGTAAAAGACGGGCTAATTTTAATGATGTTTTAGAATTTCGTTTAAACATTTCGTGATTTCATATGAGTTCATATCCTCTATATATTTGCGTATGTAGGTGTGGTTATAAAAATAATTATAAAACTTTTATTTAAGATGTAAGACCAGTAAAATTATCAAAATTACCCGAACGTTAATTATAGACATCGCGTAGAGCATAACATTTGTTTTTAGTTTATTAAAATTTTTATCAACACCTAAATTTATTAGCAAACATGATGGGTTATGTAATTTAAACCGGTGGGTTTCAATTTGTAAAACTTGCCAGACGGAAATCGAACCTCGGAACTCTTGCTTTGTAGGATAGCGTGGTAACGACGGAATCGAACCCATTTTACTTTTGTAAGAAAAATAATTTAAAAGGTAAATTTAAGGTGTATTATTTGATTTTGTGTTAATATTTTTTATTTAAGTGCCAGTGAACTCAATTGCATTTTTTTAAATTTCTATAATTTCAAATCATAAAGTAGAAACATATATAGAATTAAACTACTTTATAAGTATTAAAGCAACTGATTTATGTTTGGAAATCTAAGCAAAAAAAATAAAAAATAAAATAATTTACTATTAAAAATGTACTGGCAATCAATTTAATATACAATAGTTTTAATAAACAGAACTTTTCTTCCCTATATAACATTTCATATATGGCTAGGGAAAGTAAAAAGAAAGCTCCAATAGATCGGTCATTTTTTATCAGGAGAATGCTGTAGGTTGTTCAATTTTTTACAAAGGGAGAGAAAAGTCTGGGAAGACAAATAGCCTCATGGCTGAAAACTTAATATTTGTACTATTCCGAGTAGCGATGTCCAAGGTCGAAATTGCCGTTTGTATAGTCAACCTCCGTTAAGAGAAGGAACTTCAAGAAGAAAAAAGTGGGATATTTTTTATGATTTGTTAAGATTTTAATTCTGTACGATTTATCAATACCTGGATGAAAACATTAACTTGTAAAATTTTAATACTAAAAACAGATAAAGGAGTGGCGCCTCCGTTTCCCAGTGGTTAACGTGCTACGCTGCAAAGTGGAGGTCCCGGATTCAATTCCTGGCCAGGGTCTGGAAAATTATTACTAGTTCAAACCTACCGTTCCTTAACTCAAAGTAGTCACTAATAACCAAGATGTTGATGCGACTTAAAATAAAGTAAAACAAATAATAATAAATAAATAAAGAGGTACTACTGAAAAAATTTCAATATCCGGAGAATGGATCGAACAAAACAACAGCGATAAATTGCACTACAAAAATAGAGCGATAAAATTTAAGAAAACCTTTTATCTCATAAAAACTATCTCTAGCAAAACATACCTGTCTTGGAACACAAAAAAGGCACTACCAAACAGTAGTCAAACCAGAAATTATATACGCAGCGGAAACCTCAAAAACAATTAAATTTTCCACCATGGAAAAACTAGAGCGCAAAAAAGAAAAATCTTGATGAAGATTTTTGGACTCAAGAAAGTAGGGCTAGATTGCAAGTTAAAAAATCTACACAAACGTGGAAAAGCTTTCACACACACTCAGAAAAAGATTACAATTTTATGGCCATGTTTACAAAATGAACGAATCCAGGTTAACCAAAAAAATCTTTAACATTTTAAATAAGCACAAGCCCAAAGCCCGTGGCACCAAGAAATAAGTAGCGAACTGGGAATTTACAAAATTACACCAGAAATCATCTGCAATAGAGAAAAATTTAGGAGTTTATAAAGAAAAAGTAATATTTCGTAAATTTTTAACCTATTAAAAAATAATTACAAAAATCAAGAGTTAATTTAGGTGTAAAATAAGAATTTCTTCAATTTGTTAAGGAACTGCGATAATTGATTAAAGAATAAGTTTTCCTTAATGAGAGTAAAGAAGAAATAAATGTAGGTAATCTAATTGATTTAAACTTTTCCAATATCTAATCCAAACTAGATTTAAGGCTTTTGTATCTAAAACTTGTCTTACGTAAAGAAGTAAGTAAGTCTACATTTGTACTATCCCAAGAAGAGTTACCAACTGTATAATGCACATAACTTATCTGAAAGTTAACTCTTAATTGTAGTTGAATATATCTTGCTACGTGAATTTAATTCGTGTTATATTGTTGCAAGAAATTAAAAGTTATAATTTATTATTAATTCATGTTTCTTGGTTGTAATTTCAGTCATCAACTATTATCAGTGTTGTTAAAACTTTTCTTATTAATCGAAGAAGAAAGATGTAGAAGTAATATTGTTCTTTTTATAAATTTATTTTATTTTGTTTATTAAAAGTTCACTGATAGATTTACTTTATTTCAACCTTTCATAAATTACTCATGTTTTAGTTCTAATGTAGCGCAGTATTTCTTTTTCTTATTTTACATCTTATTTAACTTTTATTTTGTATTAGAATTTGCTGTCAAATAACGACCGACATGCTATTATAACGCGCAATAAATTTTAACTAATGTTTATTACGTATTTAAATTATGGGCCCCCGCTGTGTTTGTTATCATGTTTGTTTGTGTATTATTGATAAATAATAATTAAAGCCTTTTATCTTGTTATATGAAGAGGAGACATTCGTGTTTGCGTGTTCGTAAAATAAATAATCCTAATTAAAATAAGAACGTTGTAATACATAATTTTTCATTTCAATATAGCCTATGAAACTCCGGAGAACATAATTGAATCGGTCATTTCAGAAAACCCATAAGTCACCCCATAATTGTTATTTGGTCAACCCATAATTTTACATTTTTTTCTTCAATGCATTTTAGGAATAACTGAATGTAAACACACCATCCGTACAAAAGTGATAAAAGCCTGGCTTTCCTGAAGAAATATACACTAAGAAAGCCTTATCCTTAAGGATATAGAGTGCTTCCTTCTAATTAACCAATGAAAGTGGATGATCTATTGAAGCTTAAGTTCTACTTTGTAGTGGAAGTGCTGTTCAAAAATCTTTCAAGGGAGTTAACTACTGTGTAACGACGATGATGAACGTGAATAGTCCTAAAAACCTACATTTTTCTTTCTTAATATTAAGAATTCCAATTTTTATTATTGAAAAAAGCTATTTAAGTCACTATTGTAAACAATTGAAATAAATAAATGAATACTACAGTACAACACAATATTTTTGGTGTGGTCTAAGAACGTATTTTACAGAAAACAACGTTAGTTAGCTCCAATTTATGCTCCAATTTCTTATACTCCAATTTATGTCAGAAACCCCTTTAGATTAATAATTTACAATTATTTTTAAACGAATGGCTTATCAAAAAGATAAGTATACATTTTATAGTAAAGGGAACAGCTCTGTTAACAAATTATATTTTTTAATATCGTTTTTTACTAAAACGTAGTAAATTACTATTTATTTTTTATTTTTCCAAAAGTTACTATTTTGACTTATGGGCTTTCTGAAATGACTGATTTAATTAATCTACAGTAAAAATTTGGAGATCGTTGATTAAATGGTTTTTGATATTTCTGCGTGTACACAAACAGTTTACTTCTTATAATGTAATACTAGCAACTCTCCGCTCACTGCGTTTCAAGACAAACTAACTTAAAGCGTTTAATTTTTCACAAAATCTTACACGTTGAAAGCAAAATAGGGACTACAAATTAAACTAATAAGTTCTGGAAACAAAAATTTTGTTTAAATCAATATGAATCACCTGTGAAAGAGGAGAAGGAAGTAATATGTATTAAGTAAAAAATAGGTAGGCCTATTCATTCCTTAAATAAACGGTACGATCTCTGTGGTTTTTGGAAGGTTTATATAAACTTCTATGCAAAATCGGATGTGATTTTTTTTGGGATGTCTGTCTCATAAATATTTTTTAAATCATTAAAAAAGGAAAGATTAAGGATGTTATCGTAGGCAAAGGGTAGTAGGTAGGGCCTACTGTACCAAATCTGATACCTGACTACTGTTTTTGTTAAGGTCATCAGCCGAAAGGCTGGTTTGAATCTCTAGAAGCTTTATAAAGTAAAACGGGTAGTGAGGTGGTTTACAATTAATATAGAAAAATATGCATAAAATTTTAAAGTATCGCAAAGTCAAGCATTAAAGGTGGTTTATTTGCTGTTCAAAATTTTTCCTTTCATTTTCTGCGTACTTCAGCTCTCCGTGAATGCCCTTAAAGATTATATTTTCTCTCTGCAGTTTGTTTTCTTTGTTTTTCGTTTTGTTCATATATTTTCTAGATTCTTCCTGATGTCCTAAAACACTATCACATAACTTGTAAAAATTTTATTCAGTTGAATGTTTCTCATCCTTTCTTTGAAATATACAGGTAATATATGAAATGTCTAGTATATGTAATTTTATAAAAATCCGGTATTCCAAGGAAGCTTATACTTTAACGTACACGTAGTAAGCCTACATTACAATTCAATTAGAAAATTTTACGTTTGAATCTTTCTCCGATATTTTAATGTAGTCCCATTGAGATAAGAAAGATATGTTTTAAGTTATTTAACAAATATTTGTTACGTAGGAAATTGCACAGTCATTTTCAGCCCATAACAATAAAAAACAATTGTAAATAGTAATTGAATACATTTGCTGCTCACGAAAAATAACCACAGACTTTTGAAAGAACAGGAGTGTGTTACCGATGATACAAATCACTGGTAATAATGAAAGTATAATGTCGCGATAATTGGAATATATAATTCTATTACCAGATGTCTAGTAAGAAACACTATAATAGTCTTGACTCGTGTAAACCCTTTTTATGCATTAAACAACATTAACGTAAAATTAAATGTGCCCTAAAAGATTTGTTTAGAACGAAATACCTGACTACTTTTTCTTAAGAAATATAAAAGTATATTTAATGTACGTACCTATTAAATTCGTTCAAAAAATTATTTCCGGTAAATAAATCATCAGAGATACTTGGTGCACCGTAAAGTTGAACCTAAAACACTTTTCATAGCCAAAGAAAAACTGAAACACTCTTTAGGTGATAACTGCTTAGCCAATCAAAAGTATCCTTTAATACGAATATTTTGGCGGGTTTTATAAAGCCAAAGCTGATATAAAGTATTTCATAGTGTTGGTTTGTGATTTTACAAACCAGTTATTTTTTAATAAGACCCTAAACAAATATTAAATTAGACATCGGGTATGCTTTCCAATTATTTGACAAATGTTTTTACATTTTATTATTTTCTAACTAGTGAGACAGATAAAAAACAAAAAAAAACTATGACTTTTTATAAATTACATACAAGAGAGTGTAATTCATGAGTGGCTAATTGAGTGGCATTCTGAGTGGCTAATTACATACCCAATAAAGTGTTCTAAATTTAAAAAATATTGTTATAGTAATATACTTATTTTACATGTAGCCTACTAACTTATTATATTTGATTCCGTAATTAAAATTTGAAATGGATGATTTAGGAAGTATGTAATATATTATATTATTTCTTTGGAAATGGAGTGTTTATTGGACAATAAACACATTAACTTCGATAGAAAATGTGTAGGTTGTGAAAACACTTAAAAGAATCTACCAAAACAACAGTAAGTGTACTTTAGATTGACTACAAGTTGTTCAATTGATACAGTGGCGTAGATAAGGTGGGGGATCCAGGGTGTTTAGACATTACATGAAATGTGAAAAAAATAAAAAAATGATTATAAAAATCAGTAAATTTTACAAATAGCAGGAAACCTACCACCAACCTAAATTAAATAACTAAATAAAATAATTTAAATTGCGTCTTATAACGAGCTTCGTTAATATTACTTAATTATTTATTCAGGTCATTTTAAAATCATCCCTTGTTTTAAGGTCGTTTGGGATCGGCTTTTTAGGTCATGTATAAGAACACGCACCACCAGGTGGAAGGGGGTCGTTCTTTTTACTGAAAAAAAGTTCAAGCGATCAAAACCGGGAAATGCTTTTTCCAGGGATGGTCGGTAAGGTCCGATGGGGATGGATGGATGACAACTGGTTCACAAAACAAATTTTTAATACACAAAACCTAAGGTTTCGGATAAATAGTTTAAAGAATTCAGAAAGGATATTGAAAAAAAACCCGGAATAAACCGAGAAAACTTTATGAACTAAACCAAATTTAGACAAATAATTACGGGCTTCCATGAAGAGTAAAAACGGAACTCCGGGAGGAAAGAAGAGAGGAGAAAAGCCTACTGTGAGCAAATGCTGAGAATGTGAGCAGCAAAAAGAGCTTCCAGAAACATCTAAAGTCATCTCACGTGGTCTAAAATTGGCCCTATACGAGGGGAAAAAATACTGGGTGTAAATTATAAGTTGAAATTTCCTTTGAAGAAACGAAAAATTTTAATTTTTAAGCACTTTTAGGAAATAGAGGTATTAGTTACATTACGTCAAACCGACATCCCCCGAACAAAATTTTCATCTACGCCACTGAATTGATATCATTATCATGTTATTATAATTTAATCAACAATAACAGCATTAATTGGTAACATCATTGCACGACTAATTCACAGTAATATATGTGCATTTAAATGCAAATCACTGCATTGTTTTTGGCGGGAAATCAATACTACTGTAGATAGTTTAGTGAATGCAGAAGGATGAGTATGAACGAGTAAAACGGGAATGCGAAAACATGCATCCTTGAACATCGACTATCTAACCAGTTACAACCAGACCGCGGGTTTAAACCGGTTTCCTCTCTACTCTTTCTTTCCATACTCTCTTATAAAATCGCATCTCCTTCTTTTTTTATCGTTTGTAACTTTACTTTTTACAAATACTGTAGTAGAAGTCTTTACACTAGACAGTTTTATTAATGCTTTCTATTGTAAGAAGCTTAGTATAATCCTACAACGCATTACGTCGAACACTTAAATTGTGTAAATTATTTAAAAAATAACTAACCTTTTAACATAAAAATTCTTAAATGTAAAGTTCTTTAATTTAAATAACAACATTATGGTTATAAATAAAATTAAGTATGAAATTTTAAAAGCAATAAAACCAACAAGGAGAGTGTAATATATCTAATAATATGTAATGAATATTAACTATAGTGAAGCTGGTAGGTAGGTTTTGCACTTGTTTTCGCTTGGTTTGTTCATGTCAAAAACATTTTTGCTGATACGATAAGTGATTACTCATCACACTGCATGAGACTTGATTTGCATTGCCTATGCTATTATTGTGCTATTATTGTATGCTATTTATAGAACGTCCCGCGCATTAAAGCTATTATTTTTAATGTAGCTGTCTATAATAAGAGCCTTATGCTATACATATGTACATCTCCATTCCCAACTAGCTGTGTCTGAATTGTTCCTCTCAGCGAGGACACAAACATACAATTTATACAAATATACATGCTACCCATGCTCGCCCATCCTTACGCCCAAATGAGATGCTGTAGTGTACAACTACAACTGATGTGGTTTTGTTTTCTTCTTTTTTTTGTTCTACGTCTGACTGTTTTGCAATTTTTGCTTATTCAGACGGTGGTTAAAGATGATAATGAAAATGAGTGATGAAAAAATGCCAGACCTAACCGGGAATCGAACCCGGGACACCGGCGTAGAAGCCGGTTGCCTTAACCATTACGCCAACGGGCCGGCTAAATGTGGTACCAAAAGTGGGTACGGCTGATGTGGTAGGATGGAAGAGGCAGTGAAGCAGTACAATAAGTAGTAACTGTAAAAGTCTCTATTGAGCTGGTTTTATTATAGCAGGCCTATGTGCCATTAGTATTACTTAGTATTCCTTCCATGTTATCTTCATATCAGAGTAAGTTCCAATTTTTAGTATATAAAAATTAAAATAAAATCTTTCTGTCTGCCCGCATGTTTAACGATCACTAAAGATTAATTTTGTGGTTGGCCAAGTTCAGATTTATAAAACAAAATGAAACCTTTTTCTGAATATGTTATCACTTTATTGTTGAAAGTTATCTTTTTAACAATCAGTCGAAAGATTTTTTAAATAACTAGAGACTTAAGAGGTATGATCACAATTCCGAGTAATCATTAGTTAACTCTTTATAGGGCAGTACTAAGGGGAAAAATATACATGTTGTAAAATGTTAAATTTTTTATAGGGACTTGAATAATGTATTTCTTGTGCCAGAACAGTAAGATATTTTTTTAATGTTAAGCCTTGGTGAGTATACTTACCAAGGAACGTTTATTGAAATGGGAATCACTTAATGTTTAGTGGTAAGAATCCTTATGAAAACAACTTGTAGTCCTATATAACAGCAAAATGTGTAGAATAACTTATCTGAACTTTATATTAGCATGAATGCTTGCTTTCCTTTTAAAACCTCGAATTTTCTAAGCACTGTACAAAAGTTACAACAATAAAACACGGTTGCGTACGCTGGTATGAATCCTTACCACATTCCTGTAACTCATAAAACAAATGGTCGCTGCGCACTAATTTCAAAATGTGGATAGCCTACTTACCAGAGAACATCTCTAAAACCATAAAATGCCAATAGGGTTAGCTTTTTCTAAAAAAAACTGACCTTATTGTCAGTGGTAAATATACTTACCAAATACCAATAAAGGGTTAACATACGGGACTCAATAGTTTTAAAAAAATTCGTTCCGGAATTACTCTTAAATTCGTGGTTTAATTATTACGATCGCTGTGTTAAATACTCCTGGCAATTTTATAATTCTGTTACAAAATTGGTTGTATTACCTATATTGGATCGAACGAAACACAGATTGCAGATTACAGAAATCATGGGTTTCACAAATGGAGCAGCTTAACAGCTGATAGACAAAAGTAATAGGAAAAGGTAGCCTACATTAAATGATGCTGAGAAAAGCGTTCAGTTCCTTTAAGTAGTCTGCAATGGCTCTAAACGACTTAAGAAATAGCTGAAAAAAACAACACCTTAGCTTACTTTGGCTTACTAGTTCTGTTTTATCAAGGTTTTTTTTAAATTATTTTAACTTTAAGTCATTAATGACCAATTCTCAGATCATTATTTTGTTTACCTATTAGTCTATCTGTTGAGTCAAATACGGGATTAAGATTCTGTTTTAAAATCTTTACAAAAATCTGGGCTAGACAATAAAATTTTGTTTGGTCTGATTTTTTTAATATATTTAAGGGCATATCAACTGCTTTGGTTATTAACAACTACTATGAATTACAGTATAGAATCGGTGGGTTTTTAACTTAAATAATTTGCAGACTATAATATGCTCATAACAGACAGGTGGAGTGTCAAATTATTTACACTCAATCTGTTCGTTGTAGGGCTAAAATAAGTAGTTCTGTTTCTTATCACATGGTCAGCCAATTAAATGACTGAATCATTTAATTAAAGAAGAGGTAGAGGTGTAAAAGACACTATTTAGTAAGAGTTATATCCTCTTAGAGTAATGAATTTCATCATTATACAGCCAGACTTTGTGGTGAATGAAATGAAGGCGTAATTTGCAGAGTGGAAAATATGTGCTTTTCAGAGGACCCGGTATGATGATAGGCGTACTTTTCCACGCATTGGGGAAGGCAATGGTAAACCACCTCACTCCTTGTTTTACTTAGTAAAACCTCTACAGGTTCAAACCAGCCTTTCGGCTGATGACCTAAACAAAAACAATTTGCAGATACTTGCCTGGAATCGAACCCGAAAGCAAACCCCGCTCTCTTCGCTTTATATTTATTAAATATTTTGGAACTTAACTTTTTTATTAATATTAAGTTTTACAATGTTCAGTAGGCAAGTAAAAATTACGATTATACACTTAACTACGCAATACCCGCAACATTTTACGTTTTATTTTCTTTCTTTACGAGTAACATCGTTAAATTACCTTCTTAGCGGTATTTACGGTATGTACTTGTTGGGAACTATGTATCAAATTAAAAATTTCTTGGCCTTGTACTTCCTGGAGATATATAGGCTAAGTGAGACAGTCTAAGAATAGTATTTCACCTTTATATAGTTTATGCAGTAGATTATCTGGCCTTTGAATTCCATTCAAAGGTTTTTTTTAATATATATAATGTAGGTAAAAGCAATCCGAGATGTGACGTAATTTAATACATTTCTTTTAACAGCGACAATGAAAATGAACTATTCTACAATAATATCAGGTTTGCCCTACATTCAATTAGAAATTTGTTTACCAAAGAACTATATCCTTACGCCAATTTTACTTAAATATAGAACTAGAACTAATTTAACAGTTAAAACTACGTTTTAATGACTTACAAGGTAACTTTATTTATGGTTGTATTCAATAAATAAGTAATTACGGTCTGTACGATACACAACACTGTACTTTCTCTTAATCTATAAATACGTTTTGTTTGTGAACAAAACAAAAATAATAATTAACACAATTCCTTCCTTTATTGTGCTAATTTAATTTGCATGTACATTTAAATATGTTTCTTTGGGTTTCGTTAGCGACTGTATTATTTTATATGTCACATAGGCTGTACTTTACGCGTAACAGTTGTTTGTGTTTGTTTTTGTATGTATGGGAAATTAATTTGTGTATTGTGCCATCCAAAAGTAAATACGCTAATGAGACTTGTACTAATGTGTACTGTATACGTACATTCTATTGATCATCTTCCGGTACGACCTTAGTACTAAATTCTTGCATTAGGTTACAAAATTTTCGTCAGAATAAGAACGAACAATATTATCTGTGTGCAACGTAATGGATTTGTACTAAACGAAGTCATTTTATAACTGTGTATAAAGCGTTTTGGAAAAACGAATAGAAATATTTTCTAAATTATTCAATCATACGATATTGCTCGAATTTTAATACTTATTTACCAGTAATAAATTCTAGCTTTTGAGGGCGCATTATATAAACAGATATACTTCTCCTGGTTTTATTCCATGCCATATTTTTCTAGTTATCACTTATAAAATGCGTATCCCGATTTTTAGAATTACAGTTCTTTGGAAAGGTACAGAAATAATATCTATACCCGTATACTACTTAAGCAAAGTTACACCGCTTTTCAACCTTTAACGACTAAATTATCAAAATTTGCAAGTTTCCTTTTCCTAGGTATAGCCTGATTTTCGTAAGGAGAGCGCTGGGAAAAACGTGTGTCCGCATTAGTGTAGTCTTGTATGTACTGCAATAGTGCAGCGTATGTAATCAACAATGGAACAGCATGCCTACAAAATACAATGGGTGTTGTCAATTTTCAACAACACTGACTGTACATCTAATTGTAGGTCGGAGGGGTATGCAGGTCGAAGTCAAGTGTGTGCATGCGTAGCCCAGTGCTCACAGCAATTGGCTTTGCCTTTATTATGAAAAGATGGTATGGCCATGCGAAAAGAATGGGAGAGGAAAGGTTACCTAGAAGGATGGGGTAAGGAAGGTGGAAGGAACAAGATCAAGAAGACGACCAAGAAAAAGATGGAAAGATGAAGTTAAGAAGAGTGTGGAGGGATGAGGATACAACTGGCAAAGAATAGAGGAAGAGAAATGGTGGATGGATAGAAGAAGATGAAGATCTTGGTGAATACCCAGGCCTGGCGATAGCTGGAAAGGGCACTGGCGATGTATGTATGTATATACGAATGAAAAGAACGCGCATGCTGAGATGTTGCTCTTCGGAAAGGTATACTATTTTTTTTTTATCCCTTATGCTTAAATTGTGGAAATGTAAATGCTGTAGTTTTTCTGTCTGATCCCTTAGTAACAATAACCCCAATTTCATCTCATTGTTATTATAAATAAATCAGGTTAGGCCTCCTGGCCTGTTCCAACTTCAGGATAAGTAATCTGCTATTTTTAAAAGAAGTTGAGTTGCCCATCTCTTCCGAGGTCGTCCAATACAACGTTATCTGGTTAGACTTTAATTAAACACCTGTTCGGGTATTTTATTATTATCTGGCATCCACAACAAAATACTACTCACTCTTGCCTGTATTTTCAAATAGTTAACCATCCTTGGCCGTTTAAATTCATGCCTACAAACATAATTTCTTTTTTATTCCAGTAATCGATATCCTAACGATCTTAAAAATTTAATCTCAGCAGCCTTTACTAATGATATCTACTGAGCAGTCCGCGTCCATCAATGAACCATGTGTAAAACCTGGCAAACCCAAAGTGTGATAATACTTCAACACTCTCTTCTTCGTCTCTTTACCAATCAGCGTTTTCCTTAAAGATAAGGCTATGAAACTTTCCCAAATTGATTTCCACATCTTCATGATTGAACGAGATATCATATCTCAAGCAAACTTCTAACGTTTTGCCATTCAAAACTACCGTGTTTGTGATGCATAGTCAGTATCCCTGAAACCCATCACCTTCGTCTTCTCTAAAGAAATCAGGAGGTTAGATTGCTCAGCATTTAAACTGAATTCACCTTTTTGTGTGATAGATATTTTTTTATAAATAGTCATAAGTAGGTCAGTCAATCAATGAGGGCTTTCGTATTTATTTAAATAAATTATAGCTGAGTAGGTAAACAGTACAAGTATTATTAGCTAATACGCATAATGGTAACTGAACCGATTCAAGACTTCTAGTAACAGTTTTTAAGATTGTCAAATGGTTGATTGCCCTTTTATATCATTAATCTTACATTGCACGCTAAACTCCCACGTGTCGGATTAGTACATAGAGTAGAGACATGTTTGCTTAACTACCCTATACAATCATTCAAGCCACCGTTAAAGTATATTCTACCTATCGCAAAATGGAACACGGTACCCTGATCTCTTTTCCTACTCACGTTAACTGCCACCATATTCACGTTCAGAGTATAAAAGTAAATGTTAAAATTACGAGAAAAAATATCAAGTATAGGTTTAATATAGAATTAATAAAAAATGATCGTACATTCATTTTTATCTGCTTCACAAAAAAATTAAAGATGCTGATGTTTGATAAATTATTTCGGTTTATTTATAGAATGCGGATTGTATTGCCTTATACTTGAACAAACTTTTAAAATAAATTTCATTGCGTATTATAAAATTTCAGTCCAGCTGTGAAAAACTCTCCTCTATTTCCTTCGCATGGAATTGAATCTATTTTTAAATTATTACATTAAAACAAAAAAAAACCATATTCTTTTCATTGAGATATGTTATTGATTTTGTTTTGAGATTTTAGTAATACTTTACCGTTACTATACATCGTGAAAGTATTTTTATTATTAGACAATAGAAAGTGTAAACTCACGCCTCCATGAGTAAATCTTGTAACGATACAAACCATCATATTTGAGATGGCTCGACCGTTGTATAGTAACTTATATATTCTTCATTTTCATGTTTTACATTAACATTACACTCGACGATCTGAACTTGTTTCTGGAAGAACAAACAAAAACAACTTAAAGAGAGAGTGTCTGTATTATTAAAATGTAAATTCAAGTTTTGTTATGTATAGAAGCGGCGAAAGAGATCGTGAGATTGTGCATGTTCATGCGCGTGGGTGTAATTTAAAACTACAACAATAATCTACAATACAATACTGTACTGATACAACAACAACAAAGTACAATAATATAATACAAGCGGACAGGTTATACTCTTTAACATTCCACGGGACATTCTCACAACAAGCAACCTAGGACTGCGCTATGCACCGGTTACGAAGTTCAACGGTACATTGCCCTTTCTTAGGCCGACCTGTCCCGGTCCCGCAGTTTGGTTGTTGGTTGTGCAATAATACGTTGTAGTTTAGGATAGCTTAAGCTATATTTTATAGCTATGTTGTAATAGGAAGTGGGCAGAGCTTCCTAATACCGTTATACTGTCTTTCAAATAATCGCTCTCTAATAACTAACGATAATTATTGGTTTGGTGATAGTATCGTTGAAATAAAAATACAGTAAAGAGTTTAGAGGGAAGATTTATTTCTTGTTTATATTGGTGGTTATTCTAAGATTTACTTTGTTTGCAGAACTACAGTGCTTGGGGTATGATGTATTGATCTAGATTAAATAAATATATCCTTTGTTATTCCACTTGTAATAACTGAAATTCCAATTGTAAGTTAAAATACTCATAGCGTTTTTATGCCTGAGAATCTCATCACTATAAAAATATTATTTTCTTAAATAACTTATTTTATAAAACACAATTTAAGGTTTATTTTATAAATTTATTCAGAGTCGCATCAACAGCGTGAGTTAACGGTTACGGTGGGTTTAAGCTTCATAAAATCCAGACCCTAGGCTCAACCATCTGAATCGCTAAAAACGTTTTTTTTTGGGTTCAGGGGATCTGAAAACGTGTAGATCCGGTAAAAACTGGATTTCAAAAAATCGACATGAAAACAATTCCTACCTTCCTTCCTATATTTCATATTGGCAAGAGAAAGTAAAAAATTGTCTATAAAGATCATGCTCCAGGAACGTCGCTAACGTTGAGGTGGATTACCAGGTAGTATGTTGCTGTTTAGGTCATCAGCCGAAAAGCTGGTTTGAACTTCGAGAGGTTTTACTATGTAAAACAAGGAGTGAGGTGGTTTACAATTGCCTTCCTCTCTGAGTGGAAAAGTATGCTTATCAGCATGTCAGGGTCTCTGAAAAGCATCTACTTTCCACCCTGCAAATGATACATTCTCTTCATTCACCATAGGGTCTGCCTGTATTATAAATTTCATTACTCTCAAAGAAGATAACTTAGACTAGTGACTTTTATACCTCTTCTTCTTCTGTTCTTAAATGCGCCAGTCATATAATTAACTGACCATGTGGTAAGAAACAGAACTATTTTTTGTAGCCTTGGAACTAGCAGATCGAGGGCAAATAATTTAAAACTCCACCTGCCTGTTTTGGGCATATACAGGTAGTACATTCAATAAAAAGTTACGTAAAAGTCGGCTAGAATTCTGTATTAATTTCTTCCAGAAAAGTCGTACAGTCACCGAATAATTTTTGGCCCAAAATACAGTAATTTCAAACTATACAGATAGTAACTTTTTTCCCTGAGGGATATTTTAGATTTATTTTTTAAAAAAATGTTTCTGTTTGAAATTAAAAATTTCTCTCTACAATTTTTTTCATTGTAGTTATTACAAGTTTAAATTGGTTATTACTTAACATTCAATGTATTGTTAATTTGTCGGTCATTATAAAGTATATTAATAAACATTTATTCAATTATAAAATTTTCAGAACGATTTATTTTATTTATTTATTTCCTTTATTACCCCTCCAAAAGAGCAAATCCTGTGCTTGGAGGAGGAATTTAAACTATATTTTACAATGGTAACTACAAATTCTTTTAATCCACGATATAAATAAATCAGTTTATTTGGTTATCAATTTACAGGGCATATGTATGTATTTACTGGGCAATTAAAAATTGTATTTATCTTCTAAGGAAAATACATTCAGTATATTTAGAGTAAATTTCGTCAAGAATAATCATAAGAATATAATTCTGTGAAATATGTTAAAGAAATTATATATTGTATAAATCTGTTGTTACAATGAAAATAATAGTGATCATGAAATAATGTAATCATACTTATAAACAGTTGTCACCATTAACCAGCACCATAAAAAATATTCGGAATAACTTGAAATATATTCTACTTTATTTTATTAAATGCGTATATTCAATGTTGGTGATAATGAGTTTCTTATATTGCTGCAACATATATATATATATATATAACTTCAGGAAAGCGTAGATAGAGAAGTTTTAATTAAGATCTTAGAAGAATTTGGAGTAGATAGAAAACTTAGAGCCATGATCAAAGCAACTTTGACAGAAACTAAATCTAAAATTAAATTTTTAGGACATCTCTCAGAGCCCTTTGAAGTTAAA
This sequence comes from Catonia carolina, assembly GCA_035578175.1. Taxonomy (NCBI): domain Eukaryota; kingdom Metazoa; phylum Arthropoda; class Insecta; order Hemiptera; family Achilidae; genus Catonia; species Catonia carolina. Next base: position 69,636,940 of record JAQMRL010000002.1, read on the forward strand.
ACAGGAGTGAGACAAGGAGACGGCCTATCACCTCTGCTTTTTAATTGTGTGGTGGAGAAGATAATAAGAAATTGGAGAGAAGAGTTACAGTCTAGGGAGTTATATAGACCTTTGAAAATTGGAAGAGGAACTGAAATAGACTGTCTGGCGTTTGCTGACGATATAGCTTTGCTCACAGATAATATAGAAACAGCTAAGGCTCAACTAGACCTACTGAAGGAAGTTGCAGAACAGGCAGGACTACAAATTTCGTATGAAAAAACAGAACTGATGACAACAATAAAAGGTATAACGGATAAGGCATTGAAAACAAAATATGGGAAGATTAACATTGTGAATAAGTTCAAATATCTGGGCGAAATAATCATGAAGAATGGAAGTGACAAAGAGGCGTTAAAAGCCAGGATTAAGAAATTGGATCTGGCATATTTAGCTACTAAAAATATTTACAACAAAAAATGTTTCTCAAGAACTGCAAAGTTAAGACATTACGAAACAGTAGTAAAGCCTGTGCCTTTATATGCATCGGAGACATTGACCTCAGAAAATAAAGGACTTATAGAAGATGTCGAGAAGAGAGAAAGAAGGATTCTGAGAAAGATCTATGGGCCACGATTTGATGAAGAACACAATACCTATAAAAACGTTTCAAACACCAAATTGTATGAACATGTAGAGAAGATGTCAGAGACTTTCAGAAGAAGGAGAACACGATTTTACGGGCACATAAAGAGGATGAGCGATGACAGACTGACAAAGAAAATTTTGAATAACTTTGATAATGCTAAGACTACTTTGAAGTGGTTTATCAATACTAAAGATGATCTAAAAAAACTTCGAGTTGAAGAAGAGGACATTTACGATAGAGACAAATTTAGGCAGAAGACAAATGACAAAAGGATAAGTCTGCCTGTGCAATCTGCAAGAAGAGAGGGTACTGGTGGGAGGAGGACGGATGAGAGAAGAAAGGAGCATTCCGAACGTATGAAGGCTTTTTGGGCAGATAAGAGGAATGACATCCTGAGAAGAAGAGACCAAAATGCATAGTGCTTAACGTGATCCTTAGTCGGTCGATCAACGAATTAATAATAATATATATATATATATATATATGTATATATATATATATATATAAGCTACTAATAAACAATTCATTAGTTAAAACTTTTGTTAAAAGAATTTGTTGTATTCTATGTAGCTACACGTTTCTTCCTATAAGTTTTTTCTTAATTTTTGAAACTTAGAACTTACTACATAAGATAAATGTTGCCTAATGTGAAACTGTCACAGTTGTATTTAACGATCATTAATTTTCGCATGAAGTAACATTTAATTGTATAAATACAGAACAATACGTAGTTTTGTTTTTACTGTTTTTCATCTACTACTTTACAGATCATTTAATTTCTTAGTCCGCAGTTCTGGTTTTAATTTAATAGAAAATGATAACGTACTATTTACATAGTATTTTTTTCTGTCATTTTTGACAATTTTATCATCTTATTTTTGTTTTCCTTTATATTTCAAGCTTTTATTTGTTTTTTTTTTATAAATTTGCTTGTACTGATAAATTAATTTTGAATTTACTAATTTTTTTAAATAATATTAAATACTATTGGTTATTTTATAAATTCTTTGAAAATTGTTGAATAATGCAATTAAGTATGTATACATTGGGAATTCTTCTCTTTAACTTTTTTTAAAAAAAACTTTACAAACTAGAAGTATAAACAACTATGAATTGTATGCATCCTATGCAACAGGAACTGAAGACAAATTTATGATGTTGCCTTTGTTACAGAAACAGTATGTTTCAAGAAAATACATTAAAAATCCTATTCTTACTAAAACTTCTGCGGATATGTAAAATAAAACATTTCCTCCCTGTTACATAAGCTACTAAAACACACTTTTATAAAGTACTGTTTCAAAATTAAATAAAAATCACAGGAAACGAAAAGAAGTTGATAACAAAGAAAAACCATCAAGGTTATTACTAATGTTGATCACACGTTTTTTTGTGATGCAATATTAGTATAAGAAGTCCTGTTTTTAATTCGTGAGAAAATTGGTACTTGCCCAATTGGTACCAAGGTGGTATATGAATATTATTTTCACACAAATGTCTTTAGTAAACTAGTGCAGTGACTTCGAGTACTCAAAATCATTCTTCAGCTTGTCAGTCAGCTACAACGAATGTGGAAATTAAATACTCTGTTTATTAATGGAAAATACATTTATTTATTTTAATATCTACTACTAACCGACCTGTGCGAATAAGTTCGTACAATAATGTTGACTGATATTCTTAATTTATTCTTAACAAATTTCATAATCAAGCTAACATTTAAAAAGTTTTCAACAAAATATTCTAATATTCTTATTATTTATTTCTCAAAATCTGTTTATGACTTTTACCGATTTCATTTGAATTTTTTTTATAACATTCCGGAAACGTCTTTTTTAAAACTCTGAAAAATTTCTGGCTTTTATACCCGGGTCCCGGGTTCGATTCTTGGTCAGTTCTAGTATTTTTCATGAAGGCATCATTACTCAAAGAAAACTGAACATTTTGCGTTTTAAGTAGGTACATGGTAAAAAAACAATCATTTATCTACCAAGAATTTACTAAATTTTTGAATCATAATTACTTTAATTTGAAAATGAGAACGTGAATATCCAAATAATTTAAAACTCATATCACACTTAATGCATCTAAATGTATCTAAACTATGGGTTACGGTACGTACCCTATGGGTACATAACTATGGGTAACCCATAGTTGTTGCTAATAACCAAAGCAGTTTATGCTACTTATTAAAAATAAACAAATTCATATAGTAATTGTATGTATTATTACTGTGTTATTATGTTATTCATTTTTGTTATTGGCTCAGAACAGTACTATCATAATTTATGTTTATGTTTTTGGAATACAATCAATTTTAATACCAATATCAGAGATATTTTATTCCCTAGCTCACATAACTGCTATACGGAATCCTGGATTCATTACCCAATTAAAATTTCGTAATTAAATGCAGTATAATGAAAGTGAATGATGGAAATTTCATTAATCTTTTAGTAGGCCTCTGTCATCTGTCATCTTTCATCACCGGCATTAGATCTACTACGGAATACTGGCAAATGTAAAAGTATAAGTCATTAAATTTGTCAATGTTAAAGTTATTTATTAATCTTTATCCTTCATTTTTAGAACTGATTTTTTTCTAAGAGAATGAATGGATGAATTTATACTATGATGGATGAGTGTCTGTATTTACTATACCGAAGTATTTATTGATGGTTGCTTTCTTGAACTCAGTTTATTTATAAGAAAAATCTTTTGAAATTTAACGTAATGTTTTTAGAAATATACCATTTATAATCCCGTATTATAACACCCATCGTTTGATTATAAAAATGAACACAAGCCTTAGGAAAGTTAATAAAATCAAATAAAGCATCGTAATAAAATGCTTTAACACGATTATTGTTTATTATTTTTATTATTATTTAGTTTAATTTAGTCTACTTGTTGTAAATTGTCGTAAAATGAGATGCGAATTTGTAGATTTCATCTATTTTGTATGATTTAACATTTTTTGTCTATTATTGTTTTTGTGTATAAAGAAATGTAGTGAAAATAAGGAATTATTATTTTACAAAATAAAAATTATATCTTGTACCTTTTCTGTCCGTAATGTGTGTACGTTGCAATCTGTTTAATTTACTAGTAATAAGCAACATCATGAATCTAATAGATGAGGTGATAATTACGTAAAACGTGAAAATGAGCTGTAGTTTTGTACAGACTTAAGCCGCCCGACAATTCCTGAGAGAGTATGGTTAACAGAACACCAACCATCAAAGTAAACCGGTAACCACTGTCTTGTATTCAAATCCGTATAAAAGTAACTAGTAACCTCTACAAGAATTTTAACCAGGAACTTTCGTCTACGAAAATCAGCTCTTAACAGCTGACTCGCGGCGACGACTTTACCACTGGTTCAACCCGGTGGGCTAGATCTTGTAATAAAATAAAAAATTTATAAACAAACATAGTTAGAGTTGAAATAAAATTATATTTTTTGAAAATACTCAGACAGTATTTTTATGAAAGTTAAAAGAAAATATTTTTTCTTACGTTTAATGCCACAGAACGTCATTGTTTTACTTTTTTTTATTACACTTTCTTAGTTTATCTTTGAAGAACTTTATGGTTAACATTTTATTATCCCAGTCTAGTTATTGCTACATGTTTTTAAATTTTTATTTATGTACAAGAAAATACGTACTACAAAAATAGAGACACACCGGATTGGCTAGAGGTAAATTCGTCGCCGTGAGTCAGCTGATTTTTGGAGACGAAGGTTCCTGATTCAAAACCTAGTAAAGGTAGTTACTTTTATACGGATTCGAATACTAGATACGAGTTAGTTAACTCGTAGTTATTACCGGTGTAATTTGATGGTTGGGGTTCAATTAACCATAATCTCTCAGGAATGGTTGCCTTGGATCTGTACAATACTACACCTCATTTACACGTCATGTACATCATCCTCATCTCATTCAGTCATGAGGTTGCTTATTGTTTGGAATTGAATAGATTACAACGTACACACATTAGCGATAATAAAAAAATAACAAAAATAGAGCAGAATTTATGTTGAAACCAACAACGGTTGATTCAAAGTGAAAATGGGTAGCAAATGTTAAATTGAAAGACAATCGAGTCTTGTGCAAATAGTAATCTAAGAAAATGTTAGTGCTACAATTTTAACTATTTACTCATTTCAACGATTAAATAAACGATGTACCTAATTAATCATTTTATATTTATTTTTAAATCCGAGCCTGAAATCGAAACTTTTGGGGTATAGGCGTATACCAAATTGTTCTTGCAATTTAGTAATAGAACCAAGTGATAGGAACATAAATGGGATTGATAAATAATGCCAGTATCAGCATAACAACATATTACTAAAATTAAATAACTTAAGTTATTTTGCTATGTAGTTATTTTATGCTTTAAGCTCATGGTAACTTGTAAATTATTTACCCTGTGACTTAAACCTACTACTTCGTAAGTACTTATGTTGTATATAGAGCTATTATTTTTGATAATAAATAAAGTCTACGCAGTTGTACAAGTAAGCTTATTTAAATTACCTATTTTATCGTAGAATTACTTAGTTAATATTTACTTTAATAAATCTGAAGTTCTTAATTATAGCTGTTCGTTTTGAAACTTACGTATAATTTTGTTTAGTCGTAAAACAATAAGTTTGTATTTTGATCACGCATTTACTGGGAAGAATTTTCAATGTTACTAAAGTTGTTCAAATTGTCTTTCCTTTTGTTGTTTAAACGACATAAAATTTTCCTTTGTAGTAATTTCGGCATGACCTGTTTTTAACGTGTATGGAAATTTCATTAGAATGTTTCCTTTTTATAATAACGTATTTTCCTTTAAATTAAACTTCAATTTATCACAGTTAAACTTATTGAAGAACAAGTTAAGTATCTTTCAGAATTTTATGAAATCTAAATGAATATATTACATTGAAATGTTTTTTAACGTTATTCCTTAATACGTCGGTAAATTTAGACAACTGCTTAAGTGGTTTTACAAATAATAAATGAAACCTACATAAAAGTTAAGAAAATTTTTTTATCTGCTAGAAAAAAAATTAAATTAGTTTAGAAACTCAAAATAATTTATTAATGTACAAGTTATAAACGCATTTCTTTTTAACTTTCTTTGTTGTGGAGTAGTAAAATATTGCATCGATGTGTAACTCGAGTTCGATTCTCGGCATCATTATCGAAAAGTTTTACTAGAATATTTTTCTACATAGAGTACGGTCAATTGGCTCAATGATTGTAATGAATACTTATGTCATGAATACGAAAATATAAAATAGAAAAATTAATACACAAAAAATGAATAAAAATAAAATTAATGAATGAATTAAAAATAAATATTTAATTTTAACAATTGGAATGAAATTTAATAGACCGTATTCAAATTGGATACCTTCCAACACACTTGTTGATCACTTTATGTCTAATTAATCATAGGCCAAGTCATTGTGTTTTTAGAAACTCGGTGTATGAAGTATGTGCACAAGTATAAAAAATTCCAAGTGACTGTAATGGATACGGGTGTCATGAATGCGGAAATATAGAATAGAAATTTGAATACACGTGTATCAGCGCCGCCCACACAATCCCAGTTCACCCAGACAAATTACCAAGTTTGAAATAAATCTTATAACTTTAGGCAGTGAAATTGTCTCTGTGAAATATAACAGTACTATATTTCATGAAATGATTTCTATTATAATTCCGTTTCCCTATTCACAAACGTGCTAAAAATTGGTCGGGTAAATCTTACAATAATATCAACCTATTCGTAGATTACAGAAAAATAAATAAGTGCAAACGGACGAACAGTTTTCTTTATTGTCAATAGTAAATTTCAGTTTAACTGCTTGAATCTGTCTCTTCAAATTCAACTTTTAATGTTCATTTGATACCAGGAAATCTTGTAAAGTTTCTCGAATTAGACTAGTGGAAACGACTTTTTAATAACTGATCGATTTTTAACGTTCCGAAAGAATTACCACCAAAGATCTTTCTTGAAGTTTACTGAAAAATGGAATAGCCATTGTTCCAGATGTGATATTAAAATAAAACAAATACGTAAATATGAAATTGTACAAATGTACTGCCAGATTGTAGATATAGAATTACACCTCGGTAGAGAAACACAAATTCAGTTTTTTTTTATCTTATTCATTTTATTTTACAATTGAACCTGTAAGGAAGTCCAGTCAGTTATCTAATAGAATGTTGATTTGAAATCTTAAATAGCAGTTCATTACAAAAGAAACTATCCACTGGGCAGCCATTTTCCACTTCAAATTGAAACATAGAATTGTTTCAATTCCTAATGGAATTGAAACAATTTACTATTTACAAAAAAAATATTATTCAACTTTGCTATTTGTTTCATTTAGTTTTCTGTTGTTATTGGGATTTTACGTGGTCTAAATTACAGTATTTGAAACCCAAATTTGAAATTGGTTATGTCTGGCATAAATCAGCATGAAGCGTGATCGGAGCACTTTGCCATCCCTATGAAACCGTTTGGTGATTGGCCGGAACTAGAAAATTTGCCTAACTTTTCGTATCATGGGCTCTCCTTAATTATTGGGTAGGTCTATGTATTTCCGTTGGAAGGATATACATACTTGTGTTTAGTTTCCTTGAATTATTCTTGTGGTAATTTTACTATCATTCGATGACTATAATTATTGCCTTCAAGTAATGAAATTTCAATCGTAAGGTTATTTGCTTTTTTACTTGATTTTCTTTCTCTTCAAAATGGGAATCTGTTTTTTAATGTGTAAAACTAAGCTTCTTGTGACACTGATGATCAATTGTCTTTCCATCGTTTTAATGGTGTACCCATATGTCTTTTAGTTAACGGTATTTGTGATTTAGCCTAATTTAGTAAACGGATCCATTCTGTCTACATGTTCTCTTGTAATATTCGCTGCAATTTTACTCGTATCTCAATACCCTGTACATTAAGTTCCTTTCTGATATTATAACTTCTTAGCCAAGCTTTACGTGAACCTTCCGTAATGAATATCATCATCTCAATTGTTCGCATTATTTTTTTATGTAGTAGTTACAGTAATACCTGCTACTGTATCGGCCGCATACGTCTAAATTGGTCTAATTCAAGTCTTAAATATTTGGTTTTCCGTTGTTCTGACATATTGTGATGCGCTCTGGAAAAAGGGACCTTAGGATGAAATTTCTCAAAAAGTGTTTTTTTAGCTTACCTTGTAGACAAAAACAACTGAAAATAAAGGTTTTTGTTTTAGAATCTTAGGTTTAAAATGAAGAAAGCTGCAATATATATTAAAAATTATATAGTATATATATTAATTTTCGGAAAAACCTGTTTGAAAATTATTGTTAATATACACTCAAAGAAAAAATAAGATATTTACAAATATAAACATGTTTTCTAGCATACCATGCTAATCAAAAGCTAGTATTGAAAAAATGGTTTTTGTTTTATTATTCTACTTTACACATAAAAAACTGCATGTTTTTGAAGATAATACAGCATTCACGGAAAAAACACAACACCTATTTTATATAGACTACATACTACTTATATTAATAGATTAAAAAAAATCTTATTAACAAGAATTTAAATTTCTTTGAATGAACTTGATATATGTATTTTACTATTTTACCATTAAACTAACGAAACAGAAATAAAATTTGAATCATATTAAAAGGGACCTTCGGGTGACAATGTAAAATATCCATGTCACCCTAAGGTCCCTTCTTCTGAAAGCGACATGGATTTATATTTTTTTGTCTATCTTATTATAAAGGCAGTTTTTTCAACTACCAATCATGCCTACTTGTAGAAAAGAGATCAGAGATTTGTATGCAATCATAACCTAAAAATCGATAATTTTCAATAAGTTACCTTCATGCATTTCATCATACTGTAAAATGTCGTCCCGCACCCGAAGGTTTCTTTCCCCAGAGCGCATCACGATTTGTTTTTAAAAATCACCTCTCGGAGGACATTACGAATTTTATCTCTTTTCTTTACCTGTTTTGGACTTCCCAGTTATTGTTAGTGATTTCCTAATTTTTCAGTGTTTTAACTAATAAGTATTGAATTCATTCTGATGAACAGTGTTCATACATTCTGTATATTTCCAGAATGTCGTTATCAAAAAATGTGTCATTGATAGAACATTGTAGTTTGAATGATGAGTAACATGTAAATTATGCAATTGTATTTTTATTAATGAGTCACAAAAATTTAGATCTGATTAATCATTGTACATTCTTTTTCTTAAACTTCTTTTACAACTATTATTATTTTATCAAATTTAAGTTTAACGCAACTTTAAAACACACATACATAGATTTAAATGTTTTAATGATTTTTTTCCTTTCATTCAAACTTACAACGATAACAATTCTTCAGATTTTATTATTAATAATTTTCAGTTATTGCTGTGTTTCATTAATATTACAAGACGCATTATTTTTAATTATACTCAGTGTTAATACTGTGTCGTGTGAATGTGAGACATTTTATTACTGTCGTTAAAATCGATTTCAAATGGTTTATTACACATTTCAACAATACTATAATGTGCGTCATTAAATCGATAATCATCGCAGGAAGTTAAGTCTATAATATACCTAGTAAAACACTGAATTTTTTTAAATTAACGACTATTTACAATCAGTTTAAACTTTCAATAAATCAACAAGAGTTACAAAAATGGCGTTTGAGAAAAATGCATCCAGCGATACATTTTCTATATTAGCCTATTTAGCCTACGTTCAGTTACTTAATTTTTTTTCTAATAATTTAGAAAATTTATATCTAGAATATGACGACGTCTAGAATATGAGTCGTCTCAAATCGTTAATAACTATTCAAAACATTCACTGAAACAATTTACTTGATTATTCAACTTTGCTAAATATTTTCCACTAAAATTTCTAATTTCATTTTTTACTTATAAAACTTGTCCATAAGAGGCAGGTGGAGTGTTAAATTATTTGCACTCGATCTGCTTGTTCCAGGGCTACAAAAATAGTTCTGTTTCTTATCACATGGTCAACCAATTATATGACTGAAGCATTTAAGAACAGATGAGGTAGAGGTGTAAAAGACATTAGTCAGAGTTATCTCCTCTGAGAGTAATGAATTCCGTCATTGAACAGCCAGGATCAGTGGTGAATGAAATGAAGGTGTCATTTGCAGAGTGGAAAGTAGTTGCTTTCCAGAGGGTCTAGTTTGCTGATAAACATACTTTTCCACTCAGTGAGGAAGGCAATTGTAAACCACCTACTCCTCGTTTTACAGTAAAGCCTCTAGGGGTTCAAACCAGCCTTTCGGCTGATGACCTAAACAACAACTGCCTAATAAAACGGTTGATTTCTCTATTTCTAGAGAACCAAGGGGCTTTGAAAATACTGCGGATAACCTTGTTCTGGAATTGTTGTAATTGTTTAATGTTGTTTTTGCACGTCGTACCCCACAGCTGAATCCCATAGGTCCAGTGGGCTTACAAATTGTCTTCTACATCAGCAATAAATTCTCAACTGATAAAGGCAAATTACTTCCTAATCTACCAACACATTCTCTTGAACCTGTTGTTAAATTCTTTTGTATTTACAAATAACTTTATAAAAAATACGAGATAAAATGCATATTTAGTTCCTTCATGCAGGTAATAATTTAGCAAACTGACAATTTCTTTAAAGCCGTGATTAAAATGCTTGTTGAAGGTCCCAGGATCGATTTTATGGGCTACCGGCTAGACATTTTAATACAGCCTATATCATACATTACCACCCACAATTCTACTTAGATGCTGGCATTAAAAAAGAAAAAGAAAAAAGAAAATTGCGAACATTGTTTCTGTGATTATAAATATTAGCATTTATTTTTTCATTTTTTTAAAATTATTTATATAAATAAACCAGGTTAGGCTACTGTTTGTTTAAGCGTACATTTTCATGTTACTTTTTTGGTTTCATTATTTTAACGCTGCTTGTAACTAACTTATTTATGAATTAAACTATTTATAAGTGTATTCTTTTGTGTGTCTTTTTGTAAGATGCCCATCCGCTAAAAATACATGAGTCGGAACAGTTACAACAGAAATCCATAAAACTTCTACTCTAGTTTTAAAATTGCAGACACAATTATTCAGTTGTTTTGATTTTCATGTAAAATTAATGTATAACTAAACAAAACGAACTTTGTTTAGATAATTTACTGGTTTCTCTAAAATAATATGAAACAGTTTACTGAAAACATAATAACATGTGTACACTATGTTCTTCCTTGTACACAACAGGGAATAACATATTAGAACGGTGGTTTGTGCATTGCATGTACGTGTTGTAGAGACTACATGTTGGGTACATGAGTATATCGTACAATATATTTTTCATGCTAAATACATAAAGTGAAATATTGAATCTGTTTTTGTTTTTTTTTTGTTTTTTGTGTTAATGTAAGGTTGCATTGACAGCTCGGTCATTTGAGACTACGCGTTCTACTATTCATAAAAAGCTGGGTTTGAACTTTTAGTGATCTCCAGATCCTAGCCAGGAATCAAACCCGGCTTCTGTTTTGCAGCTAAGTAGGCTATCGCGTTTGGAGGCAGGAAAATTTTCTCGCCGCCAAATAAATAAGTTTTAATATCATACACGGAAATTATGCCGTTCAGTGTACAGTACCGTACACTAAATCAAAGACAAAAGAAATATATTATGACTATAATTCAAGTGCCTCAGTACACGACGAAAAATTATTGATTAATTATTGATTGGTTATTTTAATAGCTAAAGAAAAAGTGTTTATTGACCTAGAACAGAAATAAAATTGAAGTTCTATTACGTTATGGCAACATCAGTTAGTATGTAAGGAAGTGAGGTACAGACAACTACGAAGTCACATAAGGGTAAAAACTAAACAGCAGTGGTAAGGTTTTTGCAGACGAAAGGTTGAAAGGGATGAAAGGGTACTCAGTTGGGAAAATGGAGACATAAGGTTACAAGATAGTGTATATCTTCAAATTTAATGAGAAAATAAAATAATATTTTAAAGATTGGAGACAGCACATGGAAAGAATCTCAGCTCAAAGGATACCTCTACAAGACCAATGGTGTGCTTTAAAGGGGGAGAAAGATGTCAGCAGAACTAAGAACAGATAGATGTAAATAAAAAGTAGGCTATATGAGTTCGGGCACAGAGGTATGTTTTGTTTTGTTAGATAGAAGTTTAATTGTGTGTTCTACAAATTTTAAAACGGGAAACACGTCCCGTCGTGATATATTTGGGATACTGCGAATCGTTTCCTTCTCTTTCTAAACAACAAAATGGTAAAGCTGCTTACTATTGGTTGTAAAATTAAATTTTACACACCATTATATTATTTAGAATTAAAATTAAGGCCTCGGTAATATATATTTTATCTAATGCGGGACATGAAAGCCCTTATTGTAATAATTTATTAAATCGTCCGTTTTTATATAATTGAATTACATTCGGCGAATAATATTTCTTTTTGGTAATTAAATATTACACGCTTAGTTAGTTACTAAGAATTGATACTTCATTACAAAAGCTGTAATTATAAAAAATCCTTTGTTGTATTGTTCGTAATGTTACAATAGAATCTACTTATACAAATTTTATTTTGTGGCTTTTATGTAATTTTTTTACAACGATGGTTGAGGTCTAAATATGAATGAAGGAAGTGGGTGGATTTTTGTCAACTGTTGCAAAAGTATGACGTGAAAAAATAATACAATAGAATATCGTTTTCAGTTTTATTCCGTATATATAGAAAAAATTTTATGAAAGCGAAATTAAAATTAAATCATTTCGTTTTGTTTCGTGAATTTATTTCAAGCAAATATCAGAATTTGCATTACGAGTATTATTATTATTGTTTTATGGAATCATTGTATAAAATTAGAATACGTTTTATCATTAATTTTTATTTAAATATGATATTTTAAAACGTAGCTACTATATTTTATAAGAATTAGTCCCGGTTTCAACCAGCCCAATTGAATATTTTTTAACCATTCCCCTTTTGTTCTAAGTTTATTTTCATCGTATTTACTTTAACTGTTCTCTCTCCACCCTCTCTCATACACGCACATACACACACCCTTTTTGCTGTTTTATTTGACTGTCTCTTTTCATTTAATTATCTTTCTTTTGTCAACACTAATTTCTTTGAAGTATCCATTGTTCTCTCTCATATACGAATGAAAGAAAATAGTAAATAAAACAAGATTGGGTGAAAGATATCGGCCATAGAGGAAATTGAACTCAATTAATTTGAGAGTTTGTAAATAAGTTTTACTTTCCCTGATTTTAGCAAAAGTATAATTCAGTAGCGTAGGCGTCTCATTTCCTCATTTTTATTAATAGAAATTTAAAAAAAGTACTGGGTCGTATTATTAATTAATCTAATGTAATTTAACTGAAGCAGTATATTCAGTTATTTACATATTTGCTTCTACCGTTTACTCTTTATTAAATATTTATTTAAATCAATTTTAACTTGGTAATAAGTTCAAATCGTTTTTTAGATATTAACTATTAAATGGTTTGTGCAATTTTGTAAAGTAGGTCGGAAATTAAATAAATTGTAATAGAATTTGAAAAAGAGATCTGAATGTAAAGTAATGCATTAAACATTAAGAAATCTGCGCAAGCAGAGAAAAATAATAGTGGATGTTTATTTTAAATAGAATATTCTGTTTGTGTTCTGTAGATATTTTACTGAAGTTACTTGGTAGGAATATTGATTAGAAAATGATTGAGGTGTGGTATAAATAATGGTCGCCAATAAGTAATCGGGAATAACGGTTTAAATCTATTACAGAAGCTACAGAGTTATATAAAAAATGATTCCGTGTACATTAGTAAAGATTGAAACGTGGAAAAATGTTTAGTTAAGAGTTGACTAGAATTCAGGAATTATTTTTAATTCTTGAAAAAAAGATTATCAAGTATGGTAACTACTCCGGTAAAAATAACCGGTGATGATTCACTTCTTATTTATGTACATATATTTTCAATGGTGTGTATATTTACAACGTACTTTTAACGTAATAAGTGCTTTTCTAAACAAATACTGTTTACCGTGCTTCTTTTCGACCGAGTTGAAAATTCGGATCTTTATGCTAAAGTTCAGCAACCTTCAATCAACAAAATATTCATTATAAATATAGTCATTGGTTTGCTCGTAACAGGCAAGTGAAGTGTTCAATTATTTGTACTCGATATGCTAATTCCTGGACTACAAAAAATAGTTTTGTTTCTTATCACATGGTCAGCCAATTATATGGCTCAAGCATTTAAGAACAAAAGAGGTAGAGGTGCAAAAGACACTAGTCAGAGTTATCTCCTCTGAGAGTTATGAATTTCATTATAAAGTCCGATCCTGTGGTGAATAAAATAAAGGTGTTATTTGCAGGGTGGAAAGTAGATGCTTTTAAATAGGCCCGGCATGCTGATAAGGATACTTCCACTCAGTGAGGAACGCAAAGAAAAACCACCTCACTCCTCGTTTTACTTAGTAAAGTTTCTAGAGGTTTAAACCAGACTTTCGGTTAATGACTTTAAACAACAATGTAAATATAGTCTCCGGTATAGAATTTTCGTTATTCGCCAATATATTGAACAGATCCAATCTACAAAAAATACATTCAAACAGTTTAAAAACAAACTTATCGATTTCAATTTAATTTTAGTAGTAGTTAAAAAAAACAGGGTAGCAATTGTTTTTAAATTTAATATGTATATATTTAGAAATTACATTGATTAATGGTATGTCATATTTATACAAGTATAAATAAATATAAGATTAGAATTTGACACTTGTATTGAAAATTAAATTCACTAATAAAAATATACAAATTATTTCGTCGTACCAGTAAAATATATTCTGTATATATATATATATTTTTTTTGTCTTAGTTTATTAATAAAAACTATATATGTTTATACAAACAGCAGCATTTATGATGTACGTGTTTAATGTCCTGTTTTTGTCTTGATGGAGGTAATCACCCAGTGACAATCTCCAAACCCGTCTTTTTAATCTTCTTTGTGAATTTTGTGGTAAGAGTCGGTGTGACAATGTTTGTATCTCTGGATTTGTTTGATTTATTAATTTTAAATGGAAACAAATTTATCATTTTGTTAATGGTTGAGTGTACTGTGTCTACGTTGTGGTCTCGATGTATGATCAGATTTTGTATAATAACCGAAGTAATTTCAGCCGATTTGACTTGTGATATTCTTAATATTTCCTGTCCAATTTTGTTTTAGCTATTTTATAAAATCATTATATATAAGTAAAATTGATGGAATTTTTTTTAAATTTCAGCTGGAGTTGCAGCAGAAAAGGGATACTTCGGACCATGGCAGCTTTGCAAACAACTACTGTATGGTCGCACAAAGTGCGGAGACGAAATATCAAGATTCAGGCCAAATAGTAAGTTGAATTGAATAAAAAATTTAGTAGAAAAAACCATTAGGAGAAAACGATGTGACCCCACATGACTGCAATATGTTGCGTATATAGCTTAGTAGCTTAGAAAATGGCAAATATCGGTTTAAGGATTGAACGCCCGTTTCAACCATTTAACGGTGGAATGTCGAAATCGTTTTTGTTTAACTTTTCTATTTACCTTAAAGGGAATATTCCCTCCAAATTACAGCTATTGTGCGAATAGGAAAATTAGTGATAAGTGAGTGAGATAGTTAGTCAGTCAGTCACTGAGGGCTTTCCCATTTATACACACAATTATGTTTTTCATTTGCAGTTGTAATCTTTCTCTTCTAGTACTGTCTAAAATTGTATGTCACATGATACTATGACAGGAGAAAAACTGTAATACTCCATGGATTTTAAGACATAATTTCTATTACAGTGCAGCTTTAAAAGATAATTTTTTATCCTGATATTATATAAAATACTACACTTTAAGAGGAAATAGATTTTTTTGATTATTGCTTCTGGAATTTTAGGAGGAAACTACCCTTCAGTTCAACTGATAAAAATGTATTTTATAAACCATTTATAGCCTATCATAATTTTTAAGTACTTAAGTTCTTATCATTATGAAGTCTCTATTTTTTATACAATGCAATCTCTTGAACCGAAAACAATAAATATTATTTTATTCTGCTAGTAGAAGGAAGTTTTATAGATTGTGTTAAGCAACATTAATGTTACCTAGATTTTAAAATCATCTAACTGTAATGTAATCAATTACTACAAGCTGTGAATGTTATAGAAATTCATCCATGTGTTTAAATTTAATAGAAGCTAGTATTTATTTTTTCAGAAATTAACCATGTATTTTTTTTAGTTTCGATTGTTGGTGGTTCTTGAACTACAGAAATATGTACAAAATTTGAATGGCTAATTTTTATTCGCAAATTATTGTTGCTATTTGAGAGAATAAAATTCCATTAATTTCTTGCTATTATTCACCATTATAAATATTGAAGCTATGCTATCATTAATTCTAAAAATCGTTGCTGAAGTTTTGTAACATGAGATGTTATTGGCAGCCTTATTCCTTGGCCCTTTAGTACCGGCTTCACTCGTTTTCTAAAACATAATTTATTCACCCGTCAATTTTATGTTTGGATCATGCTGAGAGAAAATAGATATATACTGAAAGTTGCAACATACATGTTCTCATTAGGAAACCTATATGTAGACAACATGTCTTCATAAAATATATTTATTTTTATTGGTTCTAGTACTGCACGTAAATGTATTAAATTACAGACTCAGGCTTATGTATTGATATTTTATGCTGTTTGGGTATTTTACTGTTGGTTTTGAAATATTGAAATGTAGCCTATATTAAAACTTGAATAAAAATAAAAGTACCATAAGTTGAGAAACCAAGGCTGGGTTATTCATCTTGAGTTAGATGCTGTATGCGTATTTTTAATTCATTGTATTTATTTTGGCAAAGTTATTTCATCCGCTTTAGCACTATTACCAAATACTTATTTTTAAGTAGGCCTACGTTCTAGGTATAATACTTTATACTTTCTAAATTTAGTAAATATTAAATTCTGCCGTTCTGTGATAGGTTCTTCTATATTTTACACATAGTCTGAGTGACCAATAAGATAAACCAACTGATTATACTCATGTATTTTAAAAATTAAATTTAAAGAAGACGTCCAAACATAGTTTTTTCATCTTTATCTGCTTTATTATGAACAAATGTGTTTTACTTTTATTTGAACATTACTAAATTATATTTTGTCAGTTTCTTAAATTAATTATTAATTATTAAATATTACCTGTAACTTATGCATAAAGTCTCACTGGCTGACTCGCTTATTCATCAATTTCTCCAACTTTCTGATCATCTATATAGAGAGCTGGTATTGGGCACAATTATTACTTAGCGGTTGAACAGAAAAACTAAAGCATTTATATTACTATCACTTGCCCCGCTAAGGTAGGAAAAGGCTACTACGGTAGAAAAAGGACTCTGTGTGGCAAAGATTTGATTGCCCCTTGCGGAGAGGAGCAGAATCGGCCCGCTACTACCTTCTCAATAACATTTCTTTTTTTTAAATATTTTTATAACACTGTAAAATGTTCTAGTCTTATGTAAATCATGAGACGCATATTTTTTGTCCAATTAACTTTTACGATAAATGAAACTGTTAAAAAGTTATTAGTGATTTAAGAGAAAAAAAATAACAGCCATGAAATGTACGATTTTTCGTTTCCACGATGATTACGTATTAAATGGAAGTCTGACATTGAAAACATTTCGTACGGGTTCAGGATATACCGAGAACACTTACAGATTAAATGGAAATGTATATGTGTTAGTGATTTCAATACTGTAATCACTCATTTTGTAAAAAAAATTGATTGAAGTACGCCCGGAGTTGAAAAAGTCTTGTCGTGAGAAAGTTTTCGGCTTATAATTATTTCAATATAGCCTACATGCACCGTACGAAATGTAGTTTAAAGAGTGAACTTATTTTTAGTGAAAGAATCACCCAATTTCGATGACCCCTTTAAAAGTTAAGGACCTCAAATATTGGCGTTTTAAAGTGTTACTGATTGTAGATTAGTGTATTCACAGTTTGTAGATATGTATATAAATGAAATATGTATACTAAAATATTACTAATATAATAATATTACGCTATATTATGTAGTATTACTATACAGTATTTTTTTATGTCTAACGTTTAACAAAACACATAACTACTACTAAATAGTAGACTACACTAGACTTGATACATAATGAAAATGATATTGAGAAGGCTAGTAGCGGGCCAATTCTGCTCCTCTCCGCAAAGGGGAATCAAAGCTTTGCCACACAGTACTTACCTAAAGAGTTGTCTATGTCCTGTTTCTATACCTTCCAAAAGAATTATTATTCTAGACATGTGTTTGAATTTAAATAATTTGCTTCTAAGAGGTAGCAATGAGGTAACTACCGTAGAGTACTAAATATTATGTTTGTGTCTCCCCAAAGAGCTGTAAAACAGAAAATCGGCAATAGTATTAACAATAGTATTGTTAAGGTTATGCCTAATGGTACCATCATCCATTCTAATCACTGTATTACCGGCGCGGGAGAAAAATACTATCAAACTTTTCCTTTCTGTAAAAGCGAAACTCCTAGGAAATCATCTGTCCGTCAGTTACACCAGATCAGAACTCGCAGTCTGCCAACATCGGTCAATCAGAGAAGGCGTTAAATTTCTCTACGAGTTTTGACGTAGGAGACCAAAAAGAGAAGGTATAGTAGTGCTTTCTCCGTAGTAAGCAGTTAGCTCAACTACTATAAAGGCGAGTGCAATCAGCCAACGTAGTTAACAATCCCTCTCTTAAATAACTCAAGAAATGCCTTTTTATTTCGTAAGTTAGTTCCTCAAGCTACCATGTGAATCCTCGCGATATCGCCAAATTTTAGGTATCTACCCATTTTTATTATAACTTTTTATTATAACCATGACTCGGGATGTGGGTGTTACGGCTCAGAGCAGGCCCGTAGCTGGGGGGTGGGCTTGAGGGTTTTCAACCCCCCCGAACAGGAATTCAAATTGCATACCAGATTAATATCCTGCAGGTCTTTGGTTCAATTCCCCAGATTCAGCCCCCTCCCTCCTAACCAAAATCCTGGTGGCTACGTGCCTGGCTCGAAGAGACTGAGCTTATGTTTCCACTGCATGACACAATGCCGCTGTAACCATCGCCTCAGCTACGCACTGCTCTATATGTTATGCTTCTTGTCCCAGCAGAATTACCAAACAGCGAATTTTAGGGCAACAAATTTAATAAGATTGTGTGTGGAACGCTACTTACTACTGTCACCATTCAGTTATGCTAGAAAAAGTAAAGTGTGGGGTAAAATTGGTTGGTCCTAAAAAAACGATAATTACGTTCATTTAATACTGACTTTAGCAATCAGCCTACGTGCAACGCAGGCGCAAATGCTAGCATTAAATAATTATATTACGTCCATTGTTTCTCATAGTAAATCTTTACTGGTTTTTCAGATATTTTTAAATTTATTAATCTTTATTTGCAACTATGAACATTAAATCACAACTAGCAAATTTGAAAGTAAATAATAATTAAGTGTTGGTATGACAGACATAAGGGAGGGAGGGCTCCTAGTAGAACCTCCTCCAGACATTACCTTATTGATTTTGTAGTGACAGGTTCTATGTTCATTTTGATTTAGAAGATCTCTAATCCAACGTCTTTTCAGTCGTCGTTGAATGTTGTGTGTTAAATGTGGTGTGATAAGTGCCTGGACTAGTGGGGATTAGCATGTCCATGTAGTTTGTCATGAGATTTTTGTAGCGTTTAACAATGAAGTGTTAAATATTTGGTAAATGAAAATCTTTGTGTAGAGTGTTGTTTATATAAAAGGGTGCTTGGTCTATCAGTCTCAGTGTCTTTAACTGGAATGATTGAATACGTTGAATATTTTGAAGGTTTTTCAGTGCAAAATATTTGGCATCCATAAGACCAAATGCGTGTAAGATAAGTAGGGCTAATCATTGATGAACAGGTAACTGTGAGCGTTTTTAGGAAATAAATATAATTTTCGACCCATGCTAAAGAAGATGGATTAAATTTAAGCACTTTTAAAATCTGAATCGCTATACCATGATCAAAATATTTTCAGGTTCCTGTTCAGAAACTTCTCATTTAGGCTAAGTGCTCTTTTAAATACACACTTGTAGTTCAGAATGTGCAACGGTGTCAAACTACAGAATGTAGTTTGTTTTGTAACAAAATAACTTTTGGTAAAATAAAGAAATTTAATGCTTCAACTCAAATTTAACTTGTTTGATAATTATATTGTTGAGGAAGATGTAAATTTACCAAGTGCAATATAGTTTTCCATTATGAAATTGAACTGCTAGAAGCAAAAGTAATTGAAAGTGGGGAAATACTGATTGTGTAGAGTTTTAAGTGGTGAAGTGATTCAACAACACTTCAAAAATGTTGTCACATTCAAAACCATACAGTTAGAACTATTTAAAAGTGCTGTTTAATTCAAGTAAGAGCTTTCTTGTTAAGACTTATTGTATTTTATACAGTATCCTTCTATTTTTTATCCATGAATATGATTCTACACAAATCTTCAAAGATAAATTCAAATTTTTGTGTAAAGAAACACTATTGTATTCTTACTAATGTAACATATTCTTCATTTTGAGTTGAAATTTACAGAATTCCTAAGTTTTAAAGATAAATCCTTGCAGTGTCATCTAACTTACAGTAAATTAATGACTATGAAAATAATAGATTTGGCCTACGTATGAAAAAAAACATTACTTTTGATCGTTTAAGCTTTTCTTTTCTAGCCAGTATTGTTTGTCTGTATGATATTTTACAATCATTACTCCATTTCGCTTTTAGTTTCAATTTTGTCATAATGAAAATTTTGATTTCCTTAATGTTCTTCCTCAGTACAACTTCACGTGTGAAATCCATCTCTTGAACATTGTTCTTTACAATTTTAATCCAATCGTTAATAGTTTTGGGTCTTTCATATAAATAACCAAACATTTCCTTGGGAGAGTTTTCTGAATTCATTCCCATGTTGTTAGTTCTGTTCATTTCATGATTCATTCTCCAGTGCTATAGAATTCTACTCTTTTATTCCTAATTTATGACCGACATTCTTACAAAGTTCTTTTCTACATCACAATTTTCTTTCATTATCTACTTTTTTGGAACCAAATATTTTCCTCCCACTTTTCTCTGTATCATCTTTTCATATTTTAGTAATTTACTTAAGATAACATCCCTTATTAGAGGACAAGAATTTTCCATTTTTCACTTTCTTTTTAAAATCACGCTTCCTTATTCATTTGGTTGAATTATTTCTCTCAATCATTTAAGTTTATTCATTATTTATTTTTAGTTATTTGGTTTCCACTTTTATGAGCCTTTTTTTGATATTACTCATCCATTCAGTCATATCAAAAAATATTTACAGACCTAATTCTCCGATTTTTTCCTCTAAGTGCACTGACCTCTTCTATTAATGTTTCCAAATTACCTGATCGCAAATTTGATTCCGGGAAAGAGTCTGGAACATTATTACATATTTAAACCCCCTGTTCCTTAACTCAAAGTAGTCACTAATGGTCTAGCTGTTGATGTGACTTAAAATCAACTAAAAAATAACCAATATTAAGTACTATTAATATTTCCAACAACAAAATATTGACAAGATTAAAACTCACACATTACTTTTGAACTTACATTACTATATTTTAGTATTTGCAGGTATTATTATCCATGCTTGTAATACTAATTCTGATTTTGTCTGTTTTTCAGTTGCAGTAAAAATTGCAGGACACGTGGCAGCCGGCAGCACGTTACTTCTTTTTTTATTTTGTGTACTAAGTGTTCTTCAGCTGGCAATGATCACTTCAAGGGACTCAGTAGTTCTACCATACAGTTTTGTTGTCACCGCCAAACTAGTCCTTGCCCTTTTGTCAGGTAAATTAATGGATAGATATTATAAGCTGTTTGTAATTGTCGATTACCTGTCTATAGTATCATAAGAATAATACAGTATGTAGTAAAAAATATTTTCTCATTTTCAGAAATTATGATTATTTGTACAATTATTATAGTTACAAATATAAAATTTAAACCAAAAAGTTACAAAGATTGTTAGGCTGCCTCCATGGAGCAGTATTTAGCGTGATAGACTACGAAGTTGCGGGTCTCAAGTTTGATTCCCTGCTAGAAAATTATTACACGTTAACGTCATTAATAGTTCAGCTATTATTGCCATTTCTTGCATCCCAAACGCCAAGCCTCTCTATCCACCCAATCACCCTCCAGCAGCCCTCCGCTGGTCATCTCTTCCATTACTCCACTAATCCAGTGCCTTGCTGGACATCTGCTTTTCCTACTTTGCTGTGGGGTCCAGTTCCTTATTCTTATAGGCCCGTTGTACACATTCATGTGACATAGATTCGAGGTCGAAAAAACAGAGCCAATGACTACAGACAAAAGCCGAAAATGGGAAAATTTGAGTTGTTGAATTATTTAAATACCTTGGCGAAATTGTTTAGAATGATAACATCCCCAAATTCGCGATGGAATTGCGTGTGAGAAACTCTAGAAATTATTTAACTACATTAAAAAAATATCTTATATAAATCTAACTTTTTCCATAACTCTAAATTGTGGCGCTACCAAACAATTTTGAAACTGGTGTTTTTATATGGCTCCAAAACACTTTATTACAGCAAGGGACAAATTAAAAATTTTAAAATGATTGAAAGAAACATTCTCAGGAAAATTTGTAGCCCCCCTCAAAGTAAAATGAATGGTCACTTTAAAGACAGAATCAAACGCAAATTTGTACAACAATTTAAGTTGGAAATTTCAATGACTTTTCATAATATGATTAAGCTAAAAATTATTTTAGCTTTAGATGTAGTTAAACTACTCACTGGGCAAAGTTTTATTTCATTTACAATACTTATATGATTGATATAAATTACACTGAAAACATTTTAGATAGTCTCAATACATTCCTGTTTGAATGAATTTAATATGGGGTTGACGCTGATGAGAATAAATAAAAATCAGTTGGATGGTCATGTACTGTTTAGACTATCCATTGTATCTTGTACAGTATGTCATATCATTGAGGTATATTTTTGTTGAAACTGTGAACAGGGTTGATCATGTTGTGTTTACACTGTACATGTGATGTATTCATGATGTTTATACCATTTACAAGCTGAAAGCGAATGGTTACTGATCTGTTACTTGCTTTTAGATAAATGTACTGAAGTTGAACAATACAATCAAGATGTAAATTTGGTGTGTATCAACTGTATTTTATAATGGAAACATGTATTGTTTGGCCAGGGATAGAAATTTTATAAAATATTTATATAAAATTAATATATGTATCTGATCTTTAAATGACTGTGAACTAATATTTAAATAAAATTAATATTTGTATTAACACAAAAAATTTATGTAATTTTTTGTGCTAAAATTGGTAGTTTACTTAACTATTAACCTAAGGATCTGATTTCAATTCCTAATTAGGATCTGAATATTGTTCGTTCATATTCTAAAAGCTTCAATTCATCACTGCAACTATGAGTTTTCTTCAGTAAAGATTCTTTTCATGTCTACATCTATATACTTATTGTATTTCTAATGTTTCATTAAGCCTTTCCTTTTTTCTTGCCCAGCATCTTCTATTGAAAATTTCAGTGAATTCAATAATTTTTTATAATATATGGAATACATTTTGACATTCTATTGTTCAAGTTTGCAAAACATTTTCTTTTACATTTTAGTATTACTTATTATTTGCCTTCACAATTATTTCATTATTTATCTTTTTCTAAGTTCACATGATTTTCTGCATTCTCATCCATAGCAACATCTTCATTGCTCTTATAGTCTTGCTTCATGATGCTTCTCCAACACCTGTGCTTCACTTCCATATAGTAAAATACTTAGCTAAAGTAGTAAAATACTTACAATGAGGGTTAAAGGGGAAAAAGCATCAGTGCGCATGCACGACTGCTTTAATTTCAGTACAACACACACAAATTATACTATACCCAGAGCATATAAAAGAGTATATCACGGAACCTTTAGGTAGGTTAACTGTACAAATATAACTTTGTAATCGTAAACAGAAATGTTAGTTTATCGAAAACGTTGGCAGACTATTCACAGTGCTGAACGAAATCTAATATGCGGTGTAATAAAATGCTGTGAAGTTGAAACTAAACAAAAATGCCTTTCTCTGCCTCTAAACAAAAGCCATGAGCGAGTGGCTTACTACTGTGATGTTTATCTTTCCACAATTCAAAAAATAAAGAAGGAAAAAGATGTGAAGAAGCTATTCTTTAAAAGTTTTGTTGACACGTGGTAAAAACAGATACTAGTGAGACTGATAGTGGAGACGCCGGTGACAGCGATAGTAAAGAAAGCAATTCATTCGTAGAAAATTTTGTTCCAGTGGAATAAGGTAGCTAGTAATTACAGTAAATTAAACATTTCTAGTCGTGTAATTAAGCTAGAGGCAATATTGCAGGTCCCATTTATTTCTTATAGGTAAGGTTTATGAAGAAAAAATTTTCTCGGAATAAAACACAGCTTACAAAATGTATGTAGAAACTGTACAGTAGTAAAATTTACAAGTATGTCTTACTGTTGAGGTTAGCAGCACTGTCAAATTTTCACTTCTCTTCCTCACAGCCCATCCATGCGCAGAAGGCAATCTTACGACTTCAGTATCTATATTTCTGGAAGTAGTACAGTTTTATTAAGTTATCAAAATATCTAAAACTCTTATATTTTTTTAGACTGCATCTAGGAGACTCTCAAAGGGGAGTAAAGGTCATATCAAGATAAAAACTGATGTCTAAATAAAAGCAATATGTTTCATTATTACCAATTCTCTTATTGCTTATTTTTTTACTACTTACTAACTTCCTTACTTCAATAATTATATCATCTAATAACTTTTACAACATACGACACATTTAACTCATTATTTACAGTACTTAAAAATTTATTATTAAAACAAAAAATTATTTAGAAGGAACTCTTGTATGCTGTATAATGTTTCATCAAGTATTTTTTTATCTTATTTTAAACAAATATAAATTACCAGATGTTTGTAAAATTTGCGGTAATTTTTTTTTTGTCTTTTATGACCACAATGGATCACTTAATCAAATTCAGAAAGCTTCTTCTTTTTCATATTCTTTAGCTTGATATTCTGCCAGTATCCCTTCATTCGGGCTGATCTTGCTTGCCAAACTTCCTTTGAAACGACCGGTTTCTTTCTGCTCGGGTTTGTTCTTCCATCTGATTTTGTTTCAAATCTACTGTCCTTATTTCTTAAGATTTTTGGTAATTTTATTTATAGATGTATTTTCTACCTATTATAAGGAAGTTTTTGTTTAAAACTATTTAATGTTGTGATTAGCATCATAGTAGTTTAATCAATTCTGTTTCTCATATTGGGATTGTGGTTATTTAAATTTTATTAAAGGTGTTTTAATTTACATACATTATCATTTTAGAAACATACAAGGAGGGAACTACGTATAAGCAATTTAAACTTTTTAAAGTAATTATCTACATGAGGTTAAGTGGTTTACACCCACGGATTACACACCACAGCTCTATAGGAGTTGATGCGAATAAACATTGAACAAAAAGAAAACTTTTAAAGCCTAATTACATTTTTGCTTTAAATTCTTAGAATTTTATTAAAAGGCAATACTGCTCGACACTAACTTCTGACTATTTAAGTTTTTGTTTTGTAGAATATACAGTATTTTGTAATGTAATGTTAATTCATGCTGTTACAGCATTATATTTTATAAGTTATTGTTGACTTTTTGTGCTGGTGCATCATTCTTGGTTTCCTTACGTAATAATAATCTTACATAATTACAATATCATAATAGAAACCTATAAAATTGTAAAGAACAATTATTTTAAACTTGAGTAAAAGATGGTCACAAACACAGATGCATGCAATGCAGACTTTCTATTGTATAACGTTCTTATTTTTTCTTCATTTAATAACACTGCCTCTTATATCTTTTGTGACACAGTTCATTAAGCTCTAATAATAACCTATAAATTTTAATTACGCTGTAAACCTATTCATAAATGTACCTGTAATAAAAATACCATTATTTTTATAACTATGATAACAACAATAGAATGTTCAAGAACTAACCTTCTAAATTTAATTAAAAACTAGCCATTGCACCCGCACTAAAGCAGTAACTCACTTCAATATATTTGATATTAAATGTGAGAGAGTGTTAGGTTAAGGGTTCTTTCAATATAAAAATAAACATGGATTATCACGTAGGTTATAAATATGATATTGTAATCCTACATAGTGTTTGATAATATAAAAATAAATATGATATTATGTATTTACTTGTTATACCTATGGATATAATCAGATCGTCTGTGCAATCACAAAGGGGCGTATCTCGATTTTTGCCTGTTTTGAGTTAAGGCCGATTCCATACTTATCTGGTGCTGTTCTGTGAAGTGACAAACTGGCGTATCTCAATTCATGTTAGTTTCTTAGTTACTAAAAAAAATGAAGGGCGTAAGTTAATATTTTCACGTGGAAAAACAGTCACATACAGCCATATCTTAGATACGCCTGTTTGTGGTTGTGTTTGTTTTTGAATTAAAGCACCAATTAGGCGTATCTGCAGATTTTTTCTGCAGAAATCTGCTCATTCAACTATTCAAACAACTTTAAAGTTGTCTGGAGAAATATTTTACCAAAACATTTAACACCAATTTTTTGTTTAGCACGAGCAAATAATTCTACATTACTTATTCTTTAAATTTTGATGATTTTCTTAACTTCAAAAAACTTTCAATAGGTATTAGAATTCTCAGGGTTAGGGTTAGGAAGGATGATGCTAATGATAAGATTGACTAGACAACCTTCAGAGGATTAATGGTAATAAAATATCAGCCTAGAAAGATTATTTTAAAACAACCCATTGTTCTAACGTGTACAATAGCATTTCACTTTTTGAAAATCTGAATTTAGCTATCCAGAAAAACTTAATGGGAAATCTCCACTGATAGCCACTGCAAAATATAATAACTTGGTGAAATTATGCTTAAGAGATACTCTTGTAATAAAAAATCCAGGATTTACGACATTTTACACAAATTTACCTCATAAGAAATTTTGTCTTATTACTTGTGTTGTTTAACTTGTTTAAGTAATTTTTTTTCTTAAATCAATTATCTTAGGTGTAGTTAGTAAGTGTTTAGTTTTATAAATCATTTTCATGTTACTTCTCAGTCCGGGAGCGCATTGAGTGTATTTAGTATGTGTCCAGTACATATTATTTTTATTACCGCTGTCAAAATAATAGTATTTATGCGACTATTTCTTTTATAACAGGAAGTAGGCCTAATTATCGTTGACACTAAAAAAAAATGTTGACTACAACATGGTTTCTATTAGGCTTAGTTGGTAGGTGCTTAGTTTTATAACTTATATTTTTCGAAAATGTGTATCACCTTGTGGAATTGTATTTGGAAGTGTTTGTAATACTGTAATTTTTTAAATATTGTAGTTCAATAATGTTCTCATTAATATACTCAATGATCAAATTAATTTGTGATAAATCATACACATTTCTAAAGCAAATTCGGAAAGTCAATAAAACTGCAAAAGAAACCTAGTGGTTATTATCATTAACAGATAGTCTTTTAACGTCAAGTAAATGTCATTATGCTAATCAGAAATTTATAATGATTAGTTTTTAAGATCCCGTGTTTTTATCTTAGCTTAAATATTTTAAATAAACAAATTACTTCTATTTTATTTGTTATTATTTATTTAACATACTGGTATTCTCAAGGGCGTAACTGGAATTCGTGCATTAATAAAATTACGAAAGCAATGACAAACTGGCGTATCTCAGTAAGAAGGGTTTTTGAGTCATCATTTCTTTATTTTGTAATGATAAAAATCTTTTTTTAATTGTTTTATCCAAAACCTGTATTTTTGTTTATTATAATTTATACAAATAAAGAAAGTATGAACAATAATGAGTGAACAATGAAGTGTTAAGTTACATGAAGGGTTCACTTCAAACTTTAAATGGCTTTCCTGAAAAATCAACAAAATCGAGATACGCCCCTTTGTAATTGCACGGACGAGATATTACGCAGGACATTATTAATTACATTTTTTTAAGAAGTTTATTTCCTTTATTACTAATATTAATTAATTTATTATTAATTATTAATTAATAAATATATTAATATTATATTAATATTATTAATTATTAATTTATTATTACTAATTAATTTATTATTGTAGACCATAACAGGTATATGCTTAAAAATAAATGGTGCTAAAAAAATTACAATAGGAGTATTATAATTAATAATATTACAATCAACAAGTACATTAAACAAAACATTATAACATTGTGAATTTATAATGTGAGAGAGCCTCTCTGCCATACAATATACAAAAATCAACTATTAATTATTATTAATAATTAACATCATTAATTTGACAGACTTGTGGAATAGACAATATTAAAAATAAATTATGAAACATTATAGCAAATGCACCTTTTAAAGAATTTTCTATTTTTATTTCATTTACCTATAATAAAATAAATATTTTAAAAAACCACCAGAATGCTCAAAGAAAAGTAAAAATACTTATTGATTGAATAACACTTTTGTGGTGTTACCACATTGTCAGCTCATTATAATATTTAAAATTATGCAATTAAAAATATTTAATTAGTTAAAAATGTTATGCCTTCACTGCACAGTGGTTAGTTAACGCGTTAGCCAACAACATGGAGGTCCCGGTTTCAATTCCCTGCTAGGATCTGGTAATTTTCTCAAGTCGAAATCCACTGTTACATAACCTACTATGGTCACTAATAACCAACAAATTTAAATTTAAAATTTAATAAACATAAGTTCATGCAAATTTAATTAAACTAACATAAAAAAAAATATTTTTCAAAGACAGGAATTTGTATTGGATTCATGTGATTGTCATGACATTATACAGAAGAGATTACTATATTTATTTTATTGTAGGAAAATAAAATAAAAATAGAAAATTCTATAGAAGGTGCGTTTATTATTATTGTCTCTGAAAAAAATCTTTTTAATTATGTAATCTTAAATATTTATGAGCTGAACAACCAGGTAACACCATGAAAGTGCTACTCAATGTACCTATCTGTGTTCTTACATATTCTTTGGTAGTTCTTGTGGTTTTTTAATATCTATATTTTTTAATAAAATAAAAATACAAATGAGTATAGACATATCAAAGTTTCTAGACAAGTAGCATGATAAACTATGATATACAACATTACCTATTCACAAATAATGAATAAGGATGCAGTTGTCATTCCCAACAGAACAATCGAGAATTTACATTTAATAAATCATAATTAGAATCAAAAGCTTCAATTATATTAAAATACCTTTTTGTCCTAATAAATGGGGAACAGTTGTATTCAAGTGTTTGACTAATAGCAATCAAAAATAACTTTGCAACTTAGTGTAATGCAAATTTACTTACTGCTAAATAAATGTATGACCTTCTGTAATAAGTAAATGAAGCCATCATACCTACCTACATATTTATTAGTAGAAACCAACTCAGAAGAGACTTTTACGACTTTTTTATTGTATCGCTTCCCTACTTCGCCCTTCCCACTACACCAGTTGTTAACTTCAGTAGTTGTTGACTTCACCACCTCATTTAAGTATACAGGTGGTTACTATGTACCTATAAAGTATATTGGTATTTTCTAACAGATGGGATCAAATCAGTTGCGCTGGTTATGAGAGTGGAAATGTATTTTTGTGTAGCAAAATTCTCCATAGAAATGGCTCTTATTTTAGTATGATTACAGCTAATGATTTCAAAATTGTACATCATTATTTAGATAAATCGAAAAATGTTGTTAAGCTGGCCCTAGACGATCAGTCTGATTGATCAAAAGATTGAACAAACAGACTGAGACAGTCATGATTGAGCATCTAGAAGTGTGTTTGACGATTGAGTCAATGACTGAAGGAGATTGATAGACAAACGACTGAAGAGGGCGATTGAGCGTCTAGTAGCGTTTTGATCAATCTTTCCCTCACGCGCTCGGCACCAACGATGTCGGTCCCCTCGTCGCCCACGCCCCTCAACTCTTCTTCTTTGGCAAAGGGTGAAACCAATCAGAACGCGAATTCACGATTATGCTGATTGAATTATACCGTGATCAACCAGTGTTGTGGAAAGTGAAGAACAAAGATTATTTATCAATCACAGTAAAAAAAGCACAGCTTGGGACAAAATGTTGACAGCATTGAGAATGTTTAAACCGGGCTACTCACTTGATGAATTGAAGAAAAAAATAAATTTTAGGTCCTCCAAATCCATGCCTGTAGATAGGTACCTCAATGTGATTGATAACCTCTGGTTTGCAGGAATCGCTTCGCGCTTAACGGTGTCCTTTTTCCTCAATTTTTGGTCTTACTAACTCCAGCAGCATGTCATAACTTTCATCGTTCATTCTCAGAAAGTTCTTGTAATCATCTGGCTCCGTATCACGCAGAACGTTGAGAAGATGTTCATGACTGAAACGGTTTCTCATTTTATACCATTCTTTTGACCACAGCCTTTTCCTCTTCTTATTTTTATTATTATCCTTTCTCTTCTGTTGGAGGGCAGCTACACTCAGTAAAAGGAAGGACAAATCCGGGTTGGAACTCATTCTTTCAGCACAACACCGCGAACGAAAAGTACAAACGAAAAACGTAGAAAATCGTATAAACGAGTAGAAAAACGTAGCAGACAAAACTGGGAAAAGAAACGAGACAGGCACAACACTCCTAAATGGTATTCATCAAACGACTGAAGAAATGATTGATCCTCACTTCAGTCTGTTTGTTCAATCTTTTGATCAAACGACTGAAGAAATGATTGATCCTCACTTCAGTCTGTTTGTTCAATCTTTTGATCAATCAGACTGATCGTCTAGGGCCAGCTTTAGTTTCAACTGTAAAATTGTACTTAATAAAAAAGTCTTTTAGAGCATCCAGAAAACTCATCACAAATAAAATCGTATGATGTTTATTATTACATAGTCGTGAATAATATTTATGTAACTGAAATTATTTACTCAACATAGCCATAAAAGTTTTTAAATAAGGTGTTATAATTTTAACCTTGCTTTACTTTTTCAGCACTTCTGGCCATTGTTGCTGCAGGATTGTTCGCATTACAAACAGATGATACAGAAAATGATTTTGTTGTATCAAGAGGGGAATCCTTCTACATGCAGGTAAATCTTTTTTCTGTCATAACAATAATTATTGAAAGTAGATGCACTTTATGGCTATAAAGTCATTGACATAATGACATATTCGTACCGATTGTTGCAAAGAGACGTGTGTTCTCAATCCAAATCGGAAATAATCATATGCAGTGCAATATTCAGCCGAGAAGAATATTGTAATATTAATTATTCTAAAAAAAATCAATCTCCTGTGTTACTTTTGTTCTAAACTAATTTTTTTAAAATTTATCTGAATTATTGAATTCGTCAATGTTATGTGTTATCTTGGGGTAAGAGTACACTGTTTATTCTTTATCATACATCATTGTGCATGAGATTTTTGCCAAAAGTTCCATTACCTTAAATAGTTGTTCCTAAGTTTAGTGTTTAATGTCCATGTGATATGAGTATTTGTGCAACTGTGAAGTACAATGTCAGTGAGAATTGATATACTTTTATACAGAAAATTAATGGTTTAACTGAATTCCATGAGCATGAGAAGTATGTATCAGTCATGTTTGGCTAAATACATGATATGTTTAATAAAGGTTTCTTAATTTTGTTTTACTGAGTTTTGAAAAATTTTATTTTTCTTGTTTCTGTTATGCTGAAATTACTTTTTTGTGCATGAATAATGAACAGTCCTACACTTCTTCTTTATCTCCACAACCAGAGGTTGGTGGACCTACAATTTCTTTCTTTCCATTTTATTCCTTCCCTTACCTTATTCATACACTTCAGTCTCAGTCTTCTCTCATGGCACCTCCCTTTGTCAGTCCTTCAAGCAGGGTGGTGAGCTAGGTTGAATGTCAAATCGTACTGTTTCTTCTTCCTGTTTTTAGTAGCATTCTTCCTTCACCCACTCTTATCACTACAGTTTCATTGATCACTCTATCCATAGAATCTTAAGCATTCTCCATCAACACCACATTTTAAAGGCTTCCAGTTTTTGCCTATCCACAATGTGTAGAGTCCATTTCTCTGAGACTTTTGATATTTATTCCTAATGAAGCTTCTAAGAAATCTCTTTCTTATCTCTAGAGAAACACTTTTTGATGTTATCAGTCTTTTCTTCTTGAAGAATGCTTCCATGGCTTGTGCTGTTTGGGATTTTATGTTTGTTGTGCACCTGCCATCAGATGTTATAGAACTTTTCAACTATTTAAATGTAGCAACTTGTGTAAGTTTTTCGCATTC
The DNA here is from genome assembly GCA_035578175.1 of Catonia carolina. Taxonomy (NCBI): domain Eukaryota; kingdom Metazoa; phylum Arthropoda; class Insecta; order Hemiptera; family Achilidae; genus Catonia; species Catonia carolina. The sequence continues at coordinate 69,669,149 of JAQMRL010000002.1, forward strand.
AACCCATACCTAAGCCTTCTGTTTGCCATCTCTGGGCCAATTCAAGATTTTAGTTTTCTTCAAATTTGTTCTTCTTGCACGTTTATACTTAAGTATGGTGTTTATTACTTGCAATGCGTTTTGTACTTCTTCCTTATTATTATTATTACCAAGTAGTGAAATATCATCTGCTGAACAAATTGCTTTGTAGTACTTGCCATTTATCTTTTCATTTTGGTAGACTTCTGAAATCATTCCTACCATATCTAATGTACAGATTACACTAGAGTGGGAATAAGCGGGAACCATGCCTGACACTTTTTAAATTTGTACCTGATGACCATTTCAACTTATTAGAGCTCTTGTATATCTTTTAAAATATTTAATTGACAAGGTGTTTTGATTATTTTTTTAATATTATTTTAATCATAAGTTTAGAAATAAACAGTTTAGAATTAGGTCTACATAAGAAAATTTATAATAAATTATGGGTTTGTGAGATCTTCAAAAAAACATTTGATACAATGTTGCTGGAGTGTGGATAATAACTTAACTTTTTAATCACTATTCTTTTACAGATTGCACTTATCATCTTGAACTTCATGTTATTTATAGCAGCATTATATGATGTGCTATTTTCAAGAAGATTAGGAGGGGATCCAACTATGGCTAGTCGAGATCCTGGTGGTGATGAAGCAACAACTTACAATAACCCTGGCTTCAGAGAAAAACGTTCTTCTCATCCTGGTAAGATACGCTATATTTTTAAGTGTACATTTTTTCTAGTAAATATGAAATTTATTTTATTTTAATGCACTAATGTTATTCAAGGAAGTGGTTTTTTTTCTAAAATTTATTAATTGAATTTTTAATCTGTATTTCTGTTAATGAGTTTGTTAAATGCACTGAATTCTATTTGTAGGGTTTACATTGATTTTTATTATTTCAGTAATAAGTTCATTTTTCAAAAAAATGTATTGTGACAATTTTTACAAAATTACACCATAATATGGTGTAATTTTTTATGAGCTTATATTGACCCTGGGTTACACATATATATTTGATTTGAATGGTATATTATAAGAGTTCTGAAGTACTCTCAAAGTTGGGGTAACATTAACCCAAACTTGAAAAATTTAAATTGTTGCTTAAACATGCTTATGCAAATGATTGTTTTTTTTATTAAAGAAAAGGAAAAGAGACTTGAAAGTGGGCACCAGTCTATGATATAATAAAAAACTGCAGGATGAATTTAAAATGTTTTAGTTTAATGGTAGCAAAAATATCTAGTGATAATGTAATCGTTCAATCAATAAAGTATTTAGCACAGACTTTTAAAGTTGTATTTGAACTGGAATTCTTGTATAATTGAAGACTGGAGGGTAAAGATGGATTAAGCACTAAAATTTGGAAATTGGAGTTATTGAACAGAAAAGTGCTTTACGCGTTCATTATTTTTAAATATGCTAACTGATACATTCAAGATAAACTTTTATTTTAGTTTCAAAAACTAACATCACATTACATTAGTAAGAACGTGCCTTTCACTCAGCTGATCAAAATCATGAAATGTTATTTTGTAGTTACAACTGGATAATTAATTTATAATTATTAATGATTTTTAGCAATGGATTTTTGGCTTTAGATGTAACATCATATTTTTGATACTATGTTATTTTTTTAGGTGGAAATATATCAATGACTGATGCGAGTGGTAAGCCATATGCGAGGTCGGGTACAAACGGTAGCGTAGCAACATTGTCAACTACACTTTCTTCAAATGGGTCTACGGTGGGATCATCATTAACAAAAAGTCCTTTACGATCAAGCCTCAAGAAGCCACGACAACCAAATAACAGTAATAACGGTTTAGGTATACAAAATCCTGGTTTTAGTGGCAGTTCCCCAACACCGTCAAGAAATGGTAGTATGAAGAAAGTTAGAATACAGACCCATAGTACTGCAGTCTGATTTGTTTTTCATTTTTAATTTACAATGTACTGAACTAATCAACCTTTTTAAAGGTTGTTTTATTTTTTATTAAATTTTAAGATCAAAATAGTTTATTTGTTGATCTGATTAATGATATTGTTTATTATTATTCATTGGTTTTCAATTAAAAGTGTACATTATTATTTATTTACCAAGAAACATTCTTGATGCCAGAGTTTTGAAGCTTCCATTTTGCTCATTGCTCAAAAATACGTAAAGCATTATAAAGTACAAAGGAAATACATGTTTATGTTTTTTTCTAAACTGTATGGTCTTACAATTTACTTATTCATATGTGAAGATGGATTTGATGTGTTTTTTGGGTAAAAATATTATATATAAAATGTAAATATTTTATAATTGAAGTATTTCTAATGTATTCTATTGCTGTTATATTTTTAAAATAAGTTTAAGAGATAAAAATGAAAGTGCCTAGACAACATTTTAACATTGAACATTTTTGATGTTTAACAGAATTCCATATTTTCTATTTGTAAAACATAGTCTGATAAACTTTAATTTGCTGTTCTATTTTTCAAATTTACCAGAAGAATAATTACAACAAAAAATAATTAATCGCCCAATGAATTATTTTTACACAGAATTTTTAAGTGGTTCTTTTGGTTTAAGGAGGAGTCCAAATCTATCTAATTTTAACATTTGACCCTATGTCTTAGCAGTCAATAAAAATATTGGCATAAAATTTAATTCATATTATTCATGTGATCTAATATAATATAACAGAAAATTATCGTGTGAAATAATTACTTTTAATAGAGAAAACGGTTTTTTTATCATTACCAATGTGGAGGTATCCAAAATATCAATAAAACAGCCATAGCTATCTAGAGTTTAAAATATTTCATTAAAAATTCAACAGTAGTTGTACTACAGTACTTTAAGAACCACCTAAAAATTTCAAGTCAACAGCTTCAGTATTTTCTGAGATAATAAATCTGTCATCTGTTTTGGTAAAACACAGTAAAAGTAGAAACATTACAAATTCCAAATATATAAATAGTAAAAAATGGGTTCTTCTCTTCATATACAAGTGTTCAGAAAGTAGAATTCAATACTACTATAACATTGTTTGTGCTTGTAGTAAACAACGCTTCCACAAGAGTATTAGAAACAAAATTTACCTCCATTAATAAAAATAATGAAAAAACCACAGAGAAAAAATTATAAACAAAGCCCAGGTGTAATAAACCTATTATCACTATGACAAGGTATTAACTAACCATAATTTTTTTGTAAGAATTTAATAATTTATATCAAATTTTAAAGTTAATGATCAGGGTATCTAAGGCCGGCCACACACAGGAAGGAACAGAAGCAGTGAAATATTTTGCTCCTTTGTTTTTGTTAGACTACAATTTTATAAATGATTAAATGGGACTACCGCACACAGAGGGAACAAGTATGTCGCAACGCCTTGCAACACCACGCTGCACTCGGAGCTAGTGCCCAACATCAGCCCTGTATTTACGTTGCTCATCAATTGGTTGGGAGTGAACATCAATTCGTTGAACAAACTGCCATAAAGCTATGGCAACATTGACTTCTTCTTTTACAACCCTGGTACTCATGTCTACTCTGTCAATCACCAACTCAAAATGATTCAGTAGCTGCTCCAGGATCTCTGCGTCAGCCTTTGCACTGCACTCTGCAAGGAGCAAAGCATATATTACATGGAGTAAGATGTTTCATTGCTCCTGATCCTTTGCGCCTGCTCCTTCCTGTGTGCGACCAGGCTAATGGTGTGAGAAAAAAAAACGTAAAAATTTTGACCATAAATTTGTTGAGACCCCCTCCCCCACTAAAGGGTTTTTCTTGTACAAACTAATCACAAATTTACTTTATAATTTCAAGTAAATTTTTGTTTTCTTGTTTATCTATATAATAACATAATTCTGGAAGTTACGACCACTTTTAAAATGCTTTATGTTGTACAATCTGAAAATCTGAAACATTTTTTAAATATTATATACGCATATTATAAATTTCACATTTGTGTATTCTTCTACTAAGACAGCAGTAGAATTCATAAAATTCTGAAAAAAATTGTAATTGTATTTGGTTCGCACTCCAATGCAAAACTAATACTGTACCTATCTACAATTATCTATCAAAAGCAATAATTTAATGATGTAAATTAAAATATCATTTTATGCTGTTGTATATAGTTTTTATTAGCTTATTTATAGTCTATAATTAATATATTGTATATAAGATATTTTATTACAGTCGATAAAATTTTATTTATAAAATATCTTTTTGTTATTTATGTGTATTATTTGAAAGTAATATGCTACTGTTATTGATACTGTGTAGAAGACTAAATTAGAACTTATTCCGTCCAAAAAAAACTATTTTATTTAATTTGTTTATTTTTAAAACTAATATTATAAAAAAATAAATATGTATAATAGGATTTATATATTTTTATTAATGTCAAACATTATTTGTTTGTTTTTGTTGAATCTTTATATTGACTTTTCGAGAAAAAAAAACAATTTTGTTACAAAACGTTTGATTGTTATAAACTTCAGTTGTGTCATTCAAACTAATCACAATATTTGAAGAGTTTATTGCAGTTTTTGTGCTTACATATATCTGTAGGCTACTCTATACATATTTTGTCATCAAATTTATCCAGTAAAAATGTATTTGTTTAAAATTTTGAAAATTAAATTTTCATCAATATTTGATTTGTTACTGTTACCAAAATCAGTTGCTATATTAAAGAAAGATGGAAATTCATTTGAAAAAATGTTTTTTGTGCATTTTAATTAATATTTTATTGTTTGGTTTAAATAATTGCAGTAATAATCAGTGTGAGAGTTAAAATGAATTGAATATTTGCCTACACACCATATTATATGTTACTGAAAAACAGTTAATTAATCGAGTTCTGTTTCTGAAATAAATAAGAATAAATAAATAGTTTGGTGTATAATAAGTAAATGAGTGAACTGAGTGGTAAAAAGAGTGCCTACTGTATGATAGAAAAGTTAATCAATACAAATATATATTTTCGTATGTATAATTTGCTCTCTTCCTCAATTTTCTGAATTTGTGGGTGCATGGTTTTTCTTCTGTTAACTGCATCCAGGATTATTTTCAATATCCAAGAAATATTAAAATACGATTAATTCATTAAACCAATTCATTTGTTACTTCTTTGTTATTTTTGTTTTTTTTTTATTTATATTTAACGTTGCATCAACTACAAAGGTCATTAGTGATGATGTTGGGGTGTAACTATATACAATGGAGGATGAAATGATTTTTTTGTAACTTATGAAAATATGCCTTTTGTTATTACTACTTACTTACTTACTTACTTATTTGCTTGAATAAGTGTGCCATCTAATAATTTTTACAATACGAGTATTACAAAATTTACCACACTGTATTGGAATATATTTTTAAAACAAAAAAATCTTTTTTGTAAGGATCTTTTTTAAAGGTACTGTAAAATTTTTCATTAACTAGCCTACTTTTTTACCTTTTTTTAACAAATACACATTATTCCATTTTTTTAAAGCTTGTGGTAATTTATGAATGTGTTTTACACTTAAATTAGTAGGTTTTTGTTTAAATAATTTTGTTTTGTGATTAGTAACATATAATCAATTTCATTTCTTGTGTAGGTGAATGCATGAATAGGTGAATGTAGGGAAATACCACAATTTGAGGTAAAACCGCAGACTAAATTCCTGAATTTACCATAAATCAAATTTTGTTTTTATTTGTATGACATTGGATGCATAAGAACAACTCTCCATATAGTCCTTTGAGTGTGACAAAGAATTTTGTTAAAAAGTATGATTTAGCTATTATTTTCTGTCGTCATTTACTCTGAACATTCTTCACAGCATTAACTGTGGAATTTTCAGAAAATGAAGACAATAATTATGTAACATTTTGTCCTTCTCTACACATTCTGTTTTTATAAATAGATATTGTTATAAGTATTTATTTACCAGTAACATTTATGTGGAAGGGTCAGAGTGACATACTTTTGAGCTCTACCAAGTACAAAGTTTTTTCCGCAACGCATTACTCACATTTTCTCACAACAACAAAAAATGTTGATTCTGTATTTTTAGCAGATCAGAATGATTAAAAATTCGTTTTTTATGAAGATTCTGACTGCATTAAAAACAAGTTGTCTCATTGCAATAAGTGTGAGTATTTGCTGCTAACACAACGTTGTAATTTTCTCCTACCTGATGAGTAGATTGGCAGACTAACAAATATGTTTGAATTTATTTTGTTGAGTGTATGTTTACATTCTCTGAACAGAAATTGTAGAATGATACAATATAAAAGATCAATTACATTTTGTATTACTTCATTTCGACATACAAAATAACTAATGACATTCGATTAGTTTAACCAAAATTATTGTTGGAGGTCAATAAAATAAAGGAAATAGGGAAAATGAAAGGGAAATTGTATATTTATGAAATGGAAATGTTGACAATGGTTATGCAAATAACAATCAGTATTATTGACAAATAAAATGTGGGAGGTAGGTGTAGTTTACAGTATTTTACAATCGGCACTTCCTATGTCATTGACCTATACATTACTTCAATACAAGTAGGCACCAGTTCACCATGGTTATCTGTTACAAGGTTAGAATCTTTTTACATATTCATATCACATATTTAAACTTAGTAATACTTATTGACATTAAATCAGTTGAATCAAACTTATTATAGAGTACTACCTCGTTTATCCAGACTAATTAGTAACAGATGCAATCTGAATAATCAAAAATCCTGATGAACCGAATACAATAGGAAATCAATAAAACAAAACGTAATGAGAAAACTTACCATGTATGTCTTCTTAGGACAACACACACTATTATATCTTTATATATTATTACTTACAAGTGATTTTTTTTAATTTATAAAGATTTATCATTTATTTTTCTATCCTTAACTTTTGTAGAGCATTTAAAGGCAGTATGATTGTGTGACTCACTCACCATCATAAGTTCAGCTGGTGTCGTGTTAGGTTGCTGCTCCAAGTATGCCATGATGTTATCCAGCAATGAATCACCAAGTAAATACAGTAACATGTATACAATATTTAGCTCAAGGCACTAATGCTTTGTAAACATTTTAGTATAGGCTACATAGTGAAAAATTTACTATATCTAAATTGTAGTATTGATAAAAAATACTGTACCTGGGTTATTGTGATTTTATATTTTTTCATTCTTTATTTTTATTTGCTTATTATTTTTATTTAAAAATAAAAAAACTTTTTCCAATCCAGATAATCTGGATAAATGAGGGTCATATATACAAGGTAGTGCGCTAAACGTTGACTCTCTGGGTTTTATAACCTGACATAAAGGATTGAATGTGTTATTTTTTTAATTTAGATATTCTGTGTTAACGCCCTTTTAATAAGACTTGATTAATAAACTGAATTATTAAAACTATTTTAATATCTATAAAAAACTGTTAGATGTGGGTACCTATCGAAACAGAACTTGGTAACGAATGTTAGAATCTAAAAACTTGAAGTTTTTGTATTCAATATTGATGGTTAATATTGCATAAGTCCTTGAAAAATTATATAATAATTTTATTAAATAAGTTTTTATTTCTGTTTTTTTTTAAAAACGATGAATGTATCGTTAACAAGTACCTACACACGTACCAAGGACATTTTTAGAACATATGAAATTTATTTACATATTTTACTTACTGTAAAATAACTGTTTTGGCTGTGCACTCATGAAGTATTAAAAATTAAATTTTCTTAATGTTATGCTTGATTAGTATAAAAATTATTTGATATTTTCCGTCCACAAGGATCAAGTAAAATTACAATTAATTGAAAAGTAAAAAAAAAATTTTTGTTTCCTTTGATAAGACAATTTCAAGTATAAATAATATTATGACTTTTTTTTCTTCCTTATAAAATATATTGATTTTACCAATACATATTTATTTTCAAAAATATTATTTTTGTAAAATCTCTGTATTTGTGTTTTGCCTAACAACAAATTATTATTTTTTTATTTATTTGTGTTTCTAATGTGTGTACATTGCAATCTGTTCAATTTAAGAACAATACGCTAGCCATGACCCAATGATATGAGGATGATATGACGTATGACATGTAATTAAGGTGTAGTTGTGTACAGAATCTGACTGACCATTCCTAAGAGAGTATGGTTAATAAAACCCCAACCATCAAAGTACAGTGGTAACCACTGTCTAGTATTCAAATTTGTATAAAAGTTACTATCTTTACTAGGATTTGAAACCAGGAACCTTCGTATTTGAAAATTAGCTGTTAAACAGTTGACTTGTGGTAACGACTTTACCTATAGACTAACCACAAATTATGAATTACGAAATTATGAACAAACACTATGCAGTTACCCAAAATCTCATTATGTGCTTGATGAAAAATTGGCTTTCTATAACTATTAATTGTACAGAGTGGGCTACATGATTGTAGGCTGTGCCTTACCAAAAATCTAAAATATTACTCATTTTTACTTAAACAAAAATACCTAGGCCTACTTCTAACCAGTTTCTAAATAGAAAAATATCAATTCATATATATAATTTTTATACTTTGTTTAATTCAGTTTTAAAATTTGTTTTAAGGTATATTTTCTGAACATATTAAAAGTAGAAGAAGTGATACTACTTTCATCAATTTTTAAAGTAGGTACTTATGATCATTTTATATTGTAATTCATGAATATGGAGATTTTACAAGTATGCTAATTAATTTAATAAACATTCCACTGATCTTAATATATACCTAATTAATTAATTACTCATAAAAGTAGAATTAAAGTATTAATTTATTATGATCTTGTACCAAACCATATTAGTATATAGGAATTTATTGAGAAATTTGTTTTAATAGACATGAAATGTCTCAAAATATTTTTAGTTATATTATATTTTTATTATTTAAGTAATTTTAAATGTTTCTGATTATTTCATTAAATATTTTTGTAATAAATAAATTTTGTATTTGATGATTATTGTTAATACAGTTTTTTTATTTAAAAAATAATACCTATGTAAAGTATAAACTGAATAACTTTAGTCCTATGCAACAACATTTAAAAAAAATTAATTTACATAATATGTACGTACATGGGATCATAAGCTGTGCAATACTGCTGTTAATTTTTTAATAAGTTACAAAATTCAATGAACATTGAAGAGAAACTAAGACGAGAATGTCTAGAATTGTTTTTTACCTAGTTTTACTTTAAATACAATACTATTTTTGTTCATACAATCTTGTAAAAGTTAAAGAATGTTTGATTTCATACAGATACGCCATCTTGAACACAAAATACAAATCTCATTCAAATTTTGTTTTCATTTGAAAAACAGATTAGTGATTACCAAGTTGGTTAACTTCTAGTTGCATTTTGAAAGTAAACCAAAAATAGCAAGTAATGAAACATGTATTTAATAAATTTGAAATAATTCTTTAACTTCTGTAGTTTTTATGTCTGCAGTTCATGTATCAATGGAAAGTAATCTACATGAAAATTTCTGTCTTTCACTTTTCTAATAAAGAGAAACAATTGTTTTTCAGTTGTTTGAATGGAAGTTTTATTTACCACAGAGCGGTTTGCACATCAATACTGGCAAAACTTTTGTCTGAAAATTCATAGATACATTTTAATATTGGAAACTGGAACTTTCATATTCCCTGTACAATTCAAGTGGTATTGGATATTACATTCCACTCATAAATATACGTTGATTTCAAGTTTTTTAATATGCATTCAAAAATTCATCTAGTTAATCAAATACATCTCTGTCTTGCAAATTCTGTTAATTCAAATTGTTATTGTACAGAATATATTATTATATTAGATTGTAAAACATGTTAAATTTATGTTTATGTAATACAGCAATTTAAATTACATTTAAATTGTTTCTAAATAGTTTGCATATAGCAAAATCCCTGTAATAATCAGTACGCATCATTGATTTGAAGTATGCTGTAGTTCTAACTAATCAGTACTTACAGGCTTGATATTAGACTATTATGAGTATACTAGACACTTAATTTAAACCTTCATATTTTGGGTGAATCAGGTACACCCAACTAAATTTAAATTAAATATTTAATTTTAAGTATGTGAACAGTTTATAATATATTAGATCATTTATAATATATTTCTGTGTAAGCAAATTTATACAGGCTTGCAAAGGTCAGGTTATTAAAAGTAAATTATCTTTATTGTCCAATAAAATAAATCATTTTATGAGACAAGTTATAAATTTATAGTAAAGAAGTAGGGAGGTAGGTTCAAAATGGCTCAAAATACGAGTACTAAGTACGCACAGTTTTGTTCCCATGGTAAACAAAAGGAACCAATCTCGTATGACGTTTAGGGGGCCTAAATGAAACTGTGAAAATTCTCGATCAAAGTAAATGAATTAAACAAGTTTAATAATTCATAAAGTTTTATCATTTGTATCATATATTGTTGTTATTTAATGATGCTCTATTGGTTTTGGGTGTATATTTTTTAATTAAATAATAATATGGTATAATTTAATATCTTCTATATGTCTGTCTGAATTAGTCACACTAAGATGTCAGATTCAATAACAAAGTTGCAGTAAATGTTCAAAACTGGAACCACATTCATATAAAATACTGTTATGCACAGATGAACAATCAAACAACTACTAAGAAATTTATGTTTTACAAAAAGTAACACCAATTTTAAATGAGTGTAACAAGGTTATATGTATGTGTATATTTTATTTGTATTATTTTCAATGTATTTTTTTAAATTAATGAATGTGAATACACACTAATTCTAGTGCCTTAGTTATAATCTCAGGATCAATAAATTTTCATACAATTCCATTCACTGATGTACCAAACTTACCGTAATTTCTAATGATCTGAGATGACGATCTTGATTCAAATAGATAAAAATAGTGCCTTAATAATATTTTGGTAATTTTATGCAATAGGTAGTAAAAAATAAATCAATATAATTTATTTAATTAAGTATTAACAATTAATTTCATTATTATGGAAGTTTTATTGTGCAGGATATACACTAAAATAGTGCAGTAAAACAAAAATTGTTCATCAACTGATAAACTCATTTCTTACCTAAAACAAGTAATTGTTTAAACAAAGTAATTAATTATTTTTATTAATAACTTAACAAAAATGTATAATGAAATAATCAGAAAAGATTGTAATATATCATATGTATTATAAATTACATTATTAAAAATTGTTATATAAATTAAAAATCAAACAAATTGTTTCTATTATTAATTAATGTAATTATTTTATAAGTGGAAAAGGTAGATTAAGGTTGTTGTTGTGAATTTATATAAATGTTTAATTGGTTATTAACTAATATCGAACAGATAAATGCATGAAATGGTTGAATGAAATGTGATAAATAATATAATTTTGTTAATATATTATTTTTTGTTTTTATTATATTATGCTATTTTATTAAATCTATGTTATAAATTGCCATTTGTTCACATTATTGTTAATAAAAACATTTATAATAAAAGCAAATTACATGTTGTGATAAAACAAATTGTTGTCTATAGTATCTGTGCAATAAAAATTTATTTTATTCATGTTCACTTATAAGTGATCTTTTATAAATGTACACAAATCTGTAGATCTGATTTATTTATTGTATATATTACATAAAATGTGAATAAATTAATAATTATCCCAGTTAATATTGTGTTGTGTTATATCCATTTATCCTGCAGTGGTTATTCTTGATTTCTTAAAATTGATTTAGTAAATTTTTGGGAGGGAAATCTTCTTACTAGAGTGTGCTTCATATAATTGTAAGCTTTAATATAATTATAACATCACTAACAGCTCCGTAACAGAGTCTGAATATGATTTGCATAAAGGGCTTATAATTTGAGTAATGTATTTCAAGTGTATAACTTTGTTATAAGTAACTGTTGCAAAGACAAAATCGACGGCTTTCTGGAGGAAAAATTCTGTATGATCAAATAAAGTTATCAATGAGCATTTGATAGAGCAGGCACAGCATTTTAAATACTGGGATGTGATTTAAGGTGTGCTAGAAGTACAGAAATGAACGATAAACTGAATCGTTTTCAGTATATAAATATATGGGATAATAGTAGTGTATACAGCCCTGGCAACTTTGTAGATACCCATCATGAAAAAGACACATTGAAGCGAATGAATTTTCTTGTCTGACGTCCTTCAAAACTTTGATAATAAATTCCTATATGCCTCTATGTTATTTTAACCCTTAATTGATTTTTCTTTTGCCATTTTGAGCCTAAGCTATGGCCGCACTGCAGGAGGCAAGTGTCAAGGCAAGATGGAAATGGACCCAGATGCTTCTACCTAAAACCAACATGTGAAATGTTATGGTGATTGACGCATAGGAGCCACCTAGCACTTTTTGACACCGGGTGACTCGCCAGGCATGCATCCTAGCTAACCAACTTGTTAAATCAGTAGGTTTCGAGGCTGGTGTCATACTGTTTATTACCTGTTGGCTGTTCTGTGATTAGTGATTTTTAAGTGACTAAGTGACATCTCTTTAAGAGTAGTTTTCTCTTCTCATTGTCAAATATTCCACATATTTATCATCGTACAAGTGAGCATCTTTGTACAAGTGATAAAATTCGCGGAATATTTCCCTACTGGTATTAATATCGTGTAACGACTCATTTATACAATTGTTACCTAATTTTAAATTAAACTTTCCACAAGTATTAACTCCTTGCACTAATCTAGAGATGACATCGTTGCCCATGTCTGAACTTGAATGAGCTAGTTGCAATGTGCCCCCTCCGCCTTGCTGTCGGCCATAATGAATCTTGCCACTAGATTCTCGCCTCTTCATCAATACTTGCCTCGATGCTTGCCTCGTGCAGTGTGGCTGCAGCCGGTCTTGGATGTGCAGCTACAGACATTGCACAAAACAATCAAACTTTGATATTACAAAAACCTTGACTTTACAAATTGTTTACTGCACCATGACATTTTAATAAAACTACATGTAAACTTTCCTCTAATTAACAAACCCATATCTCGACATAATGAAGTAGTGACATACTGCACATCGCAACATACAGTAATTTTTATAACTACAGATATTCTATTTTTTTTGTTTTTAGTCAAATTTAGAAAGCTTCTTCCTTTTCATATTCTTTAGCTTGATGTTTTGCCAGTATGCCTCCATTCCGGCTGATCTTGCTTGCCGAACTTCCCCTGAAATGACCGGTTTCTTCCTGCTTGGGTTTGTTTCAAATCTACTTTCCTTATTTTTTAAGATTTTTAATATTTCTGTTTTGTTTTCTAAATCATCGAAAGTTAATCTGAGTTCGATCATGTCTTCTTTGACATTTTGGATCCATGCTCCTAATGTTACCACCAGAAAGAGTTTTCTGATCATCTTGTTTAAACTTCTGTCTTTAGGTGTTCTGATAAGAATATTCTATTTTACTTTAAAGGTTAGTGAAATTTATTACATAAAATAGAATTAATTTCAAGCTGCAGGATGCATTATAAGGATTTATTTCTGAATGAAGATACTACTGTAGCCTATATGTTTTGTAAAAATACTAACATTAAATTTAGTACTGTATTTGAACTTCTCTATGAGCTTTAAGGTAGATTCTTGTGAATTCTGTTCCTAAATATTATATCTATTTACAAAGGATGAAACGTGACAGTATTTTTGAATGTCTAAATAAATGCAACATTTTTTTAGCCTTATTCAAACACAAAAACAACAGAAAATTACTTGCTTATTCAAGGAATAAATTAATATTTAAAATTAGATGCTCTAATACCAATAAACTTATCAATATGAAAAATTAAAGAATGTGTTTATGATAACACAGTGATTTTATAATCAATTTAAATAGTTGTAGCGTAGTTATATTTTATGTTAGTGTTATGAAGAGATAAAAAATAGAAATAAAAAAAAATTATATTTCTTATTTCTTTTCTATTTCTTATTTCTACTGTATTTAATAAAGTATTAAGCTACAACTGAGTTCGACATGCTTTAATATTATAGGCCTAGTCAAGATCATTTTATTATGTGACATAAAGCATGATTACGACCGGGATCCTCAACAAAAAATATCGAGGTTCAACATGATATGTGGGGCAATAAACCGATCCCTCAGGAGTAGAGCTAGAAAGAACACCCTGCTCAAATTTTATAAAGTAAGGTCGATCCCAGCGTTGGGTTATGGAAGCGAGACATGGGTCCTTACTAAGAAACAAGAATCAAAAATTCAGGCAGCAGAAATGCGATTCCTGAGGCAGGTGAAAGGTTGTACAAGAGAGGATAGAATCCGAAATGAGGAGATAAGGAGAGAGTGTGATGCCCAGCCACTCTTGAGCATATTGAGATCTTACAGGAAAAATTGGTCAGATCATGTTGTAAGAATGTCACAAGACCGCCTCCCTCGATCTGCACTGCTCTATAAACCAATCGGTAAGAGAAATATTGGTAGGCCGAGGAAAAGATGGACGCCGGAACAGGCTTGAAAAGCCTAATCCATGAAGACGACGACGACAAGGAAAGTTCCTACTTAAAAGACATACGTACGTTTTGTGCTGTATATTATTATTAGACGTAATTATGTAAAGTATGAAATATAAAAAAATACTTTTACTAGTTTAGATTTTTATTTAACACCGCCAGGAAAAATAAAAACACTTAATTCTTCACACGACATGAAAAAAAATATTTGTAAAAAATTAGACTGGGAATTCTTGTTGGTTCAATATAATGAATACCTCAATCAAATTTTTTTCTGGGATTCTCAATTTCGTTATGTCGAGGTTCAACTATTTTTTAGGAGAATATTTTCTCTTAAACTTTATTTTTAACTAGCTGTCCCTAATCGCTTCGCTTCTCATTTGTATTTTATATTTATGTATATAAATATATTTTTTTATACACTGATCTAACAAAGTTGTGTACTGATATATTTTGGAGAAGAAAACTTTTTCATTAATATGAACTTGGAAATTATTCAGTAGGCATCTGCCAACTGTCCTTGAAAACTTTTTGAGTACATAATACTTATAATATATAATATATATGATCAAGAACAGAATGATTTTAATAAATTTTAGAAGAAAATGACATGTTCCTTCTAGACCAAGAATTGGGCAGGAAAATGTTAAACGTGAATATCATAGCAATTTACAGTATTTAGTTTTATTTTTTACATGAATTGCACTTCAAGGCTGTAATTTTGGAACAAACTAGTTTAATGTAGTTATTTTGCATAAAATTGTAAATTGTTGCTGAAATGAGCATCTGATTATAGACACTAAGTACAAATATACTTATCTAATTCTCTTAAATTTTTATAATGTGCATTTTTGGCCTAAAATACATAAAGAAGCTGCAATTTTATAAATAACAGATTCTTCACAATTTCCTTTTTAAGCAGAGTTTAAAAGTATTAGTATCATCCTACCTTCTTTAGAAGTAGAATTTTTTTAAATCCTTCCTTTGCCGCGATTTACAGTATGTGCAAACTGAATTGGCGCATCAACTCGAATAGCTATACAAGTACAGACAGTTTTCTAAAACCACTGTTTAAAGATTTTATCCTTCTAATCAAGAAAATTAAATAAACAATTTATTCATTTTTTCTCACATTGTTTGTGAGTTATCTTGTACATGTAAGCGAGGGACAAAGAGAGGCATGATCACAGCTACGCTTGCCAATTCAAATTGGAAAAACTATACTTTCAAGTAGAAACCACGTACCAAATTCCAAGTTTCTAGGCCCGTGTTTGTGAAGATTTTGTTATGAGTTATTGATTCAGTCAGTCGATTTTGTGTTTTTATTTATATATTAGGTGTGCTTAAACATAATTATTTATGATTATGGTCATTATATTGTAATCGTAATTTTGGGACTGGTATACAGGGTAACTAATAACATTTTATTAATGGTTAAAAATAAAATTATTTCTAAAAATATATAAGTATGAAATTATTTTATTTATCTCATTATATACAAATAAACAATCAAATGTTCCACCTCATTGGATTCTCCATACTGTATTGTTTCATATTTATACAGAATTTTAAACGTTCCATATATTTATATAAAATTTGTTAAAAATACTTGCATTGTACTATATGCATCAAGGTGGGATTACATTGATCACAAAATACAGATTGTCAATAATACATACAAATACATGTTTTGTATACTATGTAATAATATTACTCATCCTTTATAACAAATATTTCTTTAAATTAGTTTATAACAAATATTAAAATTTGAAATATGTTTTGTATATTCTTTGGTTTTTAACAAATATATAATTTTAACAATTAAAGACTAGTTGGATTTGAATAATTATTGTCTCTTTAAAACTATAATATTTATACACAGTATCACTTATTTTAGACAAATATGATTTCACTTATTTATTTTAGTACGTATTTTGTATAAAAGACTCTAAGTATTCATTTTTCTGTTCATACATAACTTCGTCTTTCTTTTGGTTCACTTGATATTATCTCTCTTCGTTTCCAGACTACCGCTCTTTTTGGTTCCACTGTCTGTGTTGAACTAGGTGTTGGTTCTGATGTACTAGTTTCGCTTTGAACATCAGTTGTCAGGTGCCTAGTCTGGTGTCTTACATCAGTATATCGCCGTTTTGTTTGTTTTTTATCATCTTCTTTTTCCAGAGGTGAAATATTTGAGGTAGTAGTTGTTACTTTCTTAACTGTCTGTGATTTTGATGTGCTTGTGTTTATGTTTGCATTTACTTTGATCATTCTTTCGATATCTGCAGTTTTTGATCGCAACACAGCTCCTCCAATGTTTGATATACTTGTCGTAACCTTACGATCGGTCGATGGAACCCTGTCACCTTCTTTAACGATTGGAATAATTCGTTCATTAGGATATGAAATAATGGATGAAGAACTTGCACTTTTTGTCACTTTTGTAGAATCACTACCAGTTGAATGAAGTCTTTGATACATACCTTCTTTACTTCTTCTTCTGGCTGGTTCTGGTGCAGCTGTTGGTTGAATGTAACTAGATTTAACATGCTGTACTTCACCCGCTGATCTCACAGTAACCCTTTGTAATATTACTTGTCGAGAATCTGTTGATTTTTTAGTAGGAATGCTGATTCGTGCAGTTGTTGGTTCTTCTGGTATGTAATTTACAGTTGTTATCAACCCATCAGGTGACGTAGGAGGTGTAGATGCCCAAGATGGAGGTGAACTGTAAACACCACCTGAACTGTAACTACTTGCTGATGGTGTCGTGATTCTCGGTGGACTGCTCAATGCTGCTGATGATCCAACTGCTGAATCATAACCGGGTCCTCCTGGCAAAGCCTGGTATTGAATCTGATGGATCTGTGTAGACGCCTGTGATGAATCTGAACCAGAATGACTACGAGTCCTTTGTGAAGATGAGGATGTTGTCCGCACCATACCTGCAAAAATTTTCAAATTATTTATCATGTTAAAGTTATTTTTTTGTTGATTATTTCATTTATTACAAATAGGAAAAAAACAATAAATCTGACTGATTTAGAAAAAACTTATTTGGTTGACAAAAAAGACCTGACTTCAACACTCTCTCACACAAGCTGTGGAATGAAAGTCCAGAAAGCCATATATTTGTTACTTTGGAACTTTACTGTTGGAAGCGAGTAAAGCCATTTTGAAATCAGATAGAATGTCAGGTAGCTTCCTGTTTTCCTTTTCGTAAACCACAGTCCAAACTGTGTTTCTCTCTTTTTGGGTGTTGTTTGTCAGTGACTATTGTTTATCACTTTCACTGCTGAAGACTGAAACAAAGCACTGTATTTCCTCGATTCTAAGAAGCACCTTTTTTCACAATTTGATACCTCGAAAAGCAAGGTGCAGCTTACATTCAAGGTGTCTTGCAGTCACATTCACTTATCTTTGAATCGGTATATTAGCACTCTAAACTACGTATGAGACATCTACTATCCATGATAAGATAAAGTAAATTATCTTTGATAATTAAAATAAAATAAAACTTTATAAATAATTTTATTGAAATTTGTAGAAGATCCATGCACACTAACACAATTTTTAATTTTGAAACACAGCTTGTGAATTTCCAGCGCCATGTTTTTCCAACTTACGAACTGAAAACATTGACACTCTTGATCAGATAGTTAATACAGACGAAACTCCAGCCTATTTTTATATGCCTAGAAACTACACGATCGATGTGAAAGCTGCCAAAGAATAGAATACACTAGAAAACTACTTAGTACGAGAGACTGCGAATAACAGTTATGTTATGCACAATAGCCGATGGAGAAAAGTCCTCTTTATTTGATACTGAATCAAAAAAGTGAATTACAGAAAGTTATTATTTCTATTAATATCGTGTTACATTTAATTCTGTTTCATTGCCCAAATCAGATCATAAAATTTCACTTTATATTAGAAATAAAATTTTGATGATTTTTCTGGAATTTATTTTTTTCCAAAATTTGTACTGCTAAAATAAGCTGCGTCTTAGATTAAGTGTGTCTTAGAATCAAGGATAAATGGTATAACCCCTGTGCTAAATAATAATGAATGAATGAAGATGATAGATATAGAAGATTCTTTGGTAAAGCTTTCCATCACACATCAGGTGTGTGGTCAGCTTACAATCAAATAGCCAGAACGTACCTGTAATTTATTTGTTTATTGAGTGATGGTCTGTACATAAGGCTTGGCTAGTGTGTAGGTAATAATATGAGGTGATATACAGATGAAAAAAATGCCAGACCTGATGAGGAATCGAACCTCAGACCATGGCGTAGAAGCCAGTTGTGCTAACCACTATGCACATAGGCCGACCATTCATTTGATCAGCAGTGAAAGTATAAATACACTGTGGAGCGATACTATGTTTTTGTCATTTTCATCTACCATGTATTTGAACTCTGAATTCGCATACATCTATTGATCTTTAGAATATTGTAATTAATATAATTTATGTAGAAATATCGGGTGTTTTATTAAGGACGCAAGCCTGATTATAAGAAGATAGTAGTAATACATCGATAAATTTTCTGTACCCCAATCGGTATTTTGGCAACAGTGTACTCAAGGCCTAAGACAGTTAAATTGTTCCAGTCAAGCATTAGTGTGGTGACAGCAGTCGTTTCGTTATATTGTGTCAGCAGTGGTTTTTTTCAAGGAAGAACGCTTGTTTATTGTAGAGCATACATAGCGAGTAAATCTTACAAATGTGTGCAAGGTAAGTTTCTGTTGAAATTTCCCCGTTCTGCCGTTTCGAATAAATCGTCAATATTGCGTTTGATAAATAAATTGTGTAGAACTGGGAGTGTACTCGATGAGAAACCACCTCGCCAGCCAACAAAGTTAGCCGCAGAAGTTCTCGAAGATTTGAAAAATCGTTTTGACTCAATTACCTAAAAAATCATTTAGAAGATTATCATCGCAAGCTGGGCTAACATTAACTACTGTTTTCAGAGCTACAAAAAAGTTACATTTGCATCCTTATCGCATTGAATGATCGCAATGAACTGAAAGCTACTGACCGTCAGAAACTTATTACAATATTGTTGGTGGTTTCGATCTTTGTTTGAAGAAAATGGTATTCAATTGTTGGATCATTTTTATTTTAGTGATGAGGCTTGGTTTCATTTAGATGGCTATGTGAATAGTCAGAACTGTAGAATATGGAGTGCAACAAATCCTCATGCTTTCCATGAAAAAGCATTGCACTCACGTAAAAGTGGTGTTTGGTTACGGAAAGAAAGCATGAGGATTTATTCTTCCTTGGAAAAAACCATTGCTGACACAATATAACGAAACGACTGCTGTCACCACACTAATGCTTGACTGGAATATTTTAACTCTCTTAGGTAGTTGGCCTTGAGCACACTGTTGCCAATATACTATATTTGAACCTTCATTCTTGTCTTTATATGAAGATGGTAAGTACAAGTGATATTGACAAGATTGAGTACTGCAATCAGCTATGATTTTAATATTATTAATTTACTAAAGTTAACAATAATTATTTTACTTTGATATTCAGTATGTGTTAAAATATTTCAGTGAAATAATAGTTATAGCACAGATCAAACACAATACAGTCTCACACTCTATACTTCTTGACAGCCTTGCCCGAATTAGCTTATGGAGAAGGATCAATGGAGCGATTCCTGGAAAGAACTCCAACAGATAACTCTTGTTTGCTCTTGGAGGAAGCTACTCGATAAGCATGGGACATCTGAAATCGACATTCTATATCTGTCGACTTCATGATAGACTAGCTATGCAACAACAATGCTATATAACAGCTGGCTGGCCTGTGAATGAGTGGTTAGCGCAACTGTCTTCTACTCCAGGAATCTCGGATTCAATTACCAGCCAGATTTGACATTTTTTATTAATAATTTTCATCTCTCAAACTTCATCATTAGCATTAGCAGTAAAGTGCAAAATAGTCGGGCATAGAAAAATAAATAAATAAGCAGCTTAGCATAGAAACCAAAATAAAAAAAAAACTATAAAATATTATTTTTTTACCCAGAAGTTGATATAAGTACAATTTCTTTCTTTCTGAAGTTTTTCACAATACATTTCTATTTTAAAATACTGTAATAGTGTTACTCTTATTGTATTAATTTGTTGTAAATATACATAAATACATACAGTTTTTGTTGTTAATAACTGTGTTTATGTCTTGAAAAAATGAGTTGTTGATGATTCCCATTTCATTTTCATAAAACTTGACATTTTAGAAACTCTTAGTCCTCGTTAAGTCAAGATTGTGAGACTTTACTAAACAAATGCGTTAACTCTTATTGTTGGTTCCTTTTTAGAGGTTGCTAATGCAGTAATTATAATAACATACTATTATAAACTTCAATAATTATTGCAATATGGAACAATTTGTAGCTAAGTGATTTTTGTGGCTTCTGCCAGAATTGTAATAAGACAGTAAGACATTTTAGAATAATGCAGAACTACTAATATTTTCTTATAAAAAAGTTAGTTTGGAAATATACAAAAAAAAGATACATGCTTAGTGAAATCTGCTGCCGCTCGTTATCCTCAATGAACGGAATGTCTGAATCATCCAAGTTTAAAGCCAGAGATGTAGATGCTGGTACTGGAATTTTCAAAACTGCTGTAATGGCACCTGAATCCAAAGAACCTCTCTGAAAAAAATATTAAATTGTTTAGACGTAACAAAAAATTTTTAAACTTATTTTTTGATGTGATTTTCATAAGGTACTATATGCATTTAAAAATCCTATGATCTGATATGAACGTAGTGGCTCTGTAGAGACCTGTTGTACATATCTAAATAATTAAAATAGTTCATTCACATAATTCAGTTCTTTTAAATATGATTTAAAAGAAACTTAATAAAATAAATCATACGCTTAGATTGGTGTGACTATGGGTTTGACAATTACTGTATAGTCTCAGATCTCTTTAAACTGTGGTATAACTACTACTCGTATTGAATGTAGTAAAGATTTTGTAACATAGCTGTTTAAACTCTACAGTTGAACTCAAATGCAAGCCATATTTGTAAAGTAAGGGGCCATTCAGTCATAAAAAATGTGTTAGAAAATTATTATTGATGGTTTTAGTTTCTTACTAACCTACTATACTTGTGTTTATTAATGCTGTTCACTTCTAAGCACTTTTACTAATGCATCACCAGCTAAAGAAGCTGGTGCAGCATCTATTCTATGTCTGGGTTTGAACCAGTTTCAGTGTTATTATGTACAAGGACTGTTCCAGACAACAGTTTCCTGTGCCATTAAATTTGGGTTGCGCCCTTTAGTTTAGTTAGCATATTGCAGTATAAGGTCAGGTTGTAATTGTTGTCCCACATTCTGTGATACCACCTAAAAGTGTAATCAGGGTAATGTCGTCAGCAAAGGCTTAACAGTCAACATACGTACAATATTTTCTTCCACCTATCCTTGTTCCGTTCGTTTTTTCCAATCCCTAATTACATTCTCCAAGGTACAGTTGAAAAGCAGTGGCGACAGACTTCATTCACCACAGGGTTTGGCTGTGTAATGAAATTCATTACTCTCAGAAAAGATAACTCTTGACTAGTGTCTTCTACAACTCTACCTCTTCTGTTCTTAAATGCTTCAGTCACATAATTGATAAGAAACACACATGTGATAAGAAACAGAATTGGTTTTTGTAGCCCTGTAACTAGCAGATAGAATGCAAATAATTTAACCACCTGCCTGTTATGGGCTAATTTGATTGTATATAAGGTATATACGTATTGTTTTGTGCAAATCCTTGACCACAGGTGGTGACAACACAAAAATTCAGCAAAATTCTGTTCTCTGTATGGTATTTATAAGTTCTAATTCTTTTGAAATCCTCATCCTAATCCTTATATTAATGTTCCTAATAATTATCGTTATGGAAATTTAATGAGTTAAGATTTAATAAAATGAACTTTAATATTGCTACTAACAGATGAGTTTATGTGATCAGAACTATAGTCTTCAGATCCTTGTCCAGTTGATGCTCTCCTGGAAGGTGTATTAGATCCAGTATCAGAGTCTAATCTTCTCCTTGTGCTACTTTCTTCTCTCCGTTTCTTCAGCACTCGCTCCCTACCTCTTTCTTTATGCCTGAAATATAGTGGAAACATTATTATTAATGAAATGTGAAAACCTGTTATCAGGTATACCCAAAACTGTGCAAATATTATAGACGTATAATGGGTTGTGAGAGGGAACTTGGAACCATGATAGTGAGAAATAAATAAAATTTAATCAGTTAATGAATATAAAAATATCAGCTATTTATTACCAAATTGATTTCCAAATATTCTATAAAACCCTAATGCTGACTGCTCAGTTAGTAACAAACAGCTCCTGGAATCTCAGATTTGTTTCCTAGCTAAGGTTACAAAAATTTTCATACTGTCCTACCACCATTGTTTACTTTTTTTACACGCTGTGATCATTCATTTTTCGGCTATTGACCTAAATTAAAATTTTTTTTCTTCTTATTGGGTCAATATTATACCACGTGAGGTGACTCTAGATGTTTCTGGAAACTCTTTTTGCAGCCCAAATTCTCAGTATTCACTCACTTTAGGTTTTCTCCATTTTTCTGTCCACCTGGTGTTTTGTTTTTGCTCCTCATGGAAACCCTTAAAGTTCTAAAATTCTTTTAAGAAGAATAAACAGTTAAAAATAAGTTTTTAATCATAATATTACAAACAATTGTAAAATATTGACAAAAGCAAGTACCTTGGTCTAACTTCTAAATCAGGTCCACCCATTCCTGCAGTCTCATGTGTGAATGCTTCTCTTGACCAGACTCTTCGCTCTCTGGTGATTCTAACATCTTCATTTGACACATGATCATCAGAATCACCACCTATATTAGATGCCAATCTATCTGTGATATCATCTGACACAAGACTAACCTCCTGTTCATCCCCTAATCTGAATAAACATTAATAAATAAATAAATGTAAGTATTTAAATTTAATTATAATTCAAGTACTTCAATACACAGTCATTAGGCTGGGCTACGGGAGAAACTACTAACTGAGAATTAGAGCCCACTTTTAAGAAAATGTTTGTGCTGGGAAGCCATTTAACTTTTAATTTATATTATTCATCCAACATTTTTAGATTATTATAACTACCTTTATTTAAAAAAATCATTTGCTACCTCTATGGCATTATGGTTAGCATACCAAACTATATAATGCAGAAGATCTGGACTTTGATTTCCAGCTAGAGTCAGGAACGTTTAACAATACAGAACTCAAATTAACAGTTCAAAAACTCACAGTAGTTGTAACTGTTCATACAACTTAAATAATTTAAAAAAGTTTCTGTTCTAAACTTACAGAGTGATTTTTATTAGTGAACTACTTTGGAGCTCATTCAGATAAGACATGACTGGTTTACACTTAAAATTTTTCATTACACTGTCCTCTTCTTTTTTTAAAATTAGCTCCATAATTAATCAAAACTTAAGAAAAAATTACTTGTTACTAACAGATAGTTGAAGCTTTAAGAAAAAAAGCACAGCTATGACTGTATTAGCCCATACCATCTGAAGTTCATTAAAAAAATAGAAATTGAAACATATTTTCTGTTACCGTATTCTGGTGGTTATAAAATATATTTCAATTTAAATAATACAGCTGTTTATAATCCTACATAGGATGTTTGATAAAATAATAAAAAATAGAATTTTTTTCTATTTTAGAAGTGGTTTTTATTGTTAATGTACACTAACATTTGTAATACCACGTTAACTAATTTTAATCTTTTAATATATATATATATATATATATATATATATATATATATATATAAGTAAATTTTGTAATAAATAATTTTGGTCCGCCTTGCAATCAAATAAATTTTTAGTTCTTTAGTCTTCTACAAAAGGTGATTTATTGAAATAATCAAATTAAATTCAAATGTAGTTCCCTCCACATAGAAGTTTTAGAGATTTTTCAAGAAATACTGGTTATAGTTTATAGAACAAGGTATTTACAGAAGGTTAATAATTTCATTATGTACTGGACACTGAACTTCAGACAGTTTGGTTGTTAGAGCAAGATAATGAAAGTACTTTTTTAATGTAGGTATATGTAGGGTTTTATACTTACAACTCTAATTTTTAATAAATTACAATTTATTTTTGCATTAAGATTACAAGGCCTCGGGGCCAGCCCAATCAGTCAGCCGGTAGAAAGTCGCTATTATTTGTTAAGTAACACCGGTTGGGCAAGCAACTTAAAAATACAGCAAAAAGCTGCAATAAAATTGGGTAGTTGTCAATTATGTACAGTTCCTGATAACAAATTAAAGCTAAAAAAATTACAAAATTTGATTGAGGTCACCTCTATAGTGTAGTGATTGCAAATTAGCCTACAGGGCAGAGGCCCTGGGTTTGATTCCTGGCTAGGGTCTGGAAATTATTATAAGTGAAAATGCACCATTTAAAATTTAGATAACCCACAATGTTCACTAATAACCAAGCCATTTATGCAACTTTAAATAAACTAAAAACATTTGATTGAAATTTACTTGTAAAAATAAAAAGTAAACATAGCTTACTCTTCAGTCTGTGCGTCTCTTCTGCGGAGAAGTACATCAAGCAATTCAGGATGGCTGTCCATCATATGAACATACACTTCGTCTATAACTTCAGCTGATACCTTTAAAAAGAACATGAAATTGTAAGTTAATTGTGAAAAATAAATATAAAACTCATCTGTTTAATTTGTACACTTTGTAGAGTAAAACTTTTTAGTTGGCCAATTGGAGGGGAAGGCTACGCCTATGCATCGTTGCCATCCCTACCACACTTGTTGCTCATTTTACACTATGCAGCGCACAAGTTTCAGATTTGCAAATTCCTTCATTATGTGTGAGAGAAAATGAAGAAAACTTTATAGTGTTACATCATCATCAACCAGTCAGTTCGTCTTCTACTAACTCTAGTATAACTGTCTGCAGGACAAACATGTCTGAATCAAAACTTGTTTTTAATTTCTTGAGAACGGTCAAAAATGTGTCTATTATTCTGTCAATATACCTATCATAATGAGTAACAACTGTTTAATATTAATAATTACATAAACTATAAAAAAAATAAATACCATCAATCAGTGTTTCTCAACCTGGGGTCGCGATCCACATGGGGTCGTGGTGATATTTTAAAGGGGTCGCGAAACAAATAATGAAATCATTTAATCATTTTATGAGAAAAAAATCATTTATTATAAAGTTACTTATAAAAATTTTACATGCAATAAGTATACTTGCTTGTAAAGAAAAGAAATTAATCAAAATGTTATGGTTGCATTTTTTTTTCATTTAAAATTTTCGTCATAGGTGGATCTTTGTAGGAAACAAAAGATAATTGTTCTCGAGTGATAAAATTATTGCAGTTTAATTATTATAATACTAAAAAAACATTTTACATTTATAATTATGGTAAAAATTCAATTATTAATAGTAAGGCTTACTATTATTATCAAAGGGGGTTCGCAAATATTAATTTAATTTTTTTTACTATTTGGGGGTCGCGGAGCAAAAAAGGTTGAGATATATATTATCTCTTGAACAAAGAACAGCTAACACCTGTAAAGAGTAGCTTAATAATTTCTCTTATAATAAAAAACAAATCAGGAGTGAATAAACTAGTGAAAATTATTTTCTAGTTTTTTTTTATCCTTAATGTTTATACATTGCAATCTGTTCAGTTAAGAACAATAAGCAATCCCACAACCCAATGAGATGAAGATGGTATGAAGTATAAATGAGGTTACGTCTTGTACTGGCCTACTATTCCTACGATCATTGTACCCCAACCATCAAAGTACACCGGTAACCACTATTTAGTATTCAAATCTGTATAAAAATAACTGCCTTTACAAGGATTTGAGCCACGAAACCTTTTTCTCCGAAATTCAGCTGTTAAACAGCTGACTTACGGGGCCGACTTTACCATTAGACTAACCCAGTGAGTTTCTTTCAAGTAAACATGTACATTTTTAAAATTTAGAGGAAATTACCGTAAGTTACATTTAATAAACTCTTGAGAAACAAGGTACTACTGTAGGGCCTCTTACTACATTTATGTTCTGATTATTGTACGATTTACACAACATACCTACTACCTAACTGAGCTAATTAAACTGCTATAATACAATTATTTATTTAAAATTATTTACCTGATAAAGTTCCCTGTAATTGTCAATAAGAGATCGTACAACATTTATAGCATCGGCTCTTTCTTCTGACCTTTCAGCACTCATTTCATCTTTGAGAGATTTGTTATTGGAACAACTGTGAAGTATATTTGGAGCAAATAATGTAGCAAGATTATTACTGTCCATTTTATTTCCTAATGTCCATTCACCTGTAAACAAAATTTTATTAGATTTTCAACAATTTTTTTAAATATGTATTGTTAAATAAATAATTCAACATGTTGTTGTGGTATATTGGTTAAAAATTTGAGGTCGTTGCCTCCATAGTAATTTTCTTTTGTCCTTAATGTGTGTACATTGCAATATGTTCAATTTAAGGACAATAAGGAACCCTATGACCTAATGAGATGAGGATGATATGTTTGATATGTAAATGAGGGGTAGTCTTGTACAGACTCATGCCGATCACTCCTGAAAGACTATGGTTAATTGAACCCCAACCATCAATGTATACTGGTAATCACTGTCTAGTATTCAAATCTATATAAAAGTAACTACCTTTACTAGGATTTGAACCAGGAACCTTTATCTCCAAAACTCAGCTGTTAAAACAGCTGATTCGCGACGACGACTTTACCTCTAGACCAACCCAAAGGGTTTCAATAGTGTAGAGTAGTGTATTACATTTAAGTGACAAAATAAATCAAAAATTATTTAACCTGCTTGTTTGTCAGTCTACAAGTAGGTTTCTATTTGGTTTTAATAATATTTCTTTCCTATAATTGTTAATTAGCTTATCTAAAGTAACTATATACCGTAACTCTAACAAGAAACTCAAGTGTGTTATTAAAATTCAAAGAAACAATTTTTGACTAGTTTTGTTTTATTTATTGATGTATTGCTTCTTTGAAGATCATTTACACCCATCATATACTTCAATACAAGCAAGGTATCTTGAAGTATGAAATGCATGATCTTCTTTAAAACTAAACTCATGCATTGTTCTTTCAAAAAGTTGAAGTATTTATTTTAGTAGCAGGATTGTTGTGTATTAAACTATTAGTAAACTACAAGTATGTGTCAGGGCAGGTGCATGTGGGAGACAATATTCATATTGTACACATACCAGGACAACTATGGTTAATGAATGGCTTAAATTCAATGGATTTAAGTCATAAATACTCAAATAAATAAAATAATACATATTTACCAGAGGTGCTATCCTTGTGGTCAGAAGAATTACTTGCTACAAGTGAAAGTAAATTAAGGAGTGCCCACAAAGTATCTCTGTTAGGCACAGGCAGTAGAAATAAGAGGTTTTGTAAAGCCTCATGTTGCAGTCTTCTATTTCTTATCCCTGAAATAAAACATAATTTTTTACATTTCATAAATTATTTTAAATTATCTGTACATTTTTGAAAACCACCCAATTTTTCTACTGTGGTTTGTTAGTTTTTTAT
The DNA here is from genome assembly GCA_035578175.1 of Catonia carolina. Taxonomy (NCBI): domain Eukaryota; kingdom Metazoa; phylum Arthropoda; class Insecta; order Hemiptera; family Achilidae; genus Catonia; species Catonia carolina. Next base: position 69,697,350 of record JAQMRL010000002.1, read on the forward strand.
TGCAGTGGCTTGAATCTCAGATATCCCAGGTTCATGCTGTTAGCTAATTATACGACCAAGTCGCTCATGTAACCAATGTAACTTCTTCTTCTTTTTCTTACAATCAAGAATTCAGCTCCTGCCTGTTCTGTACAGCGACAAACTATTAAATTGCCATTTCTTGCATGGCCTCCCAACATCTTTCCTCCCCTCTGGTCTGTATTTTAAAACATTGAGAGGGATCCTTCCCTCAGGCATTCTCTCTACATGCTCCCCCATTGATTTCAATATTCTGCAATCTTTCCACTCAGGTTGTAAACATCCATTTCTGCTATTATGTCTTCATTTCTTATTTAGTCCCTGCGATTGCAATCAATGTAACCTATATCTTTTAATTATTCTACCAGATCTTGACTGGACTCATCCAGAGTGCTAATGAAATACAGCAATAAGTTTAAATATCGGATTGAATGAATAAATAATTCATGGATAAATTATTTTAATTTGTGATTGACAAACTTTTGACTACTGTTTTAATACAAATAAACAGCACTTTTTAAAATACTGTACTCATATTTACTTCATGCCTAATACTCTTATTACACGCTTAATGGTCCAACAGTGAGGAAAAATCGTCGTGGCATGACTGCCAGACCAGTAGTAGTACTAATAAAGTTCACTTGTGTTTTTTAGATAATAAGAATTTTATGTGATAAATTAAGTAATTAGTCCAATAAATTGGATACTTTAAATTGAAAAGTTTCTAACACTAAGCAATCTAAACTAAGAGTTAAGAAGTAAAAAACTAATTAAAATATTTTTCCAACTTTGTTGTGAAGTTTTTGTTAGTCTGGTAAAGTAGGTGTTAGCTGTGGTTTTGTCTGGTATGTTGCCATTGTAAATATTACATAGAACGAGCTTAGTTTTGCAATCGTTAAACTCTTTTTTAGTCAACTGTGTCTTTCTACTCTATTCGTCCCAGCACATTGTATTCTGATTAACTAGCTATTGATGTTACAAGTTCATGACTCTACAGTATAATGAAATTGTAAAAGCAATTCCTGGTATATATTTTTGTAAAAATAATAGCATTAAAGTTCTGTACATGAAATTTTTAAGAGTTCTCTGGTAGTTACTCTTTTTGTTTCCATACCAAAATATTGTACCTGTGTAGGCCTACATGTTATTACAAATAAATAGTGTTTTTGATGGCATAAAGAATAACTGGTTATTTTAAATGAACTATTTCTGTTGTTATTATTTTAGTATTTAAATAATGTGAGACAGTTTTCAAATATCATTCAATATTCAAACTCAAAACAACAGAAAATTACTCATGTTCATAAGTAATAAATAAATGTTAAACATTAAATAACATGGTAAAACTTATGCTACCATGTCCAAAATTAGTGTATATTTTTAATTAGTTTAAAAAGAAAAAAATGTAGTGTATTAATTTTTTGAGTGTTGTTAAGAGATTTCTGTGCTAGATATAAAAATATTTTACCAAAACAATTTTTATTTAATTTTGATGAGTATATCAAAAAATGTTAACCATTATTCATGCTTTATTTATAATTACAGTATGTGTATTCAGTTTCCATTATAATGATATGGTATTCAACAAATGAATTTTATATTATCATCCATGTAATAAAACAATGTTTACAACTCGAAACACTTGTAACAATTATCATAAACTGATGAGTGACATCATGCTGTATTAAGAACTGCACAAAGTTACATTAGCCTATTCTTATTTTGTAAAATAAACAAAATGTTTTCACAGTACATAAACTCAATTACTGTTGATAAAATGTATAAATATGACATGCATAAACAACACCATGATTCATACAGAAACACATTGAATGATATGTAAAGAAACTAACTCTGTGTCTGAATAAAAGCAGGATATAAGTCTTTACAGAGTAGTGAATCTGGAAGATCTCTAAAGTATTCTTTTAGTAAAGTAGCTACATCATGAGGGCATAGCTCTGCATCTAAACTTGCCTCTTTCCCACAGTCAAAATCTTCTCTTAACTGGAACAATAAAACACTAGATTATTATGTTGCATACAATTTCTAATATATTACACACAGATTTTGTATTATTTATCTAATATCAAATCCATTCTTTGGTTATTAGTATTCATGTGTTTAACTGAACAGTTAACAATATTTAAACAATATAGAAATGAATGGTAGAATTTTTTAATTGAGTTTTGAATTGTGCAAAGGTTTTTCAGTCTCTAGCTGGGAATCAAATCCATGTTTCTTTAGTTTGTAGTCCACCTTGCAATCTCCACTGCTCAGTGTAAACAGTCTAATTCTTCATTATTTTTTAAAATGTGTTAAAAAAGTAAGAGTATTTTCAACATAAGTTCAGTTATGGTCCTCCAGTAAGCAGCGACTATTCAGCTGAAGTAGATGAAGAGCCTCTTCACATATTTTCTGGATAGTATCAAGATTTATTTCTCTCACAAAATAAGTATAATTTCTGTTATAATTATTTTTTATTCTACAATAAATGAAGAAGTGTCATGTAAAAAAGAACATAAAATTATTGTATCAGTTTAAAGTGTAATTTAATGTTTTAAATAGCATTTGTAATGGCCTTAATATATGTAATAAATGTCCAAGTGAAGAGTTAGACAGGTGGCTGCCGCTTCTCTTCCAGTGTGTAGTGGGTTGCCATGATAACGGAGATATCATGGCATGATATGCCATGACAACCAACGCATAGAACAAACATAGAATAGAACATGTAGGTGCAATAGGCTGGTCAACCTGCAACAATCTCTTCACTATTCAAGGATGGGTGGGGAGAGTCAGGCATGCATATATTATATGCACATTCGAGGTGTGGCTATTAAAGAACGAGACTGACGTTGTAAAAAAATTTATTTTTATTTCATACATAATCACTTATTGTCACCTTCAATATACACTCCTTCTCTATCACTACGCTTCATGCGAATCTTCCATTGTTGGAAACAGTGCTGGAAGTCATCTTCTGTCAGCTGCTTCAGGACACGTGTCGCTTTCTCTTTTACAGCTTCCACAGACTCAAATCTTGTCCCTTTTATTGCGATTTCACCTTAGGGAACAGGTAGAAGATAATAACATGTGATGAAACATGGTTTTTTACTTATGATCCGGAAACGAAGCACCAATCCATGCTCTGGAAGAGCTGAACTTCACTGAGAGCCAAAAAAGCTCGAATCAGCAAGTCAAAATTTAAAGCAATGATGATTGTTTTTTTTTCACATCCATGGGATTGTGTACCTTCACTGGGTTCCTGAAGGTCAAACAATTGATCAATATTACTACCTTGAGATATTTTCTAAACTACATCAAAGAGTAAGGAAAAACTCCCCGAAATGTGGAAGGACAAATCATGGGTTTTCCACCAAGACAATGCACCAGCTCTTTCCGCGTTATCTGTCAAGAGATTCCTAGCCAAGTACAGCATCTCAGTGTTAGAACATCCACCTTATTCACCAGATCTTGCACCATGTGACTTCTACCTGTTCCCTAAGGTGAAATCTGCATTAAAAGGGACAAAATTTGAGTCTGTGGAAGCTGTAAAAGAGAAAGCGGCACGTGTGTAAGGAGCTGTCAGAAGATGACTTCCAGCACTGTTTCCAACAATGAAAAATTTGCATGGAGCATTGTAGGGATAGAGAAGGAGTATATATTGAAGGTGACAATAAGTGATTATGTATAAAATAAAAATAAAATGTTTTACAATGTCAGTCTCGTTATTTAATAGCCACACCTCATATGTGCATATAATAAATGCACGCCTAACTTTCCTCACCCATCCTTGAATAGTGAAGAGATTGTTGTAGGTCGACCAGCCTACTGTACCTGCATGTTCTATTCTATGTTCATATGCGTTGGTTGTTTTATAATTTTGGAGTCAAATAGTTGTTATGTATATGTATTTAAAAATTTTTACTCTCGAGACTCTCGTGGGTGCATAGTAGTATAGTTTTTTTCAGTTTTCACAACACTTCACCTATTTTTGAAGGCTTGAACCGCCACTGCCTTCAGTTAATAAACTAAAGGGCAGATTATCTTGCTCTATAATATTATCTTGAATATGCTATAAAATATTTCTTCAAACAAATAATTTTTTTAGCTTGTATTAAACAAAGACTGCAGGTTTCCACAATTTTTTAAGATCGTAGTTATCTACTGATGTATTTTCTCTCTTCATAAGAAAGGTTTCTTTTCAAACAATTTACTGTTGTGATTAGAAATGTAATAATCAAATCGGTTTCTTACGTTATAATTGTGAACATTTAAATTCTCTATATACTAACACTAATAGCATTTAATGTTAGTGAAGGAACTGTGAGCAATTTACTTTGCCACAGTGATTCCTTTTATTATAAATAGGATATTGATATAATTAATCCATGTACTAAATAATTTGTTTCAAGTGGTGTAAACATAATCAGGAAAGTATGATGTGAAACTGTTTACCTGGCGCACTCTCTTTTTTGAAGAGCTCACTCGAAAGATTCCTAAAGTATGCAAGCCATGCATTTCAAGGTGCTGCAGGCAGGTTGCTACAATATTTGGTACACTTCCTTCGGAAGATGTTAAGTCTTGTGTTGATCCACATGAAAGACTATCCAGTAGACCTGGCATGCTTAAAGTCGGTGATATTAAACTTTCACAGGATCCTTTCTGAAACATAATTATAATCTTTCAGTAATATTATGTAGCTAAAAAAATTTTATTAACTGATAATTATTATTAGCATACCAATTTAAATCTGATCATGTAAATCTTTATACATAAAAAGAATCTTTAAATACTTCACTTCTTTTATAATGATGAGGCTTCATTGGCAATCTAATAAATGAGAACAAAAATTTCTTTGATAGATCACTACTGGTAGTAAGAATACGTTTCTATTTGTTTATTAAAAAAAAAAATTGTATGTCGCGCAAATGTGGATTTTCTATGTACTAAAGACAAAATTTTGAAATCTTTTTGCCTTATTTTCATGCGTTTACCTTTTAACCTGTGAATTAAACTTAAAGGAGACAATTAAGCAATTTTATTCATAGAACTTGTGCCACACGTAGCCAATCAAAATAAAAATCATCTGATAGATTTTCCATAATCACTCGATGAATTTCTGTCCCTTAGCATTAGCGTTAACACTGTCAGTTACCAATTCATAGTAGGTACATTGACTTTTTCAGTACTCTTTGTGGTGACTCAGATGTACAATAAAACCGATTTAATTTGAATTCATTATTTTTTACTTTAAATTTCTTAGCCTGTGTCTTTAACTGGTTATAACTTTGAATTGTATCTAATGATAAATAAATTTGTTTATTGCATTTTTTTTCAATTTCTTCTGCAGAAATTAAAAAACCTGCATAATTATAGCTCTACAAATCTAATAGACTTAATTTAAACCACAAGTTTAATAAACAGAGATCTAATGACACCAGACTTTCTGAAATAAATCTTGGTGTTTAGAAAAAAATACTCTTAAATTTGGTACTGATAATAATATTTTTAGAATATCTTAGCGTTATTTTTGAAAACAATGCTTGACTGCCAATCACCATCCCTACATAGTGGAATCCATTACTGTGTATTGCATTATTAAGGAAGGGAAATTTAGAGATACTCACTGTAGTATTTTATAAAACGTAACATAGTTGCGTTAAAACAGTTATCATAATTGAAATCATTGAAAAGCCAGCTTTCCTGCGATTCAGGGTTCTCAGATCTGTCATTTTACCTGATTACATAACTCAAGGTCGCTTATCCGGGCCGAATATCACCTCTGGTTGTCATCTGTTTAATTATCAGTCATGAGCACAAGAAGCCCAGTTTTATAAATTTTCTTTCGTCAATATTACTTTCGTCTTTACTACTACAACCATTTTTTTCTTTGTTATTGTTCCCGTCAAATTTTTAATTACATTCAAAAAATAAATAGGCCTAAAATACTTAAACATTATAATATAACGATAAAGTTTAGCTTAATCACTGATTTGAAAAGTATTTAAATTATTATTCGAGTATTAATAATAAAATCACAATTTAACAAAATAATCATTATTAATTATTATTAATCCTTATTAATTAACCATTATAATATTCTTTGCATTACCTTTACGATAAACTGGAAACACAACTAATTTGAAAAGCAAGCATTAACAATAATGTGCAATAAAAGAAAAAATCAATATCAGTGAGATAATATTTATATCGCTTAATCTCCCTCAGACCAATGATATTGTACACTGCTACCGTAAGTATGGCAACGGCTGTTACGTGCAAACTCGCATTCATATAATTTCTCGTATACTATAGATAGAAGGTAATGATGCAATGAAGGATACTATATTATGTAGGCCTACAACCAGTTGTTATTTCTATTGATAAGCAATAATAAAATAATCGTTAAATAGTAAGTAGCAAATGCGACATTGAGTAATAACTCTGATCTAGACACTCCTCTTTCTGTAGTAAATAGAACAGATTTATTACGTATTTTAATGTAAATATTTTTCCTTTCAATACTATTCAGTGCGCAACAAAAATTTGTTTGACGATTGAAATGAGTACTTAGTTCCGTAATTAAGGGTATGACGGTTTTGTTGTTTCGGTCACATGAATCCACGTGACAATGTTTTCTATAGTATCGGACATGGCGTCATTAATACTCTATTGAAATAACGTCATGACTTTTGGAATCTAGCCACATAAGTTACTAAAAGTAATACTGTTGAAGTAGCTGTATTACTATAAATATTGGACTTAAAATAAAAAAAAGAATAATATTATTATTTTATTTTTGTTCGTGATATATAAAATTAGATCAATTATTGTAAACTGAAATTGATTTTTTTATTCATTTGTTTTTTCGTTCATGAATTTTAACTGTATTAAATTATTTTTCTGCCTCAAGTTTTACATTTTCCTGTCACATCAGTTGTTTGAGTTATACGTGGTGTTCATTATCAACTAAGAAAATACTTAGGCTACAACCTATGTAATTAATATAAAATTACAAAATGTGATACAAAACTGCGAGTACAATTGTGTAACTGTAAAATTTGCTGCTAGCGATTCATTTGTTGTTAATTGTACCAAATGATTGCGTAATGAAAAAGAGGTGGCCGCTTCCGTGCCCCGAGGTCAAACTGCGCTGCTTTGCGAAGCGGAAAGTCCCGGGTTCAATTCCTCGTTGTGGTTTGTAACTTTTATTTTTTTATTTCACGTCCGACTGTTTTGCACATTAGTGCTAATGCAAACCATGAAGGGTGATATATGAAAATGACTGATGAAGAATGTCAGAGCTGACAGGAAATTGAGTCTAGGACCCTTGGGAATAGAAGGTAGTTGCGATCACCACTATACAAACGGGTCTACCATTTGTTATACTACTTTTCTACAAATTTTAGTAATTTATTTTTTTGCATTTTATATTTTACCTCTTTTTTTATTAGTTACTCAATAGGTTTCGTATACTGTAACCTACAATAGTTGCTCATAATCATAGCAGTAAATGTGGCGTCAAAGAAACTAAATAATGTGGTTTTAGAGGGATAGGTAACAGGATGTCGAAAAAGCCCAACTTTCTATTCTAGTTTAATATATTTTAACATCTTTCGGAATTCGAGGTGAGTATCTAGTGACCAAGTTGTTATAAATGCGACATGTAATGAAGAAACCTTTCGTTTTTATTTGTAATTTCTGCAAATTATAAGTAGGTATATAAAAATGTAATTTGTTAAAAAACCTAAAAACCAAATTCTCTCAAATTGGTCTTGTATGCGTTCATCCAAGAACCAATAAATTATTTAAAAAATGTTCAATAACCCTTATCGAACGATTTTTTTCAACTAATAAAGATAGTCACTTTTTTCATTAAAAACTGGCATTTTAGAATTTAACCCTTATAAAATCATATCTTTTCAACAATACAACTATAAACCTATTACGTAGCCCTTCATAATTTCCTGAATGGTTATTTTTCAACTTAGTATCAATTTTGTTGTTGTTTAGGCCAACAGCCTCTAGGCTGGTTTGAACCTTTAGAGGTTTTACTAAGTAAGAACGAGGAGTGAGGTGGTTTACTATTGCTTTCCTCAATGAGTTGAAAGAGTATGCTTATCAGCATGCCAGGCCCTCCGTAAAGCATCTACTTTTCACCCTGAAAATTACACCTTCAATTTTCATTTACCACAAGTTCTGGCTGTGTAGTGAAATTCATTACGTACTCTCAGAGGAGATAACTCTGATTAGTGTCTTTTACAACTCTACCTCTTCTGTTCTTAAAAGTTCAGTCATATAATTTTTGCTGACTATCTGATAAGAAACAAAACTATTTTTTGTAGCTCCGGAACCAACCGATCAAGTTCAATTAAGTTAAATCTCCATCTGCCCGTTATAGGAATAATTTTTTTATGAACTCCTTATCTCCTCTTACCCCGTTCTGCGACGAAGTAATTACTGCTTTAAGCAGGGAAGCTGATGATATAAGGTTGGCGTAGAAGCAAATGCCAAAGAAATGAAGCAAATGAAAGCCTTATTTGACCTCATGAGAAGGAAATGTATAAGAAGAACCCTACGGTTCGTCTACCAAAGATAAAATAATCGGGTAACTTTATGGGTACCTAAATATTAACTAGTCTTTAAGACTATTCTCCGTGCAACCATGTGGATTCATAATAATAATTGAAAATTGAACCTTCTAATAAACAAAAAGGTTTGACACATCACTTCTGACACATAAAAGTCCCAAATAAATGTATCTTTTTTAAAAAAATTTAAACACGTATTAAATTAAAATTTTATGGCTTAACAATTCTGAAGCAAGTTATATTTTCATTAAAAAAAATCTATTTCATCACCACGAAATACATAGTTTAGTACCTCAACACACCTATTCATTGAGCCTAAATCCCCGGTATTATTTGCAAACACAAAATTGTCGCAAGCTTCTGCTATTCATATGATAAACACGAAGCCCAATGTCAGAATTTTTTCATAATAATAACAATAAAGGTTGAGTGCTTGTAGGAACAATATGCAACTAGTATAATAGTAAACTTTTTGACTAAATTTAGAATAATTTGTTAGTTGAATTGCCAGCCTGATAAGGTTTATATTCTATGCCGTATTAACTATCACAGTATCATTAGAATTATTCTAATTGTTGTCATTTCATTATTCATCAACTTGAAATATTAACTTTTATAAATAAAATAAATTTTGAAAATGTATTCAAAGTAAGTTGTAATGTATACAAGTACTTGTTTGGGAATGATAAAATTTAATTCAATGTCTTGCTAGTGTTGGGACTAACGTTACTGTAGTTTCCCCATGACGTAAATGTAGGCTATAGCTGTCTGTAAATGTGATACAGTTTCCTACTCGTCACACCTGTTGTTTCCCCATTCTCTTATCATGTATTCCGTCCTGTATCTTTCAACGATTCTGTTTTGGGGGAATAAAAGCATGTATTAAAATATATAAACTTTGTTTCACATTCTAAAATTTAACAATACTTGATTTCATACAAATTTTTCTGTTTAATTTAATTTAGCTTGTTAAATAATTCAATTTTGTAACATATTATTTTGTTTAAGATAGAATATAATAATGAATCGAAGTACTTTTTATAATTCGATTTCTAGGTTATGGAACCTATTTTTACTGTCAGAAATTCGTTAAATATTTTCGTTTAAATTGGGCTGTTACAGTACATCTGTAAAACAAAAGTACGGTTTCGTCGGCAAAGTGTTCTACTAAAATGAAAAGGGTAAATTGATACAATCGGTTTTAAATAATAAAAATATTTAGGAATTCAGGAATTGTGATTCTCTCAAAATAACCTGAAAATTCGTACAATAGTTGATAAAGTTACTTCTTTGTCTCACATTATAAGCAACGTTTTCAATAATACGAGTTTCGTGGGATATTTATAGATACATTTTAACCATTTCAAAAAATTTATCAATTTTAAAATTTGCCTGAAATTAGCTGATGTCTTTCACTTCAGCTTTCATGTAGGTGCTTCTCGGATTGACATGATATAGATTTCAACAGGTGTAATTTGAGGTTCTGAGAATTTTAGAATTTGACTCGCCGTACCTCTGAAACTACTTCATATAAACACTTGTTTTAATCAATACTTCAATTTTGTTTCTATCTTTTAACACATCCTTTTTAGAATTATTTTCACAGAATAAGTTTTCAAGAATTTTAAAAATAAAGCTTGTCTGCAGAGCTGATAAAACACTAAATTTTATTTTCTCCACCCTTATCCAATCTATTAAAAACTGATACCTACATGAAAAGTTTACTCTGAAAACATGAATAATAGTGAAAATAGTAAAAACATGAAAACATGAATAGGCCTATACCCTGAAAATTTAAAGCAAAAATATTAAATATAAACGAGTCACTTTTTAACTAAAGTTAATTTTTTGTTTTACGTTTGACTATTCTGCAATTTCTGCTAATGCAGACGGTGGATAATGAAAATGAGTGACGAAAAAATGGCAGACCTGACCGGGAATCGTACCCGGTACCCCGGCGTAGAAGCCAGTTTTTAACTAAAGTTAAAAAATTACATTTTTTTTGGAAAACGAGCATTAAAATAAATTAAAAAATAGATTAAAGATGTTATTCAAAAGAATAAAAATCACTCGTCACTTGATATTGATAAAATTTATTTTGTAATTTTTCATTACAATTCGTACAATAAGGTTGACAATCAAATACAAAATATGAATAAAAAAATTTTTTTGAAAGAGTAAAAAATTACTTTTCAATACTACTGAAAAGTACAGGGTAATGTTTATATAAAATGGCAAATTCAAGAAGCGTATTAAACCACAGGAAAAAATTATTGTTTTATACTTAGGATTGTTTATAGAGAGAATTTCACGCTGCACGTTCTTTAGTGCTAAAACTTACAAATTTATATTTATTTATTTATTGTGCACCGGTACAGTTTGGTTAAGAACGTTAGGAGTAATTTTTATAAAAATATAATAGTATACTATATTTCTGTAAACCCCTCATTACTATAGAATGGTAAGGAGATGAGTCAACCCTGAAATTAAAATCTTGAAACCCAGTTAATGAAGTTAAAACTTCATTTTAACTTGAAGTTAAAATTACTGAATTTTAATTTAGTCATTAAAATATTGAAACCCAGTAGTTGATTTGATCAACTACTTGATCAAATCAAGTAGTTAATCAAGAGATCAACTACTTGATTTCAGTTTACATAAAGTTGACGCGCTTACTCGATAATCGTTCTAAATTAAAGGTATAAAACGTAAGTTAAATATTTACAAGATAGTAATAAGATCAATCTGGACATATTTTTTTATAGGTCGACGGCCAAAAGGCTGGTTTGAACCTCTAGAGGTTTTACAAAGTAAAACGAGAAGTTAGGTAGGTTACCATTGCCTCACTGAGTAGAAATGTAGCCTATGCTTATCAGCATGCCAGGGCCTCCGGAAATCATCTACTTTGCAACCTGCAAATGACACCTTCACTTCATCACCACAGGGTCTGACTGTATAATGAAATTCATTACTCTCAGAGGAGATAACTCTGACTAGTGTCTTTTACACCTCTACCTTTTCTGTTCTTAAATAGTTCAGTCATATAATTGGCTGACCATGTGATAAGAAACAGACTTATTTTCTGTAGTTCTGGAACTAGCAGATCGAGTGCGAATAATTGAACACTCCACCTGCCTGTTATGGGAAACTGGACATATTATGGAGTTCAAATTCGGGAATCTGCTACCTTCACACATGAAATGATAAAAAGGGATTTAAAATAATATATTACATGCGATAACGCAATGGATCTTTAATTATACCAACATAATGCTATATAAAGACTTATAAATACCATAAGTAACTGACATTGCAAAACAGGTGTATATAACGATCCTCTAAAAATTTGAATTACATTAAAACATTCTCGTACAAAACATGTAACTTATTCTAGGGCGATACCGGATACTCAGCATAGACGTTTAAAACGCCTGAGATCTTCTTGAGAAGGAACGATTATAGAACTGTAGTGATGAATACAAGTTCCAACGAGGATATAACGTTTTTGAACGATTAAAATTAAATTTAGCTGACCACCTACGTAGCGCAATGGTAGCGCGCTAGCCTACCACGCGGAGGTCCCGGGTTCGATTCCCGGCCAGCATCTAGAAATTTTTACAAGTTAAACCCCCCCGTAGTCGTTAAAGACCGAGCTGTTGATGCAACTTTAAAATAATAAAATAAAAAGAAAAAATAGGAATATTTGCAATATATTATAACATTCAAAATCTTTAATAAAAATGTTACAAAAAAGACAGCATTGCGTGTGGTCTCAATATTCTCATACTTCGATGTAGATTACTTGTGTACAAAGATAAAGTAAATTAACAATCCTTTAATGTTATAAAAAAAGGAGGAGAAAATTTTACCGCCTTTATCCGTCCGCGTTGACCGTGCAATGGAAACATTAATAGGAATTTGAATTCTTCCTACATAATTTTATTTCTAACAACGTTACCCTTGATTCTTTCTTATTTTGTAAACCGTAGTATTTTTAATGTTATTTTTATAATTTCATATTAATTTGTCTCAGCCGGTGCCTATCCGTCTGTGACGGCTACTCGAGACTTTTTAAGTTTATTAGTGGAGAGCGACTCGTACAGATTTCTAATGACATCATAGGATATTTTTACATGCGTCCTCTACATCTTGATTACAAAATCTAAATTTTATTTCTGTTACAATTTTAATCTTTTAATGTGTTCTACTAATCTAATGCATTCTTATTTTGAAATTAATATATTAACCTTATTTTTTTTAATCGCGTGAAATTAATTACTCCTTAATTTTTATTAATATTTTTATCCTGGTGTAATTTTAAATTTATGTGTTTACATAAAAAAATGAAATAGAATTAGGTATTTTTTTTAAATTATTTTTATGTGGCTATAGATTTTTTAAATTACATTAATTCAGTCACCATTCCAGATTTGTCATATTGCTGACGTAAAAAGTGATCTGATTATTATTATGTCGAAACTGTTGAAAACACACGTGTTTTGTGTTACGCACGTGGGTGTGATGCAAGTTGATAAATTAAATTTAGAGTTCATAAATACTGAATCCTGGTTGAGAGGGCTAATAAATACTTTGATTTTTATATTTACACGTTTCTTTAATTTAAGAAAAATTTTAATACTAGTTGAATACGAGGTGTGGCTATTAAATAACGAGACTGACATTGTAAAAAACATTATTATTTTTTTATACATAATCACTTATTGTCACCTCCAATATACACTCCTTCTCTATCCCTACAACGCTCCATGCGAATTTTCCATTGTTGGAAACAGTGCTGAAAGTCATCTTCTGTCAGTTCCTTCAGGACACGTGCCGCTTTCCCTTTTACAGCTTCCACAGACTCAAATTTTGTCCCTTTTAATGCAGACTTTACCTTAGGGAACAGGTAGAAGATAATAGCATGTGATGAAACGTGGTTTTTTACTTATGATCCGGAAATGAAGCGCCAATCCATGCACTGGAAGAGCCGAACTTCACTGAGAGCCAAAAAAAAGCTCGAATCAGCAAGTCAAAATTTAAAGCAATGATGATTGTTTTTTTTTTCACACCCACAAGATTGTGTACCTTCACTGGGTTCCTGAAGGTCAAACAATTGATGAATATTACTACCTTGAGGTACTTTCTAAACTACGTCAAAGAGTAAGGAAAAAACGCCCCGAAATGTGGAAGGACAAATCATGGGTTCTCCACCAAGACAGAGCGCCAGCTTATTCCGCGTTATCTGTGAAGAGGTTCCTACCCAAGTACAGCATCTCAGTGTTAGAACATCCACCTTATTCACCAGATCTTGCACCATGTGACTTCTACCTGTTCCCTAAGGTGAAATCTGCATTAAAAGGGACAAGATTTGAGTCTGTGGAAGCTGTTAAAGAGAAAGCGGCACGTGTATAAGGAGCTGTCAGAAGATGACTTCTAGCACTGTTTCCAACAATGAAAAATTCGCATGGAGCGTTGTAGGGATAGAGAAGGAGTGTATATTTTAAAAACTACTGAACGGAAATTTTTTAACGTTACAGCAGATTAAAGCCTGTTCTTTCCTGCGTTTATTCGTATAACTAAATTTTTTATTAAAAAGTTTGTCGGAGATACAGCATTTGCGCATAAGAAGTACCCAGCTCTTAGCTGGTTATCTGCTAAGAGTGCTTTTTAAACGTCTGTTACTTTATCCAGGTTATAAATAATAAAATCGGGGTTTAAGTATGTTAAAGATTAGTTTTTTTTCAACGTGAATATTTAAAAAATCAAATTTCATCTCTCGTTTTAATACGGAGACCATTTAAAAAGTGCTATTTTGGCTCTGCGTGAAGATTAATAAATGATTTTCGACTGAACCATGCATTTTTACAACAGTATTGTGTCAAGTACAGCATACTCTTGCATTTTATAAATTGCAAATAAAACAGAAATGGACTTGTGATGTAAATAGAAAATTCTATTAAATCGTTTGAAGGGCACTGGTCTTTATAGCGGACTTCTTTCGTGGCGAGCACTATAGTAAAATAATTTAACTCATTGTAAAAAGTTTTCATTAAAGTAAAAAAAGACTGTATTTAAGCCACCGTTCACATTTTATCGTACTCTACAATCATTCTAAGTGCTGATATTCAAACCAAAATTATGCTTTGGTATTTTCGAACACAAGAAACATTTAAACAAAAAATAATATTTTCAAATGATATTCCTAATAAGATACTAGTTTTAGTTTGGCAGTGTTATATTAAAAAAATTGAATCTCAAACTTAATTTTTTTTTAGTTCTTATAAAGTTGCATTAACAGCATTAGCCACTGTTGTAGGTTATGGAACTGGAACAGTGGACTTTAACAGTCGACTACGGTGGACATTAACAGGTTTAATTTTGTGTTTTTTATATGAATTTTCTTGGTCAACAGATAAAAATAGATTTGATCAAACACTTTGCTTCTCATTTTGCACAGGATAATTCCCCTTTGTCAACACGTTAAATAAAGAACAAAATTTAAATTGATTGCATGTAAATAGTGTCATTAATATATGAAAGTTTATTTCAACTTGGACATTAGAATAACAATGAATTTGGTCGCATCACTGCCAGGGGTATTTCTGATAGCCTTTTAACAACTTGACCCCTCCTACCACTATTATTACGCGTATTAGAAGACTGAATGAGAAATTTATACTTTCGATGCCAATTCGTAAGTTACTATGGTATTTTGAATACGTTAATGCACTATGTTTCTAATGCGTAGCGAATTGTTACGTAATAAATCAATGATTTGTGTCTTATATTAGTACAAATTAACTAAGTTGTGAAAATTTGTATATTTTATGATTTTGTAAATCATTATAATATATTTCGAAGCTACTTAATAAAATTAAAAGTATTCAGATATTTCAGCTTATATTCTTATCAACTGCTACCATTGGCTACTTACGGATTGCAGTATTTTAAAGGCAGACAACCTTACAATCTAGTCAGGAATTAATCGCAGTAATTTGGCTTTGCAGTGTAAAAATGGTTTTAATTTTATAACATTTTATTATAACTCATAATAGGTATATTAATATTATTATAAAACATGAGTTTATAATTTTTTTACATAGGCTACCGTTAGGTTTTAATTATACAATGAATATTTTGCATTTTCTGATATTGTATTTCGATAATTTCTATATATTGAGGTCTGACTGTGTATTTATAAAGTCGGACCTCAATATATCGAACTGTAGGTTTCTTATAAAAAAATTGGTATATAGAAACTTCGATTAAGAGAAACGCTGTTTTTTCCTCATTATGTCTGCTACTTATATTACGTGAGATTACTCGACCGTAACCATATTGCCTATAAAACAGTATTTGTTTACAATAAAGTTTGTTTTATTGTAAAGACAGATGTGGAGGGCAATTGTCCACAAAAAGAACAACATTTCTCTTTTGCTTAGGCATGTTTTTATCTCGTACCAATTTTACCCATTTGAAAACTGCACATCATCGAGATTACATACTTTTGATCGTACATTGTATAAAAGTATCACACTACTCTTGCACGTTGACCACAGTGGTCAACGTACTGACGTACTGTTTTGCCACGTCCTCTCTCTCAATGTTTTGGATTGACTAGTGTGTGAGGGGAATGAATGCTATTTGGAGTTCTATTTATATTTTCACTAAAATTAAGTTCGATATATAGAATTTGTTTTCGATATACAGAAACTTTTTTCCATTAAAATTTCACGGGACTCAGGAAATACTTCAATATATAAAAATTCGATTGTAAAGGTCCGACTGTAGTTGTATCTATGCGTACAAGTTTTAACTGTTGTATATTCCATTTAGTGTGTGTTGCATACATTGTTTTCTGTATTTGGGACTTAGGTCCTATTGTAAACAAATATAATATCTATAAGTACTGTAATATTTAATAAGGTTTAGTTTAACTAATCAGAAGAATTGTTTAAGAATTTACGGGAAAATGTTCGGTTTTTTGTTATTAATTTACATTAATTTTTTTTAACTTTTTATTTAAAGTCGTATTAACAACTGGGTTATTAGCGACTACGTTGGGTAATGAAACAGTGGGTTTTAACTAGGGAAAATTTCGCGACTCAAGCCAGTAAGCAAACTATAGTTTTTGAAAAAATCGCAAAAAGTGAAAAATGACAAGAATAAACTACTACTTCTGGTTGACCAATTTTGATGAAAATGTTCGTGTCGGTTCTTCTAGTAGTACATAACTTTAGTTTCAAGTCGAACTTCGTACAATGTTTTGTTCTTGAGATATTTTGTTCACACCACACTCACACACAGACCAATCGCTAAAAACATGTTTTTTGGTTTCAGGGGTTCTGAAAACGTATTATATCCGGTGAAAACTCGATTTCGTAAAATTGACATGAAAACAATACCTACTTTTCTTCCTGTATATTCATATAGGCAAGAGAAAGTAAAAATTATGTTCAGAAACTGCGGTTTTTGAAGTGGCACTGATTGGTCTACTGTTTGATCTACTTCCTGATGACACAGGCTGTATTATTATAATTATTATCATATTTTACGGCTGTATATTTCATAGGAATACATGAAGAATCAGAGTTAAAAAATAATAAAGTTTTATAATAGTAAAA